>CM028131.1:987754166-989193333 GCA_016271365.2 Neoceratodus forsteri | reverse complement strand
ATGCGCAATAGACGCGATATTCAATCATGGAGCAAGTCAAATTGCGCAACCAGCCAACGTCTGAATATCGCACAACCTGCGCCATAGCGCAACCAGGAAGGGGAAGCTGAGCAGATATGATGCGCCATAGTGCAACAAGGCCAGCCCAGCTGAGCAGTCCAGAGGCGCCATAGCGCAAGCAGAGAGCCCCCCCAGCAGCAGAGCAATGGAACTGCACAACCAGGGAGGTAGGCAGGGGCCCACCACCCATGCCACAGATGGGCACAGGAACACACTGCAGAACTAACAATACACCCCCACACCCTAAGCACAGCATCACTGGGGGAGGGACAGAATATCCACCGGCCCATGGGGACAAGCCAACAAAGCACAGCTGGGCCATGGTGCCCCAGCACACCCACTGGCAAGCGGAGACTGCCACACAAAGGGGGCGGACAACCCAAGTGCACAACAGCACACCCCCGTGCACAGCACACCCTACACTGGTACCCCAGGACACCACCCATGAGCAGTGACTGTCACTGCAGGAATCCCCATGCATCCCCCCCGCCACACTGCAACCTCCTGTACCACAGAACCATACAAGCCAGACCCACTAGGAGCACCCAGCGGTGTGTGGCAACACACGGCCAGACTGGCTGAAAGCCACTACCACACCAGAGACACCTTCCCATGCACACACACACATACCCAGGACAATACCACCCCAGATGCCATGCACACCACTACAACTGAGCATCTATAGCCAGCTGCAAATCAGAGACCACCACAGTATTCATAACAAAATAGATTTATATAATGAAAATATTAACAGGAACAACAGGAACAGACAGAACTATGTACAACTATATACAAGACAAGGGTGGGGGTACAGGTACAAGGTAGGGGTGGGTAAGGGGCAGGGGTGAACAACTGGGTGAGGGAAGGCAGGGTGTGAGGGATGGGTAAAGAGGTAGGTGAGGGGCAGCTACTGCCGGCCAGACTGCACATCAGCTGGCTGCTGCTGGTCCCAGGGCCTCCTCCTACACCTCACTCCTCTGCGTTGCATGTCCCTCAGGATCTCGAAGGACTCCAATGAGACATCCAGCAGGCGGTGGACTGCCCACTCTATCCTCCTCAGGATCTGGACACCTAGGACAAGGGAACAGAATCAATGGCTGTGACGGTCCACACCCCTGAAGCCCACCCAACATGCATGGTATACAGCTAAGTGCCCCGCTCCTGTGATGGACTGCACCCATCCACAGTGACCGTGCACAAGACAAGCCCAACCAGGCAGCAACAGCCATGTTTGCCACTGCACACACACACCACCCATGTCCAGCACAGCACAACCAAGGCTGTACAGTGACGTGGCTATGCTGTGGGAAGTTAGTGCCACAGCCATGTGCCCAGTGCATGCATGGACCACCAGTGATGCACTCCCAGACATGCAGTGCCACTGGACAGTGCTGACTGCCACATGTTGCGTGCATGGCAGTGTTGTCCATGGATGGTGGCCATGCTCTGCCCCCCCCACAGCATGCAATAGCATCCATGATGTCATGACACTCACCCTCATCAAACCGCTGCTGCTGCTGCTGCCGTGGCTCGACACCACCACCACCTCATACAGCCACCGCTGCCACCCCTCGCTGTGCTTCATCCTGGGCCTGCCTCCGCTCCGCCATGCCTGTGGGAAACAAAAGGTGAGAAACACATCAGTGAAATCCCAGAGCAGACAGCCCTCTGCCCCAATGAGTGTGCCTGCCCACACAGCCAGACCCATACACCACACACCTGTAAACACTGCCACAGCCAACCATAGACCAACCCTCCCCCATGTGCTGGTCACAATACACAGTGTTACCCATGTGGACAATACAGGTGCATAGACAGCTCACCCACCTGGCCTAGGCACCACGACCCTCCTGGCATGTGAACATAGGCGCGCCAGCAGTGTCCGCTCCCTCCTCCGTAGGTCACCGTCCGGTGCCTGCACTGCTCCACTGAGCACTGCCGGCCAGTGGCCTCCTCCAGTTCAGTGGCCACCTGCTGCCACACATGTGTGCGGGCCATGTTCAGGGGTTCATCCCCAAACAGTGGTCCATGGTGAGGCTCCACCACAGCCACCAGGTTGCCAGCTCCAACGCACTCCACTGTGGTGCTCTCCTGCGTGCCATCCCTGCAAGTATATAGTGGGCAATATGGTGCTCTGCAGCGCGGTAACCCCACGTGGAAATGTTGTGCAATACAACTCTGTCAGTCCCTATCGCGCTGTTCGTATAGTGCCACCAGTCTCTATTGAGCTGTTACTGAAGCGATAGAGCTGCAGACATGCCATACGTACAGCGCCAAGGGGGCAAAGGTTGGGCACAAGGTCATGGGTCTCTGGCGCAAGGCCACGCACAGCACCATTGGACATCTATAATGTCCAGCATGATTGGTCGCCTGTGTGCCATTGCCACAGTGGACTATTGCGCAGTTGTGCCACAGCGCCATGTGGTGACCGGTGCTGTAGCACCACTGGCACAATGGTGGCCATGTCCTGAATTGCCAATCATGCACAGCACATCATCAGCATGACAGACACCTGCGTAAGCTACCTGGGCATGCGCAGTGCGATGTACTACGCAGTCACAGAACTGCGCCATTGGCTCAGCCGGCTCAACCATATTGAGCAAAGCACAACAGCACGATATTCAGCTGTCATATGCAAATCATCCGATCAGCCATTCAATGGTGCAGCGGCGCGATTTGCATCTCATTAAAGTTGCTCCAGTCCTAATTTGCATGCATTGCGCTATAAATGTGCGACATTGATCTGCAGTGGCCATATTCGGTTACTGCAGCTGATAGGTGAGTTGCATGCATTTTGTTGTTCTGGACCATGGCCCCAGAGAAGCTGTGTACTGCACAGTCACAGGTGACCACTCTCACCCATACAGGCTGTGAAATGACTGAGCGAGGACTGAGTGAGGAGGATGATGGTAGGCGAAAAGGAGGCCCAACTTTACCAAGGCAGAGACAGAGGCACTGTTTGAGGCCTACCTGGCTGAGGAGCCACTCCTCAGTGGATGGCAGGGCACCCCTCAGGCCCGAGCTGCTGCATGGGAGGGGGTGGCACATGCCGTCAACCTGCATGGCAGCCACCAGCGCTCCATGCAGGAGTGTAAAAAGAAGATGGGGACCGACAGGAGGAGGGTGAAGGAGAAGGTTGCAGACATCAGGGCGGCACGTGCTGCTACAGGCGGTGGACAGCCAAAGGTGGTGCAGCTGACCCCGTCAGAGGACATGCTCACTGCAAGCATGCAGCGCAGGGCCATTGAGGGTGTGCCTGGAGGTGGCTTCCAGACAGGTGGTAGCCCATCACTGCATGGTATGTCATGTTGGGGGGGAAGGTAGTTCACATGCATTAACGTGTCCTTCCTTTCTGTTACAGATCCTGTGTGTCTACAGGGGTCAGCAGTGGAGGGTCTGTCCACTGCAGACAGCCACCCGGAGTTGGAGGAGGGCCCATCCACCTCTGCAGATTGCCGGCATGCACTGTGGCAGTGTGCACGGCCATCTGCCTTCACTGATGTTGAGACAGGTGTGGGGATTGCCCTTCCTGTGTCCCAGTGGTCTGGCATGCAAGCATGCCAGCATGCTGCGGCTGTGGCTGTGGCACAGACCTGCACCATCGATGATGCACCGACCACTATGGGTATTGACATGTGTGTGTCACAGAATGGACACACAGCATGCTAGCTCATGCCCATGGATCTAGCTGGTTTTGACGTGTGTGCCAACATGTCAGCACAGTCCCAGGCTGTGCCTGTCAGCACCGGTGGCTGTGCAGGTCACTGGCACTGTTGCGGCCACAGCAGAGGAACCACTGATCCTGTGGGCACAGCAGACGGAGGGGCAGCAGCAGCAGTCACCCACCAGGACTGGGGGTACAGGGCTCAGTGGTGATGGAGGTGCACCACCTGTGGACATGCCCATATCTGGTCCTGGTGAGCAGCGCCCACCCTCAAGGGGTGCTGTACATCATGCCCTTCCAGACCCTGAGGGACAGGTTGCCGATGTGGCAGATGACCTCTTTGATGAGCACACTCACCTGCTGCAGGCATCAGTACAGCAGCAGATGCAGGTTGCAACATCCATGGAGGCACTGTGTGTGGCCCTGGAGCAGGTTGAGGAGCGACACAGCAGGGACACTGAGAGGATCCTGTCCCGGATTGACCATATGCGGGTGGATGTGACCGCCGCCATCGACAGGCTGACACAGGCAGTGGTCAGTGCCGTGGCCACATTGGGCACACAGTCAGGTGCCCCTGTGCCACTCACACCACGCAGTATGCTATCCACTCCCCATTCCCGGCGTCATGCGACACCCACCCTGTCGATGCTGGGTTCAGCTGTGGGCATCCCGAGCACCCCTGGTGCAGGTATGTTCGGTATGCTGCAGACTCCTATGCGGACAAGGTCACGTTCGCGCAGTGGGACTCCTGGTGGTCCATCGGTGCCACCCCATGTGGCCCATGCTCAGCCTGCCAGTGCTGCTGGGTCTCAGTGTGGCCACCCATGCATCCGAGGTGGCTGTGGCACTGTGCCACATGACTGAGCTGTCTCCCAGTGTGGGCCCTGTCTGGTGCTGCCCTGTGTGCAATACGTGTTTTGGTGGGCAGTGCACCAGTGGGTGCCCTGCCCTACATGCCAACACACGGGCCACCTGCACACCCTCCCGACTGCTGTCGACAGGTGCGTGTGCATGATGATGCCTGCATTGCCCTGTACACCAAGGTGCAAGGGTGCCCAGCATCTGACACATGTACATGGACATTACAGGTGGTGGTGGTGGTGGCCTGTGGACGTGTGTGTTTCTCATGTCTGTTCCTGCTCTGCTGTGCACCTGACCCCTGTGCACTTTGTGCCTGGTGTGTGTGTGTGTGTGTGTCTGTCCATGTCGCGTGTGACTGTTCACCCCTCCCTGGTTGTGTGTTTGTGCACCTGTACCCTGCCACTTCCCTTGCCGTCATGCACCCCTGATGTGTTTCCCTGTGTGTATGTGAGTTGTGCCCTGGACAGTGTTGGTTGCACATGGCCCCATGACTTACCTGTGTTGTGCGAAGTGCTCCTCTGTGATGGTGTCCCGGTGCAGCTGGGCCAGCCAGATCAGTTGGGGGTCATGCCGTCCAAGGGGGGGCTGCTCATCCCCATCATCACCGGTGTCACCAGCATCCCCATCGCTGTCCCCCTCCTTGACCTGTATGGCTATCCCACAGTCTTTGGCCATGTTGTGCAGGATACAACAGGCCAGGAATATCCCATAGGCCTTTGAGGGGCTGTACTGTGGGGCACCACCGGAGGTGTCTAGGCATCGGAAGCGTGCCTTCAGCATCCCAAACACCCACTCGATGATGTTGCATGTGGTGGCATGTGCCTCATTGAAACGTTGCTGCGATGGGGTCATGGGCCACCGGTAGGCTGAGAGCAGCCAGGGACAGAGTGGGTATCCACTGTCACCTGTGTGGAGATAGTAGAGGTTAGTGTCATTTTCAGGCTCATATTGCCCCTAACCCTGTGTGCCACTCCCATGGCACCTGTGGCTTACCCACCCTTGCCCCCGCTTTGCCAATCCTACATGCATATTCACCCACTAGATGTCCTGTGGGGATGTCCGCACTCTTGAATCGATGGCACAGTGCTGACTGGTACCATATGAATGAATCATGTGCTCCGCCAGAGTACGTGGCACAGACATTGATGATGCGCCCACTGGCATCACACACCACCTGACAGTTGACACTGGAAAACCCCTTCCGATTGCGATAGGCAGCCCCATCGGGGCCAGGTGGCATGCGAATGGCCACATGGGTGCAGTCTATCGCCCCTAGCACACCAGGCATACGTGCTACCATGTGGAACTCCTGTATGTTTGCTGTACGCTCTGCCACGGTGCTGGGGAAATGGATGTACTCCACAGCATGTGGCAGCAGTGCGCTGAGGAATTGGGTGAGGATGCGTGACGTGGCCGACTGTGTTATGCCTGTGGTGTCCCCTGTTGGCCTCTGGAAGGTACCCGTGGTGAGCAAGCACATGCAGGCTGTTACCTTTGTCTCCACTGACAGAGCGTGACTCTGTTGTGAGAGTGCCTGCATCACATCACTGCACAGCTCACAGAGCCACCTCGGTATTGCCCTGTTCAGGTGGTACCGGCCCACAATCTCTACGTCTGAATGCAGCTCAAAGCTGATGTGGGCACGGTACTGCCTGTTGGGGGCATACTGCCGACGGGCCCTTCCACGGCCACTTCCCCCTGCAGCATGCCTTCTCACCCCCCTCATTACAGCTTCCATGTGGAAGCTGGCACTGTCCCTCTCCCTGGCTTGTGTTCCCCCCCCCCCAGCTGTTGTTGATCTGTTGCTCACGCTGTCCTGACTGCTACCTCCACTGCACCGGGTACACCTACTGGCCTCTGCACTCTGTGGCCCCACACACCTTCACTTGCCTCTATTCTTCCTGTACACTCTCTGGCCTGCACTGGTTCCTGCTGTGGCCTGCTCTGTCTGGCTGCCTCATGTGAATTCCCTGTCACGTTCTTGCACCTCTTCCTTGAGCCTTTTTATTTTGGCTCATTTCCGCCGTGGTGCAACTTCCGCCTGATCCACTGTTGCGCATTGCGTAAGCCTTTGAATATTGCATTGCGCACTTTATGCATGGTTCCACCCCCTTCGGTTGCACATACCTTCATTTGCATTGCACTGTTGCTCAGCATGTTTTCTGTGGTGCAACTGCCTCCTGCTGAATATCGCACAATGGCGCAATTTCGGACTTGCGCTGGCGCAACCCTATTGCGCATGGCACAACCCTTTTGAATATCTGGCCCGTGGTGTTAAGTTGCCCATGGTATGAATGCCCAAGAAGGAAATTCCTGGGAAAATATTTAAATTCCTGCAATATTCTAGATAGATATTTGTTGGATCTCTTATTTAATTTAGAAAATGAGAAGATCCTTACTGATCTTGCACTCTATTTATCTATGATTGGCAAGATACGAGAGTGGAAAACTTTACCAGTAACAACACAAAGCATGGGCACTGCTCTACTGGCTACCAATAATAGTAGTATATAGTGGCCATTCTTTCTCTGATTATTGTTCTTAACCACTGTAGCTTCCTTTTATTGAACAATTGTTTTTATTATGCAATGTCAATGTAACAAGGGATTGTGGCTCGTGTTCTCTAGTTGTCTATTTTTAATCTAATTTTATTGTAAAAGTTGTTATAAAATACTTTGTATTGTGATGCAATTTTTATATGAAATAGCTAAGGCAGATCAATAAATATTACTACTACTAACATAAAATGAAGGGAAGGGTGAGTTGGGACAAGTTAAGACAAACAAAGAGGAGTAGACCAAGCAGTATGATTCCACAGTCTTATAAAAAAAGGGTAGGAGAGTAAAGAGCCTCGAAGATTACAAAGCTAAATTAGTACAGTGTGGCTTATATGGGTATATGAACAACAATGGAACAGAACAGCAAAGAACAGCTCCGTCAACCACCAATGTAGCAGAGAGAAGCAGGAACAAAGGGATGACAAAAATCACACCAAGAGACTGGAGGGTGAGTGGCAAACTCCTTTTAGCCCCCTCCCCTCCCTCTCTCTCATTTCCTCCTTTCCCACTTCATCTGTATTCCCCTCTCCCCTCCTTCCCTACCTCCTCCCCCTATCTCGCCCTTCTGCCTCTACTACTGTAAGCCTCTTTGAAGTATGCTTCTCTCCCTATGGTATTTCGAATGGTGTTATTTGTATTTATTTATATTTTTACCTCATTATTGCCTTCCTCATTATGTTTTTCGACAATCTGTATGTAATTTTATGTACACAACATACCTTGTTAATTACGTAATTCCATTTTTGATTTCCTCATAGTACCCATTCCCCTGGTCACACCTGGAAATGAGCCTCGGTTCAGTGTGCCTTTCCCGGTCTCCATCTTTAAATAAATAATTTGTTGACAACATAGGACTTGACCCTGTTGCTTTCATGGCAGAAAACAGGCATTTGCACTTCACACTTAAAACTATCTCAGGTATAATTTGAGATCAGATTGGAGAATGCTGTGCACAGTGTTAATACATGGTTTGAGATGTCAATAAAATTTAAGTTTCAAAAAGTGTTTTAAGGACTTGGCAAACCCCAAAAATATAGAAATATGTATCTGTAGACTCTGGATTTTCTCCAACAGGGTAATGGAAGTGCAAAGCGTAGTTTCACTTATATAACCAGGGTGATGAAATAAAGTATCAAGGCCTTTCGGGTGAATTTCCTCCACTCATGAGATGTTTTATGTTGATTAAAGCAGATTTGGGTCCACTGTTTCAGCATTAACTGCAAGCCAATTTCTGCCTTCAACTTTTTAAACACCAGTGCTGGGTCTCCCATAATCCCATGTAATGCTCTATAAAATTGAGAAGCCTGACTCTGTCCACCTGTAGCTTGCATCAACTCCCCTAGAAGCTTTATCAAAGGGAGGGGGTATTATGTAAATCATAAATCATGTCCCATTTGCTATCAAATCAGTACAAACAGTATCTGCAAGTATGGTAAATGTCTTTATGGGGTAAACCAATGTTTTGTTGCAAGATACCAAATGGCACTATTGTGGCATCCTGAAAAATGTTAAAGGGGTAAAGAAGCCCCAGTCTGACCAATACCACAAATCCATGGACACTAGGATGAAGTTCTCATAGTGACCTGTCAGTACCAGTGGGAGCATGTGATCTAGTAACTTATAGGGCCAGATATTCAAAGCTCTGTACCAGGATCAAAATGTTTGTGCTCGCACTGAACATGTAAGCAGGTCATGGAGGATGAGGAGAGTGCCAGTGGCCAACCTTGGCCTAGGCGTAGGCCACGAAGGTGCTATGCTGCAAACAGACAGTACCAGTCACGAGTCATATTCAAAGTCCGTAGTGAAAACCAGATCATGAGGCGGTACAGGTTCAACAGGCTCATGCTCAGGCAGCTGTGTGAGCTGCTGCATGACCAGCTCTGGACAGACACCCAGGCAGCACAGCCATGTGAAGTCTGTAGAGCTCAAGGTGATGGCTGCACTATTCTTTTTGGCCACTGAAACATTCCAGATGCCAGTGGGGGACACCGCTGGTGTCTCAGAGTCAGCCACCTCATGGATGTTGGGCCTGTTCCTAGAGGCCCTGGGGTCTCATGCTGGGAAGTTCATTGTATTCCCTAGCACACCAGCAGAGTGACCAACAACAACCATGCAGCAGTTCTATCAAATTGTGCAACTACCAGCTACACTTGGTGCCATTGACTGCACCCATGTTGCCATATGTGCACCCACCATTGATGGAGTTGAGGCCTGTACGAATAGGAAGGGGTGCTACTCCATCAATTGGAAGGTGGTGTGAGGTGCAACAGGGTGTATCATCAGTGTCCTTGCATGATATCCTGGCAACACCCACAATGCTTTCATCTGGCACAACTCCATTCTGTGTCAGAGGTTTGAAAGTGGGGACATCCCTAGTGGCTACCTCTTTAGTGAGTGTACCCTTAAAGGCCTCACCTCTCATCCCAATGTTGCAGATGATGCCACTAACCAGTTGCCTTTACCTACACAAGGGACATTGCATATCCCCTACACCCCTTGCTCCTCACATCTGATCAAGTGACTCGCATCTGCCAGAGGACAGGTACAGCAAAGCACACAGTGCCACACACAACATCATCGAATGTCTCTTTGGAATGCTCAAGATGCAGTTTAAGTGCCTTGATTGTTCCGATGATGCCCTGCATTACACCCCCCAGAAGGCCTGTGCCATATTCCTTGCCCGTTGCATACTACACAACATGGCACTCAACTGTGGGATATGCATGCCGGACTGAGAGAGATAACCTGCAGTGGATTTAGAGCCAGGAGACTTGGGGTACAGGAGTAGCTCAACAGGCATGACCCCAGGAGGTCCCAGGAATACAGAGCCCACCCAATAACAGACCTCTTCAGACACAGAGGGTAAGATCAAACCACACAGGAGACTGTAATGTGTTTAGTCAATGTATTATTGCTTAACTGTATCAGTACATATATAGAGGCAGTCCTAACAGAGCGGTATCAAAAGGTGGGGGTAACAGAAATACAGTCTATTCAGGCAGGAGAGGTAGTAAATAAGGAGCACACACACATATACAGTCCAGTCTGGGGGAGTTTCCAAAGGGGTGATCACATAAATACATGCCAGCCAGGCAGGAGGGGGCTAAAAGGGGTGTTTGACAGACATACAGCTGTCCAGGCAGGGAGGACATGAATGGGTGGGCCCAGGGGTGGTAGCACATGGGTAATGTAAGGTAGGGGATTGGGAGGAAACTTGTTGGTGAGGGTTGGTGAATCGCACTCTATGTGCATCCCCTACCACCTTCCCGGGTATGGACAGTATGTGTGCACTGTAGCTGGTCAGTATGGGGGATGAGTGTGGGGATGTTGTTAGCCAACCCTGGCCTTAGCCCTGTGGGGTACTGGCTCCATCAAGGAGCAGTCCATGTCCTGGTGTGCACAGTGTCCTAGGAGTCCTGGGTGTCCCAGGAGTGCTGGGCATTCTCATTCTGGCACTGCATGGCATCAGTGTGTGCTGTGTTGTCTGCCATGAGGTGACACTAATCCCACTGGACAGGCTGGGGCTATGACCTACCCCCGTGTTGCCTACCAGCATAGCTGCAGCCTCCAGCACAGTGGCATAGGTGATACATGCTGGTGACAATATCCTGATAAAGGTCGCAGATGGCCACCATGTGCTCCGCCTGATGTACTTCCACCCACTCCTCGGCACTCTGCCCGTTATCATGCATGATGCGGCAGATGTGTGTCAGCACCTGCTGCATGACACTCTGTGCCTTCATGGCCAACTGCAACAGCTGCGGGTTGGCAGATGTATCCCTCTGTCACTAAGGATCATCCTTTGGGACAGGGTCAGGCTGCATCTTTTGTCGTTGTGTGGCCCAGGGCTGCACTGCAGTCAGTGCTTTGGTTTGCTGTGAGTGTTGTGGGCCCACTCTGGCCAGCCTGGTGGGATGGGTCTGGAGTAGCAGGGCTGTGGCCATGCCATAGATGGATCATGGGGAGGCACAGTGATGGCTGGCTCTGTGGTATCAGCTGGGGCTGGCAGGGCGATGGCCGTACTGGATGTGGTGTCATGGGATGGTACCATGGTGGCTGTGCCAGGGGCTGTGAGGGACTGCACTGCTGTGACCTCAGTGCTGTGTGGGCACAGTGGCTGGGCTCCACTATTATGGAGGATGGCAGGGGAAGACAGTCCTTCCTGGTCTTAGGTGAGCCCCAGTTGCCCCCAGCTCCCGACCAATGTCTCATCATCATCAGCATCCACTTCACTCTTTTCGCTAGTGTCTGACGGCAGGTGCATCTGGATGGCAGCAGGGGCAATTGCCACAAAGTTGGACCTGGAGCATCCTCCACAACGTCTGGTATGACACAGTGAGCTGTGGAGAGAGGAGAGGAGAGGAGAGCTTTATAGCAATTTATAAAATGGGCTAAGAAATCCCAAGGCACTGATTGGCTACAACATCATCTGAGCCGTGTCCTTATCAGATGATATTGTAGCCAACCGGGACTACTGCCCACCAAGAAGCCAAATGACCAAAAAAATTAATGAGCTCTGCCAAGCATTAACAGAAGCGTTGACTGGCAGAGCTCACACAACGACAGCACAACAGCACTGAAGTGGACAGCACGTTAACGTAACAGTGCATTGGTAACATATCGCACTCCATCTCAAGCAACAAAAACCTCGTACCTTATATATGTGTCTCACGACATCTGCCCCCTGCACCATTACCAGCTTTCGAAACTACCGCCGACAAGCGACAACAAAGCGAAGCGGTAATTTTTTTTTTCAAGCGGCGGCAAATCCGTAGCGAAAGCCACCTACCCGGCGCACTATCGGCAACCAGCAATGCAGCAGTGTT
Organism: Neoceratodus forsteri; assembly: GCA_016271365.2. Classification (NCBI taxonomy): domain Eukaryota; kingdom Metazoa; phylum Chordata; order Ceratodontiformes; family Ceratodontidae; genus Neoceratodus; species Neoceratodus forsteri. The sequence continues at coordinate 989,181,364 of CM028131.1, read as the reverse complement.
CTTCACACACTCAGCAGGCACTCGCTTTACTTTTTTAAAATAAAATAACGACCCAAATATTCCCATAAAACGAAACCAGGAAACAGGAAGAAATATTCTCTGTGTTCTCTACGGTGTCTGTTGAGGGACACGCTCGCTCCCAGTCAATAGACACGCTCCTCTCTTAACAGTTCAATTCCCTAAGTAAACACAGCTAAACAAAGAAATAAAAAAAAAAAAACAATAAAGAAAACACATACTGTAAATGTATGAGTAACTTTTTCTGTCGAGGGGGACACAATAAATACATTCCACAGAAACTTAATACTAGGGACTATTTTTCACTGTTTTCACAATTTTAAACCTTTTCTTATATTTCTCTCTTTTTTTTTTTACATTAAAAAAAAATTACTTACTAAGGTCCATTTATAAAGCGCAATAACACACTCCGAGGTGTGGGTTGCGTGCTGATAAAACACACCTAGGGGCATAAGGCACTCGGCGCAAGCGCCTCGAGCCTTAGTACACCCCTAGGCGTGCTCTTATCAGCACGTAACCCACACCTCGTCATGTGTTATTGCTTACGTACCGTAGAAAGCTGTGTGACGGCTGAGGCAGCATACATGCCAAGCATACAGTGACATAATACCCATGTTGGTTGTGTGGTGCACCACCTATTCCCCTCTTGACTGTACACACCACACACTGCATCAGCAGTGAGCACATACCCCATCACCAGGGACCACACACTTCCATCACCAGTGAGCACATAAGTGACAGCACATGGGACACAATAGTGGAGTACAAGATAGATGGCTACACACAAGAGAACATGGAAACAGTAGTGTGGCCTACACCCAGTGTGTCAAGCAGCACTGGCATGTTCATGCACCTTGACATATATACACACATGGCCATCAGAACTAAATGTTGGTCACTCACATAGCTGGGCTGGTCCCATGTGGCTCCCATGGCTGCCACTCAGCTCTCCCATGACCTCCATAGGGTGTAGGGTGGAGGCTGTTGCCTCCATTGCAGGGTCAGGGTATGTGCAGCCACTGATGCTTGTGAACCCGCCTGTCACATGTATCTCCCTGCATTGCAGTGACAGGACCATCTTTGTCTGCCTTCTCATGTCCCTGAAGCACTTCCACACAACCTCTATGGGTGTGTTCTGCCCACTGATGGCATTGACCACATCAGTGATCTCTACTCAGGTCTGCTATATGTGGGCATTTGTGGCCTGCCTCCGGGACAGGACTTCCTCCCTGGCCACGTAGGCCTGTGTCCCTGCCTGCAACTCCTCCTCCTCAGAGAAGCGTTGGGCCTGTAGTCTGTCTTAAGTCCTCCATTGTACCAACTGAACAGGGGAGAGGAATACAGGTGACAGGGAATACACACATCAGAACACAGATGAAGGGTGCACTGGGGGTGAGGCCCTCACCTCCCCTGTTAGGGACACGTAAGTGTCCTGGCAATGCATGTCCTGCCACTGCCAGCATCCTGCCTGACACAGGCCTGCCCATGTGCAGACACAGTCATAGTCAAGGTCATAGACAGGTGGGTTGGCATGGGCAGGGGCTCAAAGGAACTCAGGGCCATAGCCTCCTAGGTACGTCTCTGAGAGTACCACATCTTCTGTTATCATGCACCAGTGACTACCGTAGGAGGGATCTCCCAACTAATCACACCACCACCACGACCAGGAGATGTAGAAGTGAGAGTTCCACCACCCTAACATGTCCAGTGTACCACTGCATACAGCATACACACAGCTCAGTGACCTCCCATGTTCATTTCTAGGCCCTTCCAGAAGACATCTACCCCTAGCTGCCTGCAGTTCAGCTGTGGAATCTAGGTGGTGCACTGTGCACATTTATAGACTCCAGATGCAATTTGGCATGCTAATGTATGCATACCTTTCAGTAATAACATGCAGGCATTGGCATTTGCCCACAGACTGTAAAACTGGCTCGTTTGCATGCAATGGTTGAATACTGCATGTTTTCCCCATGTGCTAATGTGGTTGCACTAGCACGCATGCCTGCATGGTGCCTGCACCTACAGAACATCTGTCTGTGATGCAGACATGATAATGTGTCACCACATGCTGCATATGACATCAACACACAGCACTGCACTTGGTGACATGCCATTGTGCAGTGTCGGAGTAGAGCAGCACAGCATAGGACTGCACACTTGCAGAACGTGCATGCACACCCTGAACACATGCCACCCCATGTCTGGCATGTGCTCATTGTACAACCCTTTTTTAAGTATGTATTCTGCTGTACAAAGTAATGTTAGCATGGTGCACCCATGAATATGTGTTGCGCAAATGGACAGGATGCACACTGACAGCCGGGAAACTGGCAAGAACGTGGTGTCAGGGTTAGACCAAGGGTGCAGTACTTCATGGGAGGCAGACAGAGCAGGGCTGTGCTGCAAAGTGCCCAGAGGTTGCATCACAGAGCTGGCCAATTTGGGTGACCTGGTGGTGGCCAGAGAGGACCAGCTACTGAGTGAGAGGGCAGGGTCAGAAAGGCCATGATGCAAAGTGTGAGCATCTGTTGGGTGGCACCTTACACAACACAGTGGGGTCACACATACTGGTGACAAATGTTAGCATCAGCACAACAACCTATAGAGGAGTGAGGCATGCTACCTGCAATAGCTGCAGGCAATGGTAGAGAATGGTGCCATGCCAAAGTCGGGTGAGTACGAATGGCTCTATATATGGCTTGGGTGTCCTGTGTGCAATACTGTGCCATGATAATATACATTGAAACATAGAATCTGACGGCAGATAAGGGTAACTTGGCCCAACCAGTCTGCACAATTTATATATTTTTTCTACCTTCATTTTTGCTGCAGACTCACTTGATCCACAATGCTGTCTCTTCCCCCCTTCCTTGCCTTTATGATTCCCTTGTACCTATCCTAGGCATTTTTGAACCTTGCCACTGTTTTTGCCCCACTGCCTCAGCTGGAAGCTTGTTCCCAGGAAACCGCCACTCTTTCTGTGAAGAAGTACTTCCTCACATCTCTCCTGATCCTACCCCCCTCCAGCTTCATAGCATGTCCCCTTGTTCTAGATCACCTTTTTTCTGTACTCCTCTCCTGTACCTTATTAACCGCGTGAGGTATTTAAAGGTCTCTATCATATCTCCCCTTCCCTATCCTCCAGGGTGTACATATTGAGCTTCTTTAGCCTCTTCTCCTAGGGCTTTTGATGCAGACCCTGCACCATTTTGTAGCTCTCCTCTGGACCATCTCCACTCTGTGTTCTTCCTGAGATACACTCTCCAGAACTGGACACAGTACTCAAGATGGGGTCTTACTAGCAATCGGTATGGGGCAGTACCATCTCCTGCTGGTGATACCCCTTCCTTTGCACCCCAGCAGCCCACTAGTGCTCCCAACTGCCTTGTCACACTGACTTGACACTTTCAGGTCATCCAATATGATTACACCAGTGTCTCTTTCCTGCTTGGTCATTGTCAGTATCACTCGACCCATTTTGTACTCTGGTACTTTCCCTTAGGGTCTGTGCATTCTGCCTGCGTTTCCCTGTAGTGTCCCCTTTGTCCTATGGGACCTGCTGTGCTGTATGGCCTGATGGTATAAATGCAGTTGTATAGGCCCACTGTCCCAATGGATATTTCCATTGTCCTGTATATTACAGAATCTGCTGTGGATCCCTGAGGCATGCACCTGCCATGGTAGCATAGTTGCGTGCTAAGACAGTGACATTGTTGCAGTGTCAGGATGGGTGACAGGGAAGTGTATAGATTCACTAACCTATATTCAGGGTTTGGTTGTTGGGTACGGTACACAGGATATGTTAATTCCTATTGTTAGGTATGACCTGGGAGGACTGTGTCATGTGCACTGTCCATTTTATGCCACATGGGTGCCAGTATACATGTTACATACGAACATACGAACAAGCCAGCAGACAAAGGCCATTTGGTCTATCAAGTCTGCTTGTACTGCAATGTAATTGTATTGTAATGTATAGGGTGTGGCATATTCTAGGCACTATGATGGGCTACACATGCAGTACCCTGCCCTCTCTTGCACTAGTATGCCTTTTGTGCCCCTATTGTATGTGACTTGGTGCTCCATGCATCCTCATGCATACTATGAGGTACGGAGGGCCTATAGTTGGCATCTCTAGGTATATTGTACCTGGGTAGGGAGGATAGCAGTGTATGGGTACTACACAGGCCACCATAAAGTGTGCCATGCCATTATTATGAGAGTGGGATGTATCAGTCCTGCTGCAGCTGGGCTGAGGTATGGTTGCGTGTGGTGCAACAGCTGTGCATGTTGGTAGGATGTGGTCCTGCATGTCCATCCACAACATGTACATGCAGTTGTTGGTGCACTGTGCTGGTATATAGGTGTGTGTAATGTGTAGGGTATGGTACTGTGCCATGTGTTCTGCTGTATGTTATTGTTTACGTCTTCTCTGTCCTCCTTCACAGATGCCAGGCCCGGTAGGGCCAGCCCAGGGCCAGAGAGTAACATCATGCCTGCCATGACCAGCAGTGAGAAGAGGGGAGCTAAGGCCATGATGAAACCCTGCATAGGCAGCTTGCAGAGGGATGTTCCAAGGACACACGTCCATGTAAGTACCCTGAACTGTTTGTTTGCCCTCTGAGTTGCATGTTTATGCTATGTTGCATGATTTTGATGTGGAAAAGGGGATGTCCATATGTATCTTGGTAGGCTGCACGCATGCCTATGGGGGTGGCACCTATGTAGTTGAGGCTGGTGACACCCAGTCCTTGGGGCATTGTCCCACTACTGACACTGTAGTGTGTCAGGGTCTGTGCTGTCTACTGTCTGACTTGTCATTGCAACCGGCATGTTGAACTGTATGTGTGTATTGTGCATTGGTATGCATTACACTATGTGGTGGCATGCCTCCTGTGCCACAGGACTGGTGCATGAGGGTATTGACAGTACTTCTCACAGGCTTAGGTTCTACCCGTGTCAGTGGTAGTTGGGTCTGTTGTGTCACAGTCAGGCCTAGATATACAGATCTGTATTGCAGTGGTAGGCAAGCATGGTATGCTGCCACTACAGTGACATCCAGACAGCGAACCGCCCCCACGTTTAAATCAGCAGCGATTGGGGGATTGCTTAAACACACTTTATAGTGATGGGGGGGTAAATATCTAACTCCACTGTCTGTGCGATGTGGAGTTAGATATATATATATAGTAGGGGGTATGGGGGCACAGGGGTGCAGCCCCCACACATTGTCCATCGAGATGTTGCCGGTTGGTTCGGGGTCACGTCACAGTCGGGGGTGTTGACAGGTTCCCAGCACTGTAGCTGACATCACGGTCGGGGTTGTTGCGCCGATGTTATGGATCAGGCATGGGTCACTGTTGTACCCTTGTGACATGCTGTGTGAGGCATACAGTGCCGATGCAGTCTGCTCACATTGGTGCCATCCATAGTGCAGTATGCAGTGTGTTTCATGCCACTGCATCTCACTGGAGATGGCCTCATGTTGCATGGGGTCAAGGGCAGGGGTAGACATTGATGGGCACATTGTGAGGCATAATCACTAGTGTCTAATCAATACAGTGATGGCCACATTGTGATAATTCCACAGTATACAAGCAGAGACATGCATACAACACAACTGGGTTTTTGCAAGGCCAATGACCTTCACAGCCTCTGTACTGGGGTACCACCTTCTACTTAGAGTGGGACAAGTTTCTGATGGGATGAGAGGGTGCCTGTGGGCAACTCTGCATCTTTTAATTTTTTAAACCTTTATTTTAGTTTTCACATAAAGCGATTGAGTGTTTCATTTTACATTAAAAAAACACAACTTTCACATCATGGATCATGGCTTTTTGACATATTAACATTATATACGTCCACAACAGACTACAGAAGGTCTATATAAAATAACATAACCATCTCACTTTTCTCATTATTTTAACCATTTAAAGTGGTAAATACTAATTAAGTAACAATGGCCATTCCCCTTATAGCCCCAACCAAACACTTGAGAATTATTATTATTAATTATACAGTTGTGTATTTGATAACACTGGATATTCAGTATCTGTATTGTCCCATAGCCAGTAATCTTCAGTTCAAGAAGACAGTGTCTTTGCCCCATTTCAGGAACTCCTAGGAGACAGGCACCGGTCTCTCAGCTATGGAACAGAAATTGGGTCTTCTTGGGATGTATGAAAAACTCACACCATTTAATTTTAAATGCAAATCTCTATTTTGTAGTTTTGCTGTGATCTATTCCATTTTATTAACCATGTTAAGTATATTATGCCACATTTCTATAGTTGGAACATCTGGCTTATGTCAGGGGCAAGTTATTGCTTTCTTTGCTGCCAGAATATGTAGATTGAGTAAAGGAACAGATAATTTATGAAATCCTAGTGGAGGAGTAGCCAATAGCACCAGTTCCAGTATCAACGGACCGGAGTAGTCCAACAATCAAGCTATATGTTCCACAATTTGGGACCAAAAGGGACCTATACATGGGCAGTATCAAAATATATGCGAGTGTGTTGCCCTCATGTCCCCACACTGGCACCAGCAGACTCCCAGCTGCAGTGAACAAATCTTTGCCAGGGTCACAGGCACATAAAAATATCTGTTGCGTCATTTCCATGAGAACTCCTACCAATAGGGAGCTCAGGATATCCTCATGGAAGGGCTAGTATATTTCAACTAGATTTCATCTGAAATAATTAAATTCAGCTCCCTTTCTCAAGTCCTTAAAATCAACGTTGCTGTGTCTCCTAAAACTTCCTGTAACCCTCTATATATCTGGCCTATCAAACAGACCCCCTATGTTCCCTTTAATGCCTCCAATATTAACTTCAGCAGTTGAGGCATGGGGTCCGGTTGGCGACTTCTGTTCCATCCTTTATGATATATAAAGGTCCGGACCTGTAGGTAATGAAAATGCTCCCTGCCTGTCAGGGCATATTGTAATTGAAGTTCTGCAAATGGTTGAACTCTCTGAGTGTCAAGAAATTGAAATATATATATATTAACCTCACCAGTTGCCACCACTGAAAAGTAATATCGAATCTAGCTGGGAGAAATTCTGTTTCATCAGCCAATTGCTGAAGATAGTAAATAAGTGTAGTTAGGGCAGGTAGAGATCTGATTGCATACCAGCCCTTGAGTGTCTACACCATAAACTGTCTATAGCCTCTAAGATTAGGAAGTGCTGTTAATGAAGTGAATAAGACTTTTCCTGGTTGTGTAAGTCATTAATAACAAATCCTATATGTTTCCATACTGCCTTATAGGTAGACTTTAACCAAAACAGTATTGTACGAATCAAAACTGCTTTAAAATATAAGGACAAGTCATGGAGGTTTAATCCTCCTTTCCCGTGAGGTAGATGCAGCAGCTTCCGCCTTATTCGTGGACATTTATTTGCCTTCCCAAATAAATATCTATAGAATATGATTCCAGGAAGTAAAACAGAACTGAGATGGAGACAGGGGAAATGTTTGAAATAAATAAAGAAGATGGGCAAAACATTCATTCAAAGAGCCTCTCTCCAACTGTATAAGGGTAGTTGGGAATGGGACCACAACCACATATCCTGTTCTATTGCAACTGTTAAGGGCTCGTAATTTATAATTTCCAAATTTACTAAGTTCTGTGGCAAATTAATTCCTAAATATTTAATTTTAGTATTCTGCCATTTCAATGGGTAGGAAGATAGGAAGGCAGGAGAGGGGACATAATTCAGAGTCAATACCCGTGTTTTTGTGATATTTAATTGAAGCCAGAGACTTTGCTAAATCTCATGAGCAATGCCCAAACCACCGGGATTGACTGTTCCGGCATCAACAAGGTTAAAAAGACATCATCCACATATAAGGACAAAGTCAGTCTCTTCCCACACAAAGGGACCCCTTTCACCTCCCGAGACCTCCAAATTGCCATTGCCAATGGTTCTATCTACATAGTGAATAGCAATGGGGAGAGGGGCATCCCTGTCTTGTTCCTTTTTCCAGGGATATTGGAGAGGAAAGACCGCCATTAACCTGCAGATAAGACTTTGGGGATGAATAAATATTCTGAAGCCAGGCCGGGAACTCTTTCAGAAAACCAAAGGCACTCAGGGTAACCCAGAGAAACCTCCACCTCACCCTATCACATGCCACGCCATTTCTTGGGTAAAATTTCACATTATGCAGGTGAAATTCTTAATTTCGCTTCCGCGAAAAATTTCACGAAAATGGGAGAATTTCACAAAATATTTTGTATAGTGAAATTTGCCAATTTCACACATCTCTGGGTTCAGAATAACTAAAAGGATCGAATTGGACCATAAGGGAGGGGGACTCTGCCTGAACCTCTGTATGGGCTCTGTGCACTATTGGGGCATAGGGTACACTCCAAAGCTGTGTACCCCACCCGCCCCGATGCGCTGCTGTCCATGTGGCCAGGATTGGGCCCGTACCTGTCCTGCGCCCCCCTAGTGCATGCCACGTGGGGCCCACGGGACCCCAGCATTCAGATGTAGCTATGCCAATGTACCTAATTTATGTGGCACATTGCCATAGTGAATAGAGCCCTATATGCGGAATGAAGATGTGGCATCAATACATTTAAAAAGACCTTATAAATCTCTATAGGGTATCCATCAGAACTTGGGACATTTTAGTGTTTTGACCTTGGAAAAAGCTAGCCGGATCTCTTCTAATTGAATAGGGGAAAGATGTTTTTGCTGTTGTTCCCATGATAATTGTGGAAAGGAAAGGGGTGTCAGAAACTCAGTTATCTGTTCATCAGTGGGAATATTTTGTTCTGTGTATAACTGAGTGTAATATGTCTGAAAAGTATTCAGAATATCTGTAGTAGTGGTAACCAACCAACCTGTAACCAGGTTTTGGATCCTGGTTATTGTCATTGCCTGCTTATAGCCCCTAAGCTTTTGAGCCAACAATCTCGTCCCTCAGGGACCTCCCTCTTATTGAGAACACTTCATATACAATAGCACCCCTTGAATTTTATGATCAAGAAACACCTGCATTTCAGCTTTTATCTGCTATGTTCTGTTATTGACCTCAGGGGACCTACCCATACGTTGGTTCTGTAATGTCTGTAATTCCTGCTGAAGATCTTTAAATTTGGTTTCCTTGTTTCTTCTTATGGGATGCATAGGTGATAATCTCACCATGTAGTACTATCTTTATAGTGAGTGTCCCGCAATATGGAATCCTTTGTCTCTCACTTTGTTATCTTGTGCCACCTGTTTTATTCTATCCGACATTATTTTCTTAAAATTTAAATCTTTTGAGAGACATTAAATCTCCAACAGGTGTCTCTTTTCCCTTTCCCTAAGTCCAACTTCAGAGTTACAGAAGAATGGTCCGACAAAAAAGAGGGACTATCCTCTGCATCTCTCATACTATCAAAGTGTTCAACCGAACATAGAAAATGGTCTAACCTTGAATAGGTGTAATATCTTGGAGAAAAATATGTAAAAACCTTTATGGTTGGAAAAAAATGCCACCAAACATTGATTAAACCTAGGGCAGGCAACTGTCCCCTGAGGTATTTTTGTGTCGGAGTTAATCTATGTTGCGCTGGATGTGACATATCCAGATCAGGGGAGAGGGACACATTCAAATCACCTCCCCCCACCACTATCCCTTTCTGATATTCCAACAGCTTATTAAAAAGATATTAAACTTGAATGGGGCAGATTGGGGGGGATATATATCTGTCACTGTAATTTCTTTCCCATATAACCTCCCTGTTGGGATCACATAACAACCTGAGGGATCCCTGTATTTTGATTGTACATTAAAAGGAGTGGTCCCAGAGACCAAAATGGCTGTTCCCCATCTCTTACTTCCCCCATAGGATGAGGCATGACATGACATGACATGACATCTACCTGCAGCCGGTAACTTTAAATGTTTATCAGGAGACAAATGTGTCTCCTGTAATAGATAGAATTTGGCTCCTTGCCTACGGAGAAACTGAAATAGGCAGGACCTCTTCACAGGGCTGTTGAAGCCATTAATATTTAAAGGAAAGATTCTAACTGGTATCTCCACCATTGTTCTCGAATATACAACTTTTTCCTCAATGGTAAGGGAATGTGACTCAGCACCTCCCCTATTGGGGGTGACTCAGTCAGGTGCCATCCACATCCCCTTCCCCATCACCAAAGCAAAGAGCTAGATCATTTTGTCATCTATACCTGTTTACCAAACACAGTCCCTGATATGTAGTGTGTGAAATTTGACACCCAACCTCTTCATCAAATAGTTCCCGACAATAATCCCCTCGAAAACAAACTGTAACTTTAACAATAACCATTTAGAGATCAACCTGGCCCAAACTTTAACATTGTAACATTGAAAAAAAGACTAACAGTTTCCCCTCCATAATTAACATAATTTATCCCTCGTTGAACCCTCTTCCCAGTTGGAGGAGAAACAGTACAATAAAACATGTAGTGAACTTCCAAGGCTGGGGAGGAAGCAATGGACCTCCTTGTAACCCTGAATGTCAGGAAGAGATCAGCTCTCATCCAATTTGGGCTAGAGGAATATCCAGGGCAACATGTGTCCTTGGCCCCCATGGGGTTCAGCTGACCTCAAATGATATTCCAAAAAATCAGGAAATGAAAAAGAGGATAAGGACAGCTAAACTGAGGATTGTGTGCACCATAGTAATATCATGTTCATCTTCCACACCTTCCCTTAGTCATGTATTTTAAAGTAACTCAAACCAGAAGACCAAGAATGGGAGGAACCCCCTCCTCCCCATATCATGAAATCAGAGGAAAGCATTCACCCCTTTAGGGGGTCCGAGCACAGACTCCATGCACTTCCTCTATGACTGTATAATACTTCAACATTATTTTGCAAACCTCTATAGATGCATTGTGTTGTAATTGTGAAGCATCTGTTTTCATTTAAATAACAACAACAACTCATATGCTCCAAATGAACCCTTCTCTCACTATTAATCCCTGTAGGAGAAGAAAGACATCAGTCGGGGCTTAAATTAACGATTTAACCATCAAAAATAGAGTCCTGTAATAGCGAATCCATTTTACCATCATAAGAGGGCAGCCATTCCCCTGTTAACTAAAGCCCGTCATGTTAATAATATATGGGCACTCTAAACATTTTTTTCCCTTTTTTGTGTTCCTCTTTCCATTTCCATTACCTTAAGTAACTGCTGCATTATATCCATAAGTACTGAAAATATGTTTAGCAACACTGCAGTAAATAAGTTCCAAAAGGTCCTATTTGTCTATGTACAGTTAAAGCAAGTGGTTACGTGAGAGGCTAAGTGCCTCATGGGGAGACTGTATATAGTTTATATTGCTTAATGGTAGAATGTAGTAATTTTGACGTTTGACAAGTGCTATTTACAGTAGATACCCTTCCTACCTACAGACAAAGAAAATGTATAAGGTACACAAGGTATATAAAGGTAGAATTTTGACCCTACTTATATAGAAATAAAAGAGAACCTGACATCTGAAACCTTAACCTTAAAAGGAAATGCGTAAGCAATAACTTGGACACAAGGTGGAGGAGTCAGGGTTTCTTTTATTGTTTGATTGTTTATTGAATAACAGTACAGTAAGTATAGCGCATACACTAACAGATACTCAAAGATGAACGAAGGTTTTAAATTATAATAGAAACATAGAAACATAGATTTTGACGGCAGATAAGGACCACTTGGCCCACCCAGTCTGCCCATTTCCCTACCTACTGGATAAGCTGTAGATCCTAGTTAACCAGCAGCCTACTTCTTCCTACCCCCACCCCCTAGAATTGCCTTATGACTGTCCCATGCATGCTTGAATTCCACCACTGTTTTTGACTCCACAACCTCCTCTGGAAGGCCGTTCCATGCATCCACAACCCTCTCTGTGAAAAAATACTTCTTAAATTACCTCTGAGCCGCCCCCTTCTACCTTCAAATTGTGCCTTGTTCTTGCACACCTCTTTTTTTTTTTGCTCTTTATAAAGGCTGCCTGCACCCCATTTCAGCCCGGTCACGGGCCATGACTCTGCCCCAAATCCCAGCCTCAGCCCCGATGTCAAGTGGCTTTCCCATCAGTGGGCCCGCGGCATACCCCGCATATGCCGCAGGCACTGGGACTAGGTCGGGGCTTGGCCTGGGGGGCACATCGAGGCCGCGGCGAGCTTCATTCTCGGCGGCAGGCAGCTCCTCCATTTTCCGCTTTTTGGGGAGGCGGGGTCGTGCCATGATGTCACCATCTGCCCCACCTCCAATGGGTTGTCGAGCGTCAGTTTTGCGTGGGAACTCCCGGCCTCCGCCAGGGGTCCCCATCGCGCTGACTGCTACCCACCCTCCCGGAGAAGGAGAGCTGTCCAATGGACGCTCGATCCTCTCCCCGCCGGCCCTTCCGACTGACCCAACCTGCCTTGAACCCGGGCCACCAAGCAGCCGCAAGTGGAAATCCCACCGCTGCGCCGACGGGCTGCCTATACACCTCTTTTTGAAAGATGCTACCCTCTTGGACTTTGTTGATTCCCTGAGATACTTGAAAGTTTCTATCATGTCCCCCTCTCCCTTCTTTCCTCGAGACTATACATATTCATCTCCTTAAGTCTCTCTTCATATGTCTTCCGTGCAGACCCTGCACCATTTTAGTTGCCCTCCTCTGGACAGCCTCTATCCTGTCTATGTCCTTGCAGAGATTGGGTCTCCAGAACTGCACGAGTACTCCAGATGGGGTCTCACCAACTGTCTGTACAGAGGGATAATAACTTCCTGTTTTCTACTGGTGATGCCTCTCCCTATGCATCCCAGTATCCCCCCAGCCCTCCTTGCTGCCCTCTCACATTGCTTGCCCACCTTTAGGTCATCTGATATGACCACCCCCAGGTCCCTTTCCATTTTTGTTGTTGTTAGTATCTCACCCCTCCATTGTGTACTCTTCCCCTGGGTTTTTGTTTCCCAGGTGCATTACCTTGCACTTCTTAGCATTGAATCTAAGCTGCCATACATTTGACCATTCCTCTAACCTTGCCAAGTCCCTTCTCATCCTTTCCACCCCACCTTGTGCATCAACTCTATTGCAGATCTTTGTGTCATCTGCAAAGAGACATACTTTTCCTTCCAGTCCCTCTGCAATGTCGCTTATAAAGACATTGAAGAGGACCGGTCCTAATACTGAACTCCCAAGTACTCCACTAGTAACCCCTTTCTTCAGAGTGGACTCCATTTACTATTACTCTGTGTCCTATTCTCCAGCCAATTCTTTACCCAGGCTGTCATTTTGGGACCCACTCCAGGCTGGCTAACTTGTATATTAATCTTTGTGTGGGACTGTGTCAAATGCCTTGCTAAAGTCTAGGTAGGCCATGTCCACAGCCCCTCCCTGATCTACTACTTTGGTCACCCAGTCAAAGAAATCTATCAGATTTGTCTGGCATGACCTTCCCACTGTGAATCCATGCTGCCTTGGATCCTGAGCCCCTCTGGCCTCTAGATACTCAACAATTCTTTCCTTCAGAAGTGATTCCATCATTTTCCCTACCACTGAGGTTAAACTAACAGGTCTGTAGTTTTCTGCTTCTGCCTTGTTCCCACTTTTGTGAAGGGGAATCACATCTGCCCTTCTCCAGTCCTCGGGTACCACCCATCCTCCCATGATTTGTTAAAGAGGGTAGTCAGTGGTGTCACTAGTTCTACCCTTAGTTCTTTTAGAATTCTGGGATGAATCCCATCAGGTCCCATTGCTTTGTCCACCTTCAGTTTTAAGAGTTCTATCAGAACCCTTTCTTCTGTAAATGGGCTGGTATCAACTTCTGTATCCAGAGTGTTTCTACTGTTTGTTTTAAGTACCTCCCACTTCCTTTGTAAATACTGAGCAAAAATATTTGTTTAGTATCTCTGCCTTTTCACAGTCACCCTCTGCCCACCCTCCCTCCTCTTACTAAGCCTCACTAGCCCTCCCTTGGTCTTCTTCGCTCTCTGATGTACCTATAAAAGGTTTTATCCCTTTCTTAACTGGAGTTGGCTATCTTTTCCTCGGTTTGGGCCTTTGCTGTTCTGACTGCCTTCCCAGCTTCCTTTTGCTTTAACTGATACAGTTCCCTGTCCTGCTCCTTCTGTGATTCCTTGCACTTCCTGAATGCTTTCTTTTTCTCTTGAACCTTCACTGCTACTTCCTTTGAGAACCATAGTGGTTTCTTACATCGTTTCATTTTGTTAATTTGCTTCACACAAAGGCTTGTTACCTTTGTGATAGCAGTTTTTATTATTCCCCATTGTTCTTCCACCCCTCCTTCCTGCCCATTTGCTAGTGCATTCCTTAGGCACTCACCCATTTTGGCAAAGTCAGCCCTCCTAAAGTCCAGTACTTTTGCCTTTGTATGGCTTGACTCTATTGCTGTGTAATATACCACACAAATACAAAGGCAGTTCTGTCACAATAGTAAGAATACTACTACTGGATGTAATAAAACCTAAATTAACTTGCACAACTGCGTGCTGGCTGTCTCTGTCCAACTTCAGGATGTAATGCTATATAAAATGCTTTACCTTGTATTCTACCCATTGTAAACTGTATGGCAATTAATTTACAACTACTGTTTATTCATATGGTGATATCAGATGTATTTATGCATGTATGCAGCTTTTATACTCAAACAATAAAATGTTTAACTTCAAAAGGTCCTATTTGTCCAACAGTTCCAGGTGTCCTAAAGCACCAAACAGAAAGTTTGTGGTCTGTGATTTTACAACTAATCACATCAGATGTAATTCTATTGAAAAAGAGGGGCTTACTTCAGCCAGCATACAGGACCAACAGAAACAGATTAATTAAAATAATATTTCGGGCTTTCTTGCTGGGCGGTTCAGAAAGACAAATTATGTAGTCCTTATCCCAGCGATCACACGGTGGGTGGATGAAGAATCACAGATCCCACCACAGGAGGAGCTATATCATGGGGGGGGGGGGCAGAACGTACCTCTGCCAAAGTTCTCTTCAGTCTTTTCTAACACAGTCAAAAAGTATCCTTGCAGTAGAAAAGAGACTGAAATCTAGTCCACTCTTCGTTAAATATTAGTGAGAGCTTCGCCATTCACTTCCTCCTCCCCCTCCCCTCTAATCGGCTTCCTGATCAATTAAAATTGGTGGCTCATATCCCTGAGGTAAATCTCTTTATTACCTATCCTGATGCTTCAGAAACAGGTAGCTCAGGTCACTGATGCTGCTGCAGAATGTCGAAAAGCAGCCTGTTTTGCTTTTGGATCTTGTTGATCTCGATGTTCCTTTCTCCATCTTTGCTTAGAGGTCTGGTTCAGTTGCCATTTGGGAGGTCTAGGTCTGGAGTCTGCTGATGCTGTCTGCCTCTGTGGAACCTGTAGGCCTAATTTGGTAAGGTCTTCTTTAGCTTCTAAAGCCAATGCATACTCTTGTTTACCGTACAGGAGCATGACAGTCAAACGAGCAGGATACAGTGTAGTAAATTTGTAGCTCTTAGCTTTCAATACTGGAAACAAAGGTAGATAAGCCTGCTGAAGCCTTATCATCTTAGGGGCATAATCATGGTCAATATAAATGTGGGTTTGTCTGTAAAACACTTTTTGCCGACGCCAGGCCATAAGCAACACCCGCTCTTTAACTGTGGATTCGGGCAATTATTGATTATGGATAGGGATGTAAGTTTGTCATGGATGAGGTTTTAATGACTCATTGTTTGTTCATGAAATCATTAGTAAACAGTAGTAAATGTTGTGGCACTTTCATCATTGCTACATGCTGATGACACTAGTGAAAGTCATGGAAGTCCTGAATAAAGATCAAACGTCATGGAATCAATGACGTGTATGACTGCCATGACAAACTTACATCCCTAATTATGCAGCAGCTTTAAGCGCAGTTGGTTTTGGGGCCAGAGCTCGGTGCACCCATTCATATTCTAACTGGAGGTAAAAAGGTAATTCCAAATCAGTACACAGGAGGGTGGAAATGAAATCTTTAATATATTGTCCTTCTGAACCCTCTGGTATGCAATATAGATGGATATTTTTCTTTTGCACCCAATTTGGTGTATCTTCTTGCCTGGCAGCCAACAGCTCTTGCTGATCATAAAGCTCTTCCAGGGCCATCTCTAAATCATCTACCTGGTTCTCCGTGGCCACCACTTGCCACTCTGTTTCATAAGCTCATTGTTCTAACTGCATCGCATATTTTTTTAATTCCCCATATATTTCTTTAATCTCTGCTCGAAAAGAGATCAGCTCCATATAAATAGTTTCTAACTATTTTTCTATTCCTTGGAGTCCAGGCTAACTTTGGCACATCTGGAAGCTGTACAAGAGACTCCGTGGATTGTGCCGTCTCTGAGTCAGAGGTCTTTGAATGGGATCTGCCGCCATTCTCAGCCATTTTTTCTATTTTCTGAGCAATTGATGTAACTTTATCTTTGTTTCCCCTCTTTATCATTGATTTGAAATGGTTTGAGTTCTCTAAATGCACCAGACAGACAGTATTCTTAGGAAGGTGTTGGGAGCTTATTTCTCTAGGTGGCCATTACCAGGGTGACATTAATGGAAGTCCGTCACATCTCTACATCTTTCATCAGTATTGTGGTGACTGGGGAATGGCCTGTTAGGTGCTCACCCACTTACAACACCACTGCACTCATGTGCTATCATGTCTGCTGCACACAGTGCTGCATGTTGGTTCTAGCCATATACAGGTGTGCTGTGTGCACCATGTGTGTGTGCCTGAGCCCTGCCCCTGCTGCCACACTGGGTGGCTTATGGATGTCTATGTCCTGCACTCCAGTGTTGGCCTCTGTGCTGGCTGCTTGGTCAGTGGGTAAGAAGTGTGTGGGTGTGACTCCTAGCCGCTTGAGCCATGACACTGCCTAATGGGCTCTGGCTTGGTGCTGCTGTTGTGTATGTGTGTTAACACATCTGGCATGCCTTCTGGTGGTGTGTGTTCATTCCACAGCTCAGTCATGCTCCACTGCAGCATGGAACATCCATTGTATGTGCAGTCCTCTACTGTATGGGTCCACAATACTATCTCTGGTATGCCACACAGTCCATTGCGGCTGTTTGACTCTGTCCACCCATGTATGGCACGGTGGCCCATGTGTCAGCTGGATGTACTTTTGTTGTGCACACTAGACTACCTCTCTGTCTCTCATCCTGTGTGCACAGCTGGCTGAGTTCACATTATTTCTATCTGAAGGTGCCAGGAGGGCTGCCAGTGGTCAGAGGGATGTCACATACTGGGAGGGACAGGATGACCTGCTGTGCAGGCTGGTCTGCCTGAGTATATCCTTGTTAGGCTGGTGGAGGACACTAACCAGGCATTCTGGGACTTGGCCACTGCTGTCTGGCAACAACAGCAGCCACCACCCCACCTGCTACAGTCCCTGTAGGGCATGGACTGTGATGGGTGTATGCCCTGTGTTGTCTGTTTTATTCATTGGTGGGTGACCTTTTTTCTTTTGTTCCCTTCCCCTTCCTTGAATGGACGGATACTCTATTTTTCTTTTGTCCCCCCCCCTTCCATGTATGGGCTTTTGCACTTGTTCTTTTCATGTTCTAGTTTTTATAGTAAAGCTTACTTTTTGTAGCTATCCTGCTGTGTTATGCGTATGTCATTGGTGACTTATGCACACCCACTGCTTCCCCCTGTGTTCAGTGCTATCCACAAAGCTATATTCAGTGCTGCGTACTTGCATTGCACTGTGCCAACCCATGTCATTTGTATGGTGCACAATTGGCCCTATTTTCACAGGATATAGCACCAGCGGAATTCCTCTGAATATACCTCGGCAGGGGTCCGGTGAAAGCAGTAGCGCAGGTGTGGCACAAATATTGCACTAGCACACCTTTCTGAATATTGGGCCCATAATGTTTAATCATCTCTTTTATTATCAGAGAAATCTTACCACAATTTATTCCTTAAAGTGCATTTTCTATTATGCAGTGACATCCAATTAGATTTTTCTGTCTCTTTTTTTAGCTATTTATTTCTGAACATTTATAATGTATATAAATAACATGGTCATTGCATAATCATTCATGCTTTCTGAAAAGATATCCTAACAAGAAAAAAGTCATTATACACTATTTAGATAATGGTGAAACAAAGGTAGACAAAAAACATGGCTAAGTCCAATTACATTTGGAGAGCTCCTCCTATAACACAATAACTTCAATAAAGGGAAAGCTAAAGTTAAGTCCACATATCCTGTCTGCAGAAAACAGATGGAACTTCATTTTATAGTGTACATAATTAAACAATAGTGTAGGCTAAGTAAATGATTTGCCAGTACATGAGATAAGAATTATTATGAGTTTAAACTAATGAGTTTAGCTCCCACCTAGAGTGATAAGATCTATCAGTAATCATCCCTACTCGTAATAACTTCATATTTTGGGGAAATATTAGAAAATTATATACTGTACTATATATTGCCCTAAACACTGTATACATCAGTAAATAATGATCCAATAATATGTTATTAATATATTATTAATATACAGGAACAATGCACAGATCAGCCTTACAGTACTAGTATTAATTGCTCATAGATTCACAAGACATTTGGGGAATTCCCTGGTGCCCTGGCCAAATTTCCTCCCATTCACTAAACATACTACCAACAGCTTAATCTGTTTTGAGGTCAGTTGTCATTCATCACTATCCCCCTTCCCCTGGTCGTGCCTGAAAATAGGCAGAATTTGTCTAGTGCACTTACCTGGTCAACGAAAACTAAATACATAAATAAAATTTAAAGCAAAAGATTCCATAATACATGAATTCCTCATGTGTATGTAACTAAAGCAGGTGAATATTGTCCTTTCTACATTTTTAAAGTCTCAGAAATAATAGGGTTGTTTCAAGTTTGTCTCTGAAAACTCCAGACTTCATTACATTATTCACATCTTTTCATAGATCCACCAACACAAGTCCATCAGCATATTCTGTATCTTTTGAATCAGCTGTTTGGTTATATTGCTTCTAGATGGTATTTGGAAAGCCTTTGCAAGTCTTCGAGTAAGATTACATTTTTCTGACAAGATTTATTTAATTATGTCCCAGGTGCTTATTTTCTTCTCAAATTCCACCAAGGGAATGCCATAGAAACAAAGATGATTTCTTCTTGCAATATTCTCCAGCACTTCAATGATTCCTACCTGCTATAAATTGTTTTACAATAAAGAAGTCCACAAAGCCTTTTGTGTTTTAATGGATTATGTGATAAGCTGAGTCTCCATTTTAATGCAGTGTACTCCACTTATAACGGACACTGTTATAATGGACAGTCGGTTATTTATTTATTTATTTTGTTTAGTTTTTGTTCACCGGGTAAGTGCACTAGACAAATCCTGCCTATTTTCAGGCACGCACTGGGAATACAGATAAATGCCAAATTACCTTGAACCAGATTAAGCTATTGGTGGTATTTTTTTAGTGAATGAGGGAAATTGGCCAGACTCCAGGTGGACAAATATATATAGTGGACAAAAACTGATTTCCCAGACCAAATATATCAAACTCAATTGATATTTCTCTGACAGAAACATTGCTTATAACAGGCACTACAAAGCTTGTATGGGCATTTCTAGTGCTTTTTTGGAGGTGGGGTGGGGATTGCAGAGCTGATGAGGAAACTTTGCAAGTATACAATTAAAATTGAAGGTGCTACAGAGATTACATTTCTAACAAAATAATTCTCCACAAGCTGCATAAACTTTTTTAGTTAATTAATTACACTAAAAGGAAATTATTTCATATTTAAATAGAACCCTTATAGTACAATTGGCTTTATTATTAGTTTCCTAAAACCCCAACATCCAGCCAGTAGAGTTACCATCTTCTTACCTTCTGCAATAAACTTCCTTAAAAAAAACTCATGCTCTCTGACAGTTAAATAAACACACAGAATACAGGAACATCTATGCTAGGCAGGATTCAGAGTGATCTATGAAGTTTTATAATAGGTACTGCTTTGCTCTGAACCCCTGCTCACACACATAGACACACCTAACACATAGGCTCCACCTCCTCTGGATAAAATGGACACTGGATATAATGGACAAAAGCTGTGGGCACAGACGCAGCCATTTTAATAGGCTTGCACTGTAGTGCCAAGGTTGTTCTCCAGCTCTTTAACCCACACTTCAGTCTTTTCATTCTTTTTTTTATTGTGTAACACTCCAGCAGTTTTATTTTCAGACCCATTAATGACCCATTCCAGACCAATGTCTGAAATGAGCAGTCAACATAGATGCTTCTGAGCTTCAGTTTTAAACTCTGTATCAGTCCTCCTCAGCCATTGCTTTACCTTGTGTTTCATCTTTTAAAAGGACCTGGGGGGGGGGCGCTGATGAGCAGCTAGCTGAACAGATGCAAATTTCCACGCTGTTCCCTCTTCGCGGCTATAAATATTAAAATAATAGTTACAAAGTGCCCAAAAGTGTGAAAAGCATGTAGCAGATGGTGTGCGAACTTGGGATGGATGAATATTTGGCATCAGGACCCTTTAAGAGCCAGAGGACTGTGACAAAAAGCGCAAAGAAGGGAGGTGATGGTGGTGGCCTAGTTTCTTTTTCAGCAGCAGAGGTGGCGGCCCTCGGAAGAGAGGTTACGGGGCAGGTTATAGCAGCACTGGAGCCCCAATTAATTAAACTCGAAGGAAAGCTTGACCTGAAATTGCAAGAGATACAAGACCAGCAGGTGGCGCAGGCTGGCAGAATGATGGAGATGGAGGAGAGAATATCACACATGGAGGACGAGCTGCTGGTGACTCCTGGGCTCATGATGGCACTTCACAAGGAGCTGAATGAGCTAAAAGATGCATTTGACTATCAGGAAAACTATCACAGGTGGTTGAATCTCAGACTGAGAGGGTTACCAGAGGGTATGGAAGGGGAAAGTGTGCTGGACTTTTGCTCAAAAGTATTGCTTGGGCTACTAGACCTGCAACCAGTGAAGGGTAAATTAAAGCTTGAGAGGGCCCATCGGGCCGTGATGCCCAAACCTACAAATGACCAGCCGCTGAGGCAGATAATATTTAGGTTCCACCACTTTCAAGATAGAGAACTCATGCTGAAGGAGTATCGGGAGAAGGAAAAGGTGGAATATGAATGTCACTGTCTATTTATGTCGCAGGATTATTCGGCCAGGCTTTTGAAAAGAAGGAAGGCATTCAATAGCATTATGCAGCAACTGAGTGATCTGAAAGTGGAAAACTTTCTGATTTACCCAGCTACTTTAAAAATAAAGCATGAAGGCGCTACATATTCGTTTTGGGAAGTGGAAAAAGCAGAGGAGTTTGTGAGGAGCCTGAGGCAAAAGCTGTGCTGAGACCTGTATGGAGAACTGGAACAGGGAGCTGAGGGCTCTGTAATGAGATTTGAGAGATGAGGCGTAGATGTAAATGCGGAGGATCGTTTGTCTGTATTTGGTTCTGGAGATATTGTTTTGATGTTAAAGTTCATGCTGGTGAAGATGGGAGACTCTGAGAGGATGAGGGCATTGCCATATGTAAAAAAGATCTGGGGGACTTGAAACTGTTGCCATATGTAAAAAAGATCTGGGGGACTTGGAACTGGACAGAAAATGGTGGAATGCCCAGAAAATGGTGGAGAGAGACATGGAGGAAACGGAGAGAGGCAGAGAACAAGAATATGGTGAGAGGAGGAACTGGACTTAGTGGTGGAATTATTTAGATGCGAGAGAGATTACCATAAGCCCAGTGATGGAAGGAACTGTCTCAAATAATTTCTGGGTGCAGGTAGGACAGCGGGTGGGGAGAGGGGCTTAGCACGGTGGGTTTTTTTGCACAGCCTGCTTTCCCTGCTAGCCCTTGCTGATACCCTCAACTGTATGGAGCAAATTTGTGTGGCATTAACTAAAGGGGGGGGGAATAAGACAGGGAAATGGGGAAATTGAAAACAAAGGATCTGAAGGGGAATAGGATGGAGAAAAATGAACTGGGAGGGTTAGGAGAAGAGATACGCAGGAAATGGATAGGGATGGTTATTATGGGGCACAAAGGTTAAGTTGCTGTGGGGGGGGGAAGCGTGGAAGCGCCTGTTACAGCACCTGAGGATGAGGCAGACACTTGAGTCAGGGAGACTATTAGTGTCTAAGGACTGAGGGAGAGTGCAGGGGATGGAGGGGGAAGGTAAGTATTGAATTGGGGGGTGAATATTTCAAGGTGAAAAGGAACAGGGGAGTGTGGGGAGGGAAGGGAGGGTAGTAAAGAGCCAAAGAAGCAACGGAAAATGGAAGGGGGAGGAGTTCACATGGAAGATGGAGGGGGGAATATGGTGGGGAGAATAACGGGTCAGAGAGGGAAGAAAGGAAGGGGGATGTCTGTATATAGTTATCTGTTTAAAATGTTACTGAAAGTGTGTGTGTTGTTATTATGGTTTCTTGTTTTTTATGAACAAAGTGCAACCAAAGAAGCTAAATATATAAACCTTCATAGTAATGATGGAAAGATGATGATGATGAAAGGGAAAAGAGGATTATACGTGGATGGCGATTAGTAAAAAAGTTAATGTAATCACCTGGAACGTCAGGGGTATTGCAAATCCAGTAAAGAGGTCTATGTTGCTGACAGCCCTTAAAAGAGGGGGAGCCCATGTAGCTTTGCTACAAGAAACGCTCCTAACAGAAGTAGAGCATGCCAAACTGACTAGGGGATGGGTGGGGAAATGCTATACGGCTTCCGCCTCAGTGCATAAAAGGGGGGTGGCAATATTAATATATAAGGGGCTGAACCTAGAGGCACAGAGAATAATCAGGGACACGAAGGAAGGGAGATATATTTTTATTGTGGGGACCCTGGATGGGGAGCAGATCACTCTGTGATCAGTATATGCCCCAGCGGTATTTGAATACCAATTTTATGCCTCTTCACCGGATTTATTAGTGAGGGAGCAATTCCCAGGGCTAATAACGGGGGGGATCTGAACTGGGCCATGGATCTGAAAATGGACCACTACAAGGGGAAGGGGAGAAGTTCAGGAGCAATGCAACATTAGCAAGAGGGAATGGTGGAATTGGAAATGGTGGATGTATGGCGAACAGCAAACCCAGGAGCGAGAGAGTATACGTTTTTCTTGAACCCCCACAAAATATGGAAGCAGATAGACTATATATATGCTACAAGAGAATGGTACACGCGGGTAGGGGAGGTACAGCACAGCCCAATACATGTTTCAGACCATGCTATGGTGATAGTGAAAATACAAGGTAAGAAAAGATGGGGGACGCCCCCTGCATTGAAATTCCCCATTTACTTGGCTCAGAATGAGGAATTTAGAAAGCACCTGTAGGATAGTTGGGATCTTTTCATGGCTACAAATGATAAGGAGGGCACCTCGAATAACATGTTATGGGAAACGGGCAAGGTATTTATGAGGGAAGTAATTATTGAATATGTTTCCCGTATAAAGAAAAAAAGATGTGCATAGAGGAAGGAGCTAGAAAGTAAATTAAAGGAATTAGAGAAGAGAGTGGCCTGAGGGGAAAAGGGGGAGGCCATTCGGACACTGGGAGTAATTCGGGAGGCTCTGAATGTGCACCTAAGGTCAGAAGTGGGGAGAGCTAATCTGTTTAACAGAAGATACATTTTTGAGTGGGGAAATAAACCAGGTCCAATGGTGGTTAACCTTATGAAGGGACACAGAAGGATGAATAGAATTTTGGGAGTGAGGGATGAAAAGGGTACACTACAGAATAAAGAAAAGGAGATAGGGAATGCCTTCAGGGCCTTCTTTCAAAAGCTGTACCAGGCAGAGGATGAGGGAACAAAGGAAAGGATGATAGAATTTTTAGAGAAAATAAAAGTCCCGAAAGCCACACAGGTGCAGAGGGAAAGGTTAGGAAAGCCAATAACGGAGGGGGAGGTGTTGAGAGCTATTCAAAAGTTGCAGAAAGGGAAAGCGAGTGGCCCGAAGGGTATCCAGTGGAATATTACAAGTTGCTGGGGACCCGGGTTACAAAGGTATCGTGCAGAGTGTTTCAACAGGTAGAAGGGATAGAAGAGGTTAGCTTGCCAGATACATGTTATGATGCTAGAGTATGCCTCATACCAAAAGAGGGAAAGGACCCTGCCCTGTGCGCCTCGTACCGGCCAATATCATTGTTGAATTGTGATCTGAAGATAATGGCTAAAGTTTTGGCCAGTAGGTTAGAGGAAATCCTACCGGGGCTGGTTCACCCGGACCAAATGGGGTTTATTAAAGGACGACAGTCATATCATAATATGAGGTGGCTACTTAATGTGCTTTGGAGGGCAGGAAGGGGGAAGAAAGATATTGGGATCCTTTCGATGGACACGGAAAAAGCGTTTGATAGGGTGGAATGGAATTATTTGTTTGAAATACTGGGGAGGTTTGGTCTGAGTGAACCGTTCCTAGGGTGGGTAAAGGCGATGTATAGAAAGCCCAGGGTGCAGACAATTGTAAATGGGGGCAGGTTGGAGAGTTTTAACTCGGAGAGAGGTATGAGGCAGGGCTGCCCTCTCTCCCCACTATTGTTTTCACTTGCTATAGAGCCTCTGGCAGTGGCAATTAGAGAAAGTAAGAACATACAGGGGGTGGGAGGAGAGGGTAGCTCACAGCAGAGACTGGCACTATATGCGGACAATATGCTGTTGTTTATGAAGAATCCTAGAAGTTCAGTTCCTGCTCTCTTGGCCTTGATTGAGGAGTTTGGGAAATTTTCGGGGTATAAAGTTAATCTGGGAAAGTCAGAAGTTATGTGGCTTAAGGGATCGGGTGAGGAGATTAAACATTGGGGACTCAAAGTGGTGGGGGAGAGCATGACATATTTGGGGGTGCAGGTGGGTAGATCTTTGGGGTCACTGTACAACTTAAACTATACTAAATTGATAAAAACTATAGAAACGGATCTAAGAAGGTGGGAGCATCTGCCTGTGTCATGGCTGGGTAGAATTAATATAATAAAAATGAATGTGCTGCCTTGGATCCTGTATCCCTTGCAAATGATACACCTGGGCCTGTCCAAGGAGGATGTGAATAGGTTGGAGAAGGCCTTTACTGCTTTTATTTGGAAAGGGAAATGTCCGAGGTTGAGTCTGGGGAAGTTAAAAGCAGATAAGGAAAAAGGGGGTTTAAACTTTCCAGATTTGGAGAACTACTTTCTGGCCATACAACAAAGATATGTGGCAGACTGGGTGCATTAACCTGAAGTGGCCAGATGGGTGGAATTGGAACAGGGAGAGGCACAGGGGAAATTAACAGCATATCTCCACAGTAGAGGGCTAAGGGCATATAAGATGGGAAAAGAAGTGAATCCCATGGTGGTACAGGTACTGATGGCTTGTAAAGTGTTAAAGAGGAAAGGATGGATACAAGGGAAAGAGACACTCTTGTTCCCCGGTGGCGGGGAATTCCTACTTCTTGCCAAGAATGGAGGATATAGGATTTGGGAAATGGGAGCGAAAGGGAATAGGTAGTCTGGGGCATCTATTGGTGAACGAGCGGTTCTGCTCATTACAGGAGTTGCAAGAAGTGGTAGGAAAGGATAAGAGCAATAGGTTCTGGTACTTCCAGACCAGGGCATACATGGGAAGTTTGAGAAAAGAAAATAAAGGGCTGTATGAAGTGGACCTGGTAAAGGGGATGATATATGCAGCTAAAAAGCAGGAAAAGGGGTTTATAGGCAGGGCTGCTAAGAGAGGAAAGGCTAGATTACCAGATAGGACAGTAAGGACTAGGAAATTGTGGGAGAGGGACCTTGGGAGGGAGATATCGGACCAGAACTGGATATTGCTGCTACAGATGCACTCTGGAATAATGATGTGCAACAAATATAAGGAGGCTTACTTTAAGTTCATACACAGAGTATACCTACCACCAGTAATTGTACATAAGGCGCACCCTGAAGTGTCGCCCTTATGTGAAAGGTGTGGCTTGGAAAGGGGAACATATGTGCACTGCTTTTGGGAATGCCCAATACTACAGAGATATTGGAGGGAGGTAGTGGATAGAGTGGGGAAAATAGCCAGAAGGGAGTTGCCAATGGACCCTTTAGGATGTTTATTTGGAGTGGAGAATGGGGAGGAGGAGGAGGAATGGGTACCGCTTCCCTGGTGGATTTGGGTGCTGTTCATCCTGGCTCGACATGGGATTCAGAATACATGGGTTTCGCAGACAGCACCAACAGTGCAAGGGTGGTGGAGGATGGTGTTACAGACATTGGGACTTGAGAGGCTGATGTATGCGATGGAAGGAAGAGAAGAGGGATTTGAAAGACACTGGGCCCCGTTCTTGACCTCCCTAACGGAGGAAGAAGGTTGGATGTTATGGGAGGGTACAGGAGGGTGAGAAAGGAAAGAAGGAAGTGAAGAGAGGTACGTGAAAGTAGTAAAGATGAAGCGGTGAAGGTGAGGGTAATGAGTATGGGAAGGAAGGCTAAGAGAGTGGATAAAAGTGAATGACAAGAGTGTGGAAAAGATTGGAAGGAGCAGAAGATTGAAGGTACTTGGCAAGAGAATAATGGTTGCACTTTGTTTTGATTTGTTTTGATTTGTTCTGATTTGATCTAATTGGATTTTATTTAATCTTATTTTATAATATATTAGCTGATATAATTTTAAACCAGTATAATTTAATGTAATGCAACTCTGTAGAAATCAACTGCAACTTTGTGTGGAATGAAGTGAAGAGATTGATCTCTACGGAATATAATGGTGGTAACTGGATGAATAAGTTATGTATTTGATTGTATGCAGTAGCTTAATGGAAAAGCAAATAAAAATATTATACAAAAAAAATAAAAATAAAAGGACCTGAGGCCTCAGCACCCAGTTTCCTCAGTACCACTGACCCGGGACTACCTGCAGGATCTAAACAAGGGCATTTTTCGATTGGGTCTTTCTTTCCTAGGTTTTTGATGTCCACTGGGGAGAACCCACTGTCTGTGTTTCTGAGCTTGTCTTTCTCTCTCTATCTCGTGTACTTTTCCTCTCTTTTTCAGAGAGTTTTGAGGAAAGCAATTCAACAGAGTCCACTGAGAGAGTTTTAAGCACCCAGGCACCAAACCAGAGATATGAAACTAAAGAATCCCTAATGGGACCCAGAGAGCATACATTACATGCATTCTGCAGTGGCAGTCATCTTAGAACTCTCTTTTTTATGACTTTTCTATGTCTCTCCAGAGCGCCAGTTTACTTCAAGACAGCCACATTAAAACAATTCTTAAATGATCAGTCAATTTAGAATAGAAGACACACTTGTCTTCAATAAAAAAAATCACTGGCCTAGTGCCCTGTCTTTTCTTAGGAAAAGAATCGCTATCCTGACTGTGATTTAACCAGAGTGATTGTTGTGTCCCTGTCGACACACTTGTATTGGGGAAAAAAAATCATTGTCCTCCTGACTGTGATTTAACCTGTGTGACTGTTGTGCCCTGTCAGGACACTTGTGTTAGGAAACAAATCACTGTCCTCCTGACTGCGATTTAACCAGAGTGATTGTTGTGTCCCTGTCGGGACACCTGTCATATGAAAATAATCACTGTCCTCCTGACAGCGACTTAACCTGAGTGATTGTTGTGTCCCTGTTGGCACACTTGTGTTCAGAAAAAAATCACTGTCTTCCTGACTGTGACTCAACCAGGGTGACTGTTGTGTCTGTGTTGGCACACATAATGTGTCATGAATCCAATGTCCCGATTCAGTCCAGAAATGTTAGATTTAAATTGTTTAATATATTTCAATTCCCATGTCCTTCTGTATTGTGTGTTTTTGAAGTTGCCTCTTAGTATCAAGACAAATAAATCCAAGAGAGAGTGATCTGTTTGGGAAAAATAGTTTCCTACTGGAGTGCTGATAATCTGGTTTACTATTGTTTGACGGCAGTGATTCATCCTGGTTTTCAGTGATTTATTAGTTTCCCCAATATAGCATCCATTTGTACACTTCTTGCACCGAATTAGGTAAACAACATTGCTGGATTGACGTGTAGGATCCATTAATTTGTATAATGTTGTTCTGGCTTGTCTTGATGGTGGCCTGTGTACATATGTGGGTGCAGGTCTTACATCTTGCCATGTTGCATGGTGTTGTCCCTCTTGTTTCTTGGTTATTATGGTCTGCTGGGAGTTTATTATGAATTATTATATTCAAGAGGCTGGGAGGCTGCTTATAGACAATGACAGGTGGTTCAGGGAAGATGTCCTTCAGTGTTTCATCTTCTTTCAGCATGGGCTGCAGTTCTTTAATAATGTGCTGAAGGAAGGGGTTTAGCATGGGGCTGTAAGTGACCACTAGGGGTGTGCGGTCAGTTTGATGTTTTTGCCTGTATTCCAGCAGATTGTCTTGTGGTATTTGTATGGTCCATTCAAATTCTCTATCAATTTGTCTTGGAGAGTTGCTCTGCTGAATTAGGGAATTCCGAAGTGTGGAGAGCTGTCTGTCTCTTGTTCTCTCATCAGAGCAGATTTGATGATACCGAATCGCTTGACTGTATATTACAGATTTTTTTGTGTGTTTTGGGTGGAAGCTGGAATTATGCAGGTAGCAATATCTGTCAGTGGGTTTTCTGTAAAGAGCAGTTTGTATATGTCCATTTTTAGTGATACTGACTGTGATGTCAAGAAAATGTATGCTGGTGCTGGAATATTCAATGGTGAGATTCATAGAATGATGAAAGTTGTTAAAATCATGATGGAATTTTTTTTGAGAGACTTCACCTTCTGTCCAAATCAGGAATATGTCATCAATATATCAGAGGTAGACAAATGGTTTATAGGGGTGGTGTTTAAAAAATCCTCCTCTAAACAGGCCATAAAGAGAATGGTGTATTGGGGTGCCATCTTAGTGCCCATGGCTGTCCCCATGATTTGTAAAAGGTGCTTGCCATTAAAGGTGAAGTTGTGTGTCAAAATGAATTTTATTAGGGTGCTGATGGTGGTTTCCAGAATGTCTCCTGTGGATGTGTTTTCCTTTAAAAATTTCTGACAAGCTACTATGCCATCTTCATGTGGGGTATTAGTGCACAGGGCAGTGGCATCCATTGTGGCTAGGAGAGTGTTTGGTGGCAGTTGTCCAGTTTGTTTCAGTTTCCTGAGGAAATCTGTGGTGTCCTGAATAAAACTGCCAGTAGCTCTTACTAGTGGTTTTAAAATGGATTCAATGAGTCCTGAAATGTCTTCAGTGAGTGTATCAATGCCAGAGATGATGGGTTGTCCTGGATTCCCTGGTTTGTGTCTCTTGGGTAGCACACAGAATGTCCCCGGAGTAGGTTTGTTTGGAATTAATATTTTTAACTGTTATTGGATGTCGTTTGGTAGAGACATGATGATTTGTTTGAGTTCTTCTGTATATTGTATAGTAGGGTCTTCAGTGAGTTCTCTATAATAAGCTGCATCTGACAGTTATCTATGTGCCTCTTTAATGTAATCTTCTGTGTTCATCACAACTACAGCTCCACCCTTGTCAGCTTGTTTTATTAAAAAGTTATAGTTGTTTTTCAGAGTTTGTATTGCCCTTTTTTCCAGTGGTGTGATATTATACAGGAGTTTCTGCTGTTTGCTAAGGATTTGGGAGTTTATTCTTCCACAGAAGCAGTCTATGTAGGCATCTGACTTAGGGTTGTATCTGCTCTGAGGGGTCCAGTCTGATATTTTCTTTGTGTTGTCATAATGTGGTGTTTGTGTGTTGTTTTTATCAAAGAAATATTCTTTTAGACGAAGCTGTCTAAAAAATGTTTCCATCTCGCCACAGGATCTAATGTTATTAAATTCCTGTGTGGAGCAGAAAGTTAAGCCCCTGGCTAATACAGATATTTAGTCTGTGTACGTTCTGTATTAGATAGGTTGATTACTGGTAGTTGTTGCAGTGTACTATCTTGTTCTACAATGTTAGTGCTGTGGTTTACTTCCTCTGGGTGAGTCAAGATGTTGTGGCTGCTATCTTGTAGTTCTCTGAGTTTCCTCCATTTCTGTGATAGGGCTGACTGGAGAGCCTTTTGGTAATGTGTTTGGAGATCACAGCTAAATCCTGGTACTACATTATTGTTTTCTTGAAGGATGTGTGAAAGTTCAGAAAATTTATTTTTAAGGTGAGATGTTCTAGCGAATATGATGAATAAGGTGATTCCTGAGTTTCTCAGATGTCCTACGACATAGTTGTTCTGCATACCTTGAATTGTATGTAGTTTACAGTGGGTTGTAGATCTGAGGTTCTTTAGGTATAATGTTCTGTTTTTTGCATGCAATTAGGAAGCAGCTGTCACTGTCAAATTTGGCTTTCTTTTTCTTCATGTTGCAGAGTTGCCATTTCAGACGGTGAAATGCGGTATCCTCCATTATTGGTTCTGTATTTCTCTTGTTATTGTTTTTTTCTGAATTCCTGCCTAATCTTTTTTTCCTACCTTGATATCCTCCCTGCCTCTCCTACAAACTCTTCAGCTCAGCTCTCTGATTGTTTTCAGACCTACTGTTTATATTACCTCACAGTCTGTCTATCTGGGGCTTTGTTCTTTTATGTCTTGATTTGCATGCATTTCTTTGCATCTTCTGTCTATTCTACCCTTATGCCTACCTCTGATCTCAGATCTTTCTTGTCTGTTCCTTTTTTCCGCCTGTCCAGCTTCCTTTCATCTCCTTCTGACCAGCTCCCCCATCCCTTTTCTTCTCATTTATCATTTTTTTACTTTGCATCTTATATAGACTTTTTATCTCTAGTCCCCGTTTATCACTTTCCTACTTCACTTCCTGCTATTTTTCTTTTTTTTTTGCTCCACGGTGGATATATATATACTGCTTATGTTACTCAGTTTTGCTATTCACCTGAAGAAGGGACCTGTGAGGCCTCAAAAGATTGTGTATTATTCCATCTTTGTACAAGACACTTGGTGCAATAAAAGGTATCAACCCTTGCATCATTTCCTGTCCTCCTGGTTACAGTTTAACCAGAGTGATTGTTGTATCCCTGTTGGCATACTTATGTTAGGAAAAAATCACTGTCCTGACTGCACTTTAACAGATGCAATTTACTGTTGAGTAACTGTATGTAGAAAGTAAAGCACAGAAGAATGAATGGGAAGAAAAACTCAGCTAAAGAGAGAGGCCATAGAGCACCTGCAAGGAACATTTCTCAGTTTGTGGTCCCTAATAGTGGTGCAGGCATCAAAAATGGGTCAGATGGAGCAGAGGGAAAGTTTTCAGATGACTCTGTGGCACGCAGTAGCACCAACATATTTTGCAGTGGTGGTGGCTTTTCTGCCTCTAAATGTTTCTCTGCCAAATCTGTGGCAGACATGTTGATTGATGTGTCAAGTGACACAGTGACAGAAAGCAGCAGTGTCACCAAACAACCAGCCGTGGGCATGAAGATGGTTGGTGTTGAAGTGCACTGGGAAAGTGGTACTGTTGGTGATGCTGGCTCAGAGCCTGATAATGTGTATCCAGTGGGTGAGGTTGACATAGGTCACATCGAGCAACATGATGACACTGGTCATGAAGAGGAGATGCATGTCACAGAGTCTGCTGCTACTGTTGAAAGGGACAGACCTGTGGAGGATGATGAGAATGGCAGTTGTTTTGCTGAAGATGATGACGATGATGTGTCAGATTCGGATCCCTCATGGGAGGCTGAAAAGAAAAGGTCAAAGCAGGGTGTTAAGGATACAGATGGTGTGTTTCCTGTTGCCTTCACTGCTTCTTCAACCACCAAGGATCCCCCTAGCACTGTTTCTCCCATTCTTAAATTTCTCCAGTCATCCCAAAACATTACAAAGACCAACCCTTCTCCTTTGCTATCCCAGTCATCTTGGCACCAAGTAAAAACAAGGCCAAATAAATCCTTAGTGTGTGATTTTTATGTACTGGACCCATCTGACGAGACAGTGTCTATTTGCCAACTGTGTCAAACAAGAGTAAGTAGCAGTAAGTAGGGTAGTCACCACGGCATGGCTGGGCAACATACACACCTGAAAAACAGGCACCAATTATGGTGGCATCAACACCAGAAGGCGGTCAGCGCTGGTGGTTCTGGTCCATCAAAATCATAAGGCAATGTAAGTCAAATAAACACGGCCGTACATAAGGGAGATGGAGGTGCAGGTGAGGAGGATGACATCTATGTGATACAGGATGGGGCTGACTCTGGAAGTGGGCCAAGTAGTGATCCTAACAGCATGACTACTATCCTGAGTCCAAGTGTGATAGCTACCTCAGTACTGAAAAAGGAAAAAGGCACTGAGGCCTGTCGTGCACCACATGTGTGTGGCAAAAGTATTTGACAGAAGGGAAGCAGTTTCTGTCTCGGGACACAACTTGAAATTTCTGGCAGTGGTGGTGGTGGTGGTGGTGGTGGTGGGGTGGCACGCCCAAAAATGCTTAGTACCATAATTATGTTTACATTCTCTTGCAAGTTTCACATGTGGTTTGCACCACCTTCTCATGTGTGTGCGGCAACAGTATTTGACATAAAGGAAGCAGTTTCTCTCTGGGGACACAAATTTACATTTCTGGCACAGTGGTAGTGGTGGCTGGGGGTGGGATAGCAGGGCCAAAAATGCTTAGTACTATAGTTATGGTTATCTTCTCTTGCAATTTCCTAATCTGGTTTTCAATGCCATGTCTGGCATGTGCAGGAACTGTATTTAACAGAAGAAAAGCAGTTTCTCTTTGGGGACACAACTTGAAATTTCTGGCACAGTGGTGGTGGTGGGATGGCAGGCCCAAAAATGCTTAGTACTATAATTATGATTATCTTCTCTTACAGTTTCCTAATCTGGTTTTCAACGCCATGATTGGCATGTGCCAGAGCTGTATTTAACAGAAGAAGAGCAGTTTCTCTCTGGGGACACAACTTTGCATGTCTGATGGGCTGGCATAGAGGTGACGGTGGGGTGGTGGGGTGGCAGACCCAAAATGCTTAGTAACATAATTATGTTTAAGTTCTCTTGCAAGTTTCACATGTGGTTTGCACCGCTTTCTCAGGTGTGTGCGGCAACAGTATTTGACAGAAGGGAAGCCTTTTTTCTCTGGGGACACAACTTGACATTTCTGGCAAATGCCGTAAACATGTTAAGTGCTTAAAACAGATTTAGGTTGAATTTATCAGGAGAATAGCTCATGTTTGTGTTATGACTTTGCACTTCTTTGGGTGGTTGGCAGTTACACACAACTACCAGTCATGCACCATCACATAGCATCTGGAAACAATTTATTTAATGTGGCAAACACTTGACATTTGTGGATAGCAGGAGTACACATGAATCAGTAACAACAAGCATTTGTCAATGCAGAATGTTTGCTTGTTGGCATTGGCATTGGTAGTGCAGGAGTTAGAGAGATGCATAATAGGCATGGCAGTGAAGTACTGAACTAATGCCAACCCCCCACCCTGCAGAGAGTGAAAGGTGTTGGGGGTGTGCCTTTGGGTCATCGGCCATAATGCCTATGCCATTCCACCTTACCCCACCCTGCAGACACTGACAGGTGTCACGGTGTGCTTTGGAGTCTTCGGCTCTTATGCTCACTGCATTCCATAAGGAAATAAGCTGAGATGGGTGCAGTATAGAAGAATGGGGTGAATGTTAAGGCCAAAGGCCCCAAGGCACACCTCAATGCCTGTCAGTGTCTGCAGGGTGGGGAATGCTATGAGGATTACAGTCGATGAACCCAAGTCACACCCCCGACACCTGTCAGTCTCTACAGGGTGGATGTTATGGTTGGAAACCCTAATGCCCGGGGTGTTTGTATGTATTTTCACTCCAAATTTTCAACATGAGCTTTTTAGGACCCCACCTCATGAACAGTGGCACTATCATTTCGTTACTCAATCCTGAAAGGTGATTTCACACAGCAACTGCGCCATTGTGCGACACATGTGCGGAAACACATTTTGGGGAGGATGTGAAAAATGACAGCTGTATTGTTCATGAGGAGATGTGGAAATAGCAATGTTGAAAATCTGGAGTGAAAACATGAAAAACTGGCGAAGTTAAAAGTGTGCATGGAAACTGCACAATGCACACTCGTAACGCAATCATTTTTTGGAATTTGTCCACCAAATGTTCAACATGGGCATTTTGGGACCTCCCCTCATGAACAGTGGCACTGCGAATTTGTTCCTGTGTCCCAAAAGTTGATTTCCCACAGTGACCGCGCCATTCTGTGCTACAGGTACGAAAACACATTTTAGTCAGTATGTGAAAAATGACAGCTATACTGTTCATAAGGAGGTGTGAAAAAATGGCAATGTTGAAAATCTTGAGTGAAAATATTAAAAACTGGCCAAGTTATGAATGTGCATAGAAACTGTGCAACACACGCTCATAATGCAATCTTGTTTTGAATTTTTTCACCTAATTTTCAACATGGGCTTTTTGGGACCTCCCCTCATGAGCAGTGGCATTGTCATTTCATTAATCGGTCCTGAAAGGTGATTCCGTGCAGTAACCACGAAATCACCTTTTGGGACCAAGAAACAAAATGACAATGCCAGTGTTCATGAGGTGGGGTCCCAAGAACCCCATGTTGAAAATTTTGGGCCAAAATTACTACAGATGGCTGAAATATCAACCTAAGTTGAACCCCCCCCCCCCCAATTGACTCCCATTGTATGGCTTACCTAGAAATCTCCAGTTTGTTGGCTGGTTTTGAAGAGTGCAGACGCATCCCATTTCAGAGAAGATCATTACTTCCAACCTCTGGAGATGAGTATGGGGTGAGGGGGTGCGGGAAGGTGGGTGCACAGAGGGAGGTTGGGGATGGGGGAGAGGCGCGGGGAGACAACGATGGGCAGTTTTCTTTTTTACAGGGGAAAAAACACGAAGGACAGTTTTCTTCATTCACAGGGAAAATCAAATTATTATTAATGTGGGCACACTGAGGTGGGCTTCCAGTGTGCAGCAATAGTGGGGGGTGTCATACTGACACGGGGATTGAGCACCCTGATGTCAACAAATAATTTAGAGGTGTTTGGGGGGCACATCTGACACTGTGAGTGGGCATCCCAGTGCCAGAAATCAAATAAAAAGGTTTTTGGCACACTGAGGTGGGCTCCTTCTGTGCCACAATGGGGAGGAGGGCATGCCGACATGGGGATTGAGCATCCAAGTTGCCAAATACTTTAGAGGGGTTTGGGGGGAGGGGACGCATCTGACACTAGGAGTGGGCATCCCTGTGTCAGAAATAAAATGAAATAGTTGCTCAGCACACTGGGGTGGGCTTCCAGTATGCCACATTAATGGGGGAGATACATGCCGACACAGGAATTGGACACCCCAATGTTGGCTTTGCGGGATTGTGTAGAGGGCAGCAGGAGCCGACATTGTGGAAAGCCATGCCACGGCTACTTTATTTATTGAAATGTTTCACCAGGAAAGGCACACTGAGCAAACATGTTGCTCGTAACTCCGGCCATGTGCATTACAGTGCATGGCCTACTGTGAACTGTAATGCGTGTAGCCAGTGTTGGAAATCAAATAAAAAGTTTTTCAGCACACTGGAGTGGGCTCCCAGTGTGTCACAATAGTGGGAGTGGGGCATGCTGACACGGGGAACGGGCACCCCAATGTTGGCTTTCCAGGAGTTTGTGGCAGGCAGCAGGAGCTGCCATTGTGGAAAGCTGTGCTGCGGCTACTTTATTTATTGAAGTGTTTCCCCAGGAAAGGCACACTGAGCAAACATGATGCTCGTAACGCTGGCCAAGTGCATTATAGTGCATGGCCTACTGTGCACTGTAATGTGTCTTGTCATCTGACGCTGCAATGATGAAACTGTACCTGATTACAGTGACAGATTTTTTTTTAACTCTTTGACTCTCTTTGAAGCTGCTGTCATTGGCAGCATGCTAACTGATTGGTGGCTGAGGGACACACCCAATAAAGCATCCAGTGCATTGGCCACAACACTGACACACCTCTGAAATGTGCTACTGCCACAAGATGTTCGTTGTGCATGTGCTGCATGCATGCGCGCAAGTAAACATAGAAACAAAGTTAGGGAAGTAATTCATGTGTATTGAACATAACAGGACAGGGCAGGGTCATCAGGGTAAGGGGAATGAAGAAGTTTACATGAGGGACAAATTCAGGGAGTGAATAAGGGAAAGGATGGAATGAAATAGGGGCCATAACATAAAACAATTACACAAAACATTGCGAAACAAATATTGTACAGAACGAAAAAGGAGGATAGAGAGGAACCAGACACAACAGTTTTTTTTTAAATGTTTATCGCATTTTATCATTTTTTTGGTTTTTTTTGGGGGGGGGATTCTGAACATAGCATATACATAGTGAAAAAAAAAACTAAATTAGTAAATGTAAATTGAAAATTTACTGTGTCACACCACTACCACTGCCAGTAGCAGTGCTAGGCCCACCATCACCACCACCACGAAGCTCATGCAGGAAGTTCAACACATTGTCCTGGCTGGACATCGGTTTGTCTCGAACTTCCTGCTGGAATTAGTTAAAATCTTGCTGCAGCTCTTGTACCTCTTCCCATAGGACAGCCACCCTTGCCTGTGTGACGGTGCTCTGGGGTTCATTGGTGGTAGGGAAGGTGATTGTGCTGCCACATGCTGACCTGTAGATGCTCTAAGATGAGTAGTGTGGCGAGTCAGACTGATAGTAGCATGACTGACGATCTCACATTGCCTCCCTTCAGACTCCACAGTTTCACTGCCATCACCACCACTATATGCTGCCAGCTCACGCTCCTTGGCCTTCCACTCAGCCAAGTGGTGTATTTTGAGGTGCGTCTGCTGGCTGCTAGTCCCCAGGTGGTTGCTTTGCTTCCCCCAACTCGCACTCCAGCCACAGATCTTGCAGATGACAACAGTGTCATCTGCAGGATTGAGGGAAAAAAATCCCAAACTACTGATCGATGTGCCACAGAAAAAGGGGGGGGGGAGGTGCCAGGTAATGCTACTATGGGGCGTTCTATATCATGATTCTCAGTGCCAGTGGTGGAGCTGCTGGTGGTGGCACTCGTAGGATCAGTGGGTCAGGCAGACATCACAGGCTCCAGCTGGGTGGTGGTGGCTACTGGGCCCTGCTGCTGCTGCTTCAGGGGAGCAGTTGAACTCTCATCCTCTGCTGGGGGTGGGGAGGCATTGGTGCCTCTTTGGAAAGCACTCCGGCTAAGGTGAATACCTGCCCCACCGTTCTTCTGGCTTGAATCCTCCTGGCCATCCATTATTTTGAAAAAAAGGGCTTTACACTGAAAAAAAGTTAATATAATAAAGAAAAAGACACACACACACACACACACACACACACACACACACCACCTAAACTGACAAAAAATAGAGATTATGCACTAACAAAGTTCTCAGAAAACAAAAGCAAAGATAAACTAACTAAATGTGGTTATTTAAAACACACTGGAAAATAATGATCTCTCCTAGTCTGCCTATGCCTGTCTCACACTCTCAACAGCTAGATCTAGTCAGAACCAGCTCTAATTGCCGAAATGAAATTGAAACATTCACTTCCTGCCTGCCTGGAGTCTCCCATGTGACATCCAGTAAGAGAATCATGTGATAAACCATGTTTTTTATTAACTTTGTAGTTACTAAAAAAAGTCAAAGTTAACCTCAAAGTTGGTCGGGGAAGTTTTGCCACCAGAAGCCAATTTTGCAAAATTCCTCATGAAGCGCAGTTGATGACTTCGCAGGGAAGTCGCAGGCGGAATAAAACTTCACAACATCTCTACTTACAGCATGCCCTTGGGAGAAAATCTGAATTAGGAGTAGATCAGGGTAAGAGCCCATGTTCTGAGTGCCCCACCAGGAGGGCAAGTGATTGGAATATCTTCATCTAGTGAGGGGGCCTATCCTTTTTCAATTCCACAATCCCCGTTCACAAGAATGCAGAGACATATACTGTGCATTGGAACAAACCACACATGAGTCGTCTTTTCCTTGAATGTGCCCCAGGTGCACTTCCCTCTTTGGTAACCCTGTGTCACAGCAGGTTGTGCTGCCCTTCCTTCGACTCTGGAAGAGAAAAGCATCCCCTGGGGGACACACAGCTGACCTTCTGATTCTCTCCAGATGGCCCAGTCTCAGGGTGTGAACCCTGTTTGCAGGCACCATAAACGGCAATGCTGCCACCATGCTGATGGGTCAGTGAAGTTCTGTTTCATAAAGTTCTCAAAACAGCAGAATGATTCAAGTACTTTGACTCTAGGTATAAGGTTGTTCTAGTCATGAGCTGCTCTATATGCAAAAGCATTTATCTATTTTTGATCTTGGGACATGGAAAGGTATATCGCTAGATCTAAGACTATAGGTGTTTGATTTTGGATCAAAGTAGCATGGAAGACAACTAGGGGCATGAGTGGTGGTACATCTGAATAGGCTAAAACCCTTATGTAGTAATCTCTAACTTCAAAGAGGTCTAGTA
The DNA here is from genome assembly GCA_016271365.2 of Neoceratodus forsteri. Lineage (NCBI taxonomy): Eukaryota > Metazoa > Chordata > Ceratodontiformes > Ceratodontidae > Neoceratodus > Neoceratodus forsteri. Next base: position 989,142,961 of record CM028131.1, on the reverse strand, counting down.
AATCCTTGGTGAGCATTTCAGGACAGATCTACAGACTTTATTTATTACTCTGTCCAGGTGGTCTAAGTGGGATTTAGACAGGGTCATGTCAACTACATATGACTGTGTCTATAGCTGTACTGGTGCAGCATTTCTATAGCAGTTAGCTGGGTCAGGAGGATAGCTGTGAACTGTGGTGTGTGGCTTCAGCAGAAGTGAAGCAGCTGTCTGCATTTAGACTTCCCTGGCCTTCTTACAAGTCCACTATAAAAGGACTCCCTCCGAACATGTCCAGCACATTTGTGTCCCAGCGAGTGAGTGGAACAGTGAAGGAGTGGAACCAGAGTAAAATCAGTGTCTTAGGCATTGACAGCCCACAGCAGGCATGCAGGGAATTTTACCAGGCTGGTAAGGTAAGGTGGACTACCTGTATATTGGTTGCTGCCTGTTTAAAAGGGCGTACTGTCAATGGTATGGGGTAAACAATGGTGTAGGGTAGGGAGGGTAAGACCTACAAAAGTCAAGCTAAGGGCAATTGAAACACACAATAGGGTGGGAATGGAGGCAGGACCCTATCTAGGGTAGAACTGAAAGTGAGTATAGGAAGCCAGCTATCCTAAATTACCAAGGGACCAAAAATGGAAATTAAAGGAAAACCTTATCTAGGGTAAGGGGTCAAACACAAACTCAGAAGTGGACAGGTACGTGGAAGCCAAGCGGGCAGTTAGTGACAAGGGAAGCCTAAAGGCAAGGAAAAGGCAGGGAAGCAAAAAGTCAGGAAGATAAACTATCAGGCATTGGGGTGGTGCAGTGTAGGGGGTGTCAGGCCACAATCTTCAGAGGCACATTTTGGAGACTGAAGTTTTGCCCCATATAATAAAACAAATTTGCTAGCAGTCTTGTGGTCCCTGCCACCTTCCATGTTCTCCAATTACAGTCCCTGTATAATAAAATAAATTCCCTGGTAGATTAGTGATTCCTCCCCTATGCTCCGATCACTGTCCCCATATAATAAAATACATTCCCTGGTAGTCTTGTGGTCCTTCCCTCCCTCCCCGTTCTCCAGTCACAGTCCCCATATAATAAAATAAATTCCCTGATAGTCTAATGGTTCCTCCCCCCACTCCATCCCTCTCCCTACATCCAGAACAATATTCCCTGGTGTCCAGTAGTCCCCTCTTACTGATCGCTATCCCGCTTCAAAGAAATATAATTCTGCCTTCAAATATTTTATGTATAGCAGTTGAATTTGTTTTAAATCATAATTTTTTTTTTGTTTAATAGCCAGTTCTACCTGCAATTAGTAGGTACTGGAATGGGTTCAACTGTAGCACCGAGCTACATCAACCTCTTTTTAGGCTGGGGGAAAATAATTATATTTTTTCTGATAAAAATCCTTTTGGTAAAAATATTGTTTCCTGGAACAGATTCATAGATGATTTACTTATCATGTGGAATGGTTCAAGACAGAAGGTAGAAGAATTTGTGATATGGATTAATGACAATAATTTGAATCTTTGTTTCACATCTGAAATAGACAATGACTGCATTTCTTTTTTAGATTTAAAGTTCAAATCTACACCAGACAATACTGTCATTACTGAATGTTACAGAAAATTGACTACTGGGAACTCAGCACTATCCGATAAAAGTGCACACCCTCTTGCTTTGATTTGCTCAGTCCCTTACGGACAGTTTTTATGCCTATAGTGGAATTGTTCCACTTTAGAAACTTTTAACATCCAAGCTTCTCAGATGTATGAGAGATTTACTAGAAGAGGTTATGACACAATGGTTTTGGATGAAGCACTTAACAGAGCCTTTAGTGTTGATAGAACCTCCATTCTAAAACCTAAAAAAAAGAGAACAGAATAATGGAGACACTACTCTAAATTGTATAATTGAGTGTAACAATATTGCCACACAGATGAAACATATTATACTTAGCAGCTGGCATTTGTTAGAACATAGTAACATTCCAGGCCTTTACTCTCAGAAACCAAGAGTTGTTTACAGTCGCACTAATAATCTTGGTGATTTTCTTAGTCATAGCCACTACACAGCCCCTGCCAGAAAAACTCAATCTTGGTTGCCTCCACAGCCTGTGGGTAGTTACAAATGCAGCCATTCTACTGCATGCAAAAACATAATACAGGGTAAAGAATTTAAACATCATAGTAACAATTCATCGGTTACTATTTAAGCGACAATGCACGACAGGGTGCTGTATATCATGAGATATCGTTATGCCTCAGGTAGTTGGGCACGAGGCCGCAGGCCGAGTGCGTCCAACTGCCGAGAAGTATTATTATCTCATGATACTCTACATTAATATCTATTATGAACTGGATTACACAATTGGTGTAAATAATAAACTGGCAAAAAATTAAATATATCAAAAAAGCTTTCTAAGGAGTAGTGTAGGAATACTGTTTAACAAAATAGTTCTATTAAGGCTGCGGTCAGCAGGTGGCGCTATTGTAGGAGCTGGTAGTAGATAGTGTAGGGATGTCTTCCTAGGTGTTCTGCTGCTTCCCTCTCCTACATGCAGCCTAAAAGAAAAACAAAATAGTATGCTTCTGGGGGTCTGCTCGTTAGTTTATGGTGTGTTCTCCGTTTTTTGGTTTTAAACTGCTACTGAACTGTACCGTGATTGTTTTATTGGGAGACTGTCCACCGACATGGACTGCTGCTCAGGGTGACAGAATTTTTTTTTCTTCTGATGTCTGTGTTAGTCAGATTTAATCCAAGAGAGATGGTAAGCCATACTGGTCTATATTTGTGATCTTGAAGATTCTCGAGGAGCGGGTTGCAGATTTCTGTTAACTGCTGTTTGGTGCAAGGCAGCATGTTGTGGTGGGGAAATGCATTTTTATGGAGTGAAACATCGATGTCAGGAGTGCTGCAGTAGTTGGTGCTCTGAAAGGAAGCAGGGTGAAAGATGTTTTTTTCTCTTTAGAGAGTGGGCGACATGTAAGGGGGGACAGTTGTGAGGATTTCAGTTTCTTTTTTAATAGCAGTCGATTGGAGGTTTGACTCACTTCGGGACATGGAGATCATTACGCTGGGAATGAGGAGGCTGGTGGCCAGAGGTTTTCTGAAGCTGTGATGATGTAGCCCGATATCATCATGGCTTTAAAAACCTCTCGGCCAATCAGCTTCCTCCATTTACGATCCATAATTCATAATAAAGAATTTATAAATTGCTCCACTACATTTATTGTCTATGTAGCATGGTGTACATGCCTGAAATTGTATGTAGGAATGATTACAAGGTCAGCAAAGGAGCATGTGTTAGAGCAACTTAGAGATATAAAAAATGTCAGCTTTGACTCAGCATTAGGTGCACACTTTTTTGATAAACATAATAGTAACAACTCTGATGTGAAGTTTATGTTTTTGGAACACGTGAAACCACAGATACACAGAGAAGATAGAGTTCAAATGCTTCTGAAAAAGGAATCGAGATGGATTTTTAGCTTGGACTGTTTATACCCTAATGGGTTAAATAGAAATCTTGACTTAACTATGTATTCATAAATACTGAGTATATAATTTCATCTCTTGTTATAGGTCAATATGATGTTTCTTCCCACTTTCCCCTAAAAATCTATAACATTTTAACTATTAAACAATAATAAAAATATATTTTATTTAACAGTTTTCAAGAGAGTGTTTAACATACTGTGGTATTATTTAAGGTATTTTACATATCTAATGCACTGAACAGATTTAATATCCTCTAATAAAATTTAAATCAATGGATTAATGAATTTAATATAATTCTGATTAGATAAATGAATACTGTTTCAGTAAAATACAACAAAATTAGAAATGTATTTAAAAACTGTACTGTTGATTTCTATATTGTTCTTGTGCCTGAATTTGTTTGTTCCCACCCACTTCTTAATTTTTTGACACACCATTTAATAGTGTGCACCTCTAAATGGCAGCCTTAAAAACCTTTATTGTCAATTAGGCTTTTTAAATATAATTGGTTGCTGAACTTACAAAATGGCTTTTCTGACCTTGAAATAAACTTCACCATCTGTCTTAAAGACAGGATGTGACTGGTTGTCTAATGGGTGATAACATTGTGTGTGACTTTAGTCAAACGTGATTTTTGTAATTGAAATGTTTTTCATTGTTTTTTATGATCGTGATTTAATTTATAGTATTATATTAATAATGAATTCAGCCTTGAGACTCCACCCCCTGCTGAAGAAGGCCTTGAAACCTCGAAGTGCTGGGGTAATTGTATGGAAGCGCTGTAATAAATTTGAATTATTTGGGAGCCCTGTGTAGCGTTGCTTTCTTCTGTGTTATTGGAATTATCTTTGCCTTGACTAGCAGCAGCTCCTATTTTATTTTGTCAGCGCACCATCATTGTGTTTTATGTACAAATAGTGTCCCTGGTGGTCCAGTGGTTCCCCCGCATTCCAATCACCATCCCTTAAAATGAAAAGTAAAGTATTCCTTGGTGGTAGTGGTTCTCTCTCTCCTCCTTGAATGCTGATCGATGTCCTGTTGATAGGAAATCATATGTCCCTGGTGGTCTAGTGGTCCCCTCTCCAGCCGATCACCATTTCAATCACCCAGTGCCAAAAACATATCTATTCCCTGGTGGTCTAGTGCTTCAGCCCCTCGCTGATTACTGGCTCAAGAAGTAAATCTAGAAATAAACACACATATTCCCTGGTAGTCTAATGTTCTCTCTCCCCACGCCATCCCTCTCCCCACATCCAGAACAATATTCCCTGGTGTCCAGTGGTCTCCCCCTCACTGATCACTGGCCCACTTCAAAGAAATATAATTCCTGGCAATCTGCTGGCCCCCCCCCGCCATTTGCTGATCGCCGTCTTGAGTATGTACAAATAGTGTCCCTGGTGGTCCAGTGGTTCCCCCCCATTCTGATCATCATCCCTAAAAATTAAAAGTAAAGTATTCCCTGGTGGTAGTGGTTCTCTTCCTCCTCCCTGAATGGTGATCGCTGTTCTTTTGATAGGAAACCATACGTCCTTGGTGGTCTAGTGGTCCCCTCCCCAGCCGATCACTATCTCAATCACCCAGTGCCAAAAACATACCTATTCCCTGGTGGTCTAGTGCTTCAGACCACTCACTGATCACTGACCCAAGAAGTAAATATAGAAATTAACACATGTATTCCCTGGTGGTATTGGTCACCCCCAATGTTGGCTGATCGCCAGCCCGTTCTAACCTAAGTAGGCTCCCTGGTGGATAGTGGTCCCACCCAATATGTATCAAATACTCTCACTGTTGTCCAGTGGACCCCACAGCCCAATCCTTTGTATAAAATGGTTCTTAATTTCTCTGGTTGTCTAGTGGACCTCCAAGCCCCCCACCCTGTCAGGGAGTGATCAACCACCCTGCTCCCCCAACCCAACCCCCTGCCAGTGACCAGCACAGCCCTCCTCTCACCGTCATGGCAATGAGCATGATTGAGAGCTCAGTCGGTGGCCAGCCATGACACATTCAAGTAAAACCATGGGCATCCTAGTTGTAGCTGTAGCTGTGGGTATCCTAGTTGTAGCCTGCAACCTGGATGTTCAAGTCCTCATCTGGCAGAGTAAAGTCACTCATGATTATTACTTTCCCTGTGTTTGCCATTTTGCCTATGATCTCCCCCCAAACCCTGTCCAATTCCTCCCCCTGTGTTGGTGGCCTGTACACCACCCATGCGAATAAAGGCCCTGGATCCCATGTCCAAGCCAACCCAAAGAACCTCTAGCCCCTCATTCTCCATGCTATGTCCTTGTATTTCCATGGCCTTAATACCTTCCTTTGCATATAACCCCACCATTCTTCCTTGCTCTATCCTTTCTGAATATGTTGTAATCCAGCATGGCCACCTCCCAGCTGTGGTCACTGGTGCATCATGATTCTGTTATGGCCACCAGATCTAGGTCCTCCTCCACAATGGTAGATTCAGTGTCAGGAATTTTATTTTCTGGTCTCCCTGTGTTGGTGCACATAGCTCTCTACTCCTTTTTTCCCTTCCTGCCCCTACTTTACCCACCCTTCCTGAATCCTTCTTTTCCCTTCTTTTGTCACTGATACTGTACTTCTCCTTTTTATCTTCCCTCTTCTCACCCTTCCTAGTATTTTCCTATGCCTAGTTGCACTTCTCAACCTTCTTCTTCCCCCATGCAACCGACCACCCCTGGCAAATGTATTTCCTCTGAGCTATTCTTCACTGCTGCTCCATCATTGGAGTTGCGGGGGGGGGGGATTCACTGCCTCCCTTGTTTCTTCTGCCTTCCCACTGGGCTAGTTTAAATGCCCATCAAAGTAACATTTGAACCTTTCACCTAGGACTGCCAGTCCCCTCCTAGTTGGATGGAGGCCATCCCATTTGTACAGGCACTTATTCTCCCAGGTAGGACCCCAGTTCCTGATGTAGCCAGCCAAACTCTTCCTCATTACACCACACCTTCAAGCAACTGTTGAAGACCACGGTGTGGTGTACCTGGTCCTCCCCCCAGCCTTGCACAGGTAACACCTCAGTGAAGGTCACCATGTGTGCTACCTGCTTCATGCTCCTCCCCATCTCCCTAAACCTGTCCTGCACTGACCCAGCTGCATCCCATGCCAGGTTGTTTGTCCCCAGATGGGCAATGACATCTAGCTGCCTCTCCTGCCCTGCTGCCCTAGCAATTCAGAGGCTCTGCTCCCCATCCCTCCATGCCAAGGTGCCGGGTTGGCACCTCAATTCCCTTCCTCCCTCCCATGGTGTTCCCAAAACTACCTCACTGACAGTTGAGTCCGCACTAGAAGTTGCTTTCTCTTCTGCTGGGGTCCTCTTCCTCCCATCTTGGGGCCTTTGCTCTGAAGGACCCCCACATCCTTCTTTGCCACTACCATAGGTACCTCATCTTGGCAGTCCTGCCCCAACAGCATGGTGAAAGAGTTCTGTAGTGGCACTGGCTAAGGAATGCATTAAATTACCCCCTCCCAACCTCATCCTCCCAAAGCCCACCCCATTCCAGCTGGCACTCCTTCTAGGCACCCTCTGAGACATCGGTGGTTGACTTGATGGCCCCTGGGTTGGGAAGAAGAACCCTGGCATCCCAGTCAACTCAACCCAGGATCTAGAGACCTCCCCCTTCAGCCTAGAGAGGTGCATGCAGCTTGGTCTCCAGAAGGCCTCCCTGAAGATTGCTGCTCCACAGGTACTGCACTGCTCCACTCCCCCTCATTCCCAAATCTGCTCTCCCTATTGCTTGAAAATTAATTTATACCCATGCCTCAGCTAGAGTGTTTCTTTAGTTTCCTCTTCTTCTCTGGATTATCCCATTATTGTACCCTAGTTAGGTACTACTTTGCTTCTCTCTTAAACTTGTAACTATACTTTTACTAGCTTTTCCCCATTTCAGCCTAATTCTAGATAGAGTGTTTGTAGCTTCCCCCAAATTCCCCCTGAATCTTTTTGTATTCATACCCTAGTTTGGGTGTTGTACCTGTTCCCAGTTTTGGCCTACCATTTACCTTCCACCCACCCCTGTGGTGAATGCAATAACAGAAGCGAACAGGTACCACTCCTTAATGGACTGTCAGAGTACCTTGCTTGCCTGCTCCTGTCTCCAGCTGCCTGTGGATGCCTAAGACACCAGTCACTTCAGCTGTCACACTCCTGTGCTGTTCCACTTGTATGCAGGGACACGCTGAAATGGCTCAATTTATATAGCAGGTGGGGCTCCCTTGAATCATGTGATTGGCTGAGCCTAATCACATGGCTGTACCCCCATTTGCAGCCTCCCAGAACTTCAGGCATTCTCCACCAACTCCCCAATTGTAGTGGCACCCTGCTGTGGGTAAGGAAAAAAGAACTGAAATGGATGTTCCCCAGCTATGTGGTGGCATTTGGCACTCTGAGTTCTGCATGCTGAAAATTAACTCATTTTCAGTATTTAAACTCTGTGAGGGACTTCCTGACATCACATAATTTGCTGAGCCTAGTCACCTGACTCTGTCCCCTCTGTGGCCTCTCAGAACTTCAGGCATTCTCCTCCAGTCCCCCGACTGTAGTGGCTGCTTGCTGTGAGTAAGAAAAAAGAGAATGTAAAAGGCTGTTCACCAGCTACGTGGAGGTACTTACCACTCTGAATCCAGCATGATGCAAACTAACTCTGCTTTGGTATATAAACTCTGTGAGGGACTTCCTGGAGTTGTGTGACTGACTGAGCCTAGTGATGTGACTCTGTCCACTTCTGCTGTCTCTCAGAACTTCAGGCGTTCTCCTCCTGTTCCCCGATCATAATGGCACCCTGCTGTGTGTAAGAAATAAATTAATTTAAAGAGATGTTCCCCAGATCTGTGGTGGCAATTATCATTCTGAGCAATACATTTGAAACCTTTTTTGGTGTGAACCACCAAGTAAACACATTTCTTTTATTTCTATATAGGTTTTTCTCCACTGTGTCAGCCCTGGTTCTCCCCCTTCTGTCTATTCCCCTAGCCCCATCACCCAGTTTCTCTGGGACTTACCTTCTTGCTTACATCCTTCAGCATGCAGGACTGTGGAGGGGTGCCCAGTCACTGGTGTGGGACCTGCGAGGCACAGGACGTCATCCTGCTTCCAGAGGGGTTTTTCCTTCTTAATTTAGTTTCCCCTGGACCACACACATGCAGTGGTGTGATGGATGAGTGCCGTCTCTGTGGAGATGTCCTCAAACACCTTGGCATGTTCCGCCTACTATGTGCCTAGACCTGCACTGCCACCAGGATACCTCCAGGTGGCAGATTAGCAGGGAATCATGCTGACCCCCCTCCCTGAGGGAAGAGAACTGTCTTGCAGATGCTCAATCCTCCATCTTCCGGATGGCCCTCGAGCGACCCAGGTCTGTTCCCAAACCCAGGTCACTGGCGTGGCAGGAGGTAAGGTGCTTAGCACCTCAGCCCTCCAAGCCACTGGGCTGGCTCTAATAAACACATTCCTAAAGATAATAGAATCCCTGCAGCTTAAAAAGGACTATCAGGAATTTTTTCTTTTCAGTTTCTCATTTTCACTTTTCTTGCATTTCACCTCCATTTTGGGGGGGGGGGTGCAAAGCAGTGGTCAAATGCAGGCTGCACTCTGAAAAATGCACAGACACAATACCAGTAACAGTTTTCTGAATTAAAAAACAAAAAAAACATTTGTAATAAGAGCACTGCTTACCATCATTTCCTCAGTGAGCCTAAGTCCATGTTCTAACCCCTAGGCTGCCAACAGAGTTAGAACGTATAGTTATTCTGGACTGATATATCAGTCCACAGCACAGCAAATGTTAATTTGCATATTTTGCAAAGGATTTTACTTTTACTTTCTATATATTTCTAATAGTTGTGCTGCTTAAACCCTGAGGAAGAGGCAAGTCCTCAAAACATTGGCAGTAGTAAAGCAGGTTTCTTGAAAGTGTACTGTTATTAACACATTTCTGAAGACTGTGTATAATGAGTGGTGAATGGTTCATCATTTGCTAACCCAGATACTTTTCTCTGAAACATCATCACTTAGTTTTCTCCATGTTCAGAAACATAGAAACATAGAAACATAGAATTTGACGGCAGATAAGGACTGCTTGGCCCACCCAGTCTGCCCATTTCCCTACCTGATGGATAAGCTGCAGATCCTAGTTAACCAGCAGCCTACTTCTTCTTACCCCCACCCACTAGAATTTCCTTATGACTGTCCCATGCATGCTTGAATTCCACCACTGTTTTTGACTCCACAACCTCCTCTGGAAGGCTGTTCCATACATCCACAACCCTCTCTGTGAAAAAATACTTCCTTAAATTACCTCTGAGCCGCCCCCCTTCTATCTTCAAATTGTGTCCCCTTGTTCTTGCACACCTCTTTTTTTGAAAGATGCTACCCTCTTGGACTTTGTTGATTCCTTGAGATACTTGAAAGTTTCTATCATGTCCCCTCTCCTCCTTTCCTCGAGGCTATACATATTAAGCTCCTTAAGTCTCTCTCATATGTCTTCCCGTGCAGACCCTGCACCATTTTAGTTGCCCTCCTCTGACAGCTTCCATCCTGTCTATGTCTTTACTGGAGATCGGGTCTCCAGAACTGCATGCAGTACTCAGATGTGGTCTCACCAGTTGTCTGTACAGAGGATAATAACTTCTTGTTTTCTACTGGTGATGCCTCCTATGCATCCCAGTATCCACCAACCCTTCTTGCTGCCTCTCACATTGCTTGCCCACCTTTAGGTCATCTGATATGACTACCCCCAGGTCCCTTTCCATTTTGTTTTTGTTAGTATCTCACCCCCATTGTGTACTCTTCCCTGGTTTTGTTTCCCAGGTGCATTACCTTAGCTTCTTAGCATTGAATCTAAGCTGCCATACATTTGACCAGTCCTCTAACCTTGCCAAGTCCTTCTCATCCTTTCCACCCCACCTTGCATCAACTCTATTGCAGATCTTTGTGTCATCTACAAAGAGAGATACTTTTCCTTCCAGTCCCTCTGCAATGTCGCTTATAAAGACATTGAAGAGGACCGGTCCTAATACTGAACCCTGCAGTACCCCACTACTAACCCCCCTTTTTTCAGAGTGGACTTCATTTAATATTACTCTCTGTGTCCTATTCTCCAACCAATTCTTTATCCAGGCTGTCATCTTGGGACCCACTCCCAGGCTGGCTAACTTGTATATTAATCTTTGTGTGGGACTGTGTCAAATGCCTTGCTAAAGTCTAGGTAGGCCATGTCCACAGCCCCTCCCTGATCAACTACTTTGGTCACCCAGTCAAAGAAATCTATCAGATTTGTCTGGCATGACCTTCCGCTATGAATCCATGCTGCCTTGTGTCCTGTGCCCTCTGGCCTCTAGATACTCAACAATTCTTTCCTTCAGAAGTGATTCCATCATTTTCCCTACCACTGAGGTTAAACTAACAGGTCTGTAGTTTCCTGCTTCTGCCTGCTCCCACTTTGTGAAGGGAATCACATCTGCCTCCTCCAGTCCTCAGGTACCACCCCATCCTCCCATGATTTGTTAAAGAGGGTAGTCAGTGGTGTCACTAGTTCTACCCTTAGTTCTTTTAGAATTCTAGGATGAATCCCATCAGGCCCCATTGCTTTGTCCACCTTCAGTTTTAAGAGCTCTTCAGAACCCTTTCTTCTGTAAATGGGCTGGTCAACTTCTGTATCCAGAGTGTTTCTACTGTTTGTTTTAGTGCCTCCCCTCTTCCTTTGTAAATACTGAGCAAAAATATTTGTTTAGTATCTCTGCCTTTTCACAGTCACCTCTGCCCACCCTCCCTCCCTTTATTAAGCCTTACTATCCCTCCCTTGGTCTTCCTTCACTCCCTGATGTACCTATAAAGGTTTTATCCCCTTCTTAACTGAGTTGGCTATCTTTACCTCGGTTTGGGCCTTTGCTGTTCTGACTGCCTTTCCAGCTTCCTTTTGCTTTAACTGATACAGTTCTCTGTCCTGTTCCTTCTGTGATTCCTTGTACTTCCTGAATGCTTTCTTTCTCTTGAACCTTCACTGCCACTTCCTTTGAGAACCATAGTGGTTTCTCACCTCGTTTCGCTTTTGTTTATTTGCTTTATACAAAGGCTTGTTACCTCTGTGATGGCAGTTTTATTATTCCCCATTGTTCTTCCACCCTCCTTCCTGCCCATTTGCCAGTGCATTCCTTAGGGCACTCACCCATTTTAGCAAGTCAGTCCTCCTAAAATCCTGTACCTTTGTCTTTGTATGGCTTGACTCTATTGCTGTGTTTATTGTGAACTATACTGTTCAGATGGTCGCTAGTCTCCCAGATGGCTACCCACTTCTACATCTGTGATCCTCTCTTCATCTCCATTTGAGAGAACCAGGTCTAAGATTGCTCCCTCTTAGTGGGCTCCAATACTAGTTGTCTAAGGCATGCCCCTGTAGGGCATCTAGAATAACCCCACTCTTAGAAGTGGCTGCTGCAACTGCACTCCAGTTAACATCTGGCATATTCAGATCACCCATCAGCAATATCTCCCCTTTATCTGCCATTCTAAGTATACTTTCTATCATTTCCTTGTCCATTTCCTCCCCCTGAGAGGAGGGTCTGTATACAACCCCTGTGCGGATTGTGGTGCCATTGCCTGCCTCCAAATTGACCCACAGTGCTTCTTCTCCCTCCTTGTTTACCCTTTTGTTCTGTTGCTTTGATTTCTTCTCTTATGTAGAGAGCTACTCCTCCTCCTCTTTTACCCTCCCTGTCCCTCCCTGTCCCTCCTGTAGATAGTGTATCCTGGTATGTTTACGTCCCAGTCATGGTTCTGTGTGTACCATGTTTCTGTGACTGCCACGATATCCAGATCTTCCTCCTCCATCAAGGCCACTAATTCAGGAAGCTTGTTACCCAGATTACGGGCGTTGGTACTCATTGCTCTCCATTTTTTGGTGGCTTTACCTTCTGTAGCAGCATCCCCCACTGACCTTTCTACCTTGGTCTTTTTCTCATTTAGTACCCTGTTTTGTAGGGGGAGGCTGGGACTTTGCTGCTGCTTATCAGTGCCTCCCCCCTTGACTAGTTTAAAGGCTTGCCAATGAAGCATTTAAACTGATTGCCCAAAAGACTCATTCCCTTCCTGGACAGATGTAGACCATCCTGCCAGTATAGGCTGGTGTCCCTCCAGGTGGAACCGCAGTCCCCAATAAAGCCAAACCCCTGTCCTCCACACCATTTTTTCAACCATTTGTTAAACTGCATGTTGCAAAGTACCCTCGCCTCACCCGTGCCACTGACAGGCAGCACCTCTGAGAAGGATACTGTGTGTGCTACTTGTCTTAAGCCCCTAATCAACTCTACAAAGTCCTTCTGCACTGCTCTAATCTCATGATGAGCTAAGTCATTTGTCCCTAGGTGGACAATGACATCCAGCTCAGACTCCCGTGCAATTGTTCTCGTGATCCTAAGGATGCGCTTCCTGTCCCTTCAAGCCATGGCACCAGGCAGGCACCTTACTTCAGTTTTCCCTGCTCCCCCCAGTTCTATCCCCTAATAATTGAGTCCCCCACCAGGAGCTGCTTTCTTTCCCTGTGGTGCCCTCTGCCTCCTTCCTGAGGGCCTCCCTTGTGACTGTTGTCTGCACCCTCCTTAGTCTCCTCTGCTGGTGCATCCATAGGGGAACTATGCTCCCCCAGAATGGTGTATGGATTGTGGAATTGAACAACTGACTGGGTGTGCCTCTGTTCCACCACCCTTACCCTCCCTGAGCCCACTGTGTTCCAACTGCTGTGCTTTCTTCACAACCTCTGAGGTAGTGGTAGTGGCTCTGGTGCTCCCTGGATGGGGGAGGTTCCCTTGCCACTGTCCAGTGCAGCCTGAAGATGGGCAACTTCCTCCCTCAGGGCAGACAGTTGTCTGCAAACAGGGCAGCATCTCAGCCTCCAGAAAGACTCCCGGAAGACTGCTGCCCCACAGCCATTACATTGTACTACTCCCCACATAACTGTCTACCTGTTTAGTTTTTTTTTTTGTTTTGTTTTTTGTGTGTGTGTGATTGGTGTGTTATATAGAAATATATGTATTTATATAATGTGTATGCTTATATTGTCAGTGCAGTGTGCTAGACAGGATATGACAGTGATATGTACCTTGCCCTCTTGAGGAAATGATGTCAGAACCCCAGGTATAAATAAACTATTTCCAGGGGTGGGTGGGGTGAGGGGTGGAAGGGTTGGCCTAAACTGTGCCCTCACGAAACAATCAGCTAAACGCTCTGACCTACCGATGTGATGAGTGCCTTCCTGTCAGCAAGATGCCATGCACGACAATTTGTAATACTGCTTCAAACCAATTTGACAGAAAAAATACCCTGCTAATCAAACAGAGAAAAATCCAAACATCCAAATCAGACACAGGTAAACCTCCTCCGCCCCAAAAGATCCTGGTGACTTGTGCTCTGAAAACAGTCAGCCCCAAAACACGTCAGCTGTGCAGAAGGACAGACACAGAAAACAGTATTCAGCCTATGTCGGTTTAAACTCTTCCTGCACTGAAAACCTTAACACTTGTAACAAAAGTAAAGCAAACTCCACCTCCCTCTGTTGATTGAAAGACTGCCTTTTCTGATAATTCTAAGTTCCTTATTTCACCCTTCAGTTAGAAGTATCCTCCACCTGAAGAATATTAACTTTCCTAAGGAATCTGCTTCAAACCAAAGACAATTGTAAATTGTAAGGTTCACCTCCCTCTGTTGTGAGCACTATTCACTTTCATGCAAATCTTAAGTCCAGTGTTGCAGCTTGCAGCCAGAGGTAGCTTCACCTGAAGAATATGAGGTTATCTGATGAGACTGCTAAAATTAGTACTTTTATCAAGGACTGTAAGATTCTTCCAGAGTTATTGGCTGTTAAGTAGGTGTGATGTAAGCACTTCCTGACACAGTCTGGCTTGGCCTTATGAGGCACACTGAGGTAAACAAAAGAAAAAACAGTTTCCATCCCCTAGGCACTGTCTGGGTCCAATACACAGCCTGTAACCTGCTCTCAATTCAGGGCTTATGACAAATTCTTAGCCCAGTGAATACTTACAGTATTACAAATATTGCAATGCAAACAGTCAATCACTAACTCCAATCAAGTCAGAAGGGCAGAAACACAGAAAACAGTAAAACCTTAACAATTGTAACAAGTAAAGCAAACTCCACCTCCCTCTGTTGATTGAAAGACTGCCTTTTCTGATAATTCTAAGTTCCTTATTTCACCCTTCAGTTAGAAGTATCCTCCACCTGAAGAATATTAACTTTCCTAAGGAATCTGCTTCAAACCAAAGACAATTGTAAATTGTAAGGTTCACCTCCCTCTGTTGTGAGCACTATTCACTTTCTTGCAAATCTTAAGTGCAGTGTTGCAGCTTGCAGCCAGAGGTAGCTTCACCTGAAGACTAAGAACCAGAGGGAAAACAAACACTAGCACCACTCAGCTGTTAGTTAAAATGCTGTTTATTACAAAAATATTAAAACAAACCATCCATATAACATACCACGTCACTTACAAAAAAACAACAAACAAAAAAAACGGTTTTGCTTCTACTGCATCATCAGGGGATAACATACGGGCGAATAGCAGTGATTTCAAATGGATCTGTTTAAAGTGACAGTACACCATTAAAAACAGCCAATGTGCACACCATGTAACGAACAATGAATTCACACTGTTATCTATGCAGCTTAATGTGAAGTATATAATATAATGCTTGGCAAAAAAAACTTCATTAATGCATCAGTTAGGGTTCCCATCATAAAAGGTTGGGAAATGTCATGTTAGGTTTCCAACCTAACTTCCTACCACCCTCCACACTCCCACAGGTGTCAGTGGTGTGCCTTGCAGTTGTCACTCTAACGCTTACCCTATTCCATGTATAAGGAAACTGAGATGGTACAGCATAGGAGAATAGAGTGAACATTAGGGCAACAATCGCAAGGCACACCCCAACGTCTGTTGGTGTATGGAGAGTGGGGGTAGTGTGGGGTGTTAGGGTTGGAAACCTTAAAACATTTCCCAACTTTTGATGATGGGAACACTAACTGATGCATTAACAATTTTTTTTTGCCAAGAACTTCCTTACTTTTTGAGAAAGTATAATCATAGCCTTATTTGCTGGCTCTCTAGGCCCTGCGCTCCCATGTATTCATAAATGTACAGAGATTGTAATGGACCCTCATTTCCCTGTGGGAGCACAGGGCCCTCCAGGCCCTGCATTTCCATCACTCTATTATGGTATCCATATGTCCATGTGGGAGCACAGAGCCCTCTGGGCCCTGTGCTCCCATACATGCATATTGTAATTGTCTCTCATTTACATGTGGGAGTGCAGGGCCCTCCATCAGTCCATAAAGGTGTCCTTGTGCAGGGGGGTCGGAGTAAGCCTCATGGCTTAATCCACCCCAGTGCTGTAGTAACACCCCCACAGGGGCATAGTAAGGGCCAAGGATCTGTTTTCTGGGGGGGTGGGTACTCACCTTACTACATACACCTAATTGTAGGCAAAGCAGTACAGCTCACACTTGTGAATGCATGCCACAGCACCACAGTCACCTTAGCCTCATTTGTTACAATTTTCCTATAGCTTTAAACAAGGCCTGTAAACATGCAAAATGGCTTACCTGAAGGTGCAGTAAGCCGTGAGTCCACATTTCAAAGCGCATTTGAGATATAGCGGTCGAAATGCATCCCGACCATTACAATGTTATACTATGGGAAATTACTAAACTTCAACTTCTTATAACTGTGGAGCAGATGAATATTTTCTCACCAACTAGCAAAAGGCACATCTTGAGGTAAAGCTGGTTTTACCCTAAACATTTCTTACCAAAATTCTCAACCATTTCGGACATACAGTTCGACAAAGAATTGCCTAAAAGGCCAATGTTATCCTATAGGAAAATAACTGAAATGTAAATTGTCTATAACTATGTAGCACATTCATATATGTTCACCAAACCTGCAGAAAGCATATCTGTGAGGCAAACTCTTACTACCCTGTAAATTTCAGCACAAAAGTCCAAACAGTTCCTGTGCTACGTAATGACAAAGAAACAGCTACATAAAAAAACATCTTGCACAAATTGCAGGAGAATCCTCTTTTGTGTTAAAACAGAATCCTTTTCTGAAATTTACAAAAAAGGATGCTTCTTTCATGAAAAATGATTCCACAATTTGAGCAAGAAGAATTCAACAGATTAAAATAAATACATTTCTGGGCTTTACTTTAAAAAATTGACCCCAGAATCTGATTCCTTGGGCCCCAATTAAGCAAGCACAAGTGTTGGTGTTTACCAAGTACCACAAGTATTTTAATTATTTAAGTTTTTCTGCCTCGCTAACTGAAAACAAGATGGCGGACAATCAAAAGACAATTCCACATTTGCAGAAGAGAATGACACTTCCATGAAAGAGAAACACACTTTTGCATGGGACATCTAATGTTTCCCCTAGGAAATAATGGAAAACTTTACATTTTAATAACTTTTTTATGGATTAATATTTTTTCACCAAACCTTCAAAAGGTACATCTGTCTCCCAAGACTGATATACTGTAAAAAATTCAGACCAAATCCCCAAACCATTTCTGAGAAATGACATGACAAAGAATTTACACAAAAATGGAAATGTTCACATTTTTTGACACCCCACATCTCTGTATCCACACATCCAACTGGAAAGAAACTTGCCACATCAAGAGATCTTTGGTCCCCGATGCAGCATGCAAAATTTCATGCAAATCAATCTTATAATTGCAAAGTCATTAAAGTGCAAAATTTGGGGGTTAACATAGAAGTGACCGTTGAACCCTAATTATAGGGTGCGACCGCAAAGTACAGCATACGACACAGTTATTTAAGGAAAACTAATTACTATAGGAGAAAAATTTGAGAGATCTAAAAATTTGAAATTAAAAATGAATTATTCTAATTCTTGGCAGACTCCAAATGGTGCTCCCAATGCCAGGTAAATAGATCTTCTTAGTAGCATTCTGAAGCAGAAAGAGAACAGGAATAGAGGAGACAAAAATTTATTTCAGTCCACATATTATGCAAAAAATGCTATAAATTCAATATTAGTTTCTATTTTCTAATACAAGGTAACAGTTCTATCCTGTCATTAAGTCCAGGGTATCTTAATGCCCCCAAAGTAAAAGTCCAATATGACTCCCTCCAAATGAGCTTCTGCTTCAGTTTCCTCCCACGTGGTCCCACCCCCACCTTTTCTATTGCACAAAATCTAAAATCATGTTGTTCCCCAGCACGTCTCCTCATCTTACAGTGATTGGCCAATTGCATTGCTAGAATCCCCATTCATTATACTACTCAGGTGCTCCCCAACACGTGTTTTAAAGGTCCTGGTGGTTTTGCCTATATAAAATGTGACACATCCACACACAGTCATGTATGCTAGGTTTGTGCTGGTGCAACTGAAGAAAGACCTTGCCGCAAAGACCCTTGTATTATTAACACTTGTAAAGGTATTACCCTTAAGAATAGAGGAACAGAATTTACAGTTCCCACAGAGGTAGGTGCCACAAGGATGTTATGGTAACTATTTTGTTGTAGTGGGTAAAGGTACTGTTGCAGGCTGAAAACTATGTATTAGTGAATCTTGTAAATTTCTCCTTCTCTTATACACTGTCCTGGGTGGTAACCTGGTAGTCTCTTTCAAAGTTGGGTCAGTCTGTAACAAACCCCATTGCTTTTTTAGGATGGTTTTAGTTTCCCTAGACTGTCTTGTCTATATCATTACAAAATGTATTCTATCAAGACCCCTTTCTCTTTCATTAGTAACCAATAGGCTCTCCATATCCACACCAAAAGCATACTGAAATGCCTTGCCCACCACCCTCCGTCTATAGCCCCTCTCCTGGAATCTCCTGGACATGTCAGGCCCATTTATCATAAAATCCCTTTCTTCACTGCAGTTCCTTCTAATCCTCACACAATCCTCAACATCTGGGCTTTGGGAATATTATTAATAAGATGGTATAGGTGGCAACTAGTGGCATTAAAGAGCGAGTTTCTGTCCATTGTTTTATGAAACAGGTTTGTCTCTATAGTTCCATCTTTTTTTATAACTAAAACATCCAGGAAGGAAACAGAATGTTTGTCACATTAAATGGTGAATCTAAGATTAGAGTTACAGGGCAGGATTTTTAAAACATGGCGCAGGGCATGCATCCAGCCCTGCACCACAACACTATGGTTCTGGTGATGCACCAAACCCTTCACTGCAACTGCACCTGATTTTACAATCTTAGGTGCAGTTGTGACAGTTGTCATGAATTACAGCAACTTGCGCCAAATATTTGGTGCAAGCTCCATAAAACATGCCCCCAGGATGGCCACAAGCTAGACCAGAAACGCAAAGCAACATGTAAGGTGGGCTCTCACCACATTAGAATGCCAGCTGCACATACTTATGAGATACTAAGTTCTGGATAAGATGCCACAATGACACGGAATCTGGTCAGCACCATAGTTTACAAACCAGACCTACGCAGCCAATGGTAGAAAAGTTTACCAGCTTTATTATGCACATATAAACAACAACAAATTGTAAGCTTACCCACATACACACAAAGTGGAAGTTGCTGCCCAGTGTTGGAGCAAACGAGGATTACATCCATTACAAGCTTTTTAAATCAAAGCTAAACAACAACCCGAATGCCTCTCCCAACCAAAAGACCAGCAGCAGAGAAACACGTCACTTGCTTATGTATCAACAGAAAAAGTCATCATCAGAGTGTAAAACAGTTGGTCTAACTTGTGGCAATTGCCACATGGGATAGAAAATCCCATAAGATTGCTGCAAGCCCCATGCGCTGTATTGTAAGCGCATCGGAGCTTGTGGTGATCGAAGAGTTTTGAAAATCCTGCCTGCTGCTTTCTAAATACTTAATGAACCTATCTAAGGCCTCCCTAGTGCCACACTTCACCATAAAAATGTTGTCTATATAATGACACCAAAGGCCAGTCTTATGGTAGTAAGGATTGACCTCACTGTCATTAAACGTTTGCTGTCTCCCACTTGCTCAGATAGGGATTGGCGTAATTGGGGGCAAATGTAACCCCTTTTGCTGTACCCTTGATCTGTAAGTAGTGTGTGTCCTGAAACAAAAATCAGTTTTTTGTTAGTATATGCTCCGAACATTCTATTATAAACTGTTCAGAATCAGCCTAGTATCTAACAGGGTTGATTTCCAATAGGTGAGTGTGAGTAACAAATATTACTTCCTTAATACCTTGAATACTGGTGGTACTCGGGACTAAATATTGAATATAAATAGAATAATAGATAGGTGAATATGTATTACAAGGGAGTAATACCATCAGAAGGTTCTGGGGACAAGGGAACCTTGAGAGTGAAGCTCGAGATGCGCCCTTGTTCCCAGAACCTCAAGATACACACTCACTTGTTTGTTATTTTTTGCAATATATGGATCTGATTTTGAAATTCCAAGGCTCTGAATGTTTTTCTGGCATGCTGTGAGGTCAGCTGACTACAGCATTGTGGATTCACTCACTCCATATCCACCCATCCCACCAGTCTCTGTTAACTAGTACTCATTTGAGAGTGCCTCCGGTCATTATGTTTGATGGGGAGTCCTACCTTTCAGTTATTTTCAGGGCTGAGTGAATGCAGAATCTACCAGATAATTCTTTAAACTTAGGAAAAAAAAGTCTGTGAAAGAGTGAAGGGGACGAATTACTCTTGGTAAGTGAGAAATGGCTGTCATGTTTTCAGAAGTGTTCTGCCTGTCCACAGACAAAAAGCAGCCAATCTTGAGGTGCACTTTGAAAAACGTAATGGTGCATGTCTAGTAAGTGCACTTGGGAGCATAGAAAGCACTGTACAGTGTGTGAAAGTCCTGTACGTGAGCTATTCAGTTTGTGTGAAAATACTATCATTCAGAGCCTGAATGATAGTATTACGGGCTTTGAGCAATAGTACTGTCACTCAGAATCAATGGCATTAAAAGTTTTGTTCTGTGGTATTACTGGGATTTTTTGGATACTTTTCTGCTGTATTATTTTTAGGTATCCATATTAAATGACACAATTCACGGGGTTCATATTCAGGAAAGTAGAGGAGAATTAAAAAGTTGAAAACATATAAGAACCTAAACTTCTCCAGGTGGCCAGGAATAGATCCATGGCTACCCCTGCTCCATATCATCTCTTTCCCTCTACCCCATCCTCTCATACACTGATTTCCTATGTGAAACTAATTCTGGAACAGAGCCACTCTCCTTGCGGTCACCCTCCTCACCACAATTGTCAGACTTGTGCCCACAGTGGATCCCCAGACACCAGCAAAGCCAATGTTCCTCCAGCCAGCAGTCTCCTCCAGTCAACAGCATCCCTGGACCAGTGGGCAGAGCTATGAAACCCTGGCAAATCTGAACAAAGATGCTCTTCATGCAGCCACACTTAGCCAGAGTTGGGATCTCAGCAAGGTATTGAGAGGGTGTCCAGCCTACTACTGCTCCCTACCCCTCACCAACCGCTGATCTCGCACCCACAATGACCCCGGGACATCAGCAAAACTGGCCACTCCTCTAGCCAAGCAGTCTCCTCCAATCAGCAGCATTCCTGGGTCAGCGGGCTGAGATTCACCTCCTTTCCAAAGCAGTCCCTAGCCTATGCTGTCTGGAGTAGTAAGAATTGCAGTGCAAAGGGTGTCACACTGTGGGTGCCCAAGTGTAAAGAGTGTCATACTGTGAGTGTCATGTGTGAAGCCAGCCATTGGCCGGCCACTGTGACCTACAGCTGTACACTCTTATAACAGGTACCTGGAAAACTGTGAGCATCTCTATCTCTGCATCATGGAATTATGTACAGAATTTAAATGATTTCACCCAACCTGGGTAAATATTACTTTACGCTGTTGTGTAGTGATTCCAACTAACACCTTGTCTGGATGAACCTTGCTTTCTCATGTTTGATACAGGTATTTGAATCTTGTTAACAGCCACTTTGGATGAACCTTGTTTTTTCATGTTTGTATTGAATCTTCCTAACACCCTATCTGGGTGAACCTTCCTTTCTCATGTTTGGTAGTGAATCTAGCTATTACCCTATATGGGTGAACTGATGATGTTAACTATATACTATGTGGAGTACTTGATATATGGTGTATTCGGGAGTTTTAACTAATCCACGTATCTAGGTGAACCCTGCCTTGTCTGGCCACACTTCCCTCAGCAGTGACCCCATTGTGTAAAAGAACACAACTTCTGATCCCTGACTAGAACGTACAGTAGTACCCACACCTGCACCATGATTTCAGGCAGTTTGTTGGTCAGTGCTACCTGACCTAGTAAAATGTTTCTCATTATATTTGTACTGCTAAATCTAATACACACGGAACTTTACTGGGGGGCTGATAGGGTCACACAGATAAACGACTATTTGGAACAGCACCAGCTTCTTTTATTTCATCAAATTTTCCACCCAAACTGCTATCGTTGATCTTCTTGATCTTGTCTTGGGTGCTTTGGATTCTGGTTGCTTTGTGGGTTCCATGTTCATAGACCTGTCAAAAGCTTTTGCTTCAATTAATTTTTCTTTACTTCTTTCTTGTCTTTCTTACTATAGTTTTTTCTCTAAATGGTAATTGGTTTTCTTCTTACTTACAGCGGCGATCTAATCTGTTTTCTGGGATGGGTGTCTTTATTCTCCTCTCCCTGTCACAGGAGAGAATCGAACTGGCTTTCCTTAGTCCTCCCTCAAGATGTAAATAACCAAACTGCTTCATAGTTATCTGTCCTCCTGCTGGCACCTTCCCATGGATGTAGAAACATGAAATTACACATATTCCCATAATGCAAAGAATGATGAGAAGTCTATGCAAATCACCATGAAAGAGTTTAGACTCGATCCATTTAAAGTAACCCTTGCTTCAATGCTTTTCTGTTGAGGTTCTTCGGCTTTTATATTCTCATAGCTACGCCTTGTGAGATGTTCAGCATTGCTATTACCAGTGACCTTAATTTTCATCTGCTTATGGCAGATCGGAATTTTCATTAGGAGCCACCCGTGCTTAAAACAATATAGCTCAGCAACTCAGAAGTTGTACCAGTATGTCGTCTTTCAAAAATGCTCAACATGTTTTCATTAATTATTTCATTTTTATTTTTCATACTTGTTAGTTGATGTTCAAAACTGCCTGTTTTCACAAGTGATAAGCTGTAAAAAATGCACCATAAATACAATACAGTACAAGCAATCTTAATAGACTACAATATAAAATCATGTTTTTACAAAATTACACATACATTAAACATTACATACAAGTGCATTCATTCAATAGGGTAAGCCATTGCTTTAATCTAGTTTGGAATGTTCTGAGGATTGTACAGTTGGCAATTTCTCTCGGGTATGGAATTATAGAAAGTTAATGCTCAATATAAAACTGTTTTATGTCCAATTCATTTTTTGAATAGTAGGATTCTAAAAACATATTTACTCTGGGACCTTGTGACCTGTGAATGTATGGCTCTGGGTAACATAGACATAACTGATTGTGGTAACTGGCCTATAATTCCCTTATGGAGCATGGCACCCATCCTTAGATGCATCTGTTTTCGAAAAAAAAATATCCTGCTACCTTTAACAAAGTACAGTGGTGTGTTCTCCTTGGGAGATTGGTCATAAATCGAAACACACATTTATAAGTTAGTTTTCATTTTGAAACAATTCTATCACTAGTAGCTGAATATATAATCAACCCATAATCAAGTACACGAAATAATAAACTATGTGTCGGTAGTCTTTGTGATTAGGTAAGAGATAAGACTGAACTCTAAATAATAACCCCAGCCTCTGATGAATCAGTTTAATAACATTTCTAACATGAAGTTCAACAGAAAAATTGCTATCTAATGTAATCCCTAAATATTTAAACTTTCAACAATGTCAATCAGTTCACCTTTTAGATCTACTGTTTATTTATTTAATTAATTTTGCTGACCCGGTAGGCCCACTGAGACTAGAAGTCCCTTTTTCAGGGGTGACCGAGGTGGGGGGAGGAGTATACAGATGATAACCAACTGAAATTGAACCAGATTAAGCTGCTGGTGGTATTTTTAATGAATGGGGGAAATTATGCCAGAACACCGGGGAAATTCCCCTACTCTGTAGGGGCGCTACTGCTGTCGGCTATGGCGGCAGTCGGTGAGGACTCTGCGAAGGAGATGGATGTGGAAGAGGCAGGAGGGTTCGTTCCACCTTCTGCTTCTCAACTGCCTGGAACGGAGTGGGCGAAAGGCCTGATTCTTGAAGAGCAGATAGATAAAGATGAAATACTGAAGACGGCTCAGGATTTAGACGACGACTAATTTTTGACTTTGGAATGTCAGAGACGCCGACTGGTGGAAGTTATCAATCAGCAAGAAGCTTTGCTGGCTAAGCGAATTACCTGCAAGGATATTCAGTGCTTGAATGCAGTACCAGCTATTCGAACTTGGTGGAGCATGAAGTTTCAGACGACAGTTTACTTTCCTCAACACAGTAGCAACAGTTTCCTTCAAAACAGTCTCCTCTGGTAAGCCCTAAACATCTAGCAGTGAAGCTTTCAGAAGCGCTGAATTCACCACTGTCAGACTCGACTGCACAACTGATTGTGAACACTGACATGGCAGCATCAAAGGCCTTGCCAGGTGAGTCAGTCTGTGACACTACATACCAGGTTTTAATTGCTTCCAGCACACATTCTACTTCGGAAATGTTGTTGCAGCCTAACACTAAAGAGCCTTGCTCTGTAGATGCTGCTTTTCTGGCTGCAGGGTGGGAGAAAAATGAAAAAGATAATCGTTGGGTTTCAGGTACGTCTCCCATTAAAATTTCTATGGATATAGATCGGACTATAGTATCTACTGCTGATACTGTTTCCTCTCCAAATATTTCTAACACCATATCGAGTACAAGTGTGTTACCAACTCAGCCTGAGTTTCCTGTCCCAGATGCTCCTTTGAATCTTAAACCTGATGCACCTAAAAAATCGTTTGCTTCTCTGTTTCATTTACCTGTAGCCCCTGCTAAACGCCACAATGCTGTCCATTTAATCTATGAAGGAGGATTGGACTGTGTTCCAGATCTTGTTTACGTGGGTTAAACTTTGATAAAAGATTCCTCACGATTTTTTGCTACCGAAATATATGCCCTAATTCATGTGTCGGGCGAACACATGTTTGATATCAGTTTCAAGACTACTACTGGTTTGGAGCGTTTTTGGAAATGATATAATGAACTTCGTAACTCCCCTCTGTGGACTCCTTTCGAAGCAATACCCCTGACAAAATCTGCTATAAAATTTGTAACTGTATTGTTTTGTAATGAAGGGGTCAGTGTGACGGATTTGACATACTGGATAAAACAAAGATGCACTGTTCTGGATGGACCCACCGCTATCTTTGATAGTGAACATTATTGGACTGGGGGTTGGAAATTTAAAGTTTTACTTTCTTCAACTAGTGATGGTCTTAAACATTTGCCAAATTCCTTTTTCCTTGGGTGTGACAGGGGAGTCTTGTTTTATGCAGGCCAACCAAAGGCCTGTTATAAATGTGGCTCTGAGGGCCATACGAGCAGTATTTGTGATAAAGTCAGATGTTCTCTCCGTAACGAATTAGGCCATGTCAGTAGTAATTGTTTAAATGAAGTGGTTTGTAGCTTATGCGATAACAAGGGGCATTCTTATCAAAGTTGTGCTTGGGCAGCCCATAATACAAATCCTGGTGGTGACTGTGAGGAATAATGGCTGCTCATAGCAGTAGTCCAACGGCAGCAATCTGAGCCTGTGCTGCCCTCCCCTTCCTTCTCCCCCTCCTTCTACTTCCCCAAAGCCTTCCTCATTCTCCAAACAACAGTTATGGAACTACAGGTGAACCCCTTGGTAGATTCACCTCCTGTTCCTTCACCTTTTTTCTCAACCACAGGGCAATACGGATTTAGAAATGGTGATTTTGCCTCCAGAGGTACCAGAAACTGTGATGACCCCCCAGCCTATAATACCAGAAAAGATATTTTTGCTTGGAAAAGGTCGGAAAAATCTGTTCCAGCTGTAAAACTAGCTAAAACACAGGCTATCTCCCTTCAAAATCAGTATCAGGCTCTTCCTACTGCAGATAGTGATTCTGAAATACCTTCAGATTAATCTGCTATGGTAGGGGATGGGGAGGTGGATCAAACTGAGGTACCATAGACCATTCCCCATAAAGAATCCTCAAAAAAGAAACACCCATCTCATGTTAAACTAAAATCTAGGTTGGTTACTAGAAGTGGGGTAAAAAAGAAATGATATTTTTTTTCTGTTGGGATATACCTCTCTCTTCCTCTTATGACTCTATTTCTCACTAGCATTAAGAGTATGAGGAAAAGGACTGTTGTTTTTTCTGCTTTAATTAATCAAAAAACAGGTATTTATTTTTTGCAGGATACAAGACTGCATACTCTGCTTGATGTGCATAATGATACTAATGCCTGGTATGTGGGGCCTTCTTATTGGTCGATAGGTACAGACCAATGCTCAGGGGCAGGGATATTGTTTCAAGGCCTTGAATTTACATGTTTGAAATTGCTGGATTTGGTTTCTGGGTGGGCTTTATTAGTAGATATTTGTGTTCAAGGCAAGTCATTTTGTCTTATTAATATCTATGCCATGCAATCCAAGGCCGAGAGGGTGTCTCTGTTCAAAATAATTCAGCCATTTTTATACATGGCACAATTAGTAATTTGGGGAGGAGATTTCAATTGTGGGTTGGATAAATGGGATAAGGGGCTACAGACTAAAACTTTGAAATCTTATTGTGACTCTAATTGTTTATCTGACATAGTGCACAAAGCAGATTTGGTTGATGCCATGTTATTTCATCTTAAAAAAGTAGTGCCAACTTTTTGTAAAGGTCCTACTAGGATAGATTTTTTCTTTATCTCCCAACACTCTTTTATTTCTGCAGCCAGAGTGCAGGCAGTGGAATATTCTGATCAATTTATGCTCTTTCTTATCTTAGGACCTGGGGTTCAGATAGGACGAGGATTATGGAAATGCAATTCCTCATTATTAAGTAAGGAACACTGTCATACTCAAATACAGTATTTTTTTATCTGCAAAAAAAACAAATTTTTTTGTATGACTCACCAATACAGTGGTGGGAAGATTTAAAAAAGGAGTTGATTGTGTTGTTAAAAATTTTAAGTAAGAAAGATACAGATATCCAATACTTAACGTATTTGCGACATAGACAACAACTACAATCTTTAATTTCTCTATCATATGTTTCTACGCATGATTATAGTGCTCAGATTTCTTCTTTAAAATAATACATGTGTCAATTTCATCAGAAAAAAGCCACTGTTTTAGCTTTCCAGCAAAATGTTGGTTTACAAGGACCTCTTTCTAATATTTGTCCATATGATACCTGTCACCAGCGAGTGAAGTCAAAAAGAATGGATAGCTTACAAGATTCATTAGGACATATGCATAATATGCATGATGAAATTATGAATATTGTGTATATGCATGCTAAATCTCTTTTTTCCCATACTAACATTGAATTGGATGGTATTCAGCAATTTTTAGGAAATATTGAGGTTCCAGAATTCCCATTTACTTTAAAACAGGAACTGCAGAAGAATATTGATTCTTCTGAAATACAACTGGCTATGAAAACTATGCCCATAAATAAGTCCCCAGGGAAGGATGGTCTAACTACTGAGGTCTACAGATTTATTGTAGAATTCTTGGCACAAGAATTGGCACAGGTTTTTTCTTCAATGTTAAAAACTGCCTTACCCTTCACTATGGCACAGGGTTCTTTAGTTTATCTTTATAAAACAGGAGACCAAAATCTTTTAACAAACTGGAGACCAATTTGTCTTTTAAATACAGATTTTAAATTAATGGCAAAAATTTTAACTATGCGGTTACAACAAGTAGTAAATTACGTGATTAGTCCAGCACAAGCTTGTTCGGTGAAACACTCGAATATTTTGGAACATCTCCTCTTACTTTGAGAAATAATTACTAGAAGCACAAAGAAGGAAGTGGAAGGGGTTTTATGCTCATTAGATCAAAGCAAAGCTTTTGACTCTATTAATCATTGTTATATGTGGGAGGTTCTGAGATTCTATAATATTCCAGATCAATTTATACAATGGCTTAAACTGTTATATGCATCTGCTACTGTAAGTCCCATAGTGAATGGACATGTTGGACCAATAATTTCAGTACATAGGGGAGTTCGGCAAGGCTGTCCCCTTAGCCCACTCCTCTATGTTTTCTGTATTGATCCTTTATTAAAAAGTATAAATACCCGTCCTAGAATAAGATCCTTGCAAATAGGTTCTTTACCAAGTCCAGCACAGTGTATTGCCTATGCTGACGACCTGTGTCTTCTTTTACCAGATGTACAGTCTATATCTTTAGCAATAGAAGTCTGTACTATTTATTCTTCAGTATCTGGGGCTAGTTTAAATGCATCTAAGAGCCAAGGTATATATTTGGAAACACAATCTCAAATTGACCCTCAGATTTCTGGTATTCTCATTGTTTCTCACCCTATTAAGATTTTAGGATTATTCTGGGGTGCAGGTAATTTAGATTTCTTAAATTAGACGTTAAGGATTGAACTTGGAAATACGATAGTGCCAAAATGGAATACTTGGAAACTTGATAAAACAAAAGTGTGGTTTTAATTCAAATGAAGCTCTTACCACAATTTCTGTATGTTAATAAGGTTTTTCCTCCCCCAAAACACTTGGAAGCTAGTTTGTTTTTTTTCGGGCAGGATGTGGTAGTAGGCTAAATCTCATAAAGAGGAATATTATTTATTTACCATGCTCATCTGGGGGTTTGAATATGGTAAACCCATTAGTGTTTTTTTATTGTATGTTTTTTATTTTAATCTTCGGCCCCTAGTGATAAATCAGGATATGTTTTGGACTTCATATTTTTATTATACGGTTCAACAATGGTTTTATATTTGGGAAGGGTCCAGGGTCACTCACTTGAAGTGTGATCCTACACTTCTTGGTTATTATAGAGAAGTCTTTATAAAATTACGATTATGGGGGTCTCTAGCCATTCTTTACTTAGTAATACAAGAAAACAGTTGTACCATCGTATAATTACTACACATTTTACTGAACTAATAACTTTTCCTCATCAGCCTATGCATCTACAAAATACCCATTTGGCCTTGTTAAATGAACAAAGAGTTCCAAGGAAATTGTGGGATTTCCATTGGCTTAGTTACCATGGTAAGATTAATGTGAAAAGCAATCAAAAACACAAACATAATGCTGAATGAGGCTGTATTAGAGTTAATTGTGTCTCAGCAGAAGAAACCATTGAACACCTATTTTTAATTTGTTCATTTATAAGGACATTTTGGTCAACTCTAGCAAGTACTTGGTCTGTACCTATCTTTTCCACAATGACATGTGAAGAATTGATGCATGGTATTTTTCACTCTGGTTGGCATTGTTTTCATAAAGGCACATTGAATATTGTTTGTTTAGTACTAAGATGGTATATTTGGAATGCTAGATATGGCTTTATGTTACAACAAAAGGACACTCCTATTGAAATAATTATTCAGAATGTTACTAGGGAACTGTCTGTTATTTTTCCTAAAGAATGTATTATTTTTCCGCAACAAGTTTTAGAAGCATATCGGTGTAACATGCCTTGGGTAACCACTTCAGATTTTCCTGTTACATGAATGTACTTTCTCAGCTGTTTTTCTGAATAATTGTATATTTCTTCTGTATGATTTATTTTTCAATAAATTCCCCTACTCAACTGTAGGGGGAACCCTTGTTGTCTGCTTCCAAGATGGCCGATGCTCAGGAAGATGAAGGAGGAGATCCTGCTTCTCAGGGGGACACGAATGTGTCAGAACAGGTGTCACAGCAAGCTATTATCCAAAAAATGGATGCTTCATCTGAGGGAAATGAGATGGATATGGAATGTGTTACAGCAGGTATGACACCTACAGAAAAGCCTGTTATGGATAAGGAAATATTAAAAAAAAATGAATGGACTGGCAGAAATAGGATGCACATGTTTTGGTAACTCTGACAGAATGGAGCCAAGGGCATCAGAGCCAGTTTGTGAAGAGCATATTCTAATGCAAGCTATAAGACTTCAGAAAGACATGTTGTTAAAACTCCTGCAGGAGGAGAGTTCTCCTACTGATATGGACATTTCATTCCCTGATACACGTGCAGTTGGGATAGATCCTCCTGAAATGCACCCCTCGGACATACCTAGTACATCACGCACACAAATGCACATTCTGCAACCTACTTTGAACTTGCGAAAAGGTCGCTCCTCAACACAAAATCTTATTGATGAGGTTTGGTGTCCAGAGGCTGTATTGAAAGCCGCAGGCTGAGAGAAATCCACAGGTACCAGTTGGTCTTCATCCAGTCCAATGAAGGCAATCGATATAATCCAGGAAGCAGCGTCTATTATTACTCCCGAAACAGAAAAATGGTACCAAAACCCCAAAGATATAAAACAAATAGCACACAAAACAATACAAAATCACACATGCCCCCACAATGCAAAGCATCATGGGCTACATATGCAAATTACCACAGAATATTATGCTGGTTCAACTTTAAGCAGAAATGTATGGTGCTGAAAGGCCTCTCACATAGTTTGCAAAGGGTGCCAACAGAAGACATAGACACGTGTTTCGTCCTACCAGGACTCATCAGTATGCCTCATCTGTTTGACACCCCAGTGGAATGAACCAGCTACCCTAAGATGGTCTGTCTGGGTTATGTTGTGGTGAACCCAATTAAAACAAAAAAACAATTTAAAAGACAAAAAACCTCTGTGTGCAAGCACTGAGGCAATGGTTACCCCAAAGGGCATTTGGCCAGGAAGCCAAGTTTCAAAGAAATACAAAACCACACATGCCCCCAAAATGCAAAGCATCATGGGCTACATATACAAATCACCACAGAATATTATGCTGGTTCAACTTTAAGCAGAAATGCATGGTGCCGAAAGGCCTCTCACACAGTTTGCAAAGGGTGCCAACAGAAGACATAGACACGTGTTTCGTCCAACCAGGGCTCATCAGTATGCCTCATCTGTTTGACACCCCAGTGGAATGAACCACAAAACAAGTCAAACTTTGCAGCAGACTCTGCAATATCAGGCCTGGTTGCTATGGAAACCCCCGAACATACGGGTGATTGCCTTGAACAGAACACTGAACAACCTCAGGATAACGCCATGACAGAAGTACTGTGAACAGAAAGTAATACAGACACTCTTGACTCAGAACCTGCGCTAAACAAAGTCTCACATATGTCTGACTTATTTAAACAGATGTGAGATCCTGCACAAAGAAGAAATGCGGTATGTCTAAAATTTAATGAAGACATTAATACTGCACCTGACAGAAAAACAGTATTACATGACATGTTGAAGGACACTATGGGGATTACAGCTCAAGAACAGTTTGTTTTTATTCAAGTGTGGGGGGTACTGATTTATGATATTAATTTTATTGATATTAGTTTTAAAAATGTGCATTCTTTAGAGAAGTTTTGGCAGAAGTATTATGTGGTTAAAGATTCTCTACTGTGGGCCCCCTTTTTCCCCATACCATTGACAAAGCCTATGATTAAAACTATTACTTTACTCTTCAGAAATGAAGGTGTAAGTATTGCAGATGTGCAATACTGGTTGCGCCAGTGTTGTGAAATCTTGGAATGCCCAAACCCCATTTTAGATGAAGGCTTAGTGTGGATGGGCAGGGGTTGGAAAATAAAAATAAAGTTGAAGCAGACCAGATTCTGGAATACAGCACCTGCCGGGGAGTTTTCACATAGGCAGAGACAGGGGGTTATGCTTTTATCTCTGGCAACCCAGAACTTTTTTTTTTCAGTTGTTAACCAGGAGTAGCACACTAAGCTGAAAGCTTTTTTACAGGAGCGACCTGGGAGCACAGGGAAGTTAAGTGACTTGCTCAGGGTCACACAGTATGCAAGTGGAAGCTGTGGGATTCAAACCCAGCTCTGGTCTGCTGGATGTCACCAGATTTGCAGCTCAGAGCCTTAAATCACTGCGCTATACTGCCTCAAATGTGGTGCTAGAACACATTTAAATTCAGTTTTCCCCTTTCCATGATGCACCTTATGTTTAGACTATGGGCGTGTTAGTTTGGTATGTCCAAATCCATTCCAATGCAATCTCTGCAGTGAATCTGGACATTCATATAAACAATGTCCCTGGGCAAACCATAATCGTTTAGATCAGGTCCCCCAGGATACTAACATACTAAAATGCCAGCAGAATAGGCCTAATGGTCTTTCGTGTCTGCTCGTTTGGTCAGCCCCCACCCTGGGTGCTGACCTTGCTGTCCCCCTCGCCTTCTCTGGCTTCTCCCTTCCCAGTTCCGGATATTCTTGCTGCATTGGATTTTGCTTCCAGAACCCTTCCCCTGTACCTGTCCCACCCCCTCTTGAACCCCTCCACTGTCTCTGCCTCCACCAGCCCCCTAGGCAGTGCATTCCATGGCTCCACCACCCTCTCAGTGAAGTAGCACCTCCTCCTTTCTCCCCTGAATCTTCCCCCCTCCAGCTTCCACCCATGCCCTCTAGTGGCCCCCTCCTCCTTCCTTCGAAGCACCCTGACTGTTCCTCCCCTATTTACCCTTCATGTACCTGAAGACTTATCATGTCCCCCTGGTCCTTCTCTCTTCCAATGTGTACATTTAGCTCTTCGAGCTCTCCTCATAGGTCCTGTCCCCAAGCCCCAAATCATTTTGGTTGCCCTCCTCTGGACCCTCTCCAGGAGGTTAATGTCCCTCTTTAAGTGTGGCCTCCAAAACTGCACGAGTACTCAAGTGCTGCCTCACCAAGCAGTTATACAGAGGAGTATCACTTCCTCCTTCTGGAGGTGATCCCCTAGCGATGCATTCCAGCATCCTGTTGGCCATGGCTGCTGCCCTCCTACAAGTCTCAGAGTTGTTCATCTTGACATCCGCCACCACCTCCAGGTCCTCTCAGCCATCGAGACTTGTAGCATTTCCCCAGGGTGTACACTTGGCCTGGGTTTCTGGCCCCAGGTGGAGTACCTTGTGTTCCCTGCATTGAACCTCAGCTTCCACTTTCTAGACCATCTTTTCAGAGCCTCCAGGTCCCCCTGTAGGGCCACCCTCCCCTCCTCCCCATCCACCACCGCCCCCAGTTTCGAGTCATCTGCAAAGAGACTCATCTTGCTCCTGATTCCTGTCCTTATGTCAGATATGTCGGCGTTGAACAGAAGGGGCCCAAGGACTGATCCCTGTGGGACCCCACTAATGACTCTCCTTGGGAATGAGACTATCCCACCAACTACGACC
Organism: Neoceratodus forsteri; assembly: GCA_016271365.2. Classification (NCBI taxonomy): domain Eukaryota; kingdom Metazoa; phylum Chordata; order Ceratodontiformes; family Ceratodontidae; genus Neoceratodus; species Neoceratodus forsteri. The sequence goes on along the minus strand of CM028131.1, from coordinate 989,110,114 downwards.
CTCTGGGTCTGGTCCTGGAGCCAATTGCCTATCCATCTGATCATCTGGTTCCCCACCCCCATTTCTCCCAGCTTATCCAACAGGCCCACATGAGGAACAGAGTCAAATGCCTTGCTGAAGCCTAGAAAGAGGACGTCCACTGGTCTACCCAGGTCCAAGGCACTTGTCACCCAGTCATAGAACTCCACCAGGTTTGTCTGACACGATTTCCCCGGGATGAATCCATGCTGTCTATCGTCCAGGCACCCTGAATTATCCAGGTCCCCCTCAGCCTCTCCTTGACAATGCCCTCCATCACCTTGCCCACCACCGATGTCAGGCTGACAGGCCTGTAGTTCCCTGCCACCTCCCTTGATCCCCCCTTGTGGATAGGCACTATATGCGCCACCTTCCAGTCTTGGGGCACCCACCCTGTCCTCAGAGAGATGGTGAAAAGCTCTCGCCAGGGTTTCGCCAGACATCCACAAGTTCTTCAGCACTTTGGGATGTAATTTATCTGGCCCCGTGCTTTCTCCATCTTAAGGGAGCTGAGGGCTTCCTCACTCTCTCTGCTGTGATTTCCACTCCGGTACCTCTTCTCCTGCTTAGCCTCCCCACCTGCCAGTGATGCCTCCCTCCCCAGACCCGCCGGATCGGGTAAGGGTCCCCCCATCTCAGTATCTCTGTCTCCTCCTGTATGATGCAGCACCCCATTTTCCTTGGTGAAAACTGAGGTGAAGTACTCATTTAGTACCTCAGCCTGCTCCCCGGTCTTGTGCCCATCTGTCCCCTGATTTAATCCTGCTAATATGCCCTTCACCCTTCGTTTTTCCCAATGTATCTAAAGAACCTCTTGTTCCTCTCCCATTTCCTGGCCAGGTTCTGCTCCTTCCTTGCCTTAGCTGCCCTCACCACTCTAGTGGCCCTTCTAGCCATCAGCTCGTACTCCCCTCGATCCCTTTCACTCCTTGAGCACTTGAATTGCTTATAGGCTGCTTTCTTTCCCCACACCACCTCCTGGACCTCCCTGGTCCACCAGCAGGGTTTTTGGGCCCTACCGCATTTTCGTCTTACTCTTGCACAGGTGCTGGTAGCATCCTGCACCCCTCTCCTGATGATTTCCCACCTACTATCAGCGTCCATGTCTGACCCAATCCCATCCAAATGCTCCTTAAGGATCCTTCCCATTTCCTTAAAATCCACCGCCCAGGATCAGGAACAAATAATCATAGCTGCCCAAGTTAGAATCCTTAATGCTAAAGCTCCCCCTTCCTCTGGTCTGGAAGAAAAGCCAGAAATAACAAGGCACTCAGACCCCTGCAGGATACTACTGCACATGCTAGTATAACCCCAGGACCAGCCCAGCCCTTACCACAAAGTGACCAAACACCTCCCATGGTAGAATAGGACCCTTCTTCAGAAAAAGATTTATGTTCAAAAGAGAACACCCCCCCCCCAATTCCACAAGATCCTTTTTAATTGGTTAAATCTAAATGGAAAGGAAGAGGAAAAGGGAAAGCAGAACTCACACCCCCCTGAAAGACAGGTAGTTACTCGCAATAAGTTCCAAGTGTTTGCTAATCTTAGACAGTGGGGAGACACTGAAGAAGAAGAAGAAGGCGCTGAATCAGACTCTTCCATTGCATCCTCACAAAACGAGGATTTCTCAGATTCACTGTCTGATTCTTTCAGTCAGAAAAAAAGGACAAACATTCTGAAACAGGTACTGTACCTGACCCCCCATATTCACGTAAATGCAGCAGGGGCAACCTCATCTGGTTACTCTAAATGTAAGCAGCATAAAATTGCAGAAAAAAAGACAGACTACTCTACGCTTCTTACAGGATTTACCAAATAATATTTTCTTAATCCAAGATACCCATCTAAAGACAACAGCAGAAGTATACCAGGTAGAAACATCTTGGACGATAGGGCCTTCCTTTTGGTCACCGGGAATGGATTTGTGTGATGGGGTTGGGATACTGTTTAGGGGCTTTCAATTTGAAATAATACGATTGGTAGAGATTGCCCTGGGAGGGTTTTGTTGCTTGATATTAAGTTTCAAAATATTTAGGTTGATAAATATATTTATGCAACAGGTGTCAGGATAAAAACTGACACATAACTTCAGTTATCTGAGTCGCTGTTTGGATAAATGGGTGGTAATGTAATCACTATGTGGATAACTTCGAGTTATCCACATAGTGATTACATCATCACCCATTTATCCACACAGTGACTACATCACTAACCACCACCACCTGTGCTGCCTGCTCAGTAGTACTGCCTCCTTGTTTCACTTCCACCTTCTCACAGTGCTCTTTGCAAGCAAAGCTATCACAGTCCCAATGACTCACAAAATGCACACCCTAACCAAATCCCCCCCAAACCAGAACAACATTTTAAACGAAAACACTCTTAACAAAAAAAGCAATTTTTTCCTCTTTCTCAGCACAGCAACCCTGCAAACCAAACACAGCAACCAGGCACAGAGAAAAAAACATGGGCAGGAACTTAAGAAAAAAATAATATATAACAAAACTGAACCCAAAAAATCCTGTTGCATAAATTAAATATGTGTGGGGCACCTGTGGGATAACCAAGTTATTTGTACAGTAGCCTGTGACCTTTCATAAACCTCACTCATGGTCACATGCTACTGTACAAATAACTTGGTTATTCCACAGGCGCCCCACGCATATCCGTTATATGCTCCCCAGAGTATTGCCCCAAAGAAACAAGCTATTTAGAAACATTAAGTCTTTTTCACATACTAGAAAACACGTTCTTTTCGGGGGGAGGGGGGGATTTTAATGTTAGATTACTCCCACAACATAGGGGGGATCTACACAGTACATTTTTGCAGATGTTAATTGTTTAAATGATATACTAAAAGTTGCCAATCTCCAGGATGGTTATATTTCCATCAATATGGTAAGGCCTAAAACATATACTAGAGGCACCACTGCCACCAGAGTAGATTATATTTTTATTTCACAGCATCTACAAGTATACAAATCTAATATTATACCTTGCAAAACATCGGACCATTTGGCTACCTTGCTATTTTATGTAATAAATACTACAGAGAACCTGAGGAAAGGAGCATCAAGATGGAAATTAAATCGTTCTTTATTAGAATATAAAGAAATCTGTTGAAAATGTGAGGATCTTATTAAAGCAAGAGTTTTGATTATGGAAGCATACGATGATTTATTAGAATGGCGGATGGATTCAAAAAAAGATTTTAAAACCTTTTTTATAAAACAGGCAAAAATGAAAATCTACTAGTGGGTATCTTAAATATTTAACATTAAGGGAAAAACTAGCTAAATTAATATCTCAGGCACACATAAAAATTAGATTTGAAGCAAAATATTGAACAAATTAAATCAGGAATGAGAATTTATCAATATAATCAAGCAGAATCTTTAAAAGTAGAAGCATAACACGGGACTCAAGGGAAAAAAACAGTTTTAGATATCTATAAAGGATGTAAAAATAAAGTGTCAACAATTAGTATGGAATCAATAAAACACCCGGGGTGGGATATTCAGAACTGCACCAGACAGGGGCGCAAGCCGGGCACAGCGCAACTGGGATGCGCCAGGGCATGGTCTGGGCGATATTCAATGGTGCTGTGCCATGGCTCCACATCATTGAATATGGCACCGTGGCCACCTGTATTGCACATGGCACAGTGGCACTGCCCCAGTGCAAGTGGCCAGACAGGAGCAGGGGGATGCGCTAGCTCAAGTGCCGTTGCGCTAGGTGCAGCAACCACGATATTCAGCGGTGGACATACAAATGGAGCCATAATGTATGCAAGACGTAAATGGGGCCATTTGCATGTCATTATGGGCCCCATTTGCATTCAGGTGCACCAATCCCCTGCGACTTGCGCCTGGCACCCTGCCAGGCTGCAGCCCTCGGGGACCAACGCCCCCTGACCCTCACCGGCAACGTGCCCATCTCCCGATCGCACGCTGTATTATTGAAATAACTCCTTGGTGGTCCAGTGGGCTGACCTCACTGCCCGATCGCAGGATGTAATATTGATATAACTCCCTGGTGGTCCAGTGGACCTAACACCTTGCCCGATCGTGGGCTGTAATAATGATTCAACTCCCTGGTGGTCCAGTGGACCGAACTCCTTGTCTGATCGCGGGCTATAATATTTTTATAACTCCCTGGTGGTCCAGTGGTACCTGTACCCCCCTCCCAACCTGCCCACTCACACCCGCCACCCCGCTCTCCCCCCGGTCAGTGGCAGGTGGCAGCACCCCACCTGCAAGCCGCCTGGCCACCCGCCGACTGACAGAGTACAGTATGGCTGAACACAAATTGGTCCACAGTGTGGGCCAATGGGCATGCAGACTGTACTGTACTACACAGTCCCGATATGTGAATGGATCCATACACATCAGGACTGGGTAGTACAGTACGGTCTGCATGCCCATTGGCCCACACTGTGGACCAATGGGCGTACAGCCATAATGTATGCTGTCAGTTGGTGGGTGGCTTGCGGGTTGGGTGCTGCTGCCTGCTGCGGACCAGGAGGGGGAGCGGGGTGGCGGGTATCAGTGGGCAGGTTGGGAGGGGGGTACGGGTACCACTGGACCACCAGAGAGTTATAAAAATATTACAGCCCACAATTGGGCAAGGAGTTCGGTCCACTGGACCACCAGGGAGTTGAATCATTATTACAGCCCGCGATCGGGCAAGGTGTTAGGCCCACTGGAACACCAGGGTGTTGAATCATTATTACAGCCTGTGATCAGGCAAGGTGTTAGGTCCACTGGACCACCAAGGCTGCTTTTGTGTAATACAGCCTGCAATTGGGCATTGGGGGGGTGCTACACCACCAGACAGTGCCGCCAGGGCTCGGGTGGCCACCCACAGCTGGCAGCTGCCATGTTGCACCCAGCAATATGGCAGCCGGCCTGTGGGTGGCCAGTCCTTGCTCCTGTTTTTTTCGGGCACATCTTTGTGCCCCCCCCCCCAGTGCGGTGCAAGGCAGGTGTGTGCCTGCATATGTGCTGCACATCCTGGGCTGAATATTGGGATGTGCCGAATATGCATGGGCATGCCCCCCGCACTTGCGCTGCATACTCTACAGGTGCGCCCCAGCGCATTGTGATTTGAAGCGAGCACATTCCCCTTTGAATATCAGCCAAGGTATCAGAGTTGTATGGCACAACACTGTTGTGCCATGCAACCCTTTGAATATCCCACTCTCTGTGTCTTTTCTACTCTCTAAAAATCAAGCAGAAACATGTAAGTTTGCACAACAATATCTGTATTCTATGTTCTCTACCCCTTCAAAAGCAGAATGGAATACAGAATATTTCCAGAAATTAGAACTTCCTAAAATCCATGAGAAAGAAAAAAAAAACAGTTAATACAACCAATTACAGAGGCAGAAGTGGCAATGGCCTTAAAAAAGCTACATAAAAATGTTTCTCCAGGGTATGATGGAGTCCCTGTTGAATTTTATATAAAATTTCAATCACATTTTGTACCAATCCTAGTTGCAGTATTAAACGATATATTGTTTTCTCAAAAATTAACAGCTTCTTTTACAATAGCTATCATTATACTATTATTCAAAAAAGGTGAATGGTCAGACAAAATAAATTGGAGACCTATTAGTCTACTGAATGTAGATTATAAAATGTTGACTACTATTCTTTTACAGAGGCTAACTTCCATTGCTTATATACTAATTTGCCCTGCACAATCCTGTGCAGTCCCTACTAGGTCCATGTTTCATAATTTGTTGATAATTAGAGACATCATGATGAACAGTGAAAATTTGGAAATATCAGGAAGCCTTCTTTTATTGGACCCAGAGAAGGCATTTGACATAGTAAATCACAATTATCTGATTAAAGTACTGTTGAAGTATAATATCCCACTGAGATTTACTTTATGGATTCAAAAGTTGTATGAAAATGCATGGTTGCAGCCTTATATTAACAGTATACCGGGGATCTTTTCCAAGGGAAAGTGGGGGTATGCCAAGACTGCCCCCTTAGTCCCTTCCCATATGTATTACAGATAAATCCTTTTTTGAGGACCCTTTTACAACATCCTAGTATTCCTAGGCTTATGTTAAAATCATGGCAACAGCTCCCTCTTGTGAGTGCTTATGCTGATGATTATGTATCCACATTACCCTCACAGCTCAACCAGATATTATTAGAGAAGCACTTGTATCATATGAAAAACTAACAGGGGCTAAACTAAATTTTGAAAAAGTAAGGGAGTACCTATTTTAATCCCAGGTCAAGAGTGTCAAATATCTAATTTTGCAAATATAGTTATAGAGCAATCACATACCTCTCAACTATACCACATTATGAGGAACGTTCCTCATTTTACTTCACAAAACCTCCCTGTTCCACATTGTGAGGACCTGTTCCTCATTCAGTGTTAACATTTTAAAGCAGAAATCTATAGTACATGATGCAAAAAATATATTATTCAATTAATAACAAACTTTCTGAATATAAATGCAAACATTTTAACAGTGTTCTGTGCTTCTTACGTAAAGATTTGAGTAAGTGTTCCACATTTTGCTCATTTGTTCCACATTTTGAGAGGCAGTGTTCCACATTTGGAGGACAAAAGGTTGAGAGGTATGAGCAATCACCATTTAAGGTTCTAGGCCTATAGTTTGGAAGAGAGGACGACTCTATAATGAACTGGGAAATTGCTATATAAAAAGCTATGAGAATAATTCACTCATGGAAGACCAAAACAATTGCCAAAAGAAAAAGAATATTCTTGCTTAAGTCCCTGATTCTTCCATTATTTTTACATGTAGTACACATTTTTCCTCTTCCTGTTAAACTAGAAGCAAAAATGTATAATATTTTTTTCAGGGTTTCTGGGGAAGTCATGTAAATCCCATAAAGAGGTTGCACACGTATCATGATTATTGTCAGGGAGGGGTCAGGATGATGTCCAATTGTTTTATTTCAGACCTTGTTTATAACATGGGACATATGCCCATTGTTAAGAGGAAGTTCTGTGTTTTGTTTGAACCTTTTTAGACTTTCCTTTCAGAAACTGTTAGAAGCCTAGAAGACAGACCCCTATTTGGTGCCAAGAAATATTAAATACCATGAAATCCCTATATTTTTGGTTCCAACTTTTCAAAAAAAAAAAAGCAATGGACTTTGCCATCTAATATTATAAGTACAAAAACTAGAAAACAGCTATATAAGTAGATTCTGGCTAATCACTTCTATCAAAATCCAACGGTACCCATACTATGTGGAATTTTGGCAGAATAATTTTTTTTACAACTGACAAAAGAATTCCTGTAAAATGTTGGGATGTGGCACGGCTTTCATGCTATGGGAGGCTAGGTGTGCGAAACACGCATAAACATTAATCTCTGGATGACCGAATGTGCCCCAGAAGTCTTACCCTGGAATCCTGGAAACAGTGGAACATTTCTTTTTACAGTGCCCCTTTACCCAGGAATTTTGAATACAATTATTAGACCAATGGGGAGATGATAGCATCCCAGAAATAACATATGAGATTTGGATTTATGGGACCTTTCCATTGAATTATAAAAAATATCATCCCAGTACTGTTAGAATTATTTTTGCATTATCTAAATTCTATCTATGCCAAGCTCGATGTATCCTTGTATTACAACAGAAACAAATATCTACACATCAAATAATTACTCAAATTGAGGTTAATTTAAAAAATATTTATGAAGAGGAAAAAAGAAAAATACCTGCACATAAATTTTCTGAATTATGGAAGAATTGTTTTTGGTTTCTGTAATATTCGTGTCTGAATATATTATTATACAATTTTTTTTCTTTTTTGTTATAGTTAATCCTCTATTTTTGTAATCTTTTTTTTTTTGCTTAGAATGAAATTAGTATGGACAAGCTGTCCTTATATTGTAATAGAATGTTAATCTTTTTTTTTCTTGACTATTGTAAATTATATGTTCAAATAAAAAATTCCCTTACTCTGCAGTAGAGGGCGCTGTGCTGCAGATTGTGGAGTTCAGTGTGCAAGTGATTGTGAAGCAGTTTGCACAACTGGGTGGCTAAGGAGCTCATCTCCTCCTCGGCCTCCCCCCCCCCCTTACTCTATTTTGATGGATCGTTATGTTACTATGGCTTCCCCTCTGGAAGACGAATTTGTGGAGGTGCCAGAACGGGTGGAAGATGCTGTAGAAATCTCCTGCCCTAATGTACTGGATCCTGAGGCTCCAGAGGGGCCTCCTATTCCCTGCTTGCCAATGATGGTGGTGCGAATTCAGACTATGATTGCGGAGGAGGAGGAGCAGAAGCTTCATGTGTTGCAACAGCGTCTTGTGCTGGAACTACAGCTGCAACATGAAGTTGTGCTTGCAAGCTCTGAAATGGCAGAAGTGCAATCTAGTGCTAGGAAGGAGAACTTCACTACTGGTATCATAAGTACTGTGGATGGGGATGTTTTGATGCAGGAGGCTGCTCCTCTCGTACATGTGCAGGAAACCGTAATGATGGGGGCAGGAGAACTGATTGGGCATTCTGGATTAGTGATACCGGCTGGTATGCAGCAGGACTGTGTGGCATGAGATCGAGAAGAAACTCAGGAAGTGGTCAGGAATACAGTTGATGAAAATACTGCTCAGAGGGAGGAGGATTTCCCTTCCCAGCAGGTTTTAATATTGGGGTCCCGACTGGGGGAGGGGGTTGAAAAAGAACAGAGGTGCTTGAGGGAAAAAAAAAGAATTGGGGCTTGTCTAGCGACTCTGAAAGAAGGCCTCCCACTGTGGAGTCGGGTGGAAATGCTGCTACTACTGCTGGCCCCTCTAGCACTTCACCTACCTAGGTCTCTTTGGCTTTAGAAGCCGCAGACTGGGTGAAGAGTTTGACTGGGGCAGGATGGGATGTGAACCTGCCCTATCCCAAGGAGGGAGTCTCCTTATCTTCATTAATTAGGTCACAAGTGTCTAGATCTTCACTGCCAGTTGTGAACTTCGGGTCTCAGTTAACCCTGGAACAAAAATCTTCTGTTCCTCCTGTATAGTTGAATGTAGCACAGGATGAGAACTTTGTATTGAAAGAAATTGCCCAGTTAGAAGGTGAGGTATCTATTTCAGAGGGGCCGGCTGCTCCCATCTCCTTAGAGGGAATAGAGGGGCATATATTACCAGGGACACAACCTGTGGTTGGGGCCTCTCTGGAAAAGGACAGAACTGAACAGGTATCTCAACCACTGTCTGGCATGATAGAGTCAGTAAGCAGCTTTTTCTGGATGATGGCCGGTGTGCATCTGAGCCAGCAGCTAGGCAAAATGCTGTTCATCTTAAATTCAGAGGGGATATGTCTGAGGTTCCTGATAAGCATTTTGTGGGGTGAGACTTGCTAAAAGTAGTATGAAGTTCTATGCCTACGAAATATATGCATTAATCCATGTGTCTGGGGATTCCCTGTTTGATGTTAGTTTTAAACACCCGGCTGGGCTTGATCGCTTTTGGAAATAATACTTGTTGATAAAAAATACTCCACTATGGAAGCCTTTTTTGGCCATTCCCCTGACTAAACCTATGACAAAAAAAATTATTGTTTTATTTTGCAATGAGGGGGTGAATGTTGCAGATATCACTTATTGGCTGCAACAGCATTGTATAGTTAAAGGGTATCCTGAACCTATATTGGATGATGAACATCTGTGGACAGGAGGCTGGAGGTACCAGGTCATGCTCAAGATGGAAAATGGTCTTCTTAAACACCTACCAAACTGTTTTTTTATTGGGTGGGATAGAGGGGTCATTTTTTACCCAGGACAGTCCAGAGCTTGTTTTAAGTGTGGTGAAGTGGGACATCTCGGTAATGCTTGTGAAAAGCATAAGTGTGGCTTATGTGGGGAAGTGGGATATATTGGAGCACACTGTCGTCAACCTATGAGATGCAATTTATGTGAGGAACATGGACATGCTTTCCGTAATTGTTCTTGGGCATCACATAATAGTCTTGACCAGGCCATTAGGGCAGAGTAAGATGTATATGTGGCTACAGCCCAGAAAGAAAAAAATGAGAGTACATGAGCTACTCCTGAATTTGACCCCTACTGGCCCAAGCCCCAGAGAGAGGGTAAGCCTCGGTGAGATGCCGTGGTGATGGTGGATGATGTGTTTGTGACACAGCCAGCTCCTGTGGTTTTACCAGAGATACCATTGGTAGATACTCCTGACATTGAAATAAATATAGAACTATCAGACCTAGAGGTTTCGGATGAACCCCCCCATCCCCCCTCCTCTAGCCTCTGCTGATGTATCAGGGTAGGATTGTCCCATATTAATAGAGGAGCCATGCCCTGAGGATTTGGAGAAGGCTGATTGTATGCCCCCCCCAGAGATTGTAACAGACTTATCATTCCAACGAGTCACAAGATTCAGATCAGGGAAGTTGAAAGTGGATGTTCCACTAGTCTCTCTGAACTCAGATCCTGTACCCTTGGAGGATACATATGCTCCTCTCCTGGACCAGGAGGGTGACGATGAAGGCTTGGACTCTGACAAATCTTCTGTTGCTTCCTCTCAGCAGGAGTTACCACAGGATGGTGGCATTGGTGACAAGCTGAAGCCAAAGAAACGAAAAAGAGAAAGTGATATGTCTTTTGAGTAGTTTTTAATTGTGTCATTTTTTTCCCCTCCATTTGAATGGCTGAGAATATTTCTTTCCTTACTGCTAATGTTAATAGCATTAAATCCCAGGATAGGTGTAGGGTAACCTTTGCTTCTTTGGTGGCTAGTGCAGGCCGGGCGATCTTTTTATAGGATACCAGGCTACATACTTTTGCAGATATCACAGCTGCTCAGTGGGATTGGAGGTGGGGTTCCTCCTTGCAGTCTCTGGGTGAAGAGCAATGCACTGGTGTGGGTTTTTATTTAAGGGCCTGGTTGTTAAAATTCTACAAGTACTTGATGTATACCCTGGCAGGGCATTCATTTTGGATGTGGTCATTAGTAATATTGGGTACTGTCTGATAAATATTTATGTCCCTCAGATGAAAGCTGCATGCTTGACTCTCTTTAACAAGATTGAACCCTATCTACATACCTCATTGTTGGTTCTATGGGGAGGTGATTTTAATTGTGGCAGTGCATATAGGTATTGGGGAAGAAAAACTCAAACTTTTTTTGTAACATCAATGCTTTGAAATGTGTCATTGAAAGTAATCATTTGCTGGATATTTACGATTTATTACACAAGGTGCCCTCTCATACTTTTTAAGGGCCATTTATCTTCGAGAATAGATTTTTGTTTTTTATTGGCTAGGATGACAAGTGTTGCTGTATCTATTTTTCCACTAGAAACCTCTGATCATGTGGCGATTCGGGTCTTGATTGGAAATGGCAAAAGATTCCCATGGGGAGTGGGTACTGGAAATTGAATGGGGAAATTTTATAGGAGGTAGCCCTGAGGGAGGCTGATGGGCCTTTTTTGAAGGTTCTCTGAAGCTTCCTGTATTCTAGTTCCATTGAATGGTGGGGAGATACGAAAAAAGATTTTAAATCCTGGTTTATTCAGACTACCAGTACTAGGGCCAGATCCAAATACATTCAATATTTGGGATGGAGGGTGAAATATTTGAAGTTGTTGTCATTGATTTATGAGAATGGAAGCAATGTACAGGATCAACTCCAGATAGTGAGGGAGAAGATGTCAGCTTTTCACATGGAGAAGGAGTCTTACTTGGCTAAACAACAAACATTTCAAACCAGGGGAACTAGGGAACAGGTAATCCCATATGATCTGGGGTTACATGGTGCCCAGAAATTGGTATTTATGGCACTAGGAGCTAATAGTGGGGATTTGGTAACTGATAGGAGGGGAATTCAGCAAGTGATTCTGGATCATGTACACGCCAAGTTTCAGAGGCCCAGATTAGAGACCCATGGTTCCTTCTTACATTCCTTGACAATTCCCCCCTTATTGTCAGAGGACAAACAGACAGTAGTGGCTCCCTTTCCAGAATCAGAAATTAGAACAGCAGCGGGTAGCTTAACTGCTAGAACTACACTTGGTAATGATGGACTGTCAAATGACTTTTATAAGATGTTTGCTGCTATTCTAGTACCTTGGTTACAGGTGATCTATTCTGCCATATGGGATGAAAATAGATTAGTGAACAGTATGAATAATGGGGTAATGATTTTTTTATATAAAAAAAGGGGACTCACAAGATATAAAGAACTGGCGGCCCCTTAGTTTATTGACCACTGATTATAAAATCCTTACAAAGATTATTACTGTCAGACTGGCAAAGGTTGCACAGAAGGTAATTCTTTCACTTCAGACATGTGCAATCCCAGGTAGAAATATTATTCAAAACTTGATTTCTATTAGGGAAATTGTTGAGCAATTTTTTTTTTTTTAGTTCAACCTACTTTATCGTTTTTCGCAACAGATGAAAGGGTAACACAGTATTATCAGCACATCTGCAAGCATATCATAAAACAAGCAGACATGCATAATAAAGCTATTACTAGACACAATACTGATAACAAACAAAAACAATCAAACAAAAAAAAACACATTCCCCACCTCCCCCAATCCCCCTCAAGCCTGCGTGTCAGGGCTACTAGAAAGCGAGTAGTACGGGGACAGATGTTCAGGGCTGCCAGAGGGATAGCAAGGTCAGGAGAAGCTCCCATAATAATCTATAACCATCCAATCTATGCCAGATGCTAGCAATGTGCTTCTCCAATTGAATGGCTGTTAAGATCTCATGGTACCACTCCAAAATCCAGGGAAGGGATTCATCCTTCCAATGCTTGAGTATGACTAGCTTAGCCATGGCTGATAGTAAAGTTAGATGGGCTTTCCGAGATTTAGGTGTGCCCTGCTGGAAAAGAGATAATAAACAAGATTTTGGAGTAAATAAGGATCTAACCCCAGCATTGTGTCCAGGGTACTTTGGATAGAGCTCCAAAATGCTTGGGCTTTCGGACATTTCCATAGTATGTGAAAAAGAGATCCTCTCTCTTCCCCACATCTATGACAGAGGGGAGATACTAACTTCCCTATAGCATGCAGTCTAATGGGGGTATAGTACAGTTTTGTGCATAATATTAAATTGTGTGAGTTTCAACCTATCTTGTTTAATAAATCTGTAGACAGTTTTCCAGAGTTTACCCCAAAAGACCGGATCATCAGGAAGAGAAAGTGTTTGTTTCCAGTAGTAACAAACCCCTTTGGGAAGCTCAGGATTGAGGGTTTGTAATAACTTATATGTACCAGAGACCGTGTGTGGTTGCTTTGCCACCTGAAGCATGGCAGGCAAATATTCTCTAGGTGGGAAAGACCAGGGTTTGGGGCCTAAGAAGGCCAGGAGAGCATGTCTTATTTGCCAATATTTAAAGATGTCAGCATTGGATAATTGGAATTTCTCTTGCAATGAAGAGAAAGGGAGAATGGAGTCCCCATCGCAGAAATCTCCCAATGTGGTATGCTGTAATCTTGGGGGAAAAAGGGCAGGGACTCTGGATGGCTATTTGCTGTCCATTAATCAGGAGACAGCTTTCAATGCAATCCGACAAGAGTATATCTGGGAGGTTTTGCTATGTTATGGTGTACCTGTAAGGCTGATTAATCTAGTCAAAACCTTATATGTGGATCCACAGGTCACCCCCTTGATTAATGGGTTTCTGCGTATTCCTTCTTTTATTAAAAATGGAGTTAGATGGGGTGCCCCTTGAGCCCTCTGTTTATATTTGGTTTGGATCCTATTCTGAGAACAATAGATTTGGGGTCACGCCTATCCAGAATTCTGATGGGGTAGTATTTCCCAAGGTCTCGGCCTATGCTGATGACAGTGTTTTTCAGTGGCGAGCCTGGATTCTGGGAGATGGGTATTGCAGATATTTGAACAGCTGCATGCTGAGACTGGTATACAGATTAATGTGAGTAAGAGTCTGATTTTGGCTTTAGGTACTGCTCCTGTGGTAGACCCCTTTCTTGTTCCAATAACAAAGGGGAATATTTAACTGTTAGGGATTTATTTTGGTACAGTAGGGGCAGCAAGTATTAATTGGACTAGTATATATGACATGGCCTTTTAGAAAGTCTTTTCTTGGCAAGCCTGGAAAATACCGAGAAAGAAAAGAGTGTTTTTATTAAGGGCATACATTGCCCCGATTTTCCTGCATGTTTCACATATTTTTCCTTTGCCTTTTTCTTTAAATGCAAAAGTTATGAGTCTTTTTTTTCCTTTGTTATGGGGTAGCAAGTTAAATCCTGTCAAGAGGGCTCACACGTATAGGCCCTGGAAGGAAGGGGGTCTTAATATGATCCACCCTTTAGTATATCTTTTTGGGAATTTTTTTAATAGCTCTATAAAGCTGGTTTTAGTGGGAAATACTATTGAGGGGGCTCTCTGTATGTCATTGTGGGGTAATCTCTTTTTAAAGGCCTGGAGTAGAGGCAAATGGCATGTCTCAGATAAAAGTCTTCCGGAGTATGTTCAAATTAGTTTGAAATATATTCAGTTGTGGAAAATTGAGCTGTGTTGATTCATGAGTCAGGAGAAAAAGGTTTTCTACAAGCAAATTGTGGAGAAATGTTATTATGTGGCACCATTGTTTCAGTTATCTGCTACTGTTGCAGTGGAACAATTGGTGGCAAGTATAGTGGAACCTAGGATCCCTTTGAAAATGCGGGATGTCATTTGGTTATGTGGGCGTCAAAAGCTGAACGTTAAAGGAAACCATGTGCATAAACAGTTAGAAGAGAGGGGCTGTGGCGAATTGCTATATCAGGGAAAGCTAGAAACTATACAACATTTATATTTTGACTGTATACATGTTCAAGGTTTCTGGCATGTACTAGCTGCATTATGGGGAAGTTTTGTTTCAAACAATATCATATGATACACTGATTCTGGGACAACTGTTGCCTGCCTGGTCGAAGTGGTGTAAGAGTATGATCTGTGTCATTTTTGCATGTCTGAAGTGGTCCATATGGCAAGCTAGGTGTTTTCGAGTTCTCCAGCAAAAGGAAATTTCTTTGCAAAATGTTTTGTTTACGATTCAGACTGAACCGGATAAAATTTATGATTATGAATTACATACATTAGATCAGGAAGTATGTGATAGACTCTGACAACATGTTGAGTGGGTGGACTAATAGCTCTGTATAAGAACATGCTAATGCCTGTTTTTTACATTTATTATTTTTTGTTATGTGGATTATTTTTAGAATAGTATAGTGTTTTCTTTCAGTAATTTGGTTTTGTTGGTGGTGGAATAGTCACGTGGATGATTTGTTTAATGGGGTTTGTTTGTGGTAGCTGGTTTTGCTCACTGTCTGTGGGTGTTTTGTTTCTATTTTGTGATTTTTTTGAACTGTGTAAGATGAACAAGTATTGTTGAGTTTTGTTATGTTGTTTTTGTTCTTTATTAAAAATTTCCCCTACTCTTTTCAAGAAGTGCCATGGGATCTTTAACGTCCACCTGAACAACCACCAGAACAGGCAGATGGGACCTCAGTTTAACGTCTCATCCAAAAGACAGCAACTCAGGATGCAGCACCCCCCTCATGCTGCACTATGGTGTCAGTATTAGGATTGACCCAAGTGCCTGGTGTGGGGATAGAACCCATAGCCTTCTGATCTTCCGGCCTCAGAGGTGAGTGTGCAACCTGGTGAGCCACTGACACTGCATTATGGGAAAACTAAATTCTCTTTTCTTTCATGGTCCTGTAAAAATTATGACCTTTGTTTTTTTGGTGTTTAACACCATGCGTCTAGACAAGATCCATTCCTGAAATGAACTGAAATCTTTTTGTACAACCCTCAGAACATCCTGAGACCAAACCCCAGTACTAACAAATTCTGGCCAGTGCCAACATGACTGCAAAATGCTATTTTACAGAGATTAGAAGTCATCTACAGGGAAATTCTTCCCATAGACTTGCAGTGATTATACAGTAAAGTACAGCAATTAGGCATCCACGGGAAACAATAGTATCTACAGGAAAATATAAGAGAATTGCTCTGGTGTTACAGGGAAAATGCCAAATCATTAAAAAAAGTTTTTGCGTGATACAGATTTTTTATATGGAACCACGGACAGGTAAATATATAATTTGAACTGCCAGCCAATAACAATATCTACCTGTGATTGCTCACCTGTTAAAGTTAAAACATTCCCTGGTGTCCATTGGTACCTCCCACCCTCCAACTGCCAGGCCCATTAATAAAAAAATAATTCCCTGGTGTGTAGTGGCACCCCATTGTCCGATCACCTACCTGTTAATAACAAATCATTCCCTTGCTGCAGTATAAGGGCGATCTGGTCCAGTGGTGTGGAGAGCTGAGGTGTTGTGTGCCTTACCTCCTGCCACATCAGCGACCTGAGTTCAGGAACATGCTCGGGGTACTGGTAGCTGGTTGGAAGATAGGCATTCATCAGACAGCTGTGCTGTCTTGGGGTGGGAAGGAATGCTGACTTGGCCTTTGGCTGCCCCCCTGGTGAAAGCAGGGATCCAATGAGGGAAAATGGGTAGCGCAGGATCCATAAAGTCCTACCCACCTACCTCTGTCCCACGTAACCACCTGGACAACCAGTTTTGGTAGTGTTATGATGACCAGCTCAGTTCAGGATTTGAGTCACTGGGTGGGGGGAACGATGGTTCTCCCCATCCAGGCCCCATCATGGAATGGGGGGGCAATCCATGGGGGACTTTGGACTCGGTGGTCTGGGACAGGTCGGTGAGTGGCAGACAGGGGAGGTGGTGACAGGGATGAGAACCTGCCTGAGTCAATTGGTAAGTCAAAATGTTTTATGGAGGTGGGAAAAATACTGCAGTATGTATCACCTTAACACACATACACAACCCCGCATCCCATATCGGGTATGGCCTCACTGTTACAGTAAACCTGCCAATTATAGCTAATATGTCCAGGGTCTCTTATCTGGATATTAGGAAACCAGAGGTAGGAGTCTTAAAGGGATGACATCTCTCAGACTTGTAAAATAAAATACAGGAAAGGGGTCGCAAAGGTTCCATAGTTCTTAGGTAGTAACTAGAAAGGATAAGTCAGGTTAGACATATAGTAATACATATCTGATGGGGAAGGAGTCAGCATCCTGTCAGACCTGTGAAAGTAAAGAGAAGAATACTGTAGGTTAATATGAAGTAAATACAGTAGCGTGAGCAACGGAGAGCAGAGAGATATGAAAGGGGTACAGTATGGCATAACAGTTAAAAAAAATGTAGCTTTAGATAAAAAGTTACAGTAAGTAAGAAGACAGAGACATTGCAAAGAAATAAAATTAATAAACAGATAGGAAAAGAAAAAAGAAAGTTGTTGAGGGGGGGCTTTGCAAAACCACTTATCCCCCCCAGATGGCCTACTGGCCCATAATTATAAGAAGTAGGCCTGGTGGGCTAGTGGGGACTCTTTTGGGCTAGTGGCCAGCATTATTAAAATAATTTAGAAGCTGTCCCAGAGAGAATAATGATTTATATAATACCCCTGCTGGGCTTGTGGGCTAGTTTCTCTGGTGAGCAGTGAATGAAGTATTTAAACAAAATAACAGCTTTTCCTCACTTGGGTCTAGTGGTGGTGGTGTTAGGAGCCATGGGCCACAATATTGTTTTGGCAGGCATGGAGGCAGGCTGTTAGGACGATGTTGATCTGGGGTTGTTTCTGCAGCTTCCACAAGAGAATGCACTAGAAGTGAAAGTGCTAGGCGGTGCTTTCTACTTCCAGCCCATATGGAGCTCATGTTGTGACCTGCTCTGTGCTGGTGGGAGACAGGGAGAAAGGAGCTCTTCAGAAGGTGGAGGAGGCTAGTACAGGATCACCTCTGTCCACCTACCCGAGCCATTACTCGGTGGCAAATGTAATTACCCTCTGCGGGGCGAAGTGTGACAGTGCCTTCATCATGGCAGCTGCCATTGTTTCTCTTACATTTCCTTTTCAGCAACCCATCTCTCTTGACACTGTGCGCTGATCTATAGTGTGCTCACACCCCGAAAGCGAACACTCACAGAACTGCCTTCCATCTGGCAGTCAAAGCAATGACCACACACCTCTGAAAGTCACAGCACTGATCCTAATTCCCCCGTAGTAAAAGCAGTGACCCCCTTTTTCCCAAAGCTCACAGCACTGCACCTCATCCCCATCTTATAGCACTGACCACCCACCCCCAACGGTCACAGGACTGACACCCTCCGCTATCAGTCACAGTACTAATCCCCATCCTCCGACAGTGACAGCACTGCCCCCCACTCCCAGCATCATGACGCTGACCTCCCTCCCACAATAGCCACAGCACTGCCCCCTGCCCCCCATCCCCAGTAGTCACAGGACTGTACTGCCCCTCTGAATGTCACAGGACTTACACCCTCCACTGTAGTCACAGCACTGGGCACCCACCCCCTGATGGTCATAGCGCTGATCCCCATCCACAACGGTCACAGCACTACACCCCACAACTATCACAGCACTGCTCCCCCACACCCCCAATAGTCACAGGGCTGACACCCTCAACAGAAAGTCACAGTCGTCATCCTCACTACTGACAGTTACGCCACTGTAATCTGAACCACAGTGAAAATGAGATATAGCATCACTGCTGTGCTATCCTGGATAAATATATCATACAAAATGTTTAAAAGCAGGACCAACACAGAAAAAGAGATATTGCATCTCTACTGTGCTGTCACGGGTTGAAAGAGTGTAAAATGTGTAAAAGCAGGACCTCAGTGTAAATGAGATTTTATCTCAGCAGGGCTTTCCCCTGTAAATACACTTTAAAAATGGGTGAATCAGGACCCCACTGAAAATGAGATATTGCATCTCAAATGGCATATGCTCGGTAAATACATTGGAAAAATGTGCCAATGCAGGACAAAAGATGGCGGAGGTGATGGAACACACACATATTCAGATATCTGAAATGAACCCTGATCTCTGTCACCGCCTTTATTTATTTCCTGTCTAGGCCTGAATCATTCCTGAAAAAGGTCCCTCAGACTCAGGGTACTTATCTGGTCAATACATACAGTAAATACACAAAATAGTTGGCATGCAGCATGGTGATGGACTATTGATTTATCTTTGGTTTGAGTTTGGCTGTAACAATTAGCCTGGATCCAAACAGAAAATTAAAATAAAATAGGATTTGAGACGCCCCTTGAGTTTTCTGCAAGCTGTGCTGCAAATCTTCTGCCCACATTGTACAAATCTGTAGGACATACATGAATAACCTCTTATAACTGTCTAAGAAAAATATCTTTAGTTCAATTGGAAAAGGTCTTAAGAGTGTTAGTAAATAAACCTGTGTTTTATGGGAACTCGAAAGAGTTAGTCTGTTGATGGATGAAATGTTGAGTGTTTTTTGTGTGTGTGTGTGTGTGTGTGTGGGGGGGGCAATACTTGAAACCAAACATAAACCTTAGAGATCTGCAAAATAAAATACATCTTCCAAATAAAGTAGTAATAAAAAGTACTTGTAAGATTGGCTAAACACATGCATGTAGGTGATTTGTTCAATCAAATTTTAAGAACATTTTTGGTGTGTGTGTGTGGGGGGGGGGGAGCTTACAGCTGCATGCCTACCCACATTTCTAGGGACTTTACCAGAATATATATTCTTGTAGCAACCTGGACCAACCCAACTGCAAATGCAAATATTTTGATTATGTATTTAGAAATGAGCCATGTTTAGCCAGCCCAGAAGGATCTCTGCATGGGGTGGATTTAGTGGTTCTGATGTCCACTCAGGGGCCCAGGCACCCATTTCCTAGACCTTTCACATACCACATCAATTTAAATGTGTCCAGATCCCTCTTCAGGGACCTCTACAACACAAAGCAGCAGCTGTTTGGCAACATTTATAGCCCTAAAGAGAAAATGATGTGGTGGAAACAGAGATTCCATTTCACACATTTCATTTATCACTGAAATTTTCTGGGATCATATAGCATCTTTTTAACAAACAAAAAAATCAGCTATTTGTTTTACAAGGACTGCACTAAATGTAAGTTTGGTTGTGTGTTTTTCTGGGAGAGGATGTAAATGAATCTCAATTTTCTGAGCACATCAGAGGACAGGAAACAATTACATGTAAGCACAGTAATAAGCATTTGTCAATGCCGAATGTTTGTTTGCTGATATTGGCATTGGTAGTGTAGGAGTTAGAGAGCTGCATAATAGGAATGGCAGTGAAGTATTGAACTGAAACCAACCCCACCACCACCCTGCAGAGAATGACAGGCATTGGGGAGAGCCTTTGGGTCGTCAGGCATAATGGCAATGCCATTTCACCACACCCTACCCTGCAGACACCGACAAGTGTCGGTGTGCCAGGTCTTTGGCTATGCTCACCCCCATTCCATCAGGAAATACGTGAGATGGGTGCTGTATAGAGAATGGGGTGAACTCTGGGGCTGGGGCGCTCCAAGGCACACCTCGATGCCTCTCACTGGCTGCAGGGTGTGGAATGGTATGAGCATTACAAGCGAGAATCCCAAGTTACACCCCTGATGCCTGTCAATCTCTACAGGGTGTGGCATTATAGAAACATAGAAACATAGAATTTGACGGCAGATAAGGACCGCTTGGCCCACCTAGTCTGCCCATTTTCCTACCTAACAGATAAGCTGCAGATCCTAGTTAACCAACAGCTTACTTCCTCCTACCCCCCACTAGGACTGCCTTATGTCTGTCCCATGCATTCTTGAATTCCCCCACTGTTCTTGACTCCATGACCTGCTCAGGGAGGCTGTTCCATGCATCCACAGCCCTCTCCATGAAAAAATACTTCCTCACATTACCTCTGAGCCATCCTCTATCTTCAAATTGTGCCCCCTTGTTCTTGCACATCTCTTTTTCTGAAAGATGCTACCCTCTTGGACTTTGTTGATTCCCTTGAGGTACTTGAAAGTTTCTATCATGTCCCCTCTCTCCCTTCTTTCCTCAAGGGTATACATATTAAGCTCCTTTAGTCTTTCTTCATATGTCTTCTGGTGCAGACCCTGCACCATTTTTGGCTGTCTCCTCTGACAGCCTCTGCTCTGTCTATGTCTTTATGGAGATGGGGTCTCCAGAACTGCACACAGTACTCCAGATGGGGTCTCACCAACTGTCTGTACAGAGGGATAACAACTTCCTGTTTTCTACTATTGATGCCTCTTCCTATGCATCCCAGTATCCCCCAGCCTTCCTTACTGCCTTCCTCACTTGCTTGCCCACCTTTAGGTCATCTGATATAATTACCCGCAGGTCCCTTTCCATTTTTACTGTTGTCAGTATCTCACCCCCCATTGTGTACTCTTCCCCTGGGTTTTTGTTTCCCATGCGCATTACCTTGCACTTCTTTGCATTGAATCTGAGCTGCCATACATCTGACCATTCCTCCAACCTTGCCAACTCCCTTCTCATCCTTTCCACTCCATCTTGTGTATCAACCCTGTTGCAGATCTTTGTGTCATCTGCAAAGAGGCATACTTTTCCTTCCAGTTACTCTGCAATGTCACTTATAAAGACATTAAAAAGGTCTGGTCCCAATACTGAACCCTGCGGTATCCCTCTAGTAACCCTCCTTTCTTCACTGTGTACTCCATTTACTGCTACTCTTTGCGTCCTGTTGTCTAGCCAAATCCCCGTGTGGATTGTGGTGCCATTTCCTGTCTCCAGGGTGACCCAGAGTGCCTCATCTGCTCCCTGTTTACTCTTTAGTTCTGTTGCTTTGATCCCTTCATTTACATTGAGAGCTACTCCTCCTCCTCTTTTACCCTCCCTGTCCCTCCTGTAGATTGTGTATCCTGGTATGTTGACATCCCAGTCATGGTACTCTGTGTACCATGTTTCTGTGACTGCCGCAATATCCAGGTGACCCTCTTCCATCAAGGCCACTAGCTCAGGGAGCTTGTTACACAGACTATGGGCATTGTTACTCATCGCCTCCACTTTTTGATAGCCTTACCCCTTTTAGCTCCATTCCTGTCCTTACTGCCTTTGCCTTTTTTTTACATTTACCTCTGTCCTGCTCCCTAATAACTTATCTACCTTGGTGTTTACCTCACTAATTACCATGTTTTGTGGGGGGAGGCTGGGATTTCCCTGCTTCTTTTAGTGCCTCCCCTTGGCTAGTTTAAATGCTTGCCAATGAAACATTTAAACCTCTTACCTAGGATCCTGGTCCCCCCCCCGGACAGATGCAGACCATTGCACCAGTATAGGTCTGCATCCCTCCAGGTGGCTCCCCAGTCCCCAGTGAAGCCAAAACCCTGAGCTGCACACCAGTTTTTCAACCAGTCATTGAATTCCCTGGTGAGGAGTGCCCAATTATGGTCGGAAACCCTAACGCCTCAGGCGTTCGTTGGCATTTTCACTCCAAATTTTCAACATGGGTTTTTTGTGTACCCCAACTTATGAACAGTGGCAATATCAGTTCGTTAGCCGAAAGCTGATTTTGCACAGCAACTACGCCATTTGGCACCGCAGGTGTGAAAACACATTTCGAACAGGATGTGAAAAATGACAGCTGTACTGTTCATGGGGAGGTGCAAAAAATGGCAATGTTGAAAATCTGCGGTGAAAATATAAAAAAAACTGGTGAAGTCATGAGCATGCATAGAAACTGCGCAACGCACACCCGTAATGCAATTAGTTTGGGGATTTTTTACAGCAGATTGTCAACACAGGCATTTTGGAACCTCCGCTCGTGAACAGTGTCACTGTGATTTTCTTAATCTGTCCTGAACAGTGATTTCCCACAGTGACCATGCATTTCTGTGCTGGAAGTGTGGAAACACATTTCAGTCATGGTGTGAAAAATGACAGCTGTACTGTTCATAAGGAAGTGTGGAAAAATGCCAGTGGTGAAAATCTGGACTGAAAATATTAGAAATGCATGCACTTACAAGGGTGCGTGGAAACTGCACAGTGGTCGCTCGTAACACAGTCATTTTATGGCCTTTTTTCACCACATTTTTAACATAGCCATTTTAACACCTCTGCTCATGAACAGTGTCACTATGATTTTCTTGATCTGTCCCGAACATTGATTTCATACACCGACTGCACCATTGTGCGCTACATGAGCGGAAACACATTTTGGGTGAGATGTGAAAAATGACAGCTGTACTGCTCCTAAGGATGTGTGGTAAAATGGTAATGTTGAAAATCTGGAGTGAAAATATTGAAAATTTGCGAACTTACGAGCGTGCGTAGGAACAGCGCAATGCATGCTTGTAAAACAGTCATTTTTGGAAATTGTTTCACCAAATTTTAAACATACAGTTTTTGGGGGCCTACCTCATGAACTGTGACACTGTTGTTTCTTAAATCTGTCCCGAAAAGTGGTTCCACACAGTGACAGCGAAATCACCTTTTGGGGCCGATTAACAAAATGACAGTGCCAGAATTCATGAAGTGGGGTCCCAAAAACCCCATGTTGAAAATTTGGTAAAAACATTCCCAAAAATGCCTGAGATATGCATTAAAGTTGAAAAACCCTATTTATTCCATTATACAGTTTACTGGCATTTCCTCACTCCGCGATTGGCTTTGAAAAGTGCAGATCGTTCGGTCCACGAATTGTCGCGCCGGACTCTGAAGGTAAGTATGGGGTGTGCAGAAGGTGGTGGCGGGTGGGGGAGGGTCAAGACAGTCAGCGAGGAACTATTTCTTACAGGTTATTTATTTTTTGTAGGCGTGGGACTTGTGCTACGCTGGGGTGGGCTCCCAGCATGGCAACTGGAAGGCTGTTTGGGGGGCAGTGGAGCTGATGGAGGTTTGGGCACCCGCATGGGCCATACGGACTGTTGCCAAGCTGGGGTGGGCTCCCAGTGTGGCACCGGTAGTCTGTTGGGGAGGGAGCAGTGGAGCTGATGGGGATTGGGCACCTCGTTGGCATTATGGACCGTTGCCCAGTGTGGCACCTGGAACTCTGCTGGGGGGGAGAGCACAGCAGAGCCCACGGGGATTGGGCACCCTGTCGGCCATACAGTGTGTGTGGGGGTGGGGAGCGATGAGCACACAATATGTTAATCAGTCGGGGAGCACAGCAGAGCCCATGGGGGATTGGGCACCCTGTCGGCCATACAGTGTGTGTGGGGGGGCGGGGGCGTATGAGCACACAATATGTTAATCAGTGGGGGGGCGCATAGCAGCCGACAGGGATTGGGCACCTCCGTCGGCAATACAGTGTGTATGTGGGGGGGTTGGGGAGTGCATGAGCATGCAATATGCTAATCAGCACTATCTTATCGCTGCTCACTGAAGCGGAGCTCTCCCTTTCAGCTGTACAGCACTGCATTTTCAACTGCTGTCATAGACAGCTGCAGCATTCATTGATGAACTGTGGCCACACCTGCAAACACACTGACTGAATTGGAAGACAGGGTGCCACACCTACAAAAACTCGAATGATGGCACTATGTTTCTTGCACATGCGTGCAAGCAAACATAAAAAAACACATTGTCTTCAGTCTTTCTGTGTTGGACATTATTGATTCAGCAAAAAACAAGGCAGTGTAAGTACATGTAACATATACACAAGACAATCCTATAATAGCATTATAAGCGATCAAAATATGATCAGACCTTTATTACCAAAAGAGGTTGCGTGCGGCAGCCTCAAACAAAATGTCAAATTAGGCTTCTGTTTAAAGATGTAGATCTTTGGGATGGCAAATACATGAACTGGAAGATCATACCACAATTTAAACAGACAGACATACTAAAGAATCGATAAATAATATTGTGTACATGTTGCAGGAAGTATTTGCCTGTGTCAGACATTCTGCTCCTTTATTTTTATCCATTTCCATAGCAATATAAAAGTGAGACAATGTTGCAGATGTACCCATAGGGCTATATAGGTGGTGCATTTTATTACAGAAGGCAACATGTAAGATACAAGTACGGTATCCAGCAGCAGCTTCTGCAGGTCATTTTTTTACACACTCCCTGTTGGCAATTTCCTAAATTCAGATTTAGAGTTCAGGATTACTGGCATAACAAATGTCGAGCTGTGTTATTTATAACATTAGTGATGTGGCTCTAAATCTGCCCCATAACCAGCAGATATAGTACCAACAGATAATCATGAAAAAAATAAGCTGAAGATCGTAATGAAAGGAGGGAGACAGTGTTACTCCTCATTTTCTCCAGCCCTCTGCCCTGGCCTTTTTCACTTGACCATAAGATTTACTCAGAAAGGCTGTGGGTGGGAACAATGAAAGCCCCCCCTTCCCCCTTGACTGCAGCAGTTTTACAGACTGTTCGCTTTCTCTTCTTCCTCACAGCAGCAGCTTCATGGACTGCCACCCCTCATAGCGGTTTCACCAACTGCTTCCTCCGCTTCACAGAAAGTCACCCCTTTCTCTTCCTGCAGTTAAACAGATGGTCCCATTGCTGGTACTAACCAATGGTGTCTCCCACAGGTTCACAGGCTTTATTCACCCTCAATTTCATGCTTGGCCCCCATCCCCTTCACGGCAGAACCCAGCAGAAGCTGCACTTTTACTGACCGGCTGCTGCATCACCGCCACCACAGTCAGCCCGGCTCCATCACTCCACTTCCCGCAAGTCTGGGAATTACTGCTGTCCTTTTTTTTTTTTAAACCTCCCTATTTAATATCTATATTATGTATTATGGAGTGCAGCGGCTGGGTGGTGCTGACAGAGCCAGCACTGTCGTTCAGTGCACAACATGGTGGCAATGACAGAACTGTGCATGCACGAAACTTGCACATGCACAGTCTGCATTTGCGCCACCATGTTGTGCATGACAGCTGTCACTTCTGCAGTTGTGGAAGAAAAAGTAGTGCCCCTGAAGTGGGTGTGTTTATGCGACCATCAGAGGGGAAGAACCGCATAAACACAACCGCTTAAACTGTGCCACAGCACCGTGGAAGCACATCAGACAGCGGCCTGGTCACATACCTCCATAGTGCTAGTATGTTATAGTGATGGCATAATGACTGCCAAGCTCCACCCACACAGCTGTAAAAATAACTGCATTGTCTGCATACAGGGTTATCTCAGATATTTTACAGGATTCAGGGGCAGAATTTATAAACAATGAAAAAAGAAGGAGGCCTAATATTGAGCCCTGCGTTACCCCACATTTAATCAACTGGGATTCAGAAACACTTTCCACAATTCTAGTACTATGCATCCTATTACCAAAATGGTTCTCAAACCACTTTATTACATCATTTGAAAAATGTAATTCAAAAGAAGAATCTGACATCAGGCTTTGATCAACAAGGTCGAAGGCCTTGGTTAGGTCCACAAATACCACTGTGGCAGAATGCCCTCTATCAAGAGCACCCTGCATGCAGCTTGCGAACCTTACCAAGGTCATCTCAGTATTATGTTTTGATCTAGATCCATGTTTTGAACTGGTTAGCAAGTTGTATTTTTCCAGATAATGCATTATTTGATCAAAAATTTTCCTTTTCAAAATTTTTGAAAGTGGGACCGGGAGTGAAATTGGTCGGTAGTTGGAAACACATTCTCTACTACCAGATTTAAATATAGGTTTTATGATTGCCAATTTCCATAACTTGGGAAAACCCCATAACACAAGGAGTAACTAAATAGGAACGCTAATGAAGAGGCCAGTTTGTTAATCCCCAGTTTAATGAGCCTAAAATCAGTATCATCTGGGCCAATAGTAGGATGTGGGTGTCGTTGAGGCACAGGCAAGGAAGCATAGAAAAAACCAAGAGCGGTTGTAGAATTTGCAAAAAATATTTATTTGTAATAGCAGTAACATAAAAAATAATATTGTTCAGTATAACTATTTACAAAGGACAAAAAAACAGAGAAGATCCATCCGGAGTTTTTCTTCAATCTCTATGTCCCTTTTTCAAGCAATTGCAGCTCTGCATTTTTATAAGTCCTTGCAACCCCCTTTCTTAACAAGCATCCTGTTTTTTCTAAAATGTTCTAGTATATTTCAGGCAGGTGCTGGCAGGAACACAATGTTCCAGAACTGAGGACCCTTTTCCACAGCTTTTGCAAAAGGCTTAAAAATTGCACTAAGGTAACCTCTTGAGTTTCCAATAGCTTTCTGCAATCATCTCAAACTATAATAATATACATTTCAAAAATTAACACTATATAATTTCTAAACAAAGGGATCCCAATATCAAAGTTACATTATAGCTATATAGTTACATTATACAGAATAGCACAGTGGTCTAAGGCTCTGAACAGCAAATCTGGTGACATCCAGCAGACCAGACCTGAGTTTGAATCCCACAGCTTCCACTTGCATACTGTATGACCCTAAGCAAGTCACTTAACTTTCCTGTGCTCCCAGATTGCACCTGGAAACAAGCTCTGGCTTAGTGTGCCTTTCCTGGTTAAACAATTTCCCCTTTCCCTTCCCCTTACTTTTTCACATAATAATTTGCAAATGTTTTTATATCAGCAGATATGCAAGGGAGGAAAAGACAGAACAGCAAGGGAAGACTGAGAGACAGTGAGAGGCAAAGAACTGTGAGACTGTCGGGGTGATCAAATCCTAGGTCTCACAGGAAATTTTGGTTGTGCAACCAGACAGGAAAGGAAAGAACAGAACAGATCCCTGCATTCAAACTCTTCATAATAATAATAATAATAATCTTTATTTTTAATGTGCCTTTCAACAAATCAAGGCACAGAACAATTTATAAAATACATCCAAATAGCATATCATAATAAAAATCGATAAAATAAATAATATCAACATCATAATAAAATACTAAAATCAGACCAGTTCAGCATCATCCCCAAATGCTTTGCTCCACAAAAAGGATTTCAATGCTTGTTTAAAGCCCCCCCCGTCATGCACTCTCTAATCCAACGGGGTAGAGAATTCCAGAGGGTTGGTGCCACGAACATGAAAGCCCGGGCACTGGAAGATTTTAAGACAACCCTCGGAATCTCTAGCAACCCCTCATTAGCTGAGCGGAGCTGTTGCTCCGGGATGTAAGAGACCAGAAGCTCTTTCAGGTAGTCAGGGCCCAAACCATGCAGGGCTTTGTAAGTCAGTAAGCCAACTTTAAAGGAGATCCGCCACTGAACCGGCAGCCAGTGCAGTCCCCGCAGCACCGGAGTAATATGGGAGGAATGAAGCGTCCCAGTTAACAGCCGGACTGCGGAGTTCTGCACCAGCTGCAAGTGGCAGATATCAACCCCTGGAAGCCCAGAGTAAAGGGAATTGCAGTAGTCCAAGCATGAGGTCACTAAGGTGTGGATCAGAGTAGGTAGGTCTCCAGATGGAACAAGGTGCTTGATTCTAGCTATATTCCTAAGATGATAAAAGGATAACTTAATGACAGCCGACACTTGTGCACACAGTGTCAGCCGGTCATCAAGAATTACCCCTAGGTCGCGCACCTGTTCAGAGATAGGGAGCTCAACTGCCCCCAGGAATAAACCTGAGGGATGGTTTGTCCCCCAACCCCCTATCCGGTGACCAGGATCCACGACCATCACCTCCATCTTTCCAGAATTCAGCTTCAGCCAGCTGGACCTCATCTATCCTTGGATTTCATCGAGGCAGTTATTAAACACTGAGAGTGCTCTATTCTGGTCCGGTGCAAAAGACAGGTAGAGCTGGGTATCATCGGCATAACAATGAAACTCCAGCCCATACCATCTTACAATGTCTCCGAAGGGAAGCATGTACACCGCAAACAACATGGGGGACAGCACTGAGCCCTGAGGCACCCCACAAGACAGAGAGATAGGGTTGGAGAAAAACACCCCCAACACCACCCCCTGAGTTCTACCTGTGAGGAAAGAAGTAAACCATCTGTGGACCGAACCTGAAAGCCCACAGATGATTCTCAAGTGCTCAAGCAGTACCCCATGGTCTACAGTGTCAAATGCTGATGA
Source organism: Neoceratodus forsteri (assembly GCA_016271365.2). Classification (NCBI taxonomy): domain Eukaryota; kingdom Metazoa; phylum Chordata; order Ceratodontiformes; family Ceratodontidae; genus Neoceratodus; species Neoceratodus forsteri. Next base: position 989,081,248 of record CM028131.1, on the reverse strand, counting down.
CAAATCCAGCAGGACCAAAATGGACCATTTTTTCTGGTCTCTCACCATCAAGAGATCATTGAGCACCTGAACCAGCGCAATCTCGGTGCTATGCCTCTTTCTAAATCCAGATTGGTGAGGATCGTAGATGCTATGGATGGTCAGATGGTTGTCTAACTGAGTAGCCACTACTTTCTCAATTACCTTCCCAACAAAGGGAAGGTTTGAGATAGGTCTGTAGTTTGTGAGGGAATCGGGGTCCAAAGAAGCCTTCTTCAACACTGGTGTCACCATTGCCTCCTTCAGGGAGCAGGGATATTCACCAGAGTCTAAGGAGCACCAGACTATCCTCACCAGGACTGGGATGATAATCTCCCCACAGCCCATAATCAAGGCTGTAGGGCCCGGATCTAAGCTACAGCATGTAGTGTGCATAACCTGGACAATCCTCATAACATCTTCGATTTCCGGCCTTTTGAAGAGATTCCAGGAACGTAGGGGGAAAGTGACCAAGGACTGGTCCATGGCCTTTCCCATAGAGAGTGTTGCGTGGGTCTCCACCCTGATGTCATCCACCTTATCTGCAAAGAACCGAGCAAGCTCCTCACACTGGGATTGCGAAAAGGCTCTACGAACCTGTAGACAGGCTGGGTTGCACAGTCTGTCCATGGTTCGAAAGAGCTGGGCCGGTTGGTTCTGTGCAGCAGCAATTTCCCCGGACAGGAATACTGCCTTCTTACAGGTAATTGATGACTGATAGAGTTGATAATGCTCTAGCAGTCTAAGATGGTCGGCATTCAAGCGGGATTTCCGCCAACACCTCTCTAACCTGCATCCTAAACGTTGCATCTCCCTCAGGTCCCCATTGAACCATGGGGACCGAGGGCAAAGGCAGAGAGGATGCACACGGAATAGTGCAATGGAAGCCAGAGCAGAGGTAATGGCCTTATTATAGGCCAGGACCAAAACCTCTGGATCCGAGCACATCACAGGGAGTTCTGATAGGTCAAGTGCCGCAGTTAGACCATTGGGAGTCACATCCCGTAAAGGGCGGTACTTGACCATCTCCACAGGGGTAGGTCTACACAGGGGGGTGCCAAAATTGAATCTCACAGTGTGATGGTCAGACCATCCGACGGGTTCTACCCCCACGCTGGAGGCCTCCATCCCCAGGAGGAACACCAGATCAAGGGAATGGATGCATTTATGAGTAGCAGAGGTAACCACCTGTGAGAGGCCCAATGAATACATCAATTAGAGGAAGTGCTGTCCAAATTGAGAGAGTTCATCATTGATCCAAGCATTGAAGTCGCCCAGCACCATCAACCTGGGGGACTCCAATACCAGGTCAACGACGAAGTCCGCCACTTCCTTAAGGAATGGCTTCTCATCTCCGGGTGGACGGTAGACGAGAGCCAGTCTATAGCCCCCAACTGCCACATAACAACTGGGTCAGGGTCCTATTCAACCCTGTCACAGTGGGTCATATTTCAATACAGTGTAACAGTACAACAGTCATGTTGTAACTGTGTAGCAACTTGACTAAATGTTTTGATATTTGATAAACTTTAAATAAATAATAGTAGAAGACAATGCTATATTTCTGGATAACTGACAGCACCTACTAATCTATGGGGTCTCAGTTGACCACAGTGTTTCACTGAACACCCAGCCCATTAATTATTTTACTGAGTTGACTATTATGATTATGATAGCACAAGGGGAATGCTACAGTACTACCCAAAGATTCTGACTAAAATTGGTTACTTGCAAGCCAAAACTAGACAGAAAAAAAGCAAATGGGTCTGAAACATTGCCTAAAGGTTAATAGAAAGCTTACACTTTATTTTACTTTTGCTATCAGAAAATGTCCATCTGAACCATAGGCCATTTTTTTTGTAAGCAAAGATTTTTTATTAAGTTTCCAACTTTTACATCAAGGGTCAAAATTCAAGATACCAGGTCAGTACAATAGTGAAAGGCTGCACAAATTCAATGCATTGCATATTGCATCAATCAAAAGCTAAAGAAGAAGAAGATTATCATAGACTCCCCTTGGAAATACAACACTAAGGAGCATATACTGGTTATATCATGAAGGTCAGAAAAAAGCAGAGCTGACTGGCATTACATTGCTTAAGCCTCCCCCTTCCAGCATCCATCTTCCTAGCCTAACCAGGATTGTGCTGTAGCTACCAAGGCATTGAATCTGATATTATATTAGTTCTGAGTCCACTGTTGTGGTAGCTCCTTCTGATCTATGAAGTAATGGAGGGTTTAGCCCTGAGAAGTCTGCGACCTCTGTGGTGGAGGGGTCCAATGCCTTATCCCTGGATACTGCTTGAGCTCTTTCATAACTAGCTGTCTTCCCCAGTTTTAAGAGCCATTCTTGCACATCAGGGGCTCCCTGCTCCCTTCAATGTCTGAGTATTACCCATTTACCTTGAATTAAAACCCCTTCCAGCCATTTGTCTCTCCGCATCTGAGCAGTGTTATGGAGGTGTGGGTCTTGTGGACCAGTCTTAATATGACCATCTGTGGCTGGAAGATAAGACTGGCTGAGGTTACTGTCCTGCTGATCCATTGGGTCTCCTCCTGGTATTGCTGCAGCTTGGGACATGACCAGAGCAAATGTGTAATGGTCCTGGGTGTTCACTGCATCCCTAACACTAGTCATGGTCCATGAGACCCCACTTGTGCAGTTTTTCTGGGATCTTATGCCACCTGTGCAGAGTTTTCTGCTGGGTGAATTTATTTTTTGAGTCCTTGATTCCAGCTGCAAAGTTGCTCTAACATCTCTCCCACTCTTGTGTGGTAAGGTCTGTGTTCAGTTCCTTTTGCCAGCTTATTCTGGTTTTGTCTAAGGGGTCAGGTCCCTGCCTAATTAGCTGCCTGTAGATATGACCAGCCTTCCCTTTGTTTGGGGTGCTGGGGTAGAGTATGGTATCTAGGACTTGGGGTGTAGGGAGTCTAAACCATGGGCCTAACAGTTGTGTAAGGGCATGCCTCACTTGGAGATATTTCCAGTGATGCTGTTTGGAGAAGCTGTATTGGTCTGGTCTTGTCTGAGGGGTCAGACCCCTGCCTAATTAGTTGCCTGTAGATGTGATCAGCCTTGACTTTGTGTGGGGTGCTGGTGTAGAGCACTGAATCTAGGAGTTGCGGTGTGGGGAATCTAAACCATGGGCCTAATAGTGGTGTTGGGGCATGCCTCAATTGGAGATATTTCCAACGTTGCTGTTTGGGGAGGTTGTATTGGTTGCTGAGCTGTTGAAAGGATTTTAGTATTCCAGAAGTCTCCTTCAGCAGGTGCTTACGGTTATTAATCCTTCTGCTGGTCCAGTCTGTCCAATGCACCCTGTTCCCCTCTAGTGCAGTTTATTATTATTCCATAAGGGCAATGCTGATGACTTATCTGGGGACCAGCTAGAGACGTTGGCTACCTGCTTACATGCTGCTGCAGAATGCCTAACGATCTGGTGCACAGACACGGTTTTCAGGATAGTATCAAACAAAGGGCATGCACTATCAGGCCTCCCAAGACACTCTCATTACACATCACCCACTTGTATGGGCAAGAGCCTTCAGAGTCCAGGGTTGTGCTGGATTATTGATGGATTACATGGGCCAGATGCTTGAGAGCAAAGTCTGGAAGGTAGAATCCACCTCTACTAAATTCTTGTGCCAGTTTTCTATGGCTGTGTCTTCTAGAGTTTGCTCCCCAAAAGAAAGTTAGCGTGTGTCTATGCAGCTGTGTTATTAACTTGGGGTCGAGAGGGACGTGTATATGGTCCAAAATATATTGTATTTTGGGACTGCCATCATTTTGTAGGCATAAGCCCTGCCCCAGTGTGGGAGATGGAGGTGGTTTCATCGCACTATATTCTGTTCTAGCTATGCACATAGAGGCTCCAAGTTGCACCTCCCCGTGTGCACCAGATCCCAAGAAAAGTTAACCCCTGGAACTTTAATAGAGTCTTGCACCATTTACACATAGAAACATAGAATTTGATGGCAGATAAGGACCGCTTGGCCCACCCAGTCTGCCCATTTCCCCTACCTAATTGATAAGCTGCAGATCCTAGTTAACCAACCGCCTACTTCATCCTACCCCCACCCCCTAGAATTGTCTTATGACTGTCCCATGAATTCTTGAATTCCCCCACTGTTTTTGACTCCACAACCTCCTCAGGAAGGCCATTCCATGCATCCACAACCCTCTCTGTGAAAAAATGCTTCCTCACATTACCTCTGAGCCGTCCCCCCTTTATCTTCAAATTGTGAGGCCAAGAGTGTAGATTTGGTCAAATTAATTTTGTACCCTGACAGCTTATCATAAGCTGTTATTGGATTAACCAATTGCAATACTGATTTCTGCAGTTTCGTGAGAGTGAGCATAATGTCATCACTGAAGACCATGACCTTGTGTTTTCCCCCCCACATCTACACCATGGGCTGGATTTTTGAAGGGTGGCGCAGGGCTTGCGTTCAGCCCTACACCACCAGACTTAGGTTCTGGCAGTGTGCCAAATGTATTTGCCACAGCTGCACCCAATTTTGCAATCTTGGGTGCAGTTTCAACAGATTCCACCATTTATGGCAGCTTGTGCCGAATATGAGGCACAAGCTCCATAAAACTGGCCCTCAGGGTTGCCGTAAGCTAGACCACAATAAGGAGGTCTAGCTTGCAGTAATTGGAACACAAGATAGAAAATCCCGATGCTGGCAAGGAGAATGCCACAAGCCACATGCACTGTATGTTCGGCGCACCTAGCGCTTGCGGCATTCTTACCATTTCCAAAATCTGCCCAGTGTATTTTAGGGTGGTGTATGACTTGTAGCTAGGATTCTAGGGTAAGGATGAATGTGGGGCAGAGGGCGTAATCCTGCCTGTTGACCCTTCTTAGTGGAAAGCTAATAGAAGGTGTCCTCTTCGTGATTACTTTGGTCCCTGCTCCATTGTGCAGTACTGAGATCCACTGTGCCTCCTGGGGCCTGAACCCAAACTGCTTCATGGCACGAATAATAACTTTCCATTCTTTTTGTTCAAATGCTTTTTCAGGGTCTATGGACAGAAGGACCATGGATGGGTGGAGATGTGCAGCTTTCCAAATTAGAATGGTTCTTGGGCCCAATTCTGGAAACCACCTGCCTCAGACACAACTTGCAACAAAGAAGGTGGCTGCATCTGACACAGCTGTGGCAAACACAAGTTGTGCTATTCCAGTAAGTTTGCCACTTGTGGCAAATAATCTGGAATAGCCACAACTTGCACCCCTGCACCTGAAAGTGTGGTGCATTCAGAGGCTTTGTCACAAGACTGCTATGCATTGGTGGACAAGGGTGCAGGGAACAGCCCAGGTGCCCCAAGGAGCACCAAGCTGGGAACCTGGGCAGGAAATGGGCAGCTCCTGCAAGGCTGTGTCACTGGGCGAGTTGCTGCTGTACTGCAGGATCCCATTCCAGTCAGGGGCCTTCTCTGCTAGCATCCTGGCTAACGCTGTTGCAAGTTCTACCTTTGTGATGGTTTGTCTATCCCATGCCTGTGCCTTTGTCATAGAGTACAGGTTAAGGCTGGCAGTGAAGGAGTCCATTTCCTTATCTGAGGGTGAGGCCTTCAAGGGATATAATTTGGTATAAAAATCTAGAAAGGCTTTATTAATACACATCTGGTCTTTGATGACCTTGCTGGACTTGAACATCAGGCTCTGTATTCTTGATCTTTGCTACTGTTTTTTGAGCTGATATGCCAGTAGCCTGCCTGGCATGTCCCCGGCCTCCCAGAAGGCTTGCCACATTCTGAATAAAGCAAATTCTGCTCTTTGTGGAGATGTGATTAATCTTGAACTGTGTGCCTACTATCTGTGCTAGAAGTTCCTGACTTCCACAATTGGTACTTCTGTATTGTGCTTCTAAGTCCTACAGAAGGGCCTCTTGCTCCTTGAGGTTTTTGTCCTTTTGACTTTTGTGGCATGTGTTATATTTTTGCCCCTTATGAAAAGTTTGATGGCATCCCATCACACTGCAGCTGATATGTCTGAGGGTTTCTTATACACAAGATATTCTTTAATGTCTTTTTTAATTTGAATACAGAAGGCAGGGTCCCTGAGGAAGGTTGCATTGAACCTCCAAGTACCTCTACAGGGCATAGCCATATTCTGAGGCAACTGCATACATGTTGTAGGATAGTCGTCAGAAATGATGGCAGGCTCAATCCAAGCATCGCTGGTGTTGCCTAACCAGGAGGTTGGTGTCAGCCAGATATCTATTTTAGATTATACTTCTTGTGGGATCGAGTAGAAACACATCCGTGCTTGCTGTCAGACTTGCTCAGATCTTTTAGGGCAGTGGATGCTTATGGCCTGTCTCCTGAAAGGGGTCTGCTTCAATTTGAAAATTCATCCATCACCACATTCATGCTCCTCTCAATTATTACCTTTCCCTTACTTACTTACTTCAGTCAATATTTGGGTGAGAAGGTTGAAGAAGGGTGCATCTGATTGGTTGAGGCCACATACACAACATAGGGTTGTGTCCATGCCCGACAGCAGCCCCCCTTTTATTCAGTACTTTCTGTTTGCATCAGAGTGGATGAAAGAGTGTTTAAAATCTACCTATTTATAAATCAAACTGGGCACACCTCTGCTGTTCATGTTATAAGAGCTACTAAATACTTGGGCTACCCAATTGTTTTTGTCAGCGTCGGACTTCAGAAGGTGGGTCTTATGCTATTCCAGTTCCCAAACTCAAGAGGTGGTCTAGCACCTTCCTCTTCTTTATAGGTGAATTAAGCCCTTTTAAGTTCCAGGATGTAAATTTTGTGGGTTTGCTAGGCATTACTTGTAAAGTTTCTGTCGTAAGCCGGCCCAGTGATGCTGAGGGTTGAGGTACTGGATGCCTTACCTCATGCTACGCCCACTACCAGGGTTCTGGAATGACCTCGGGTTGTCGGGGTGCCAGTGTGGGGTGGGAAAGAGGAGCAGGATAGAGCGGAGCTGGTAAACTGCTCTCCTCTCCTGAGGGTGGTGGGGGTGGATTGTCTCCCTCCCATAGTTCTGCTCCCAGCTGGTGAAGGTCCAGTAGGAAGCATTGACAGTGGGGGGCGGCAAGGATGGGAGGGCGGAAGGGGTTGAGCTGACATTACAGTGTGCATGTATGCCTCCACATGCATGCACGGCCATATGCTGGGGTCTTGGGTGGGTGGGGTAAAAAGCGAAAAAAAACCACCATAAACACAACAATTAAAAAAAATTTTAAAAAATTAAGTCCCTGTCATATACAGTTGTGCTGGATATACTTTAAACATGCTAGTCAGCAGTGGGAGACAACAGTAACAGGGGACTTCAACATTAACTAGGCCAACAAATCAAGCAGGGCTATCAAAGACCAGATGGCTGGACTCCGCCTCTCTCAAGTAGTGAAAGACTGCACCACGACTAACTATAAGACTGGCACTAGCACCCTTATTGACTCTGTATTAACTACCCACCCAGATCAGCTAACAGAGGTCAGGCTCTACGAAGCTGGTTCAACAACCCTTTGTCGACCGGCATCTGGCGACAGGAATCATGTCAACCGCAGGTGCGGTTGACGCCAATTAATGTGACTCCTGGTCGCTTTTTTGTCGGGGGCTCTGCCCCATTAGGATTATCAACTCCAGTCGAAGTTGATTTGGGGTGGGGGTGCAGGACCGGGAGACAGTGTGCCCCTGTCTCACACCAACACAGCGACCTGTCGGCAAAGTGTCGCTATTGCCGACAGGGTTGTAGTTCACTGTGTTGGTGTCGCCGTATGTGGGGCATACCCAGAGGTCATAGTCCTACCAGATGTAATAAGTGATCACTCTCCTGTATTTTGCTCTGGATTACTAAAACCACCAGGTCCCTCCCTATGCTTGCCATGAACAGGGTACTTTGGAAAAGGCTACTTGGAACCTTCAAGGAATACCTGGCCAATTTGGACTGGAGCTATCTAAGTCACACTCTACATATCAGCAAAGCACTGGACTACTTTGTAACAGAATTCACTAATGCATGTGACACATATGCCCTTTACAAGAAGCGGATGGTAAAAGGCAAGATGTCAGAATGTATTACCACTACACTGCTTGCGCAGATGAAGGTTAGGGACAACCTTTGGTACTGAGCCAAGGCATCAGGATTTTGTCTGAACTCCAAAACTACAGGGCAGCATGCAATAGATGTGCAAGATTTTGGGGAATTGAGACTGGTGCAGTGAGGGATTGAAGAACTTGGTTAGAGGGAGGGAAATTTCATCAAGAGATAGAGCTATTAGTTTCATGTCTAATGTATCACTCCCCATTCTTGTTTTGCCCAGTACTTGTCTGATATATTTTTTAGTGTCAGCCAGTGTGATGGTTTTAAATCAGAATTTTGGGAGGTTGGCCAAAGCCAATTATTATAAAAAGCAGCATAACTGCACTTGGGACACTGAGAAGTTCTGGCAAGTACTAAAGGAACTCCTGGGTGATGGGGACAAATCATCTCCCGCAATGCTCAGTGTTATTCATGCCACCACCCTTGAACCTGCTAAGGTAGCAAACCTGTTCAATGAGGCCTTCACTGGGACCTAAGTTCAGTCCTCCCTCCTGACCCTGTCCTCCCCTCTGTATCTGGCCATACTGGTTCGCCAGACCCTGACTGACCTTCAAACACAACCAGCGGCACTAGGCTCCCCAAATTCTGCTTTAAAAGCATCACACTGGCTGAGACTAAAAAATATATCAGACAAGTACTGGGCAAAACAAGAATGGGGAGTGGTACATTAAACTTGAAACTAATTGCTCTGTCTCTTGATGAAACTACCCTCCCTCTAACCAAGTTCTTCAATCTCTCACTGCACCAGTCCCAATTCCCCAAAATCTGGAAACTGGCATTTGTCACCCCAGTTCATAAAACTAGTGACCGTGCTAATATTACGAACTATAGGCCTATCTCTATACTCTCACCTCTGTCAAAGGCCCTTGAATTGGGTATTGTCAGATCATTTGTTTGACTACCTCAGTAAATGCAATATCCAATGTCACTAACAGCTTGGATTTCATGAAGTACGCAGTACAGACACTGCCCTAATTGCATATACCAACTACTTTCATGATGTCCTGGACAACGGCCACCTTGTTAAGTCAGTTTTTATTGATCTATTCAAAGCCTTCGATCTTGTTAATCACACCTTCCTGATTGATAAACTCGACACCCTTGGCCTATCTCATGGCACTGCGACCTGATTTAGAAGCTACCTTACTGGAAGAACTCAGCGGGTTAAAATAAATGGGGTGCTATCAGACCCCCTGAAATGTCACTATACTGGGGTGTCACAGGGCTTAATATTGGGTCCACTCCTTTTCAGCTTTTCTACTAACAACCTCCCTGATGTCTGTCCCATGGCTGGGGTACTGCTATATGCAGACAATGCCGTAATCTTCACAAGTAGTCCTTGCCAGGACTCCCTCACAGGGGTTCTCCAGGGAAGTTTTTGGGCACTGGAGGATTGGTTTAAAAGAAACAAACTAGACTTGAATTACAAAAAGGCTAAGACAATGCTTTTGCAGACTGCACATAAAGAATAAAGCCCGTCCCTTGATCACAATTAATGAGAATGATGCTCTACTGGAGCAAGTCAGTACCTTCAAGTACCTGGGTGTCACAGTTAATGACATCATCTAATTTTGGTCACACGTGGACTATATTGTAAGCTCGATCAACAAAAAGCTGGGGGCTGTTTACAGACTGAGGTGCAATCTCACTCGAGAAGCCAGTTGCACTGCAGTTACCAGTACAATCCTCCCTATAGTCAATTATGGGATCATAGTATATGGAGCTGCCACTGACACTACCCTCAACAGAGTCAAATTAGTCCTGAACAGGGCCTGCCGCTTGGCACTGGGAGCTGACAGGCTTTCACACGGCTTCTCTTGGTACTGCTTAACCAACTGGCTCCTGCTACAGGACAGAATTAAATACCAAACCTGCTTCCTCGGAAAAAAGGCCCAGTTGGGTCTCACTCCCACTGTACTACACAGCATACTGCAGCCTTCTCCTAACCCCTACCCTACTAGGGCCTTGTCCAAAAACACCCCCAAAGTCCCATTCTGTAAGACTGGACTGTAGCATGCTCCTTCACTATTAGGGCCCCTCTGTGGCTTAATGAACTCCCTGATTCACTCGTAAACATTAGCAAAACTGGCCAGTTTAAGAGGCAGCTCAAACAAGGTTCCATGTCAATTGAGCGCAGAAAATTCAAGTGCGGTAATGTACCGCGTGTACAGTTCAGCGCGATCATTACATCGCATACAGTTTACAGCGTGAATGATTTCAGCACTAAAAGAAGGTCAATGACAGTGCTGGGAACATGAAACAAATTGACAAAAATGCTGCTGGGAACTTTAATTGTTCTCTTGCAAACTAATCATAAAACAAGGAAATTAGCACATATGAAGGGGGCTGTACAAACAAAAACTAGAAGTTTTGAGGAGCAAGTAAGGGTGCACTGTGCACAATGACTGGCAGACAGACTGAGAAAGCTGAGAGACTTCATGAGCACCACTGATATGCTTGTGTAAAGTGAGTCCTTGCAATCTGCTCCACCGGCTCATGTATATGGATCTTTTTTAGAAGAGCAGCAGGAATCAACTGTCAAAAAATCACTAATCTGCCTAATCTGAGCTCAGCACAGCCTTGAGTGACAGTCCACCTCCTAACTTAGAGCAGCATATGCTCATTGGTGTTTAAATTTACTTACCTGATCTCCTTAGACATCAACAGTGTTGTTCTGACATTCAGTTTCCATATTTTTTGTTCTTTATCTACTCCAAAACTTTTTCTTTATTAATTTGTGATTTGCCAAAACTGTGACTCAAGTCACTATTTAAAGCCGAGGGAAATTTAGCACACAGTGATGTTGCTTTGAGTTTTGTGAGCTGGCTCTTGAGGACTTACTTGACAGGTGGTTAGTGCAGCACAACCCCGTTTACTCAGACTGCTTGGTAGACATCAGTTCAGTTCGGGTAAATGGGGTTACACTGTACAGCATCAGTAGAAATTCTGCATTCTCTGTTGCGATGTAGCAGCATTACGCTGAAAAGTGTTTTACAATGTAATGTATGACGCTGTAGTGATTTCGCTGAAATGTTTGCGCTGAGTTTTTTTCGCTGAATTGACGTGCTACCCTCAAACAATACCCTACCTCTAAGACTGTCTGTCACTGCCCCTGACCTCTCCCCTCTTTTGTACCAGACAATGCTCTCTTGAGTTGCTTGTGCTACTCCTCCAACTGTCCTCGCTTCCAATGACTCATATTCTACATGTTGACAAAGCCTATTATAAGCTGCCAATGACTCATATTCTACATGTTGACAAAGACTATTATAAGCTGCCTGTGTCTAGCTACATATTGGCAACGCCACATATTTTCATGTTGACAAAACTTACTTTAAGCTACCTGTGGCTAACAACATACTGTCAAAACTCAATGTACTTTCTAGGTGTAAGCCATGAATATATTGTTGAATGTTGCTGTAAACCCACCGTTTATGTCAATTAGCCCTAGACTTGATGTTTGTTTCTGTGCTCTGTTGATGACGAGAAACCTTTGTAAATGAGCTGTTACAGCTCAAAGATGTTTGTCTGAAATAATAAATGACTGAATAAATAAAATAACGTATGAGTTAGTAGTCAGATAAGTAGGATTAAGCCCTGCCTGCTTTGCTTCCAATTGCCCCTAGTGTACCTGCTCATAATAGTGGTGTGAACTTTAATTTGTGTCTCCTGATTGAAACTATTTAAGAGAACCATCAAGCAAGTTCTTAAAGAGCAGCTGACACCTATATGGCCTCGGGTCAGGCAACTCATGTCAAGGAGTTGTCTGTCTGAGGAACTAAATCGCACATACTTAAAAATTTTTTCTTCAGGCACTAAGTAGAAATTTAAATTACATTACCCGCAAACTCCCATGTTATTGAAAGCCTCTTGGTGCCCGCCACAGCCCCGCCCCTAAAAAGAGCATTTTGATGATGCTAAGTAGGGAAGAGTCTGCATGACAACTAATGGCTATAGATAGCAGTTGGGAGTAGTGGCACCCTGTAACTTCATGGAGTTTACTTTGTAGGCACTTACAGATGTTAAGGGGGATATATAATACTGTACACGCACACACTGTCGGCTCATACGATGACCGGCCGAGGAGGTGAGAGGAGGGCTGTGCCAATCATCATTTTAGGAGTCCTGGAACATCCCCAGTGATCATGGTGAGTGGGGGAGGTGAGTGGGAGGGGTACTGACAGCAGGTGGGGCAGGAGGAGGGCTGCTGGACCACTAGTGTTTGCTTGTCCTATGTGTTGACAGACACTCATGGGATGGAGGCGGCGGTACCACTGGACACCATGGAAAATCTACAAAACATGTGTCTTTCAGTTCATTTGATACATTGATAATTGATTTGTGTGTCACAATCCAGATCTAAGGTCAGCGGTGCTCATATGGGCAAGACTGTTTCTTTTTAACCTTTTTTCAAATGTATTCTTTATCCCCTGATCTCCCATCCACTACCTCTGTCCACGCAAGGTATCACTCAGCTCTATTGTCAAGCTGAACCCCAGGGAGCCCCTCCTTGCCACGTGGGGCACCATCCTGCAGTGTGGCCTTTGGGAGGGGTGGTACCACTTCCCCTAGGACTTCTCCATACTCAGTATCAGGGACCTTTGACCTGCCAGATGGGCACTGCAGGGTTTGAGTATTCTGGTGCCACCCTGCCAGATTGGGGTGTTTTCCTGTGCTTTTCTACCACCTAGAGTGCCTGGTTGTACAAAGCTGCTGCACCTCCCCTACCACTGACATCCCAGACTGACTTGTATCACCCCAGCACTTCCATAAGGCACTCATGCAGCAAGGAGTGGTTGCCCTTGCGCCCCAAAGGGGAGAGTATCTTGTGGGATGCATAGCCTTCCTCTCCCCACCAGGCCTCCAGCTCCTGGAGCTTGTTCCTAAACCTAGGTTGCAGGTGTGTTGTGAGCAGCAGCCCTTCTGCTATGCTGATGGGACAGTGTTTGCCTTTTATCCTTAATTACATGAATTATTTCTGCAGGGCTGTCTATTAAAATGACACATGTTTATTTGTTCTTAATAATATCCTTGCATTTTTTTTCAGTTTCTTAAAAATGTTTAGTTGAAATAACTTGTCATCTACTTATCTGATTTATATTATAAGGCCTCCCCATGCTACTTGTAACAATATTTAATTCATCGAAGAGTCCATCACTTTACAGTTTATGAAGACAGGTTATGAGTAGTTTCTATAACTGGGTCAATACTGCTGGGATTCAATTTCATAGACTACCATATCATACATTAATCAAAGAGAACATTCCAGAAAACACACAATCTCACATCCTCCTGCGTTAATCTCCACAGTGTCTCATGTAGATGCTTTTTGTTTCTCTGTTCTGCAACTCTGCCTTTGTTATATCTTTTAAATTCAAACAGGTATGAAAAGAAATTAGCTTTATTTGTCTGCATTAGACTAGAATGGGGATAAAATATTCAACCTCATAAACCCCATGGGACACTGAAGTACAAGATACTTGGTTTGCTGGCCAAGGCACCTAGCTTCACCTGAGCTCTTTCCTTCCAAGACTGCTTGAAAGGCAAAGTAGAGAACCTTACCAGAGCAAGGGAAAGACTTCTTTTGGCTAAGCAGATTTACTGTGTGGTGTTGTTTTTATTTTTTACTCACAGGGATTGCTACTGTTTGTTGCTAACATTTCATTGCTTTATTTTTCTCTGATTCAAATTGTTGTTGCTGGTATACCTTCTTCTGCATTATTACAAGGTGTGCCTACAGGTGTGTTAACAGATTACTGCTGTAATCTTCTGATTCAAATTGTCTTTTGCAAGGTATATCTTCTGTTACTGCTTTATTTTTCTCTGTAGCAAAGTGTTTCTTACAGGGTATATCTTCTCTGAAATTATTACAGGTGGAGCTTACATTTTTGTGACTTTTTTTTCATTGGGCTAAGCAAAATTACTGTTTGACACTGTTTTATTTTATTCTTGTTTTTTTTTTGCTGAAAAGGTTAATTGTCTCAGAGGTGTTTCAGTCTCCTTCTCACACTGAAGGAGCTAATTGCTTTCCTCCCACAGCTCTTCCAAAGGATTAGGTGTGTATGTGAGGGGTGGAGCTGGCAAACTGTCAGTAATTTCCAAAAGAAAGAATGGTTAAAAGGTCAGGTTAGTTGATATCTTGGAGGTAGAAGACTAAGTTTGCTGGCCAAGGCACCTAGCTTCACCTGAGCTCTTTCTTTCCAAGACTGGTTGAAAGGCAGAGTAGAGAACCTTACCAGAGCAAGGGAAAAGGATTGAGACTTCTTTTGGCTAAGCAGATTTACTGTGTGGTGTTGTTTTTAATTTTTATTCACAGGGATTGCTACTGTTTGTTGCTAACATTTCATTGCTTTATTTTTCTCTGATTCAAATTGTTGTTGCTGGTGTACCTTCTTCTGCATTATTACAAGGTTTGCCTACAGGTGTGTGCTAACAGATTACTGCTGTAATCTTCTGATTCAAATTGTCTTTTGCAAGGTATATCTTCTGTTACTGCTTTATTTTCTCTGTAGCAAAGTGTTTCTTACAGGGTATATCTTCTCTGAAATTATTACAGGTGGAGCTTACATTTTTGTGACTTTTTTATCATTGGGCTAAGCAAAATTACTGTTTGACACTGTTTTTTTATTCTTGTTTTTTTTTTTGTTGAAAAGGTTAGTTGTCTCAGAGGTGTTTCAGTCTCCTTCTCACATTGAAGGAGCTAATTGCTTTCCTCCCACAGCTCTTCCAAAGGATTAGGTGTGTATGTGAGGGGTGGAGCTGGCAAACTGTCAGTAATTTCCAACAGAAAGAAGGGTTAAAAGGTCAGGTTAGTTGATATCTTGGAGGTAGAAGACTTGGTTTGCTGGCCAAGGCACCTAGCTTCACCCGAGCTCTTTCCTTCCAAGATTGGTTGAAAGGCAGAGTAGAGAACCTTACCAGAGCAAGGGAAAAGGATTAAGACTTCTTTTGGCTAATCAGATTTACTGTGTGGTGTTGGTTTTATTTTTTACTCACAGGGATTGTTACTGTTTGTTGTTAACATTTCATTGCTTTATTTTTCTCTGTAGCAAAGTGTTTCTTGCAGCATATATCTTCTCTGAAATTATTACAGATGGTGCTTTACAGGTTTTACAGTTTTATCTAACATTAGGATAAGCTTTCAGAGTTACTGCATTTGTTGTTGACTGATTGTTTCTGCTCTTACCTCTTTGTTCTTTCATCCGTGGTTGTTCTTTTTCAGCAGGGGAAGGGTCCAGCCACCCACCCCCATCCCCAACCACCCCACACTACACTCCTTTTATAGGGTGCCACAGTTGTGACATTTTCTGTGGCAGAGCAGGAAGGGGCGGATCAGTGGGGCATCCACAAGGTGAGCTCATTTACAGGGGCACTAGTAATTTAACTTGTTATAACAAGTTAAACAAAAACAAAACACAATTAAACCATTACTTGCATTTTTTTCCTTCTAATTACTCTGACTAGGTTATAAACCCAGCAACTTATCTGGAATGGATATCATTAACTGCAGGTACTGTGGAACAATTTTCAGAAGGACATTCTTACAGGATTTAGGACACTGTCCTACATGCTGTGCCACTGGAGATCTTAGGGCTCAGCTCCAGGCAGCATGGGCAGAGATTGCATGCCTCAAATGTCATATTCAAGAGGAAATACATTATAAGAACCACCCGCCATTTCCCCAGCATCCAACAGGAAAACCTCAACAGCAGAGGGTAGTTGGACCAGGAGGTTGGCAGGTGGTTAGGAGGGGCAAATCGGGTGCCCCATCACTCTCTGCTCTCCAACATATTACCTCCAAAAACCATATAAACACTACAAACAGGTATCTGCCTCTATCTCTGAAATCAAACAAAGAGGCAGAAGACACTGCAGAGCAGGACACTGTGGCACAGGAGCTAGCACAACAAAACTCACCCAAATCAGGAACCAAAACAAAAAAAGCAAAAAGGAAATCCAAAAAACTTCTGATCATAGGAGACTCCATGATTCGGGGAGTTGATACCCATCTCCTGCCAGGGGTAATGGTCAGATGTCTCCCAGGTATATCAGCATGGAGAGACACTGACCGCATTGCTAAAATTGTTCACAAAGCAGGAGAAAACATTGATGTCCTAGTACACATAGGGACTAATGATCTCGCCATCCGGTCAGTTGTGGAGATCAAGGAACACCTGACCAGGCTGGGTGACAAACTATCATCCATTTCATCCTGCATCTCCTTCTCTGAGATCCTGCCAGTCTGGAAGAGGGGCAGATGGACGGAAGGTCAGAGAAGGGGAGATAGGGGAGCTAAACACGTGGCTCAAGGGCTGGTGCCAGGAAAAAGGACACAGATTTGTAGGGAACTGGCAACAGTTCTGGGAGCGAAAGTTCTTTAAATTTGATGGACTGCATCTGACTAAGGAGGGAGTCAGTGCATTGGGGCAGAAGTTTGATGTCTTTGCAGAATATTTAAACTAGCAAATGGGGAGAGGGGTGCAGCACCGCATACGTCGAATGGGAAGAACACCCTCCCCTCAGCTAGTGGTCAAACAGGATTCAGCATGTTTGCAGTTCATTTGCATCACCAGGTAAGAAAAAAGGTTTGACTCCCCATACGATGCACAGGGATAATGCCAAACCTCACCCAACAACTAACACACCGAAATCTGCCCAATGGAAAATCATGTACACAAATGCTCACAGCCTGGAAATAAGATCCCAGAACTGCAGGCAATAATGTCAGAGGCTAAACTGGACATAGTAGCAATTAGTGAGACGTGGTTTACCAGTAACCACACTTGGGAGACTTCAGTACCTGGCTATGTATTGTTCAGAAGAGACCGAGTACAAAAAGGGGGAGGAGTGGCTCTGTATGTCAATGAAAATATCAAAGCTACAGAAATTCAGAATAAACATAAGGAGCCAGAAGAACTGTGGGTCACCCTGGAAACAGGAAATGGGACAGCCATAAGAACTGGGGTTGTCTACAGGCCCCAGACCAGGGGGAGGACATAGACACATTACTGTTAGAGGATATACAAAACATGACAGCTAAAGGGGAGGTTCTGATAATGGGAGACTTCAACATGCCGGATACAGATTGATCAATACCAGCAGGAACATCTGCCAGAACTATACACATAGTGGATTCCCTGCAGGGGGAGGGCCTCAAACAACTGGTACAGCAACCCACAAGAGGCAAGGCTATCCTAGATCTAGTACTGACTAACAGGGAAGGGATCACAGATCTCCAGGTAGAAGGTCACCTGGGGCCAGTGACCATCACATGGTATGGTTCAATTTGCGCTAGCCCTGGCAAAAAGAAACACAGGTGAGGGTACAGGCAAAGTGGGCAAGCATTAAGGATGCAATACTTGAAGCAACATCCCATTGTGTTAGACAGAAAAGGAAGTGCGAAGAAGAAGGAAACCACTTTGGTTCTCAAATACAGTAGCAGAAAGGTCAGAGCCAAAGGCTGGCCTTCAGTAAATATAAGGGAACACAGCGGGATGAAGATAGGGAGGCATACCAAACTGCCCTAAGGGAAGCAGGGAAGGCAGTAAGGCAGGCAAAGTCCCAAACTGAGGAAACACTAGCACAAACAGTAAAAGAAGGTGACAAGACTTTCTATAGATACATTAGTGAAAGGAGAAAGTCCAGAGGGTGTGCTAAGCTTAATGGAGAAAGGGGCATGTGAGGAGGAGGAGGACCATGTAAAAGCATCTATCCTAAATAGATACTTTTGCTCAGTATTTACTGAAGAGAAGGTAGGGCAGGGCCCACAGCTCAGCACCATGAACCCAGGGGGAGGGAGGTGAACACTACTCCCTTCACAAAAGAAAGGGTCCTACAAGAGCTTGCTAAGCTCAGGGTGGATAAGGCAATGGGACCTGATGGCATACATCCCAGGGTACTAAGGAGCTAAAGGTGGAACTAGCAGAGCCATTAGCAGAACTGTTTAGTGAGTCTCTGAGCACAGGAGAGGTCCCAGAAGACTGGAGAAGGGCTCATGTGATCCCGCTCCACAAGAGTGGTAGCAGGGAGGAGGCAGGGAACTACAGACCAGTCAGTCTTACCTCAGTAGTGGGCAAGATTATGGAGGCACTCCTTAAGGAAAGGATAGTGCAACACCTGGAATCCATAGGGGCACAGGATCCAAGACAGCATGGGTTTACAAAAGGAAGGTCCTGTCAAACTAATCTCATAGATTTCTTTGACTGAGTAACCAGAGTGGTGGACCAAGGGGGAGCAGTTGATGTCGCCTACCTTGACTTCAGCAAAGCTTTTGACACTGTTCCACATAGAAGATTGATAAATAAGCTGGGTAGGCTCGGGGTGGGTCAGAAGTTGATCAACTGGGTGGCAAACTGGTTGACAGGCAAAAACCAGAGAGTGGTGGTAAATGGTATACAGTCAGAAGAGATGCAAGTCACAAGTGGGGTACCTCAGGGATCAGTCCTGTAGCCAGTCCTCTTCAACATCTTCATTAGTGACCTCGCAGATGGACTAGAGGGTAAGGCTTGTCTGTTTGCAGATGACACCAAGATCTGCAACGGAGTAGATGATCCAGATGGGGTGGGCAGAATGAGAAGAGATCTGGATAAACTAGCAAAATGGTCAGAAGAGTGGCAACTGGGATTTAATGCAAAGAAGTGCAAGATCATGCACATAGGGAAGAGAAACCCTGAAGCCACCTATAGGCTGAGAGGGGAGTTGCTAGCAGTCACAAAGGAAGAAAGAGACTTGGGCATCATCATCACTGATGACCGGAAATCAACCAAGCAGACCTCTAAGGCAGTAGGTAAGGCTAGGGGGGTGTTAGGGTGTATTAGTAGAGGTATCACAAGTCGTAAGAGGGAGGTAATAATCCTCTATACAAGACACTGGTTAGGCCCCATCTGAGTACTGCATGCAGTATGGAGGTCACACCTCCTTCACAAGGACATTAACCAAATTGAGGTGGTCCAGAGAAGGCAAACCAGAATGGCGTGAGGACTGCATCGGAAGACATATGAGGACAGATTAACAGAGCTCAATATGTATACCCTGAGCAAAGGAGGGAGAGAGGTGATATGATCGAGGCATTCAAACACCTTAAGGGCATTAACAAGGTGAAAGAGTCTAACATGTTTAAATATAAGAAAAAAAACAGGACAAGAGGACACAGCATGAGATTAGAGGGGGGCCGATTAAGGGGGAATGTGAGGAAATTATTTTTCACAGAAAGGGTGGTTGATGCATGGAATGGCCTACCTCAAGAAGTGGTGGCTATGAATACAGTGCAGGGCTTCAAACAGGCATGGGATAGGCATAAGGGAGCAATACAAATGAGTATGAATAGATAGGCCACTGACAGAGCAAAGGCCGATGGCACATTTATAAGGTAAAAAAAAAGAAATGGGCAGACTGGATTGGCCATGCGGTCCTTATCTGCAGTCAACGTCTATGTTTCTATGTTAAATGGAATTATTCATGCAGGAAACATTCTCTGTGAACTATGAATGGTATAGTGGGTTTATAACATGACGATAGTGGGTTTTGAGGTGTTTACCATTTACAGTAACAAATGGCTCTCACTCGTGATAAAAATCTCAGGTTGTAAGCCACACAATTTATGGTAGCAGGAGCAGTTTACAAAAACAACACATATCAAATAATGAATCATTAGTCTAAAGGGCCAAGACTCTTTACTAAAAACAAGCATTTGGCAATGCCGAATGTTTGCTTGCTGGTATTAGCATTCAAAAAGCAGGAGTTAGACAGATGCAGAATAGGAATGGCAGTGAAGTGTTGAAGTTCTCAGCAATCCCACCTCCATCATGTAGAGATGGACAGGCATTGGGGTAAGTGTTTGGGTTGTCGCCCATGACGGTCATACCATGTCACCTCACCCTATTCTGCAGACACTGACACGTGTTGAGGTGTGCCTTAGGGTGTTTGACTTTACAGTCACCCCATTCCATAAGGACATACGCTGAAATGGGTGCAGCATAGGAGAATGGGGTGAAGTCTGGGGCTGAAGAAACATAGACTTTGACGGCAGATAAGGACTGCTTGGCCCACCTAGTCTGCCAATTTCTCTACCTACAGGATAAGTTGCAGATCCTAGTTAACCAACAGCCTATTTCTTCCTACCCCCCACAGAAATTGCCATATGTCTGTCCCATGCATTCTTGAATTCTCTCACCGTTTTAGACCCCACAATCTCCTCAGGAAGGCTGTTCTGTGCATCCACCACCCTCTCTGTGAAAAAATACTTCCATCTTCAAATTGTGTCCCCTTGTTCTTGCACATCTCTTTTTCTGAAAGATGCTACCCTCTTGGACTTTGTTGATTCCACTGAGGTACTTAAAAGTTTCTATCATGTCCCCCATTTCCCTCCTTTCCTCAAGGGTATACATATTAAGCTCCTTTAGTCTCTCCTCATATGGCTTCTCTTGCAGACCCTGTACCATTTTAGTTGCCCTCCTCTGGACTGCCTCTATCCTGTCTATGTCCTTGCGGAGATGGGGTCACCAGAACTGGATGCAGTACTCCAGATGGGGTCTCACCAACCGTCTGTACAGAGGGATAACAACTTCCTGTTTTCTGCTGGTGGTGCCTCTCCCTATACATCCCAGTATCCCCCATCTCTCCCTACTGCCTTCTCGCATTGCTTGCTAACCTTAAGGTCATCTGATATGATTATCCCCAGGTCCCTTTCCATTTTTGTTGTTGTTACTACCTCCCCCCATTGTGTAATCTTCCCCTTGGTTTTTGTTTCCCAGGTGCATTATGTTGCACTTCTTTGTACTGAATCCAAGCTGCCTATTTCTGACCATTCCTCCAACCTTGCCAAGTCCCTTCTCATCCTTTCCACGCCTCCTTGTGTATCAACCCTGTTGCAGATCTTTGTGTCGTCTGCAAAGAGGCATACTTTTTCTTCCAGTCCCTCTGCAACGTCACTTATAAAGACATTATAAAGGACTGGACCCAGTACTGAATGTTGCGGTACCCCACTAGTAACCCCTCTTTCTTCAGAGTGGACTCCATTAACAGGTCGATGCCTGTCAGTGGCTGGGGGGTGAGGGTGGGATGGCATGAGCAGTACAGTCGGCAATCCAAAGGCACACCCCAATGCCTGTCAGTCTGTACAGGGTAAGATGTTATGGTTAGAAACACTAATGCATCAGGCGTTTCTTGGTATTTGCACTACAGATTTTCAACATGGCCTTTTTGTGACCCCACCTCATGAAAGCATTTGGGACTTCTTCTTATGAAGTGGCAGTGTGATTTTGTAAATGTGTCCCGAACACTGAGTTCAACAGCGACAGTGCCATTCTGCACCACATGTACAAACACACAGATCATCAGGATGTGAAGAATGACAGCTGTCCCATCCTAGGGAGGTGTGAAGAGATGGCAATGTTAAAAATCTGTAGTAGGAATATTAAAAATGCTTGTACTTCCAGCATACGTGGAAACTGCGCAATGCATGCTCGTAACACAGTCATTTTATGGACTTTCGTCACCAAATTTCCAACATAGGCATTTTAGTACCTCTGCTAATGAACAGTGTCACTGTGATTTTCTTACTGTGTCCCAAACACTGATTTCCCACAGAGACCGCACTATTCTGCACCGGAAGTGCGAAAACGCATTTTGGACAGGATGTAAAAAATGACAGCTGTACTGTTCATAAGGAGGGTTAAAAAATGGTAATGTTGAAAATCTGGAGTGAAAATATTACAAATGTGCGAAGTTATGAGCGTGAGTGGAAACTGCGCAATGCACGCTCTTATCACAGTCATTTTATGGACTTTTGTCACCAAATTTTCAGTGACCGCAAAATCACCTTTTGGGAATGAATAACACCATGACAGTGGCTGAATTCATGAGGAGGGGTCCCAATAACCCCATGTTGGAAATTTGGTGCCAATATTCCCCAAAATGCCTGAGATATGCACCAAAGTTGAAAAAACCTATTTATGCCATTATACAGCTTACCAGCATTTCTTCAGTTCGCAGTCAGCTTTGAAGAGTACAGACGTATTCCCGGTCCACCGAAGACAGTTCCGCTGGACTCTGGAGGTAAGTATGGGGTGGGGGGTGTGGGGAGGCAGGGTGCGCAGATGGTGGTCGTGGGTGGGGGAGACAGCAGGACAGACTGTGAGGGGCTGTTTTCTGTTTTACAGGAACACAAAAAAAAAAAAAAGAAAAAAACATTGCAGTACTTTTTTTTTTTAACAGGAAGATTTGGCACACTGGGGTAGGCTCCCAGCATGCCAACCACATGTTTTGTTTTGGGGGGTGGCTGTAGCTGACTGGGGATTGGGCACCCACGTCAGCACATACGGAGGGGCGCCAGAGTCGAGGGGGATTGAGCACCCCCTTCGGCACAAACCTACTGTTTTCTTGGGGGGAGGACATTATACTGACAGGGAGTGGGCTCCCCAATTGGGAAATTAAACTGGGATGGGGACTGAAGCTGATGGGGATTGGGGCCCCCGTCAGAAAACAAAGACTGTTTTTGGGGGTGTGCATGCTGCTGAGGAGGATTGGGCACCCTCTCAGCAGTAGGGGCTGAACAATATTGTTTGTGAATGCAGCGGCAAGCCTCCACCATCTTCACAAACAATATTACACTGGTAACATTCCACCCTGCGATGACGGGTCACTCCCTCATTGTAGTGGAATGGCTAACGCTGCAATGTTGAGGCAGCCCCTGATTGCTGCAGCGAAAACGTTACAAGTTGGTGGCACTTGTGGATGCCAGTGTCATTAGCACACTGTGCCTTCATTGGTCCACCACTGCCAAGCCCCCAAATGCAATGCCTCCATTGGCTGCCACACTGCCATGCCTCCACAACCCACTTCTCTCCTAAGCTGCCACATAATATTTCTTGCACATGCGCAAACATAATGAAAGCACTGTGTTTATTTAAGAGGACACCATGCAGTACATAGAGCACACAGCTGTGATCCAAGTGATTCTCTCAGGTTCAGATCTGAGCAGAGTCACTTTCTCACAGTGTGACCTTGAGCAAATATTGAGCAGACTCCTGTCAGGATTTCAGTAATGTCTTTGATACACAATGCTTTTGGAAAACTTGGGCTGTGCAGAGGGCTGGTTTTTGACATTTGTATTTGTATCTCTTGCATTTGCATCATTTTTTGTTTGCTCTGTTGTGTTAACTTATTTATTTTGTACTGCGCTGCTGTGTTAACCTATTTTTTTACATTTCAGAGTTGTTTCTGTTGTTAATAATGCTACTTGATCAAGGGTTATCAATAAAATATACATTCATATTATAAGTAGTAGTTATCTTATGAATGTCATACCAGCATCTGCTCAGGCCTGATAATACTTTATGTGGTCTAACACAAATACTGACATTTAAGAGCAATATTTGTATTTGTAAAAATTGCAGCATTTTAGTGTATTTATCCTGAATGGTATATTTCACAACCCCATGCTCAACGCCTTAGAACACCGTGAGATAGGTCCTGTAGTGCAGTGACTGTATACAAACAAACTGAGCAAAGAATTAGTAGAAAAGAGACTGGCACCTGTTACAGTGGCATTTATCAATATAAATGGTTGTTCCCCAAGGACTAAGCATGGAAGTCCAAATCAGTTTCTTTCTGAAACACTTTTACTTTTATTAGTTCACAAGGATAAAAGCAGACAGCAATGGCAAGTCAAATTCCTGGTGCAAAAAAATATGAAAGTACTGTAAGTGCTGATAGTACTAGTACAGACGGTGAAATGGTCCAGCAGCCCAAAATACAAATGCAGCTTGCCCCTAACACATTACACTCTACAATAGAGCATTCTCAAAGGTAAGTAGGTGTCTCTAGTGGAGACTCATATTACCCACTTTAAGTGACAGTGCAGCAGTAAAGATTAAATAGCATCAGTGCATTGAGTTCTTAGTTCTCAACAACAGTACCAATATAAAAAACTAAACTTGTTTACCACATAGTTATGTTACCTTGTGATTATAGCCCCTAAGTATAAGTAATATATAGAAACATAGACTTTTGACGGCAGATAAGGACCACTTGGCCCACCCAGTCTGCCCATTTCCCTACCTACTGGATAAGCTGCAGATTCTAGTTAACCAACAGCCTACTTCCTGCAACCCCCAACTATAATTGCCTTGTGTCTGTCCCATGCATGTTTGAATTCCCCCACTGTTTTAGACCCAATGACCTCCTCAGGAAGGCTGTTCCATGTATCCACCACTCTCTCCGTGAAAAAAATTTCCTCACATTAGCCCTGAGCCGTCCCCCCTCTATCTTTAAATTGTGCCCCCTTGTTCTTACACATCTCTTTTTCTGAAAGATGCTACCCTCCTGGACTTTGTTGATTCCCTTGAGGTACTTGAAAGTTTCTATCATGTCCCCGTCCCTCCTTTCATCAAGAGTATACATATTAAGCTCTCAGTCTCTCTCCATATGGTTTCTGCTGCAGACCCTGCACATTTTAGTTGCCCTCCTCTGGACTGCTTCCATCCTGTCTATGTCCTTAGTAGATGAGGTCTCAAAACTGCACACAGTACTCCAGATGGGGTCTCACCAACTGTCTGTACAGAGGATAACCACTTCCTTTTTCTACTTGTGATGCCCCTTCCTATGCATCTCAGTATCCCACTGGCTCTCCTTACCGACTTTTCACATTGCTTACCCACCTTTAGGTCATCTGATATGACTACCCCCAGGTCCCTTTCCATTTTTGTTGTTGTTAGTACCTCCCCTGCTGTTGTGTACTCTTCTCCTGGGTTTTTGTTTCTCAGGTGCATTACTTTGCACTTCTTTGTATTGAATCTAAGTTGCCATATGTCTGACCATTCCTCCAACCTTGCCAAGTCCCTTCTCATCTTTTCTACCCCCCCCTTGTTTATCAACTCTGTTATAGATCTTTGTGTCATCTGCAACGAGACATACCTTTCCCTCCAGACCCTCTGCAGTGTCACCTATAAAGATGTTAAAGAGGACTGGACCCAGTACTGAGCCCTGAGGTACTCCATTAGTAACCCCCCTTTCTTCAGAATGTGTTCCATTCACTGTTACCTTCTGTGTCATGTTGTGCAGCCAGTTTGCTACCCAGGCTACCACCCTGGGACCCACTCCCAGGCTGGCTAACTTGATTATTAATCTTTTGTGTGGGACTGTGTCAAATGCCTTGCTAAAGTCTAGGTAGGCCACATCCACAGCCCCTCCCTGGTCTATTACTTTGGTCACCCAGTCAAAGAAATCAATTAGATTCATCTGACATGACTTTCCTGCTGTAAATCCATGCTGCTTTGGGTCCTGTGCCCCACTGGCCTCTAGGTACTCAACAACTCTTTCTTTCAGAAGTGATTTTATCATTTTCCCTACCACAGAGGTCAAACTTACAGGTCTGTAATTTCCTGCTTTTGCCTTGCTCTCAGTTTTGTGAAGGGGAATCACATCTGCCCTCCTCCAGTCCTCAGGTACTGCCCTATCCTGCCACGATCTGTTAAAAAACGTGGTCAGTGGTGTCACTAGGTCCTCCCTTAGTTCTTTTAGGATTCTGGGGTGAATCCTGTCAGGCCCCATTGCTTTGTCCACCTTGAGTTTTAGGAGTTCTTTCAGGACTCTTTCTTCTGTGAATGGACTGGTGCCAACCCCCCTACCCAGACTGCTTCTATTGTCTGGTTTAGATAACTCCTCCTCATCTTCTTTTGTGAATACTGAGCAAAAGTATTCATTCAGTATCTCTGCCTTTTCACTGTCTCCCTCTGCCCACCTCCCCTCTCCTTTATTAATCTTCACTATCCCTCCCTTAACCTTTCTATGCTCCCTAATGTACCTATAAAAGGTTTTATACCCCTTCTTAACTGAGTTGGCTATTTTTACCTCTGTTTGGGCCTTTGCTAATCTGACTGCCTTCCCCACTTCTTTCTGCTTTAATTGATACAGTTCCCTGTCATGCTCCTTCTGTGATTCCTTATACTTTTTTGAATGCAGCCTTTTTCTCCTTAACCTTCCCTGCCACCTCTTTTGAGAACCATAGTGGTTTTTTACTCTGCTTTGTTTTCTTTATTTGTTTCACACAAAGGCTTGTTGCCTCTATGATGACAGTTTTGATTTTTCTCCATTGTTCTTCCACCCCTCCTTTTTTGGTCATTTGCTAGTGCATTTGTCAGGTATTCACCCATTTTGCTGAAGTCAGCTCTTCTAAAGTCCAGTATCCTTGTTTTTGTATGGCTTATCTCCATGGTTGTGTTCATTGTGAAGCACACTGTGCAGTGGTCGCTTGTTCCCAGATGTCTACTGACTTCTAAATTTGTGATCCTCTCTCCATTTGAGAGTACCAGGTCTAGTATTGCTCCCTCCCAAGTGGGTTCCAACACTAGCTGTTTAAGGCCTGCTCCCTGCAGGGCATCGAGAATGATCCTGCTCTTGGATGTGGCTGCAGTACATGTTATCCAGTTAACATCTGGCATATTCAGGTCCCCTATCAACAGTATCTCCCCTTTTTCAGCCATTTTGAGAATGTCCTCTACCATTTTGTTGTCCATTTCCTCCCCTTGAGACAGGGGTCTGTATACAACCCCTGTGCAGATTGTGATGCCATTCCCTGTCTCCAAGGTGACCCAGAGTGCCTCTTGTCCTCCCCCTTTACTTTTTAGTTCTGTAGCTTTGATCCCTTCCCTTATGTATAGAGCTACTCCACCTCCTCTTTTACCTTCCCTGTCCCTTCTGTAGATTGTGTACCCTGGTGTGTTGACATCCCAGTCATGGGTCTCGGTGTACCATGTTTCTGTGACTGCCACAATATCCAATTGTTCATCTTCCATCAGGGCTACTAGCTCAGGAAGCTTGTTTCCCAGACTACGGGCATTGGTACTCATTGCCCTCCATTTAATGTTGGCCTTATCCTTTTTTCCCCCATCCCTGCTCTTATTGTCCTTGTCTATTTTTCCATTTACCCCTTTCCTGGCCTGTGTTGAGCTCTGTACCACAGTGTTTACCTTACTACCTGCCATGTATTGTGGGGGAAGGCTTGAAATTTCCTGCCTTTTATCAGCGCCTCCCCCCTTGGCTAGTTTAAAACTTGCCAAGGAAGCATTTAAACCTATCACCTAGGAGCTTGGTTCCCTTCATGGGCAGATATAACAGTTAAAGATTCATAAGTGTATTGAGTTAAAAGTTCTCAGCATTGCTTAAAAACTTTAAAAACATGTAATCACATCTATATCAAATGAGGCAATCGCTCTGTAAGTCGTTATCCATCATTGATATGGAGACTCGTAATAATCACACAAAACAGAGAAATAGCATCAATTTATTTACATATAGATGCTCCTACTGGTCTATCACTAATGGGTATAAGGTAGATTGTGTTAAAAAGGTGTTACTTCTCAAAACCAAGCCATGTAAGTATTGCTTAAATATCATGTCAATGCAGTATATTTCAACAATTCCTTCTTACATTGAAGTGAAGTCCCAAAATGGGGTATTCCAGTAAGTGTAACACCTAAAAAAGAAATGAGAGAAAACAGGCACACAATAAATATCAATTAATCACATGAAAAAACACTACTAGTCACCCCAATAACCCCCCAAGATAACAGAAGTTTGGAAGTTGCAAGGTCTTATAACAAACATTGAGGCTTTCTAGTCAATGGGTTCCAAATTGTAAAAAGTATGGTACCATATGGAGAACCTGAAGAGAAGTATGGTTCCTCTTCAAACATGAGACTAGTAATATGTTTGAGCCAGTGACTGTTCATTCAGATTATATCGGGATTGTTAAAACCCTGTTCAACATGAACAACCATAATAGTGTACCCGCTAGGTGTAAAATGGAAGCTTTAAAAATAACACTGTGGTTCAGGAATCATAGCTTATTTGTTGAGTCTAGATCCTTGGAGGTAGTTTCCTTTAATATGTTACCTGGTAAGAGATGTGTTCTTGCAGATGTTGACCCTGCCTTAAGAGAAGTTGCTTTTTATAACTACAGACCACGGTGTTCTGACCAGTGTAGATATGAAATATTGACTTTCTGCTTCCTCTCAAAGTTAATAGGAGATTGGAGCTGGTGATACTAAATGACTGCAAAGCTGCTGTATTAAATGTGTTTCTGTTTGGCTCTGTGAGTTAGTGTAAAAGGTGGTTCATGTTAAAGAAGGGGTAGAATATTATGACAGAGGAATCCGCATCTTTTTGGATGCCTCATTCCATACATGCATTATAAGGAAGGGGATTCTACATTTTCAGCAGGACATTGTTAAAATGTGGGGCCAATTTTCCACCATGGAATCTACACAGAGAATACTGGATGGGCAACTATGCACAACCAGTGTGTTCTGCCACAGAGGGGTTCTGATTCCCTCTGACCCTGAGAGCAAAGCTCAAGAGGTCCATGGGAATCAGAACCACGAGGCGGCAGAACACATTGGTTGTGCATAAATTTGCTCATCCTGTGTTTTTTAAAGTGTATAGTACTTTGCAAAATGTGTGCACATCAGTTCTTTCACTTTCAAAATGAAACTGACTCATGCAGTTTCTAGGGGTTTCAGAATACTGTTGTACCACATTAGGGCAGAATCACATTCCATGACCTTTGAACTGTGGTACAACAGCATTTTTGAAAGGGATGGAATTCTATACAGAATAACACTCTACGCCAAAAAGTATTGTATAATGTTAGGGGGACATTATGCATGTCTTTAAAGGGACACTGTCAATGCATTGTATTATTTCTAATCGAAAACCCACATTTTATGCTTTCTTACCTTCTCTAAAATTCAAGGATGTTGCTGGTTGTTTTATCTTCTTCCTTTCTTAGTAGAATTGAAATGCATGCTAATGGTGTAATTATACCCAGCATTGTTTTGTTTCAAGTCCTTGATCTACTCTTATTGCATAATTCCTGAACATTAATGGCATCCCCAGTCAGTGCAACCACTCATGATGCAGTAATCGCCTCTCTTCCCACTGTATCATGAGTGGCTAGACTGTATTGAGGGTGTTCCCAAGTCCAGACGAGATGCAGTGGGAGTAATCAAGGACTTTAGCAAACATATTGTTATGGCGGGCAGCCCGTTATTCACTTTAAAAAAGGAATAACAATCAAGATACCAGAAATCTCTGCACATGACCAATCTTAGCTGGTGTTTTTTTAAAACTACAGACATTTTGAGGCCTAAAGGGGTTTACAGTGTCCGGTTAACATGGATCAGGTGGCTGAGTTTGTTTGCAGTTGACAAGATAAGAACAGTCACTCAACAATAGAGATTACTGAAACCAAGCTGTAAAAGGTCTGGGAGTACTGATCATCAGCACGTTTAAAAGAGAGCAGCACTGTGGGGCAAGAGCTTCTATAGTAAAGCAAACATAATGTGGCAAACATCAAGAGAAACGTCATAAGCAGGCTTTGAGATGTTATAATTCCCTTAGGTGAGGCCTAATGTTGAATACAGTGTGAAGTTCTTGTCCCTATTCCTGAGGAAATATATTGGCATACAAGAGAAAGTGCAGAGGAGAGTGACCAAAGTAGCTGATGGTGTGGAAAACATGGGCCATGAATACCATCTGACAGAACTATATCTGCTTTCCGTGGAAAAAAGAAGACTCATAAGGTCCATGATCATGGTCTTCAAATATCCATCAGGTCAAATGCAGCTCTCTGGGACACAGAAAAATGAAAGGATAAGGGGACACACACTGTCACTGAAAAAAGGAAGATTCAGAGGAATTGTCAAGAAGAACTACTTTACAGAATGCAGGATGAACACTTGGAATAAACCTACGGAGCAGGTGGAATTAGCTGATATTGCAAAAACCTTCTGGTACAGACTCGACATGTTCTTTGAAGAAAAAGGGGCGATGACTTTTCCCACTTTGCTGGTCAGAGGTAGGAACCTCATGGACTAATGGTCTTCTTTCCTCCCTTAAACTGTATGCATGCGTATATGTTTGGCTCATGCAGTGATTTGGCACACTTGGAATCCAGATCAGAAACATTCTTAGACCTGGTCTGGATAGTCAGATTTACTCTGAGTTCATACTGAATATACTGAAGTTTAATTTATTTTTCAAATACTGAAACTCAGACGTGTCTGCTTTATGTTTGCCTATTGGTTTGGTCAATTTTATTGTTGTGGAATTGTTGCAGTGGTACTTCATTGTGAATAACTTGCAAGAGGGTAAATACCTATAGGGTATATATAGTACCTGTGCTGTGTTCCTGGATTTGAGCAAAGCATTTGACACAGTGGATCATGAATCACTGATCACCTCCCTTGGTTCAATAGGGTTGGATTCCCCTTCACTCAATTGGTTCAAGTGCTATCTATCAGACAGATCACAACTGGTAAAAAATGGAAACTACCTATCCACTTTAAAACCACTGCTAAGAGGTGTACCGCAAGGCTCTTCATTCTTGGCCCCATCCTCTTTGCCATCTATATTAATAATATTGATGCTAACCTCACTCAATCAAACATCCATCTGTTTGCTGATGATACTGTGCTATATGTTAGCAATCCTTCATTGTCTAAAGCCTGTGAACTGCTACAATCTGAATTCTCCATCCTACAACACAACTTGCTGGATAAAAAACTACTTCTAAATGCCAAAAAAAAAAAAGCTATGCTCTTTTCCTCACAAAGTTGCTCTGCCACTTCCCATCATCTACCACCCTACAACTAACCACATTACTTGGAGAGAAGCTGGAATACGTTGTAACTTCAAATATCTTGGTGTCTGGATTGATAACAAACTTGACTTTTCCGTACATATTGAGGAGCTACTAAAGAAACTGAGACAAAGGCTTGGTTTATTTTTAGAATAAAGCACTACCTCAACAGAGACTCAAAAAGATTAATCCAGGCTTCATTCCTATCCTCATTGACTATGCTGACTTTCTGTATGGACACTGTTCCTCCCCTCTTAAATAAACTGGACACCCTATACCACAGGTCCATCAGATTCATTACTGACCTTCCCTTCAGCACCCACCATTGTTCCCTTTATAAGGCAGTTAACTGGTCATCATTACAACACAGAAGAAACAGGAATGCTGCAATTTGGATTTTCAAAGCCTTATCAGGCAAGCTACCTACCTACATCTCGGACTGTTTTACTCAAAATCACTTCTAGGCCATACAACCTAAGGATCAGCAAAATTATCATTCTTAAGGTCCTTTGCCTGCACCCAGCTTGGGAGGGCTGCTATCAGCCACTCACTAGCAATTGTTTGGAACTCACTCAAAAACCATGAAGCTAAATAACCTCCCACCCTTAATATCCTTCAAAGATTATTCACCACCCTATTCCCAGAACTCTGCAACTGCTTCCACAAGGCCTAATTCACTACCCTATCTACCCCCCTTTTTCTGCTCGTGTTTCTATATGCTGAAAAACTCCAGTTCCCAGTCCCAAGATTCACCCTCAAAATGCCTGCTAGGTCCTATAATCTACATATTAACTCTGATGTGCCAACTGCCTATTGTCTGACAGATTAAAAGTGTTAATGCCTTGTACATATGTATATTGTTGTATACTAGCACTTATGTCATTGTATTTCTGTTTTTGTTACCCATGTCATTGTATTACTGTATATGATACCCTTGTCAATGTAATAACACTTGCACTTCTTGACCACTCAGGTCCATCTTGTAAATGAGCTATGCTCAATGATGTTCGCCTGATTAAATAAAGATTTTGATTGATTGATTGATTGATTGATTGATAGGGTAGAAACATTGAATTCTACAGGCAGAAAAAAGACTTTCAGCCCATAGAGGCTGTCCGGTCCCTGCCTTAGTGCCCATCACTTTAACACTGGTAGGGCCTAGGCAATGCTTCTCTATTGTAACTTTGCTTTGCTAATCAAGTGACCCTCACTTGACCTCTCTCCCCCTCCATCATTTTCACCCCACCCATGTGTCTGTCTTACCTTCTCTTGAAACCTGCAACCATTCCGTTAACTACCACCCTGGGTAAATGGTTCAATGTGTCTACCATACTCTCCTTGAAGAAGTATTTCCTCACATCCCGCCTGAATTCCTCTGCACTAGCTTATGCCCTCTTGTTTCAGGTTCCTCACATTGTCTGAAAAGCTGCTGTTTATCCATCCTGTTCATTCTCTTTAGAGACTTGAAAGTTTTAATCATATCCCCATTTCCCTCCTGGTCTCCAGAGAGTACATATTCATCTCAGCCAGTCTTTCCTCATAGGTCTTCCCCTACTGCCCAAATATCATTTTGGTGTCCTGCTCTGGACTGATTCTAAGCAGTCCTTGTCCCTTCTTAGGCAAAGGTTCCAGAATTTTGCACAGTACTATAGGTGTGACCTCACCAAGGACATACAGAGAGTCAGGACCACATCCTTCTTCCTGCTAGAAAAGGCCCCTGGCGATGCACCTTTATGTTCTGCTGGCTTTCCCATATACCTAAATTCATTGGGCCCCAGACTTGGAAGTTTCACTTGTTATAACCCCAGATCCCCTTCCTTTGAGCTCTGGTCTTGCTGGACCCTGGCATCCAGTATTGTGTTTTCATGTCCCCCCCACCCCCCAAGTGCACAACCTTGCACTTTTTGACATCAGATTTAAGTTGCCAGATATTGGGCAACATTTTCAGTTTCTCTAGGCCCTCTTTCATTTCCCTAACCCCCTCCTCATTAGCCACATGTCCACATGCCTTAGTGTTATCAGCAAAGAAACATTTTTTGCCCTGGATCTCTTCTGCAATGTCACATATAACAGACTGAAGAGCACAAAATCCAGGCCCAACCCCTGAGGCACACCCCCTGGTCACCTTTTGTTTAATTTTGTCATACAGATTTTCCCCTTTTAGGTCACAGGGGACTCTTGAGTTCCTCCATGCTTCTCCTGCCAACTCCTCCCTCCCTCGAGATTTACCCACCTCAAGTTTCCCCACAGACTATTCGCCCTAGTGCAGCTGTGGAAGGACAGCCTTCCTCTCCACCCTGGCACAGGTATCTAATGATTTGGTGGGAGTCTTAAGTGGTGGAGCAGGTAAGAGCTGATGAGTGAGGCTTCATATGCCTGCTTTCAGTTTTTTCTTCTTTTCTGGTCCTTCCTCTAACCAGTAGCATATAACAATGCTTAGCATGTGTGCCAGTGGAGGTGCACATGCACTATGGCGTCTGCAACTGGCTGTCCTCTTGCGAGCTGTGCTCACTGCCCTGACACCATACCACCACATGGTGGCAAAGTAGGATCGGTGTGGCTAGTCCCCCTTCCCTGGAAGATAAGGACTGTCAGTCAGATGCTTAGATAACCTTGGTCCTGTGTAAACTGCATTGGCTGCCAGCGAAAGGGCGTATCACCTTCAAGGTCAGTTTACTGGCCTATAAGGCCCCGTACGGACTGGGTCCTGGCTACCTATGTGACCTACTGAGTCCTTATCAGACCTCTGGCCCCTCTGTTCCTCCAAGGTGGGTCTCCTAGCCGTTTCAAGGGTGAGACTGAAATTCTGTGGTGGTAGGGCCTTTTCATCTGCCAGCCCTGCTCTTTGAAACAGGCTTCCCAGGGCTTTGAGAGAGGCCTCCTTATTGGAGGCCTTTAAAAGGGGCCAGAAATCTGTCCTCTTGCAGGAGGCTTTTGGCACTTCATATATCAACCAGCAATTCATGTACTGACCAGCACTGCAGTATTAGTTTTTATATATATTCTTTACATTTTATTGTGGCTATATATTTTGAATGTTTTATTTTTTTATACTATAATGTAGATGCTTCTATTCAGCAATCAGAGCCCCCTGGGATTGGGTGTTATATAACATTTACGACTACTACTATGTCCCCCAACTTCTTCACAAGATGTCTATAGGGCACTAAGTCAAAGGCCTTGCTGAAGTCCAGATACAGACTGTCCATCACGTTGCCCTTGCACACTGCCTGAGAAATTGTGTTGAAGAATTCTATGAGGTTCGTTTGGAAGGGCCTCCCTTTTACAATGTCATGATGTGTGCTGTTTTGGAGACTGAACCACCAGAAAGTCAACCGACTGCTCCTTATTCATAGTCTCAGGAAGTGTTCCTACAATGGAGGTCAGGCTCACTGATCAGTTGTTGCCTGGTTCTTCCCTGTCCCCACTCTTGTGCAAAGGAAAAGTAACTGCTGCCCTCCAATCCATGGGGACAATGCTTATCACTAGTGAGCAGGTTTGCCCAGGGTGCTGTCAGAACCTGCCCCACTTTCTGATCACTCAGGAATGCAGCCCATCTGGCCCTGGTGAGTCTCCACCTTCAACCCCCTTAAACGCTTGAGCACTCTATCCTCGGTGATGGCCCCCACCATCACTGTAGTTGCCCTCCCAACTTTGGTGCGGTACTGTGGCAGTGACCCTCCTTCCTCAACTGTGAAGACAGAGCAAAAGTATTCATTTAATATATTTGCTTTTTGCCCTCTGCCACCAGCCATGCCCCCTTCTTCAGCCTTCCAATTCCCCTTTTTTCTTCTTCCTGTTCTTCATCATATACCTAAGAAAGGCCTTGTCATTTTCCTTCACCCACTCTACTACTGAGCTGTACCTCCTCCTTAGTGCTTCTCAGTGTTTTGCTTTCCCCTTTCCATTTACTGATGTAGAGCTCCCTGTTTGCCTCTGAGTGATTGGCCCTTTACCTTCTAAAGGCTGATTTTGTGGCCTAGACAGCTTCCCCATCTACCTGGAAAACCAAGTAGGTTTCGTGTGCCTCTTTTCCTCCCTAAACTGCATTAGGCATGCTTTAGGTACCTCTTAAATCCCCTGTTTAATTTCTCCCCTTATTTTCTCTACCCCTTCTAACTAGCCAGACCACTAATGCTGCTCCCTTAGCTCTTTCTCTATCTTCCTAAAGTCATCACTTCTAAAGTCCAGAATTGGCATCCGGGACCACTGCTTCTGTGCTTTAGAAGTTATATTGTACCATGCAATGTTGTGGTTGCTTGACCTAAGTGGATCTTTCACTTTTACCCACACTGGGTTGTCCCAGTTGGACAGAGCTAGATCCAGAATGACACTATCCCTTGTCTGCTGCTCCACATGCTGTGTTAGAAAACAGTCTTGAAAGGCACCCAACTGCACTTGGTTCCAAGAAAAAAACATACTTCTGAAACTATCAGTCATTTCAGACTACTTTAAGCCAAACAATGGTGTTTCTGGTAGCTATACACTCAGTCAAAAGGAGGAACTTCAGTGATCTTGTACAAGGAACCTGGCTTTTTACAAAGACAGATGGGTTCTCCATGCAATGCCCTCCTTTAGTTCCAAAGTTTCTTTTCCTCTTCATATTAACAGAGATATTGCATTGCCTTATTTCTGTCATAAGCCTTCTAATGAAAGAGAACAGTGGCTTCCTACTTGAGGTGTCCACAGTGCTGTAAAGTGCACTTGCAGAGGATTGATGCTTTCTGTGAGTGAAATAGAAATTGTTTGCCCTCTTTGGCCTGAACAAAAATGGGGACAGAGAGGTATTATCAAGTCCTTTATACAGTAGTTAGATGGGTCAAGTCTTAAAGACTCCTATATGGATAAACAAGTCCCAGCACAGGCTTTTCTTAGAGCTCACTTTACCAGGGCTCCAGTGACCACGTGGGCTGGGGGATCAAAAACATTGGTCCTTCTGTGAAATGCAGTTATCGGACCCCCAGTGCATGCCTTTGCCAGCCATTATGTGGAGGATGTGCTTTGTTACACTGATGCAGCATCCTGCAGGAAAGTACTACAGGCTGTTGTTTTGCTCTGTTGTGTGCACTTCTTACTGAGCTCTTACAGTCAGGACACCATATTATGCAGCAGACTTGGATTAAATTACTCACCATTACTTGTGGTTCTGCTTGTACTGCAACTGACTGCAGTCTGAAGTGGACACTCATATAGTATTAAGCCTTCTATCGAGTTATGACAAGAGGGCCCTTCAACATATTGTATATATTTAGTATTTCTTCATACTTGTCTGGTACTACAGTTTTTTGGCATCATTTTTGGAAAACTAGTACGGTTTTACAGTTTATTCTGGCCAAGAGGTTTGTTTTCAGACCTTGTTAATGTTTCATATAGTATTTTTTCAGTGTGGATTTGTTTGCTAGGAAAGACTTAGGAATTTGAATAATGGACTAGGAAGCAGTCTCCAGCTAAAATCTTCAGTCATCTCTGTCTCTGTCTGCTGAGGAGATGAGCCAACAGTATATTCCACATTTCTATCAGAGACCAGCAGAATGTACATTATTAGTAAGAAACTAGTTCCATTTAGGGAGCTACAGACATCTCAGGAGAACTCTGAAATGATAATTTTTTGGAAGCATTTTAGCTTCTACAAGCATGTAAGCATAGGAGTGCAGGAAGGCCGTTAATCCTTTGGGTTCTTTCCCCAACTAATTTAATGAGATTAACCATTTAGTCCTTTTCCCCTTGGTACTGAATCGAACCTTAGTTTGAAGACATTAACAGTAAGCTGGCCTGCCGGTGCAGAGGCAGGGCATCCATCTGTGATGCTGATGACCCGGATTCAGAAACAGACTCAGGGCATTGGAGGGCAGGCCGGGGGGAGAAGGACTGAGCATCCCAGGGACTGCTGTTCTTCTCTGACAGAGGCTGGGGGTTCTTTCCTGCCAGTGCTGTCACGTGAGGGTGCAGGGTGAACGTGGAATGTTATTGCACATTCCCACCCCCAGGCACACACCACAACAGCATTGAAAAGTCCTCCAGACCCCCGCACATGATGCTCTCCTCTGTTGCTGTCCCTGCTGCCACCAGTGTCCGCCGAGGGAGGGGGTCCCACTGCCATGGCCCCACCCTGGGGGTGAGCCAGGGCAAGACCCGAAGGACCATGTGGAGGGGGCACCCACCCGGTGGCCCCACCCCGGTTTGTAAGCCTGGGCATGGGGGGACAGCACGGGGGCTGGGCTGAGCTTCCTTCAGGGGGGAGCCTGAACCATAAAGAATAAAAAAAATAAAGACATGGAGAGTATCAGGAAATGCTGCCTTAGATGGACCACAAACAGACAGTAGAGAGAAGGTAATAAGAGACTTAGGTGGGATTTGAACCCAGGTTACTCAGAATACAATTCAGCTGTGCTACTAGCTGCACCACCATGGCAACTAGAAATGTAGGACTCCGAGAAACATCTTATTCTTTCTCAGGTGCATGACCTGATGCTGCACAAATAATTCTGGAAGTCCCAGAATGGTATTTTTTTTTGTCTCTGGCTTGTTCTCTTTCAGTCTTGTCTCCACCTCACCCCATCCCCTGGGGCTTATCTCTATCCACCAGCATTCACCCTGGATTGCCTCTCAAGGCAGAGCCATTGAGGGAGCCCCCTCGTAACTTCCTGAGTGGTGCAACATGGTTAGTCCAGTGGCGGAGTCCCTCAGTAGCTGCATGGGGCTCTGGCGGGGATGGGGCGTCATTCTACCATGGCCAGAGTCCTGTTTTCTCTGTTGTTGTTGGGAATTGTGGCATGGAATGACATAAGAGTGCAAGTGCCCACATCTGGCACACCTCCCGGAACCTTCAAGCCTCAGCTGCAACGGCTCCCGTCCACCACCGGGGGTCTGTCAAACACCAAGTGCTTCACTACCCTCACCTAGAGAAAGAGAGCAGTCCGTCAGATGCTCGATCTTCCTCCCCCTCGCCTCCTCCTGATGCCCTGAGATTGTGCTTGATCCTGGGTCACCATCATGGCGGCATGTAAAGCATGGTGCCTCAACTCTCTGCGCCACTGGGCTGGCTCAGAATGGTATTTTGAACTGCCTATGTTCAAATCCTAAGGCATTTATTTCTTCCTCTCTTCTGTCTGTTTGTGCTCCATATATGTGCACTGCGCACTTGTGAAACAAAATGTAATTCATTTGTGCAGCACCAGGTTGTGCATTTGAGAAAGAGTTAAGTGCTTCTGGAAGTCCAAATTTCTTTGCCTTGGTAGCACAGCTGGTAATGCCGTAGGATGGTATTCTGAATGGCGTTGATTCAGCTCCTAGGTAAGACACTTGTTTCTTCCTCCCTTCTGTCTGTAAGTATTCCATATATGTATGCATGCCACACCCTTGTGAATAAAAAGGTAATCAATTTGTGCATTTGAGAAACAGTAAGCTGCTTCTGGGAATCCCAGGTTTCCATTTGCCTTGGTGGCACAGATGATATCTCAGCAGGATGGTATTCAGAGCAACCTAGGTTCAAATTCTAGCTAAAGCACTTATTTCTTTCTCTCTTCTGTCTGTCTGTGTTCAACATACAGTACATGCATACTGTGCCCTAGTAAATAAGAATGGAACTAATTTGCGCAGTACCAGGTTGAGCATTTCAGAAAGAGTAAAGTACTTCTGGAGTCCTATGTTTCTAGTTGCGTTGGAGGTTCAGCTGACAGTGCTGCAGAAGGGTATTCAGAGCAGCCTGGGTTCAAATCCCAGCTAAGGCTCTAATTTATTTCTCCCTACAGTCTGTTTGTGCTCCATATGTATGCACACTATACTCTTGGGAATAAAAAATACCTTAGACTGACATCTGTTGAACAAATCCACCACACTTTCAAGCTATTTTCTTTATAATTATTTCCCGTCCTTGTCCCTGAGGGTCCCCTGTCCTCTACCTGGATGCTTTTGGTCACCATGGGAGCACTCTTCCTCCAAAGGGAGAAGCAGATGATTGTCTGAATTCACAGCAGGTGCCAGTACCATTCCTGGGTCAGCAAACAGGGAGTGAGCAAAGTATGCCTTGCAGATGGCAGTGCATTGCTCTGCACCACCAAAAACCATCCAAACAAATTCTAAATCTCAAGAAAACTACATGTATCTGGAAAAATTGAAAAAAGGGGGCAAGATGAGGTCCCAGGGCATCAGAGGTGGCACAGTATATAACAGAGGAAGTTACTGGGGGAGAGGAGGCAGTAACTAAAGGAACAGTGGTAACAGTTTTTAACCTCAGTTCAAGGGACCTTACCCCTCTAGAAATATAAGCCCTTAGCAAGGGACTATCATTTCCATCCACTAATCAGCTGAATTAATATGGACTACAGAGAGACCTACAAAGATTTTACAGAAGATTTCATTTAGCTGAGTAGTAAAGTTTAAAGATCACAGAAGCATTCCTGGCTCAAGGAAGAAAGAGCTCAAAGATGTCCTAAAAGTGAGATCAGCCTATAGCCACAAAACAAAACTCTCTAACACTGTGGAGGCATATGTTAGAGAGGAAGACAAAGCAATAAAGGAGTACATCAGTAAAACAAAGAATATAAACATAGAAACATAGAAGTTGATGGCAGATAAGGACCACAAGGCCCATCCCGTCTGCCCATTTCTTTTTCTACCTTAAGAATGTGCCATCGGCCTGTACTCTGTCAATGGCCTATCTATTCATACTCATCTGTATTGGTCCCTTATGCCTATCCCATGCCTGTTTGAAGCTCTGCATTGTATTCATATCGACCACTTCCTGAGGTTGGCTGTTCCATGCATCCACCACCCTTTATGTGAAAAAGAACTTCCTCACATTACCCCTTAATTAGCCTCCCTCTAATCTCATGCTGTGTCCTCTTATCCTACTATTTTTCTTATATTGAAACATGTTAGAATCTTCCACCTTGTTAATGCCCTTAAGGTGTTTGAATGTTTCGATCATATCACCTCTCTCCCTCCTTTGCTCTAGGGTATACATATTGAGCTCCGTTAATCTGCCCTCATATGTTTTCTGATGCAGTCCCTGCACCATTTTGGTTGCCCTTCTCTGGACTGCCTCAATTTGGTTAATGTCCTTGTGAAGGTGTGGCCTCCAGTATTGCAACGCTGTACTCCAGATGGGGCCTAACCAGTATCTTGTACATAGGGATTATTACCTCCCTCTTACGACTTGTGATACCCCTACTAATACACCCCACCATCCCCATGCCTTACCTACTGCTTTAGTGGTCTGCTTGGATGATTTCAGGTCATCTGTGATGATGATGCCCAAGTCTCCTTCTTCCCTTGTGACTGCCAGCAACTCCACTCCCAGCCTATAGGTGGCTTCAGGGGTTTCTTTTCCCTATGTGCATGATCTTGCACTTCTTTGTTTTAAACCCCAGTTACCACTCTTCTGACCATTTTGCCAGTTTATCCAGATCTCTTCTCATTCTGCCCACCCCATCTGGATTATCTACTCTGTTGCAGATCTTGGTGTCATCTGCAAACAGACAAACCTTACCCTCCAGTCCATCTGCAATGTCACTGATGAATATATTGAAGAGGACTGGCCCCAGGACTGATCCCTGTGGTATCCCACTTGTGACTGCATCTCTTCTGACTGTATACAGTTTACCACCACTCTCTGTTTTCTGCCTGTCAACCAGTTTGCCACCCAGTTGACCAACTTCTGACCCACCCTGAGCCTACCCAGCTTATTAATCAATCTTCTATGTGGAACAGTATCGAAAGCTTTGCTGAAGTCAAGGTAGGTGACATCAGCTGCTCCCCCTTGGTCCATTGGTCCACCACTCTGGTTACTCAGTCAAAGAAATCTATGAGATCAGCTTGACAG
The DNA here is from genome assembly GCA_016271365.2 of Neoceratodus forsteri. Taxonomy (NCBI): domain Eukaryota; kingdom Metazoa; phylum Chordata; order Ceratodontiformes; family Ceratodontidae; genus Neoceratodus; species Neoceratodus forsteri. The sequence continues at coordinate 989,040,690 of CM028131.1, read as the reverse complement.
AACCTTCCTGTTGTAAACCCATGCTGTCTTGGATCCTGTGCTCCTATGGATTCCAGGTGTTGCACTATCCTTTCCTTAAGGAGTGCCTCCATAATCTTGCCCACTACTGAGGTAAGACTAACTGGTCTGTAGTTCTCTGCCTCCTCCCTGCTACCACTCTTGTGGAGTGGGATCACATGAGCCCTTCTCCAGTCTTCTGGGACCTCTCCTGTGCTGAGAGACTGACTAAATAGTTTTGATAATGGCTCTGCTAGTGCCACCCTTAGCTCCTTTAGTATCCTGGGAGGTATGCCATCAGGTCCCATTGCCTTGTCCACCCTGAGCTTATCGAGCTCTTGTAGGATCCTTTCTTTTGTGAAGGGACTAGTGCACACCTCCCTCCCCCCTGTGTCCATGGTGCTGAGCTGTGGGCCCTGCCCTACCTTCTCTTCAGTAAATACTAAGCAGAAGTATCCATTTAGGATAGATGCTTTTACATGGTCCTCCTCCTCCTCACATGCCCCCTTATCTCCTTTGATCTTAGCAATACCCCCTCTGGACTTTCTCCTTTCACTAATGTATCTATAGGAAGTCTTGTCACCTTCTTTTACTGTTTGTGCTAGTGTTTCCTTGGTTTGGGTCTTTGCCTGCCTTACTGCCTTCCCTGCTTCCCTTAGGCAAGTTTGGTATGCCTCCCTATCTTCATCTGCTGTGTTCCCTTATATTTTCTGAAGGCCAGCCTTTCGGCTCTGACCTTTTCTGCTACTGTTTTTGAGAACCAAAGTGATTTCCTTCTTCTTTTGCACTTCCTTTTCTCTCTAACACAGTGGGATGTTGCTTCAAGTATTGCATCCTTAATGCTTACCCACTTTGCCTGTGCCCTTCACCTGTATTTCTTTTTGCCAGGGCTAGCTTAACTCTGTTGGCCATCTTATCAAAGTCAGCTCTTCTGAAGTCACACAGGGTGTACAATGCCCTAAATTAAGTAGAGTCAAATTTAAAGCCCTCAGAGACCTATGCCAAGATCATGCTATAGGGATAAAGCTGGCTGACAAGGGAGGGAGCATAGTGTTTGTGGAGTACTGCAAGTAGCTATACTCAAAGCTGGCACACTGCTGGTGTTGGGAGGGCAGTGGGGGCACAGTGCTGCTTGACTTGCTGATGCAAATGGCTAAATTCAGATGCTAGTGGGTACAAACAAAGTAACAATGTCTCTCTTTGGACAGAAAGCTGTCAACAGGTAAATTCATTTTTGTATTCTTGTTAACTCAGAAAATTGTATTTTAAAAAAAATGTCCTGCTGTAAAAAGTAAATTATATATGAATCCTGTCCCTCCAATAGAATTCAGTGGTTTACTGTAATCGATCAAAATTCAAACACAAATGTGGAAGTAGGCAAGGGTGTCCACTTTCACTCATGTCATGCAATCTCTATTTGAAACCTATATCAATAATAGTTAAACAGGCAGACATAGTTAAAGACAACTGTGTTGGGGGGCTACAAATTAACGTTACATGGAGATGACTTTGATTTACAATTAAGTGATCATATCTCTTTTCATTTCTAGCTTGTATCAATATCTGATGACTTCAGAGGTGTTCCTGGTTATAAAGCTTGACCTAGAGAAACCATCCATCCTTCCACTAAACCGTAAAACCTTTAAAGGTAATTATGGTAAGTGGCTTTTCACATGGGAACAGTACGATCTTATATTTGCCACTTTAAATATCTACTAGTATGTTAGAGATTAGGAAACATAATTCAGAGAGGGTATGGACCATGGCAAAGTCAAATTTAGAGAGGTGGCTCAAAATACAAATGGCTACAGCATGGGGGAGTAATAGCATTGTTTGAATGAATGAATGAATGAATGAATGAATATCACATTTTGGATTCGTTCTGACTTTCATCGAGGTTTATACTTTTTATAGCTGATTTTTCATTGTGGACACATTTTATAATTTTTACTTTTGATCAGATTTATTTGAAAACCTATTTGTTGGCGTTTGGGTCCACGTGACTGATATGCCGCTATTAGTTTGCATGCTTTGTCAGTCTAATCATGGCCCTTTGTAGCTTGGTGCATTTGCTGTTTAAGCTGACTGGAACTATTCTCTGATTTATTGTATATTTATCCTGTACGGTTGCTTTTGTTTACATCTTAAGTCGCCCTTGAAAATGTGCTTCTAATGCCCTTGGGTCCTACCCGATCAACAAATTTCAAACAAATACATGAAACCAGAGGATCTGCTGTACCACAATTAGGTTGGAATAAAATCTGAACTAGGGGTGTTGTGACTATTTTTTCTCTGTTTTAATTTTAAATAACCTGCTTTGCTGAAAACAAGGGCCTTTTTTTGGAACTATTAGGGCTTTCCATCTTAGTTTGCACATTTTCAGTCTTTCCCCAGTCTAGTTGTGACCACTATCACACTACATGAGGTTTCTATACTACAATACCTGAATTCCCAATAGATATATCTGAGTGTGGAGCAGAAGCTTTAGTTTGGGATTTTCAAGACAAAGTAACCTTAAGAGAACTAGACCCAAACTGTTTTTTTTTAAACTTTTTTCCAGTAAAAAGAACAGTATGTAAGTTGATACAAAGCCTCCAACAGCTCTAAATGCAAGTTCTGTTTTAGGTTTAGAGTTGTAATTTACATATTTTACTAATTCTGTAAGTATTTTTTGAAGGAGAGTGATTTATTTTAAGCAGTCATATCTCTGGATTCATATTTACAGTATGTTATAATTATGTCCTTAGGGGTCCTTTCAGAAGCTTACATACACTGTTAAAACCATTCTATTTTGTGCACATTTTTGGACCTCTACATCAAAGAGGGATTTCTCTGCTAAACATTGTATACACCAAACAGACTCACTGAATTGTATCATCAATCATGTTAATGTACTGTGGTAATTACTTGTAACCTGGTTATTTTAACTGTTCCTGGACTTGGATGTTAACTATTTGGAGCTGGTAACAAAGCATTTTTTTTTTTTGCACCCAACTTGGACTTTTACTTTATTTAATAACTGTGGGAGATTTTGATACATTTTAAACACCCTAAGTTTGTATGGAAACAGTTATATATTTGATAAATTAGTCCAGATTCTGTGATATTAAAATTTTTCACATCTATTTAATACCATTGGTATGTAAGGAGATATATTGTAGAAAGACCTCTGGCTGATCTGGGTGGAGCAGGGAAGTATAATCAAGCAGCTAGTGTAGCATGTAAGAAAACTGCAATTAGATTGGACAGTGGAATAAAAACAGCTTTTCTTAGAGGCTCAACTAATATAAATATCCCAGTGACTAGTACTGGCATGCATACTGGGACATTAAACAGAAGTTGTCCTAATTTGTGTGACATGAATGGTCTAATGGAAACAATTAAGAAGCTAGAGGGGTCGGTAGAAAGTAAAAATGTTAATAAAAATCAATACACTTCTAACTCAAATCCTGCACTAAATGTTTTAGCTCTTGAAAAGGAAAATGTAGTCTATGGTAAAGTGTATGATGGAATCGGATGATGTTAAATGTAATCAAGCAAAATATAAAGTAAAATTGGATGAGAATGAGAGAAAATACATTTATATTAGTTCAGAAAAGGACCAACTAATCTTTTCAAAGGAGAAGAGAGCTAGTCCAGGAAATAGAAGTTTCTAATCCTGCTCTTGACAAAAGCTGTGCCAGAAGTGAATTAGGAGCTGGTCAGTATTCCACTATAATTACTGGTGACCCTATTTAACAGCCGGATTATGAGTACTGTAAAATGCCGTAATAACCTGAAATTGGGTTATTACAGCATTCTGATCATTAATACACCTGCACAATGCACTTTCATACTAAGCACGCACAAAGCTGCCTTAAGCCACACTAACCATGCAAAATTGCATAAAGCACACAAAAACAGCAATTATAAAAAATAAAAGATATGCAAGTATGTTTTATGGATTTTTACACACTCTTGGTGTGTGATGATCTGTATAAACCTCTCGAGCTTCGCTCTCGAGGTTTATGGGTCATCACACACCTCAGGTGTGTAAAAAAAAAAAAAAGTAAATAACACACGCTTGCCTATCCATTATTCTCTATGTTGTGGCCAGAAGGAAATTAGTTCAAACCTCATCACCAAAAGAGACGAATCCTGGAGAAGCAAGAGATCAGAGACTATCTGGTGACTCAGTCACTAATGATAATAAATATAATAATGAAAAGGGAGAGGAACATACAGTACTTTTATTGATGAAGAGTAACTTCTGGAGAAAAGTTTGGAAATATCATCACAGTCTATGAATAAATGTTGTGGGCTGGCCCTTTCAGCAAAGTCCAAAGTGTATTCGATAAATAACAAAATGAACTTCATGTATAGCCAAAAACTATTTCTCAAACAACAAATTAAATTGTTTATAAGAAGGCATTAAAAACACAGCTACTGGTGAGAGAATTGAGCCTAAAGGGGGAAAAAAACAATGAAACAAAGAACGAAAGAGCTGGCCCAGTGGTGCTGAGGGTTGAGGCACTGGACGTCACACCTTGCGCTGCACTGGTGACCGGGGTTCAGGAACGGACTCGGGTCAGCATGGGTCGGCAGGGGGAGGGAAGATGGAGCATCCCCATGGATGCTCTCCTCCCTCGGGGTGGGATGCCAGGGGTGCTGTCTAGTGCCCGACGTCCTATGGGAGCCAGTGGATGCACTGACTCTTGATGGGCATGGCGGCTTTGTATCTTGGAGCTGGGGAGGGGGGACATCATTAGGCACTTGAGAGCGAGCATGCATCAGCATGTCAACTCTCTACACCGGCATCTCAGGGGTTTGGGTTACAGGGAGTACAAGCTTGGAGGAAAATGCCTCCGGCCCCCTAGATGAAGTTCTCTGGAGTCATTCTCGGCATCAGGTTGACCAAAGGGCAGATCCCACTGTGCACGCTTGCTGCAGAGGACAAGAGGAGAGGTAGTGTGGGGATGCCTCTCCTCGCTATGCCCGGGGTGGGTAATCCGGGCCATCAAGTTAGGTCCCGATAGCAGCGAGGCACTCTAGGGCAGACCCAGATGTCCGAGGTTGATGTGGAGGATGTCATCACTCCTTGAGTATGGAAGGAGAGAGGGTCTCGGGGACGTAAGGCGTGGATAATAAGTAAAAAAAAAAAAAAAAACGAAACAACAAACAGCAGAGTACCTGTAAGGGAAAGTGAGGAACACAGCGTGAATGAATATACAAATAAAAAAGCTGGGACTGAAAACTCGACAAAAGAAAACAGAAAGGCAGTATTAGTAAAATGTAATTAGTACATCCAGACAGATGTGGTGATGGAAGTTAGGAAAAGAAGTGCCCTTCCCCAAAAACTGGATAAGAAACAAAGCTACTGTCTTCCTACTGCATATCCAGAAGTCATACCCCAAACTAATAATGATACAGCCTTTCCCTCAGGTTGATAGTTTTTAACATTTTAAAAAAATATTTCTTAGCATGTTATACAGCAAGATGACAAATCGTTTTGAGATAGTTATAGTGAAAGACATTTTTAAGTACAAGAAGAAATTACAAATAGCCTACTGTCTTCCTACTGTATATCCAGAAGGCATACCGCAAACTAATAATGATACAGCCTTTCCCTCAGGTTGATAATTTTTTAACATTTTAAAAAATATTTCTCAGCATATTATACAGCGAGATGACAAATCATTTTGAGATAGTTATAGTGGAAGAAATTTTTAAGTACAAGAAGAAATTACAAATAGCCAAGTAAGTATCAGAAAAATGTAATGAAAAAACGAAGGGCATAAAAAATAAACAGCACACAAGCAGAACTATACTGGCAGCCTTGAATTACAGAATATGTTATTCAGGATACTGAAGTTCAGGATTTATCAGGAGAAGATTCTGATGAGGAAATTTCGATCAAGGAGAAAGAAATTGAGAGGAAGAAAAAACAACAGTCTTATCTTGGAAGAATCAAGTAGTGAGGGGAAGACTCCGTTTTTTGAAGTAGAGGTTGAAATTACAAAGCATCTATTGAAAGAGAATAACTTTGCAGGCTTAAATAGTGATACATCATCTGAATGAGTGCAACAATATAAGCATACTTTGTACACTCTGTATTGGAACCTGTCTCATTTAAAACAATACTGCTGTACTAGAACTTGGAAAGAATTTGTAGAAGCTTTTCACATTGTCCACTTTCAAGAGACCGGGACAAGCGAAACCTAGTTTGAATGTTTTGGTGAGTTTCAATATTGGATGATTCCTGGGACTAAAGATTGTATGCTTGGGAGGAAAAAGGAAGGCTTAATAACAATGGTTGATGCAAACCTAAATTTTAGAGGTTATTGGCTACAGGAATTTGGGGGCCCTTACTTTTTAGTGCTTGTAGTTTTCTTAAAATACAGGGAGGAAATTCAATTGTTTTGTGATTCACTAATGCAATTAGCGAGTGTTAAGACACGATTGTGACCATTTAGTGGTTCTTACCCCATTTTGAACTTGTGGGAACAGTGCTTGCCAAAGTCACAGTGAGTGCTAAAATCAGTGCATGAAATAGACATGCAAATGAGGGCTCTGGCCATGCATATCAGGAGCAGTCACATACTCAAGGCATACTGCCTCTACAAAGTGGTGGCTTGCAATTGCAAATGGAATGCTGGCAAAAAGCAGGTGTTATCCAGTCACAAATCAACACAGGGTTACAGAACACCTGTGCAGGACACTAGAAAATGCAGGCAGGCAGGCCTGTGTGAGACACATTCAAACACACACTCTGCCCCTGCACCCGTTGCTGCTGGAGCTCACCTGGGATCTGGAGGAGGCCCAGGCCAATGCAACCTGTAAACACAGACATGTCCTATGGCCATATGGCCCCAGCAGGTTCCATAGACCCTGCCACATCTACCTGGAGCTATCTGACCAGCAGATAGTGGACTGGTACCAGCTAGACTGTAAAATCATGCAGTAACTGTGTAACATACTCTGGGAGGACCTCCAGAGCACCACAGCCCAGAGTCAAGTATTGCAAGTAGAACTGAAAGTAACAGCAGTGCTGTGCTTTCTGCCCAGTCACACATTCCAGATGCCCTGTGGGGACACCTTGGGATTACACAGTCAGCAATGTCCTGCATACTGACCCAATTCCCAGATACTCTGACCAAGAGGTGTGAGGACTGCATCACATTCCCAGTGTCACACGAGCAGAGGTCAGCAACAATGTAGGCAATCTACTGGGTTACATGCATGCCCAGTATGCTGGTAGCAGTGGACTGCACCCACATTGCCATCAAGGCACCACCTGGAAGGGAGGGAGGGGGATGCATTTGTCAACAGGAAGGGATTCAACTTCCTAAATGTCCAGGTGGCGTGCAATGGTGACAATTGCATAAAAAATGTGGTGGCGAAGTACCCTGGTGGTACACATGATGCCTTCATGTGATGCAAATCCTTGCTGTGCTGAATGTTCGAGACTGGGCAGATAAAGGATGAATGGCTACTTGGTAAGTATAGCAACCCTCCCACAAAGGCACATTATCAACATATGTTGCTTACCTCCCTCTGCTGGTGTCAGTGGATATCACCTGCATCCCTGGCTGATTACAACAGTGCTGTGGCCAGCATCTGGCATTGAGGAGCATTATAGTGAGATACACCGACCAACATGTAACATTGTCGAAAGGGTCTTCAGAATCTTCAAGATTAGGTTCTGTTGCCTGGACCAGCTTGGTGGGTCTCTGCAGTACAGCCCTGCAAAGGTGTGCAAGATATTCCTGGCATGCTGCATACTTCACACATAGCAGTCCAGTGTAGGACACCACTGCAATGCCCTGAGGGCAACACCGTGGATGGTGATGGAAGTGCTAACAGGGAGGAACAGCCACCGGTCCACTATGGGAGGCATGATCCCAGACTGGCCAGATGCTCAAAGGTGATAGGGACTGTCTTGATTGAGTTTTGCAGAGTCAAGCAAGACAGAGCACAACAGTCTACATATTAAAATGCATTTACTATTAAAACAACAGAAATGTATGGAACATAACAGTAAAGGGTACATAATGACAGATAAAAGGGTAATGGAGGAGGGACAAATGTAAATAAAGTGCACCTGTCGGGGGGGGGGGCATGACATGGGGACAGATAGCACAGGGAAAGGGACAAATGTAAATAAAGTAAATACAGTGCACCTGGCATGGTGATGGGCAGCACAGCACAGGGGAAGGGACAAAAATGAATAAAGTGCACTTGGCATGGGTTAGACATGGCATGGGGATACACATCACGGGGAGGGACAAATGTAAATAAAGTGCACCTGGCATGGGGGGGCATGACATGGGGACAGATAGCACAGGGAAAGGGACAAATGTAAATAAAGTAAATACAGTGCACCTGGCATGGTGATGGGCAGCACAGCACAGGGGAAGGGACAAAAATGAATAAAGTGCACTTGGCATGGGTTAGACATGGCATGGGGATAGACATCACGGGGAGGGACAAAAGTAAATAAAGTGCACCTGTCGGGGGGGGGCGCATGACATGGGGACAGATAGCACAGGAAAGGGACAAATGTAAATAAAAGTAAATACAGTGCACCTGGCATGGTGATGGGCAGCACAGCACAGGGAAGGGAAAAAATGAATAAAGTGCACTTGGCATGGGTTAGACATGGCATGGGGATGAACATCACGAGGAGGGACAAAAGTAAATAAAGTGCACCTGTCGGGGGGGGGGCATGACATGGGGACAGATAGCACAGGGAAAGGGACAAATGTAAATAAAGTAAATACAGTGCACCTGGCATGGTGATGGGCAGCACAGCACAGGGGAAGGGACAAAAATGAATAAAGTGCACTTGGCATGGGTTAGACATGGCATGGGGATAGACATCACGGGGAGGGACAAATGTAAATAAAGTGCACCTGGCATGGGGGGGCATGATGGTAAGGGGTGGAGGGAGTAAATGTAGTCAGTGTTTACTGTGGGTTCGGCCAAGGATGGAGCTTCACAGGGGTTCTAGGCAAGGTCTTCACTTCCCGCTGTGCCCATGCACCCCACTGCCATGAGTGGCACACTCCTGAGGAGCACTGTCCTTGATGGACCCCTTGCCAGCAGGACCCATGGGTGCACTTGCACCATACCCACGACCACCCACAGCTGTGCGGGCCCATGGCTGTGCCAGGAGAGATGGCCACATTTCCAACTGCATGGCTGGGCCAGGACACTGTAGTGACCCAATTTCACCCCTGCGTGGAATCTCCCTTGTATCTTAACTCTCCAATGCCCACTGCTGAGGGCTTTCCTGGGACATCACCATGGCTATCTCCACCAAGCGGGCTAGGGATGCCGCTTGTGACTCTACAGCCACAGTACTGTGGGCCAGAAACATAGAAACATAGAATTTGACAGCAGATAAGGACCGCATGGCCCACCTAGTCTGCCCATTTCCCTACCTGATGGATAAGCTGCAGATCCTAGTTAACCAACAGTCTACTTCCTCCTACCCCCACTATAACTGCCATATGTCTGTCCCATGCATTCTTGAATTCCCCCACTGTTTTTGACTCCACAACCTCTTCAGGAAGGCTGTTCCATGCATCTACAACTCTCTCTGTGAAGAAATACTTCCTCACATTACCTCTGAGCTGCCCCCTTCTAGCTTCAAATTGTGCCCCCTTGTTCTTGCACATCTCTTTTTCTGAAAGATGCTACCCTCTTGGACTTTGTTGATTCCCTTGAGGTATTTGAAAGTTTCTATCATGTCCCCCCTCTCCCTTCTTTCCTCGAGGCTCTATATCTTAAGCTCCTTTAGTCTTTCTTCATATGTCTTCTGGTGCAGACCCTGCACCATTTTGGTTGCCCTCCTCTGGACAGCCTCCACACTGTCTATGTCTTTGTGGAGATGGGGTCTCCAGAACTGTACACAGTACTCCAGATGTGGTCTTACCAACTGTCTGTACAGAGGGCCAACAACATCCTGTTTTCTACTGGTGATGCCTCTCCCTTTGCATCCCAGTATCCCCCTAGCCTCCTTACTGCCTTCTCACATTGCTGGCCCACCTTTAGGTCATCTGATATGACTACCCTCAGATCCCTTTCCATTTTTGTTGTTGACAGTATCTCATTCCCCATTGTGTGCTCTTCCCCTGGTTTTTTGTTTTCCAGGTGCATTATTTTGCACTTTTTGGCGTTGAATCTAAGCTGCCATACATTTGGCCATTCATCCAACCTTGCCAAGTCCCTTTTCATCCTTTCCACCCCACCTTGCGTATCAACCCTGTTGCAGATCTTTGTGTCATCTGCAAAGAGACATACTTTCCCTTCTAGTCCCTCTGTAATGTCACTTATAAAGACATTATAAAGGACCGGCCCCAGTATTGAACCCTGTGGTACCCCACTAGTAACCCTCCTTTCTTCACTGTGGACTCCATTTACTATTATCCGCTGTGTCCTGTTGTCCAGCCAGTGTTTTACCCAGGCTACCACCCTGGGACCTACTCCCAGGCTGGCTAATTTGTTTATTAATCTTTTGTGTGGGACTGTATCAAATGCCTTGCTAAAGTCTAGGTAGACCATGTCCACATCCCTTCCCTGATCTACTACTTTGGTCACCCAGTCAAAGAAATCAATTAGATTTGTCTGCCATGACCTTCCTGCTGTGAATCCATGCTGCCTTGGGTCCTGTGCCCCACTGGCCTCTAGGTACTCAACAATTCTTTCCTTCAGCAGTGATTCCATCATTTTCCCTACCACTGAGGTCAAACTGACAGGTCTGTAATTTCCTGCTTCTGTCTTGCTCCCACTTTTGTGAAGGGGAATCACATCCTCCTCCTCCAGTCCTCAGGTACCACACCATCCTCCCATGATTTATTAAAAAGGGTAGTCAGTGGTGTTACTAGTTCTTCCCTTAGTTCTTTTAGAATTCTGGGGTGAATCCCATCAGGCTCCATTGCTTTATCCACTTTCAGTTTTAAGAGTTCTTTCAGAACCCTTTCTTCTGTGAAAGGACTAATATCACCCCCCCTATCCAGAGTGCTTCTTTTGACTGGATTAGGTATCTCCCCCTGCTTTTCCATTGTGAATACCAAACAGAAGTATTCGTTCAGTATCCTTGCTCTTTCACTGTTGCTTACTGCTCAACCACCTTCCTCTTTATTTAGCCTCAGTATCCCTGTCTTAGTCTTTCTTTGCTCCCTAATGTATCTATAAAAGGTTTTATCCTCCTTCTTAACTGAGTTGGTTATCTTTTCCTTGGTTTGGGCCTTTGCTACTCTGACTGCCTTCCCCGCTTCCTTCTGCTTTAACTGGTACAGTTCTCTGTCCTGCTCCTTCTGTGTTTCCTTATACTTCCTGAATGCTATCTCTTTCTCCCTTACCTTCCCCGCTACTTCTTTAGAGAACCATAGAGGTTTCTTCTTTCGTTTTGATTTGTTTATTTGCTTCACACAGAGGTTTGTTGCCTCTGTGATGGCGGTTGTAATGTTTTCCCATTGTTGCTCCACCCCACCTTCTTGTCTGTTTGCTAGTGCTTTTCTGAGGCACTCTCCCATTTTGACAAAATCAACCCTCCTGAAGTTCAGTACCTTCACTTTTGTGTGGCTTGACTCTACAGCTACGTTTATCGTGAACCACACTGTTTGGTGGTCGCTTGTTCCCAGATGGCTACCCACTTCAAGATCAGAGATCCTCTCTCCATTCCCATTTGAGAGTACCAGGTCTAAGATTGCTCCTTCCCGAGTGGGTTCCAAAACTAGCTGTCTGAGGCATGCCCCCTGTTGGGCATTGAGAATGGCCCTGCTCTTGGATGTGGCTGCAGCAAAGGTGCTCCAGTTAACATCTGGCATATTCAGGTCCCCCATCAGCAATACCTCTCCTTTCTCTGCCATCCCAAGGATGCCTTCTATCATTTCCATGTCTGTTTCTTCCCCCTGACACGGGGGTCTGTATACAACCCCCGTGCAGATTGTGGAGCCATTTCCAGTCTCCAGGGTGACCCACAGTGCCTCCTCTCCTCCCTTTTTGCCCTTTAGTTCTGTTGCTTTGATCTCTTCCCTTTCATAGAGAGCTACTCCTCCTCCTCCTCTTCTTCCCTCCCTGTCCCTCCTGTAGATTGTGTACCCTGGTATGTTGACATCCCAGTCATGGTTTTATTACAGGAGTAAGATCCACAAACAACCCAGCACCCATCAGCAAGTTCTCTATGAAGAGATCCAGGCGCAACTTCAATGAACATGCCTACCTAAATGAGCTTAAGTACTCCCCTCAGTGGCAAGATTTCTACCTGGCCAAAACGATTATGTCAGCTTACAATATCTTCCACAACATTCTATCAAGAGCCCTTAATAAGTATGCTTCCCTGATTAAAGTTTGAACTAGGACCAAAACCTGTAAATGGTTCACCCCTCAGATCAAGACCTTGCTTCTAGAAAGAGATAAGCTCTGGAAAAAAGCGCGCAGACTGAACACTGCAGAGGATTGGAACCAGTTCAGGAGACTATGAAATTTATGTACCAAAATAATCAGAGAATCGAAGGCCACCTTCTTCAAATCCGAACTCGACTCTGCCATAAAGAGCCCAATCAAGCTCTGGAACACAATCAATGATCTGCTAGGCCACTCCCCAGGAAATCCACTCCCGACCAAGATTACCTCTGGCAACTTGACTATAACCGAAAAGATGGATATACTTGATGCATTCAATAACCACTTTGCTACTGCAGACATGGCATTTGATAACTCCCCTGCAAACATACTTCGCTCCCAGACTGCCAGCCAACTGCCTGAAACTCCGATAGCTTTGCCACCTTTCTCGCTTCAACCTGCCACACTGAAAGAGGTAGAGGACCTCTTGCTTCAGTTGGATACTAGAAAAGTGCTAAAGGGCACGCACACCCCAGCCCTTACTTCTAAAAATTACCTACACCTATTATTAGCAACATCCGCGCACCCACCTTAACTACCCTGTCCAGGGCACCACCACCCATATGAAGACAGCACATGTCATACCACTGTTCAAATCAGGTGACCCTGGCGATCTCAATAACTACAGGTCAATTTCTCTCCTTACAGTCCTGTCCAAGCTCCTAGAGAAAATTTGTAAATGAACAGCTGAGGACTCACCTTGAGTCTAGGGAACTACTAAATCCTATGCAGTCCAGATTCAGAGCTAAACATAGCACTATCTCAGCCCTCGCCAAAGTTACTAATGACTGGCAGCGTAATCTTGAGAGCAAAAACTTTATTTGTGCTGTTTTCCTTGATCTAAGCAAGGCTTTTGACACCATCGACCATAGTCTGCTCCTCTCCTCCCTCCTTCAAACCATAGGTGTGGACCCCTCCTCTCTGCGTTGGTTTACTGACTATCTTACAGGGCACCTTCAACAAGTTAAAGCCGAAGGAGGCCTGTCCCCCTTAAAAACTCTGCAAAGGGGTACCACAAGGTTCTATATTAGGGCCCTTACTTTTTGCAATCTACATTAATAACATTGACTACTGTATAAAAGAAGCCAACATCCATCTGTTTGCAGATGATACAGTTCTCAACGTGAGTCGCCCAACACCTGAAGCTGCCTGCAATGACCTACAGTCAGAATTCAACCTTTTGCAAAGCCAACTCCTCCAAAAAAAGCTACTCCTTAATGCCAAAAAAACTAAAGCGATGGTCCTCTCCCCTTTTATCCATACAGCTAACCCTGTGTCCAGTGGGACAGTTCCCCAGATTACCACAGTTCTAGGTGAAAAACTAGAATTTGTTACAAAATTCAAGTATCTGGGAGTTTGGATAGACCAAAGACTCTCCTTCATAGAACATATCGAGGACTTGCTAAAACGACTTCGGCAAAGGCTTGGACTGTTTTTTAGAATCAACCAATTTCTCACCAGAGATGCCAAGAAACAACTGGTCCAATCCATTTTGCTATCATTGGTTGATTACGCTGATTTCCTCTACAGCCAGTGCCCCAACTCTTACATGGCCAAACTGGACACACTACCATCAAGCACTGAGGTTTATAATGGGACTCCGCTTCGACACGCATCACTGCACCCTATATGCGGCAGTGGGGTGGACACCACTAAAGTTCAGGCGCCACAGAAATGCTGCTCTCTGGATCTATAGAGCCATCTCTAATAAGCTGCCTTACTATATCTCCTGCTGTCTTCCCTAGGTATAATTGGAAATCGCATTAGAAGTTACTCAGCTATTACACTTAAAGTACCCAAAGCAAAATCCCACTTCGGCAGGGCAGCCATAAGCTTCATGCTACCTACCTTATGGAACGATCTACAAAAAACCCTCAGATTAAGCACTCTAATTGGTATAAATGCCTTCAAGACACTTTATTTCCATACAATCAGAGAAGTATGTAACTGCTTCACCCACCCAGACCCAGTACCAGTGTCTGCACTGGTATATAGGCATGCCTAGACCCAATTTTAAGTACTGACCCCCCAGCTTACTCCTCACCAGCCTAATTGTTCTCTCTCTTATCCCCCTGTCTTATCAACACTAGGCCCGTCCATCCCCTTATTCTTTTTTTCCCAACCTCAGATAGGAGCTCACTACCCTGGGTTGTGACATCCTACCATGCCCTGTACTTTATAGCATTCAATCCCAGGGCTCACACATATTCCTTTTCTCCATCCACCTTCTCTACATCCCGTTTTACCAACTTCTCTCTGTGCACCGTGCCCTCCTAGCCTTTCTCCCCCTACCTCCCTCCCTTCCCCCCTACCTTCACGTCTACCTGGTGTATATTTTTATTTTTTTTCTTCCGTTACTTCCTCTTGCAACCTTAGATAACCTGCTTTATCTTCCTATAGACACTTCTATGTATGTAAATACCGTGTAATCTGTACAATATCTGTATAATTCTATGTACATATGAAGTTCTTTTTCTTCCTCTCTGTAAAGAGTATTATCTGTATTGCCTTGTAAATACCTATGTTGACCTGTATATACAATTGTTCATGCTCCACCCAGGTCCATCTTGCAAATGAGCTTCTGCTCAATGATGAACGCCTGGTTAAATAAAGACTTGATTGAGTGATTGATTGGTTCTCTGTGTACCAAGTTTCTGTGACTGCCATTGTCACAGACCGTGGGATAAATGATGGACCAAGAGACAGTTGCTGGAGTAGACTTCAACTTAAATTGTTTATTTTAACAAAGAGCGAACTGAACGTAAAAAAAAATAATAATATGATGCATAATATCTATAACAAAACCATGTACTAGTAAGCCCTAGTACTTCGGAAGGCTTGTGGCAGCACTTTCAGGTCTGACTCCTTGAGTCAACTAACTCTTTTGCACTGAAACATAGCATTTATATACCTTTCAGAAAACATGTGACCACAAACTCCTCCCTTAGGTTCCTTTTTATAACATAAATTCTTTCTTTGTACAACAAAATAATTAATTTTCACACTCCAGTACTTTTAATTGAACCAAAGAATACATTTTTAGAATACCAGACAAAATAATAGTTGTTTAGGAATTGTACACACCAAAATTAACTGAAACAGGAACCGCCCCCTCAAACTAGTGTATAAAATCAGCTGTTCAAGAGCCAGCCAGCTCCTAAAGACCATACCGATGAAGGTAACATAGCAGGCAGAGTTTACCTAGAAACCAGTAATGCAGTAAGAACCTTCGTTTTAAAAAAAACTCAAACGAGTCAACTGCCACATTATCCCACCTTTAGAAGGTATGTGAAAGTCATTTTACTCGTTTTTGGGCAGAAAGCACAGCTTGAGCAAGGATAAGGCTAGTTTTCATGACTGCGGCGCATATTCAAGGAAATTTCATCGCGATTCGCGCTGACTAATTTTCTCTCCGTGGCAATACTGGATTAAAACAGACGCATTTTAAGTGCATTTGAACTGGAGAGGCTAGAAACTTATATTATCAAGCTACCAAAGTGCTCTTTATTTTGAGATTTTGGAAAATTCGCCTAATAGCGTTTTTAGCCATAGGCAATACATTCCAACCATTCAAAACCTCATTTAAAGAGGCAGCGCCATATTATACTCTCACCTTATTAGTTTTACAAGTCGTGAGCTTTCCTCAATTTAATTATCAAATAGAAATAGGTTATTAATAAACTACTTTTTGTACTATTACAGGGGTGATAATGGTTCTGGAATGTACAAGGGTACAAAACAACGACAGATAAAGACACCACATACAAAACAAAGTGGGTGGCCAGCCCAACAAACAAACATATAACAATCAAGACAAGGTCATAAAAAAAAAAAAAAGTACATTCAGGCTCCATTATCTCCCTATAATGGAATAAATTCTCTCTTTCACAGCCATTATATCCAGGCATCCCTCTTCCATTAAGGCCACCATTTTGGGGAGCTTTTTACCTAGACTATGGGCATTGGTACTCATTACCCTCCATTTTTTTATGGCTTTATTTCTTTTTGTCCCATCCCTGTCCTTACTGCCTCTGTCTTTTTCTCCACGTTTACCCCTGCCCTTCTCCCTATCGACTGCTCTATCTTGGTGTTTACCTCACTAACTACCCTGATTTTTTTGGGGGGCTAGGATTTCCCTTCTCCTTTTCAGTGCCTTCACCCTTGGCTAGTTTAAATGCTTGCCAATGGAGCATTTAAACCTATCACCTAGGATCCTGGTTCCCCTCGTGGATAGATGCAGACCATCGTGCCTGTATAGGCCTGCATCCCTCCAGGTGGAGCCCCAGTCCAAAATGAAGCCAAATCCCTTAGCTTTGCACCAATTTTTCAACCAGATCTGAGTGATCCTTCTGTGCCACAGTAATACACAACAGCAGGTCAGCATTGTGCAGCATGGTGGAAAGGATGGCCTGCAATAAATCATTGAAGTCTGCAACAGCCTACAACTGCCTGTCACCCTGCTCCCGCACCTTGGCTGTCAGTACCTGCAGCTTCTGCTCCACAAACTCATGAGCCACAAAAATCACTCTTGTACATCTCCTGGTATGTGGTGTCTTTATGGAGGAACCCAGATGGTGGAGGGAGGGCTGTTGTTGGGATACCCTCAGCAATTGTGTGGGGGTGATCGTGAGTTGTACCGGGGCTGTGTGTTCCCTTCTCTTGCTGCATGGGTTAACCAGACAGCTGCATCAGGCTGAGACCTGCCCTTCCTCTCCCCTTCTTTCTTGTGCACTGCATAGAGGAGTGCCACCTCCTGTATCTCAGTGTCTGAGTACCGGAACAGTGCACACTCTTCCTCCTCTTGTTCTACCTCCCGCTCCCCCTCCTGGTCCTCCCCAATCATGTCCTTGTCTCCTGACTGGATATCACTTGCACCTGAGGAGTCATCCGGGCTGCTGCTGCGATCGCCTTCATCACACTGGTTGTATTTGGAAAGTAAGGGGACACAGGGCCATGTATCACAAACAGACAACACAGCTATAGTAGTTATAAGACAAAGAACCTCTGTGCCCAAGGACTGAGGCAATGGTTACCCCAAAGGGCATTGGTTGGGAAGCCAAGCTTCAAAGAAATTCAAAATCACACATGCCCCCACAATGCAAAGCATCATGGGCTGCATATGCAAATCACCACAGAATATCATGCTGGTTCAACTATATACCGCCACATCCAGTCAGATCAATGGTCCAGGCATGAATATCGTCACAGGCACCCATGCCATGCAGACTCTCATACACACCCTAAACAGCATGCATGCCCTGATGTGAGGTGAAAGAACCAACACCTGTATCACACATGTACACTGCACATGTCCATGCTACCTCTGTGCAACCCTGAGCCCCTGCTGCATGGTGGTGGTAGCATTAGGTAACTGTATAGTGTGCCCTGTCTCTGGGGCTTGCAGCTCTGCACTCAATAATAAAAGCTGTGATGCTACACACAACTACATAGGTAATACATAGTCATGTACATATACTCACCCTGCTGGGTGCGGGTGGCCATGGTGTCGATGTCACCTTCCATACCCTTCACCTGATGGTGGCCCAGGGTGCCAGCCACAAGCTCCTCCTCTGGTATGAGGTTGGTCTGTGTTGGTGGGCCACTTTCAGTGGTCTGTAGTTCCTGCCATGACCCCATCAGCTTTACCTTCATGTGTCTTTGCATGTCACACAATCTCTTTTTCACTTCCTTCACTGACCACCCCCCAACTTGGCATTGATTGACTCTGTTATCTCCTTCCATGCTGCTGACCTTTATTGGGAGGGAATGTTCCTGTGAAACTGGGCCTCCCAGGCAATGTAGTCCCATGCCAGCATCTGTTTTGGAAAAGAAAGTTATGAGCATATCTCTTACCACAAATGGCCTCATAACCTACAGCACTGTATGAATGGATGTGCCCCCCTGTAATCCTTCATAGCTGCTGGATACAGTTGTGAGGCATGGCCTGTGAACAGGACAGGTTCTGGCCAGGCTCAGTCACATGCGCAGGGCTGTTGTCCCCCACCAAATATGCATGGTGAGGGGGTGCACCAGCATGGGTTAGTCAACACACGCTGAGTAGCAGCAGGCATATTCAACAAGGCATTGATGGATGCAGCACAGTGGACAAATGCAGAGCACATAGAGGTTGCCAGCACCTGTGCACATGCCATGGGTCACATGTGCGCCACCCTGTTGGTGGCTGTGGCACACAGGGAGGTGGTGCCAGTGAGCAGTGGTGGAGGCAGCCACCTCCCTGCACTTTCCATACACTGCGGCATGTGCTGCCACACAGATCACCATACATACACCCCTGCCTGGTGCCATATGCAATCTGCGGTCGGTCAGACATGCACTACTGGTAGACAGCACTGTATGTGCTCCAGACATATGAGTGTGGTCTGTGTACTAATAATCCGTATGATGAGGGCTGGCACAGTAGATAAGGGGCTAAATTACAGAGCTGTGGATAATGAGCTTGGTACATCCAGCAGGGTTTGTTTGACAAAACATCCACTTTTGTACTGCATGACCCTGAGCAGGTCACGTAACCTCTCGAGTGCCGTCATGCTTCTCCTGACTACAGATTGCCTAGTGGGCCTTAACCAGTTACCACAGACAGTAACACACATCAGGAAGGACTGATGCTGCTGTCTGTACAACGCACTACTGGCTAACCCAGGGCCCCCTTGCAAGTGAGCATCAGGCAGCTCAGCCCTGTCCTGGTTAAACAAAGTCATGCAACTACAACTAGAAATCAACAATGTTGTACACTACTGTATGGGCTGCAGTCCACTGGGGCTAAACATACATCTGCATAGCCTATCTTCATCACTGCGCTTCATGAATGACGATATTCTGCAGCAAATAAGCATAATACAAATTAGTAATGGAGCTGTGCACAGCACCTGAGGGAGAGGTTTAAACATGTTAGTTGAGTTAAATAGAAACACAGAACCAAAGAATTTGATGGCAGATAAGGACCGCTTGGCCCACCTAGTCTGCCCTTTCTTCCCTATCTACTGTATTACCACAGACCCTACTCGATCTCCGCCCCCCCCACTTACCTTACCACTGAAGTTCCCTTATGCCTGTCCCATACATTCCTGAACCCCACGACAGTCTTTGGCCCCACCAACTCCACAGGAAGACTGTTCCAGGCATCCACCACTCTTTCTGTGAAGTACTTCATTACATCTCTCCTGAGTCTACCCCCTCCAGCTACATAGCATGACCCCTTGCTCTTGAGCATTGCTTTCTCTGAAAAAAGCTTCCCTCTTGTACCTTATTTATACCCTTGAGGTATTTGAAAGTCTGCATCATATTCCCCCTCTCCCTCCTTTTCTCCAGGGTGTACATATTGAGGTCCTTCAGTCTCTCTTCATTGGACTTTTCATGCAGACCTTGTACCATATTAGTTGCCCTTCTCTGGACCGTTTCCACCCTGTCTATGTCCTTCCAGAGATGAGGTCTCCAAAACTGGATACAACACTACAGGTGAGATCTCACTAGTGATCTTTACAGAGGTAACAACACTTCCCTCTTTCTGTTGGTGATACCCCTCCCTCTGCAGCCCCGCGTCCCACTAGACTGCCAACTGCCTTGTCGCACTGACTGTCTACCTTTAGGTCATCAGATATGATTACCCCAAGGTCTCTTTCCTGTTTGGTGGTTGTCAATATCACTCCCCCATTTTGTACTCTGCTCCTGGATTTCTGTGCCTTAAGTGCATGAATATTGCACTTTTTCGCATTGTTGTTGCAACTTACCTCTTTCCAATGAATAGTTGTCTATCAAAGTTCTTCTGCTTCTGCTGCGCCATACTGCAATGGTATTCAATGTGGATTGCTACCCTTGGGGAGGTCCACTTTCATTATGAAGCAGCAATGAATGCCTAATGACATGCAGTTTACGTTTTGTGCCTTGAATGTTAGAGTAGATTCATTTGCATGTCACCTTGCAATATACAGTATGGCTCTTTACAACTGTCACTAATGTATTAGCGATCGCTAATTAACTCATTAATGCATTAACTCCAAACTTTTACTAAATGCAAAAGAAACAAAAGTAATGTTTTTCACTTATAACAGCAACCCCCCTCATCTACACCAAGGCTACAAATGTATCTATTGTGTCATCCCTAGGTGAAACGCTTGAAATGGTCGATTAAATTTAAATACCTAGGCATATGGCTTGATAATAAACTGTCTTTCAATGCCCATATCAATAGCCTCACCAGTAAACTTAAAGCTAGACTCAGATTCTTCTTTAGAAACAGGGCGCTCTTTCCACCTGAGGTCAGACTTAGACTAGTTCAGGCCATGTTCCTCCCGCTTCTAAATTATGGTGACATAATATATAATTGCAACTTGGCAACCAAGCTACACAAACTTGATGTGTTGTTCCACTGTGCCCTGTGCTTTATCATCAACGCACCTTATAGGATGCACCACTGCGACCTGCATGCAGAACTTGGCTGACATCCCTCGCCTCAAGGCAACTGTCTCATCTCGGCATGTGGACGCTCAAAATCCTTCTAAACAAACTTCCAGGCTATATCTCCTCTGTCATTCACATTTTCCACAGTACCTACTCCTTAAGGAAGTCACCTTTCATCCTCTTGGATGTGCTTAGGATTCACACCTTCCTCAGCAAAGGCACTATTTCCTATGCCCTTCCTGTGGCATGGAATAGCATTCAGGCAGTGTTCAAGCTCATTAGTCTTGTCTTGGTTAACTTCTTCAAAACCCTGTCCGCTAAACATTTCAAGGTAGTATGTAATTGTCAGAGGGCTTAGCTCTCATTGTCATCACCTCCATCCCTCCTACCCTCACCTGGCACCCCCCATCTACCCACCCCCTGCTTACCCTTTTCTCTTCCCACATCTCACCCCCATAACCCCCTCCTTCCTTTCCTCCCCACCTGCCCTCCCCATCCCCCCTTCCAAACTCTCTCCCCATTCCCTGTTGTCTGTTGCCCTCCCTTTTCCCTCCCCCTCTTCTGATCCGCCCTCTCCATCCCTTTTATGGATGTTCCTGTGCTCCACTCCCACCTCACCCTGAGACACTTACATGCATAACTCTTTTCTGTTTTCTACCTTCTCGATCTTTCCACCCATGACTCCATAGTATGCATGCTCCCCCCTTTTGTTCTCCCTCCCTACCTCTTGCTCATCCCAATGTTTTACTCATCTCTTCCCATTTCTCACCTCTCCAGTCTCTCACCCCTCTGAATCAGCCACTCTTTCAACCATAATTTAGTATGCTACACAGACGGGTTCTAGTAGCCACCCGGCTGATTGTTGCTTAAGTCTTTATTGTTTATGTTGTATTTTCCTGTTCCACCCTGTAGTTAGTCAACATGTTACCATGCGCTGTATCTTGTCATTTTATTACAATACAATTTAATCATTGTACTGTATGATTATTACATGATTTCCCTGTTATTTGTCTGTGTGTAGCACTTTATTTTATCTTTTATTGCTGTCATGCAATTGTTCCGTTGATTGAGTCACCTGTAATTCACTATAATTGCTTTTATGTGTTGCACCTTGTATTTATTTATTTATTCATTTTGGATTACAAAGTACCTTTGAGCACAGAGATGATCATTTACAAAGGTTCCACGTCAGCAGGGAAGGGGATTACAACAGACATAGGAGAACTAAACATAAAGAGCTGGTAAAAAAATACATCATAAGCATTAGAAATGTAATACATCATATACAAAAAAATGTCATCATTAGATACAACTTGGGTGGAATCAAGTAGTTGTTATTAAGGGACAAAATACATAATATGCATTAGAATTGTAGTACATCATACTCAAAAAATGTCAGCGTTATGGATACAACTTGGAGGAATCAAGATTGGAGGAGAGAGTTGGTTAGTATTAATGTGGGAAGGGGAGAGAAGCAGAGGTTTTGAGGTAAGAAGAGAAGGAAGCAGCCGGAGGCATTGTCAAAGTAGCTATTATAGCAGGTAGGGCATGGGAGGTGAAAAAAAAAACGGGTTGGGGGGATGGATGCAGGCATAGGAAAGGAGCAGGCAGGAGTTGCTGGTCAACAAAAACAGGAGGTGGTATCAAGGTCAAGGGGGAATACAGTGGAGGGGGAGATGAGGATTAGAGTACCAGGAAATTAGGAGACACAATCACAGGAGTTTTCAGTTAAGAGATAATGTCGGAGCATGCGTTTGAATTTATTGAGATTAGCCAGTTCACTACGAAGCCCATTAAACCAGGAAAGGGCTCTGAAAAGAAAGGAGTATTGGCATTGAGTGGTGCTGCACCTCAGGACATGGAGGAGTACAGTGTCGGAGGAGCGAGTGTGTCGGAACCAGAGAGATTTGTTTAGTAGGCACCCTATACCCAGTGGCATGAGCCCAAGGATCACCTTTTTAGTAAGAAGGCACATTTGGTATTTAATCCTCCCACTTAGCTGGAGCCACCCAGACTGAGTAAAGAGCTCACAAGTATGGGTATAACGGTCCACACCAGTTATGTCTACAGACCTTGTTCATGGTGACAGTGTGCCTTTTGAGTGTTGTAGTGGAGGTGACTCTATATATGACTAGGCCATAATCAATGGTCAACAGCACTGAGCTGTGAACTGCGAGTTTAAGAGCTTCTTTAGTAAGACTCCTTTTGTGATGATAGAGGAGCCCAGTCCTAATGTTTATGGTCCTGGCAACAATCTCTACATGATGCACATAGGTAAGGTGACTGCCTAAGGTTACACCTAATTACTTAAAGTGCTGGATTTGTTCGAGGGTGACTCCTTGGCTGTTCCTGATAGCAAGGGCATGCGCCTTGTGTTTGTTTCAGGTAGATGAAAACAACAAAACATTTGTCATCTTGTAGTATAGTACCAGTTTATATTTACTAAAACATTGCTTAAGTTCCATGAATCTAAGTTGCAAATTGCTTTCTAGCAGGTTTGGGTCTGAGTGGCTTGCAAAGAAAACTGCACCATCCGCATAGAGCAGTGTACGTTGGTGACATGCAGTCAGCAAGTTGTTCAGAAAGATGTTGGAAAAGAGGGGACCTAGAATTGATCCATGTGGTACTCCAGATCAGACTGGCCTCTGTTCTGAGACAACATTAGATATCTTAACATGTTGGGTTCTGTCACCGAGATAACTATGAAACCAGGGCAGCATATCGGGGGAGAGACCTACCATTGTTGTCTATATGTATATGTCCCTGTTTGTGTGTAATCAGGGCCTCCTTGTGAATGAGCTTGCTCAATGGAGCTTTTCCTGCAATAAACTTCATTTGACTTGAATGACAAGTGCGCCAAATTCTCCACAGACTCTTGCTTTGGCCAGCTGCTCGCCTTGATGGCATCAGAGCCGTTGCTTATGATGACATTAGGTATTTGCCACAACCACAAACCTTTATGACTGGATGCAGCTGCTAAGCATGCAGAAACAACACAGAAGTGCCTGATCTGACTATGTATGCGCAAGCTGTTGTGCATATAACAGCTTCATTGTATGGTGTTTTGTGGATGCTGCGCATGCGCATTACAGGCAAGAAAGTAAGACAGGAGTGACAAAGCACTGATAATATGACTTCAAGGGGCAGCAGAGTGTCAGAGGAGGAGAGAGATAGGGACAGATGGTTCTCTTCTTGGGAGGTGGCTGTCTTGGTCAGGGAGGTCCCCACTAAGGAGACCTCATTGCTTGACCCACAAGCCAGGGATGTACCCAGGGCTGTGATGACCCAGATTTGGGAGACTGGCCAGGAGGGTCTCCTGGGTGCACAGCCTGAGCCGCACCCCAGCACAGTGCCGGCATCACTGGGATTATGCGACCCGGCATGAGGGGGGGAGTGCCTGCAGCAGTTGTGGGATCAACATGCTGCTGGAGGTATTCAGCCAGGCAAGACTATGCCATCTGTTACACTGTCATTGAGCCATATTTACTTGTATTTAATGTACTTCTGTTATTGTTGTACATTATGACTTGCACTGTTATTTGTGTGCTTTATATCCAGGTCATCCATAAAAATAGGCAATTAACACTCACAGAGTTAACCTGGTTACTAAATGTTAAAGAATAAAATAAAGACAATATGGCGATAGCAGTGTGGGAGTGGACACACTCATTTAGGGGCTTAAGTACAGACTGTAATTGTGGAACAGCAATACTATATTGTTTGCTGTGATTGTATTAGACAATGTGATGTGTGCATGGTTTGCAATGTGTATTTATGAATCATATCCTGTACATTATCATAGTTCTTTGAATGCACTGCATTTGAATGGCACTGCTGCTAGACTACCTATGCAGATTTGTTCTAGCCAGTTGTGTGCCACACCCCTTTAGCAGGCTTCTCTTGACTGCTGGAGCTGTGCCCATTGGACACTGCAACTTTCTGCCCCACTGGGGGAGGTATATGCAATATGTTGGAGATTTGCACAGATTTCTGAGCCCATCCAACATGAATGTTCTGCGCATCGTAAATGCTCCTTCTGGCTGTGATACACCCTGCCAATTGATTAGACAATCTCTCAGTATTTGACAGGTGTTTTTGTGGCACGATGGCTGTGGTATGATACCCACCCCACCATGCAGGACAAAAGGCCATGACCTAGGTGGATGTAGCACAGGGTGTTTACCCCGGATCCGGTACAATGTTATGCATATTATGATACAGTGCTGTGTAGTGTCCGCTCCCTAAACACAGGTCAGATAGTATCATTCATACCCCTAGACACAGTAAGGGGGTCCTTACACATGTATCCATGGTCCATTACTGTATGCATCCATCTACAGCTACAGCTTGTGTGGGTCACATGTGGTATGGTGTGTGCCCTGAACATACTGCAATGTGCAGGTCACTGGTAGTTTGGTTTGTGCACTGTGCACAGTGTACTTCAGGTGGGGCCCCCAGCAGGGGCATGTAGGCCACCAGGCATTGTCAAGCCACATACCAGTCATGGCCCTCTGCCATGCATGGCTGTGCAGTGCTGTGTGTTACATGCTGTTGGTGCCACATGGGTGTGAATGGCACATGACTGTTACACACTTCAGTGCCCTGTCATTCTCTTATATACTGTTTTCTGTGTTTTGTGTCTCCACAGATCTGGCAGCACTGGTACAACATCCCAGAGATGAGGAGGACAAGGGATGGATGTGCCTGTGTCCCCAGTGCCTGCACCTTGACTCACCAGAGGGGGAGGTCTGCCAGCATCCATGGTAACAGCAACTAGCCCAATGCAACCTGAGGCAGGCACAACAGGCCATGTGCCAGAGGGTCAGGGACATCATGGGATTTGTCTCAGGTGGGGACAGATTGGAACAGCCATGTAGGGTAACCCACTCAGGCATGTCACTATGTGTTTTCATATTGCACCATCCAGCCCCATGTGCATCATATGGTTGCTGGGTACTGTACATGCTGTATGAGTGTGACATGCTGACTCCCATCTTGTGCATCTCTACTGCCCTGTGCATCACTGTACATTGCCATTCTGCAATGCCTGTGTGCCCTTCCCGTGTCTGGTGGTATGCTTGCTGGTACATATTGTGTGCCCTATGTATGTTACTTTACAGTGGGGAATCCCAGTGTGGCACCACTCCACCAAACACTTCCACTGTTGTCCCTATATATGTCCACTGGCCTGCATACTTTGGTGCACTGAACACTATGGTTGCAACATTCTGTTAGGTGCATGTCACTGTACCACTGGTCTGTTACATATCACCCACTCCATGCCTCACCACTGTCACTTGTGTCTCCTGCATCATACAGCATACTATTATCACATACACTCTTCACTGTGTGTCATGTGACCTTTGGACATGTGCACCCAGCCTTGGGGAACCTTACATGGGGTGGATGCCCATGGTGTCACACACAACACTGTCCACAGTACCACAGTCATACTCCCAGTCATGTGGGTGACAATGTCTGTAGTACACACACAGTCATTAGCAGGAACTGCGATGTACATGCCTGGCATGGGCCATGTCCATATGTGCCAGTGTGCACTGCACAGGTGGTTTGTCAGGTGTATATATTGTGTGCTCCCCCACTGAGAGCCATGTATGTTGCACACATGCAGTTTGTACCTGGTACATCACCTGACACAGATCTGCCCCATGTCATGTGTGGCACACATGCTGGCTATGTTTCCTTTGTCGATCCAGGTGCTCATCCACAACAGACCCACAGGATGCCTGAAGAGGAACTACAGCCCATAATGAGGAGAACCCAGCACCACGTGAGGGGGGGATCCGTGTCCTGCTGGGGAGGTGACTGGCCTCCTCTGTGATCTTGTAGCCAGGAAGTGAGTGCCGTCCATGACACTCAGACTGCAGTAGCAGCAATAGCCATGTGGGCCAACTGAAGGCCACTAGTGTGATGTTGGATTGACATAGCCCTCAGGCAATGGCAGGGGTCTGTTTTTCCTGGATATTTGCCAGTTTTATTTTGTAGGGCTCCTTGATAGCATGCCACCATTTTCTTTTTTTCTGACAGTTTGCCTGTTATTTAATGTTTGGTGGTTTGCCTTTTTTTGTTTTAGTTGGGCAGTTTGCCAACCTTTATTTAGTTTATGGTGGTTTGCTTGGGTTTTATTTAGGGCACTTTTGCCATATTTCTTTAAATTTTTATTGGCTGTGTGCCGCGCTGCGTTCGGCTTGCGCGCGTCGTAAGGGCGTTTTGGGAAATGGACACTTTGGGTGTGCCTCTCCTTACAATCCACTGCTCAGTTGAGCAGGTATGGCGATCCTGCACCAATGGGTGCAGGGCTGTGTGTGACAACTATGGTCTTACGCTTCAAAGAAAACCACCACTGTTCATACAGGCACGCCGTCGTCGACGCCGCCTCCGCTCACGCCCGCCCCTCCTCCCGTCGCGCCGCCCCTCCCAAAGCTTTGGTGCCATGCTGGGAGCCCACCCAGCATGGCAAGCGTCCGTTGTTTGCCAATGGGGGTGCCCAATCATCCGTCGGCTCCTCGGCCCCCCCAGCCATCTTCTGCCGCACGCTGGGGCCCACCCCAGCATGGCAAACATCACGCGTTGTCAGCCGACGGGGGTGCCCAATCCCCACGTTGGCTCCACGCACCCAGCCCATCTTCTGCCACGCTGAGGCCACCACAGCATGGCAAATGTCCAGCGTCGTCAATGGTAAAAAAAAAAACCTGTAAAGTAAGCAGTCCCGCGCGGTCTCCCGCCCCCTCCACAACCCGCACCCACCCACTCGCACCCTGCCTCCCCACACCCCACCCTCATGCCTCCGGAGCTCAGTGCAGCGATCTGCGGTGGACGGGAACTGCGTCTACACTCTTCAAAGCGACCGCGAACTGAGAAATGCCGGTAAGCTGTATAATGGGCTAGATAGGGTTTTCAACTTTATTGCATATCTTAGGCATTTTTGGAATTTTGCCAATTTTCAACATGGGGTTTTGGGACCCCTTCTCATGAATGATGTCACTGTCATGGCGTTATTGGGCCCGAAGGGTGATTTGCCAGTCTGTGTGCGAGTCACTGCGTGAAATCACGCCGGACTGTATCCATGAATGTTTATCGATCGAAGATCTAAAAACCACGTAATCAAAACCATCAACGACTCGTTTCGGATCGTTGCACAGTTCCTCATGATCTCGTAAGTTCACGAATTTTCAATATTTTCACTCCAGATATTCAACATTGCCATTTTACCACACCTCCTTATGAGCAGTACAGCTGTCATTTTCACATCTCACCCAAAAGCGTGTTTCCACCATGTAGCGCACAATGGTGCAGTCGATTGTCTTGAAATCAATGTATGGGACACATTAAGAAAATCACAGTGACACTGATCATGAGCAGAGGTTTTAAAATGGCTGTGTTGAAATTGTGAAAAAATTCTAAAATAGACTGTTTATGAGTCTGTGTTGCGCAGTTCCTACGCATGCTTCGTAAGTTTTGAATTTTCAATATTTTCCTCCCAGATTTTCAACATTGCCATTTTACCACACCTCCTCATGAGCAGCACAGCTGTCATTTTCATCCTGCCCAAAACATGTTTCCGCCATGTGCGCACAATGGCACAGTCGGTGTGCGAACTCAATGTATGGGACACATTAAGAAAATCAGTGACACTGTTCATGAGCAGAGGTCTTAAAATGGCTGTGTTATTAATTTGGTGAAAAAATTCTAAAAATGACTGTTTCACGAGGTGTTCATTCGCAGGCTCCTATGCCACACTCATAAGTTTGCAATTTTCAATATTTTCACTCCACATTTTCAACATTGCCATTTTACCACACCTCCTTATGAGCAGTGCAGCTATCAATTTTCACATCTTGCCCAAAACGTGTTTCCGCCCATGTAGCGCACAATGGCACAGTCGCTGTGCAAACTCAGTGTATGGGACACATTAAGAAAATCACAGTGTCATAGTTCATGAGCAGAGATCTTAAAATGGCTATGTTGAAAATTTGGTGAAAAAATTCCTACAAATAACTGTTTTACGAGTGTGCGCTGTGCAGTTCTTATGCACGCTCGTAAGTTTGCGAATTTCCAATATTTTTACTCCAGATTTTCAACATTGCCATTTTACCACACCTCCTTATGAGCAGTACAGCTGTCATTTTCACATCCTGCCCAAAGCGTGTTTCCGCCCATCTAATGTGCACAGTGGCGCAGATCGGTGTCCCGAAATCAATCTATGGGACACAGTAAGAAAATCACAGTGACACTGTTCATTAACAGAGGTTTTAAAATGGCAATGTTGAAAATTTAGTGAAAAATTCTAAAATGACTGTTTTACGGCGTGCATTGCACAGTTCCATACGCACGCTCGTAGGTTTGTGAATTTTCAATATTTCCACTCCAAATTTTCAACATTGGCATTTTACCACACCTCCTCATGAGCAGTATAGCTGTCATTTTTCACATCCTGCCCAAAACGTGTTTCCGCCCATGTAGCGCAGAATGGCGCAGTCGGTGTGTGAAATCAATGTATGGGACACATTAAGAAAATCACAGTGACACTGATCATGAGCAGAGGTCTTAAAATGGCTACGCTGAAAATGTGGTGAAAAAATTCCTAAAAAAGACTGTTTTACGAGCGTGCGTTGCACAGTTCCCATGCACGCTCGTAGGTTTGTGAATTTTCAATATTTCCACTCCAGATTTTCAACATTGGCATTTTACCACACCTCCTCATGAGCAGTATACTCATTTTCTCATCCTGCCCAAAACATGTTTCGCCATGTGGCAGCACAATGGGCGCAGTCGGTGTGTGAAATCAATGTATGGGACACATTAAGAAAATCACAGTGACACTGTTCATGAGCAGAGGTCTTAAAATGGCTATGTTGAAAATTTTTGGTGAAAAAATTCCTAAAAATGACTGTTTTACGAGTGTGCGTTGCGCAGTTCCTACGCACGCTCGTAAGTTTGCGAATTTTCAATATTTTCACTCCAGATTTTCAACATTGCCATTTTACCACACCTCCTTATGAGCAGTACAGCTGTCATTTTTCACATCCTGCCCAAAACGTGTTTCCGCCCATGTAGTGCACAATGGTGCAGTCAGTGTGCAAAATCAATGTATGGGACACAGTAAGACAATTACAGTGACACTGTTCATTAGCAGAGGTTTTAAAATGCCAATGTTGAAAATTTGGTGAAAAAATTCCTAACAATCACTGTTTTATGAGTGTGTGTTGCACAGTTCCCACGCACGCTCGTAGGTTTGCAAATTTTCAATATTTCCACTCCAGATTTTCAATATTGCCATTTTACCACACTTCCTTATGAGCAGTACAGCTGTCATTTTTCACATCCTGCCCAAAACATGTTTCCGCCTATGTAGCGCACAATGGGGTTAACAAAAAGGTCATGCTGAAAATTTATTGTGCAAACACCAGCAATCGCATAGAGCATTAGGGTAAAGCACCATATGTGCCAAACACCACTGCAAATACCTGCAAGCGAACGTTCGGCATTGACAAATGCTTGTTTGGTTAATGGTAGTGTGCCACTGTACTTTTGTTTATGGCCATTGCCACATTTGTGTTATTTTGTGGCAGTTTGCCACATATCTTTTATTTATTGGCTGTGTGCCACTTAAGTAGCAAAATCTGAACACTTTCATTCAAATTTCCAGACCAATATAAACAATCCTTCTAAGTTCTGGAAGGTGGTAAATGCCCTCTTCTCTCCTACAGATCACTCACTTACCCCAATGATCAAGCAAAATAACCTCCTCCTCACTGACCACATGGCTATAGCCGAGTGTTTTAACTTGCGCTTTACTACCTCAGCCTCTGGCCTTCTTGCCTCCCTCCCCCAAACAGCACCCTGCTCCCCTTTTCCTTCTAGCAGCAATCCCTACCTCAACTGCCCATCCTCCACTTCCTTTTCTTTCTCTCCAATAACTCTTACAGACACACTTAACACTCTCCTTGCAATAAATCCCTCCAAGGGATGCTCCCCAGATTACCTTGATCCTAAGCTTCTTTATCTCACTGCTCCAGCTATTTCATACCCTTTGTCTGCCCTCTTAAACCTGTCATTTGCGACTGCCACTGTCCCTTCAGCCTGGAGGCATGCAACTGTCCTCCCCCTCCCTAAAGGTGGTGATTCTACCTCAACAGGCAACTATTGACCTATTTCCTTACTTCCTACGCTAGCAAAGCTGCAGGAACATCTGGTCCTGTCTCAGCTCTCCTCCTTTCTTGACCACTCCTCCTTCTTCACTCCCTTCCAGTCTGCTTTTAGGAAAAAACACTCCACCACCACCTCACTACTGAGACTTGCTGACTCCATCGCCTCTGTAATGGATGGTGGCCAGGTTACCTCTGCTATCTTTGTCGACTTAGCCAAAGCTTTTGACACTGTCTCCCACAGTCTCCTACTGAACACCCTTTCTTCAACTGGCCTCACCCCCTCTGCCATCAATTGGTTCAAGGACTACCTAAATGGCAGATCACAATCAGTTCATATTGCAGACACCATCTCCCCCCCCCCCATCAACACTGGAGCCCCACAGAGCTCAGTGTTTGGTCCACTCCTTTCTCCATTTTTCTGAATGACCTCCCTAAGGTTTGTACATCTGCTTTCATACATATGTATGTGGATGACACTGTTGTATATACTTCTGGCAAATCCATCTCTGACATGACAACGAGACTCCAACTGGCCTTCAATAAGGTCCAGCTCTGGCTTAGCTCATATCAGTTATTTCTCAATGCCAAAAAGACAGTCTCCATGACCTTCGGCACAAGGTAGCGACTCACAAGGTTAACTGATATGCCCACCTTCCACACTCTCAATGGGACTCCACTCAAGGACGCCTCCTCCTTTTGATACCTTGGTGTCTGGCTTGGCCAACACCTAAGTTTCTCTGTGCATATTGATGCCATTCTGAAGAAAGTGCACCACAAGTTAGGTTCCTTGTTCAGAAACCGGAGCTGCATTCCACTCCCGGCAAGGCAAGAGATAGTACAGAAGATGACCCTCCCTATACTTGACTTTTGAGAACTAGTCTACAGTGCTGCTCCTTTGTCCTCCCTAGCCAGACTGGATACCCTTTTTAACTCCTTCTGCCATTTTGTTCTTGACTCCTCTCCCCTAACCCATCACTGTGATCTCTACCGCTCTCTGTCCTTTACCTCGCTTACCAACAGACATGCCCTACACTCTGCAAAATTTATCTCAAAATACTGGCTTGGTTCCCTCCCCACTTACCTACCTGATTCTCTAACCATCCCTCCCTTTCTTTCTACACACTAAGATCTTGTGACACAAGTATCCTAGCCACCCCTCATCACTTCCCAAATGCAGGGCAAAACAGGTTCTTCTACCGGCTCCCTAGGTTTATAAACTCCCTCCCCCCACAGATCTATCACTCATCTACCAATGCCTCTCTAACTGCTGCCCTACACAACTATCTATCCATCAACTGCTCCTGCTATTGTACCCCTCCTTACTGACCAGTTACAGTCTTCCTCCTCCCTCATCCTTCTGATCATGTGCTTTAACAACCTGAGGTACCTAGTAAATACATGGCTCCGTGCCTCTATACAACTACTCAAACATCTCTACTCTTTATCCTACCCTCATTATAGCACTTCTTCTGCTAACCATGCACTTACTGGGTATTGTAATTACATGCAACTGTACATTTAAATTCATTACTGTATTTTATCATGATATCTATGTTATTTTTGTATGATGTTTTCCCCAATTGTTACCCTTCCCCCCAGGACGTACCATGAGATGAGGAACTTGTTGTTTAGCATGCCTTTCCTGGTGAAACATTTCAATAAATAAATAAAAATAAATAAATTTGTTTTTGGCAGTGTGCCCTGTTAGTTTTGTGTATGGCCGTTTACCTGTTTTTTATTTTATTTATATGTATAATTACCTATTGCTTCTACCTACATACGTGTTTGTTACACTTTATAGTTCTGTGTGCTTGTCTGGGGTGGGGGTACTGCCTGTGATATGTCATTGATGCTGTCACTTGGTTCTATGGATTCCTTTTGTGATTACAAGGTGAAGTTTGCATAGCACATTGAGGCAGTGTTTGTGGATGCATTTATGACCGCCACTATTGCTTGCTGTATTGATACACATTGTGTGAACCCTGTGTCAGTTTATGAATGTTCCAGTATACCATTGTTTGGCAACTGGCGCAGATTAGTGAATGTTAGCAGTGATTTGTGTTGCAATTAGTGATACTTCTGAATAGCCCTGCCCAGGTCTCTTATGTTTCATATTAATGCATATTACCCATTGTTTCTACATATGTGTCTATTGTGAAGCAATATAAAGTTGTTTTTAGCTATAATAATTTGTACAAAGTGTATGCATTGTACATGCCACGTTAGATTATCCTCCTCTTTTTTGTAATATGTATCAGTGCTTATGGATTTGTGTCTGTATCACCTCTTATGTTTTGTTTTGCAACTGTCCAGGTTGAGCCTGTAAAAGGACAATGTGGCCCAGTGAATCTTACCCAGTTAAAAAAAGCAATACCAAATACAATAAGCACATATTCCAACATCATTAACAAAATCAGAGGCTGTGGAAATAGTTGACACTCTTAAAATGTATTAACATATGTCTGTGCATTTTATTCTGGGATTCCAGTCATTGTGATAGGGGACAGCAATGCCAGAGTTGCAGAAAACAAAAAATATAGACTGTGTATGGACCATTGATGACTGATCTAGGAGTACCCATTAGATATTCTAGAAACAAAAAATGCAATACAATGGGGTATGTTGCTAAATGCACTTGATGAAGTGAATATGAGAGTTCTGAACAGCCATACAATGGGGGATTTAAATGAACTCTTATTCATGAAAAAGAGAGAATAGGGAGTGTACTTGATCTGGGGATCACTGATGCATATAATTATATTGTATGGTGAGGGCTTGTTGTGTATGGAACCCCATGGGTTTCAAAATGTTGTTGAACCACAGTTCAAGGATTACGGAATTAACTTCCTCAATAGGTCTTGGGGCAGAGCTGTCATATTCTTAATAACCCAGCTCAGTGCATGAAGGGTAAGTACACACCACAAAAAGAAGGAAAAAAAAACAAAACAATAAATATATATATTACATATTGTATATTATAAGGGAGAGGGACATGTGGGGAGTGGTGCAATGCACTGGCTGTGGGGCAGCAGTTTTCCGGGAGACATTCTGGAAACTGCATTGCTGTTCTATTTGCAGGCAACTTTCAGCTCTGAGGGAGGAGGTTGCCCACCTCCAGGCTGAACTGGCAAGGACTAAGGAGGCCTCCCCCACCCAAAGAGCACTACTGCCACAACCACTGCCTCAGATGCTGCCAAGTATGAAGAGCAGTTGGACACAGTGGGTTCTGGGAGGGTGCGGGTGGTGGAACAGAGGCAAAGCCCCCTAGTTGTACCTCTACACAAACCATACACCAGTCTAGCAGAGCAAGGTTCCTCTATGATGGCACCCTCAGTGGAGACGAAGAAGAATGCTGAGGACATCCGCAAGGGAGACCCACAGAAGGGTGACAAGGGACACCACATGGGAAGGAAACAGCTTCTGTTAGGGGACTCAGTTGTTAGAGGGGTAGACCTGGGGAAGGGAGAGGAGAGGGAAGTAAGGTGCCTGCCTGATGCCATGGCTTGGAGGGACAAGAAGCGAATCGTCAGGATTGCAGAAGCAGCATCACAGGAGAGGGAACTAGATATCATTGTCCACCTTGGGACAAATGACCTAGCTAGGCATGGGATCAGTGCAGTGCAGGATGAAATTGTGGAGTTGGGGAGGGGCATCAGACAGGCAGCAAGCACGGTTACCTTCTCAGAGGTGCTGCCAGTCCATGGCAGGGGTGAGGCTAGGGTACTGCACACCATGCAGTTTAATGAATGGTTGCAAAACTGGTGCAGAGCACAGGGCTTTGGCTTCATTGGGGACTGGGGGTACACCTGGAGAGATGAAGGTCTATACTGGCATGATGGTCTGCATCTGTCCATGAAGGGAACCAAGATCCTAAGTGACAGGTTTAAATGCTTCCTTGGCAAACTTTTAAACTAGCCATGGGGGAAGTGCTAATAAGAGGCAGGAAATTTCAAGCCTCCCCCAACAAAACATGCCAGGTAGTAAGGTAAACACAGAGGTACAGTGCTCAACAGAGAGCAGGACAGGGGTAAATGGAAAAATAGACAAGGGCAAAAAGAGCAGGCATGGGGGAAAAAAGGATAAAGCCAACATTAAATGGAGGGCAATGAGTACCAATGCCCGTAGTGTGGGAAACAAGCTTCCTGAGCTAGTAGCCTTGATGGAAGATGAACAGTTGGGTATTGTGGCAGTCACGGAAACATGGTACATGGAGAACCATGACTGGGATGTCAACATACCGGAGTACACAGTCTACAGAAGGGACAGGGAGGGGAAAAGAGGAGGTGGAGTAGCTCTATACATAAGGGAAAGGATCAAAGCTACAGAACTAAAAAGTAAAGGGGGAGGACAAGAGGCACTCTGGGTCTCCTTGGAGACAGGGAATGGCATCACAATCCGCACAGGGGTTGTATACAGACCCCCATCTCAAGGCGAGGAAATGGACAAGAAAATGATAGAGCACATTCTCAAAATGGCTGAAAAAGGGGAGATACTGTTGATGGGGGACCTGAATATGCCAGATGTTAACTGGATGACATGTACTACAGCCACATCCAAGAGCAGGGTCATTCTCGATGCCCTGCAGGGGGCAGGCCTCAGACAGCTAGTGTTGGAACCCACTCGGGAGGGAGCAATACTAGACCTGGTACTCTCAAATGGAGAGAGGATCATAAATTTAGAAGTCAGTAGACATCTGGGAACAAGTGACCACTGCACAGTGTGCTTCACAATAAGCACAACCATGGAGACTAGCCATACAAAAACAGGCATACTGGACTTTAGAAGGGTTGACTTTAGCAAAATAGGTGAAGAATAGTTGAGTACCTAGAGGCCAGTGGGGCACAGGACCCAAGGCAGCATGGGTTCACTGCGGGAAGGTCATGTCAGATGAATCTAATAGATTTCTTTGACTGGGTGACCAAAGTAGTAGACCAGGGAGGGGCTGTGGACATGGCCTACCTAGACTTTAGCAAGGCATTTGACACAGTCCCACACAAAAGATTAATAGTCAAATTAACCAGCCTGGGAGTGGGTCCCAGGGTGGTAGCCTGGGTAAAACATTGGCTGGACAACAGGACACAGAAGGTAATTGTAAATGGAGTCCACTCTGAAGAAAGAGGGGTTACTAATGGGGTACCGCAGGGTTCAGTCTTGGGTCCAGTCCTTTTTAATGTCTTCATAAGTGACATTGCAGAGGGACTGGAAGGAAAAGTATGCCTCTTTGCAGATGACACAAAGATCTGCAACAGGGTTGATACACAGGGAGGCATGGAAAGGATGAGAAGGGACTTGGCAAGGTTGGAGGAATGGTCAGAAGTATGGCAGCTAGGATTCAATGCAAAGAAGTGCAAAATAATGCACCTGGGAAGCAAGAACAGAGGGAAAGAATACACAATGAGGGGGGAGGTAGTAACAACAACAAAAAAGGAAAGGGACCTGGGGGTAATCATATCAGATGACCTTAAGGTTAACAAGCAATGTGAGAAGGCAGTAGGGAGGGCTGGGGGTATACTGGGGTGCATAGGGAGAGGCATCAGCAGCAGAAAACAGGAAGTTGTTATCCCTGTGTACAGACAGTTGGTGAGACCCCATCTGGAGTACTGTGTCCAGTTCTGGAGACCCCATCTCTGCAAGGACATAGACAGGATAGAGGCAGTCCAGAGGAGGGCAACTAAAATGGTGCAGGGTCTGCAAGAGAAGCCGTATGAGGAGAGACTAAAGGAGCTTAATATGTATACCCTTGTGAGGAAAGAAGGGAGAGGGGACATGATAGAAACTTTTAAGTACCTCAGTAGAATCAACAAAGTCCAAGAGGGTAGCATCTTTCAGAAAAAGAGACATACAAGAACAAGGGACACAATTTAAAGATGGGGGTTCAGGGCAATGTGGAGGTATTATTTCACAGAGAGGGTAGTGGATGCATGGAACAGCCTTCCTGAGGAGGTTGTGGGGTCTAAAACTGTGGGAGAATTCAAGAATGCATGGGACAGACATAAGACAATTCTTGTGGGGGTTAGGAAGAAATAGGCTGTTGGTTAACTAGGATCTGCGGCTTATCATGTAGGTAGGGAAATGGGCAGACTAGATGGGCCAAGTGGTCCTTATCTGCCATCAAAGTCAAAGTCTATGTTACCTGAGGAACACTAGCAAATGGCCAAAAAGGAGGGGTGGAAGAACAACGGAGAAAAATCAAAACTACCATCATAGAGGCAACAAGCCTTTGTGTGAAACAGATAAAACAAAGCGGAGTAAAAAACCACTATGGTTCTCAAAAGAGGCGACAGGGAAGGTTAAGAAGAAAAAGGCTGCATTCAAAAAGTATAAGGAATCACAGAAGGAGCACGACAGGGAACTGTATCAATTAAAACAGAAAGAAGTGGGGAAGGCAGTTAGAATAGCAAAAGCCCAAACTGAAGAAAAAATAGCCAATTCAGTTAAGAAGGGGGATAAAACCTTTATAGGTACATTAAGGAGCATAGAAAGGTTATGGAGGAATAGTGAAGATTAATAAGGAGAGGGAGGTGGGCAGAGGAGACAGTGAAAAGGCAGAGATACTGAATGAATACTTTTACTCAGTATCTCAAAAGAAGATGAGGAGGAGTTACCTAAACCAGACAATAGAAGCACTCTGGGTGGGGGTTGACACCAGTCCATTTACAGAAGAAAGAGTCCAGAAAGAACTCCTAAAACTCAAGGTGGACAAAGAATGGGGCCTGACGGGATTCACCCCAGAATCCTAAAAGAACTAAGGGAGGACCTAGTGACACCACTGACCACACTTTTTAACAAATCATGGGAGGATGGGGTGGTAACTGAGGACTGGAGGAGGGCAGATGTGATTCTCCTTCACAAAAGTGGGAGCAAGGCAGAAGCAGGAAATTGCAGACCTGTAAGTTTGACCTCAGTGGTAGGGAAAATGATGGAATCACATCTGAAAGAAAGAATTGTTGAGTACCTAGAGGCCAGTGGGGCACAGGACCCAAAGCAGCATGGATTTACAGCAGGAAGGTCATGTCAGACGAATCTAATAGATTTCTTTGACTAGGTGACCAAAGTAATAGACCAGGGAGGGGCTGTGGATATGGCCTACCTAGACTTTGGCAAGGCACTTGACACAGTCCCGCACAAAAGTTTAATAATCAAGTTAGCCAACCTGGGAGTGGGTCCCAGGGTGGTAACCTGGGTAGCAAACTGGCTGCACAACAGGACACAGAAGGTAATAGTGAATGGAACACATTCTGAAGAAAGTGGGGTCACTAGTGGAGTACCTCAGGGCTCAGTACTGGGTCCAGTCCTCTTTAACATCTTTATGAGTGACACTGCAGAGGGTCTGGAGGAAAAGGTATGCCTCTTTGCAGATGACACAAAGATCTGTAACAGAGTTGATACACAAGGGGGGATAGAAAGGATGAGAAGGGACTTGGCAAGGTTGGAGGAATGGTCAGACATATGGCAACTTAGATTCAATACAAAGAAGTGCAAAGTAATGCACCTGGGAAACAAAAACCCAGGAGAAGAGTACACAATAGCAGGGGAGGTACTGACAACAACAAAAATGGAAAGGGACCTGGGGGTAGTCATATCAGATGATCTAAAGGTGGGTAAGCAATGTGAGAAGTCAGTAAGGAGAGCCACGGGGATACTGGGATGCATAGGAAGGGGCATCACAAGTAGGAAAAGGGAAGTGGTTATCCCTCTGTACAGACAGTTGGTGAGACCTCATCTGGAATACTGTGTGCAGTTTTGGAGACCTCATCTACGCAAGGACATAGACAGGATGGAAGCAGTCCAGAGGAGGGCAACTAAAATGGTGCAGGGTCTGCATCAGAAACCATATGAAGAGAGACTGAGAGAGCTTAATATGTATACCCTTGATGAAAGGAGGGACGGGGGAC
Source organism: Neoceratodus forsteri (assembly GCA_016271365.2). Classification (NCBI taxonomy): domain Eukaryota; kingdom Metazoa; phylum Chordata; order Ceratodontiformes; family Ceratodontidae; genus Neoceratodus; species Neoceratodus forsteri. The sequence continues at coordinate 989,001,818 of CM028131.1, read as the reverse complement.
ATGATAGAAACATTCAAGTACCTCAAGGGAATCAACAAAGTCTAGGAGGGTAGCATCTTTCAGAAAAAGAGATGTGTAAGAACAAGGGGGCACAATTTAAAGATAGAGGGGGGATGGCTCAGGGGTAATGTGAGGACATTTCTTTTCACGGAAAGAGTGGTGGATGCATGGAACCTCCTTCCTGGGGAGGTTGTTGGGTCTAAAACAGTGGGGGAATTCAAGCATGCATGGGACAGACATAAGTCAATTGTAGTGGGGGGTGGCAGGAAGTAGGCTGTTGGTTAACTAGAATCTGCATCTTAGCCAGAAGGTAGGGAAATGGGCAGACTGGGTGGGTCAAGTGGTCCTTATCTGCCATCAAAGTCTATGTTTCTATGTTTCTATGAATGCAATTATACCACAACAACATTTCAAAACCCTCTAGAGGTTCCACACACTCAACCATTGTTAAAAGATGACCAGACACAAAAACACACTCGGGGCAGTGACAATGGTGGCACGATCACTTGAAATGATGACTATAACATGGCACGATGAAAAAACACAGGATTGACCAGATATTTTCAACTATAAAAAACAAACAAACTGCAGGATCAACCAGATATTTAAAACTATTCACATTAACAAAAGCAGTTCCTCTCACTCAGGTTCTCTCACTTAGTTAGAGAGATGGCCACCATGTTTTCTTTTTTGAAACCCCTCCCAAAGGCAGCTGACAGCCAGTGGCAGACTGCACTACAGATGTAGGGATGTTTGGTCCCTAACAACCACAGCACTGACCCTTGCAATCAGACTTCAATTCTGGACTGACACATTTCTTTAACTCTTAAAAACAAATTAAAATGTTTACTTAAATTATGTTAGGGGTACCTTACACTATTAAAAATAGTGGATGGGCAACTCTTTGCTCAACCAGTGTGTTACACCATCTCGGGGCTCTGATTCTCATGGACCACTTGAGCTTTGGTCTCGAGATCACAGGAAATCAGAACCCCTTGGTGGCACAACACACTGGTTGTGCAGAGTTGCCCATCCACTATTCTCTATATAATGTTGTTAAGGAATTTAAAGTGGCACTGCCAGACACTTTTGCATCATATTATTTCTAGTTGAAACCCCACCTTTTATGATTGCTTACCTTCTCTGAAACTCATAGAAGTTGATAGCTGTTTTATCAGTTTCCCTTCTTAGTAGAACTGAAATGCATGGGAATGGTGCAATTATACAAAACCTTGTTTTACTTCAAATCCTTGGTCCACTCTTATTACATACAGAACACCCCCAAACAGGGCAGCCACTCATGATGCAATAGTCTTCTCATACAGCATTATGAGTGGCTAGATTGTGTTAGGGGCATTCCCAGGTCCAGGAAAGATGCAGTGGGAGTTGATCAAAGATTGTAAACATACACATTTTTGTGTGGTAACACCAGTATGGTGAGCAGTGTATTTTTTACCTTTAAAAAGAAAAAGAAATCAGAATCAAACTACCAGCTACATCAGCAATCTCTACAGAATGTGAGCAAATATTAAACACATTTTTTTTTTAATTTTTGGGACAGTTTGAGGCTTAAGGGGGTAGACAGTGTCCCTTTAAGGTTATTAGAATTGAAGGCAACCATTCACCTATAGCATGCACTTTTGAAAGTGATGCTATGAGAATAAACAGTTACAGCAGACAAAAAGACATACAACATGATAATTGGCTTAGTACCTCAGATAAGTGCATTAAAATCAGACAGTGTCTGATTATGGAATGTATTCTAGGAGGTCTTATAAATATCAATAAAACTGAGGAATTTAAAAATGCTTTAGCTGGGGAGAATTAATTCAAAGATGAGAATTTTATTGATAAATATAACTAACTGATAAAGGAAGTTTCTGAGGTCCTGGTAGGTGCAACAAGAGATGAGACTAAGCAAAGGTTCATTAACCGTACCTGGTTTGATAAAGACTGCAGGTGGAAAAAAATATTTTAACAAAAGTATATTAATTAGTATTCTCTAACCCTTTGTAGGCTAATACGGAAGCACATGCTAATCTGAGGAAAACATAAATATCTGCTCAATGCTTCACACTGAGCTAATCAAGATAAACTATATGATGTACCAGAAACTGCTGTTGGTGAGAAAGACCCCCAACATTTTGGAGTATAGTGTCCTTCGGCTATAAAGAGAAAAGGGTAAATGTTCAAACTAATATATCACAGGATGCCTGGAGCTCTTATTATTAAAATATTTATGAAAATAACACATGTTAGAGGGAATATAAACTGGATTCAAAATAGTCTCCCAGTAGAACTTTCAGAAATCCCACTTATTGAGCATCTGAGTCAAAATAAAAAAATTCATTTTAAAGCAAAAACATAAAAATTAAAAAAAAAAAAAAGAAGAAGGCACCCACCTACAATGAAACACCTGCAGAGGCCCTACATGCCCAAACAGAATGTTGGACAGAAATACTTTCAGGGTTTTTTAACCCTATTACTGTACCTCCTCACTAACATTACCAAAAGAGTGGCACATAGGTGTTGTAGTATCCATTTGTAAAAAGCATGACCAACACCAAATTTTCACATGCTTGTATTTGCTGTGCAGTTGTTAGGCATAGATAGAACAGCAGTTACAATTAGCCAATTAATATTATAAGTTACAATAGTGAAATTGTCATGACTGGAAAATGAAAAGGTTCACACATAAACTTGTTGTTTTCTTAGAGTGTGACCCTGAATTGTCGAGATAGTATTTTTATTACTACAGCATATGAATGTGACAGGTGTCATTTATCAAATGCCACTGGTGATTTTGAATGACTGCAGAAATAGGTTTTAGAGGGGGATTTGAAAATGACACCTGTCACGTTCATTAGATAGTGTAAAAATCACTATGTTGAAAATGTGGATTCAAAAAGTAAAACAAGGAGTGACATTCACTGTGGCAGCCCAAAGGAGATCAGCTGTTCTTAACAGACTGCTCATGCTAGCCAGTCTTTTTTTCGGGCAAACTGTAGTGTCCTGATCACTGTGATGCTATGTGGAGGAGTTCATATACAATATCAATATAATAAAAATGTATCTGGTGCTGTATTTATCTGGTAGATTTAGATAAAAACACTTTCTGTCAGTTTCTTTACACCAACGTCTCATCCTGATGAGACATTGAGCTCTTGAGAGCAGGGGGCTTAACCGTTGTAATCATGCTGTGAACAAGAAGCAGCACTAACAATCTAAGACAATCACATATTTTTTAATTTATCGTAATATTGTATATGACCTCTTCCACAAAGCATTACAATGATCAGGACGGTGAATTTTGCTGGGAAAAACACCGGTGTGAACAGTCAGTTAAGAACAGTTGATCTCATTCGTGTTACCACGCTGAACATCACTCTTTGTTTGATGTCAATGACAGACTTAAACGGAGGAGGTGTGGCTGCAAATGAAAACATGGAGATCAGTACAGATGGAGTCAAGGTACAGATGGAGTCAAAGGATGCTTATAGATCTATGTAAAGAGTGAAAAGATTACAGTACCTTATACATTTGAAAACATGAACATTTTAATTAATACATGATCATTTAATGAATGAAAACTGTGCACAATCAATTAAAAATATTGCCACTGATCTAGTATCAAATTTTGTTTGGCAGAATAACAGTGTATAGTTTGAATTGTTTTTGATCAGATATATTTCTTATGGTTAGATGTACTGGAGTGCATTCCAGATGTTAAAAAGATAACAGTAGCCTTATAAATTTGAAAGCATGTGAACATTTTAATTAGCATGAACACAGAATGAATGAAAACTGTGCACAATCAATTATAAGTATCGCCATTGATCTAGTGTCATATCTTGTTCTGCAGAATAATATAGGTTGAATTGTTTTTGGTTACAGGTATTTCTTATGGTTAGGTGTACTGGAGTGCATTCCATTAGTTTGGGCAAATAAATGTAGGGACAGTACCGGCATGATGGGGGAGAAAAGAGTGGGGAGGCATAGGAAGCAAATAAGGGTGAGCAGGTAATGTGAATGACGATGAATGGCAGGGTTTTGGAAGAGCAGAGATCAGGGAGTGGGAGAGAAAGCAAGTGGCGTAAAGCTGCAAAGCTATATTCAGAATGAGAGGATGTGGGGGGTTCAGAGATGGGCTGGAAAAGAGGTGGAAAAAGAAAAGTTATTGTATGGGGATCATAGTAGGAAGACATATAAAGGAAGTGGAACAGAGGGCATTGTGAAGTAGTATTGAAAGTGATAGGATGGGGCAGAGGTAAGCAATAATACCCGACAGGGTGGGTGGTATTGGGGAATACCGGACTGCCCAGGGGCGTAATGAGGCCTGACGCCGCAGGCGGATGATCTTATAGCCCTTGGAAGATCTGGTATTATTCAATACCGTCCACAATGGAGGGTATTATTGTGCTTAGAAAATGGACAAACTGAATAAAAAAAATAAATTGCATGCTGAAATGTTACAATTATTAACTCTTACATGTTTTTGAAATAAAATAGTTCCTCTGCTTGGGTTATAATGCTTTTTTTTTTTGAACTGGGTTTCTTTGTGCTATGTGAGCCTCTGTAGCCTATCACCATAGTTAAATTAGTAGGTTGTCTGCAAAACGAGAAAATAACAAGAGACAGAGAGATTGGTATCTCTGAAAGCAGTAATGTGTATTAGACAAAAAAATATCTTTGCTGTTTTTCATGTAGGGTATGATCATGTTAAGTTGTTCAGACCTGCAAAGTGAAATGCTTTGTAGAGGCAGTGGATCATTCAGAGGAACTTAGGAGGAATGGGTTTCCTGTGTATTTTTGTTTGTTTGTGGGAGATGGCTATTTTGGGGCAAGCAGCAGTTGTGAGTACGTTGGTAAGGAGAGGCACGCGCTGCCCTTTTAAAATCGCGATGTCCAGCACTGGTTGTATTAAGCTGATGGGACTGACTGCTTTGTTTTTCTTTGCTGTATTTTTTTTTTAATTGTGTGGCTATTGTTTATTGCAATTGAGGCAGACTCAAGGTGGGGAAGGAGGGAATAACGTTGTATTTTAGGGCTTTTGGTTCTCCCACCCAACACTACACCCCCAAGTGACTACCCATAGTGCTGTCATTATTTAAAAAAAAACAAGCATTTGTCATTGCCGAGAGTTCGCTGTTGGTATTGCTCTTATACATGCCTCCCATGTGTATCTCTGTATATTCTTCTGTCTTGCATTTTAAGGGTGGGCATTATGGTTGGAAACCCTAATGCCCTGGGCATTTACTGGTATTTTTGCTCCAATTTTCAACATGGGCTTTTTGGACATCACCTCTTAAACAGTGCCAGTATCATTTTGTTACTCGATCCTCAAAGGTGATTTCGCACACCGAGTGTGCCAGTTGGTGCCACAGTGACGGAAACACATTTCACGCAGGATGTGAAAAATGGTAGCTGTACTTTTCATGAGGAGGTGTGAAGAAATGGCAATGTTGAAAATCTGGAGTGAAAATATGAAAAAGCGGTGAAGTTACAAGTGTGCATAGAAACTGCGCAATGCACGCTCGTAACACAGTCACTTTTGGAATGTTTTCACCAAATTTTCAACATGGCCTTTTGGGGATCTCCCCTCATGAACAGTGGCACTGGAATTTTATTACTCTGCTCCAAAAGTTAATTTCACACAGCAATTGCACCATTCTGTGCCACAGGTGCAAAAACACATTTTGGGAAGGATACAAAAAATGACAGCTGTACTGTTCATGAGGGTGTGTGAAAAAATGGCAATGTTGCAGATATAGTGTTAAAATCTTAAAAATTGATGACGTTAAGAGTGTGCATAGGAACTGCACAATGGACGCTTATAATGCAGTCATTTTTGGGATTTTTTTCACCAAATTTGCAACAAGGGCTTTTTGGGACCCCATCTCATAAACAGTGGCACTGTCATTTTCTTAATTGGTCCTGAAAGGTGATTCTGTGCAGTGACGGTGAAATCACCTTTTGGGATGGAGAAACTAATTGACAGTGACTATGTTCATGAGGTGGGGTCCCAAGAACCCCATGTTGAAATTTAGGACCAAAACTCCCAAAAATGGCCGAGATATCAACCTAAATTGAAAAAAAAAACCACATTCACTGCCATTATAGGATTTACCATCATTTCTTCAGTTTGTGGTCGGCTTTTGAAGAGTGCAGACGTGTTCTCAGTCTACTGAAGATCGCTGCTCCTGACCTCTACAGTTAAGTATGGGTGAAGGGGGTGTGGGGAGCTGGGGAGCACAGAAGGAAGGTGCGGATTGGGGGCGGGGGCCGGCAGCAATGACGAGGGACCGTTTTTCGTCTTTTCAGATTTAAAAAATTAAAAAGACTTTGCTGGTCTGTTTTCTTTTTCTACAGGGAAACTATAGATGTTGGCATGCTGGGGTGGGCTCCCAGTGTGCCAGAGTACTGGGGGTTCAAGGAGGGAACAATGCCGACTGGAGGAATGGCCACCCCGCGGTCGGAGTTTATGTGGGGGGGTGTATCTGACACCGAGAGTGGGAATCTCGGTGTCGGAAAACACCACAGCAGGTTTTGGCACACAGAGGTGGGCTCCAAGTGTGCCACATTAAAGGATAAGGGGTTTGGGGATACAGGCCACACAGGGATTGTGCACCCCGATGTTGGCAGGTGGGGGACGGGGGATCTGCCAGCGTGACAGGGATGTAGAGGAGGCAGACAAGGAAAGTGCCTCCTCCCAGCCAGTGCAATCAGATCGCACATACAGCAGGGCTTGAAACTAACTTTTTCAACCACCAGACCACAGGGCTAGTGACTGGAAAAATCCACCAACCCAGCACAAAAAATGAGAAACTCATTTTTTTCCATAGTTCAGCAGACTGCAACCTTCCTTTAATCTTTTAGAACTGGGAAAGAAATGTACCAGCCACAGCAACAAGCACCACCCCCCCCAATTCAGCAGGCATTAGCAAATTGCAAACACAGTAACACAGACACTGAGAAACCTAAGGTTGTACTGGGAGCATCTGAGGAAATAACAGTTTATTCCCTGGGGAAAAAAACACAAATGCTAGACACATTGTCCAGTTCACTCAGTAAATAGTGTTCTAATGGTACCTCTGCCATCAACAGATCTTTAAAAAAAAGAAACATTAGTTAACATCACTGTTACCACACTTTACTGAAGCAGACTGAATTGGGCTGGGGAGTACTAGTACTTTGCAGACAGTGAGTGTTTTTTTTTTCTAACTGCTGCCATGTAGAATTTCGCCAATTGTCATCACAAGAATGAGCCAGCAAGCATGTACGAACTCGTCGGAAAATCTACTCACTGTGACTTGACTAAGTTAAGTTCACCTGCCAGAATAACAATCCAAACAGAGCTTTACCATGATTCAGCGTGTTTTTAGGCTGATGCTGCACCATAAGCGAGGTGACTGACCTCCACATACATACATATATCCAGAAAGCAAAAAGGGGTGCGCAAATCAAGAACCAGCACTCAGTAAGATAAATTATCAAAAGTTTTTTTTACTGTTTTTATGAGTGCTTACAATGTTCATAGTAGCAATTACTGGGTTTTCCTACTTGCAGTTGCTGTGAACATTGTAAACACTCGTGGAAACAGTAAAAAAACACTTTTGATAATTTATCTTACTGAGTGCTGGTTCTTGATTTGCGCACCCCTTTTTGCATTCAGGACACCTGCCAGAATACTAAAACCATGTTCCACAATATTCATTTTGCACATAACTTAACTTTTGTGTTGGGAATGTGATGCAGACTGGGGATGCAGAACTCAGGACTGGTGGTAAACAAAGCCCAATCCCAACAAGGAGTGCAGCACTGCCAGACTCTGCACTACCTGAGGTTGAGTCTCCATTGGTTTCTGAATCTGCTCTGTTCATTACATCTCTTTTCTCTCCCCTGACTTCAATCCTAGCAGACTCCCGACTTACAGCACAACATCATCCGTTGCCAACACGTTACATAGATACATAGACCTCCAATACATAGATCTCCAATCTTCAGCGGGTGATACCAGGGGTTTTTGGAACCACATCAAAAATTTCATCGGGCAAAGGCCCAAGACGGTCATTACCGACATGACACTGAATGACGCAAACTGTAACAAGTTACCTACTATTGCTAATGCTCTTAATGTGCAATTCTCGGATCTCTCCGAATACACTGAGAAATTCAACCAACCTCTTTCACCTCCTCCTGATGTGCAACTTTCGCATGAAACCCCTTTTCATCTCACATTAGTCTCCTCCACTTAAGTGCTGCATCTCCTCAAATCAGTATCCACCTATGGATCTGCTGGCCCGGATGGGCTACTGCCAAGCTTCTTGAAGCAGGCAGCCCCTGCCCTTGCTGTTCCTATTGCAAGAATCTTTAATCTTTCCATAATAACCCAAACGGTACCAACATTGTGGAAAACCGCTCGCGTTGTCCCTGTTCACAAAAAAGGGGATACCAAAAATATGTCAAACTATAGACCAATTGCCATTCTCTCTACCCTAAATAAACTTCTTGAGAAGGCCATCGCTACTCGGGTCACAAATTACCTGCACCTTAACAACCTTATATCACCTACCCAGCACGGATTTCGAACAGGACACAGCACCACAACTGCTCTACTTCAGCTGACAAATGCAGTCCTTACAGCGATGGATAAGAGCCTGCTCACTGGTGCTATATTTATCGATCTCACAAAGGCATTTGACCTTGTGAATCACTCTCTGCTACTTTCCAAACTGTCCTGCCTTGGCTTTGACCTGTCGTCCATCTCCTGGTTCGATAGCTACCTCTCAGGGAGGTTGCAATTTGTCCAAATTGAATCCGCTGTCTCAAATCTTTCCCCTACCTCTGTTGGAGTCCCCCAAGGATCTATTCTTGGCCCACTACTTTTCTCCCTTTTCATTAACAACCTGCCCTCCCTTCCCTTCCCTGCTCCTCCTCGTTAATCCTTTATGCCGATGACATGGTGCTTCTCTCCAGTGGTAAAGATCCCTTATCAGTAAGAGCACATCTTCAAGCAGACTTCAACTGCTTGCAGGAGTGGTTACTACAGAACAGGCTCCTAATGAATGCTAAGAAAACTGTAACTATGCTTTTGGCCCCAGTCAAGAATCAGATCTCTTACTCCAGACTTATTGATACATTCTCTAGATGACTCCCTCTTGAATTCATTTACCTCCTTCAGGTATCTAGGAGTCACTCTCGACCCATCTCTTGACTTTAACCTCCACACTGCGGCTACATGTAAGACAGTTTACTCAAAACTTGGTCTTGCCTTTAAAATTAGCTCCTCCCTCAATGATGCTGCCCGGCTTGCTATTGCACAAGGATTTCTCCTCCCTGCTCTAACATATTGCTCTCAGGTTTACCTTAAAGCTAGCAAAGGAGCACTCCAGAAATAGAGCACCTGCTATAACAGTATATGCAGATTTGTGCTCTCCGCTCATAGACTTACCCATCATTGCCTGCTCTACTCAAAACTAAATTGGCTCTCCCCAGACTCGCTCAGACACTATTCTGCAGGCTGTACAACTGATAATATGATCAGAACGGGGTCCCCTAAATACCTTGCCGAACTATTAACTCAGCCCTCCCAAGCATACCTCCTCAGGGCATATGCTCAAACCCAACTTGAAATTCCCAGATATCTCACACAAAAAGGAGAACGATCCTTTGCCATATCTGCCCCCCACTTCTGGAACTCCATTCCTCCCACATCAAACTCTCCAAATCCCACAAGGCCTTTAAACTGAGTCTTCGGGCACACCTATTAGAATCCGACTGCTGCTCTTGTGCTGTAACTTGAGCTTCTCTCCTAGCATTTTCTCCTCCTATGGCATTTACTGATTTCCTACTGGTCTCCAAAATCTGAAAGTTTCCCACATCCAGCAGAAATCCTATTGTTATAATGCTACTTCATTTTAAGTTTTGTTTGCTGTTTGTCGTTTCAATTTAGTCATTGATGGATCATCAGATGAAAATAATTAATGTAATGTTATCTGTTTCTCTTTGTCGCTACTGATAATGACTGTACCTGGCTGTATACTGATCAAATGTTTGTTCTCACCTCATGCTGCGTCATGAAATACTCTTTAATGTTGACTCTGGTCTCCCCTGTCTGTACTGTCCCGGGTCGTGCCTGAATATAGGCAACATTGTTGTCTAGTGTACTTACCCGGTAAACAAAAACCAAATAAATAAATAAATAAATAGACAGTGTTGGCAGATAAGGGCATATGGCCCACCCAGTCTGCCCATTTGAGCTTGTAAGTTCAGTTTATGTTTTCTTAGAAGTTTGTTCTCTCTGTGGGTTGCAGTGTTCAGTAAAATTTTCTCTCTCTCTCTCTCTCTCTCTCTCTCTCTCCCAGAACAGGCACAGAATTCTTCCTTAGTTCCTGGCTCCCAGCTGTTACGGCATTTCAACATGCTGCCCCTAACAAGCTACACCCCATGCCGATGCCACAACCAATAAGAAGGCATGCTAACTCAGCAGACCTAAGGCTCTTCACCCTACAGCAACCCCCATACAGTAAAAGTGCCTTCAGGCACTCAATACTCCCAACCCATACGAAGCTTAGGCTGTGGCCTGCTCTGCATGGGTGGGAGAATCTTCGTCATGATGCAAAAGAGCTGTTTACTCTGCGGTGACCTGCAGATGAAAGGAAAAAGCCATCTCCTGATTGGTGTGGCTTTTTCTTTCCAAGTGCAGACCACTGCAGGCAAAACAGTGTCAGGACCAGCCTGACCGAGGATTGGTGTGATACTGTCGAGCCCCATGTAAAGGACTCTGCATTGGACAGACATTGTCACACCCCTCAAAGTCTACTCTCCCAAGGAGTTTGACGTGCATGCGTAAACTCAAAAACGGATGTTTCAAAACAAGATAGCTCTTTGCTGCCAGTTCTCTTTATTTATTTAAAAATGTAACCAGTAAGGTACACTGAGCTGAGTTACTCATTTCCAGTTGCATCTTCTTTCCCTACCCTGGAGTTGCTACCAGTATTTCTTTCTCTTTCTTTTTTGGTACCACATAGTTTGCGAGTGCAATCCCTTCCCAAAAGGACTGGAGGTTTACAAAGGATTTGCTGCTCACTTTTTCAACTGTAGTGCTAGTGTCCAAGTGCTAAGGTATGGGTAGCTTTTTTTTCCATTGAGTGCTGTGAGAAGCAGAGTTACATGAAAAAAATGTGGTTTCTACCTGCCTGCATCAGTTTGCACTCTGCAGTTTCAGTTACAGTGCTGCATTTGCAGTTACCATGACAGTGAATGGTTAAAGGGATGCTAGCCAAACTGATTTGTCAGGTGCAGGAAGGGGGGAAAATGTAAATTTACTATTTAAAAAACATTAACATTATGGGACAGAGACTGCAGTTGTTGGAAGGGGTGGCTATCTTAGAAACTTGCTCACTCAGCAATGGAAAAAAAACAATGGCCTCTTTTCATTTTTTAAAATTCTGTGGGCCCAATGATTTTAGAACATAATCAGTTAACAGAGACTGGAGCTTATTATTTCTCAGTTTCTGTTGCCTGTTACCGGGCCAGCTGGTTGGTGGCCTAAACCAATCAGAAGGAAGATTTCTCCCTGCCCATTTCTAAGTGGTGATAGTAGGAGAGAAGCAATGAAGTGGCACAGGACAGGTACTGTAAAGTATGGGAAATGGCAGGAGGGGAAGGGGTGGAATTGGGGAGGGGTGGAGAGAGCAACTGCTGTAGGGCATATAATGTATACTGAGAACTGCAGTATGTTGGAGGGCTGAAAGATGGGGGAGCAGGAAAGATTGGGGAATAGGGAGAGAGGCAGTGCTGCAGGGCAACTAAAGTCTATTGAGAATGTCAACATGTGGGAGGAGCACAAATCAGTGAGAGAAACGTACAGATCAAGTGGCGCACAGCAGATAATGTGAACCCTTATGGGTATGCACTGTATGCATTTTTGGAGCATACTGTATATATGATGAAGAAACAGGAATAAAATAAAAATGTAATTTGTTAGAATGCCAGTAGCATTAGCACTATTAAGAGTTCAGTGAGAATGTAAATGGTGATGCTCACGGTAGTTAAAAAGCAGAATAATACACTTCAATGGCCATGTAACTGATGTAGCCATTATTTTAAAAAAATCCGATTGTATCCAATAAGAGGCATGCAGTGGTATTGTCAGTAAAACTGCGTACTTAGAGGGATTATACATGCTTACATACAGGACATGTAAATTATGAAAAGTAATGTAGAAAAAGTGGTGGCTTTATGGAGATTATGTTCAATAACAAACATGGCAAGAGTGAAATTAATTGCATTGGGACTGAATCATTGAATGAATGCACATTTTGTGAAACTCCATACTAGTATTGTGTTGCAAATTTGTTCTGGATCACTTTTATACAAGTTCAAGACAAACGTTGTTGCAAAGAAGTGTTAGGGAAGATAATGACAAAGGGTGGAGGAGATGGATGATTAGTTGAAAGATGTGGTGGATAGAAATAACAACATAAATATTTATAGATGTTCAGTGTGTTCACCACAGTGCAGAGAGTGTTGAAAGCACTGATCAAAACCACAGAAGCAGAACTAAAAACAGGAACAAAGTTTCATGCAGGTCTTGGGAAATGCACTAGATTACCCTCTACTTTGTATTTTCCAGCATTGTGATTGGGCAATGTCTTCAAATTAAAGAGAAAGGCTGAGACTGGGTGGAATTAGGAAGGAGATTCAGTGCTCAAGAACTGCAGTAGGTGAATAAGTGATACATCCCCAAACGTCCTTACGCAGTTCAAAATGATACCAATGTATTCATATGCTTTACAAATAAACATATTCAGCTTGCCTCCTGAGTTTATATGCTGAGTTTTGTTTATTTATGTTGTAATAACCAAAATACTTTAATTTTAGTGTTCAAAACACAGGTAAGCAGAGTAACACAGCTCCTTACCTACAGTGATCAATGAGTGTAGGAATATGTTAAAACATGTGTTACTTGCTCTTTACCACGTATGAGAACAAATTAATTCCATGAGTTGTAAGCACTCCATTGCTGTTATGCAAATAATGTAAGTTGTGCAACATCTTACAGGGAGGAACAGGGTGTAGGAATACACTATTTTTCAGCAAAAAACATGTTCCAGGACTAGAGGGCATGGGATGAAGTTGGAGGGAGGGAGGGAGATTCAGAGGACATGTGAGGAAGAATTTCTTCACAGAACGGGTGGTGGACAAGTGGAACACCCTTCCAGAGGAGGTAGTGGGGGCTGGAACAATCTCAGGATTTAAGAATGCAGTGGATAGACATAAAGGAATTCTGGAGGTCAGGGGTAAAGGGCAACAGACTTCTAGGAAAACATAAAATAAAGATAAAGTGAACTTACATGCTAATATGGGCAGACTGGGTGGGTCGTAGGCCCTTATCTGCTGACAGTGTCTATGTATCCATGTATCTTTGCTATTACCTGAGAAACAAAGCACTGAACTGCACCACATACAAAAGAAGTAAACAGTAGCACATATGTGGAACAGGAAGTAGGGGTATGGTTTCAAGTAGTCAGAATTAGTTACATAAGGTTGGGTATGAGGGTCTGAAGGATTTGGTCCAACTGGTATCAACCCTGGGAAGGACCGAGTTACTTATACTGGGAGACTTTACTTTAAATTGTCAGTTGTTAGGGAAGGTAGAATGGGGGAGGGAAGGGAGAGGGAGGTAAGGTGTCTACCCAGCACCATGGCTTGGAGGGACAGGTAGCGAATCCTTAGGAGAAGCTGCCTGGGGGAGGGAGCTGGACATCATTGTCCACTTAGGGACAAATGACCTGTCTGGGAATGGGATCAGAGCAGTGCAGGAGGAGTTTGTGGAGTTGGAGAGGGGCCTTAGACAAGTAGCATGCACGGTAGCCTTCTTGGAGGTGTTGCCTGACAACGGCATGGGTGAGGCTAGGGTGCTCCGCACCATGGGATTCAATCAGTGATTGAAAAACTGGTGCAGAGCTCAGGATTTTGACTTCACTGAGGACTGGGGGGTCCACCTGGAGGGATACAGGCCTATACTGGCACAGCCATCTGCATCTGTCCAGGAGGGGAGCCAGGATCCTAGGTGATAGGTTTATATGCTTCATTGGCAAGTATTTAAACTAGCCAAGGGTGGAGTCACTGTAAAGGAGCAGTGAAATCCAAGCCCCCCCCCAAAAAAACAGGGTAGTTAGTGAGGTGAACACCAAGATAGAGAAGATGCTAGGGAAAAGGGTGGGGTAAATGGAGAAATAGGCAAAGGCAATAAGGATAGGGATGGGGCTAAAAGGGGTAAGGCCATCAAAAAATTAAAGATAATGAGTACCAATGCCCATAGTCTGGGTAACAAGCTCCCTGAACTGGCCTTGATGGAAGAGGACGCCTGGATATCATGGTAGTCACAGAAACATGGTACACGGAGAACCATGACTGGGATGTTAACATACCAGGTTATACAGTCTACAGGAGGGGCAGGGATAGTAGAAGAGGAGGATGAGGAGGAGTAGCTCTCTACGTAAGGGAAGGGATCAAAGCAATGGAACTAAAGGGTAAACAGGGAGGAGAGGAGGCACTGTGGGTCACCCTGGAGACAGGAAATGACACCACAATCCACAGGGTGTTGTATACAGACCCCCATCTCAGGGAGTGGAAATGGACAAGGAAATGATTGAAGGCATCCTAAAGATGGCAGGAAAAAGGGGGAGATATTGTTGATGGGTCACCTGAATATGCCAGATATTAACTGGAGCACCTTTGCTGCAGCCACATCCAAGAGCAGGATCATTCTTAATGCCCTACAGGGGGCATGTCTCAGACAGCTAGTGTTGGAACCCACTCAGGAGGGGGAGCAAACTTAAACCTGGTACTCTCAAATGGGGACAGAGAGAGAATCTCATATTTAGAAGTGGGTAGCCATCTGGGAACAAGTGACCACCAAACAGTGTGGTTCATGATAAACACAGCCATAGAGTCAAGCCATACAGAAGTGAGTGTACTGAACTTTGAGAAGGCTGAATTTGTCAAAATGGGAGAGTGTCTCAGAAAAGCACTAGCAAACAGGCAAGAAAAGGGGTGGAGGAACAATGGGGAAATATCAAAACTGTCATCACAGAGGCAACAAGACTTTGTGTGAAGCAAATAAACAAATCAAAATCAAGGAAAAAACACTATGGTTGTCAAAAGAGGTGGCAGGGAAGCTTAGGGAGAAAATGATAGTATTCAGGAAGTAAAAGGAAACACAGAAGGAGCAGGACAGAGAACTGTGCCAGTTAAAGCAGAAGGAAGCAGCGAAGGCAGTCAGAATAGCAAAGGCCCAAACCAAGGAAAAGATAGCCGCCTCAGTTAAGAAGGCGATAAAACCTTTATAGGTACATTAGGGAGTGAAGAAAGATCAAGGACGGGATAGTGAGCTTAATAAAGGGGAGGGTGGTGGGCAGAGGGTGACAGTGAAAAGCAGGGATACTGAATGAATACTTCAACTCAGTAGTCACAAAAGAAGAGGAGAGGGAGGTACCTAATCCAGTCAATAGAAGCACTCTGGGTGGGGGGGGGTCGATACCAGTCCATTCACAAGAAACGGTTCTGAAAGAACTCCTAAAACTAAAAAACAATTGGCTCTGATGGGATTCACCCCAGAATTCTAAAATAACTAAGGGGAGAACTAGTGACACCACTGACTACCCTTTACGGATCCATGACCGGTCGTTGACAAAATTTTTGTCAAATGACCATATAGCGAAACCGTCATGTCGACCACATTTGTGGTCGGCATACAGTTTCTCACTGACAAACATGTTTTTCTTCAGGGGACTTTGCCCCCCCTGAACCCCTCACATCGGGGCCATGCCCACCCCCCCAATAAATGTAATCAGCTCTCAGTCAGAGCCGATTATGGGAGGGGGTGCAAAACTCCCAGAATACAGTGCCAGGGTCCAGTACTGACACTACAGCAATCTGGCACTGTAGCCGCTGTAGTGATGGTCGCTGTCAATTTTTCGCTGTTGGTGGTGTATACCCCCTTTTTAACAAATTATGGAATGATGGTGTGGTACCTAAGGACTGTAGGAGGGCAGATGTGATTCCCCTTCACAAAAGTGGGAGCAAAGCAGAGGCAGGAAACTACAGACCTGTTAGCTTGACCTCAGTGGTAGGGAAAATGATGGAATCACTTCTGATAGAAAGAATTGTTGAGTACCAAGAGGCCAGCAGGGCACAGGACCCAAGGCAGCATGGATTCACAGTAGGAAGGTCATGCTAGATGAATCTAATAGATTTCTTTGACTGGGTGACCAAAGTAGTAGACCAGGGAGGGGCTGTGGACATGGCTTATCTAGACTTTAGCAAGATATTTGATACAGTCCCACACAATAAATTAATAAACAAATTAGTCAATCTGGGAGTGGATCCCAGGGTCGAAGCCTGGGTAAACAATTAGCTGGACAACAGGACACAGAGGGTAATAGTAAACTGAGTCCACTTCGAAGAAAGGAGGGTACTAGCGGGGTATCGCAGGGTTCAGTACTGGGTCCGATCCTTTTTAATGTCTTTATATGTTGCATTGCAGAGGGACTGGAAGGAAAAGTATGCCTCTTTGCAGATGACACAAAGATCTGCAACAGGGCTGATACACAAGAGAGAGTGGAAAGGATGAGAAGGAACAGTATCAAAAGCTTTGCTGAAGTCAAGGTAGGCGACATCAACTGCTCCCCCTTGGTCCACCACTCTGGTTATCCTGTCAAAGAAATCTATGAGATTAGTTTGACAGGACCTTCCTGTTGTAAACCCATGCTGTCTTGGATCCTATGCTCCTATGGATTCCAGGTGTTGCACTATCCTTTCCTTAGGGAGTGCCTCCATAATCTTGCCCACTACTGAGGTAAGACTGACTAGTCTGTAGTTCCCTGCCTACTGTTTTTGAGAACCAATGTGTTTTCCTTCTTTTTTTGCACCTCCTTTTCTCTCTAACACAATGGGATGTTGCTTCAAGTATTGCACCCTTAATGCTTGCCCACTTTGCCTGTACCCCCTCACCTGTATTTCTTCTTGCCAGGGCTAGCTTGACTCTGTTGGCCATCTTATCAAAGTCAGCCCCTCTGAAGTCCCATATTTTTGTCATGGAATGGAATGATTTAGTTCTAGTGACCAAATTGAACCATACCATGTGATGGTCACTGGCCCCCATGTGACCTTCTACCTGGAGATCTGTGATCCTTTCCCTGTTAATCAGTACTGGATCTAGGATAGCCCTGTCTCTTGTGGGTTGTTGTACTGGTTGTTTGAGGCCCTCCTCCTGCAGGGAATCCACTATGTGTCTACTTCTGGCAGATGTTCCTGCTGGTATTGACCAATCAGTATCTGGTATGTTGAAGTCTCCCATTATCAGAACCTCCCCTTTAGCTGTCATGTTTTGTATATCTTCTAACAGTAATGTGTCTATTTCCTCACCCTGGTCTGGAGGCTTGTAGACAATCCCAGTTTGTATGGCTGTCCCATTTCCTGTTTCCAGGGTGACCCACAGTTCTTCTGGCTCCTTATGTGTATTCTGAATTTCTGTAGCTTTGATATTTTCATTGACATAAAGGGCCACTCCCCCCCTTTTTGCACTTTGGTCTCTTCTGAACAGTATATAGCCAGGTACTGAAGTCTCCGAAGTGTGGGTACTGGTAAACCATGTCTCGCTAATGGCTACTATGTCCAATTTAGCCTCAGTCATTATTGCCTGCAGGTCTGGGATCTTGTTTCCCAGACTGTGAGCATTTGTGTACATGATTTTCCATTGGCCAGATTTCAGCGTGCTAGTTGTGGGGTGAGGTCTTACGTTTCCCCTGCGTGTTGTATGGGGAGTCAGATCTTTTTCCTTACCTGGTGATGCAAATGAGCTACAAACATGCTGAACTCCTGTTTGACCACTAGCTAAGGGGGAGGGGTGTTCTTCCCACTTGATGTATTGGGTGCTGCACTCTGCTCCTCATTTGCTAGTTTAAATATTCTGCGAAGACGTCAAACTTCTGCCCCAAAGCACTGACTCTCTCCTTAGTCAGATGCAGTCCATCAAATTTAAAGAACTTTCACTCCCAAAACTGTTGCCAGTTCCCTACAAATGTATGTCCTTTTTCCTGGCACCAGCCCTTGAGCCACATGTTTAGCTCCCCCTATCTCCCCTTCTCTGACCTTCTGTCCATCTGCCCCCCTCTCCCAGACTGGCAGGATCTCATAGAAGGAGATGCTGGATAAAATGGATGATAGTTTGTCACCCAGACTGGTCAGGTGTTCCTTGGTCTCCACAACTGACCAGCTGGCAAGATCGTTGGTCCCTATGTGTACCAGGACATCAATGTTTTCTCCTGCTTCCTGTACAATTTTAGCAATGCAGTCAGTGTCTCTTTCTGCTGATGTTTCTGGGAGACATCTGATCATTACCCCTGGCTGGAGATAGGTATCAACTCCTCAAATCATGGAGTCTCCTATGATCAGAAGTTTTTTTGATTTCCTTTTTTGCTTTTTTTGTTTTGGTTCCTGTTTTGGGCAAGTTTTGTTGTGCTAGCTCCTGTGCTGCAGTGTCCTGCTCTGCAGTGTCCTCTTCTCCTTTGTTTGATTTCAGAGCTAGAGGCAGATACCTGTTTGTAGTTTTTATATGGTTTGAGGAGGCAATATGTTGGAGAGCACCATGTGATGGGGCACCCGATTCACCCCTCCGAACCACCTGCTAACCTACCGGACCAACTACCTCTGCAGTCGATGTGCTTCTGTTGGATGTTGGGGAAATGGTGGGTCGTTCTTATAATATAAATCCTCCTGAATTAGCCATCTGAGGTGCGTGATCTCTGCCCATGCTGTCTGGAGCTGAGCCCTTAGATCTCCAATGGCCCAGCTTGCAGGACAGTGTCCTAAAGCCTGTAAAATTGCCCATCTGAAAAGTGTCCCACAGTACCTGCAATTAATAAAATCCATTCCAGATAAGTTGCTGGGTTTATAACCTGGTCAGAGTAATTAGAAGGAGGAAAATTAAAGCAAAAGTTTGATGCTGTGTTTTGTTTGTTTTTGTATAACTTGTTATAACAAGTTAAATTACTTGTGCCCCTGTAAATG
Organism: Neoceratodus forsteri; assembly: GCA_016271365.2. NCBI lineage: Eukaryota > Metazoa > Chordata > Ceratodontiformes > Ceratodontidae > Neoceratodus > Neoceratodus forsteri. The sequence continues at coordinate 988,982,738 of CM028131.1, read as the reverse complement.
AGGTCACTGTGTGGATACCCCTCTGATCTGCCCCTTTCTGCTTTGCTACAGGAAATGTCACAACTGTACTACCCTACAAAAGAGGAGTGTAGTGTGGGGTGGTTGGGGATGGGGGTGGGTGGCTGGGCCCTTCCCCTGCCGAAAAAGAAGAACCACGGATGAAAGAAACAAAGAGGTAAGAGCACAAACAATTAGTCAGCAACAAATGCAGTAGCCCTGAAAGCTTATCCTAATGATAGATAAAAACTGTAAAACATGTAAAGTATCACCTCTAATAATTTCATAGAAGATATACCCTGTAAGAAACACTTTGCTACAGAGAAAAATAAAGCAGTAACAGAAGATGTACCTTGCAAAAAACTATTTGAATCAGAAGATTACAGTAGTAATCTGTAAGCACACACCTGTAGGCACACCCTGTAATAATGCAGCAGAAGGTATACCCAGCAATAAAATGTTAGCAACAGACAGTAACAATCCCTGTGAGTACAAAAGAAAATAATAACACACAGTAAATCTGCCTTGTCAAAAGAAGCCTTAATCCTTTTCCCTGCTCTGGTAAGGTTCTTTGCTGTGTCCTTTCAAGCAACCTAGAAGAAAAGAGCTCAGGTGAAGCTAGGTGTGTTTGCCAGCAAACCTAGTCTTCCCAGGGGAAGAGTACATAGTGTGTGTGTGTGTGTGTGTGTGTGTGTGTGTGTGTGTACTAACAACAGCAAAAATGGAAAGGGACCTGGGGTAGTCGTATCAGATGACCTTAAGGTAAGCAAGCAATGTGAGAAGGCAGTAAGTAGGGCTTGGGGGATACTGGGGTGTGTAGAAAGAGGCATCACCAGTAGAAAACAGGAAATTGTCATCCTTCTGTACAAACAGTTGGTGAGACCCCATCTGGAGTATTGCTTGCAGTTCTGGACACCCCATCTCTGCAAGGACATAGACAGGATAGAGGCAATCCAGAGGAAAGCAACTAAAATGGTGCAGGGTCTGCATCAGAAGCCATACAAAGGACAGACTACAGGAGCATAGTATGTATACCCTCAAGGAAAGGAGGGAGAGGGGGAACATGATAGAAACTTTCAAGTACCTCAAGGGAATCAACAAAGTCCAGGAGGGTAGCATCTTTGAGAAAGAGATGTGCAAGAACAAGGGGCACAATTTAAAGATAGAGGGGGGACGGCTCAAGGGAATGTGAGGAAGTATTTTTTTACAGGGAGAGTGGTGGATGCATGAAACGGCCTTCCTGAGGATGTTGTGAGGACAAAAACAGTGGGGGAAGTCAAGAATTCATGGGACAGACATAAGGCAATTCTGGTGGGGGATAGGAAGAAGTAGGCTGTTGGTTAACTAGGATCTGCAGCTTATCCAATAGGTAGGGAAATGACAGACTGGGTGGGCCAAGCGGTCCTTATCTGCCGTCAAAGTCTATGTTTCCATGTTTCTATGTTTAAATCAGTTTAGCAACACAGCATTATACAGAGACATTCTTGATGACTACAGCCTAATACAAATCCTCACAGCACTTACTAGGCACAACATCAAATTTGGAATCCACACCCTCCTTGACTGGATATTGGTCAGCCACACTGACAGAATCAGGCTGCATGGGCAGCAGTCTAGCTCAATCAGTGACCAGTCCACTATTTATTACCTATGTCACAATGGTGCAGTTAGCAATCCAGTCCCAAAAGATGTCACATACTGTATTTGTAAAAAAAAATTCGGTTCCTCAGCATTCTTGCAAAACCTCCCATGTCTCGACTGGTCCTTTATTGACACAGCATCTGATGTTGACTGTGTGTTGGACCTCTTTATTACAGAGTTCATGGCAGTACTTGCCCGCCATGCCCCCACCACCCAGGTGCAGGGTCAAAAATCTTAATTCCAAATAGCTTTTTAGTGACTTTTCAAGTTAATGAAGTAAAGAGACATTGCTTGGGATACTTTCAGGAAAACTAACATGCACTCAGATTGGACAGCATATAGATACTTGTGGAATAAATGTAAATGCAAGCTTAATATGGTCAAAAGTGCATATCTCAAAGCACAGCAGACAGACAATTGTTGCAACCCCCCCAAAACTCTGGAACTCCATAAGCTCTCTGCTCAAACTAGAACTGCCACCTCCTCTTTGTCCCTTGATGTAAACAGCCTCAAGTACACTGATCCCAGAATCTGTTGCTGATTTGTTCAGTGATCAGTTCTGCAACCTTGAGAAATACAGACACCCTCGAGTGCAAGGTGCATTCTCCCGATTTCAGCATGACCAACCCATGGCCATGCCATTCCCTATTTTATTTTAAAGAGGGACTGAGGCCAACATTTTTGGCATCAATAAACTCAGAATTTAGATCAGCATATCCTCATTCAGCCTCATGCCAAAAATCAGATCTATAAGTTACTTTGTTTAAAAGTTGCAAGTCATTTTGTAACCCGTAATTCACAGCCTGTTAAAACAAGTCAGTTTCAGTGAAGAGCTGCTGATGATGTCATCTCCTGAACTCACAACCAAGTCCTTCCTGCAAGCTACCTTATTAAACAATAAGGCATGACCAGGGGTTAGATTGATAGTCTGTTAATCCCCCACTAGGGGTGTAATGTGGCGTGAGGCACAGCCTGGGCCATATTGCCCCAGGGGGTGATTAATTGACTGTTAATCTAACTCCTGGGAGTGCCTTATTGCTATTATAAAAATTATTCCAAAAGAAGAGTGTTAAAAGTGTACTTCATGAATGTTTTCTTCATTAAGAGAATGATTTTTAATAAAATAATTCTTCCATCATGCCGGTTCAGAATCAGAATGCATCATTCCAGTCATTCAGCAGTGTTAGAGGATGGAATGCTATCAGGAAGAATTCATGTGCCATGGTGATCATGCTGTACATGGCAGTATAACAGAGATTAATGTAAGTCTGTCAGAATTCTTACAGACAATCAGATTGCAGCATTTCTGATACCTTTTTATAATATGACATCTCTCCTATGCTATTTAAAACCACAGGTGTAGTAAACATTTGAAAAAGGAAAACTGACACTGGTGAGGTCAACACTTGCACTTCCACTTCCATAATGTGTAGATGCAAGGTACAGTACTTCAGAATGTGACCGGGGGGGGGGATGGAATGCAGAGGCAAACATGGCTTTAAGAATGTCATAGTTGTGTGCAATTTTTAAATACTGCAGGTATGAGATTTCAAAATGTCACCAGGTTGCAATTATGGAATGCAGCAATGACACAGTCTCAGAAAGTAGCTGGAACACATAATTTCAGAATGTGGCAGTGACACACAATTTTGGAATGTGGCAGTGATGCACAATTTCAGAATGTGGTAGTGATGCAGTTTTGGAATGCGGTGGTGACACACAGTTTTGGAATGTGGCAGTGATGCACAGTTTTGGATTACGGTGGTGACACACAGTTTCAGAATGTGGTGATGATACATAATTTCAGAATTAGGCAGTGATGCACAAGTTTGGAATGTGGCAGTGACGCATAGTTTCGGAATGTGATGGTGACACACAAGTTTGGAATGTGGTTGTGATGCACAATTTTGAAATGTGTTGGTGATGCACAGTGTTGGAATGTGGTGGTGATGCACAATTTTGGAATGTGACAGTGACGTACAACTTCAGAATGTGGCGGTGATGCACAGTTTCGGAATGTGGCAGTGATGCATAGTTTCTGAATATGGTGATGATGCATAGTTTTGGAATGTGGCGGTGATGCATATTTTCAGAATGTGGAGGTTACACTAAAGTTCAGAATGTGATGGTGGTGCTCAATTTCAGAATGTGGTAATGACACATAATTTTGGAATGTGGCGTGACGCACAACTTGGGAACATGGCAGTGACAATTTTGGAATGTGGCACTGAAACATAACTTTGTGGAGATGTGTAATTATGGAATTTGGTGGGGATGCGCCATTTCAGAATGTGGCAGGGATGCACAATTTGGGAAAAGGGAATGGATATGCAATTTCAGAATGTAGCAGGGGTTGCATAATTTTAGAATGTGGCTGGGACGCATAATGTTGGAATGTGGTGGGAATGTGATGCACAATTTTGAAATATGGTGGGTGCATACTATTCTGGAATGTGGCAGGGACAAGCAAGTTCAGAGTAAATGGTGTGTACAGTCACATTCCGGCAGTGTGCATCCCCACTATATTCTGAAATTTCCAGTCCCCACCAAATTCCTGAATGAGTGTCCCTGTTGCATTCTGAGACAGATTGTTCCACCACATTTTGAGGTAGCACAAACCTATCACATTTTGAAATTGCGTGTCACCCCATCATTTTAAAATTGTGCACCACCTTGACATTCTATGCCTTGGTTCAGTGCTGCATTCCAAAACCACCTTCTGACATGTTTTAAAGTACAGTGCCCTGCATTTGAACATTCTGGAAATGAAAGCACTGCAGCCAACCCTTGTAATTTTTTTAAAGGATTATTATAGCTACAGTTTCTTAAACTTTGGAGAAGCAGGCCCTCTAAGATTTCTGACAGGGAGGACTAGAGTGAGAGTTCAGGAGATGACATCATCAGTAGATCTTCACTGAAACTGGCTTTCTTGAATAGGTAGTGAAATCAGGGTTCCAATATAGCTCATAACTTTAAAACAAAGTAATGTAGAAACCTAATTTTTGGTATAAGATTTATTGGTGGTATGCTTATTCTAATTCTGCAATGTCGCATTTTGGCGGGAATCCCTCTTTAAGAAAGTCACTATCAAGGAAGTCCACAATCTACTTCTTCTTCTAAAAGATGATAAATTGGTTGGCAGCGATGGCCTAATTCCCATATTCCTTAAAATTGCTGCCCCACAAATTGTTCTCTCCAGTACCACTGCACAAAAAGGGCAAGCTAACTGTCCTGAACAACTATAGGCCTATTTCCATATTATCAGTATTGACAAAAGTGCAGGGGAGAATAGTATATAATTAGATCACTTCCTACTTAGAACAGCATATGCTGCTCTGTGAGGCACAATATGGCTTCAGGAAGGGTCATGGAACATGCACAGCAATGGTCAGCTTCATGGTTGCAGTACACCATGCTATGGATAATGGCCTGCTGACCAGTGCTGTATTTGTGGATCTGACCAAAGCCTTTGACCTGGTGGACCATAGTTTGTTCCTAGAGATGCTGACAGGGCTGGGGGGCCCAGCTAGTCTGTGGTTATCCAACTACCTGCAAAATAGATCACAGGTTGTCAAAACTGGCACAGTCTTGTCCAGGGCAAATACTATCTCTTGCAGGGTTCTTCCGGGATCCATCTTAAGCCCTCTCCCATTTAGTCTTTTCATTAATAGCCTGCCCAGGATCTACAATACTGCCAATACTCTGCTCTATGCAGATGATACAGTCATCCTTGTGCATGGGAAAGACATCACTGTCATCAAAGTCCTTTGGCACAACTTCTATTCCCCTTCAACAGTGGTTGACAAACAAAACGTGGATCTTAAAAGTCCCTAAAACAAAATCCATGTTACTGGGCTCTGCCCCAAAGGTTAGAAAATTATCCCAAGACTTCAATATCTCAACCTTAGATGGAAAACTATTGTAACTTGTTAATGAATTCAAATATTTAGGTGTTACCATCAACCCCTAGCTCACTTTTGATGCTCATATGACTAACACTGTAAGAACTTTTCACCAAAAACTGGGCCTACTCTATTGTGTATCAAAGTATCTGACACCCAACACAAAAATCAGACTTGCTCAAAACTGCATTCTCCGCCTTATTGAATATGGCTCCATCATAATGGATTCTGCTCCTTTTATAATCCAGGCAAAGAAAAGACTCTTAATCCACAAGGCTGCCAAGTCTGCATCCTCACAGGGTACACGGTACCATCATTGTGCCAACTTTGAAAGACTTGGTTGGTTGCAACCCTGAACCACAGCCCAATTAACCCTATTAAGTTTTATGTACAAAAGCCTACACGGAAGTGCTCTCCACTGTCTCTCCAAGCTGTTCGTGTTGATGGACAGCCCCTTCTCCCACTCCTCTGCAAACAATCTGTTGGAAGTTCCATTTATGTGCAAGAGCATGGACCAGAACTCTTTCAGATACAGAGCAGCATTGTTCTGGAGCTCCATCCCTTTCTTTATCAGAGCTGTCCCTTCCTCTAATGTGTTCACTGCCAAGCTGAAAGTACATCTCCCATAGTCTAATGCTTGTACCTGCTTTGCATGTCTTACAAAATACTATTGACTTTTCTGTATATGCCACTTTGAACGTCTTACATTTGCCCCATATCACTTTATTTTATATCATGAAATGTATGCACTTGTATCTTGTTCACTGTCTTGATGTATACTCTTTTGTTCCTGGATCATGCCTGAAAAAGGTACCTTGCACCACTGCACCTATCCAGTCACCTTCAAAAATAAATCAATAAGTAAATATGCAAATAAATATCATATAGATCGCATTTTCCAGCCTTGTGATTGGACAAGGACTTCAAAGAGAAAAGAAGGAGAAAGGAGAGTGGGTGGGTGGACTTAGGAGATTTGCTGTTCTGAAACTGTGATAGGTGGAGGAGAGGCACGCCCCAAAATGCCTTTTCCCAGCAGTCTAATATCAATATGTATGCATGCTTTGCAAGCAAACATAAAAAGAGCAACCAGAACCCAAGCTCAGACAGGCCAATTTCACTTCAATGAATTCCAGTGAGAATATATTTGTGGTTTATTCTTTTTCACGTAGAAGAGTGGGAGAGGGAAAATAAGATCCTCTCAGAACTTTAGACAGGTTTTCAAGAAAAAAGATCTACAGCTGATCACATATTTGGTTTAAAATTGAGTTCCAAGTTTATTAGTGAGGCACCAACACCCACCAAATTCTGGAATGCGATAAGTAATCTGCTCAACCACTCACATTTGTATTCTGGTATCACCAGCCTCAGTTGTACCTCTGGTGTGGTCACCAACCCACATTGTATAGCTAACACACTAAATGTCCAATTTGTGGATGGATCCCATGGATGGAATCCTCACAGTTGTCCCCCCTTCACCTCCTGAGTACAGTCACTGCCCCCCTCCAGGTTCCCCCCTCTGGTGCTAGTGCTCACTTTGCCCTCTCCTGCATCACCCACTCTGAGGTTCTTCGTGAACTGTCTCATATCAAGTTGAGTTCTCACTCTGGGACTAATGGTCCCCCCCCACACACACACACTTTCTGAAATCAGGTGCCCCTGCTTTTGCTGACCAGTGGCCCATATGTTTAATTGCTCCCTTACCTCTGCATTTTTCCTTCACTTTGGAAGCAAGTCATTGTAATTCCCCTCCACGAAGGTGGCCCCACTGACTTGCCTGCTAACTATCGGCCAATCTCACTCCTCCCTGTTCTCGCTAAACTGTTGGAGAGACTGGTTGCTAAACAACTGTATGTCTGCTTCTCTGCAAAGCCGTTCTTTCCTGAATACCAATATGGGTTTCATGTGACTCATTCTATAAACTTGCTATCTTTTGCATTTTCAGCTCTTCCCTCTTTCCTTCTAGTTTTCATCTTACCTCTCTAGCCACACCCAGTGTGTCTCTTCTGGCCTGGCTATATGAGATCCTAGGCAAATCACTCTTGGGGCCCCAGAGGGCTCTGTTCTTGGGCCTCTCCCTTTTACAATTTTTGTAAACGATTTATGTTAGTATGTAATATCCTGCAAAATTCACATGTACGCAGATGGCACCATCTTTTTTCATCCAGTCATTGTCCTGCTGAAATCTCATCTGCCCTACAGTCAGACTTCAACACACTTCCAAACTGGTTTAAAGCAAATTGATCCACTCTCAAGTATTCAAAAACCATCTCCATTCTCTTTGGTGCCAAAAAATGTCTAGCTACATGCCCTGTCCTAACTGTTTTTACCTCCTTATCTGCAGTCTCAGAATACAAATATTTTGGTGTCATACTGGATAACTCAGTTTTTCTTCCCATATCAAATCTCTTGTTTCCAGGTACCATAGGAAGCTTATTGCCCTCTACCACGTGCGTGACTGCCTTTCACTAGGTATGTGCAAATGCCGGGTTCATTGCTTAATCCTTCCTGTTACTGCTTTTGGGGATGTGATTTATAATGTCATCCCAAAATGTCAGCTAACTAAATTCTATACTCTGTTTAATGCCCTATGTACGTTTATCCTCCATGTCCCCGCCTGGATGCATCACTGTGTGCTACAGTATATGACCTCCTGGGCTGGCCTTTACTGGCTGACAGAAGAGTCCAGGACCTTGATCTCTAAATAGTGAATTAGTCCCAAATTACTTGCGAACTCTCCTCACCCCCAGTGCTCTGTCTGCACACCATCTTCACTCCTACTCTGGTAACAGATTCCTTATACTAAGGTACAAACTGATTTCTGGCCAACTTGCTTTTAGCTATAGGCTCTCCAAGGTTTGTGGCAATCTAGCCTGGGACAGCAGCTCATCCACTAGTACTGCCTCTGCTGAAATGCTTCTTAAAAATCTGACTGATCAATACTATAACTGTACTTAATGCTAGCTAGTGTTGTGTGCCTCTGTCCTTGCCATATTGACCATGCCTGTGATTGTTGTAACCTGCACATAATTTATACAATATAATGTATATTTTTGTATATTCATTATTCATTTTGTGTTTTTTGCTGCTCATGTTCCTCTCCCCCTCCCTTCTGATCACATCTGTAAATTAGTTTGTTTATATATCTTTATGTCACCTGATAACACTTTTAAAGAAATAACATATTTGATTAATAAACATAATTTCAAGAACAAGCACAACTTCTATGCCATTTTTTGGACCACTCTAGCGAGTTTGATAGAGTAGAGAGAGCAACCTTATGGGAAATATTATCTGCCAATATCTTAAATAATAGTTTGATATCTGTCATTAAATGTCTTCATACAATTACAAATGCAAATATTAGGATGGGCCTAGATGAGAAACTTTCAATGGAAACAGTGATGGGAACCTCGCACCAGAAAATATAGGCCTTCATGATTAAGAACAGAGTAAGAATTTTCTTCATCTAATAATGTTAATATGAAAGCTTTGCTATTTATAAACAAGTGTAACCTCCTCCCTGGCCAAAGAGGTATCCTTTCTGACTTGTGCCACAAGGAGGGAGACCATGAAATAATAAACTGACTTACCTGATCTCCCAGGCCAGAGGTGACCTCCTGGGTGTGGGGACATCTTCTTGGTCATGGATTGCTGTGAACTAACTGGCTAGCAGGTAAACACTTTGCAACTAGTAAACTGAATGTCCCAATAAAGTGTAATATCCATCAGAATCCATTTTAAGAAATATAAAAGCTTGTGAGCATACGGGGGAATCATAAGTCCCAGCTATTAGGGTTCAAGTATACAATAGTTCAACCCGCTTATAACTAGGGATGGGCGGGTCAGCTGTGACCCAGTTCTGAATCCAACTCTAATTTTTTCCCATAAGGTTCTGATTTACTCAGATTTATTCTGATTTACTTTGATGAACTGTAGACCTATTTTAGTCTATTTGAGTATGAGAAATGCATCAGTATTATCCTTTCAGATCCCTCTGTTAAAAAAAATAAAATGTAACCTTTTAAAAACATAATTGTGTCTGTATTTAAACAAGTCATTTTTTAATGTCAGCAAGCGGCCAACAGCAGTAAAATAAACAGTTGTTCTTGTTAATCCTGTGTGTCAGCCACCACATGACATTCATAGGAAACAGTGGGCTGGATTCACAAAACTCTGGAAAATCATGCAGTTGTGGGAACAACTCGGTGCAAGTGGGTTGCCACTTGTGGAACCACAATTTCTCCCACAACTACAGTATTCTCAAAAGCAGAGCTGGTTTACGACTGGCTCCATGATTTACGGCAGAGTGTGGGTGGTGTTGCCATGGAAATCCCCACAGCTGTGGAAAAATGTTACAGTTGGCGGGACCAGCCATAACATCTAAGGGGCAACAGACTTCTAGGAAAACATAAACTGAACTTACAAGCTCAAATGGGCAGACTGTGTGGGCCATAGGCCCTTATCTGTCAACACTGTCTATGTATCTATGTATCTTTTGCAGCTGCTGCTGAAGTGAATAGCAATCTCCACAGCTACAGAGGTTTTGGTTCACAACTGGAGTTGCGGTGTGGGACTTAGTCCTAAAAATATTTGTGAATCCAGCCCAGTGTATGCAGTCATTTGGAGCTTACAGTGAAAGTAGGCAGTGTGTCAAATGTTAGTCAGAGAGAGAGAGAGAGAGAGAGAGACACCAAATAATTCAAAGCAGAAAGACAACAGCAGTGTGCAGACCTTCACTGAGTCTGGCATGCTTTTTGGTGGGAGACAGGCAGCATGAGCAGGAGCAGGATATGTGATGGGGCCCAAGCCATCTCTCCCACCCTTTTGACCTGGGATGTTATTTTTTTATTTGTAATTTATTTGCTTGCCCACTTGGTGTTATGGCAGGTGTCATGGGCCTCAAGCCACTCCACACACTCCTGCCTGCTAGGCCAATTATTTTTTATCACTTGTGTTTTCTAACTTAAGTTTTTTTTTTTAATCTGGTTGATCTTGCCCCCCCCCCCCCAGCATTGCAGTTTTTTTATAGAGCTGTTTGGCCCTAACTGCCCCTACCTGCCATCAAGCCCAAATGCGGTCCGAGTCTCATAGCTGCCTCCCCCATCATCAAAGCACGGTGGGGATCCATGGTACACTCCACATGGGTTCCCAAATTGAAAAACACATACAGCAATATATATGATGAAATATACACCGTGACTGCACAAGAAGGATTTTTTTTTACTTTATCTTTCAGTTATGGTTGCTGACCTTTGTCTTTTGAATTCAGAGAAATAAATAATTCAATTAAATAATATCATCACCATCATCTCCAAACACCACCAAGGAAGCTCACTTATTAGAAGACGCCTGTTGCGTTTGTCATCATCGCATTTATGTTCCTGCCACTGTTCACCGAACTGGTAAGAGAATTTGTTGAGAATGACTTAGGAATGCAAGGCACTGTACATTTTCCATAGTAAGCCTTGTGCAGCCATCAGGGACAACATTTCCAGCTGTGCTAAATATATGCTCACATTAAACACTAGTGACACGGCAACTAAGAAACTTAATAGCAAAAGCAGATAGTACAGGCTACATGTTTTTCTTTTCCAGTCAGTACTCAAAAGGGTCATCAGTAATATTAATGAGTGATTCTTGTAAATAGGCATCCATGGTATCAGACAAAGACAAAGAAGTTGGCTGCACGACAGATAGATCTGAATGATCAGCTTCCATGAGTTTTGATCAAAAAGCGTGAGTCATTTGTGTGCTTTTCAGAATGACATGCCATTTTCAAGGACCATAAAAAGAGGACTTTGTGCAAGGCTACCCATTATAGATGAAGGAGTACGTGGTGGCACTAAGTGGAAATTATTGCTGTCATCACCAATAGATGTTGCATCCTCAGGTTCAGCATCCACATCATGTGATTCACTTGTATTGTGATATACAGTCCCATCCTTTTCCTTTGCAATTGCTGAAATCAGCATACTGTATTTTTGTATTTGTGATAAGGGTCACTGAGATCCAAAGGAGGCAGCTGCTGCATCTAAACTGAGGGCCAAGAAGAGTGGAAAGAAGAACATTTTTGTCTGTTGTGGTACTGTGAAATATTCTGCAATTTTGGAATTGCTGTATCAGTCAGTCTGTAAGGGATACACCACATGTGTCTACTTTTTGGTCAAAACCTCTGCACAGCCTTCTGAGTTCCTCTTCAATAAATTTATGATGGGAAAAACCTGGCTTAGAGTAGCATTCTCTTTGCTAATCTGTCAAGTTGGCTTCCTCAAGGGGAGTCAAGAGCAATGTAATGTGGAGTACAGAGTTAGGCTTTGGGGCTAAAGATTAGCTGCCGCCCCTTTAACTAGGAACAGTAATTGGCAGCCAGCCATGGTCACATGTTATGCTAATTAATTGCCAGCAGGGGCTAGGAAACCCCCATTTCCTGTCTAGCTAGAGAATCTAGTATGTACCTTGTGCTGATGAGATGTCCTTGCTTATGCTCCTGAATAAACCTTATTTTGTTTTTTTAATTTTATGCGTCCGACTCAGCTCGTTCGGTACCTACAGTACAGTCGACTATTGCAGAAACACCAGATGGGAAATACTGGAGAAGGTAATAAGTCCCGTGGCAGACCAAATACCAAAACACCACACATGGTGTAGAATGCAGCCCTTATTCTGCCCAGATCTCCATCTCGCTTTTTTTGCGTCGTTAGGTACCCCAGAGTCATCACCCAAGTGTGCCTGAACTGTATGCATGCTTAGAAAATTCCACATGGCAGCAGAGATGAACAGCAAATAAAACTGAACTGTATCCTCCTAAGTTAAGCCTCCTGCAATCTGCCTCAGGAAGAATAAATGTGCTGGCATTTAAATACGCATGAATGTGGGACATTGTTAATCAGCTACAGTATAAAAGTTATTTTTCTAAGCCTCCACAAACCCCATGGAGCTGCATGCTGCACAAATTCAGTGCCAGAAAAAGAGCACTAAAAGTTTCATGGAGCTTGCAACTGCAACCCCACCCCACCCCGGCTCCTACTTTGTGGACGGTCCTGGCAAGGCCTGTATAGTCTCTCTCTCCCTGGGACATCAGTCAATTCCAAAAGGTACCAAACAAAAGTTAAATCATTTTCACTGTTCCAGTCTCCGGACTGCAGTGCCAACAGTCACAAACTGTATTAAGCCTGCTACCCGGCAGCTATATGCCTGATTGTCCTGGTTACAATTTAAACTGTGGAACCCTGTACCATCCAGAACTGCCAAATACTACCCCAGCAGCTCACTCAACCACTCTGAGTTTTCACTTGAGCTGCCCCCTTGCCTTTCAGCTGCATAGGGAGGATTTCTGCACCAACAAAAACTGAGCCATCGGGGAATTAAATCACATACATCCTGCTACCATAATCAATCAGGAACGCTCCATTGACTGGCCTACTTCCCTCCCCAACAGCTGTGACTCAGCGCGGAGCAAGCCCCACCTATTTCAACCCTGCCTCTTATCTTGTGAGCCCTGCTCGCCACATTCGGCTGCTCTGCACCTCCAGCCGCATCCGCAAGTTGTTCTGCTCCTTGCTACAGACTACGCGGCTCAGCTTTTCCCCAACAGGCCTTCAGCCTTGTGCCCCAGCCAGCTCCACTCTCAGTGACACAAGCGGAGGGCGCTTCCAACATCCACAGCTTCCCTGTCACCTTTCAGCTGCACGGAGCACTCCTCTGTCTCTCAGCCATGCTTCAGAGAGTTGGCCACTTCATGTGGGGAATCTAAGATGGGGCACGGAAACCAAGCCTGCACTGCAGTGTAGCTCAAGTAGGGGCACAGCATGGTTAAATAAACGAAGAGCAAAGAAAAAAAGAAACAAAAGTGGAGTTAGGCAGCACAATAAGTGGGAGACAGGCAACAAATAAACAGGGCCCATTTAACTCCATAAAACAAGGGCAGCATACCAAATCATTGGAGCCACAGACTCTCAACCTGGGGCTACTACAACAACTAAAAGCACAGGGCAGGATTCACAAACCGTTCGGGACCTAAGTCTCACTCCGCAACTCCAGTAGCAGACTGAAATCTCCAGCAGCGGTGGTGGTTGCGATTCACAGCCGCAGCAGTTGCGGAGGGTGTTACAGCTGCTCCCACTGGCCATAGCAGCTTTCTGCCGCTGCGGTGATCTCCCTTGTGACATCACCTGCAAGCTGCCATAAGTCATGGAGCCAGTCGTAATCCGGCTCCACCTTTGTGAATACCCACCATTGCAGGACTCCTGCGGCTTCGCAAGTGGCCACCCTTTGGCGCCGAAGTTTTGCTGCAGCTGCGGAACTTTCACTGGGTTTGTGAATCCTGCCCACAGTCTATATAAAATGAGGAGAAGGCAAAGTCAAGTCAAATAAAAATAAAGGACAGCACAATAAACGAAACGAAATGCTGTGCCTCAATACAGACAAGTTTTCTTTCTCTCCCAGCATTGTGCCATTCACCACAGGAGAGCCTGCCAAAATTCAAGAGGACAGATGGCCTGCAGCCTGGCAAATCACCATTTCACTCTCTGTACAGCCACCTCATGGCAAGGAGCCTCCATTTTGCTGTCAGCAAGCAGTACCATTCACAGTGACCTTGCTTCCTCTAGTGGCCTTATCATGCTACAACCCAACACTGAAATTACATCAATTCAATGCAAGTGAATGGTTTTCCAGCACAAGTCAGTGCAAGTCTATGCAAGCCTGTGCAATTAAACAGATAGTACACCAACTAATTGAGCTTGTGATAAAACTTTATTTAAATAACACACAACACCAAAATAGAGTGGAACTTGTTTATTAAGATGTCCATTGATGAAAATTGCTTACAAATAACTATCTTTCTCTACAAAAATATTTTATCTCTGCAACTTATTTGTTCCAAAGACATCTCGTTCTCTTAATGACAACCACTCCTACTCATTCCTACGATCTTCATTCAGTGACACGCAGCTCATTCCCGACCATGAGGTCCAAGGGTGATGCCGTCTCTAGCACTTCAAGCTCTGGGGCTCCCACTTCACCTGCCTCGAGAGCATGGGTTCTCAAAATTAAAACTATTCTGCACAACATCCAGTTGTCCATCTCAGCCCAAGGGACACCCACTATGCAGGCCATTCAGGATGACCTCGCATAGAGTAAAGCTATTTCCCCACACTCAATGGTACACACCAGCTTACAGCCAGTACCTTTCTCAGCACTACCCCATGAAGATGCTGTCAACTGGCTCAAGCAGTTTCAGGCCTGGATCTCATTCACCTTCAAGGTCCATTTCCTACAAGCACGTCCACCATGGTTGTTAGAACAGCAACTGTGGGAGCGCACTATGCAACCCTCCGAATCATTGGAAGCATTTATAGTGGACATTGAATCACAGTGTAAATGTCTACAAAAATCAGAGACAGACCAGATCACAGCCTTTGTCCGAGGACTGACTCCACAGTTTCATACCTACATTATCCAGCAAAAGCCAACCACCTGGATGGACATGATCCAAGCTGCATGGTTAACCCAGGAGTCTATTTCCATGCTCTGTCCTACCACTGTTCAACAGCCACAATCCTCACAATTCGCTGCACTTGCTACTTGCGTCCAACAGCAAAAATAATGATTGACAAGCTTATTTCAGCTGTCAACCGCTTACGTTCCAATACTGCGGCTTCACCTGCAACTCCTGTTAATGTCCTGCAACCACCTCCACAGCGACTTGAGCCACCTCCACCTTCACAGGAGACTGTGACCTGTCAGTGGCATGGATTCAGGGGTCACACTGCTGTGGTCTGCCGCAAACTGAAAAACTTTCACAGAAATCAAGACAGCCAAAGGCATTCACCACAGCACAACCAGCAAAATGCCAGCAACTATTCACAGGACCAGGGAAACAAGCACTGCCCAACAAACTAGAGGCTTTTGTTGGGCAGGAAAATGAGGCAACTGACTGCCCCACTGACTCTTGTGACTCAAACAAACTGCATCCTCCAGCTGCTAAGCCAGGCACAATCTCACGTAAAGTAGCCAAAGTTCCTGTCATCAGGTCATCCGTCCTTGCAAACTACATCCCTGTCACTATTAGGAATTAGTCCACGCATGCCTTGATCGACTCCGGAGCAGAAATCTCTGTGATCCACAGCAGTATACTAGACAAGCCAGCTATTCATCATGTTCCTACTGTTGCTCCAGCTACCCTAAATACATCATCACAGCAAGCACTGCTACAGTACCTATCACAGGCATGGTACATCTTAAGCTCCACTTCAGCTCACAGCAAGCTACTATTAAATTCTACCTAGTGCCCGAACTTCAACCAGATGAGATTCTTGGCCTGGACTTTCTCAAAGTGCACAAAGCCATTCTAGGCTTTGCTTCAGAAAACTGTCACTAGATCCCTGGAGGCAACTCGCAGCTATAGACTCAGTCACTGTACCTCTTAAGTCAGAGATGGCTTTAATTGCCAAGATTTGAGGTGACCCACTTCCTCAAGATGTTGTTGGCATTGTCATGGGATCCTCAGCTTTGCACTCCTCAGGTCTCCTTCCAGGGAACATCTTGTCTGCTGTCCACGGCGGCTCCAAAAATACAGCAACTTCATGAACAAACCAGTGGTCATTTCAAAGGGTGCCAGTATCGGAAAGTTTGTTTGTCTGTCTTCAGGGGACCAGCTTCAGCTTCTGCATGAACCTCAGCCTGGTTCCACTAATATTCGTCCAGTCAGTACCATCACAACCACTCCAGCTTCACAAGGGATGTCCTTCAGTCCGCGCCTGTCAACCTCAAAACTTCCAGCATGTCCAACAGAGAAACAGCAACTTCTGGAATTCCTGGAAAACTACCCAGACGTCTTTGTTGGCCCTGACAACAAACTTGGATGCTGCGATATCCTGCAGCACATCATTGAGGTGCAGCCCAACCAAAAGCCAATTTGTTAATGAGCCTACAAAGTGGGACACAAACAAAAACAAATCCTGGAAGACTTAATCACAGACATGCTTGAACAGGACATTATTGAGGAATCTACAAGTCCCTGGGGTGCACCTTGCTTGCTGGTAGTAAAGAAAGACAAAGGGTCTCAGTTTGCGGTGGATTACAGAAAGCTCAATGCCTACACGGTACAGGATGCACATCCCTTACCTACCACAGAGGATGCCTTAGAGAGCCTTGGTGTGGCCAGCCCAGCTTATGTCACCACTCTAGATCTTCAGAGTGGATTTTACCAAGTCACTATTGATCCAGCTTCACGCCAATACACAGTCTGGCGCTGCCACTTGGAACTTTTCCAGTTTAAATGTCTGCCTATGGGACTTCAGAGCAGCCTAGCTACATTTTTAACACATCATAGAAGCTGTATTATGTGGACTGTCTTGGAAATCTTGCCTAGTTTACCTTGACAATGTTATCGTCTTCAGCTGAACTTTCCAAGAACACCTCCAGCATCTCAAAGAGGTGTTCAAACATCTCAGACAAGCCAATCTTAAACTTCGCCTAGAGAAATGTTGCTTTGCTCAGCATCAGATCCACTACCTGGGACATGTGGTCAGTTCGCAAGGCATCTTGCCAGACCCAGATAAGCTCTCTGCAGTAAAAGACTCTCTAGAGCCTACAAACCTCAAAGATCCTAGAGCTTTCCTGGGCTTGTCTGGCTACTACAGAAAATTAATTTGCAACTATGCCATGATTGCTGCTCCACTGTACGCTCTAACCAAAAAAGGATGTGACTACATTTGGACTTCCGAATGCAAAGAGGCCTCTGAAACTTTGAAAGAAAAACGTATTTCTTCCCCAGTACTGGCCTACCCAAGGTTCGACCAACCATTCAAGCTCTACACTGATGCTAGTTCCTTTGCAGTGGGCGCTGTGCTGTGTCAAATCCAAGACAGAACAGAATGAGTTGTTTCCTATGCTGGGCGCTCTCTTTCTTCAGCTGATCAAAGCTATGGCATCACAGAAAAAGAATGCCTAGCCATGGTCTTTGCAGTAAAAAAGTTTGACTGTTGCCTTCGCTACTCCTCCTTCACAGCTATTGTAGATCACTCTGCCCTCAGATGGTTATTCGAAATGAAGGAGCCAGTAGGAAAGTTTGCTCGATGGATTGCCATACTGCAAGGCTACAATTTTGAAATTCAATACCGACCAAGCCGAGTCCACACCAATGCCAATGCTGTAAGTCAGAGACAGTATCCCTCCACAGCAGCCTCGCCAGATGAAGAATCCTGCCTACAAGCTCTTCCTTTCTGCTCCACAGATGAGCTCCCTGTGGACACTCCTACAACACCTCAAGTTGCTTTGCTGCTACCAACTGCTTCTACAGAGAAAAGCACCAATCCTCACTTATTGCAAGCAGCGGAAGAGCTTCTTTCAACCTCTAATACGGATATCTCCCTGGCGACGATTAAATTTCAACAAAGAACTGATCCTCAGTTTACAGACATCATCACATATCTTGAGTCTGGAACTTTACCACTACAAAAGAAACACTGCCAGGATGTACAGTTCTTTGCATCACAGTATTTTCTCAATGAACGGGTGTTTTTTCAAATCTGGACCAAGAAAGACAAGGGTCATTGCACGGATAAAACTCATGTACAGTTAGTTGTGCCATCCTCTCTAGTCTCTGAAGTTCTTCAATCCACTCATGCCTCTCCACTTTTTGGAGGTCATATGGGAATCCACAGAACTCTGGAAAAGACAAAGCTTCACTTCTTCTGGCCTCACATGAAAAAAGACATTGTCCGTAATGTGAAATCGTGCCAGCTCTGTTCCCAAAGACAGCCTCCTGCCAAACTGACAAAGGCACACATCATACCAATGCCTGTAGCAACAGAACCTTTTCAAAGAGTCTGCACGGACACTGTTGGCCCCTTGCGTACATGTCCTGTACATTCTTCTTTTTGTGGAGTACCTAACTAAGTACTTGGAATTGATCCCACTAAAAGACATTAAAGCTGCTACAGTGGCAAGTGCCTTCCTCAATACAATCATTTGCTCTCACGGTACCCCAGCGTGCCTGCATTCAGACAGAGGCATTAACTACCTCTCAACTTTTGTGTGAGAAACCTGCAAATTTCTCGACTTCAGAAAGACTCATACAACCAGTTGCCATCCACAGTGCAATGGACAAAGTGAGAGAATGATGTCGACCATTCTTAACACACTATCCAAGTACTTGGATGAGACTCACAACACTTGGGACCATTTTGTCCCCTTCATTTAGTTTGCTTACAACTCCAGCCCTTGTTTCAACAGCACAGAGTATACCCTGTTTTTCATAGTCCATGGATGTCACCCAAGAACACCTCTGGATAAAGATCTCTCGCTGCTAGTGGTCCGAAAGTCAGCTTCCTCTTTCATCATCCCAATGTTGAAACAGCTTGAACTGGCCAGATGGGTTGCTATTGACACACTAGGACAGAGAAAAACAGCAATGCAAAAAATGTCTGCAGCCAAGTCTCACAAGCCTTCATTTTCCTTGGGGGACATTGTATATTTGTATTGTCCTGTCCTTGTTCCAGGCACCACCAGAAAACTGCTTCGTCCCTGGACTGGGCCATTCTATATTGTTGAAAAGCTTCCCTCTGTTTATGTTCACTTGCGCCGCAAGTCCGATGGAAAGCTGGTACACAATAAAATTCACATCAACAGGTTGAAGCATGGGTACTTGCATGATGCCCTCCCTGATGATCCTAGTCCCCCAAGTAATGAAACTTCTTTGGAACCTGCAATGCTTTCAGAAACTGAACTCCCTGCTGCCAATCTGACAACAGTTTCACCAGAATCACATGGTACTGACACTTACCTGCCAGATCCTGTTCTACCTGCTCAGCCAGATGGACTTTCTGGACTTTCTCAGCCTCTTGCATCTTCTCAGGACTCTCGTGTACCCCAATCAGTGCACCAGATTGAGAAGATTTTGCACAAAAAGTACATTAATGGATCTTGGTCATACCATGTTAAATGGTATGGGTTTGACATTGCTCAGAACTCGTGGGTCCCCTTTTGTGACCTGCCCATACCCTGTCAAGAACTAGTTCAAGCCACCCATTCAGCAATCCCAACTGACCGTAAAAGTCACAGAATCAAGTGAACTTTATTATTCGGACTCAGTGTGGTGATTCTGTAAATTCTATGTTTAACCACATGCATATTACTTCTGAACTACTGTTTGATCTAACATTTTTTCTCTTCCAGATGTTAGAAATGCTAGTGTTTTTCCAATCATAACATAACTTGAATTGCAGTTGGGTAATAAGTGTTGCTCCCCTTTCCCTGTCTTTCCTTTCCTTTCCTTTCCCCGCACCTTAGTGCTTGTGGCATAGTCAGCTTCAAGTACTATGGTGTCCCCCCCACCCCCGGCATTACACTGACTGGCCACCAGTGTAGTCCAGATTCTTTTCTCCCCTTCCCTGCAGCGATGTATTTTGGTTTTCAATCAGTTAATCAAAAGTCTTAATCATTTTATCCATGATATGATAAATGTTCATATTAATGTTTAATAAGGTAGTAATGTTTACAAAGGTTTTGATAATTTTTACTGTTGTTTCTTGCATAACAATGTCTTTACTTGTTTGAGTGGTACTCACATTTACAGTACCTGTGGTGATGTGGAGTACAGAGTTAAGCTTTGGGGCTATAGATTAGCTGCCGCCCCTTTAGCTAGGAACAGTAATGGGCAGCCAACCATGGTCACATGTTATGCTAATTAATTGCCAGCAGGGGCTAGGAAACTCCAGTTTCCTGTCTAGCCAGAGAGTCTAGTCTGTACCTTGTGCCGATGAGATGTCCCTGCTTATACTCCTGTATAAACCTTATATTGTTTATTATTTTATGCATCCGACTCAGTTCGTTTGGTACCTACAGTCGACTATTGAAGAAGCATCAGTTGGGAAAGCAGAATATTGGAGAAGGTAAGGGGTCCCATGGCAGACCAAATACCAAAATGCCACAGTAATATACTCAATGAGGCCCCACTGGAATGAATTCAGCACAACACTATCTGCTATGTCATGCTCCATGGTCTATTCATGGACTGCCTTATTTTGTGTTGGGAATAGGCACAGTCACAAAATATTTATGGCTTGATATGTTGTAATATTCACTATTCACTATATCTATAATATTATATATTCATATATGTGCTATAATATTCACTAAAAATACCACCAACCGCTTAATCTGGTTCGAGGTCAGTTGGAATTCATCTGTATTCCTCTCCCCCGGGTGGTCCCTGAAAATAGGCAGGATTTGTCTAGAGCACTTACCGAGTCAACAAAAACTAAATAAATAAAATAAATAAATAAATATGGAGCAAAGTATTTTAAAAGGCCTATAAAACCATTATTCTCCACCACAGAAAATGGTTGCAGGTCCTTGGCAAAAAATGTAGCTATTAACTGATTAATTTTCAACATGACTTGATGTGATCTACTATACAGTAGGTATTTTTTTGTTCAAGCATCGCAGTAATGATCTGCTGTTTAGTTCATGCAGGGGGGCAAAATCCATGGGATTGTAGTAGTGAACCCATAGCTTGTCCAAATACTTTTGTCAGTAAAAGTGAACATGTTTTTTTTCTGCCTTGTCTCTCAGTTTCTTCACCATCACTATTGTCTGTAGGATTACAATCACTATTGTCTGTAGAATTATTTTCATCACATGTATTTGCTCAGCACTGCTGCCCAGCCAAATGGCTGAATCTGCTCTTTGCAAATGCCTTTTTAGCAATGTTGTCCCAAACTGGCCCTTACTTTCCCCCTGCTAACTTCCCGATAACAAAAGGTGCAGACAGCAACACATTTATTTCTGGGACTGGTACTACTGCAGTTTTGGTGGCTGTTGTTTCTTTGCCTGATTCATGCACACTGTGGCTGTCCCCAGAGGAGCTGCCATGATAATTGTTTGTTTTTCCCACTACGAATGGCTGTGGCTACCAGTGGTGCTTGCTGTATGTGTTTTTTCTTTTTGGGTCGAGAAACTCAGGTGGCATCCTCTACCTCATCGGTATCACATTCTGAATCATCACCTTTGGAAAGACGTAACTGTGATACATTGTGATCGTGATCTCATTCTTGTACATTTACAACCACTTCTTCATCAGAGGCACTGCTTTCTGATGAAGGAGCCTGATATGCACGTCTAGTAGTACTAGATAGAGCCTTTTCCTTAATCATTGACTTTCTAGGTCTACATGTTTGGTCTACCTATTTTTGTGTTTTACATTAGTTAAATGTGTCTGATTTTTCTGGCCACAGTGTCCCAACACAATATTCATACCCTAACAATATTTCCCATGTTGTTCTGAGAAAACTGTACCTGAAATGACAGCTTAATGCAGCAGTCTCAGAACTCTTCCACTTTCATACTTCTCTTCCATATGGTGTAATGCTTACTGCTGTGTTCTCTAAACAAAAGCAGTTCGTTCTCCCTAGCGCTACCCGTTACCATAACGTACAAAAATCATAAAAAGAAGACAGCATAATTTCTTGTTCAAACTAAATGAAGTATGAGTACTGCTAGTTGGGGAGGGACATGACAACTACAGAAATACAAATAAGGATGCCTTAGCAGCTCAAAAGTCCTCAAGTCAAAAAAAAAAAAAAAATAGACGGAGGAACTATTTTATGAAAAATTAGGACAAAAATGCTAATATTTTACTATTAAATATTATGCATTTTAGTTATCACATGCATCTGTATTTTAGATAACCATTTCATAAGCACAATAAGACCCTCCAGGATGTGTGTTAGACACTTTAACACACGGCTAGGAGGCTGGACGCACTCGGCCAATTGCCTCGTGCCTCACTACGACCTCCTAACCGTGTGTTAAAGTGTCTAACACACACCCTGTCATGTCTTATTGCTTACTTAAGGTTTCTCCTCTGAAACAGGAGTTGAAATCTAAATCCAATGAGGTGTGTATGTTATAGAAAGAGACTGAAAAGGTTAAAGAAGAGAAACGGAAGGAAATTAGTATGCTGCAGGAGGAGAGTGAAAAGCTGCAACAGGATAAAGTGCAGATGTTGCAATTGAATGGTGTGCCTACAAGCATGAATGAGTCACTGAGAAGTGAGTATGAGCCATTGGAAGAAGAGTTTGAAATGTGTCAGGAAGAGTTAGGGAAACAGATGAAAGAAAACCATGATGTAAACGATGCATACAGGGTATTGCAGGATAATGTTAGTAAGGGAAAGTTTCAAGGAGGTGTGAATCAGGCTGAGTGCAGAAAGCAAACAGCAAAGTTGCAAGGGCAAGTTCTGGTCCTGAGGGACCATATCAGAGCAGTGCCATCTGCCTTAACATCAGAATTGCTGTCTTTGGAGGAGGATACTGATACTCGTAGCCAGCCTTGGGACACTGAAGGAGCCCAAATGCAGAAACAGATATGCGACCCAGGGGGATGAGGTCTAACCCTGAAAAAGGTAAAAAGGGTGGAAGCACTAACTGCAGACATAATACAGCAGTTTTATATCAGCACGAAACAATACTTCTCTCCAGCAGTGGAGAGAAGTAAATGCTATAAATGGGAGGGCTTGGCCTGAGGTTCAATGTGAAGAATAGCTCCTCTCACAACCTCTACTTAAGCCCTCCACTAATGCACCTCCCTTGCTTAGTGAGTGTTTTTTGTTGCTCCTTGAGCTCCCTGCATGGCTTATGTGGTTGCTGTTCCTGCACCTGCTGCTCTGGTCTGTTTCCCTTCCCCTTATGCCTCTCCCTTCCCTCCCTGGTGTTCTTTCTCATTTCCATTTCTGCCCTTTTTCCTGGTCCTTGGTCCATGTTTTTTTCTCTCTGCAGCTTGTTCCACCTCCCTTCTGTCTTCCTTCATTTGTTTCCCTGCCTTGCTGGTACCAGGTCCCATGCCCCATGTTTCTTTTTGGGCTTTTCACCTGCATTCATTCAGCTATACCACCATTGCTGTAAGCGTCCCTGATAAAGGAGGGGAGAGCAATGAGCATTCCCCAAACACTGAATATTTACAGCCGGTACCTCTGTCACCACGTAGCACTCTTGTAGGAATGCCGTTCGGCACAAGGACATCATTTGGATTGGCAGAATGAGACCTATCCTTGTTAAATCCTCTGACTAGGTTTCATCTGTGGGTCAGAGTTTTGCATCATGTGCACCCTGAACTTGGCAGCACCTGTACATTTCTACTCTGTTCCTTACCAGACAACTAACTGTGCCTTTGGGCCTTCTCCTTCTGATGCTTGCCCACTTCCTGTCCTTCTGCTTTGAGCATCCCCACCATTCTCGGATTCCCTTGCCCTCCTGCACACTGTCTCCCTATGGATGATGAAACATGAGTCACTTCACCACTTGCCTAACATTAGTACGTGGAAACCACTACTTCAGCTCTAGCACACCACTGGTTGCAGGCATGCTCATCAACTCAAAAAAAAAAAAAAGCTCATCCATCCCTTGACACGCTATTGCCCCACCCTGACCTGCTTTCTCAGTAAGTACCTCTGCAGTCCATTACTCATTTGTTTGTGTTACATGGGGTTCAATCACGGCCGCTTGGCAGTTCTGTCTGTGCCATACCCCTCTATAATGCCTGTCTCCTAGTTACTTTTTTGTTTATCCAGCCAGCATCCTGCAATTTATTTTCCCCATTTCTAGTCCATTTTGGGCTCCTCTGCTCCACTCCATGTGGTACTGTTGAGGGTGAAAGGGGGTGCTCTGGGGGACAGGAAGCCCTTCCATTCACTACTCTACTTGTCTCAGGCCATCGGGAAGTGTAGAAGTGTATACAACAAGGGGATGTTTCCATTCCCCTACCCCAGGTTGTTCCGGCTTCACTGCCTCCTGCGACCTCAAGTCACCTTAACCCACTCGATTTTCCCCTCAGCCCTGCTTTTGTTTACAGTGGAGTCTTCCTTCCCATGCATAGTTGTTGCTTATAAGGACGGACCTTCCTGATCTGCTATATTTCACTTCTGTGCCTATCAGCCTTATCAAGCTACATCTGTATTACTATCTCTTTGCACTTTTCATCATCCTAATTCCTTTCAGTTTCCTGCACTCCTATCTTTCTTCAGCAGCGTTCTGTGCTTCTGCCAGCCCATACCAGCAGTTCTCCAGACTCCACCCAAAATCGCATCGTCTGAGGAGCTGAACGAAGGTGGACTTCCCCTGTCTACTGGGAATGGGATTCCATTACAACTACTACCTCCTGCTTTCCAACCTGACATCCTCCATCCCTAACTCTGCTTGGCAGCATCAAGTGAAGGTTAGCTCGCCCCGACTACCAGGGATGGGAGCCATGTCTACAGTCTACAGAGTTAATTCATATCTTCTCTACCTCATACCAGTTGCCACTTCCCTTTGGGAATGGAACCTTTATGCACCCTTGTGACCTCATCATTCTAACCATGCCTGGCTGCCTCAAATCACCATCATCCTGCCTCAACTGTCCCCAACAGGTGCCTAAGTCTATAGTCTACAGCTGCACTTATTCATACCTAGCATGATACTGACTGCTGCTTCCGTTCGGCACCTTGACTTTGCCTGACTTGCTTCTCTATCATACCTAGGCTGCAGCCTCAATACATGGTCCAGGCCCGCTAACTTCCATGACTGGGAGCCTCAATACATATTTGGCTGTTTCTACTGCTTGAGTCTTTTCCTGATGCAGGTTGCAATTTCCCTTTGGGAATTGGCCTTTTCACATATGTACTCATTGTCACATATCTCCTAGCTGCATTCAGTCAGGATCATCTTGTCTCGACCGCCATGGTAGGATGCCTAAATTTCCATTCCATTGCTTCACCCGTATCCCTTCTCGACCTGCTATCGGATGCCACAACCCTTCTGCTACTGGGCCTCGTGCTGCTCGTATTCTTCACTGTTCCTTACCTACTGCTCCGCTAGGTCATCTCATCGACAACAAGATGTGGTTGCCCATTCATGGATCCACTGGGTCACTGTATCCTCTGTCTCATGCCCAGTCACTGCTTCCTGTCTGCACTGGGACCTCATTAACTTGTTTGCCTCCATCCTCCTACCTCTGCATTGTGGTATCGGATACTAGTTCTCTCTCCTAGTTTATCAAGCATGGAAGCTCATTTCTACAATCAACTGTTTCGATTGCCTTTGTTTTCCACCAGAACAATGCTTGCTGCTCCCTACCGGACCTGAGCATATATCTAATATGCCTTCACCTTCAGCCATTATTTGACTCGTTATGACTTGTCATTTCACCTCACCTACCTCGGTTAGGATACTGCATCTGCACTTGAACGTCCCTACTTCTGCTTTTCCATATCCTATTCGATGATTACTTCCCTCTAGACTTGGGACCCCGTTACTCCACTTAAAATGCACCCATCCTCACCACTCGCCATCCCGCTGTTCAATGGACCATCTTACTTGACCCCCTCAATCTCCTTTCCCTCATGATTGGATCTTGCCAGCTGGTTCCGTATCTATCTCAATCCAGTATGACTGCCCTGGGACTACCTTGCCACAGGCCACCTCTTCCAGTTGTGGTATAAATTTATCTTCTCCTTCAAATGTGGGAAATTCATCCTTCTTCACTTCAGCACTTTTCATCCTTTCACTCCTCATTGGATGCCTTTGTCAGATGTGTGACATGTGTACCTCAACTCAGTTGCTCTTGGTACTTGGCTTTGCTCCTTGGCCTTCCATGGACCATCTTCTAGTGCCTTGCTTCAGCCTTTCCGCATTCCGCTGCTCTTCGCTTAAGAGCTGACCCAATCCTATACCTTCTTGCTTTGGATGTCATCTGGCTTTGCTTAGCCCATCGCCTTCCCTGAATCGTATCTTCAGTTCATCAGGATTCACTCCAGACTTCCTTCCCATCTGGATGGCTACCTTTTCATCTCCACCTTGCAGGCTCGGGGCTTCGTATTGTTTGTTGTGACTCTTTTTGGACCTCATACTCCATCTCTGACCAGTATTCCTACCTGATCATCTGCTCTTCCATATGATCCATCTCATACTCCTACTCTGGCCATTCTAACAGTACCCTTCTACTACTCATTAGATCACTCATTCATTACTCTGGAGAAATACTCCTGTCAGCAAACATCCCTTGGCTAACATGCCTCATAGACACTTATGTCATCATAGTTTACACCGCCCAATCAGCTCCTCATGTTCCTTCATGGAACCAAATTTGCCTGAACAACAGGAAGATCTTCTCCATCTCTATTGGATATGCCTTTCTATTCCTGTCATTCAATAACTGTGACTTCCCTGTCCGCCTCGTCTCACTGGCTATCCTCATCCATGGAAAGGACTTAAATCCTTCTGCTTTGCTCTAACTTCATAATAAGTATCGCTTCTATGGATACCGGGAATCACAAGATAACCCATTCAGCTACGGACATCTTCCATTTTACCTTCGGCAGACTCTTCTTCCAACACTGACCCTGTCAACCAAGTTACCTGACTCCTACTTCTCAATAGACATTGCTTGTTTTGAAAGTTTCTCAGATGCCTTTCAGAACATTCATTGTTGGATCTCCACTGCCTAGCTGATTACTAATTCCATGCCATACAACCATCGTTTTTGCTTCTGGACATTACCATTCCTTATACAATCATCCGTGCCTTTTCACCTAGGACCTTTGGCAGAGTTAACCGCTCTTCCAGCGTATGGTTCTGCCTCTTCTTCTCGAATTACCTTCATTAATCTCTGCAGTAAAAACCATCACTGAGAACTCTCCTGAATTCTAACTGGCAATCTGTAACTGTCAAGACAAATTCACCAAGTCAGCCTTGCCTCCCAATCAGTATTAATCAACCATAGCAATAAGATCCTATTGGCATCTCTGTGTGGCTTGTGTGGCTGTGCTGCCTCCATTCCCACTGCTCTTTGTAGTCATCCACTTTTCCCTACCCCCCCAGCCCTTTCTGGTTTTTGCTCTCTGTTTTTGTTGTTTTTTTCTCCCTGTTCCCTTGTCCCAGCTCATTCTCTTCTGGCAGGTTCCTGCCTCCCCACTCCCTTCCACCACTCATCCCCTCCCCTTCTGGGCTCGTTCCCCCATTTTGTTTCTTTTTGGGCTTTTTGCCCACATCTGTTTCTGCTTGCACTCAGCACTTTAGAGCAGCCCCATCTCCCTCACCCCCTTTCTCCCTGACTTGCCTCACACGCCCCTACAACTGCATGTTTGCTTTCTGTTCCTCATCCTCCTGTTGGCTCTATCTCTCCTTCAACCCACCAGCGCTGCAGCTTGCCGTTCAGTCCCTGCAGTCAGCATCCAGTGTTGCTTTTCCCCTAAGCTCCTCTCCATCAGGCTCATGAGCTTCCTAATTCAGCACTTCCCTTTGGCCCTACTCACTAAACAACCTCATTGTTCAACGCAGTAGTGCTTACTTCACCTGCTGAGCTCCCTATGATGTTTCTGTCTTCATGCTGCTCCTAGCCTCCCAGATGCTCACCATCAGGATTCCTCTAGATGCCACTCTGGACCTTCTTTTCCAACCAAACTCCACACACCACTTCTGACAATCTGTACACCCCAGTCCAGACTGCATGCTGTGCCCCAGTTGCATTCACCAACCATGTGTTCCCTAGCACTTCCTCCTCTGCACCAGTTCAGCAACAGGATACTTACTCAGGTAAGGTCGAGGGAACTCCTGTTCTGATTATGATGCCCTGATGATTACTAACCAGCTCGTGTTCATACTGTGCTCACTGCTGCATGGAACTACTCCCAGGCAATAAGCCTGTATAATCGCAGAATACTTTTGGGACTCGAGCAGTCCACTTTTAAATAACCACACAAGCCTGCAGGACTTATCAGTCTCACAACTTGTTTGGCCTATCAGAGAGGTGTTATCCATGGTCCAGCATATTTTACTTTGTCTGAAAATAAGAAGTTGGTTGGGGTGTGACAGGTATGCAAGATAATAGGTGCATACCCAATGATGTACATGAAGTGTTCGACAGCCCAATAGGCTGCCAAGAGTGTTCTTTCATAAAGACTATACTTTCTCTCTACTGGGGACAGCATCTGAGAAGCATAGGCAATGGGTCTGAAATGCGCATTGTACTTTTATGCCAACACTGCAGACTGGCCACATTAGATGTGGCAGCTTCCAAATGGAATGGAAGATTTGGGTTAGGACTGATCAGTGCTGGGGCTAAGGCTAGGGCCTGTTTGAGCTGTGTCACAGCATCAGTATGAGTTGTGCCCCATGTCCTTGGGACATCCTTTTTTAGAAGTTCATACTGGAGGTGGCCTTTAAGACAAAATCAGGGAGTAATTTACCATTCTTAGAAAGCATCTGAGTGTTGCCATGCTGGTAGGAAGTGGCAGGTCTTGCAAGTCCTGGATCTTTTTGACAGCTGGGCTCCTGCCTTGGACTGTAATACATAGGCCAAAGAAGATTACCTCCTTCTCACATAATTGTGCCTTGGAGGGGTTGCACTTGAGGCTTGCTTTCTTGAGGAGAGACAGAAGTTTGTCTAAAAGGGCCAAATGATCTTTTTTCATGTTGGTTGCCAAGAGCAAGTCATCCACATACTGCAGGAGGCACTGGGGTGTGGAGAACCCCTGCAGGGCATCCATTATGTGGAGATGGAATGGGGGGCTGTTGTAAAAGCCCTGTGGAGAACAGGTCCAGGTGTACTGATGACCATCAAAGGTGAAAGCAAATTTGTATTGGCTTTCCTGTGCTAATGGGAGTGACCAAAACCCTTTAGAAATGTCAAGAGCTGTGAACCACTTTTTTTCAGGTGTCAACAGCTTGAGTATGTCAGGAGCTGATGCTACGGTTGATGCGCAGGTAGGAGTGACCTGATTAAGTTTTTTGCAGTCAATTGTGAGTCTCCAGGCCCCATTTGGTTTCTTAACAGGCCAAATAGGTGAATTGACGGTGAAGACACAAGTCCTAATCACTCCTTGTTGAAGCAGTGATTGGATAGTTTCCCTAAGTGATGGCAAGGCTTCAGCAGGAAATGGATACTGCTTTTGCCTCACAGGGTGAGGCCCTGTGATTTTAATGGTAGTGTGCATCCTACCACAGTCATGTTTGTTGGTGGCAAACACATTAAGGTGTTTGTGCAGCCAAGTTGCAAGCTTTGAAAATGGTCATGACTTTTGAACAAAGCCATGACATCATACTCATTGTTATGGGAGATAGCTGCCACCTAGTGGTGGGCAAAGTGGGCTCAATCCACTCCGTGAAGTGATTCACGGAGCAAAGGCGGATTTGCAGAGTGCTCCACAATGCAAAGTGAAGCACTTCGTGTTATGATGAGGAACATGAAGTCCATTGGAAACAATGACTTCACATTACTCCGCCTCCCCAGACCACTATTCCACCAAATTTAGGGCGAAGTGCATTGAGGACAATGCACTTTGCCTCACTATGCCTTGTTTTTGAGCTCTGAAGGTGAATTTTGCAGTGATTCATGGGATTTCAGGTCACATGGGCTCTGTATTGAGCTGCACAGCTTCAGTTTGGGGTAGTATTTGTAGGAAGGAGTAGGAGACAGTGTGCTCTGATAGCTGTCTGTGATTGAAATCTTGTAAAAGCTGTTAAAAAAGCATTTTTGCATTTTTTGGGGGGGCTCCAACTTTAGTTTATTGATTGTAGGAAACCCTGCTGTGCTGATATCATAGAGCGTTTTTGTTTTTGTGTGGATTTTGAATGTTAATTTAGAACATTGACTGTGTGTAGTGAAAGACAGTGAAAGTGTGCTTTGGGGAAGGGGCGTATCTGTGGTGTAGGTAGATTTAAGTTGGAGAAATAGTGATTTCTTTGTTTTTTGGTTATATTTTTGTTATATGACTGACTGTTAATGTACACACAGTAATATTGTCAGTATAGTTGAAATTTTCTTGCTGTTTGTTGTGTGGATCTGGTGCAGCAGTTCATAATTTCAGGTTGTTTACATTACAATACATAACGTGGCATAGTACTGAACTTTTGCATTTGCTACGCATTACTCGTTCAGCATTGTAGACAAACTGTTCTGTGTGTGTGTGTGAGTGTGTGTGCGGTGTTGCGTGACATCAAATAATACACTTTTTATTGTGCCACAGACTAGTGTAATTGCAGGCGCAGCAGTGTGAACCTGCTATCCACTGAAGCGGCCTGATTTTGTACTGCGATCGTAGTATCTGTTCTTTGTTTTGCTGCTTGTACTGCAGTAAAAATCTGCACTGTAGTCAGTGCTCTCCCCCACCCCCACGTGCAAAAGGAATTTTTTACCAGATTGGATTGTTTTTGTGACCTCATCAGCGCCACTGGTTACTGAAGTTGTTTTCATTGCATGACAGACTAGTCTCTTATCTGTTGCTGGAGCTGCAGTTGTTTTTTTGGCTTCACATCCAGTGTCCCCCCAATCAGAGAGTGAATGTATCAAAATCTGAATTTGGTTATAATATTGTGGTTGAGCCCCCAAAATGCCTGCAAAGAGATGTGCAAGCAAAGCTGTTTCTCGCCATGTCAATGTTGGCAGTAAGATAGTCTGTGGGTGTGGTAGTAGTACGCAGATGCAAAAGTGCATTGCTGATGTGAGGAAAGGTATTTCTCCTGCAATGTTTTTTACAGCCCAATCAGTAGCTTCACTCATAGTTGGAGGAGATGATGTTTTCCCAGCCAGTGGTGTTAGTGTTACTGGTGTTAGTGGTGGTGGTAGTATTAGTATTGTTGCGTCAAGTTCTAATTCCGACCAGTGTACCGTATTCAAAAATATTGAGTGTGAAGCAGTGCAAGTGAGTGGCAGTGTAGATGATGTCATACTTTCCCAGAAACATCCCAATAACTGAACCTAAGTATTCTGATAATCATGTCAACGATAGCATACAGTGTGATATTCCGTCCACCGTAGCAGTTAATGTCATGCATTTTCCATGCAGTGATTCACAATGTGGTGAAAAAATATCAGGTGATGGTGGTGTAGATGCTGATGATGAATGTGATGATGACGATGATGTTGCTGTTGTTGCAACATGCAGTCCACATGCTAGCATCAAGCAGAAGATGTGGATGTGTGTGGCGTTGATGAATATGATGATGATGTAATTGACCCCAGTTGGGAACGGGAAAAAAAATTCAAAGTGACTGTGTCTGAGTCTGTTTGCAGGAATCCCCCCCTGTAAAAACTTGTGATCTACCGGTTTTAGTTGATGATGATGACCCAGTAATAAATATGATAGGTAGTCATGGTGGTCAGTTGCAGTCCAGGTGTGCAGTGCCCAAAACATCACATGCTCCTCCCACTTCAGTGCTTAAAATAACGGACTTAAATAAGCCATCTCATGGACATGTTAAAAGCAGAGCATCACGATCCCTTGTTTGGGATTTTTTTGTTCAAGATGCAAATGATGAGTCAGTTGCAATCTGTCAGGTTAGCCATGGGTGTGTGAGTTGAGGTAAAAAGGGGAGCCATCTGGGTACGGGAGGACAGCATACACATCTTAAGAATAGGCACTTGGAACTGTGGACCCAGCACAAGCTGGCAGCTAATACCACAGTGGGGCGTTCACCCTCGTCACTGGCAAGCATAGCGAGCGTGTTATCCCCTTCCATGACTGTTAAGTCCAGTAGTAAATTAAATGTGTGCAGTAGTGAGGTAATAAGAGCAGAGGATTACTACAGGCATAATGAGGTGGAGGACCATTATGACTTTGAAATGTTGTCCAGTGCTGGTGAGAGTAGCAGTTTTTGTGGTGGTGGTGGTGGTGGTGGTGAATGCAGTATGTCTAGTGCAAGTGGTACATCAACCCCGGTTGGCAAATCTGGCAAAATAACAGCCTTTCTGGGTTTGTCATCATCATCACCTGTGCAACTGTCTTCATCAAATGTCCACACTCCACCCCCTGCCAATGCCATTCATCACAGAGCATAACCATTTGTCATCACACCCCGTGTGAAACATTTAAGTCAGCCCACGTTACAGGGTGTTTTTGCACATAAGCTGAAGTACCCCTCGAATCATACAGTGTCATGTGAACTTAATGCTGCTGTAGCGGAAATGCTGGCAATTGATCTTTTGCCCTTCTCCTTTGTGGAGAATTTTGGGTTCCGGCAGTTTGCTGCACATGCCTGTCCAAAATGAAAAGTCCCATCCAGGACATACTTTTCTATCCGTGCTGTCCCCGAGTTGTTCTGCACTGTGTCCGACTCAGTAAGACATGCTCGTCAACATTCCTCCTCTTCATTCATCCATTTAAGTATGGATATGTGGACAAGTGGCAAAACAGTGGGGAGTTCATATTTGTGTATAACTGCACACTGGGCGCAGGTGCCGGGGGTTGTTTGTGATGTTGGTAGTGTGAATAATCAGTGCAGTAAGGTGGATTGTCACGGTAGCAATCGTCCAGGAATTTGACAGCATGCAACGATTGCTATACGCAATGTGACCTGTTCACACACTGGTGAGAACATGTTAGATGTGTTACTCACTGAAATTGACAAATGGCTAAATCCTCTGTCCCTGAGAGCTGGGTTCATAGCAAGTGACAATGGATCAAATGTGGTGAAATGCATCACAAATGATGTTTTTTTTCGTGTTCCATGCATGGCTCACTGTTTATATCTTGTGGTTCAGGAGTTTCTGCAGCACCCTGATGTAAAGGAAATGCTGATCATTGCACGATGTATCTGTTCACACTTTTCAAGATCTGGAAAGGCCCATGACCACGTGCAGCAGTTGCAGATACAAAACAGCCTGCCTCAGCACTGCTTGAAGATGGAAGTTGTCACCCAATGGAACTCCATTATATGCATGGCAGAGAGGTTGTATGAACAATACAAAGCCAATTCAGAATATCTTGTGATGCACACTAGCCATGACAGTTCCGGGGCCTCCATGTCTATGACGACTGAACAGTGGCGCCTCATGGACTCTGTAATAACAATTTTGCTGCCTTTTGAACATGCTACACAGGCAGTGAGTGGTTAGTCTGCCTCCATTAGCCAATTAGTTCCACTGCTGCAGGTGCTGAGGCAGACATTGGTGAATGTACAGCATGGCCTTGATGTTGCCAGAGACAGTGCTAGCAGTATGTTGCTGCAACACATGCTGACAGTATTCGACCAGAATCGACACATTGTGAATATTCAGCGTACTGACAACTTTGCCATAGTAACAATGTTGGACCCACGATACAAACGTGGAATTGCATCAGTACTGGAGGGAGGGCCTGAACAGGTAAAAAATATCAGTGGTCAACTGGTGCACTTGGTTCATGGGGCACAGAAGTCACGTGCCAAGGTCAGCAAACCTCAGCAGCATAATCCAGCTGAAGGTGTACCTGGAGGACCATCAAGCATATCCTGCAAGGGGAAGGGGACTGCAGTTCCAGGTGGTATGTCATCCAAAGTGGCTGGCGTCAACCCACTTTGGGAGGCTTTGTCCTAAGTGGGTATTTGTGAAATAAATGATTCGGGAGAACAGAATGATGCATCGACAACTGGACTTAGTGTGGCACAGAGAATGGTTGAGTCATATTTGTCTGAAAACAGGCATCTGACAATAACTGAAGACCCTCTTTTGTACTGAAGTGGAAAGGTCAGTGAATGGCCAGAGCTGACTGGAGTGGCAGTGAAGTACCTCACATGCCCACCCTCCAGTGTAAGTGTTGAGAGGGTATTCAGCTCAGCAGGTGTAATAGTCAGGGATCGTCAGACAAACCTGTCTCCTGCAAATGTTAGTTTGCTAACATTCATTAAAATAAATGAGATGCACATATCAGCACAGACTGCAACCTTGGTATTCGTACCCCAGCCTAGTCATGGTGGTTATGGTGATTTGGAAATGGACCATCCTGATGGCACTGGCAGTGGCTGCTGAAATGGCACACCACTGACATAGATGACAACACAATGGAGAAAGAATTTCCCAGTGGTCAGACTTCAGACATCGATGACTGTGAGGACAGCTTTTTTTATGAGGATGATGATGTGGTTAATGTTGGCAGGTTTTAACTGAAGTTTTTAAAAGGTGGTGTGTCCCCCCAGACCACCACCACCACCGGGACTGCTGTTAGCCACTGCTACCACTGAGTCTGAGTCCATCCGCCCCCCAGACCACCACCACCACCACCACTGGGACTGCTGTTAGCCACTGCCACCACTGTGCCTGAATCTATCCACCCTCGGACCACTACCACCACTGGGACTGCTGTTAGCCACTGCCACCACTGAGCCTGAGTCTGTCCGCCCCCCAGACCACCACCACCACTGGGACTGCTGTTAGCCACTGCCACCACTGAACCTGAGTCTGTCTGCCCCCCGGACCACCACCACCACCAGGGCTACTGTTAGCCACTGCCACCACTGAGCCTGAGTCTGTCCATCCCCGGACCACCACCTCTGGGACTGCTGTTAGCCACTGCCACCATAAGCCTGAGTCTGTCCACCCCTGGACCACCACCACCACCGGGACTGCTGTTAGCCACTGCTACCACTGAGCCTAGGTCTGTCTGCCCCCGGACCACCACCACCACCGGGACTGCTGTTAGCCACTGCCACCACTAAGCCTGGGTCTGTCACCCCCCTGGACACCACCACCACCACCGGGACTGCTGTTAGCCACTGCCACCACTGAACCTGAGTCTGTCTGCTCCCCAGACCACCACCACCACCGGGACTGCTGTTAGCCACTGCCACCACTGAGCCTGAGTCTGTCCGCCCCTGGACCACCACCACCACCGGGACTGCTGTTAGCCACTGCCACCACTGAGCCTAAGTCTGTCCATCCCTGGACCACCACCACCGGGACTGCTGTTAGCCACTGCCACCACTGAGCCTGAGTCTGTCAGCCCCCTGGACCACCACCACCACCACTGGGACTGCTGTTCACCACTGCCACCACTGAGCCTGAGTCTGTCCATCCCGGACCACCACCACCACCGGGACTGCTGTTAGCCACTGCCACCACTGAGCCTGAGTCTGTCTGCCCCCCGGACCACCACCACGGGACTGCTGTTAGCCACTGCCACCACTGAGCCTGAGTCTGTCTGCCCCCTGGACCACCACCACCACCGGACTGCTGTTAGCCACTGCCACCACTGAACCTGAGTCTGTCTGCTCCCCAGACCACCACCACCGGGACTGCTGTTAGCCACTGCCACCACTGAGCCTGAGTCTGTCCGCCCCCTGGACCACCACCACCACCGGGACTGCTGTTAGCCACTGCCACCACTGAGCCTAAGTCTGTCCATCCCTGGACCACCACCACCGGGACTGCTGTTAGCCACTGCCACCACTGAGCCTGAGTCTGTCTGCCCCTGGACCACCACCACCACCACTGGGACTGCTGTTCACACTGCCACCCACTGAGCCTGAGTCTGTCCATCCCGGACCACCACCACCACGGACTGCTGTTAGCCACTGCCACCCACTGAGCCTGAGTCTGTCCGCCCCTGGACCACCACCACCACGGGACTGCTGTTAGCCACTGCCACCACTGAGCCTGAGTCTGTCTGCCCCTGGACCACTACCACCACTGGGACTGCTGTTAGCCACTGCCACCACTAAGCCTGAGTCTGTCCACCCCCCAGACCACCACCACCACCGGGACTGCTGTTAGCCACTGCCACCACTGAACCTGAGTCTGTCTGCCCCGGACCACCACCACCACCGGGACTGCTGTTAGCCACTGCCACCACTAAGCCTGAGTCTGTCTGCCCCCTAGACCACCACCACCACCAGGGCTGCTGTTAGCCACTGCCACCACTGAGCCTGAGTCTGTCCATCCCCGGACCACCACCTCTGGGACTGCTGTTAGCCACTGCCACCACTAAGCCTGAGTCTGTCCACCCCCTGGACCACCACCACCACAGGGACTGCTGTTAGCCACTGCTACCACTGAGCCTGAGTCTGTCTGCCCCCCCGGACCACCACCACCACCGGGACTGCTGTTAGCCACTGCCACCACTAAGCCTGAGTCTGTCTGCCCCCCTAGACCACCACCACCACCGGGACTGCTGTTAGCCACTGCCACCACTGAACCTGAGTCTGTCTGCTCCCCAGACCACCACCACCGGGACTGCTGTTAGCCACTGCCACCACTGAGCCTGATTCTGTCCGCCCCCTGGACCACCACCACCACCGGGACTGCTGTTAGCCACTGCCACCACTGAGCCTAAGTCTGTCCATCCCTGGACCACCACCACCGGGACTGCTGTTAGCCACTGCCACCACTGAGCCTGAGTCTGTCCACCCCCTGGACCACCACCACCACCACTGGGACTGCTGTTCACCACTGCCACCACTGAGCCTGAGTCTGTCCATCCCCGGACCACCACCACCACCGGGACTGCTGTTAGCCACTGCCACCACTGAGCCTGAGTCTGTCCACCCCCTGGACCACCACCACCACCGGGACTGCTGTTAGCCACTGCCACCACTGAGCCTGAGTCTGTCTGCCCCCTGGACCACTACCACCACTGGGACTGCTGTTAGCCACTGCCACCACTAAGCCTGAGTCTGTCCACCCCGGACCACCACCACCACCAGGACTGCTGTTAGCCACTGCCACCACTGAACCTGAGTCTGTCTGCCCCCCCGGACCACCACCACCACCAGGGCTGCTGTTAGCCACTGCCACCACTGAGCCTGAGTCTGTCCATCCCGGACCACCACCTCTGGGACTGCTGTTAGCCACTGCCACCACTAAGCCTGGTCTGTCCACCCCTGGACCACCACCACCACGGGACTGCTGTTAGCCACTGCTACCACTGAGCCTGAGTCTGTCTGCCCCCGGACCACCACCACCACCGGGACTGCTGTTAGCCACTGCCACCACTAAGCCTGAGTCTGTCTGCCCCCCTGGACCACCACCACCACCGGGACTGCTGTTAGCCACTGCCACCACTGAACCTGAGTCTGTCTGCTCCCCAGACCACCACCACCGGGACTGCTGTTAGCCACTGCCACCACTGAACCTGAGTCTGTCTGACCCCAGGACCACCACCACTGGGACTGATGTTAGCCACTGCCACCATGAGTCTGTCTGACCCCAGGACCACCACCACCGGTACTGATGTTAGCCACTGCCACCACTGAGCATGAGTCTGTCCAGATCACCACATCCATCAGCCACAGACACAAAGCTTCTTAATATTTAAACCATAAAGTGAGTATGTGTACTCATGTTTGTTATGCTGCTTCACTTCCTTTAGTTGTATGTTTTGTTTTCTGTAGCTTTTCAGAGCCGCAATGGTAAAACACATACAGTACACTTATTTTGTTTCTTTTACAGGTTAACAAAAAGAGTTTCCATCACTAAAACTCGGGGGGAATGGTACTGCAGCTGTACCATACAGAGAGGAACTATGGAATATCCATGTGAAATCCATTCTGGTAAGTATGAAGATTTTATTTCATCCATTTCATTGTTTTGGAAAGACTGCAGCAAATACTGCACACAGGTTGTGTTAGTTGACAAGATGTGGGTTTCAATGTAACTTGACTTGAGATTCAGAACAGGAAGGGAAATAACAATTAAGTTGTAAGAAGTCATTCATTGCTTTTTTTACAAAACTTCCAGATGCTTTGTTGTTCTGTCAAACTGGTCTTATCCAAAAAAGTTCTGCAACATCAGGCACCCCCCTCTCCCAGGCTTGGGCACACATGCAACATGCAGAAGTCATTTCATTAGATGACCATGACCATCATTAACAACAACTGGACTCCAGAAGGGTGCAGATGAATGAAGAAGTAACAAAATAAGAAACCATTACAGACAAACCAGCAAATATGACCCCACCCCAAAAAAATAATTACCTTCATGTGCTTGAGAGTTATCCATTTCCAATTTCAGCACAAAAAATTCTCATTGAGCACTGGAATGTGCACACCAGCAGTTTCTGTGACCTGTGATGCAGAACAATACCATGAGTACATGTCCATGTCAACCCCCCTCCTCACCTATGAAATACACTACCATACAGTATATATATATATATATATAATCTACTCACCAAGGCTACTATTAGTGTACAGCCAAAGGGCACCCTTCAAGCCAGTTGAGATGATCACATTGCAATTGCTCGAATTGCCTTGCAGAACACATTGGACCAGCAACAGAATGCTCACAGTCATCATTTTATTCTGGGAGACTTTGTATGTGCTGAAACACTCTCATTTCACTGTGTTACCACTTGTCAATTTTTTACACACAAGGAGGATGCATTTTGGGCCTGCAGAAAAAATCTGGGGACTTTGTGCCACCACCGCGCGCATGACTGAGTGTGCCATTAATTCTGGGGGACTTTGTATGTGCTAAAACACTCCCATTTTACTGTGTTACCACTTGTCAATTTTCTGTACACAAGGAGGATGCATTTTGGGCCTGCAGAAAAAATCTGGGGACTCTGTGCCACCACTGTTCGCATGACTGAGTGCGCCATTAATTCTGGGGGACTTTATATGTGCTAAAACACTCCCATTTCACTGTGTTACCACTTGTCAATTTTCTGCACAGAAGGAGGATGCATTTTGGGCCTGCAGAAAAAATACGGACCTCTGTGCCACCACTGCGTGCATGACTGAGTGCACCATTAATTCTGGGGGACTTTGTATGTGCTGAAACACTCCCATTTCATTGTGTTACCAGTTGTCAATTTTCTGCACATAAGAAAGATGCATTTTGGGCCAGCAGAAAAAATCTGGGACTCTGTGCCACCACTGCACGCATGACTGAGTGCACCATTAATTCTGCGGGACTTCGTATGTGCTGAAACACTCCCATTTCATTGTGTTACCAGTTGTCAATTTTCTGCACATAAGAAAGATGCATTTTGGGCCTGCAGAAAAAATCTGGGACTCTGTGCCACCACTGCACGCATGACTGGGTGCACCATTAATTCTGCGGGACTTCGTATGTGCTGAAACACTCCCATTTCACTGTGTTACCAGTTTTCAATTTTCTGCACACAAGGAGGATGCATTTTGGGCCTGCAGAAAAAATCTGGGGACTCTGTGCCACTTTTATGTGTTGTGTGATTGTTGTGAGCTGATGATGTCATACTGACATTACAATTAAAGCAGCATTGCAAGAATGTTGTGACAATTTTGAACTGTACTTTTATTGCCACAGCCACTAGTTACCTCCGAGTCGTGACTTGAATGATACGCTTCTTTTCACAATTTATGTCTGCTTTATTTAGTTGACTACTATTTTTCACGTATGAAAAAAAAATGAGCACGCCTTCCAATATTGTTCTGACCAGGTTTGTATTTATTTGCAGCTGCTTTTCAATAACTGTTGTTCCGTGGTGTCATAAAACACTGCCTGCTGCATAACTGTTTTTTAACAACAGAAGTGATATATAACAACTAACTGATGTGATGGAGAAAAGCAGAGGAAGGCAATGACAAAGACCTGGTCAGCACCAATTTAAAAGGAATGCTCCTTTCATTATTTGACACAAGAAAAAAGGTAGTACAGCAGACTCAACTATTGCAAATGCTCGTATCATTCCAGTCAGTCAGGATGTAAGTAAAGGAAGTTGTAACATAGCATTAAAAAATAGGTCAGAGTTCTCAACAGATTGTTGCGCGGCTGCTTTACAGAGATTCACCACAATACATGATTATGGTGATGCACATAACCTAATATGTGGGGGTCATTACTCCCACTGGAATATTCCTTGCTCCATAGAGTGCAATATATCTCTGTGAAAACCACCCTTAATTTCATTACAGTGTATCACGTGATGGAGGAATTGCCATTCAGAAAAGTCGCCCACATTCTGCCCCCCTTTCTGAGCAATGTTAGGATATGATGCCAGGGGGAGCGCAGGTGCATGCTACACTATAGTGAATGTTCGGCAGCTATCCCAATGTCTCCTTATGTTATAAGGTTCACTTTGTGGTGAAATGTGGGAACGTTTCCACTTACAAGGCTCTTCTTACTGGAAACGTGCCCACACGTTTCACCACAGACTGACCATTATAACATAAAGAAACATTCGGAAAGCTGCCAAACAATCGGATATTCACTGTAATGGAGCACGCACACGCGCTCTCCCTGGCATCACGTCCTACATTGCTGAGAAGGGAGGCAGAATGTGGACGGTTTATCAGAATGGGAGTTCCTCCATCACGTGACACACTGTAATGAAATTACGGGCGGTTTCCACAGAAATGTGTTGCACTATGTGGTGCAAGAACGATTCCCCTGGAAGGGAAAATGTGTATTATTAAACAACAACAAAGAAAAAAACACACAAAAACAGTACAACACAGTAGTGGGGTGGGGGGGCCAGAAAACAATCGCATAAGTTACTGTGGCCGTGGGATGCCATGGTGGTCCAGCAGCAGGTGCACCATTCTAACTATTTGCTGCTGCTGTTCTTCTATTGTGTAGACCTGCTGCTGCAAAGCACCAACCTTCTGATTGTTCTCTTCCAGAGCCGCCCACACAAGGGAGATGTCATGCTGTGTTGCAGAGACTGTGGCAGGGTCCACTGCAGCTGGGAATCCAGGTAGTGGGAGTGGTGGTGGAGAGGGTGGTGCTGGTGGCTGTGGTGGTGGTGATGGAGCAGTTTCTGTACTGGCCCTCCTCCTCCTGCTGCGGTGGTGACTGCAAGGCACAACTCCAACCCCAGCAGCACCTTCAGCCACTGCCACGGAAGGGCCAGCAGGTGGACGCCTGGCCCCTTCCATGGCAGCCTGCTACTCTGCCTTGTGGTGGTTGAGCATGTGGGTGCGCTGGCCACCGGTCCCCAGATGTGTCCCACGGGGGCCACGGCACACCAGCACACCACACAGACAGCACACCATGACTGTGCTGTCTCCCCCCACAGAGTTAAAAAAACTCCCACACTGGGGAGCTGCGGGGGGGGGGACCAGACACAGTCCTCGCACAAGTCGCACCACCTAGATTTCCCAGGGGCACCTCCTGTAGCTGTGGAGGTGGTGGAGGGGGTTCTGCTGGAGCCCCTATAGCTGCTACCGGTGGTGGTGGTAGTGGCAGAGAAGGTGGACGCACAGCACCCACCAGTGGCACTGGTGCTGCTGCTGCTGCTGTTGCTTCAACATGGGGGGAAGCAACACTCAGGAGTTGGGAGAGGTCCAGCATGACACGACCTCCCCCACGTGTCCGCACTCCCCTCCGACCGTGCCCACGGGCCAGTGACTCACCTTCTCCAGGGTCCATCCTT
This sequence comes from Neoceratodus forsteri, assembly GCA_016271365.2. NCBI lineage: Eukaryota > Metazoa > Chordata > Ceratodontiformes > Ceratodontidae > Neoceratodus > Neoceratodus forsteri. The sequence continues at coordinate 988,941,113 of CM028131.1, read as the reverse complement.
CCTTACTGATACAACACAAGTCCCCGGGCCAAAACACACACACAGACACACACACTGGCACTCACTGACGCACACAGTCACACACACACAAAACAAAACAAAACTTATAAAAAAAAAATCACTAACAAAAAAACAATCACAAATACAATACAAAAACTACATAAAGAGATAGCTTTTAAAAAAGCTGTTGGTTTTCTTCACTACTCAAAGGCAAGCGGCAATCAAGCCTTTCATTCCCTACTACTCTCCTCTAAACAAAGCCTTCTCCCTCTTCGAATGCAAAGGGGAAAGTGAAACTGCTTCTCTGACTCACTTCCTTCCTGCCTGACTAAAGCATGTGACTTACAGTACTGTAAGCCATGTGATGTGTGGCGGGCTGCCTATTTACTTCTCACTTCACCTTACTTCATGTTAAGGTATAATAGCAATGCGAAGTAATTATGTTAACGCGAAGTGAGCACTTTGCAGTGCCCGCCGTGTTGTGTTCCACCAATGGCACACTTCATGCTCACTTCCACACCAGCCGGATTAAAATTGCTGCATCTTTACTGCCACCACGTCCAAGTCTGGGATGGTGACAGCATGACATTGTCCTTTGATCTGCAGGAGTAGCCTATTGGCTAGATCCACTACACAGCTGTGTAATGCTAAGAAGTCAATTCCCAGAATACTGGGGTGATGACGTAGAACCATGAGGTCAAAAACTAAATTAGTGCTGAGGTGGCCTACCACCACAAGTAGAGGAATAGATTGGTAGATGTGTAGCTGGGTACCATCTACACCCTGTGCACTGGTATTCCAGCAAGTAGACCAGTCAGATGAGACTGAGTCCTCATCATGGAAGACTGACATGGCTGCTACAGTGTCCAGAAGCATGATAAGTTGGCAGCCCCTGACCATGACCTTTACACAAGACTGTCTATTTGTGTCAACAATCAGGTTACTCATAATCTGGACTGAGGCCTGTAATTGTCAATCCGATTGTTCAGGAATTGGCATTGTAGCCAACCCGGTGGTGCTGAGGGTTGAGGCGCTGGATGCCACACCTTGCCCCACATCAGCGACCCGGGTTTGGAAACAAGCCCGGATCATCGGGAGTTGGCAGGGGAGGACTAGGATTAAACGTCTGATGACAGCTCTCCTAGTCCTGGGGTAAAGGGTGAGATCTACACCATGCTGTGGTGGTCCCTGGGGATGCCTGGTGGTACTGTAGACGCCTGGGTGTCTGGGGGAGGGAGCACGGTGGATGTCTGCACGTTTTTGCATGGACATCACTACATGTCCATGCTCCCACTGGGGAGAAAATGGAAAAAAGGACTGGGTGCAACCGAGCAGCTTGATGACCGCGCCCTGCCATGTGGGGAGGACTGTTGTGGAATCATGCTGGGGGAGTTCAGCGCCGCTGTGGCTAGCAGGAACGGGGGAGCCCTCCAGTGGATCGGCCATGGCCATGCCAGACCCCTCCATGATGTGAGTGAGCCTGCTGCTCTTCCCGTGGGCAGGACCAGTGGCTGGATGTCCCCGCTGGTAGGCGCCACATGAGGTGCAAGAAAAACAGATGTGACAAAAAAAAAAAAGAATTGACATTGTTTGTCTGTTCCTGAAATTGAAGTCCTGCAGGATCTTTCATGGTCTTTTGTATGTCTTGCAATGGGTACAAGTGTACTTGTGACATCACAGGCACAGAAGTGATGGTCTGCATGGGTGGTTTTGCCTTGGATGTTGCGCGGGCCCGGCCAGTAACCGACACAACCTCTCCTCGGCTGCACAATTGCTCGACAGCTGGGTCTAGGGCAGCTATATTCCATGTAGCTGTAGCTCCTTTTTTGGCATGGATTTTCACCAACAACTTGCAGAGGGTCTTGTTCTCTTCTCTGATTTGGTGATAGCTAGGACCGTTTTGATATGGGTTCTGGCTATTTTGTTGGGCGTTTGGATTTTTTCAACTGCCTCTGTTGTCTGTATTATTTTTGTTGTTCCTGTAGTTCCATCCCCCCCCCATCTGACTGTTGGTCATCAGAAGGGGCATCATTTTTATGTTTGCTTGCATGCATGTGCAAGAAACATAGTGGCATCATCCGAGTTTTCGGAGGTGTGTCACCCCCTCTTCCAATTCAGTCAGTGTGTTGGCAGGTACTGCCCCAGTTCTCCAATGCCTGTTGGAGCTGTCTATGACAGCTCCAAAATGCAGTGGAGTACAGTTGAAAGGGAGAGCTACGCTTCAGTGCACAGCGATAAGATATCGCCTTCTCATGCGCGCTCCCCCTACACACACACACAAACACCCACATATACTGTGTGCTGCCCCTCCATGCACACACTGTACAGCCGAGTGCCCAATCCCCATCGGCTGTGCTGTACCCCCAAAGCCTTCCACATGCCACTCTGGGTGCCCAATTCCCGTCGGCTCCACTGTCCTCCCACCCAGAGTACAGGGTGCCAAGCTGGGAGCCCACCCAGCGTGGTAACTGATGATCGCCCGGCGAGTGCCCAATCCCCATCGACTTACCCCCCAACCAGCCGTCATTGTGCCGCTGAGGCCCACCCCAGCGTGGCAAGCGTCCGATGTCGTCATTAAAAAAAACCCGGAAATAAAAACTGTCCCTCAGCGCTTCTCCCTGCCCCCACAACCGCACCCCCACTCGCACCCTGCCTCACCACCCCCCTCACCCCATGCTTACCTCCGGACCTCGGCACGACGATCTTCGGTGGACTGGGAACACGTCTGCACTCTTCAAAGCTGACCGCGAACTGAGGAAATGCCGGTAAGCTGTATAATGGGATAGATAGGGTTTTTTCAACTTTGCTGAATATCTCAGGCATTTTTTGGAATTTTGGCACCAAATTTTCAACATGGGGTTTTTGGGACCCCTTCTCATGAATGATGTCACTGTCATGGCGTTATTCGGGCCCGAAGGGTGATTTCACAGTCACTGCGCGAAATCACCTTTCGGGACCGATTAATGAAATGACACTGCCAGTGTTCATAAGGTGGGCTCTCAAGAAACCTATTTTGAAAATTTGGTGGGAAAATTCTCCCAAAATTGACTGTTTTACGAGCGTGCATTGCGCAGTTCCTACGCAGGCTCGTAAGTTTGCAAATTTTTGATATTTTCACTCCAGATTTTCAACATTGCCATTTTACCACACCTCCTTATGAGCAGTACAGCTGTCATTTTTTACATCTTGCCAAAAACATGTTTCCGCCCATGTAGCGCTCAATGGCGCCATCGGTGTGCGAAATCAATGTATGGGACACATTAAGAAAATCACAGTGACACTGTTCATGAGCAGAGGTCTTAAAATGGCTATGTTGAAAATTTGGTGAAAAAATTCCTAAAAATGACTGTTCTGAGGCGGCGTTGTGCAGTTCCTGCGCACGCTTGTAAGTTTGCGAATTTTCAATATTTTCACTCCAGATTTTCAACATTGCCATTTTATTACACTTCCTTATGAACAGTACAGCTGCCATTTTTCACATGTCGCCCAAAATGTGTTTTCGCACATATAGCACAATGGTGCAGTTAGTTGTGCAAAAGCAATGTTTGGGACAGATTAAGAAAATCACAGTTACACTGTTCATGAGCAGAGGTCTTAAAATGGCTATGTTGAAAATTTGGTGACAAAGTCCATAAAATGACTGTGTCACGGTGAGCATTGCACAGTTTCATGCACTCTTAAGTTCATGATTTTGTAATATTTTCAGTCCAGATTTTCACCAGTGGCATTTTCCACACTTCCTTATGAACAGTACAGCTGTCATTTTTCACAACACAGCCATGATGTGTTTTCCACACTTTCAGCGCGAGATGCGTGGTGTGCTGTGAAATCATTGTTGGACAGATAAAGAAAACCACAGTGACACTGTTCATGATCGGAGGTCCCAAAATGCCTGTGTTGACAATCTGCTGTAAAAAATCCCCAAACTAATTACATTACGGGTGTGCGTTGCACAGTTTCTATGCACGCTCGTGACTTCACCAGTTTTTTCAATATTTTTACTGCAGATTTGCAACATTGCCATTTTTTACACCTCCCCATGAACAGTACAGCTGTCATTTTTTACATCCTGTTCAGAATGTTTTTGCACCTGTGGTGCTAAATGCCGTAGTCGCTGTGCATAAGCAGCTTTCGGCTAACAGACTGATATTACCACTGTTCATGAGGTGGGGTCACAAAAAAGAAATCTTGAAAATTTGGAGTGAAAATACCCACGAATGTCTGAGATATTAGGGTTTCCAACCATAACGCCCAACCCTGTAGAGAATGACAGGCATCAGGGATGTGACTTGGGATTCTTGCCTGTAATGCTCATACCATTCCACACCCTGCAGCCAGTGAGAGGTATCGAGGTATGCCTTGGACTCTTGACCCCAAAGTTCACCCCATTCTTTCTATCGCACCCATCTCACCGTGCTTCCCTGATGGAATGGGGTGCGATAAGGGCCAAAGACCCCTAAGACACTGTGACACTTGCTTCAGTGTCTGCAGGGGTGGGTGTGGTGAAATGGCGTTGCCCGTTATGCCTGATGACCCAAAGGCACACCCCAATGCCTGTCACTCTCTGCAGGGTGGTGGTGGGGTTGGCTTCAGTTCAATACTTCACTGCCATTCCTATTACGCAGCTCTGTAACTTCTACACTACCACTGCCAATGCCAGCAAGCAAACATTTGGCATTGACAAATGCTTGTTCTGATTGTTTTCCTCCATCGTATAGTGGGTGGGGGCATCTGAGGTAGACTGAACTGCAGCTACCTTGTTGGATTTTCCGGAAGAAAGGGTACGGAGATAGATCTGATAGGCCTGCTCCATCTTAGTGAGAACATCCTGAAACTTGTCGGTGTCTGGGAAAATGTTGAGCTTGACCTTTTCTTGCAAGGCCGGATACATGTTCCAGATGTACAAATCCTTATACTTAAATTGATCTACTTCAGATTGATTTTTTGCTATGGCTTTGCTAGTTTTGTACACAAACCACAACTGTTGGTGGTAGGTGGCTGGGCTTTCCATTGTGCCTTGCCTAACCTTGTAGGCCAAGTGTGTTCCCACAGTTCCCAGGGGGTTTGCACATATGAGTACAGCTGCAATTTTATCAATAGTGAAGTTTTCAGCACTCCGTGCTATCTCTGAGAGCTTAGCCCAGAGAGTTAGTTCAACTGTTTGTTGCAAGACTTGAACCTGGTACTGGGGTTGGAGAAAGAGCTTCTCACAAAGGGAGCACATTTTCTCCAAATGGCAACTGAGATTGTCAGTTGGGCCCATCTGTCCAATACTCTGTGTGATTTGTTGGACAGAATGAGCTACTTGCAGGGGGTTGGAAGTATGTGTTGTCGGAACAAGTTCAGTCTGTTCAAAAGCTCCATGAAGCGCAGCCTCCGCTGTCGTATCAGTGATAGCCTTGTATGTTTGATCTTGGGTAACAGAATCTTTTAGCATTTTGTCAATTTGGTGCTGGATGGCCTTCTTTTGATCCTCTGGAACAATGATCCTGCTAATTGCATCAGTAATTATGTTATGAATCTCTGACTCATCTCCCCTAGTGAAAGGAGTGTGCGGAGGTGCTTCACGGAATACAGGCCCTCTGCCTGTATCATGGGGGCCGCCATCTTGGCATTGTATGTTGCATCCACCATGTTTGCGTAGACATGTCAACGCAGTGTGCATGCCGACGTTGGCGCCATCTTGTGAATGGCAAGCGGAAGTTGCTACTCCATTGGGATTGGACTTGCGTGTGATGTGGCATGCCTTGTCATCAAAATCAGAGTCGTCATCACTGGATGATGCAATATCAGTGGGCATATACCGAAACCCGTTCATGGCCTTAACATGGCTGGCAAGAACCTCCCATTGATGGTGCAACTTCGCCATTTTTTGTCTACACTTCTTGTGACAGACTTTTGCAGTGCCCTGCTCAATGCCTCTCTCAACCTCTCTCTGCAACACTCTATTCGCGGTGCCCAATTCAACGTTTTCTCTAAATTCTTTATCCAACTCACATCTCACACGTTTGTAATCCTCTCTCAACTCAGCATTCTCCTCTCTCAAAGTTTCATTTGTATCACTCAAAATATAATTCAAATGTGCTGTTTCTTACACATTTCAACCTTTCACAATCATCTGTTAATAGACATATCTCTTGCTTAGTGTCTTGAGCAGTACAGCGCAGTGTAGCAGCCTAGAATTAACATCATGGAGTGACTGTGTCTCCTTCGCCAGTTTCTGTTCCTTTTTCTGTAACTTCGATGCCTGCAAGCCCATCTCTTTTTTTAGAGATGCATTTTGCAGGTTTACAAGGCTTGTGCATCGGGCTTGTAAATGACGGCTTCTGTAGCTCCATCCCACTACTTTCCAGTGGTTATTGCCTTTTCTTTTAAAGGCAATAAGTGGGGGTGGAAATGTTATCCATGGTCCAGCACACCTGATGGTGCCCCCACCTCGTGGGCAGCAACTTATGTAGGTACATGTACTAACCTTAGGGCGAAGACACTTATCATATAAGCTTGTCAGGATCTGTGGTCTAGTATGCTTTATTATGTTTTACTGATACATTAGCCATGAGAAAAGCTTTTTGCTCTATTTTTGCTGTACTTTCATAAGTAAGGCAACAGTGCCATCTTTAGTAATTGTACACCACTACAACTGACCTTAGGATAATAGAGGTCCCACTGTATGGTTATCTTTTTGCAAGTTATGCAACTTTTCATACTGGTTAGGAAAAGAAGTGCAAAGAAGTGCAATATCATGCACATAGGGAAGAGAAACCCTGAAGCCACCTATAGACTGGGAGGGGAGTTGCTGGCAGTCACAAGGGAAGAAAGAGACTTGGGCGTCATCATCACCGATGACCTGAAATCATCCAAGCAGACCTCTAAAGCAGTAGGTAAGGCTAGAGGGATGTTGGGGTGTATTAGTAGGGGTATCACAAGTCGTAAGAGGGAGGTAATAATCCCTCTTTACAAGACACTGGTTAGGCCCCATCTGGAGTATTGCATGCAGTACTGGAGGCCACACCTTGACAAGGACATTAACCAAATTGAGGCAGTCCAGAGAAGGGCAACCAAAATAGTGCAGGGACTGCATCAGAAAACATACGAGGACAGATTAACTGAACTCAATATGTATACCCTAGAGCAAAGGAGGGAGAGAGGTGATATGATTGAAACATTCAAACACCTTAAGGGCATTAACAAGGTGAAAGAGTCTAACATGTTTCAATATAAGAAAATTAGCAGGACAAGAGGACACAGCATGAGATTAGAGGGAGTCCGATTTAGGGGTAATATGAGGAAGTTCTTTTTCACAGAAAGGGTGGTGGATGCATGGAACGGCCTACCTCAAGAAGTGGTCGATATGAATACAGTGCAGGGCTTCAAACAGGCATGGGATAGGCATAAGTGAGCAATACAAATGAGTATGACTATATAGGCCATTGACAGAGCAAAGGCCTATGGCACATTCATAACTTAAGGTAGAAAAATAAATGGGCAGACTGGGTGGGCCTTGCGGTCCTTATCTGCCGTCAACTTCTATGTTTCTGTGTCACTCAGACCACCTGTTTTTGTCCAATTATATTCATTTTGTGTATCTTCCTTAGCCATTGCTATAGCAATTATCGGGGTATAAGACCCTTTGTAACACATAACTTCTCTGAGAAGAGAGAAACTGTCTTCATTGCCTATGTAAAAAAAGCTGGTGTTCTCCCACTGTTTCACACGGTTATGGTAGTAAGTCTGTATTACTGATCTGCAATAAATTTCATTTATTACATAAGTACCACTTGTCTGTCTCTTTCTTTTGTGCCATTCCACCAAGAACCTGAGAGGGTGATTTATTACCCAAATTACAGAGGGGAATTTCCAACCCAGCTCTACAGCTATTTACACATCTCCATTTCTGGTAGTATCATTGGATGCCGTTTTCCCATGCTCTTTGAGCCATTATGAGACTATTACACCTTGTGGTGCTAAATGTATATATCTCTCTCTCTCTCTCTATATATATATAGTATATACTGTATATATATATATATATATATATATAATATATATGTATAGTTCTACATGCTGCCTCTTGCTCCTAGTTTCACATTATGTAATGTTGAAATAATATAATTGCTGGGTGTTACCCTTTACTCCTTGTTTACTGAGGCTTCATTCCTCACACTATCACAGTATACACCAATACACCTTGTTTCCTGCTTATAGTTGTTGTTGATGATTCTTTCCACCATGCTCCTAGCCAGTCGCACCGGGTCTTTTGCCCATATTGCGAACTTCACTAGTTGACCCATCCCTTGCCTGTCTGCCCATATGTACTTCACCATGCTGGATCTCTGCTCTCCACTGAAGAACTCAGGACATTTATGCAGGGGAAGGGGGGCTTCATTCCACTTCCCTAGCATTACACCTTATCCTCCCCTGCTGCCTACAGCCTCAGTTACCTATGTTTACATATGTCTCTTCCCATTTCATGCTTCTGTTTCCAGTGGTGTTTCTCCTTCCCTCAACCTAATGCTCCCATGCCGGCCTCCTTCTATATTTCCGCTGTTCATGTCCTTTCCCTTCATATCATTCAATGTATGTTTCCCATTCTTACTGTCTGAGTGATTATACCTGTCATATTTCAGTGTCCTACTCTACTCTCCTTCTACAGCAGTGGTCTGCAATTTCAGCCAGCCCCTACCAGCAGTACTCTGGACTTCGTTCCTAAGTCGTGCCTTCTGAGGTGCTGAGTGAAGGTAAGCTTCCCCTGTCTACCGGGAATCGGATTCTGTTACAATCACTACCTCCTACTTCTTACCAACCTGACATCCTCCATCTCTAACTCTGCTTGGCAGCATCATGTGAAGGTTAGCGCGCCCTGACTACCGGGGATGGGAGCCATGTCTACAATCTACAGACTTGTACCATACCTTTTCTACCTCATACCAGTTGCCTCTTCCCTTTGGGAACAGAACTTCTGTGCCCTATGGGACCTCTTCATTTTAACTATACCTGGCTGGCTTAAGTCATCATCATTCTGCCTCAGCCATCCCCAACAGGTACTCGAGTTTACAGTCTACTGATTCAAATTCCACATTCTCGGCCTCATACCTGGCTGCTGCCTCACTTCAGGACCTTGACTTGCCAGACTTGCCTTCTCCATCATACCTAGCCTATAACCTTGTTTCTGATCCCCCCCAGCTATCTGCCATAGCCAGAAGCCTGCATCCGTATTCGACTGTTCCCACTGCCTGCTTCTCATTCCTGATGCTGGTTGTCATCTTGGGTATGGAACTGCTTCACATATGTACCCTCATCGTCCTATCACTCCTTGCTGCATCCCCTCAGGATCATCTTGCCTCGACCATCTCGGATGGACATTTGAGTTTACATTACTCCGCTTTCAGTATCCATCCTCGATCTGCTATCAGATGCCACAACCCTTCTGGACCTGGACCTCCACCTGCTCACAGCCTCCATCTGTCATTGCCTGCTGCCTTCCCTCAAATCTCATCATACTACTTTTCCTGTTCAAGTGCCTGAGATTGCATCACCGTTTTCAATTTCTGCATCCTCTACCTGATTAAGGTCGCTGCTTCCCTTTGGGAATGGGACCATCCTACTCCAAATGCTTTCCTTCCATGGCTCAGCCTGTTGACATTGACTGCACATCATCCCATTGACATCAGGGAGTAGTAGCCCTTCTCTGGATCCACTGGGTCATTGTATCCTTTGTCTGTTGCCCAGTTGCCACTTCCCATCTGGAAAGGACCTCTGTAACTTGTTTGTCTCCATCCTCCTACCCCTGTAGAGTGGTTTCAAAGAATAGTTCTCACTCTTCATGCTCAAGACTAGAAGCTTGTTTCTACGATCAACTGTTTCAATCTTACTTGCTTCCACCGGAACATCACTTACTGCTCCATCCTGGACTCATGCATGTCCATATTGTGCTTTCTCCCTCACCCATTCTCTGGAGTGTCCTGCCTGTTATCACCATTCAGCTTGCCTGCCTCTGGGACTTCCTCGCTGCAGGTCACCCATCCAGTTATTGTCTGAGTTTATTTTCTACTTCGGCTGTGGGACCGTTATCCTTCTTCGCTCCAACTCCTTTCATCCCTTCTCTAGTTGGTTGACTGCATTGTTGGATGTGGGACTACTGTACCTCAACCCTGATGATCTGAGTACTGTGCTTCACTTTTGACCTCCATGGATCGTCTTCTAGTGACTGCTACAGCCTTTCTGCATCCTGCTGCTGTTCGATAGGGGCTGACCTGGTTCTGTTCCTTCCTGCACAGTTTGTCATCTGGCTTCACCAAGCTCATCGCCTTCCTTGGATAATTCCTCCAGTTCCTCAGAACTCGATCTGGAATTCCTTCCAGATTGACTGGCTACCTCTCCACTCTGCCTTGCAGGCTCAGGGCTTTGTGCTGTTTGCTGTGGCTCTTTTGGGCCTAGTACCTTATCTCCTAACATACTCCCACTAGATCACCTGCTCTTCCATATTATTAATTTCATACTTCTACTCTGGCCATTCTAACATTACCCTTCCACTTCTCATTGGATCACTTGTTCACTACACTAGAAAGAATATTACTGTCAGCAAACATCCCTTGGCTAACATGCTTCACAGACTCTATCATTATCAAGGTGTTTTATACACTGCCCAATCAGCTCCTCAGGATCATTCACAAAATTCCATTCACCTGGACATAGGAAGATCTTCTCAGTCTCTAATGGATATACCCTCCAACTCCTGTCCATTCCATTACTGTGATTTCTCTGTCTACTTTGTCTCACTGGCTATCCTTCTATATGGAAAAGATGGAAATCCCCCTGCTATGTACTGATTTTGTAATTAGTATGCCTTCTACAGATACCAGGAATCGCATGACAACCCATTCAACTACAAATATCATTTGTCTTGCTTTTGGCAGCTCCTCCTACTATCACCGACTCTGTTGACTATGTTACTCGACTCCTACTCCTCAACTGTCATTGCTTGTTTTAAGAATTTCACAGATGTCTTCCAGGATATTCATTGTGGGATCTCCACTGTCTAGCTGATTACTAACTCTGCACCATCCAAACCATCATTTTTGCTCCTGGACATCACTATTTCTTATACAATAATCCACACCTTTTCACAGAGTACCTTCAGCTGGGTTGAGCACTCTTCCAGCAAACCCTTCAGCCTTTTCTTCTTGAATTACCTTCATTAATCTCTGCAATAAAGACCATCACCGAGAACTGGCTCTCATGAATTCTATCTGGCAATCCTTAACAGTCAAGACAAATTCACCAACTCAGTCTGCCTCCAAGTGGTCTTAATCAGCCATAATGCTAAGATCCTATGGCATCTTACACTAATCAATCTCACTACCAGTTTAGCCTACAGACTCTTCCTTATATCTGCTTCCAAGCTTCTCTCAAGTACTTCAGCATCGGGTTTACTGGAAAACTTAACCAACCATACGCCACTGCAGTGTATCTCTTACACGATCACACCACAGAAAGACCCTCACTTCAGGCAGCACACCAGCAGAGTATTTTCATACAAAGTCATGAACATCATGACCAAAGAAGCCATCCATCCCTTATACCGAATTCCAGTCATTCCCCATATACACTAGCTACCAGCTCGACCGCTTCTGCAAATCATCTTCTTTTCATTTACTGATCACTTATGGCATTACTCTCATGAGTCACTCAAACTCTCCTCTACTCATTTTACTCTGTGATGCTTACTTAGTGACTTATCATTCACTAATCGATTCTTTACCTACAGACTACCTTGAACATCAAACCTTACACAAATTGGACCAGTCACCAATAACTTTACAAATCATTGCAAATCCCACAGTGTATTGTCTGGTTTTATATCAATCAAATTATGCTTTTCTGACTCATTATGCCCCTATAATCCCTTTGGACATGCATCTTTCGTCACCTTGGCAATATGGACTATATTAACCCTCAACTGGATCTGCTCCACACATAGGATTCAACCATCTTTATGGAAAAGAAGTACCCTTTATCCTCAGGATTATCATTCAGTCTGCATCATCCTTGGATCAAGAATGAATCATCTCATCTCCAGGGCACTCAAAGACCCTCTTTTACTCATTTCTACTTTTTGGATGCTTCCTTAGTAACTTCTGATTCATTATTGAATTCCTGACCCCAGACCATACCTTGACATTCAAGCCTTCACAAGTTGGAGCATTCACCAATGACTTCTTATACCATAGCATTTCCAACATTCCTCATCTAGTAACTTATCGATCAAGTCATGCTCTCTTTGCTCATTGCACCCTTGCAAATCCTTCGGACAAGCATCATTCATCATCTTGGAAACTTGGACTTTTTGGCCGTTCTTCAGCTGGATCTACTTCACACTTCAGATTCCATTGCTCCTTTAGAAAAGACCTACCCTTCAACCTCAGGATCATAGTTAAGTCTGCATCATCTATGGATTGAGGTTGGATCATTGTCCTTCCAAGAAGCTCACCACCCTCAGATTAGCCATGGTTACTAGAACCTACATCCTTCTCCTTTTAATACACCCAGAAGATGGACAGACCTCTGGCCATGGGTCTTCAGAAGTTTCCTCCATCGGGGTGGGGGTCCTCTCCTGAGTGCCAGAGGGTCATACCCTCCATGAGTTGGAGGAGGTATCTTTTTGGGCCTTCTATTTCCTATAAATTACTACCTACTAGAGATGCAGTGAATTTAAAATTTGCTGGTGAAGAGCTTGCGAAGTGGGCACTTCGCGTTGCCACTCCACTATGCAGAGTGGGCAGTGCAAAGTGCTTACTTTGTCTTGTCATTACCACATCGCGTTGGCATAATGAGAATGCGAAGTAAGGCAAAGTCATTGATTTTAATGGACTTTGTGTTCCTCATTATGATTCTAAGTGATCCACTTGATGTTTCAGACTTGGCAGCCCCCCCCACACACATCACATGGCTTATAGTACTGTAAGTCACATGCTCTCTAGCCAGGCAGGAAGGAAGTGAGTCACACAGACAGTTTCACTTTCTCCTGTGTGGCCAGAGAGGAGTGTGCTAGAGAGGAGTGTTTTGATTGCAGAGGAGGTTAAAGTTGATACTAACCCAACAGCTTTTAAAAGCTACATTGTTTTGTCTTTTCTGTACTGTTTTTACTTAATTTGTTCTTTCTGTAAATTTTATTTTCTTACCTACTTAGTTGTTTGTCTGTGTGTGCTGTGCTTGTGTTGTGAGATGGAGCAGGGTGAGAGATGTCTGGGACAGGTAACTCTGGAAGAGCATGGTAGCACATGTCATGATACGTCTTGGCCATGGGGAGCTACAGGCGCCATTGTGTTGGACTGCTCTAAACGTATCAGTGTCCAACCCCCAGAAGCAGGACCAGCTCCACCTCCTGACTCTGAGACAGTTCAATCACCACCACCACCACCACCAAGTCCAGCACAAGGTCCTTTGGAGCAGGATGTGCCTGTTCCCCCAGGCCCAGGTGTGGATCCCATCAGTACTGTTGAGCAGTGTGAGCAGCCTACTACTAGTTCATCGGGCCCTCCCCTGCCTGTGTCCTGGTCCTCTCCGCACCTCCATTGTTTGGCAGTTTTTTGACTCTGTTGGGTGGGACAGCAGTGTAGTGAAGTGTCGCCTATGTGTGATGGAGGTGTGCCATGGCCCTTGGGGGAGTCACCTGGGGACTGGAGGCCAGAGCACCCATATGCTTAATCACAACCAGTTGGGGTGGCAGGCTGCCATAGAACGGACCATGTCTGCACCTGCTGGCCGTTCCGTGGTAGAGGGTGCCACTGTGCATAGCGGGCATGGCATCCCTAAGAAGAGGAGGGCCACAGCAGCACCTGTTGCTCCACCAGCACCCCTACCACCACCACCACCACCACCACCAGCAGGTCACCCTGTTGAAGGAGTGGACACCAGAGAAGCGCGTGTAACACTGTCTGACTTGGCAGTTCTCTGGAGAACCTGTTGAGGAACAGCGTAGAGATGGTGCTGTGGAGCATGGCTGGATGACATAGAGGACATGAGCTCAAATTATGTCCATGCTGAACTGCTGCTGGATCACGATAGGATCCCACATTAGTTTTGTTTCCTCACAGCATGTCCCCCCACTTTCCTTGCTGTGCCATAAAATGTATTCCTCCACCATCCCTGACCCTTGTATGTTATTATGCCCTTTTTTTGTTGTCTTCAGTATGCATTACACTTTGTATTCTGGGGCCCCTTCCTTCTGTTAAGTGTCTGTGTGTTTTGTGTGTGTGTGCTGTTTTGGTGCCTCATTTTTCTGCATCCACAAAAGGCATCTGTCTTGTGTCCAGAAAATTGACAAGTGGTAACACAGTGAAATGAGACTGTTTCAGCACATACAAAGTCCCCCAGAATTAATGGCACAGTCAGTCATGCGCACAACAGTGGCACAGACTCCCCAGATTTTTTCTGCAGCCCTGGAAATGCATCATCCATGTGTCCAAAAAATTGACAAGTGGTAACATCAGTCTTAGTGGTGGTGGTGGTCTATGGGGGGCAGACAGACTCATGGTGGCAGCAGACTTGGATAACATCAGTCCCAGTGGTGGTGGTCCGAGGTGGGGGGGCACACCGCCTTTTAAATACTGCAGTTAAAACCTGCCAACATTAACCACATCATCATCCTCATAAAGAAAACTGCCCTCACAGTCATCGATGTCTGAAGTCTGACCACTGGGAGATTCTTTCTCCATTGTGTCATCATCTACATCAGTGGTGGGCCGTTTCAGGCAGCCACTGCCAGTGCCACCAGGATGCTCCATTTGCACATCAACAGGGCCACCACGACTAGGCCGGGATAAGAAAACTGAGGCTGCAGTCTGTGCTGGTATGTACCTCACATTCATTTTAATGAATGTTAGCAAACTAACATATGCAGGAGACAGGTTTGTCTGATGATCCCTGACTATTGCACCTGCTGAGCCGAATACCCTCTCAACACTTACACTGGAGGATGAGCATGTGAGGTACTTCAGTGCCACTGCAATCAGCTCTGGCCATTCGCTGACCTTTCCACTCCAGTACAAAAGAGGATTTTCACGTATTGTCAGATGCCTGTTTTCAGACAAATATGACTCAACCATTCTCTGTGCCCCACTAAGTCTGATTGTTGATGCATCAGCCTGTTCCCCGGAATCATTGATGTCACAAATACCTACTTGGGACAAAGCCTCCCAAAGCGGGTTGATGCCAACCACTTTGGATGACAGACCACCAGGAACTACAGTCCCCTTACCCTTGCATGATATGCTTGCTGGTCCTCCAGCTACACCCTCAGCTGGATTATACTGCTGAGGTTTGCAAACCTTGGCACGTGACTTCTATGCCCCATGAATCAAGTGCACCAGTTGACCACTAATATTTTTTACCTGTTCAGGCCCTCCCTCCAGTACTGATGCAATTCTATGTTTGTATCGTGGGTCCAGCATTGTTGCCATGGCAAAGTTTTCACTACGCTGAATGCTCACAATGTGACGATTCTGGTCGAATACTGTCAGCATGTGTTGCAACAACATACTGCACCACCATCTCCAGCAACATCAAGGCTATGCTGCACATTCACCAATGTCTGCCTCAGCACCCAGCAGTGAAATTGATTGGCTAATGGAGGCAGACTCGCCACTCACTGCCTGTGTGGCATGTTCAAAAGGTCACAAAATTGTTATTACAGAGTCCATGAGGCGCCACTGTTCAGTCGTCATAGACATGGAGGTCCCAGAACTGTCACGGCTATTGTGCATAACAAGATATTCTGTGATGGCTTTGTATTGTTCATACAACCTCTCTGCTATGTATAACATGGAGTTCCATTGGGTGACAACTTCCAGCTTCAAGCAGTGCTGAGGCAGGCTGTTTTGTATCTGCAACTGCCGCAGTTGGTCACGGGCCTTTCCAGATCTTGAAAAGTAAGAGCAGATATGTCGTGCAATGGTCAGCATTTCCTTTATGTCAAGGTGCTGCAGAAACTCCTGAACCACAAGATTTAAACAGTGGGCCATGCATGGAACACGAAAAAAAACAGCATTCTCGATGCATTTCACCACATTTGACCCATTGTCACTTGCTATGAACCCAGCTCTCAGGGACAGAGGGTTTAGCCATCGGTCAGTTTCAGTCAGTACCATGTCCAACATGTTCTCACCAGTATGTGAATGGGTCACACTTTGCATAGCAATTGTTGCATGCTGGCGAATTCCAAGAAGATTGCTACCATGACAATCCACCTTCCTGCACTGATTATTCACTCTACCAGCATCACAAGCAACCCCCAGAACCTGCGCCCAGTGTGCAGTTATACACAGATATGAACGCCTCACTGTTTTGCCACTTGTCCACATATCCATACTTAAATGGATGAATGAAGGGGAGGAATGTTGAAGGACATGTCTTACTGAGTCTGAGACAGTGCGGAACAACTCAGGAACAGCATGGGTTGAACAGTATGTCCTGGATGGGACTTTCCATTTTGGACAGGCACAGGCAGCAAACCTCTGGAACCCAGAATTCTCCACAAAGGAGAAGGGCAAAAGATCGATTGCCAGCATTTCCGCTGCAGCAGCATTAAGTTCACGTGACACTGTATGATTGGGGAGGAGATATTTCAGCTTATGCGCAAAAACACTGTAACGTGGTCTGACTTAAACATTTTACAGGGTGTGTGTTGTTGGTCACAAATGGTTGTGCTCTGTGATGAATGGCATTGGCAGGGGGTGGAGTGTGGACATTTGATGAAGACGGTTGCACAGGTGATGATGACAAACCCAGAAATTATGTTATTTTTCCGGATTTGCCAACTGGGGTTGATGTACCACTTGCACTAGACATACTGCATTCACTCCCACCACCACCACCACCACAAAAACTGCTACTCTCTTTTTTTTTTAAAGAATGTTTATTCGTTTTCAGTAAATCAGACAACAAACATACACACAATACACATACCCGGCTAAGCCAGGGACACAACCCAAAACCTGGCTGTGTAAACTATGTACACCCCCTATTTACAAGCACACTGGGAAGCCGCCCCATATCATGACTAGAATCAGAGTCAGAGATATTTAACATATAACATTTTCGATTAATGAGAGCACCCTCCCTTCTTTAACTCAATCTTCCTTGAATGCCCTTTTCATGAATGTGCTACATCCTCTGACCCCATATAGCCTGAGTCTTCCCGGACGACCTTCCAGTGTGTCCCCTGGAAAGAGAGAGAGAGAGAGAGAGAGTCCCCATCCCCATGAGCCCCCGCAGACCACATCTAGTCCCCTGCTGCCTTAATAATAGACCCAGATCAAACCAAGATTAACCAACTGAAAAAACTTGGAGTCTAAACATCATTCAGGATATAGGGGAAATTACAAAAAGAAAGAGCTTATTACACATGGCACTATACCCTGGAGACTTCAGATAATCCACCGTGTATCGCTTTGCTAATCGTTATCTGACAGACAGATCTGTGTTCTAGAACCCTGTATATTGCTGTGAATAGATCGTATCTAATATTGCCCATCTTTTGACAAATACCTCCTGTCTTCCCTCAGAAAAAAGGTGTCTCTTGATCTTAGCCAAAACCCCCAACAATTCTCTCACCCATTGTTCATATGAACAAACCTGATCGTCTTTCCAGTGTTTTACTATAAACACCTTGACTATCGACACCATTAAAGAGAGATGAAATCTGGGTGTAGCCCCCCTAATCTGAGAGAAGTCACCCAGAACACATATTTCTGGGGTCATGTAGGCAGAATAGTCGAGCATTGGATCCATGCCCTGTTTAATCTCTCTCCATAGGGGAGAGATTTTGCTACATCTCCACATGACATGTAACAAATCACCTACTTCTATCCCGCACCTGAAGCATAGATCTGTCTGCCTCAACCCTCTGGAATATAGCTTTACAGGGGTATAATATATGTTGTGAACCACAAAAATCTGCATATTCCTATATTTGGGAATCACATTATATTTAATGGCTTTCCAGATACTTTCCCACCTTAGATTAAGTGCCAACACCTTATCCCAGTATGGAATTGAAGTAGTAGTACTTAGGCCCAGGGAATCTAAAAGAAGCTTATACACTCGTGAGAGTGTGTTAGTTCTTTGGAAGGCTTCCTCTAATCTCCTCCACGAGAGGAAACTGTCTGTAAAATCCCCCAGTCCCTTCCGGGATCCTGCAATCATTTGTTTAAGCTGTATCCTTTGAAAAAAGGACAGACCCTCACATTGTGGTGGTAGGACTATTTTATCACCCTGTTGCATATCGCTTAAACTTAAACCATCCAGATGAGTAGCCCACCGGTGTCCAAGTAACCGACCCCCTATTACCAAATTAGGGTTACCCAGTATAGGCTGGTCCCTGGACCTCATTTGACAACCTTTCTGTGTCCGAGATGGAGAAGACCACGCGTCTCTAGGGTTTTCCTAATTGGGTTCCCATGCCTTCCCAAAATAGTCCTTTTAGGCCCAGCATAACATCGACTCAGGGAATAACCCGAGCTCATTAATAGCTGCCTCTGATTTGCAGCCATGCAGGTAAGTAGTTCCTTCTCCACCACTTACCATCCATTGAGCCATCAGGCCTAACTGGCCTGCCACATAGTAGGCATGGAGATCAGGCAATCTAATGCCCCCCTCCTCATATGGCCTACACAAGACCTTATACTTAATCCTAACTGGTTTGTTGTTCCACAGAAATCCTAAGATCAGTTTTCTAATTAAATTAAACCACCTGACAGGAATGTTATATGGGGCTAAATATATCGGATATATCAACCTCGGTAAGACATTCATCTTGATAATGCCCAAGCGTGCCGTAAAATTCAAAGGTAACTTGTTCCACCTTGTGACATCCCCTTTAATCTCTGAAATGATCCCCCCAAATTGGCATCCACCCCAGACTCTTGATTTGCTGTAATCAAAATTCCCAAATATTTCAACTTGTCAGTATTCCACTGCACCCCCAAGGATAAAAAATCTGCCTTAAATACATGCGGGGTCAAGGGTAGGATTTGCGTTTTGGTAAGGTTTAGTTTATAGTTAGAGACCTTAGAGAAACGGTCTATTAAGTCTCTAACAGTCTCGAAACTGGATACTGGGTCTCGTAAGTGAAGAAGTATGTCATCCGCAAAAACTGAAAGTTTTAACTCTATTCCCCCAATCCTGATCCCTTGGACCCCAGGATCCCCAATAATAGATCTTAACAAGGGTTCTAAATAAATGTTAAACAATATCGGCGAAAGGGGACATCCTTGCCGAGTCCCATTATTGAGTTGGAATTCCCTCAAGATATAACCATTACATAGAATTCTAGCTGTAGGAGCAGCATATAAATTCTTAATACCTCTAATAAGGCCCCAAGGGAACCCCATTTTCTCCATTGTAGCAAAGAGGAATGAATGTGAGACCCGATCAAACGCTTTTTCAGCGTCTAAAGAAATCAAGGCCAGAGGTAGCTGAGAATCCGGGGCAAAATTGATAATATGATGAATTTTCCTGAGCATGTCTTTCGCCCCTCGCCCTGGCATAAAGCCTACTTGCTCATGACTAATTAAACTCAGAGCAACCGTCAGGATCCTATTCGCCAAAATTTTAGTAAGTATCTTAATATCTTGGTTGATTAACGCTATGGGCCTATAGTTTCCCATTACATCCCTGGGTTTATCTGGCTTAGGTATTAAAGTAACATACGCCTGATATAGGGGTGAGTGGTGAATTCCTTCCTTCATTATAGTAAGAAAAAAATCATGAAGTATAGGGAGTATAGTCTGAATATGGGTTTGGTAGAATTTAGCCGTAAGACCATCAGGTCCTGGTGATTTGCCATGGGGAAGGGACCCACCACATCAAGAATCTCAGATGTTCTTATTGGGGCATCCAGTTCCTAGCTAGAGCAGAATCCAGTATTGGTAACTGGATTCCTTCAGATAACTATTGACCTCTTTCTCCCCACTAAATCACTCGCTTGGTAAATTTTTGCAAAGAATGATGCAAATGCCTCAGCCATTTCCTGGGGGTATGTGACCAGCTTCCCTTCATGATTAACTGATATAACCATCCTACTAGCCTCCCATTCTTTAATTCTAGCTGCTAGGAGGCGCCCTGGAACATCCCCCTGTAAGAGAAACTTGGCATTAGTCTTATTTAACCAAAACTCTGTCTTCCCATATAGAATCTCTGACATTTCCTTTCTCAAACTTTTAAGTTCCACATCAATTTCCTCCGAGGACAAAAACTGCTACTCTCACCAGCACTGGACAGCATTTCAAAGTCATTATGGTCCTCCACCTCATCATGCCTGTAGTAATCCTATGCTCTTATTACTGCACTATTGCACATGTTTAATTTCCTACTGGGCTTAACAGTCATGGAAGGGGATAACATGTTGGCTATGGTTCCCACCGGTGATACGGCTGAATGCCCAAGTCTGTTATTAGCTGCCAGCTTGTGCTGGGTCCACAGAGCCAAGTGCCTGTTCTTAAGATGTGTGTGCTGTCCTCCTGTCCCAAGATGGCTCCCCTTTTTACCTCGACTCACACGCACATGGCAAACTTGGCAGATTGCAACTGAATCATCATTTGCATCTTGAACAAAAAAATCCCAAACAAGGGACTGTGATGCTCTGCTTTTAACATGTCCATGATGATGTGACTTATTTAAGTCTGTTATTTTAAGCACTGAAGTGGGGGGGGGCATGTGATGTTTCTGGCACTGCACACCTGGACTGCAACTGACCACCACCACTACCTATCATATTGAGTACTGGGTCATCATCATCATCATGATCCACTAAAACTGGTAAATCACTAGTTTTTACTGGGGGGGGGGGCGAATTCCTGCAAACAGATTCAGAAATTTCAGACACAGCCACTTTTAATTTCTTTTTCTCCGGTTCCCAACTGGGGTCAATTAAATCATCATCATATTCATCAACGTCACTGTCACACACATCCGCATCTTCTGCTTGGATGCTAACATGTGGATTGCATGTTGCAACAACAGCATCATCATCATCAGCATCATCACATTCATCATCAGCATCTACACCGCCATCACCTGATATTTTTTCACCACACTGTGAATCACTGCATGGAAAATGAGTGACGTTAAGTGCTACGGTGGATGGAATATCACATTGTATGCTATCGTCGACATGATCATCAGAATCAGGTTCAGTTAATGGGATGTTACTGGGAAGTATGACACCATCTACACTGTCACTCACTTGCACTGCTTCACACTCAATATGTTTGGATATGGTACACTGGTCGGAACTAGAACTTGACGCAACAATGCTAATACTACTTCCACCACCACTGACGCCAGTAACACTAACACCACCAGCTGGGAAAACATCATCTCCTCCAACCATCAATGAAGCTACTGATTGGACTGTAAAAAACATTGCAGGAGAAATACCTTTTCTCACATCAGCAATGCACTTCTCTGTCCGTGTACTACTACCATGCCCACAGACCCTCTTACTGCCAACATTGCCATGGCCAGAAACAGCTTTACTTGCACGTCTCTTTGCAGGCATTTTGGGGGATCAACACAAATATTATTACCAAATTCAGATTTTGATACTTTCACTTTCTGACTGGAGGGTCGCTACTCGCTACTATCGCTAGCTGGATGTGAAGCAAAATAAACAACTGTGGCTTCAGCAACAGATAAGGGACTACTGTGTTGTGACACTGTCATGGAATTAAAGCAACTTCAGTAACCAGTGGTGCTTATGGGATCACAAAAACAATCTAGTCTGGTAAAAAATACCTTTTCAACGTGGGGGGGGGCACTGAATACAGACAGTGCTGATTTTTACAGCACTACAAGCAGCAACACTAAGAACAGAGAACACGATCGCAGTACAAAATCAGGCAGCTGCAGTGGATAGCAGGTTCACACTGCTGCGCTTAGTTGCACTTACACTAATCTGTGTCACAAATTTTAAAAGATGTATTATATTTGATGCACACAACACTGCACACACAACACAGAACACTTTGTGTACAATGCTGAACGAGGAATGCGACGCAAATGCAAAAGTTCAGTGTACTCAGTGCCACATAATGTAAATTTATAATTTAAACCTGACCTTATGAAATGCTGCACCACATTCACACAACAAGCAGCAAGAACATTTGTACTATCACTGACAATTTTACTATGCGTACAGTAACACAGTCAGTTATATAACAACAATATTACCAAAACACTAAGAAATCACTAGTTCTCCAACTTAAATATACCTACACACAGATACGCCCCTCCCCCACACAGCACACTTCACCGTCTTTCACCACACACACTCAATGTTGTAAATTTACATTTAAAATCCACACACAAACAAAAACGCTCGATGGTGTGAGCACAGGAGGGTTTCCTACAATCGAAGCACTACAGTTGGATCCCCCCAAAAAAGCAAAAATGCTTTTCGAACAGCTTTTAAAAGATTCCAGCAGACAGCTATCAGAGCATGCTGTCCCCTACTCCTTCCTACTCATACTACCTCAAACTGAGGCTGTGCAGATCAATATAGAGCCCATGTGACCTGAACTCCCATGAATCACTGCAAAATCCTCCTTTGGAGCTCAAAAACAAGGTGAAGTGAGGCTAACTGAACTGCCACCAATGTACTTTGCCTTAAAAATTGAAAGAGAAGTGGCCAGTGGAGGCGGAGTAATGTGAAGTAGCTGTTTTCAATGCACTTCGCGTTCCTCATTATAATGCAAAGTACTCCACGAATCTGCCTTTGCTCCACGAATCACTTTGCGGAGCGGATTGAGCCCACTTTGCCCACCGCTACTACCTACATACCTACTACTCAAGGGTGGAACTAGAGTAAAGCCACTAAAAGTACTACAAGTTACACAAGCACTAGATACCCCATCTCTCCCCATTGTTATTCCACAAACATTGAACGGGAGGGCTTGACCCAAGGTTCAATGTGGGGAATAGCTCCTCCCACAACCCTATGTAAGCCCTCCACTAATGCACCTCCCTTGCTTAGGGAGTGTTTTTTGTCCACCACCATCCCCTCCTCTCCTCCTTCTCTGGTGCTCTTCTCACCCTTCTTCATGGGCCTTCTATTCCCTACAAATTACTACCTAAATACCTACTACTCAATGGTGGGAATAGAGTAAAGCCACAAAAAGTACTACAAGTTACACAAGCACTATATAGTCCATCTCTCCCCATTGCAGTTCCACAAACATTGAACTGAATTATATGCTGTTTGAATCTGCTTTCCTACAGTGTGCTATGTGAATTTAAACTGTTAAAAGTTTTTTTTTTTTGTTGAACATAACGGTGAGGCTTTATAATGATTTAAGGTTTCAGCAAGCCTCATGTTAAAACTGTTATCAGAGCTTCTGAGATTAAGCAGCACAGACAGAGAATGTTTTTTCTAGTCCTTTGTGTGTGTGTGTGTGTGTGTGTGTGGGGGGCTGAAATCTGCTTTTACAATTGTTTGGCTTACATAGCCTGATACAAAAAAAGACAGGTTGCTTTACATATTTTGCAGTGTGGTTTAATCCCTTTCACAAATGTAGTTTCTGTAAAAATATATGGGGAAAGAGTCCCCATATACAAAATATATCCTTAAAAATAATTCTGTTAGTCTGGAAGAATTGATGGCAAGATTGAATCTGTATGTGAGATGAAGGGTTTGTGTACGTGAGACAGTGTTTGGAGTTTAAGTTTAAAAGGTGGCAATCATAGAGTAATAGAATTATGAATAGTTTAAAAATGTAGGATGAAGTAAAAAAAATTAGTCTGCATGGTTTATAAATGTGTTTCAAAAAAAGCACAAAGAGAGGTTTTTGTACAGTCATGGTGTGCTAAGAACTACTGTGATTTAACCCCCACTCTTTGTACCTACTACACCCACTCTTTATGCAGGATGGAGTACAGGCAGCCACCAAAATGCTTTTACTGCTTTGAATTTGGAAGGAGGAGGGGGACACAGAAATAGTAAGGTTTTCCTTAGGCTACTAATATTTGTTTATTTAAAGTTACCTGTGGGTTGTTTGTTTCATTGGTACAGTTTGCACCATCTCAGTTACAAGGGTGTCCCAACTTGGTATATCTCTTTACTGTGAAGCACCAGGTTTTCTAATGCCATATTGCCAGTTAAGCATCAGAGATTTAGAATTTGGGTTTTCTTTAATCCACCTTCTCCAACAAGGAGGGTGGGCAGCTTTCTGAAAAGAGATGTCTCAAATGAAATAAAAAATGACTGAGACCGGGTTAAATCTACATTTTGCCTTCTCCGTCTTACTGGAGATCAGCCTTCACTGGAGATAGTGTGACTGGCTGGGATGATGTACACTATAATCAAACACCCTTTCCTTTTAGGAATGAGAGCCTTAACTGTACAGGGAAATTAAGTTTATATTCTCAAACTAATTTTAAGGTTTTTTACAGTTTTATTATGTACGAGATTCCCCTGTGTTGTGGACATATCTGTTTTGTTCATCAGTAGTGTGTAAAATGTTGTTTTCTGGCTATTTCTATGATTGCTTGATTTTAGGTAAATGGGATTACATGGTTAAAAGCTCATTCCAAAACACTCCCTTTTGCAATGGCAATGCCAGGCCGATCTCCTTGCAAAGACAGGCATGGAGATAGAGGGGAGGAGTATGGACCTTCCGTATCCCTCTGCAACATGTAACGAGCTTCCCAGAAAAACAAATCGAGCCCATCTACTGAGCAGCTTAACTTCTAAAAAATGAGCATTTGTCAATGCCGAATGTTGTCTTGCTGGCATTGGCATTCGTAGTGCTGGCATTAGAGAGAGATGCATACTAGGAATGGCAGTAAAGTATTCAACCCCACCCCCAACTGGCAGAGACTGACAGGTGTTAGGGTACGCCTTTGGGTCATCGGCCATAATGCTCATGCCATTGCACCTCACCCTACCCTGCAGACACTGACAAGTGTCGCGGTGTGTCTTGGGGTTTTCAGGCCTTATGCTCACCCCATTCCATAAGGAAATATGCTGAGATGGGTGCAGTATAGGAGAATGGTGTGAACTTTGGGGCCAAAGACTTCAAGGCACACCTCAATGCCTGTCACAGGCTGCAGGGTGGGGGTGGAATGGCATGAGCATTGCAGACTATGATCCGAAGTCACACCCCTGACACTTGTCATTCTCTACAGGGTGGGGTATTATGATTGGACACCCTAATGCCCTGGGTGTCTGTTGGTATTTTGACTCCAAATTTTCAACATGGGCTTTTTGTGACCCCCGCCTCATGAACAGTGGCACTATCAGTTTGTTAGCTGAAAGGTGATTTTGCACAATGACTGTACCATTTGGCACCACAGGTACGAAAACACATTTTGGGCAGGATGTGAAAAATTACAGTTGTACTGTTCATGAGGAGGTGTAAAAATATGGCAATGTTGAAAATCTGGAGTGAAAATATGCAAAAAATTGGTGAAGTCATGAGGGTCCTTAGAAACTGCACAACGCACACCCGTAACACAATTATTTTGGGGATTTTTTTAACCACATTTTTAACACAGGCATTTTGGGACCTACCCTCATAAGCAGTGGCACTGTGATTTTGTTAATCTGTCCCGAAAGTTGATTTCCCACAGTGACCCCGCCATTGTGCACCACAGGTGAGATAACACATTTTGGATAGGATGTGAAAAATGACAGCTATGCTGTTCATAAGGAGGTGTGACAAAATGGAAATGTTGAAAATCTGGAGTGAAAATATTAAAAATTGTTGAAGTTACGAGTGTGCATGGAAACTGCGCCATGCACACTTGTAACACTATTATTTTTTGGCATATTTTCACCAAATTTGAAACATGTGCATTTTGGGACTCCACCTCATGAACAGTAGCACTGTCCTTTCATTACAGTCCTGAAAGGTGATTAGTGCAGTGACCGTGAAATCACCTTCCGGGACCGAGTAATGAGATGACATTGCATGTGTTCATGAGGTGAGGTTCCAAGAACCCCATGTTGGAAATCTGGTATCAAAATTCCCCAAAATAGCTGAGATATCCACCTAAGTTGAAACCCCCCTTTGCCTGCCATTATAAAGCTTACTGCATTTTGTTCAGTTCCCAGCCGGCTTTTGAAGAGTTCAGACGTTTTCCTGCTCCACAGAAGATCACAGCGCCAGCCTTCCGGAGGTAAGTATGGGGTGAGGTTGGGTGCGGGGAGGTGGGGTACGCAGAGGGTGGGTGCAGGTTGGAGGAGGGGGTGCGGCAGAATGATGAGGACCTTTTTTTTTACAGGAAAAAAAAAAAGAAACTGGACTCCAGGGGATGGTTTTCTTTATTTACAGGTAAAATGCAAATGATTTTGGATACACTGGGGTGGGCTCCCAGTGTGCCACGAGTTTGAGGGGGCATGATGCTGACAGGGATTGGGCACCCCTGTCTGCAAACAAATTGAACTGGGGGGGACATGCTGACATGGGGATTGAGTATCCTTGATGTCTGCTTTGTGGGGATTATGTGGTGGGTGGCAGGAGCCACCATATTTATTGGAATGTTTCACCAGGAAAGGCACATAATGGATCCTTGTCATCTGACACTCCAATGAGGAAACTGCACCTCATTGGAGTGGCAGATTTCTTTCAGCTCCGTGGCTGTCTTTGAAACTGCTGTCATCGCCAGCATGCTCACTGATTGGTGGTTGAGGGATGCACCTACTAAAGCAGTCCCTGCATTCTCCTACACTGACACACCTCTGAATGTGCTACTACTGCAAGATGTTGCTTGTGCACAAGCAAGACAACATAAGGGGGGGATCCCACTTTAAAATGGCTTCCTTTGCCCATGTGGTGCCGAAGTCGATCTCCTTGACAAACAAGGAGGTCAATGGGGGGGTGCGGGGACATGGACTTCTCCAGTCTCCAACCCCCCATAATTAACTGCTTTCTAACAGTTTCTGATTCACAACTGTTTAAAAAGGCATAAAAGAAAATACTTACATGTCCATAGGAGGCAAGCCATTTCTGAACATCAGTTACATATTTTGTGCTCCAAGAAACCACTAATAAATAATTTCATGCCAGTCTATTCTAATTAAAAATAACTCCCTAGAAATGGTGTCAGATGCATACTTGTCCCACAAAAACCAACTCTCTCATAGAAGGCTCTTTCACGGTTCACCAGAGAAGAGAGTGTGGATGTGAATGTTAATGTTAACCTTTCTGCTGGTACCAACATTGGTGTGACTTAACATGTAAATAAAATGTACATAGACGAACAATACCATAAAATATAATTAGAAGTAGGAGACATGGTATTGATCAGGATTTCATGTAAATCAATTGAATCTGTTTTCTAACCTACCAGTGAGGAAGGAGACAACCTCTATCTCTGTTTTTTTTTCAGAAATCAAGTAATGTATGGCTAGCAGCCACAGGACTATTTACATTCCCACCCTGCCCATGGCATGTTTGGCAGTGGTAGTGGCAGAAGTTGGACAATACTCCCAAAAGCACACATCTGTATAAAAATAATGCATCAGCATTTTGTAGGTCAACACTAACATACTAAAGAGGGAGTGGCCTGAGGTTCTCCTTTTTGTTTTTCTTTTGTCTTTCAGAAATATGAAGGTGCCTATGATGAGATGGTCTCTGTCCACAGAAAATGTCTTGCTGGAAGTTATGAGATTTGCCCTTTCAGGTGAGACATCAATGGATGGCCTACTTACCATCCTCAGTCTTTTAATGCTATAGAGTGAACCAACAGGCAGATCAAAGCAATGTTGTCAAAGTTTGTCTATGAAAATGCAAAGCATTTAGAAACTCTGTTGCCCTTACTCCTAATGGCAATCATGGCTACCCTATCAACAGCTACTTGTACACATCCTTTGAGCTGATGACTGGCTGGTAAATGAGCTTGCCAGAACACTTATGGGTGGATGTTCACACCCCTACCATGGGTGGAGTGTCGGTTGACACCTATGTAAAGCAGTTGCAAGAAAATTTGGTTGAAATTCACCACATTGCTGCTCAAAGCTTGGGCAATACCCAGCAAAAGTCCAACATATACTTTGATGAGGATGTCAAAGAGGTTGATTGGCAAATGGGTGACAGAATCATGGTGTTGCAATATTTGACACCTGCCCACTCTCTATCCAGCAAATGGGCTGGTCTCCCTCAAAATAGTGAACAAACTCATTCCCTCTGTCTAACAGGTGCAGTTGTCAAACTTCAAGAAATCAGTTAACAAGTGGTTTCATGCCAATCATCTCAAACTGTTCAAAGGCTCAGATGGCCTGGAATAAGTAACTCACTAGAGTGGAAGGGGGGAGGATTTGTACTCCAACTATTTTTTTTCTTTTATTTCAGAATGTTGTTAATCATGGTGGTCCTCTACTATCCTAGCCTGGGTGCCACAGATGACTTCCTGTTTCCTACAGGAAAATGGCTGCTGACAACATAGTTGAAAACATATGCCTATGCAGGCACGGACAAGCTCCTCAAGATTATTCATCTTCGAGGTACTATGGTTCCAAATGGTGTATTCTGGATGGGAACTGCTGATCCCGTCCATCATGACTAACAGAAGGGACAGCCAGGCTCTTCTCAAATCTACAAAAACAGAGTAGTGGGATTCTCAAATGGTTCCCTCTTAATAAAAAACATACAACAACAAGATCAAGGGACTTGGAGTTTTGAAATTGTTATGCAGCTGCTCCCCTTAAATATTTGTTTTAATTTTTTTATTTTCTGTACTCTGCTGTTGAATTCATTGGTCTCTGTCTTTCTCTCTCTCTGACTAATGAAAACAGGTGTTTTTTGTTTCTTTTTACTGTGGAATCTACTGTGGTATCTGCAGTCAGTTGCTGTCTACTCTGCATTCTGCTGTTGAATTTGTTGGACTCTCTCTCTCTCTCTCTCTCTCTCATGAAAAAAAATGTTTTTCACAGAGTACTCAGCAGTCTGCTGCAAGTTCTTCATTCCGTTGTCTGCTGTTGTATTCACTGGTCTCTCAGTCTCTACTCTCCCTCTAACAAAATGAAATGTTTTTGCCAGGCTTTTTTTGGAAATGTCTGTATACACACACACACACACACACACACATGACTGTCTCTCAAAATGCGCTTGATACTTAGTTTCCTAGGGATTGCTAGAACATGAGTCCATCACAGAACACAGAGCCTCATTGGTTGGCTCCCTTCAGTGCCCCAGGATTACAAGTGTTTGCCTTAGTTGTTCAAGTGATGGTCCAGAGACATGGGAGTCTTCTTCAGAGTTTGGGAAAAAAATGCTTTTTTTAAATTTTCTGCATCTTTTTGTGCCCTGGCCTTCCTTCTCCATGCAGTACTGGTGGTGACAGTGTTATTTTGGACTGGACCACACTTCTGAACCAGGCCAACTCAACAATTCGGGTCGAGCCAGAAAAGGCTCAGTTTTCCTGGTTAGATCTGAGTTGACCGGGTTTGGGGGGTGTCGGAACTGCGCCAGAGCCGGTTTCGTCCATCCCTACCTATAATGGACACATCCATTCGGACAGATTGTGTCCATTATGTCGGGTATCTGCTGTAACTTACAAGTGCTGTTTTGTGCTTTTGATTTCAGTGCAGCTCTTTTTTGCCATTGATGTTTGCTAGATGTGCACTTTCAGTAAATGATGTTTATAGCGTATGATAGCTTATATTTTTTTTCTTTTTGTTTCCTTATTTAGTTTTTCTTGGGAGGATTTGCTTGCTTGTGCTCATAGAAGACTTGGATTTGGATCTGGGGTGTGGGTTTCATGTGGGTCTTAAGGGTGAGTGCTGTTCTGACTGTACTGTTATTCACCTTTTACTTTTTTCTTTTTAGCAGGTAGTCTCTATTAGATGCCTGGTGTGTTTTTTGGGTTGCGTAAGACTCCCACATCTTTCAGTAGCTGACAAGTTTTCCCATTTTAGAGTTGTTCCATCACCTTCCTGAGCATCATGAGTGCCTCTCTTACATTGTGGGCTGTCACCAGTTGTTGGGGTTCCTTGTCCTCACTGTCTTCTTTTGGTCAGGATTTTGGTTTTTTTGTCACTAGCTAGGAATGTGGGGCTTGATTTTAAAGAGCCCATAGATCACCACAAGTTGTGATCATTTAGGGCTGTGGTGAACTCCACGTGTGCCAGGGACCCTGCACCCGATTTTATAAAAAGTAGGGTCCCGGCACCAAAGTCCCTGAGTTTACCACAAGCCACAGTCTGCATCAAACAGTTGACACACCTACGGGATTTGCTACAGGGATCATTCCCCCACCCGGCACAACACACGTGGGTCTGGGATGGTGAAGAAACTGCTTATCAGGATAGGGCTGGGGGGCATATGGGGCATGGGTGATGGCAGTGAGGGTGTCTGGGGGACAGCTGGGCATCGGTGGACTGGTGCAGCACCCAGCAAGGTGCATTTACATTGTATTGCATTAGTCCTTGTATAGTATACATATCATCTCTGGTGGTCTACAGGCCCCCCCACCCCTATGTGCCCCAGACATATTAATACAATCTTCCCTGGTGGTCCAGTGAGCTCCCCCTTTCCTCAGTCTCCCTATTATGTAATATAACTCCATCTCTGATGGTGTAGCAGATAGTTTTAACATAGCACTTCGATAGCACTAGCACTGACATCCCATACAGCGACAGATACCATGCCGACTGTTGGCATTGTAGCCTCAGGGATGTTGGTGTATTCAATAGGAGGGCTGTGCCCTCGAACCCCCCATGTGGGGGGCTCCACCCTCCACACCCTCGGTCTCTAGGATTCCAACTCTGAGTCAGAGTTGGACGGGGGGGCGAAAAACCCAGCCAGGCAGTCTCAGTCACTGCACAGACTATCACAGCGATGTGCTGGTTTTGCCCAATTCATGTCACTGTGGTGGTCTTATGGTGTCAGAGTCACTGTGGTGACGGTATACCATAGCAGACTCCCACTTCATATGATCACCTCCATACATTATGATATAGCTGTCCCTGGTAGACTAGTGGATGCCCTCACCCCACCCCATCAGGTAGTGGTCCCACCAACCCGCTAGCCTCACATTCCAAATCAGAGCTGGTGGCCAGCTCAGCCCTTCTTTCACCACCATGGCTGGCCACCAACTGAGCTCACAGAGAGTGTATTCTGTATACAGTATGTGCTCATTGTAAGTTCAGTCCACAGCCAGCCAAGGTGGTGAGAGGAGGACTGAGCTGTTTGCTGCCTCCAATTCAGGATGGGGGGATCAGGGTAGCAGGACACTACCTGATAGTTTGGGGGCTGGGGTCTACTAGACCATTAGGGACAGTTGTTTCATAATATGCAGTGGTGATTGTGGGAATGGAGGGGGGTCCGCTACACCACTAGGGATGGAGTTATGTTACATAATGGGGTGATTGGGGAAGGGGGTGCACTAGGCCACCAGGGAAGATGTATTATTATGTCTGGGGGACATCGGGGGGGTCTGCTAGACCACCAGAGATGATATGTATACTATACATGGACTAATGCAATTCAATGCGAATGCACCCCCCTGGTTGCTGCATCAGTCTGTCGATGCCCAGCTGTACCCCCAACACCCCCACTGCCATTTGCCTTGCCCCATATGCATCCCGTAGTGCCCCCCCACTGGTGCATGTCACTTAGACTGCCTCCTGACTTGTTTAAGTGGTGCCCCTTGCTGCATCCATGGTGGGGCTTGCCAACATCCAAATAAGGAGATGTTGCAGCCTTGCTGTGATGCAAGCCCCCTTGCAACCAGGTGCACCACCATGTTGGGTGCAAGGGTTGTACGGGGGTACTTCAGGGCAAGACGTCCCAGGTGGGTCGAAACTTCCAATCCTTGTGTCACTCTGGGAGCTTTGAAAATCAAGATCATGATCTTTAGCTTTGAGAAGGTCAGAAAGGGTGGACTTGGGAATGCTGAAGTGGTTTGCTAGCTCCCTGATGTTGGTTTTATGGAGCCTGTCAATTTCATGAAGAACCTTCACTTTACAAGCTAATGTCATGGCAGCCTGCTTGGATACCATTTTCAAACCACTGATTGGATCTGTCAGCTGTCAAAGGTACAGCCCTTTATAGGAAAATGACTGATTAGGTGCCTTTCCCAAGATACCTGGTAGTGCAGTAGTGTTACCATAGCCAAAGATTCCCGTTGCAAGCACCAGCTGATTAAAAAAAATGCAAAGAAAATGTATGTTATACAAGGGTTGGCAGGTACTTTGCTGCTGCACAATTTAACAAGCGAGGTATAGACAGTGGCAAATGACAGGATGGATGTGTCTGTTATAAGCAGGTGTCCACTGTAATGGTGTCCATTATAAATGGGTAGGACGTTTACTTCATTCCTTAGTTATACAGGGGTTGGTAGGTACTTTGTAGCTGCACAATTTAACAAGTGAGGTATAGACAGTGGCAAATGACAGGATGGACATATCCATTATAAGCAGGTGTCTGCTGTAATGGTGTCCGTTATAAATGGGTTGGACTTTACTTCATTCCTTAGTTATGACTGTGTTCAAAAACTTCAATGTCATGCTCCAAGAAGTACATGTCAGGGCACAGGACCCTCAGTTAGCATCTTATTTTTTTTGGGGGGGCTGCAGACAACCCTGGGGTACTTAAAACTCTAATTGTTGCAGTGGGGTTCATACCAAAATTAAATAAGAGGACCTAGCAAGAGGTAGACCTAACTCAGAGACTAGACTGAGGATTCAAAGCACCAGCAATAAAATATAAATATGACTAAGGAGCATTCCACCCAGAGGCCACCTAGAGATTCCATCCAGAACTAAAAATGCACTGCAAGAGACAGGATGCTGCTGTTAAAGTGTCACACAGTTTCAAAAAAACAGAACAAAGAAAATGGCACAAACCTTTAGTAATAGGCCATGCAAAATTTATTTGGCGTACAAACAATGCTCCTTGGGGATTCCATCCTTCCAACTTCCCTAGACTTGGTACCCACTTCGCCAGTGATACTCAATTAGGGTCCACAGTAGACAATCTAGGTTCCAGTATGTCTACCTCCCAGGAATTTCCCAACCAACTACGAGACCCTGGAGCCTACATAATCTCTTTCTGTTCCATGCTTTGGTCCCAGCTAATCAAGGATCTGTGTGGCTCACCACACAATTTAGAAAGGATAAAAGAGGAGTATTTCCCACTGGGGAACTGCAGCTGCCATGAGACTTGCATCATTACCCTCTACTCTGTCAACCCCACAGAGCAAATGATCCCATTCTAAATGGTAGCACCGTCACAATAAAGGGAATCTCCCATACTACCTAACAGGGGGTGAGGCACCAACATACAAATGAACATACAAAGATGCCAGCAGATTAGGCCAAATGGTCTATCATGTCTGCTTGTGCGCCACTCACATTACAGTCACTGCAGCTCCCCCCATCCCCTTATCCTCCCCTCCTCAATTCCCAAACCATTTTCTTTTTCCCCTACCTGTACCTTACCCATGTACCTGCCCCATCTTTTCTTGAAGCTTCCCACTGATTCCAAAGAGATCAGATTCTCTGGTAACTCATGCCAAGGAGACACCACCCTTTCTATGAAGTAATATTTTCTCAGTTCCCTTCTGTACTTTCCTCATAGCAGCTTCAGGCTTTTGTGGACCTGCCTCCCTTTAATCTGAACAGCCTCTCTGTGTTTAATCTGTTGATCCCTTTCAAGTGTTTAAAGGTCTCTATCATATCACCTCTGTCCCTTCTGTCCTCCAGGGAGTACATGTTCAGCTCCCTAAGTTTCTCCTCATAGAATCTTTCCCCCATGCTATAGATTATCTTAGATGTCCTCCTCTGAATTCACTCCAAGAGCATGATGTCCCTCTTTAAGTAAGGACACCAGAACTACAAGGAGTACTCCAAGTGTGGTCTAACCAAGTAATTGCACAATAGCAGGATAACCTCCTTCCTCCTTGAAGTGATCTCCCTGGCAATGTATACAAACATTCTGTTTGCCTTTAAATATAGACTTTGATGGCAGATAAGGACCACTTGGCCCACCTAGTCTGCTCATTTCCCTACCTATTGGATAAGCTGCAGATCCTAGTTAACCAACTGCCTACTTCTTCCTACCCCCCACCAGAATTGCCTTACATCTGTCCCATGCATTCTTGAATTCCCTCACTGTTTTTGACCCCACCACCTCCTCAGGAAGGCCATTCCATGTGTCCACCACCCTCTCTGTGAAAAAATACTTCCTCGCATTGCCCCTGAGCCATCCCCCCTCTATCTTCAGATCGTGTCCTCTTGTTCCTGCACATCTCTTTTTCTGAAAGATGCTACCCTCTTGGACTTTGTTGATTCCCTTGAGGTACTTGAAAGTTTCAACCATGTCCCCCCTCTCCCTCCTTTCCTCAAGGGTATACATATTAAGCTCTTTTAGTCTTTCTTTGTATGGCTTCTGTTGCAGACCATGCACCATTTTAGTTACCTTTCTCTGGACTGCCTCTATCCTGTCTATGTCCTTGTGGAGATGGGATCTCCAGAACTGCACGCTGTACTCCAGATGGGATCTCACCAACTGTCTGTACAGAGGGATAACAACTTCCTATTTTCTACTGGTGATGCCTCCCCCTATACATCCCAGTATCCCCCCAGTCATCCTTACTGCCTTTTCACATTGCTTGCTTACCCTTAGGTCATTTGATATGACTACCCCAGGTTCCTTTCCATTTTTGTTGTTGTTATTACCGCCCCCTCATTGTGTAACTCTTCCCCTGGGTTTTTGTTTCCTAGGTGCATTACTTTGCACTTCTTTGCAATAAATCTAACCTGCCATACTTTTGACCATTCCTTTAACCTTGCCAAGTCATTTCTCATCCTTTCCACCCCCTCTTGTGTATCAACCCTGTTACAGATCTTTGTGTCATCTGCAAAAAGGCATACTTTTCCTTCCAGTCCATCTGCAATGTCGCTTATACAGACATTAAAAAGGACCTGACCCAGTACTGAACCCTGTGGTACCCCAATAGTAACCCTTCTTTCTTCAGAGTGAACTCTGTTTACTATTACCTTCTGTGTCCTGTTGTCCAGTCATTTCTTTTACCCAGGCTACCACCCTGGGACCCACCCCCAGGCTGGCTAATTTGTTTATTAATCTTTTGTGTGAGACTGTGTCAAATGCCTTGCTAAAGTCTAGGTAGACTATGTCCATAGCCCCTCCCTGGTCTACTACTTTGCTTACCCAGTCAAAGAAGTCTATTAAATTCATCTGACATGACCTTCCCACTGAGAATTCATACTGCCTTAGGTCCTGTGCCCCGCTGGCCTCTAGATACTCAACAATTCTTTCTTTCAGAAGTGATTCCATCATTTTCCCTACCACTGAGGTCAAGCTAACAGGTCTGTAGTTTCCTGCCTCTGCTTTGCTCCCACTTTTGTGAAGGGGAATCACAACTTCCCTCCTTCAGTCCATAGATACCACACCATCCTCCCATGATTTGTTTAAGAGGGTAGTCAGTGGTGTCACTAGTTCTCCCCTTAGTTCTTTTAAAATCCTGGGGTGAACCCCGTCAGGCCCCATTGCTTTGTCCACCTTCAGTTTTAGGAGTACTTTCAGAACCCTTTCTTCTGTGAAAGGACTGGTATCAACCCCCCTATCCAGAGTGCTTCTATTAGGTACCTCACCCTCCTCCTCTTTTGTGAATACTGAGCAGAAGTACTGTATTCATTCAGTATCCCTGCTTTTTCACTGTCCCTGTCTGCCCACCCACCCTCCTCTTTATTAAGCCTCACTATCTGTCCCTTGGTCTTTCTTTGCTCCCTAATGTACCTATAAAAGGTTTTATCCCCCTTCTTAACCGAGTTGGCTATCTTTTCCTTGGTTTAGGCCTTTGCTATTCTGACTGCCTTCCCTGCTTCCTTCTGCTTTAACTGGTACAGTTCTCTGTCCTGCCGCTTCTGTGTTTCCTTATACTTCCTAAATGCTGTATTTTTCTCCTTAACCTTCCCTGCCACCTCTTTAGAGAACCACAGTGTTTTTTTCTTTTGTTTTGATTTGTTTATTTGCTTCACACAAAGGCGTGTTGCCTCTTTGATGGCAGTTTTGATGTTCCCCAGTTGTTTCTCCACCCCTCCTTCTTGCCTGTTTGCTAGTGCTTTTCTGAGGCACTCTTCCATTTTGACAAAGTCAGCCCACCCAAAGTCCAATACCCTCACCTTTGTGTGACTTGACTCTGCGGATGTGTTTATAGTGAACCACACTGTTTGGTGGTCACTTGTTCCCAGATGGCTACCCAGTTCTAGATCCAAGATCCTCTCTCTGTCCCCATTTCAGAGTACCAGGTCTAAGATTTCTCCCTCCTGAGTGGGTTCCAACACAAGCTGCTTGAGGCATGCCCCCTGTAGAGCATCGAGAAAGACCCTGCTCTTGGATGTGGCTGCAGCAAAGGTGCTTCAGTTAAAATCTGGCATATTCAGATCCCCCATCAACAATATATCCCCTTTTCTGCCATCC
The DNA here is from genome assembly GCA_016271365.2 of Neoceratodus forsteri. NCBI lineage: Eukaryota > Metazoa > Chordata > Ceratodontiformes > Ceratodontidae > Neoceratodus > Neoceratodus forsteri. The sequence goes on along the minus strand of CM028131.1, from coordinate 988,904,670 downwards.
TAAGGATGCCTTCTATCATTTCCTTGTCCATTTGCTCCCCCTGAGATGGGGGTCTGTACATAACCCCTGTGCGGATTGTGGTGCCATTTCCGGTCTCCAGGGTGACCCACAGTGCCTCCTCTCCTCCCTGTTTACCCTTTTGTTCCATTGCTTTGATTCCTTCCCTTATGTAGAGAGCTATACCTCCTCCTCTTCTACCCTCCCTGTCCCTCCTGTAGATTGTGTACCCTGGTATTTTGACATCCCAGTCATGGTTCTTTGTGTACCATGTTTCTGTGACTGCCACGATATCCAGGCATCCCTCTTCCATCAAGGCCACCAGTTCAGGGAGCTTGTTACCTAGACTATGGGCATTGGTACTCATTACCCTCCATTTTTTGATGGCCTTACCCCTTTTTGCCCTATCCCTGTCCTTACTGCATTTGTCTTTTTCTCAATTTACCCCAGCCTTATCCCTATCAACTTCTTTATCTTGGTGTTTATCTCACTAACTACCCTAATCTTTTGGGGGGGATAGGATTTCCCTGCTCCTTTTCAGTGCCTCCCCCCATTGGCTAGTTTAAGTGCTTGCCAATGAAGCATTTAAACCTATCACCTAAGATCCCGGTTCCCCTCCTGGATAGATGCAGACCATCCCGCCAGTATAAGTCTGCATTCTCTCCTGCACTATTCTGAGTGATTCATTTTGATGGTTATTACCACCCCAGATCCTTTTCTATCTTCAAGATCATCAGTTGTCCCCCCACCCCCAATTGGTAACTGTATGCTGGGTTCCTAGCCCCTAAATGCAGTATACTACTCTCCCTAGCATTAAATCCCAGCTGTCATGTGTGAGACCACATTTGAGTGTTTCCTGGTACTGCTGGATAGTCCTCCTTCTCTCTTCACTATCCACCACTGCTCCTAGTTTGGAGTTGCCAGCAGACAAACACATTTTGCTCCTTACTCCCTCCACAATGTCTGCTACGAATACGTTAAACAAGATTGGACCCAGGACAGACCCTTGCGGAGCCCCATTAATGACCTCTCTGGGTGCCAAAAGCTCCCTCCCACTACCACCCTCTGCTGTCTGTTACTTATCAAGTTCCCAATCCAGTTGACCATCTATATCCCCACCCCTGAATTCCTCAGTTTACCTAATAATCTCCTATGAGATACTGAGTCAAACGCCATGCTGAAGTCCAGATACAGGACATCAACTGGGTGCCCACCATCTAGAGCTCTTGTCACCCAGTCATAAAATTTGACTAGGTTTGTCTGACAGGATCTCCTCTTGTTGAATCCATGTTGTTGGACATCATGCAGGCTGTTTACCTCCAGGAACTCCACCAACCTCTCCTTCATGATGGTCTCCAGGAGTTTCCCCACTATTGAGGTAAAGCTGACCAGTCTGTAATTCCCTGGTTCATCCCAAGGACCACTCTTATGGAGGGGCACAACATGCGCTGCTCTCCAATCCAGAGGTACACACCTCGATTCAAGGGAGGAATTGAATAATGCCATTAGCGGTACCGGAATACATTTCTTCTTTTTAGTGTCCAGAACAATCACATTTTACTTCAGAGGCTGCAAACTTAGCTTTGTGTGTAAAATAATGTCCCTTTGAGGATCTGCATTAGTGGGGTAGCACCCCACTGTGAGCTCCATAGTAGTCAGATGCTACTAAGATCCCAAAGCTTAAGTGGGTTCCACTTCCAGCAAAAGCTTAAGTGGGTTCCACTTCCAGCAAAGCCTTCAGCTGCAGACAGCATCTCCTTTCAGCTCCTTTCCTGGAACTGAACTCAAATGGACTGAGTAAAAAAACCACACCCGATGACTCATCAGTCACCAGGAGTAAGAAACACTCTCTGAAAACTTCCAACCAATCCAGCCAGCACACAGTCACCAGGCTGGCAAGAGTTAACTCTTTGAGGTCTGCGAACCTACTGATTGGCTAGACCAAACCAGGAGATACACAAGAAATGTTTCTCATAGAAACATAGAATTTGATGACAGAAAAGACCAATGACCTGTCAGGTCTGCCCATAGTTGGTACCACCTTACCCCCCAGCCTAGTGCCACAGTGGGTTATTCACAGCCTCCCTCTGGTCAGTTTCCTTCCCCTTCTTGATTGCCCCAAGTGGGATTTTGAGTCCACTGGTCATGTCCCACATGTGTTTGAATGTATTAATGGTCCTTGTTCTCACAACCTCCATAGGTAATCTGTTCCAAGGCCCCACCACCCTTTCTGTGAAGCAAAACATACTTACATGCTTCTTGAATTTACCTCCCACTCATCTCCAGTCATGCCTCTTCATGACTGCATCACTATTTCTAACAAACAGGTCCTCACAGTTTACTTTACCCCTTAGGAACTTTTAACTCTCCAACATGTTCCTCCAGTGAGTACATGTTCAGGGCCCAGGAGGGTGTATAATCTGCCCTCCTGACCCTGAATTATTTTGTGACCCTCTGCTGCTGACTCCAGCCTATCAATGTCCCTTTTCAGGTGAGGACTCCTAAACTGGGTACAGTATTACAAGTGAAGCCACACCAGTGAGTTGTAGGGGCAGTATCACTTTCCCCTCCTACTGTCAAACCCCCTTCCTATACAACCCAGAATCCTAGATGCCTTGCTATAAGCCTTTCTTCACTCTCTGATTTGCTTGAGTGAGTCACTGATGAGTACTCCCAGATCTCTTTCCTCTGATGAAGTGGTCATCTTAACCTCTCCCATGCAGTGCTCTGTCTATGGGTTCTTATTCCCTAAATTCATCACCTTGCACTTCTTGGCATTGAATCTCAACTGCCAGACCTTTGACCACCTCAAAAATCTTTCTAGGTCCCTCCAAAACTCCCTTTCCCCCTTCCTCACTGTCCACCCTACTGCAGAGCTTTGTGTTGTCAGCAAAGAGACACATTTTACCATGGTTACCTTCCCCTACACTGTAATCTCATTGGCTTGCCATTTACTCCTCATTGCCCAGTTTTTAAACAAACCTCTGGTCCTCCTTGCAGATTACTTTGAAGTGCTTTTGCAGTCTGAGGCAGGGCTATTCAAAGGGGTTGCGCATGGCGCAACAGTGTTGCGCCATCGCAGCCCACTGATCACGCCCAGTGTGATATTCAAAGGGATGTTGTGCTGCGCAAATCCTGGTGCACAGGAGTGGACCAGTAATGTATATGCAAGCGCGAAATGCGGGGAGAGCGTGCTCCATACATATTCTGCACATCCTGATATTCAGCCGGATATGCGGCGCATGTGTAGGCACACCTGCCTTGCACCACACAGGGGGGTGCAAAGATCCACCAAAAAAAAGAGCAAGGCCTGGCCACCCACAGGTGAGCTGCTGTCTTGCAGGGTGCAACACTACAGCCACCGGCCACCCGACCTCCAGAGCCATGGTCTGTCGTCGTCACACCCCCCACACTTGCTGGCGGGCTCCAGTAAAAAGAAACTCCCTGGTGGTCCAGTGGACCTGCTCCCCAGCCCGATCGTGGGCTTTGTAATAATAGATTTATCCCTGGTGGTCCAGTGGACCTGCCCCCGCCTGATCGTGGGCACTGTAAATATAAAACTTACTGGTGGTCCAGCGGTAGCCCCCTCCCTACCAGCCCACTCAGTCCCGCCACCCCACTCTCCCCTGATCAGCGGCAGGCGGCAGCTCCCCACCTGCAAGGCGCCCGGCCGCCTGCTGACTGACAGTGTATGGTATGGCTGTCGTCCATTGGTCCTGGCGTGGGCCAATGGGCATCGGGTTCATACTGTACTACACAGTCCGATCGTGAATGACTCCATTCACATATGCGGGACTATGTTACCTGTACGGTCTGCATGCCCGATATTCGTTGTGAACAATGGTAGCAACTGTACTGTATGCTGCCAGTCAGTGGGGGGCAGGGTGGCTTGCGGGTGGGGAGTTGCCTCCCGCCGCTGACCAGGGGGGAGCAGAGTGGTGGGATTGAGTGGGCAGGTGGGAAGGGGGTACTGCTGGACCACCAGGGAGTTTTAAATATACAAAGCCTGTGATCAGGCTTGGGAGAGGGTCCACTGGACCACCAGGGATAAGATTATCATTACAAAGCCCACAATTGGGCTTGGGAGTGGGTCCACTGGACCACCAGGGATAAATCTGTTATTACAAAGCCCACGATCGGGCGTTGGGGCACGTTGCCGCTGAGAAGCAGGGGTGTTGGTCCCTGGCGGCTGCAGTCTGGCAGGGCGCCAGGCTCAAGTCACCGGGGATTGGCGCACCTGCATGCAAATAGGGCCATAATAACTTGCAAATGGCCCCATTTGTGCCTTGCATGCATAATGGCCCCGTTTGCATACCCACCGCTGAATATCACGGTTCTTGCACCTAGCGCAACTGCACTTGCGCTGGTGCAGTGCCACTGCACCATGTGCAATGGGGGCAGCCACGGTGCCATATTCAATGGTGCTGAGCCATGGCGCAGCACCATTGAATATCGCCCAGGCCATGCCCTGGTGCATCCCAGTTGCACTGCGCCCAGGCTTGCGCCCCTGCCTGGCGCAGTCTGAATATCTGGCCCCATGAGTCACTTCTTTTGCATTCTACACTAGATCTTCCTAGCTTCATATGTTGCCTTTTAATCTGGATTTGTGCTAGGTAAGACAATGTGTGCAGTTTTACTGACTGTGTTTTTTTGGTGGAAGGTAAACTAATTATGGCTGATTTTTTTTTGTGTATTAAGTGGATAAAGTAAGTTAGCTGGGTTGCGTACTTTTAAAGGAGAACTGTGACACTGTAACACAGAGTGCAGCTATTAGATATGTAAGTAATAATAACCCACAAGGTGGGTGTTATTAGGGTATAACGGACTGCCCAGGGGTGTGATGAGGCCTGACACTGCAAGCGGAGGGCCTTATAGCCCCTGGAAGGTCCATTATATCCCTTAACGCCCACCCCGGAGAGTATTGTCACACTTAGAAAATGGGGTGCAGGTGTAATTTTTGGAAAACGTATAGGATACTAAATATATATATATATATATATTTTTTTTTAAAGCAAACAAAAAAAGAAAAAAGGTAAGTTTTATAGGAAAGTAATCCCTGTCCTGCTGAACTCACCACTGGAGGGCACTGCTGTTTTTGTGCATCTCTGATGAGGTTGTCCCTTTGCTTTGTGCTTCCTTCAACTCACTCACAGACGCTGGAGCCCTTTATGTTAGCTGTTTCAAGCAGGATTGTATCAGAACGGAGGAATGTTGCTTGTTGAAAGGTAAATTATAAAAAAAAAAAAGACGACTTGGCTGAAAATGATCGCATGCGTTGCGATAATAGGGAGGGAGTGATCAGCGATGTGGGGTAGCGGGCGGAGCAGCGGTGAGCGTGCAGTGAAACAAGGGATTCATGAATAGTAAGTACTGTGCAGGATTCAGGTAAATGAATGAGAGATGTTTTAACTGGGTTTTTGAAAAAAAAAGAGAAAGAACAAATCGGGGCAGCGATGGCTGCTATGACTTCTCAGTTTCACTTTTATGTAAAGGTGGCGAGCGGGGAAAAAATGTCGGCTGGCAGTTTCGAAATTCGGGGTGTCCAAGGATATTTTTAGTAATAGGGCACCCTGAGTTGGAACTTGTTTTACCACAGGCATTGTTAAGAAATAACAGCCCAGGTGCCAGGCTGTTTCAGCCAATCAGGATGGGACTTTTCCTTTACCCATTTTCTAATTTTATATAATGTTGTTTCAGTCAGTCAGTTATCTGGGTCACATACAGACAGTACATTTAAAGGAGAAATACAATTTAACACTGAATTTAGATAACTTGATGTGCCCCTTCCCCCCAGCAGTGGTAGATCATTGACTTGTATGGGAGTAGTGCCACTGAAGCAGCTAGTTAATACTCAGTATAACAGTAGTACAAAACATGCAACAAAGCAATCAGTCTGCAGCTGGTTGGTAGGGGCTCCCCGACATGGCTGACACTTGGCCAGGGGGACCCTGGACCAAAAACAATTGACAACACCTGCCCTACAGTATGTCACTAATGAACATATTAAATAGGAGAGGTTCAAAGACTGATTCCTGCAGCACCCCACTTGTGACCCCCCATCTCCAGATTTGACCCCATTAACTACCAACCTATGCTGCCTTCCCCTAACCAGTTTTTCATCCACTTGACAAATCCATTCTCTACCCCTAAATCCTCCAGCTTTTTGAGCAGCCTCTGGTGTGGCACAGGATCAAAGGCTTTGGTGATGTCAACGTTGAGCAAATCCACTGTCTGCCGTCTCTCCACTGCCCCGGTGACCCAGTTGAAAAACATAATCAGAGTTGCCTGACATGATCTTCCCAGCACAATCCCGTACTACTTGCTGTCCTGCAGCCCATTATTCTCTATTTATGCCACTAGTTTTTCCTTCATAATGGTTTCCATCAATTTTTTCCCCACTCCGCAGGTAGGCTTACTGGTTTGTAATTGCCTTTATCCTCCTTGTCCGCCCCCTTGTGGAGTGAGACTCTGTCCATCATTGTCCAAATCCCTGACATGATCCCTGACTCCAGTGTGTTGCACTATGACAAACACTGGGCAGACCAGTTGTGAGCTCAGTATCTACTTGTCAACTATTGGAAGACCTATTTAGCTCTGTCTGGACTGTATGTAGGGAAGAAAAATTATGGAGCACTCTGCAAAATAAACTAGTAAAAATGTACTGCATTTTAGAAAATGGGAGAAAAAAGGCATTGGCAGACTTTGAAAGTTTAAAAAGCAAAGTGGTACTTTACCCTTCAGGAAGCTGATGGTTACTTATAATATGGATTCAGTGGATATATCTCAGTGTCTACAGCTCTCAAACTATTCTTAAAACTTTATCTTTTGATACAAGAAGGTTGTTTAAGAATTCTAGATTACAGCAGTTGGTTAAGCATAGCCAAAAGAAGAAGAGCCAAAAGAAGCATGCACTCAGCCTGATTTACACATTTTTTTCTGAAAATATAATACCAAACAGGTGCCAGAGGTGGTGGAAAAGAGAACTTTAGTTGGACAATTCAGTTATCTAATAGGATAATATTTGGGAAGCTAGACATACTGTAAGTATTATAAATTGAGCAGGCATGAATGCTTGCTAGAAGTTTGAACAACACACACTAGACACATGTGAAAGAGTCTAAAGGTGACTAGTAAAACTTACAACAATGAGGCCCTCTCTCTCTAACATTCCTTGGAAGAGTGTTACAGAAGTAAAATTTGGTGTCAGACAAATTTTTGTTGTTGTCTTTTTTGAAGATGTAGAACTAATTTCTTGGTGATGTAGGAAGCAGAAACAGAGTTCTGTGTTTCCATACTGAATGAATGAAACATCACTAGCTGGTATTAAACTGTAGTTTTTAATAGGCAGGGGGCATTGGTGTTAGAAATAGTATAGTTCAATATTTTGATGAATAGTGTACGAAGTCAGTATTGCTTGTGTAACGTAGTTTACTTTTGGCTTTACTCTATTCCCACCATTGGTAGGGAAACTGGATAGTGAGTATGGAATAGAAAGCCCAGTACCAAGGGTGAGCAGAGTGCTGGAGAAGGAGGAGGCAGGGGTGAATGGTGGGTGTTTCACAATACGCTAAGCAGGGGACTGCTGAAGGCTGCTAGCCTTTAAGGGGAATGTGAGAGGAGCTATTCCCCCACATTGAACCTCTGGCTTTAGCTCTCCCATTCAATGTTTTGGTAAATAGTGTACGAAGTCAGTATTGCTTGTGTAACGTAGTTTACTTTTGGCTTTACTCTATTCCCACCATTGGTAGGGAAACTGGATAGTGAGTATGGAATAGAAAGCCCAGTACCAAGGGTGAGCAGAGTGCTGGAGAAGGAGGAGGCAGGGGTGAATGGTGGGTGTTTCAGAATACGCTAAGCAGGGGACTGCTGAAGGCTGCTAGCCTTTAAGGGGAATGTGAGGAGGGCTATTCCCACATTGAACCTCTGGCTTTAGCTTCCCATTCAATGTTTTGCAAATAGTGTAATAAGTCAGTATTGCTTGTGTAACGTAGCTTACTTTTGGCTTTACTCTATTCCCACCATTGGTAGAAACTGGATAGTGAGTATGGAATAGAAAGCCCAGTACCAAGGGTGAGCAGAGTGCTGGAGAAGGAGGAGGCAGGGGTGAATGGTGGGTGTTTCCCAATACGCTAAGCAGGGGACTGCTGAAGGCTGCTAGCCTTTAAGGGGAATGTGAGAAGAGCTATTCCCCCACATTGAACCTCTGGCTTTAGCTCTCCCATTCAATGTTTTGGTAAATAGTTTATGAAGTCAGTAGTGCTTGTGTAACATAGTTTTATTTTGGCTTTACTCTATTCCCAACCCTGATAGGTAAGCCAGGTAGTGAGCAGGGAATAGAAAGCCCAAAAGAATTACCAATGAATGTCCAGAAGAGTATGATTACCTCCTCCAACTCATGGAGAGTATGACCAGTAGCATGCAGGAGAGGATAAACACCCCAGGTGGAAGAAGCCTCTGAAGACCCATGGCCACTGACCCACCTGTCCTCCCTGCAAACCAAGAGGAGATGAACATAGGTTCTTGCAACCATATTCTAATTTCCAAAGAAGGTGAACTGCTTGGAGAGATGACGGTCCATATTCAAGGTCCATTGGATGATGAGTTCTGGAAGGATGAATCTGAGATTGAAGAGGTAGGTCTATTCTGAAGAAGCATCTGGATTCTAAAGGTGGAGTAGGTCCAGTTGAAAAGAGGCAAATGCGGTCCAGGTTTCCAAGGTGATGATGGATGATATCCAATTGGATTTACAGAGATGAAGTAAGCATGAAGAGCATGATTTGGTAACATTTGCTGCCAGACTTTGAACGGTGGGAAGTATGATGGGTTATGAAGTCATAAGGTAAACAACCTGACATTGCAGAAGGTTTGACATACAAGTTAGAATCTGAAGGTTTGGAGTTAAGTGGTGAGCAATAAGTTGCAATGTAGGAATCCATGAAGAAGATGAAGGAGTCAGACAGAATCTTTAGGTACCTGGCAGAAGGGGTGACGTGGAAGATTTTAGACCAATGAAAGAGGGTTGGTATGTGCAGTAGGGATGGTAACTGAATGTATATGGAATAACTGGAAGTTTGGTACAATGATTTTGAGAGTTGGTTTGAGTAATGATGCCATGATACTTGTATAGGCTCCGGCTAGTATGCTGGTGGAAAAGGTAGATATGGGTATTGCTGTGACCTAATGCCTGTGACATGCACTGAGGTGGTCATGACTGCTTTGCCTTACAAGTTGATCCATTGATTGAAGACTGTAGGAAGCCCAGAAACAGATCTTTGAAGGAGTCTGTAGACTGGTGGCAAAGGGAAGTTGGGAGCGGTGTAGAATGCCGTGGATGCCTGGCAGTTTAGTCGGATATAGGCCTGTTGAGAGGCATGACTGGGATAATGAGACAGCCAGGTCAGTTGCAGATGTGCAGATTGAAGAGTCAATTGAAGCCTGCTCTTGATGAAAGTCTTCAGTGGAGGGAATATGGGAGGTGACCCATGAGGAATGAGCTAGAGGGACTGTTGGATGAGCAGCTGACCTGATTAATGGTAATATGATGAAAGAATGTAGATAATTGCGTGAAATATGGTGACATCCAGGGGCTAGAAAACAATGGCTCGGACAAAGTAACATTAGTAAGGCAGCTAGGCACTGGAGATCCAACAATGGGAGTTCAGGGAAGGTAGCTGGGATGGTCTTAGGACATCCAGTGTTTCACAACACGCTAAGCAGGGGACTGCTGAAGGAGGCTGACCTTTAAGGGGAACATGAAAGGAGCTATTCCCCCACGTTGAACCTCGGGCTTTAGCCCTCCCACAACATTTGACTGACACAGAGGTGCATTACCAGTCTTATTACAAGTAGGGTTGCTTATGGACTGTAAGTGAACTGTCACTCTTATACTAGCCTTGATCACCCCTCTGTCTAAGTCTCAAACCTTGTATCCAGGATGTGAGGCCTGTGTATGTATGGGATTGACCTCTCAGGTAATCCCATGTTTGTATGAAAGTTGGACCTATTTTCCACATGGGAGCCATCCAATAATCCTCTAACTTTGTTGGGTACCAGTTGCCAGGCCATTAAGATACCTTGTCTGATACTTCTACCATAACCATCTGGTCAGTTTTCAGTTTATTATATTTCATTTGGGGACCCAATTCCCCATGTTAGATCCCCTGCCAGTAAGCCTGTTGTGAACTGAACCCTCATACTGAATGAATACATAAAAAATGAATGAAAAAGCATTATTTTTATCCAGTATTGAGACAATTAGGACACACCTATTTACAAGCTTATTTACAATGTCATCCCAAATTTATTTATAGTTACAGGGCATCAGCAATTAAAGAACATACCAAAAGTGGAAAGTCAAGGTAAAGTAAATGTACCTATATAACATTTGTGCACAGTGATAAGATATGCAAAGTATCATTCATGAACAGAAACATTTACATCTATCCTAGTATGCGAGAATGGTGGATAGCTTAAAAATAAATTGTTTTAGGTTTTTGACGTTCTCAATTTCCAAGGAAAAGTCATTCCAGGCCTGGTGGCCTCTGCCAGTATGGTGATTAAATAATAGCAGTTTTTGTTCTTAGAGTTACTAACCTTGAGTTTGAGATACATCCCAGGGTGTGCAATGTTACATTTTTGAATTGTCATTCAGTGGTGATCGTGAGAAGTATGGGAAAACCATGAAAAGTCAGCTGGCCCAGTGATAAAGAAGGCTGCGATGCCTAGTGAACCGTACCTGTTCCCACACTGGTAATCTGAGTTTGGGAACAAGCTTGGGGCACCAGAGGCTGACCAGTAGGGAGAGGATTGAGCATCCAATGGGCTGTTCTCCTCTCCCGGGTTGGGGAGGAACACTGTCTCACTCCTTGGCTGCCACCTAGTGGAGGCCAGGTGGCAGCACCAGAGTACGAAAGACATAGTAGGGAGGGGTCATGGTTCTGTAACATGTGCATACCTCCATGTGCACACGCTTACATGCTGCCACAGCAAGGGAAGGAGGGGAGAAAATGGAAAATGAGAAGGCACTGGTTTAATGAAGCCCTGCCTGTCTGCCCCCATTTTCACATCGCCACCTGACCACCGCCCCCAGTTCTGAATAGAGAGTCACCAGGTGGGGAGAGGATGGCCCTCCCCTTCCAGGCCCCACTAAGGGGACAATCTGTGGGGGAATACATGGAGCGAGGTGAGTTGGGGGATGAGTGCCAGATTGGGGAGGCAGAGACAAGGGTGAATGAGGCTGTCATCCCGACACTCGGGAGCTAAATAAAAAAAACACAGAAAGCCAGTGTTTCCCCCTTCTGTTGTCAGGGTGCAGGGGAGTTAAGAGCTGTACACATAATTCAGGGGATAAAGCAAAACAGGCAAATTGTCTGGGATGTTTGTCTCACTGTTGGAAAGGTTTTTTTTAGTGCGTGTTTATAAAAGCTGCTGCCATAATCCATAACAAGAAGTAAGAGCTGTTTTTTTATGCTTAGTTTCACATATCTACTTATGCCGCTGATGTTTTTTTAAGTCTTTTACAAAGATTGCCAGTGTGTACTTTTATAGGATAGTGAAACCAGGAGAGAGAGATATGAGGGAGCTAGAATTTAAAGAGAAAGGAAGCACAATGGGATAGGCATTGTGAAGATAATGAAGGAAGGGAATGGAGGAAGGGAGATGCACTGATATAGGAAACAATGATGGGAGAGAGGACAGAACCACAGGTAAAACAGCAGAAGGAATTAAAGATAGGATCCAGACTAGCTAAAGTAGATGTAGGAGCCCCCATATACCACATCCACGTAGTCAGTGAGTGGGAGGATCATTTTAAGAACAATCTCACACCAGACTGGAGGAGGTTGACAGGATTTATTCCTGTAAAGGGTGCCAAGTTTGGCATATAATCTTTTGATGATAGCATCAATGTGCACTGAGAAGTTGAGATGACTATCTAGAGACACACCAAGCTATTTGAAACAGCTGACTGTCTCAAGAGGCGTGCCACAAAGGATTTTGAAAGGAGAAGTCAGGCTGAGCCTACTAAAGCATTGGTGGGTTCCAAATAGCATGGTGACTGTTTTTTTGGCATGAAGGGTGAGCTGGTTGATACAGAACCATTGTTGAGCATTATCAGAGTCATGCTGTAGTGACTTTTTCAGAAGAGGGTTTAAAGGTTTCGGTGGAAAAAGGACTGTGTCACCAGCATACATATGTATGTTGGCTGAGACACAAGCTGAGGGGAGTTCATTTAAGAAAATGGAGAAGAGGACTGGGCCCAGAATGGATCCTTGGGGCACATTGGAGTTAATGGGAAGGGGCAATGAGAAGCTGTCCCCCACTTGGACTGACTGGCCCCAACCAGAAGGGTAGGAGCAGAACTGCTTGTGGGCAGTGACCAAGAGCCAAGCAGCATTTAATTTATCTAGAAGTAGGGGATGAACAACAGAGTCAAGTGCCATGGCCAGGTCATTAAAGATAGCGGCCGACACCTGGCCCAGATCCATATCCTTCAGGACTGAGTCAGTGACGCAGAGCAGGGAGTAGATAGTGGAATGGGCTTTGCAGAAGCCAGACTAAAAGGGGGAGAGGAAGGAGCAGGAGTCAGAACAGTTGGAGAACTGGGTGAAAACCTGCTTTTCTTGCAGTTTAGCTAGAGGGGGGAGGTGGGAAGCAGATTGATAGTTCCCAGTGGAGTAGGTGTCTCCCCTTTTGTGAAGGGAGAGGGTTGTAGCAAGTTTCCAGCAAGAAGGAACAAAAAAGAGCAGGAAAGAGTGGTTGAGAAGTACGGATGGAGAGAGGGGCAACAATGGCAGGAGCAGAAAGAAGCAAGAGTTTGGGGTCAAGACCATCAGGACCTCAGCTTTTGGTACTAGGTTATTATCAGTAATATATTTAATTAGTAATATATTTATATTAGTTCATTCCTTGGGGTCAATATTTTCCCACTATTTCCATACCATCTGATCAATATTTGTATATTATTTCATGGTAAGAGTGGTGGATGGGTGGAACAAACTTTCTGGCAAGATAGTGCAGGCAAAGACAATATCAGGGATCAAGACGAAGTAGAATATACCACACCCTGGAGTGTAGTGATGCTATTATGCAATATATGCTTTCTTTTTTTTTTTATCCTTTATTTATTCTCCCTCACAGCCGGGCATCCTTCCAAGGGGGCTCTCTATGGGACTATCTACTCCCTGTCTGAACCCAGTCTTGGAGACTCCCTCTGACTACCCAGGCAGACCTAACCTCCCAGATCACCCCACCGGGACAGGTCTGTTCTCCCTTAACAGCCTATCTGTAAGTTAGAGAGGCCTTACCTGGGTGCCAGGTGGGGCGAGGAGTCCTCCGAAGAGATGAGCCAGCGCTGGGATGTATGTCCTACCCCTGGAGCCCCCATCATCTCTGCAGTTTTGCTGCTTAGATTTCCCCTAGGAGTGCGGCGTGCAATGATGTCCGCGCATGGCTGCCCTGCTGACATCTGCCACACTCCTCCCCGGACATCAGCTGGCATCCTGTGCTGCCCCCGATCTCTATCGGGGGTCACTAGGACACCAAGTGACCTCAGAACCCTCCCCAGGGAGAGGAGAGCTATCCTCCGGATGCTTCATCCTCTCCCCCCCCACCAACCCTCGGATCCCTGAGTTCGTTCCTGAACCCGGGTCGCCAGCGTGGCACGAGGTGTGGCATCCAGTGCCTCAACCCTCAGCGCCACCGGGCCAGCTTAATATATGCTTTCTGTATACATAAAAAATTAAAAACAATTTTTGAAAATATTTTGATGAGTCTTAAAGGTACCTAGAGACAATAGATTTAAAGAGCAACTGTCTATTATAATAAAAAGTCTAAAAACACTAAATTTACAACAATTATGTTTTAACTTTATTGTTTTTGTTATTTATTTATTTTACTTTCCCCTGCTGTTGGTCTATGAAATATTGAAGGTAATGCTGTACTGTATTTCGCTTAGTCTTTCAAAATGTATCTGACTGTCCCCTGCTAACTATTTTGTGACATCACAATCTGTTACCATGGTGAGCACTATAATGTCATAAACAAAGGTATTGTGAGGTTAACAGAGGAGAGACAAATGTTTTTTATACAGATTTTTCAGATAGACTACCACGATGTACTGTAAACCCTTAAAAGGAACAATGAAAATGAAAAAAATAGGAATCTCTAGTTAACTGTAATAGCTGAAACATCTTATTTATGAAAGTACATGCTGAAATGCAGAGTTACTCTTTAAAAGAAATAATGCTAACCTTACTGTAACCCCTAGGTGGCTCTATCCCAAGGGCAACTACCCCTGGCTGCTTGGCTAGTAGCAGGTTAAGGGGCCTGAGTTCTGAAACGGGAGCCTCCACCCGGAGGTCAGGGTTGGTAGTGGTCAAGCTAACCTGGGCACAGCCCTCCGGGACACTGTAACCCCTCTCTTACCTTACTAGTGGCTGGAACAATACACAATAATCATTTTCACAATACCCATGATACACCACACTGTTTGCACTTACCACCAGGGCTTTCCTCTGGTCCAGCCCTGGGGACCCCCTGTAAAACAAAGTTATACATAGCAAATAACAGCAGTTCAGTACTCTTGCACAAACTGGAACCACAGTCAAGGTAAATGCAAAAAAGAGTTAAATCTGATTTATTTAAGGGGCTTGAACAAGGGAGGGGCGTAATCAGGTTAATTTGCTTAAAGGCTCTATCAATCAAACAGTTATGCATGCACTTCAGGGTCCATAAACAGTCACACACTCTGGGTACCCAGATGGAGAATGGTGGGCTAGCCAGGAACGTTGCAGCTGGTTGGGGCCCTGTGATGGAAGAAAACAACATGCACAACACACACTATTTGTAATCCAGAGCCAGAGCGCTCAAGTCATGAAAAGAAAACAACAAGACAATCAGTTGACACACTTTTAGATTAGGCTGCTGTTGCAGGGAGCTACCCTGATGATTACTCATGATACCCAAGACTAGACACAGGCTGGATGAAAATCGAGACAGCAGGTGGTTAATCTGGAGTGCCAGGAGAAGCAGGGTCCACATGATTCACCGAGGCATCGTTCCTGTTCAAGCGTGGAGCAGGGGGCTGATCCCCAGGCAGATCTCTCATCGGTGGCTTTTTCTGTGCAGTAGGGTAGTCTGGCAGGGCCAGCGTGGCATGGCCCAGGCCGAATGGAGATGAATGTAGATTCAGTCTGATTAGGCTGGATAAAGCTTCCAGCAAGCAGAACACAGTTCACACAGTGGGGAACCAAATCACGACCCACTTTCAATACACAGCACATTTACATATAAGGAAATTCTACTGTACCAGGCAAACCACTCTCCGTTCACGATCGCAAAGTCTCTGCACAAACCGGGAATTCAAAAGCAGCTGGAAATCCTGACAGGCCAATCGCATTCAACAAATCTTGGTCTTCTTCAGGTTAAAGCCTGGTCACAGTCCAGTGGCTTAAATAGTCCTCACAACTCGGATTCAGTCCGAATAAACTCTATTTTCCCTCTCAGGGACAGCAGACAGACAGGCAGGCCAAAACTCAGCCCTTTCACAGTTCTCCCATGCAAAACTACACAGAACTGCTGTTCAACATCGCTTGAGCTGGTACTTCTTCACTTCTCAGCTCAAAACTGAAACTAGCTGCAGCAGCCTGGGATATTCCCCAAGATCCAAAAGATTCAATTGATTGATCCACCTGTCAGTCAGGTGCAAAAAGGCACAAAAAGCCCCAAACTACAATTCCTACAGATTTTGACTCCAGACAGCTCATGTAGTCCAGCTCCATTTTAGGTCCCACCAGAACTGATTGGTCCAATTCACAGTCCTGGGTTAAATGGTGGGGACAAACAAAACAGTCCTTGCTGCAAAGAAGGCAGGTTAGCCAAACTACATTATCATTATCACTCTAAATGATTTTCAGCAAATAGTTACAACTTTCAACAGAGCTCCCTCTCAGATTACTTATGACTGCAATCCAGGCAGCTCCTAAAGAGACAGTGTACAGAGGCTATACAGGCACTCTCTGGCAATCACATTTAAACTGCTAAAATGCAGGACACCAGCCTGGCAGTGAGCATTTAGGCAAACTCGATGAAGACTTTTCAGGAACCCCCATTTGTAAGGGGGTTACATTACTGTCAGTACGCAGCACTGTTGTAGTGATGAGAGTTGGGTATCAGGACCAAAAATGGTGAATGGATCCAATATCTGCTAAAAGCCTGTTTGGGGGGTTGGCTTATGGCCCAGTGGAAGCATGTTCTGCTTTTTTGCCTGCAACCTAAGTTCAGGAGCAAGCTTCAGAGCTGGCACTAGGGCAGCCAGACTGGCGGAATACGCTGCCAATGGTAGCATGTCCCAGATATGGGTTATGTGACAGCAAGTTCCGGTGCTACAGTGGCTCCTACAGGTCAGTTGGGGATCTCGCTCTCCAGTCAGGAGCAAGCTGCGTGTGCATGAGCTCCCCTCACCCTCACAGATGCTGTGCAGTTTGCCTTAGGGCAGTGGAATAAATGGCATCAAAACCCCATTACAGCTGGATGAAGGTCTGCTTCCCAAAGGACCCACAGCACCAACTATGGCACCCACCTCCACCAGATCCTGGTTCCCCAAGGAACTTGTAGAGGGGTTCCATAATAGAGGTCCGAAGGCCCCGCCTCAGGGAACAAGCCATGGGGGATGGAGGTTGAGGTAAGCACCTGGAGAAGGTGGGTGATGGGGCTGGGGGGAACTAGATGGAGGGCAGTTGGAAAAAAGCATAAACAAATAAGAAAAAAAAAAAACTGTTGACAGGGACTACTTACAGACACTGGCTCCAGGATGTGCTGGAACATTGTTATGGCTAAAAGTAGATCTCAAGCAATCAGGTTTCAGGATTTGATTCTAATATGGTATAATGTGGGTAAAGACATGCCCTGGGAAGTGAGGCACAAGGCAAAGTTGAGGGCCTTTCACACCCAAGATGTTCCTGTTATTATGCAGTGACACACACACCCTGGAGTGCCTTGCTGTGATTATAAAAAGACTACCATGAATTTTAGTTCTAAAACTGAGTAGCGAGGTTAAGAAAGTAAAATATTTCTGACCTTAGCTGTTGTGCTGGTATGGAGAAGAGGGAGGCTCAAAGCAGAAGAAACCTAGTGCAGTTCTTAGTTTCAACTTTCATGTTCCTTTTGCCAATATTTAAGATATAAAAACTGTAAGGGTCCCAATTATTACAATATCATTATTAATGTTTATGCTCCCTTAATGATACTCTTAAATAAAGTCTGGCAGTGCTAGGATTTGTTACTGTAAATATTACCCCCAACTAACTCATCTGAATCTGTCTGCTCAAATGGTCTGTTCTGTGAGAATATGCACTGGGGCAGTATCTGTGAGAACTTTCTGGAACACGATTTTAAAAACAGCAGGTTTAGGTTATAAATAGTTATGAGGCTTGAGAATGCTGTGAAGCTATGATCTTTCTCAAGTCCATGCTTTTTCCAATAAATTAAAAGTCAAAGAACACAAGAATGAAATGAGAAATGCCACAAGGATAAAGGATTGCATTAGTATGTGATGAATGTAAGGAAGTATTATCTCTTTTTAAAATCCCTGCTTGTCTGGTTGCTTTAAATAGATCATTAAGTCTCAGGATAAATACACCCTGCACATTGTGGAACTGGGAAAACAGTAGAGAACAGTGGTACATGACAAATCATCTATGACTGACTCAAACCTTTTCTTATCCACTTAAAAAAGGATGATAATTAAATCTGTTATACAGGGTAATGCAGTCTTTTTTCCTGGTAGCCAGCTGGGTTACTAATGCAACACAGTTGGTAGTCCATACAGATTCTAGACATCTGAACCACACTCTGAAAAGTTAGATTGGTATTATGCCATGCTGGGACTCAAAACAGTGGATGTCTCCTGATCTTTTAAAAGAGGTGCAAATTGTTCATCTGATCGCAGTCTTCAAACTGTACTTCCATTAACCAGTACTGTTTAAACATACAGGCTTCCAAGGATAGAGGAGACAGCTGGGTGACTAGCATTTACAGCCATATTCTGGTAATTGTCACTTACTGTGTTACTTTAAAGAACCACTGATGCCGTTATGACAGCTTTGAAAAAATTTAATATTTAGACACTATTTGATTCTATAATTCTTGCCCTTACTTCTTCATTAATAAAGACATTTGCATGTAAACAGGATTGCTGCTCTGTCTGTTCTGGCTGCTTGCCTACACCTGACATCACAGTTCTGTTTATAACATCACAGTCTGTTGCTGTGGAGATAATTATGATGCCATAAAAGGGGGATTATAATGTCAGGTATAGGCAAGCAGAAAGAAAAGATAAAGTCTAAGGGGAAGTAATCCTCTTTTGTACGGCTGTCCTCCGCAGTAAAGAAAAATAAGAGAAAGAATTATAGAAAATATATGAAATATAAACTAAATTGTTTCTAAATCTCACATTTTTTTCAGGTTTTTCTAACGGTGGCAGGGGCTCTTTAAATTAGGACACCATGCCATTCTGTATTGAGTTCAACATCAATAATCTGTATGAAAATGAAAGTGGTTATGAAGCAGTTTCCATGGAATGAATACTGATCAGAATGCATAAGGTGTACTACACAAAGTGTGTTGTTTTGTGTATGAAAAAATAACTGTGTAAACCCCCTTCCAAGTCAGGCGCTTACCTAAGTTCCTGCTGCTTCCTGACAGCTCCTGCAGCTGGTGTTCTTGGCTCCCCCATCCCATCCTGGACTGCCAAAGTGCTGGAGAGTGCTGTAACTTGGTTCTGGCACCTCCTGCACCTCTTCCAGCACGGCCAATGAGCTGTTTGTTGTTCCTCGCACCCCTGGCTCGCCCAAACTGCTAAAGGGGCTGGCTAGCAGAAAAAAAGTAATTCCGGCACCTCCTGTGTCTATCAAGGAAGCGGCCAGAGTGCCGCACAGGACAATTGCTCCCCTGCCCCCTCCAAACAGCCACCCAGTGGGTTGGGGAGCACAGGAATGAGGCCACATTGTTGGCTTGTCACCTCAAAGTGCTCATAAGAAGCAGCAGAAGTGCTGCATGAGGGTATTCCTCTCCCCAGCACCACCAGAAGGGGCTGCGGGGACCAGAAAGAAAGAAAAATTAACCTTTAAAGAACTCCCGACCCTGCCAATGCCACTACTGGGTTGGGGAGTAAGGGAAAAATGGCGACCAAAGGGACTACATGTCCCAGAATGCTTAGCAGCTGAGGACAGCCATTTAGAGACACTGCTCCTTCTGAGGAGCCCATAAAATGGAGCCAGCGACTTGACTCCTGTCCTCAAAATGTATTCCCTTGCCCTAGTGACCCTCAGAATGGACCAGGAGGGTGCTAGCCATGCCACCAAATGCTGCCAACAGTGTGCAAATATTATTCTACAGTTCATAGAAAGTGACTGAGCTTAGAGAACTGTTCAATGACAGCCATCTTTGCTGCGGTTGCTGGAGGACAGCATGGACTCTGCTTGGTAGCTGCAGTACCACCAATCAGGATGAAGAGCTCATAAGTTGTGAGAGCCAATGAGAGACTGAGTTTCAAACCTGAGGATTCTGAACTTGACAGTTTGCCAGTGTGTCTTTGTGTGAGAGTTTCAAGGAAGAAGTGTTTCTTGACAGCTCTTGCTGCTGTCGTATGGAAAAGCCTGCATTCTGTGTCTTCTGCACAAACTAAGAGCCAGAGTGAGATCTGCAAGGAAAGTTAAATGAGAAGGTGTATTTTTTTTGTCAGCTCCTGCTGCTATCAGAAGAAAGATCCTGAAGTTTGTGCCTTCTGCACGGGTCAAGACTGGTGACTAGATCCTGGTGAATCCCACAGAATGGGGATTTGCCTCAGCTGAACATACTGGGATATTTGGTGCCACAAATATCCAAAGTCCGCTGAATTATTTGTCTGCTGCGGAGAGTGAGGTAACCAAAGCACTGCCTCATTTCTTTACCAGTTCAGAGACTGAGTTTCCTGTCAGGACCTATGCTCTGAGGTCCTGCCTGCTTGCTTGATCTGCTACTGCCTACCTACTGCTAAGATGGGTGAAGACAAGTCCCTCTGTGGGGTGAAGATTGCCGACCTACAGTCGAGGTGGGTGAAGACAAGTCCCTCTGTGGGGTGAAGATTGCCAACCTACAGTCGAGGTGGGTGAAGACAAGTCCCTCTGTGGGGTGAGGATTGCCTACCTACTGTTGAGGTGGGTGAAGACAAGTCCCTCTGTGGGGTGAAGAGGATCATCTTCTGCATCTAAGCTTTTCTTACCTGTTCTTCCAAGTTGCCTGAAAAGGGGAGACGTCCCCCAACAGCCTGCATCTGTTCACCAAAGGTTGTGAGTATTGGGTTTTACCCAAACAAATACTTTTCTAACTCTTCAGCTAGCTAGCTTGTTAACTTTACATCTGGTTTTTTTTTTTTTGAAATTTAAGTTTTATTGTTATTTAAAGATACAAAAGAAAAAAAAACAGTGTCCATACATATCTTGAGAAAGCATTCAGGATATAAACATGTAAATAACAAACCATAAAATGAAAATCCCCCCCCCCCAGAGACACCTCCCAGAAATATATAAGTATCCCAACCACCTTTAAGGAAGCCCATATGAGATTCACAACAACATAGGCCATGATGCCCCCCACAACCCCTCCCGACCCAAACGCCCTCCCACCCAGGGTGCACCCACCATTGATTACTACGCTAATAAAATAGGGAACTACTGACAGTAGATCAAATCATAGTCACAAACAGAGATAAGTATAGCTACAGCCAGAAAACAAAAAAACAGAAAATAGTTAGACTAACAGAGAGGTATGGACATAAATGCATGTGGACATAGGGACTCGGGTCCAAGTGGAGGGAACAATTTACTTCAGACAAAGAGCCTGTAATTTACCCCATCGCCTGTGAAACAGATCCAGTCGCCCTTTAAGACTGGCAGCAAGCTTTTCAGATTGGAGATACGCTAACAATTCAGTTAACCAATCGGCAAATGACAGGGCCAATTGATCAGTCCAATGTCTTAACACCATCTTTTTAACAGCCATAGCCACCATGGCCATGTGATATCTATGCTCAACACTGTCCACCAGTGAAAAGTCCCCAAAGACACACACCTCAGGACTGAAAAGCCGGACAGGCCCAATAAGGATCAAGATAGCTTTGGATCTGAGACCACAGGGGCCACTTTGGGACAGTCCAAAACATGAAGGATATCTCCAACCCCTGTAAACACCTGAAACAGTTAGAATGGGGAGCTTTCCCAAACTGAGATAGCTTAAATGGGGTGTATGATTATTAACAATGTAGTACTGAGTTAACCTAAACCTGTCTTGGTGTGATATCTGTGAAGGTCCTTCCAAACCCCTGACCAATCAAAGGAGGACCCAGGCAGAAGATGAGTCCAACATCCGAGCCAGCCACCCCGTCAGGTAAGTTATAACTCAAGAAAGGAATATATCAAAGAGACAGAGTGAGGCTGAGAAGCCAGTCTAACCACTTCGGAAAGAAAGGTGCGACTCACTGACCTCCCAGGGAAGAACCAAATTTCTGATTGATTAAGTGCCTCAGTTGATAAACCTTGAAAATAGATCGACTAGGAATGTGGAACTTCCCAAGAATATCACCGAGGAGAGAAGAGAATTGTCATCAAAAGTTCCCCAGACTAGTCTCGTTGATTCATGCAAACCACTCAGGACCAATTCATGAGTCATCTAGCTTAAGATTGGGATTAGCGACAACCGGCTGCCCAAAATCCAAGCGGGGAGACATGGAAGTGCCCCAAACATTGCCAAAAACCATAATAGCCGTCCTAATGACAAGATCTGGGACCCACTTGGCTAGCAAGTCGGGGTAAATAAAAGAGGGGTGGTTTATCAAATTTAATTGCTACGAGGAAAGACGCTCTAACTGAAGCCAAATAGACAGGACATGTCTGGTTCAGCAGAGAACCACCTACCCAATCTAGAAAGATGGGCCGCCCAGTAGTACAACAGAGATTAGTAATTTGAGACCACCTCGATCCTTAGAAAGAGATAATTTACCGTAGGAACGCCTAACTGCTCTATTGGACCAGATAAATTGAGAGAAAAGTGAGTGAAACTGCTGAATATAAGAAACAGGCAGTTTAAGATTGACCAAATTCAATGGATAGAACACTCTGGGAAGGACATTCATCTTAATGACATTGATCCGGCCCCAGAGTGACATAGGAAGAGCTGACCAGCGTTGAAGGTCCTGTGTAATTGAATCCCTGAGCCTGTCTAGATTAAGTTCTCTCAAAAGAGAGGAATTAGTAGAAAAAAGAATCCCCAAATATTTGATATACCTAGGGGCCCACTTCACGCCAAAGGGGGAGAATTCAGCCTTAGTAGCATGAACATTAAGAGGGAAAATTTCCGATTTGGAAACATTCAACCTGTAGCCAGAGAAGATACTAAACCTCTGAATCAGCCTTAGAACCTCTCTAAGAGACTCAACTGGTTCCACCAGATGTAACAGGATATCATCGGCATACACTGAGAGGACCAGTTCTTTTTGACACAGAGTAATTCCTCTGACCAGGGCCGAGGCCTTGATCATCCTGAGTAACGGTTCTAAATACAAATTGAATAAAAGAGGCGAGAGTGGACAGCCCTGTCCTAGTACCCGATAAAGACGGAAAGGGAAGAAATACCCCATTACAGTATACTCTGGCAGAAGGGCAACTGTAAAACACCCGGATTCTGTTAACAAAGGCAAGTGGGAAACCCATCTTCTCGAGGACAGCCCAGAGAAACCCCCAGTCAACACGATCAAAGGCCTTTTCGGCATCAAGAGAAACCAGAACCGCCGAGTGTGGAAGGGATTGAGCATACTGCGAGATATGCGAGAGGGTCCTCAAATGGTCAGCCGAGGATCTACCAGGCACAAATCCCGCCTGCTCGGAACTCAACAGTCCTGACCAAACCCTTTTAATGTGATCAGCCAGGATCCTAGCAAGGATCTTCATATCATAGTTCTGGAGTGATATAGGTCTGTAGCTAGCTGGATCCATGAGATCCTTGTCGGGCTTAGGGATCAAAACAATGGTTGCCTCAAAAAGCGATGGGTCTACATCGGAGGCTGAGGCCAGATAGTCATAGAGCCTGAGGAGGGAAGGAACTAGGTCTTTAATAAAGGTCTTGTAAAAATTGGCTGGGAACCCATCAGGACCCGGCATACGGTCCGGAGTGAGAGAAGCAATAGTTTACATCTGGGTTTCCTGTGCAACCTTAGCAATGCCCTTAGCAACTAGTACAGCCAGGAATAACATTGTTTCACTGCACCACCTGGAGTGGTTGGTACTTGGCCCCACTGCACCCCAGCATTTCACCTGTGCTGCTTCTAGCTTTTCCACGTCACATGCCTGCAACTGCTCAGTGTGTTCACAACAAATTGAGAGCTCTCACAGGGAATGTAGGGTTAACTGGTGCATCAGTGGGGGGAGTAGAACTGGGGCTGGTAGTCTGGGAATGCATAGTACTGCCTAATTATAGGTGCCATTGTGTTGTTATTTTACTGATTTGCATAGAGTTTAGAATCTGATTATTGAATGCTTTTATTCCCCTTTGCTTCCATTGCCCCTACCTCTTTATCCACCCCAAAATAAACCCCTGTTGTTTATTTTCTGAAGACTGTTGCAGCCATTGCATTATTGTGTAGTGTGATATTTCTCACTTAGAGTTATAAGGGGTGAGGGGACTGAATATTGTTTTACCTGTTTCCAAGGAAGGGGGCTGAATTTAATTTCCTGTGGGGAAGCACCCTGGCAGTACACTGTTAGAAGGATCCCCATAGATGGAGGCTCTGTGCCTCTTGCCAAACCAATTATAATCACGAACCCAGGCACCAACCTATATCCCTCAGGCAGCACCACTTGCGAGTGGGTGTGCTGGTAGAACGGAAAGGGCGGTTACAAAATTGGAGACACCACTGGGATTTTTGGGCCTTTTCAGTACCCCTCATGTTATATTGGGAACAGTCTAGTACCCCCCAAATTCAAAAGTTACAAGGGCTCATATCTCATTGTGAGATTGGTGCAAGGGTGTGGACGTTGATCTGAAAAAAGCAATATTGGTACAAGGGATCCCTGAAGCAACCCCAAGGGACCTTGTTGAAAGTGTCCTAGGCAGCATAAAATGTTTAGGAAAGGTTACTTAATGTGGGAGGATTTACAGTTCCGCTCACCAATCCTATAGAATTTTGATAGAGTGCTGACAGGATGTTAATCCTTCCAGAGTGCCTGATCAGCTCCCTGCTGATGAAGACCCCACCATATGGGTCTTAATTATCCGTGCCACCCTGGATCCTCCTGCCGAGGACCCTAAGGAAACAAGTGACTTTGAGAAGAAGTTACATTTGCTGTTAGCCACTGAGGGGAACTCTGTTCAAGACATTAGAGCTATATTGCCAGAGAGTGACCTGACCAAGAAGAAACCCACTGGCAAATCCTGGGTTGGAGGACTTGAGTGGTCCCCTTACTTGATGCCGTCTTGTGAACTGTATAGAAGACTGCATACTTTTTCTGGCACTATTCCCATGTCTTCTGGTGAGGATGACTATGAAAGTTGGATTAGTCAGGGCACCCAGATGGTGCAAGTACGGAAATGCTCAGATGATGAAAAATGCAAACGCATAGTGGAAAGTTTGAGAGATATGGCACTGGAGGGCATCTGATTACTGGGAGCCTGACTTTGGCAAGATGGGAGAGTGCTTTAGAAAAGCACTAGCAAACAGGCAAGAAGGAGGGGTGGAGCAACATTGGGGAAACATCAAAACTCATCACAGAGGCAACAATCCTTTCATTGAAACAAATAAACAAATCAAAATGAAAGAAAAATCCACTATGGTTCTCAACAGAGGTGGCGGGGAAGGTTAGATAGAAAAAGATAGCATTTAGGAAGTATAAGGAAACACAGAAGGAGCAGGATAGAGAACTGTACCAGTTAAGGCAGAAGAAAGCAAGGAAGGCAGTCAGAATAGCAAAGGCCCAAACTGAGGAAAAGATAGCCAACTCGGTTAAGAAGGGGGATAAAACCTTTTTTAGGTACATTAGGGAATGTAGAAAGACAAGGAGAGGGACAGTGAGGCTGAATATAATGGACGGTGGGTGGGAAGAGAGGGACAATGCAAAAGCAGGGATACTAAACGAATACTTCTGCTCTGTATTCACAAAAGAGGAGGAGGGGGAGGTACCTAATCCAATTAACAGAAGCACTCTGGATAAGGGGGTTGATCCCAGCCCTTTCACAGAAGAAAGAGTTCTGAAAGAACTCCTAAAACTGAAGGTGGACAAAGCAATGGGGCCTGACGGGATTCATCCCAGAATTCTAAAAGAATTAAGAGGAGAACTAGTGATACCACTGACTACCCATTTTAACAAATCATGGGAGGATGGTGTGGTACCTGAGGACTGGAGGAGGGCAGATGTGATTCCCCTTCACAAAAATGGGAGCAAGACAAGCAGGAAACTACAGATCTGTCAGTTTGACCTCTGTGGTAGGGAAAGTAATGGAATCATTTCTGAAGGAAAGAATTGTTGAGTATCTAGAGGCCAGTGGGACACAGGATCCAAGATAGCATGGGTTCACAGCGGGATGGTCATGTCAGACGAATCTAATTGATTTCTTTGACTGGGTGACCAAAGTAGTAGACCAGGGAGGGGCTGTGGACATGGTCTACCTAGACTTTAGCAAGGCATTTGACACTGTCCCACACAAAAGATTAATAAACAAATTAGCCAGCCTGGGAATGGGTCCCAGGGTGGTAGCCTGGGTAAAACATTGGCTGGATAACAGGACACAGAAGGTAATAGTAAACACAGTCCACTCTGAAGAAAGGGGGGGTTACTAGTGGGGTACTGCAGGGTTCAGTACTGGGTCCAGTCCTTTTTAATATCTTTATAAGTTATATTGCAGAATGACTGGAAGGAAAAGTATGCATCTTTGCAGATGACACAAAGATCAGCAACAGGGTTGATACACAAGGAGGCGTGGAAAGGATGAGAACGGACTTGGCAAGGTTGGAGGAATGGTCAAAAGTATGGCAGCTTGGATTCAATGCAAAGAAGTGCAAAATAATGCGCCTGGGAAACAAAAACCCAGGGGAAGAGTACGCAATGGGAGGGGAGGTAGTAACAACAACAAAAATGGAAAGGGACCTGGGGGTAATTATATCAGATGACCTTAAGGTTGGAAAGCAATATGAGAAGGCAGTAGGGAGGGCTGGGGGGATACTGGGATGTATAGGTAGAGGCATCACCAGCAGAAAACAGGAAGTTGTTATCCCTCTGTGCAGACAGTTGGTGATATCCCATATGGAGTACTGTGTCCAGTTCTGGAGACCCCATCTCTGCAAGGACATAGACAGGATGGAGGCAGTTCAGAGAAGGGCAACTAAAATGGTGCAGGGTCTGCAAGAGAAGCCATACAAGGAGAGATTAAAGGAGCTTAATATGTATACCCTTGTGGAAAGGAGGGAGGGGGGGACATGATAGAAACCTTGAAGTACCTCAGTGGAATCAACAAAGTCCAAGAGGGTAGCATATTTCAGAAAAAGAGATGTGCAACAACAAGGGGACACAACTGGAAGATAGAAGG
The DNA here is from genome assembly GCA_016271365.2 of Neoceratodus forsteri. Taxonomy (NCBI): domain Eukaryota; kingdom Metazoa; phylum Chordata; order Ceratodontiformes; family Ceratodontidae; genus Neoceratodus; species Neoceratodus forsteri. The sequence continues at coordinate 988,878,063 of CM028131.1, read as the reverse complement.
GGGACAGCTCAAGGGCAACGTGAGGAAGTATTTTTTCACAGAGAGGGTAGTGGCATGGAACAGCCTTCCTGAGGAGGTTGTGGGGTCTAAAACTGTGGGAGAATTCGAGAATGCATGGGACAGGCATAAGGCAATTCTTGTGGTGGGTAAGAAGAAATAGGCTGTTGGTTAACTAGGATCTGCAGCTTATCCAGTAGGTAGGGAAATGGGCAGACTAGGTGGGCCAAGTAGTCCTTATCATCAAAGTCTATGTTTCTATGTTTCCAGCCAACCAGATTGTACTCCTAGTGACCATCTCGCCATACTGAGAAGTTCCTATGGAGCAGTTCAGCGTAAGGAAGACCTCTTCTTTCAGCTGGGAGCTACTACCCAGAATGTGGGAGAGAAACTGTCTCATTACATGACCTGTGTTGAGACAATGATTCGTAAAATAGTTGAAGCTGGAGAAGTGACCCCTGCACAGGTTGCCCAAATGAGACTTGACAAAATCATACATGGTGCTGTGTATTCCCGTTGTACTCTGATAACTTTAAAATCAAAAGAATGCTGAGCCACTTCTTGATGAGGTGAGAGAGGAAGAGTCACAGGAAGATATTGCCAATTCTTTGAGAGTGCCAACCAGGAAAAGCTTCCCCTTGCAGCCTCAATCTGTGAATAACCAAGAACAAACAGATATCTTGGACCTGAAAATGCAGATAAAAGAAATCAGTGAGTGTGTCAAAGCCATGCAGATGATACAGACGCCTCTCCCGCGAGTCAGCTCCTTGCCACTTGGGCATGGGCGCCCACTGAATTTTCCCTTTGATTCAAGAGTCAGCCCTCGATCTGCAACTGTACCCAGAAGTGAATGGTTCTGTTATCATTGTGCAGATGGACATATTGCATGAGGCTGTGTTAGTCTTGAAAATCAGCAGTTAGAGAACAAGAAATGGGACAGAAGGCAACAGCCACAATGAAATGACAACAGGGGCCAGTGAGGGAGCAGCCTGGGACTCCAAGATCGAACAGCTCCATTATTGTGCTAGCCCTAATGCATCTGTCAGAAGCAAGTTACTGTCCGGACTGATGGGTCACACTTCTGCCATCCAGATTTCTGTTGAAAGATACCTGTGTGATGCTTTCCTGGACAGTGGGTCACAGGTCACCATCATTTATTTATCTTTTTACCAGACACACTTAATGCATTTGCCATTGCAGCCACTAGAGGGACTTTCTTTGCGGGGGTTGAGCAATGCTAGCTACCCCTATGATGGCTACATCGCTGCACAAATTGAATTTCCGGGAACTTTTACTGGAGTCCCTCAAAAGATCGACACCTTAGCCCTCATCAATCCTGACACTCAGATATTGGACAAGACCCCAGTGTTGATTGGAACGAATGCCAATATATTTGGACTTCTGGCTCATTTGTGTCTGCAGAAGGCAGGTGAAATAATCTATCAGACTTTATCAATTCATGCCACTGTGAGTACTGCCCTCCTAGCGTGAGAGAGCAAGGCCTGCAGCCAGCTGGAGGAGGAGGTTGTTGGAGTCATTAAAAGAGAAGCAAAAGATCCTCTGATAGTACCCCCTAGCGCTGAGTGTGAGGTGGAAAGAGCAGTGGATTGCAAGAAGTTGCTGTCAGACCAAATCATTATTGTAGAGTCACCAGGAAGAGGTCTGCCAAATGGTCTGATGGTCCAGCGAGGAGTGCTTCCTGGAAACGACGTGATGGTCAAGAGAATCAACATCAAGCTCAGGAATGAGACTCACAAGGACCTGATGGTTCACTCTTGTACAGTAATAGCCAATTTGTATGCAGCTGAAGTGGTCGTGGCCACATCCTCCTTAGAGAAAACTAATTGACTGGATGAAGGGGTATTTCATTTTGGGTCATCTCCCATTTGTGCCAGCTGGAAGAATCGGTTAAAAAAGAAGTTGGTAGATAGATCCGATGTGTTTTCTTGCCACGAATGGGATGTGGGTAGTGAGAAAGGAGAAGAGCATCACATCCACCCACTTGATGATCGCCCATTTCGTGAAAGGTCAAGGAGATTGGAGCCTGCAGATATTGAAGTCGTTAGGAGACATTTGTAAGAACTCCTGAAGGCAGGGATAATATCTGAATCTCACAGCCCCTACATCTTGCCTATAGTGGTGGCCTGAAAGAGAATGGTGCAGTAAGGATGTGCATTGACTATCGCATCCTGAAACAGTGGACAGTGGCTGGTCAGTATACCATGACTTGAGTGCAAGACACCTTAGACAGCCTTACTGGCAGTAGATGGTTTTCTGTCTTAGACTTACACAGTGGTTACTACCAGATACCGATGGCTGAGGAAGATAAGGAGAAGACTGCTTTTATTTGTCCACTGGGATTTTACCAGTTCGAGAGAATGCCCCAAGGAATATCTGGCTTCCCAGCAACGTTCCAGCATTTGATGGAGAAGGCGGTGGGTGACATGAATCTTTTAGAAGACTTAGTTTATTTGGATGACTTGATAGTGTTTGGGAAAACACTGGAAGAACATGAAACCCGACTACTAAAGGTACTGGACCGACTGAAGGAGCATGGTCTGAAACTCTCCCTAGACAAATGTCAGTTCTGCCAGACTTCTGTGAAGTATGTGAGACATATTTTTTCTGATCAAGGTATCAGTATTGATCCAGAAAAAGTGAAAACACTTACCACATAGCCTAGACCCAACAACTTGGACACACTTCAGCCTTTCTTAGAATTCTGCAGATACTACCGGAGATTTGTAAAAGACTACTCTGTGGTGGTGAGGCCTTTGTTCAGACAAACTCAAGGATATCCTCCGACTAAGAAGAACAAATGTCTAGGAGCCATGAAGACCTCCCTAAATCAATAATTCAGAACCAATGATCCTTTTGGGGACTGATGGACTGATGAATGTGAGAGTGCATTTCAAGAAAGTATTCGCCACCTAACAGATGCTCCTGTTCTAGCCTTTGCAGATTACACCAAGCCATACATTCTTCTTATTGATGTCAGCATGGAAGGTTTGGGTGTCATATTCTACCAAGAGCATGATAAAGGTATGAGATCCATTGCCTATGCCAGTCGCAGTTTGACTCCTTCTGAAAAGAACTATCCAGTCCATAAGTTAGAGTTCCTTGCATTGAAATGGGCAGTGACTGATCAATTCCATGAGTACCTGTATGGAGCCAGATTCATGGTGCTTATGGACAATAACCCACTTACATATGTGCTGACAACCGCTAAGATGGATGCCATTGGGCATAGATGGATCTCTGCCCTATCAGCTTACAATTTCCGCTTGCAATATCGTCCTCGGTGAAACATAGATGCAGGTGCACTGTCCAGACGCCCCTATAATACTTCTCCCATGGAGGGAAACTGGACCTATGTTACAGAAGATAGAGAGAAAGCTGTTTGCCAGATGATGGTACCTGATAATCAACTTGCCATCACCAACCCAGACTGAGCAGTGGATCCGCTTGGAGTACATCTAGATGCCATACCGGAAGTGTACACATGATTTGCCACCCTGCGCGACACCTCTTTGCCTCATTTATCTCCTACAGATTTAAGAAAAGCACTACGGGCAAATCCTTGTTTATGAGACATTATCTTAACCAAAGAAAATGGTTTGTTTTCCTCTCAAGTCAAAGCAAACTTGCCAGATGTATCGCTTCTCTCATGAGAGAGTGGGACAAGTTTTCTTTAAAGCATGGACTGCTGTATCGTATCTCAAAGACACAAACTCAGTTTCCCAAAGAGCAACTAGTGCTGCCCAAAAAGTATCGCCTGATGGTTTTCCGATGAAGACATGGGACATTTGGGGATTGATAGGACTTTGGGCCTGTACAAGACCGCTTCTACTGGCCTCGCATGGCTATGGAGGTGGAAAGACATTGCAAAAGCTGTAATAGGTGTATCACCCGTAAGACTTTACCCAAATGAGCAGCGCCTCTTGTGAACATCAGCAGTAGTGGGCCTACGGACTGGTCTGTATGGACTTCCTTTCCCTTGAACCTGACCGAAAGGGGATCAGTAACATATTAGTAGTAAGTGACCACAGCACCTGCTATGCACAGGCTTTCCCCACAAAAGACCAAAGAGCAAGCACTGTGGCTAAAGTGTTGTGCTAAAAGTATTTTGTGCACTATGGACTCCCGAAACGCCTGCACTCTGATCAAGGGGAGAGACTTTGAGAGTCGCCTTATCAAACAGCTCACAAACATTATGGGCATAGAGAAGTTTTGAACTACTCCATACCACCCTCAAGGTGACCCTCAGCCAGACAGATTCAATAGAACACTGCTCAATATGCTGGGAACATTGGATCCTAACAGAAAGCCATACTAGAGCCAGCAAGTACCTTTCCTAGTCCATGCCTACAACTGCACTAAAAATAATTTAACGGGGTTCTCTCCTTATTTCCTAATGTTTGGGAGAGAAGCCAGACTTCCAGAGGTCTTATGTTTTAGGGTGTCTGCAGATGGTGCCTTACCAGAGACACACTTGGAGTATACCAGGAGGCTGCAAGCACAACTAACAGAGGCCTGTAGCGTAGCCGAAGAAGCAGCTGCAAAGTCCGGCCTAGCAAACAAAAACACATACTATAAAAGAGTCCAAGAACAAGCTCTTCAGCATGGAGACTGAGTATTGATTCGAAATTTGGGAATGCTTGGCAAACACAAGATAGAGGATCATTGGAAATCTGATCCTTATGTAATAGTGGAACAGCTTCCAAATTTGCCTGTATACAGACTAAGAATGGAAAAGGGACATATGGTGGTTAAAACACTGCATCGAAACCACCTATTATCAATTGGTCAACTGTTGCCAGAAGTTAATTCAGTACCTCTCTCACCTCCACAGAGATAGGTCACTCGAAATGAGACAAGACATAAGAGACATAGCCAAGTTCATCTGCCAGTACCTGTTGCCCCACCGGCGAAGCAGTCTGATGTGTTCAATAGTAGTTCTGAAGATGAAGAACCTTACGTTTCTCCAATACCACGTCAGTATCATCCAGCACCATATCCCATTGACTTTCCATTTTCAGCACCAGAAGGGAGTAATGCAAGTCATTCCAGGCCATTGAATCCTGCTGCAGTACCCTTTGTTCTGAATGACATTGGGTCCACAGTCATGAACTATGTTCCAAATGCAGGGAATGCTGAGACTCCAGTAATACAGCCAATCCAGGACATTGAACGATTCGAACCCCCTGTGGCTGAGTGTGCAGAACCCAATAATGATTCTGATCAAATCATAGCTGAGGAACCTGTAATGCCCCGCCACTCTGGTAGAGAAGTCAAGTAAAGAGTAAAACTTACTTATGATGTCCCTGGTGTCCCTTCAGATCTCCCTGTTAATGTGATACATAAAAAGGTTAATCAGCTGCCAAGCCCACTATTGCTGCCCACCTTGTGCTGTCCACAAGTCATAATAGGGAGGTGTACATGTAGACCATGGTGGGAAAATAATCAGTTAAGTGCATGCCTAGTGTATTAACAAAATGCCTTATTCATGCAATACTAATGATGGATAGAGAGGTATCAGGTGTATTAGTTAGAAATGCTTTTGGTGTTTCAGGCCTTGTCGAGGACTCCAAGGATTTCAGTTGGGGGAGAATGTAACCCCCCTCCCAAGTTGGGAGCTTACCTGAGCTCCTGCTGTCTCCTGATAGCTCCTGCAGCTGACATTCCTTGCTCCCCTGGCCAAATCCTGGACTGCCAAAGGGCTGGGGAGCACTATAACTTGGTCCAGGATCCTCCTGCACCTCTTCCAGCATGCCTGGTGAGCTGTTTGTTGTTCTTCACTCCCCCATCTCCCCCAAACTGCTAAAGGGGCCGGGGAGTGGAAAAAACCAATTTCCGGTGCCTCCTGCACCTATCAAGGAAGCAGCCAGAGTGCTGCACAGGACTGTTGCTTCCCCGCCCCTGAACTTCTGCACAGTGGGGTGGAGAGCACAGGAATGAGGCTGCATTGTTGGCCTGGTGCCTCAAAGTGCTCATAAGAAGCGGCAGAAGCAGTGCATGAGGGTATTCATCTCCCCAGCCCCACCCAACTGCCTAAGGGTCTGGGGGGATCAGAAAGAAAAAAAGAAAAATTAACCTTTAAAAACTCCCGGACCCTGCCAATGTCAACAGTGGGTCAGGGAGTAAGGGAAAAGATGGCCACCGAAGGGACTACATGTCCCAGAATGCTTAGTGGCTGAGGACAGCCATTTAGAGACACTGCTTCTCCTGGGGAGCCCATAAACTGGAGCCAGCGGCTCAGCTCCTGTCCCCAAAATGTACCCTCTGGCCCTAGCGTCCCTCAGAAGGGACCAGGAGGGTGGTAGCCATGCCACCAAATGCTGCCAACAGTGTGCTAACATTATTCTACAGTTTAGAGAAAGTGACTGAGCTTGGAGAACTATTCAATGGTGCCCATCTTTGCCAAAGTTGGTGGAGGACAGCGTGGAATCTGATTGGTAGCTGCAGTACCGCCAGTCAGGACGAAGAGCTTGTGAGTTGTGGGGACCAATGAGAGACTGAGTTTCAAACATGAGGATTCTGAACTTGACAGTTTGCCAGTGTGTCTTTGTGTGAGAGTTTCAAGGAAGAAGTGTTTCTTGACAGCTCTTGCTGCTGTCAAATAGAAAAGCCTGCAGTGTGTGCCTTCTGCATAAACTAAGAGCCAGAGTGAGATCTGCCAGGAAAGTTAAATGAGAAGGTGTATTTTTTGCCTACTCCTGCTGCTGTCAGAAGATTCTGAAGTTTGTGCCTTTTGCACAAGTCAAGACTGGTGACTGTACTTGTAGATCTTGGTGTATCCCATAGAATGGAGATTTCCCTCAGCTGAACATACTGGGATATTTGGTGCCACAAATATCCAAAGCCCGCTGAAGAAGTTATTTGTCTGCTGTGGAGACTGAGGTAACCAAAGCACTGCCTCATTTCTTTACCAGTTCAAAGACTGAGTTTCCTGTCAGGAACTATGCTCTGAGGTCCTGTCTGCTTGCTTGATCTGCTACTGCCTACCTACTGCTAAGGTGGGTGAAGACAAGTCCCTCTGTGTGGTAAAGATTGCCTACCTATAGTTGAGGTGGATGAAGTCAAGTCCTGTGGGGTGAAGATTGCCTACCTACTGTTGAGATGGGTGAGGACAAGTCCCTCTGTGGGGTGAAGAGGATCATCTACTGCATCCAACCTTTTCTTGCCTGTTCTTCCAAGTTGCCTGAAAAGAGGAGACATCCCCCAACAGCCTGCATCTGTTCACTGATGGTCGTGAGTACTGGGTTTTTCCCAAATACTTTTTTAACTGTTCAGCTAGCTAGCTAGTTAACTTTACATCTGGGCTTCCTGCGTGATCTTAGCAACTAGTACAGCAAGCAATAAAACTGTTTCACTGCACCCCCCGGTGTGGTTGGCACTTTGCACTGCAGCACCCCAGCGTTTCACCTGTGCTATATCCAGCTTTTTCATGTCACAGGCCTGCACTTGCTCAGTGTGTGCACACCAAAATGAAAGCTCTCACATGGACTGTGGGGTTAACTGGTGCACCAGCGGGGGTAGTAGAACTGGGGCTGGTAATCTGGGTATGCATAGTACTGTCTAATTAAAAATGCCAATGAGTTGTTATTTTACTGATTTGCATAGAGTTTAGAATCTGATTATTGAATGCTTTTATTTCTCTTTGCTTCCACTGCCCTTTCCTCTTTACCCACCCCAAAATAAACCCGTTGTTTATTTTCTGAAGACTGTTACATAGATACATAGATACAAAGATACATAGACAGTGTCGGCAGATAAGGGCCTATGGCCCACCCAGTCTGCCCATTTGAGCTTGTAAGTTCAGTTTATATTTTCCTAGAAGTCTGTTGCCCCTTACCCCTGACCTCCAGTATTCCTTTATGTCTATCCCATGCATTCTTAAATCCCGTGATTGTTTCAGCCCCCACCACTTCCTCTGGCAGGGTGTTCCACTTGTCCACCACCCGTTCTGTGAAGAAATTCTTCCTCATGTTTCCTCTGAATCGTCCTCCCTCCAACTTCATCCCATGCCCTCTAGTCCTGGAACATCTTTTTCGCTTAAAAATAGTGTATTCCTGCACCCTGTTCCTCCCTGTAAGATACATGTATGTCTCTCATCATATCCCTCTCCTCCTCTCCTCCAGGGAGTACATGTTCAGTTCCTTCAACCTGTCTTCATAGGACTTGTGATGCAATCCATGCACCATCTTTGTTGCCCTCCTCTGAACCTTCTCTACCTGTCTATGTCTTACGTAGGTATGGTCTCCAGAACTGTACACTGTACTCCAGGTGGGGCCTCACTAGTGTCTTGTATAGCGGAATTATGACCTCCCTTTTCCTACTGGTGATTCCCCTGCCTATACATCCCAGCATCCTATTTGCTTTACCTGCTGCCTTGTCACACTGTTTCCCTACCCTGAGGTCATCAGAGATGATAACCCCAAGATCCCTTTCCTGTTTGGTGCATGCTATATCCTCACCACTCAACTGATATATTGTGCCAGGGTTTTTGTGCCCCATATGCATTATCTTGCACTTTTGCATTGAATTTCAACTGCCAAACCCTGACCATTCTTCAAGTTTCTGCAGGTCCCTTCTCATTCTGTCTACACCCTCTGGTGTGTCTACTCTGTTACAGAGCTTTGTGTCATCAGCTAACAGTGAAATTCTGCCTTCTAGGTCCTAGCAATGTCACTGATGAAGATGTTGAATAGGACCGTCCCAGCACTGATCCCTGTGGTACCCCACTGGTCACTCTTCCCTCTGTGGAGTGACAGCCATTTACCACCACCCTCTGTGTCCTGCCACCCAGCCAGTTACCTACCCACCACACTACTGTCCTGCCCACACCCATATTCCCCAGTTTGTGTAGTAGTCTTCTATGTGGCACAGTGTCAAAGGTCTTGCTGAAGTCCAGATAGGCCATGTCCACTGCCCTCCCTGATCCACCTCCCTAGTCACCCAGTCAAAAAATTCAACGAGGTTGGTCTGACATGACCTCCCCCTGGTGAAACCATGCTGCCTTGGGTCCTGTAGTCCATTGACAACCAGATGTTCCACCAATCTCTCCTTCAGTAGTGCTTCCATGATCTTCCCACTACCAAGGTGAGGCTGACTGGTCTGTAGTTCCCTGCTTCCTTTGTTCCCGCTTTGTATAAGGGACTACATCTGCTGTCCTCCAGTCTTTGGGTACCTCCCTGTTTCCAGTGATCGGCTAAACAGGATAGCCAGAGGTTCAGCCACCACCTCTTTAGTTCTTTAAGACCCTGCGGTGCACCCCATCTGGCCCCATTGCTTTATCAACTCTTATTACTTCCAGTTCCTTCAGGACCCTTTCTCGTGTAAAGGGACTTGTGTCCATTTCTGCACCATTCTCACCCCTTGTACTCCCTTCAGACCCATTACCCTCCTCTTCCTCAGTAAAGACTGAGCAGAAATACCTGTTCAATATGTCTGCTTTACTGTTGTCATCCTCCACGCAGCCCCTATCCTCCCCTTCAGTCTCACTATCCCTCCCTTTGTCTTTCTTTTTTCACTTATGTACCTGTAAAAGGTTTTGTCCCCTCTACCCACTGATTTTGCAATGTGTTCTTCTGTCTGAGCTTTGGCTTCCCTTACTGACCTCCCTGCCTCCCTTTGTTTCTCCTGGTACTTCTCCCTATCCCATTCTGCCTGTGTCTTTTTGTATTGCCTGAATGCAATCTTTTTGGCTTTCACTTTCTTTTCTACCTCTTTGGAAACCATAATGGTCTCCTCTTCCTTTCCTCTTGCTAACCTGCTTAATGCATAATTCTGTTGTTCTTGTAATCCCCATTTTAAATACTGCCCACTGTTCCTCAACCCCTGATTCCTGTCCCATCTCTTAATGCCTCTTTTCAAGTATCTCCCATTTTCCAAAGTCTGCCCCTAAAATCCAGGATACATGTTTTTGTGTGGTTTGGTTCTGCTCTTTCTGTGATTTCTAACCACAATGACTGGTGGTCACTGTTCCCCAGGTGCTCCCCCACTGTTACCCCCATCACACTGTCCCTGTTTGTGAACAAAAGGTCCAGTATTGCCTTCTGCCGAGTTGGTTCCATGACCAGTTGCTTGAGGAAGGCACCCTGAAGGGAGTCCAGGATAAATCTGCTCCTAGTTGATGCTGCTGCTGGGATGCTCCAGTCCACGTCTGGAATATTGAAGTCTCCAACCAGTACTACCTCACCCTTGTCTGCCATCCTTTGATGGCTAGCATCAGCTCCCTATCTGTTTCTTCCTCCTGGGCTGGTGGTCTATAGACCACACCTGTGCAGATGGCTGTCCCCATTTTCCTTTCCAGCTTAACCCACAGTATCTCTCCCCCATTTTGTTCCTCCTGGATCTCTGTGGCCCTTATGTCATTTTTCACATACAGTGCCACTCCTCCTCCCTTCCTGCCTGCTCTGTCTCTTCTGAATATGTTGTAGCCAGGTATGACCATCTCCCAGTCGTGGTTATCATTACACCAGGTTTCAGTGATGGCCACAATGTCCAGGTCTGACTGCACCATGACAGCCTCCAGCCTCCTGTTGCAGCCATTGTATTATTGTGTAGTGTGATATTTCATGCTTAGGGTTATAAGTGGGGAGGGGACTGAATATTGTTTCACCTGCGGGCTGAATTTCATTTTCTGTGGGGAACCACCCTGGCAGTATGCTGTTAGAAGGATCCCCATAGGTGGAGGCACCGCACCACTTGCCAAACCAATTATAACCACAAACCCAGGCACCAACCTATATCATTTAGGCAGCAGCACTTATGAATGGGTGTGCAGGTAGAAGGGAAGGGGTGGCTACAGTTATATAGAACATAGAACATAGAAACATAGACTGATGGCAGATGAGGACCAAGTGGCCCACCCAGTCTGCCCATTTCCCCACCTGTTGGATAAGCTGCAGATTCTAATTTTACCAACAGCCTACTTCCTCCTACCTCTTACTAGAATTGCTTTATGTCTGTCCCATGCATTCTTAAATTCCCCCACTGTTTTTGACCCCATGACCTCCATAAGGAAGGTCGTTCTGTGCATCCACCAAACTCTCTGTGAAAAAATACTTCTTCATGTTGCCCCTGAGTCATCCCCCTCATCTTCAAGTTGTGCCCCCTTGTTCTTGCACATCTCTTTTTTCTGAAAGATGCTAGCCTCTTGGACTTAGTTTATTCCCTTGAGGTACCTGAAAGTTTCTATCATGCTATCCCGCTCCCTCCTTTCCTTGAGAGTATACATATTAAATTGTTTTAGTCTCTCTTCACATGGCTACAGTTGCAGACCCTGCACCATTTTAGTTGCCCTCCTCTGGACTGCCTCCATCCAGTCTATGTCCTTGTGCAGATAAGGTCTCCAGCAAGTGCATGCAGCACTCCAGATGGGTTCTCACCAACTGTCTGTATGGAAGCAGCCAGGATGAGCGCTTCCCCAATGGCGCTGACTCCTGGGGTGATCCTGAAAGTGCTGCAGCTGAAAGAGCGAGCACACACAAAGCCGGAATGACAGTCAAAGAGCAAAAAGCCTTGCTGCACGGCAAGGGCACATCCCACCATCACCAGCAGCAGGACCGCGAGCCCCAGCAGGCTGTTCACAGGATGGGCGAGACCAGGACTGGATGTTGGTATAGTGTGAGTGGGTCTATTATGATTAGCGTGCCTGGTTCACTGCAAGAAGTGTCATACCTACAGACCCTTTTAGGCGACTGGCATGTTCAGTCTCAATGGTGCAGCCACATATGTAGACAGGGGACGGAGAATATTGATACAGCATCTCACATCGTTGGCTGGCCATGTTGGACATCTGTGTTAGTAAGTCAGCACAGTGTAGCATGTACAGGTTTCATAGTTCCACCTGTATCATGCACGGCAGGTACCACAATGAGTGAAACAGGTCTTTGCTGGGGACGTGGAATGCAGTGCGTACCCACTGTGCACGTAGCTGACTGACAACATCGTCAAGGGGAATGTGTGTGTGGTCAATATATCACTAGTGGGAGGTTGGCATCTGAGCTACTGCAGGTATGTGCCCATCTGGATAGTGTAGTATGGTAGCTCCCTCCTGTCCACATGCAGTGTGGGACTCGGCCATTGTCTGTCACCCAGTCCGTGTCACCCGTCCCTTCCTGCCCATGCCACATCGTCCAGTGCCTCCTCTGCCCTGCCACGCTTGCCGTGTGTGCACTGCCCATCCAGCCTCCTCCTGCTGCCATCGTTCACATTGCCATTCAGTGTTGTTTCTGTGTCGCCCAATGCGGCAGGGCAATCAAGCCTTCGGTGATGTGGGCTGCTTGCCATGGGAGCACTCAGATCACATAAAACCGTCTGTACAGAGGGATAACAACTTCTTGTTTTTTACCGGTCATACCTCTCCCTATGCATCCCAGTATCCTCCCAACCCTCCTTACTGCCTTCTCACATTGCTTGCCTAATTTTAAGTCATCTGATATGACTACCCACAGGTCACTTTCCATTTTTGTTGTTGTTAATACCCTCCTCCCCATTTGTGTACTCTTCCCTTGGGTTTTTATTTCCCAGGTTAATTACTTTGCATTGGATCTATGCTGCCATACTTTTGACCATTCCTCCAGCCTTGCCAAGTCCTTTCTCATCCTTTCCTACCCCTTGTGTATCAACCCTGTTGCAAATATTTCTGTTGTCTGCAAAGAGGCATACTTTTCCTTCCAGTCCCTCCATAATGTCACCTATAAAGACATTAAAGAGGACTGGTCCTAGTACTGAACCCTGCCATGCCCTGCTAGCGACCACCCTTTCTTCAGAGTGGACTCTTTTCACTATTTCACTCTGCTTCCTATTGTCCAGCGAATTTTTTACCAGGTTACCACCCTGTTACCCACTTCCAGGCTGGCTAACTTGTTTATTAATCTTTTGTATGGGACTGTGTCGAATGCCTTGCTAAAGTCTAGGTAGGCCACTTTCAAGGCCCTTCCCTGGTCTACTACTTTGGTCACCCAGTCAAAGAAATCTGTTAGAGTCATCTGACATGACCTTCCTGCTGTACATCCATGCTGCCTTGGGTCCTGTGCCCCACTGGTGCCTAGGTACTCTATAGTTCTTTCTTTCAGAAGTGATTTCATCATTTTCCCTACCACTGAGGTCAAACTAACAGGTTTGTAGTTTCCTTCCTCTGTCTTGCTCCCATTTCTGTGAAAGAGAATCACATCCACCCTCCTCCAGTCCTGAGGTACCACACCCTCCTCCCATGATTTGTTAAAATGGGTAGTCAGTGGTGCCACTAGTTCTCCCCTTAGTTCTTTTAGAATTCTGCGGTGAATTCCATCAGGCCCCTTTGCTTTGTCCACCTTCAGTTTTAGGAGTTCGTTCACGGGTTTAACCTATACAGGGTGCCAGTGGCCATGCGCCTGGTCATCAGGATGACACATCCCAATGTTGGTGTTCCCTCTTTTTGTGGGGGGCTATGCCCCCCTTTCTTAATATTCTAATTCTGGGTGGAGGGGGGTGGACCTCATGGAGGGGTAGTAAATTCCACAATGTTGCTCTCTAATGATGGGTGCACTGCCGCTAGTACACAGATGGCTGGAAGGCTCTTTCAGGACTTTTTCTTCTGTGAATGGACAGGTATCAACTCTTCTATCCAGTGTACTTCTGTTATTTGGTTTAGGTACCTCCCCCTCCTCTTCTTTTGCGAATACTGAGCTGAAATATTCATTCAGTATCTCTGTTTTGTCACTGTCACCCTCTGCTCACTCGCACCCCTTTATTAAGCCTCACTATCCCTCCCCTGGTCTTTCTTCACTCCCTAATGTACCTATAAAAGGTTTTATCCCCCCTCTTAACTGAGTTGGCTATCTTTTCCTCAGTTTGGACCTTTGCTATTCTGACTGCCTTCCCCACTTCTGCTTTAACTGCTACAGTTCTCTGTCCTGCTCCTTCTATGTTTCCTTACACTTCCTGAATGCTATCTTTTTCTCCCTAACCTTCCCTACCACCTCTTCTGAGAACCTTAGTGTTTTTTTCCTTCATTTTGTTTATTTGCTTACACAAAGGCATTTTACCTCTGTGATTGCAGCTTTGATTTTGCCCATTATTCCTCCACCCCACCTTCTTGCCCATTTGCTAGTGCTTTTCTGAGGCACTCCCCCATTTTGCCAAAGTCAACCTTCCCAAAGTTCAATACCCTCACCTTTGTGTGACGTGACTCTATGACTGTGTTTATCGTGAACCACACTCTTTGGTGGTCACTTGTTCCCAGATGGCTTCCCACTTCTAAATCCAAGATCCAGTCTCCATCCCCATTTGAGAGCACCAGGTCTAAGATTGCTCCCTCCCGAGTGGGTTCCAACACTAGCCGTCTGAGGCATGCTCCCTGTAGGGCATCGAGAATGACTCTGCTCTTAAATATGGCTGCAGCAAAGATGTTCCAGCTAATATCTGGCATATTCTGGTCCTCCGTCAACAATATCTACCCTTTTCTGCCATTCTAAGGAGGCCTTCTATCAATTCCTTGTCTATTTCCTCCCCCTGAGACGGGGGTCTGTGTACAACCCCCATACAGATTGTGGTGCCATTTCCGGTCTTTGGAGTGACCCACCGTGCCTCCTCTCCTAGCTGTTTACCCTTCAGTTCCATTGCTTTGATCCCTTCCCTTATGCAGAGAGATACTCCTCCTCCTCTTTTACCCTCCCTGTTCCTCCTGTAAATTGTATACCCTGGTAAGTTGACATCTCAGTCATGGTTCTCTGTGTACCATGTTTCTGTGACTGCCACAATATCCATGTGTCCCTCTTCCATCAAGGCCACTAGTTCATTTGGCTTGATATGCAGACTACGTGCATTGGTACTCATTGCCCTCCATTTTTTGATAGTCTTACCCCTTTTAGCCCCATCCCTGTTCTTACTGTCTTTGCCTTTTTCTCCATTGACCACTGTCCTGCTCCCTGTCAACTTCTCTACCTTAGTGTTTACCTCACTAACTGCCCTGTTTTGTGGGTGGAGGGGCTGGGATTTCCATGTTTTTTTCAGTGCCTCCCTCCTTGGCTACTTTAAATGCTTGTCAATGAAGCATTTAAACCTATCACCTAGGATCCTGGTTCCCCTCCTGGAGAGAGATGCAGACCATCACACCAATATAGGCCTGCATCTCTCCAGGTGGACTCCCAGTCCCCAATGAATCCAAAACCCTGAGCTCTGCAACAGGTTTTCAACCATTCGTTGAATCTCATGGTGCCAAGTATAGCCTCACCCATGCCATAGACAGGCAGCACCTCCGAGAAGGTTATCGTGTGTGCTACTTGTCTAAGGCCTCTCCCTGACTCTACAAACTCCTCCTGCACTGCTCTGATCCCAGTCCCAGCCAGGTTATTTGTCCCTACATACGAACATATGAAAATGCCAGCAGACGCAGGCCTCAAGGTCTATTGAGTCTGCTCGATCTGCAGCTAGTCCCACAACTTGCAGCTGCCCTCCTCCCACCCCTCTTCATCATTACCCCTCACCCTGTCCCAACCCCTCTTAAAACTGCCCACCGTTCTGCAGGATACCACTCCCTCAGGCAGAGTATTCCACCTGTGTACCACTAGATCTTACTTCGAGAAGGCTCTCGCAGTAGGTAATAACATTTAAAACTGCGCCCCCTGGTGTCAGGACCCCATGGCAAATTTCTTGCTAGCAGTATCTGTCGGGGACAGTCCCCTGACGTCAGCTGACCTACATTATCGTGACCCTATAAAGGGGGCAGTCCCCATGCCCGCCATCCAGTTCTTTCCCGCTGTTGACCTATGCAGGTCAGCCCTTGCAGAGTTCAATGCGGCAGTTCCACCCCTTTTTTTTGGGCATGTAACCATTTTTTCTTTATTTTCAGCGTATTTCTTTCAAGTCTTCAACTCTCAATTCACATATCATGTGAGATTCTTGCGGCATCCCCGCATGACAGCCGTCTCTCCCTCAGTTCTTCTGCCTGAAACCAGACCATGATGATGGGCATTGTGAGGCCTACTCACATTTCACCTGGCCTCATGAAAAATGGTGCTGACTGTTCCTGGAAACTCATCTTCTGAAGAAAGAGAAAATGCTGCAGAATTCCAGGCACCTCTTCCTTGCCGTCGGATGCCCATCAGAAGACAAGAAAGGGACAAGGAGAAGCACTGGGACTGGAATTGGCCCAAGTCTTACCTGAGGCCGTCTTTAGGTCCCTTGGGTGAGCAGCAGCTCCCTTCCTCCGGGAAGGCGGCAGGCGGCTGCGTTGACCTGTCTGCCCCCCCCCTTCTTCAGGGCAGATGTTGGCCATCCCGCTGCCACTGTTTTTTGGTGGTTGCAGGTGCCTCAGCTGGGCCCAAGGCTTCAGCCCCAAGGACCTGCCTGTTCATGGGTTCTAAGGCACCAGGCGGGGCCGAAAAGCCACTGTCGGTTCTACTGGCGAGTGCCTGGCCAAGGTCAGTAAGTCAGACGTTGGCTCCTCCGACATCAGCTCGACCACAATTGATAAGTCGATCACCGACTTGCCCGATGATCGCTTGACCGAAGCTTCACCATTGGGCCCTGGCGTGGGTTCTGACATCGCCTGATCGGATGTCAGCTGTTTCCCAGCCTAGGAGTGTAGGTCTCTTGGGGAGGTGATCCAGGTTGCCCCCCCAACCCTGGCACTCCTGCACCCTTACAGAATCGCGAGACCCAGGGGAAGAAGACCTGATGTCTGGCACTCCTCTAGGAGTGCCCTGGACCTGATGGCAGATGAGGGGCCAGTCAAGGTTCCTCAGGATCACCCATCTAGCCCTAGGACTCTTCCACCAGGGCCGTCGTTGGGCCCTCTGTCAGGTCTCTCTCCGCTGGGTCCCCCTTAGATGTTTTTTCTGGCCTCTGTAGCCTTATGTCGGCCTTATCTCCAGATGGAACCAGCGATAGGTTTTCCCCCTAGTGGGGCTGTTGTTGGGGCCATGGGCCTGTCATCCTGCAGGGCCTACATTGAGGTTCCTGATGTCAGACCTCCATCCGCACTCTTAGGCCCTTACCCTCTATGGGTCTAAGGTGCTACGCCGACACGATGCCACTGGTTCTTCTGGCGAGCTCCCTGCCAAGGTCGGTAGGATGGACCTTGATTCCTCCAGTGTTCGCCCAGCTATGGTCAATAAGTTGATCACCAGCTTGTCCGATGATTGCCAGACCACTACTCCCGCGTCGGGACCCGACATGGGTCCCAACGTTGCCTGGCCAGAAGTCAGCTTTTCCTGGCTGAGGAGTGTAGGCCTCCAGGGGAGGTAACCCATTTAACCCCCCCGGTGCTTCTGCACCATTCTTCAGAATAGCGGGACCCAGTGAAGAACTGACGTATGACACTCCACTGAGCATGCACATGACTTGATGTTTATCCTGCCACCGGGTTTCCACTGACAGGAAAGAGGCCAGTCCAGGTTCCTCAGGTTCACCCTTTCAGCCCTAGAACTCTTCTGCCAGGGCCTAAGATGGGCACCCATCAGTCAGGGCTTACATTGGAGTTTTCTCTTCCCCGTTGGGTCCTCCATAAGGTCCTGTGCTATTGGAGTTCCTCTTAGATGGCTTTCTCTAGTGGGACCTCCATCAGGCCTTAATTCAGACCTTTTGTAGTTGGAGCCTCTAAAAAGGTTTTTCCCCTAGCAGAGTTGTTGTCGGGGTCAATGACCGGGCATCCAGTGGGACCTTCATAGAGGTTCCCCACGTCGGTCCTTTACTTGGAGGTTTGTCAACTCTCCTTAGGGCTCTGGCCATTGGGGTTTCTGATGTCTCATCCCCTGATGTTGGGCTTTACCCTGTACTACCTTTTTTCTGGGTACCCACCATTTGGTCTTCCCCCTTCCAGGTGCCATTACCCCAGTCGCCCCTTCAGTCATAGCCTCAGGGGGACTTCAGGGAAATCCTTAAGTCCTGGTTAGCTGAGACTCAAGGTCAGTTAGTCTCAGAATTCGAGAGCTGAAGACCCCGAGAGATTCATCGGCTGGATCTGGCTCCTCTCCCTACCTCTCCCTGAGCTCAGCATCCTTACCTGTCGGGGCTGTCCTAAGGGCTGATGTCTG
This sequence comes from Neoceratodus forsteri, assembly GCA_016271365.2. NCBI lineage: Eukaryota > Metazoa > Chordata > Ceratodontiformes > Ceratodontidae > Neoceratodus > Neoceratodus forsteri. The sequence continues at coordinate 988,860,040 of CM028131.1, read as the reverse complement.
TCCAGATGTCGGTAGAGGCTCTGGACCCTCCTATATTGACTGAGGGATTGTCAGATTCCTCAGATTTGGATTTAGATTCTGTTTGCTCTTATGCAGGATCTGCCTTGGAGCCCCCTCCTTCTGAAGAGCCAATTCTCTAGAAGTCACCCTAGTTTTCTCCAGAGGATACTTCTTTTCTGGATATCCTAAAACCTTTGGTGGGATCCCAGGGTTGGCAGTTTGATGCCCAGGATCCTAAAAGAATAAGACTGGAGGAGTGCTAGAGCTTAGAAGTCTCCCCAGTCCTCCCTGCACCTTGGTTGGGGCCTTGGGAGGAGTCGTCTGCCAACTCATAGGGCAAGGACACACCCTCTGTTTTAGAAGGAACCCACCCAAATCATCCTCCAGGGTTTCTGGGTACTCCTGAGTGCTCATTTCTCCCAGATATGCAGGATGCTTTCTTCATATCCAAGTCTTCCAGGCCCACCACTGTTTCCTCAGGTTTGGGCTCCAAAAGGGAGTTTTTCAGCTCAAGCTGTCCCTTTAGTCTTTCCTCGGCCCCCTGAGCCTTTCCAAGTGCCTTGTGGTAGTGGTGGCAGCCTCAGATGGCAAGGCCATAATGTCTTTCCCTGCTTTGGCTTCTGACTTCTGTCAACCCCATCTGGAGAGCTGTCTGATCCATGCTTGGTGGCCACCCTGATCCCTTTTATTCCATCTAGGGATCTCAGTCACCTTTCCAGGTCCTAACTATCGACTGATCAGTGCCTATAGTTACTGGGGGAAGTGCTGGACATAGGTCAGGGTGTGGCCTCCCTCCCTCTGGATTGAGCGGAGGCCTTGCAGGAACTATCTCTGTGGCTACCTTCAAAGAAAGGGTTTCAGCCTGGTTGGTTCCCTGTCCTCTCGGCCTTTTGGCAGGGGCTATTTCTACGTTCTCGTTGGCCAAACTCCACATGCAAATTTTGCAGTGGACCCTCAGAGCCCTTGGGATTATAAATTGGATTACTCCATCTGTTTGGTCGGGGCCTCCCACTCAATGCAGAGAGTCTGCCTTGGTGACCTTGACATTCTATCGGAGGGAGTTGCCTTTGTTTCCCCTATCCTTCCCAGACCCACTCGACAGGTCAGGGTGGGATGGCCATCTTGGGAGCCATGTCTCAGGGTTGTGAATCCCAGAGGGTTTAACCTTATGTATAATCGTGCTTGAAATGCAAGCAGTTATCCACTTGTCTGTTATTCTGGCCTGCCACTTCTTGGTAGAGGACAGAAATTTAGCACATTTTGAAGTGCTCTAAAACCTTTCAGATGGGGTTCCGTCTTTCAAGAATCCTGGTGCACAACCCTGCACCACTGTGAGGCCTCAGTCTTATGTTGGGAAAACTGACCTGGTCTCCCTTTTGTCCAGCTGATTCTTCTGATTAGTGCCTTCGTACCGGGAAAGTGCTCTTGCAGTTGCAGTTCCAGCAGCTAGGCGGTTCTCTGGGCTCCAGGCCCTGATTAGTAAGGAGCCTTATTTAATTCCCACAGAAGCCAGGGGGCTCTGTGTATCAGTCCTTAGCTCCTTTCAAAGGCTCCCTTGGAAGCCAAATGGAACCAATTAGTTGATCTCCCCCAGTTTGTTCCAATTCGGGGGAAGCGCTTCTGCATTCTCTGGGTATTTGCAGAACCTTGGGTTTCTGTACAAACTGCATCTGTCTGTCCGAAACTGAACCAGCCTTTGTTTCTTTCGCACCCAGGAGAGAGGGTGCAGTGGTTTTCCGACATTGATTTTCTGGGTGGCTATCCCATGTCATTGGGTTTTATTACCATAGACATGGTAGGCCCCTCTCAGGGTAGGTTAAAGGGCATTCTGCCAGGGGGCACGACTGCCTCAACTGCAATACTTCAGAAACATGTCAGCTGCTGATATTTGTGCTTCTGCCACTTGCAGATTTGTCCACACATTTTCCAAACATTTCAGTCTGGACATTGCCTTTAGGAGCAGAGTAGATTCTGAACTAGCAGTCCTTCAGGGCCTCCTGGCTTGGTTTTATTGGCTGTTAAGCTGCCTTTTTTCCTGCCTCCCGTATTTTTCTCTATTACTGCTTGGGACTCAGTCCTGCATGTTATTACCTACTGCAAGAGCCCTCTCAAAGTAAGTTAGTACAGTTACATAAGAACTTACCGTAACAGTAGATCTTTGAGAGAGGCTCTTGCAGTAGGTAACCTTTGTCACACCCTTCCTTCCCCCGTACTTCTGTTGCTCCTCTTTATGTGCCTGTTTCAGCCCCAGGAGCCTCTTTTTCCTTTCTCCTGTCGCACCTCCTTATAGGTCTCTGTTGGGAGAACTGAATGGCAGGCATGGGGACCGCCCCCTTTTTATGGTCACACTGACGTAGGTCAGCTGACATTGGGGGGCAGTCCCCCGTCAGATACTGCTAGCTAGAAATTTGCCTTGAGGTCCTGATGTCAGGGGGTGCAGTCCTACATGTTGTTGTCTACTGCAAGAGCCTCTCTCAAAGAGCTACTGTATGGTAAGTTCTTACATAACTGTACTTTCTGTGAAAAAATGTCTCCTGATTTTCCTCCTGAATCTTCCCCCCCTCCAATCTCAGCTGATGACCTCTCGTATCCCTCCCTTTTCTAATCTAGAAAATCCCTTCTGTCTTTGTCTTGTTTATCCCTTAAGGTATTTAAAGGTTTCAATTAATAGCCCCTATCCCTACTGTCCTCCAGGGAGTACATGTTCAGCTCACCTAATCTATCCTCGTAGGACTTTCCCTCCAACCCCTGGATCATCTTTGTTGCCCTTCGTTGTACCCCTTCCAACAATTTGATGTCCTTCTTCAGGAATGGACGCCAGTACTGCGTGCAGTAGTCCAGGTGCGGCCTGACCAAAAACCTGTACAGCGGAAGGATCACCTACCTATTTCTGGAGGATATTCCCCTTGCTATGCACCCCAGCATCCTGTTGGCTTTTGCTGCTGCCTTACTGCACTGAACTGAGTTGTTAATGCTGCCTGTTATAAGCACCCCAGATCCTTTTCCTCCTCAGTGCTTTCCAGCTCTACCCCTCCCAGCTGATAGCTCCTCCACTGGTTCCTGACTCCGAAGTGCAGTACCTTACACTTCTTGTTGTTGAACCCCAACTGCCATGTTTCTGACCACTCCTGAAGTTTGGTGAGGTCCTCTTGCAGCCCCTTCCACCCTTTAGTGTCATCTACCAAAGCTCCCATCTTCATATCATCAGCAAATAGACTGATCCTACTCCAGATCTCGTGTGAGATATCAGTTATGAATATCCCAAACAGTATTGGTCCCAGTACCGATCCCTGTGGCACCCCACTTGTCATTTCCGTCGGTGATGAGAGCACCCCACCACCACCCTTGCTGCCTTCCATTCAGCCAGTTGATGATCCATTTGACCATCTTTGTTCCTACTCCTATGTATTCCAGCTCCCCCTCCAGCCTCTCATGTGGCATGAAATCAAAGACCTTGCTGAAGTCCAAATACAGGACATCCACCGCATGGCCCCTGTCCAGCTCCCTGGTCACCCAGTCATAATACTAAATTAGATTTACCTGGCAGGATCTGCCTGAGACAAACCTGTGCTGTTGTTCATCCTGGAGACCATTGTCCTCAAAAAGGTCACTAGCCTCTCTTTTAGGATTGTCTCCATGAGCTTTCCCACAATTGATGTGAGGCTCACTGGTCTGTAGTTGCTTGGTTCATCCCTAGGCCACTTTTGCGAATGGCACCACATGGGCCATCCTCCAATCTTGTGGTATGCATCCTGTGTCCTGGGAGGTATTGAACAGGTCAGCCAGTGGTCCTGCCAGGACCTCCGCTAGCTTCTTAAGTACCCTAGGGTGAATGCTGTTTGGTCCCAGTGCCTAGTTCACCCTTAGTGCCCTTAATCCTTCCAGAACCCTGTCCACTGTAATACCAATGTAAGTCACCCCCCCCCACTGTCCACTCTACCCCTCCCTTGGAATATCTTCCCCCCTTTCAGCTTCATGATCACAGAACAGAAGTATTTATTTAATGCCTCTGCCTGATCCTCCCCTTCTCCACCTACCCTCCGTCCTTCCTAATCCTCACAATCTAGTCTTTGTTTTTCCTTCTTTCTCTAATGTATCTGAAGAAGTCCTTTTCTCCTTCCTTAATACCCTGTGCCAGTCTCGGCTCTCTTGAAGCCTTGGCCACTCTGACTAGCCTGGTAACCTCCCTGGACTTCTTCATATACTCATCCTTTTTGACTCCCCCTCCCAATTTCCTGAGTTTCCGAAATACTTTTCTCTTGGCCCTCACCCCTTCTCTGACCTCCTGAGTCAACCAACTTAACTTCTTTGCTCTTCCCTTCTTACTCCATGTCTTTGTACAAGTCCCAGTAGCTGCCATCAGACCTTTTTTAATAGTATCCCATTTTTGACTAGCATTCATGCCTGGTTGAAATCCCGCCAGATACCTATCCAAAATTTCCCCCATCCTTTTAAAGTATGCCCCTTTAAATTCAATCACCCTGGTTTCCATATCCCTGTTTCCCTACCCATATTGAACGTGAACCACACTGAGTGGTGGTCACTTCCAACCAAAGGGTCCTCCACCCCCAGAACTCTTACAGCCTCCCCGTTTTATATTACCAGGTCCAGAGTCCTCTGCAGTCTAATCAGCTCTTGTACCAACTGCACCAGGAAGCTGTCCTGAAATGCTTCTAGTATGACCTTCTCCTTTGCGCTCATGGTGGTTGGAGTCTTCCAGTCCACCCAAGGTAGGTTGAAGTCCCCCACCACCACTGTGTTCCCCTTTCTACAGACCCTTCTGATTTGCTCAGTTAACTCTCTATCTAGGTCATCCCCTTGTACTGGTGGTCTGTATACTACCCCCATCCTCAGCGTCCTACCTTTCAAGTCCTGAAACTGCATCCATAGGGCCTCTGTCCTGCCTTCCTCCCTCTCCTCCCTTATACACCTTATCCCTTCCCATACGTAGATTGCCATGCCCCCCCTTTCCCCTTAGCCCTATCCTTCCTGAATATCCTATACCCTGGGTCATCATATCCCAATTTTGGTACTGGGAGGCCCACATTTCCATGATGGTCACAATGTCTACCCTCCCCACTGCCAAGAAAGCCTGCAACTCAGCTGATTTATTACCTAGGCTCCTCTCATTTGGCTTGACCACCCTCCATTCTGTTTCCTTCCGTACCTCTCTATGGTTTTCCCCCATCCTCCTCCGTGTCGCCACTCCAACTTCTTCCCTGTTAACTTGGAGGTAAGCTCATTTGGCTCCCCTCTTTGGATCCCTGCCTACCAGCTGTACTTTCTCCACCCCCCACCTAGTTTAAATCCACCTTTGTTGCTATGTACCCCTCTATCCCATGCTTTAAAAATCTCTTCCCCTCCCTGCTCAAGTGCAGCCTGTCCCCTGCGTATAGATCATTATTGTCCCAGGTTCTGTCCCAGCCACCCACTAACCTATGCCCCTTAGATTGACACCATTCCCCCAGCCATGTGTTGAACTCTCCAATCCTCCCCTTCTTCACTGTACTTGTACAGGGCACTGGGAGCACCTCTGAGAAGACCACTGAATCCCCTAGCTCCTCACACAGCCTTCCCAGTTCCTCAAACCTCTCCCCCACAACTTCCACCATCTCCCCACCAGGTCATTCATACCCGCATGCACCATGAGATGCGGTATCTTCCTACTCCTCCTTGTGCACTTTAGAATTGATGCCCTGCCCACGTTTAACCCAGATATGGACTCTACCCATAGGCAACTTTGCCTTTCCCCCTTACTGCCCCATCTTGTCCCTCTTAGTATGGAATCCCCCAGCACCAGTACACCTCCCTCATCACTCCTCATCCCCATCCCATCCCATTACCAAGGTACCTATCTCTAGAGTCTGCCACATTTGTATCTCTACCCTTCCTCCCCACGGCTCCCCCAACCCCAGACCTGCCCCCCCTTTCCTTCACTGTTCTTTCACTATCCTTCACATCACTCCCATTCTCCCTGGCCCCCTGCCCTTCTTGTCCTCCATACCAGCACTGTTCCTCTCCCCTTCACCCCTGCTCCCTTCAACTATCCTAGGTGTAGAGTGACATCTCGTTCCCACTCCCATGCCACTGCTTCCACGATCCTGAGGATTTGCATCCTGTTCCTCCCTGCCATGGCACTGGGCTGGCACCTTAACTCCCTCTCCCCTCCCCCCCAGTTCTACCCTCCTAATGATTGAGTACCCCACCAGGAGTTGTTTCCTTCCCCTGTGGGGTCTCGTGTCACCCTCCTCTGGGTCTCCTTTGTGGAGGTTCCCAGAATCTTCTTGGTCTCCACTCGGGGTGACTCCATTGAGGAACCATGCTCCACAAGAATGGCATATGAATTATGAAGAGGTACAATGGAGGGATGTGCCTCTGATCCACCACCCTCCCTGAGCCCTCCATGGTCCAACCACTCATCTTTCTTGGCAACCTCTGAGGCAGTGGCAGTGGCCCTGGTGGTCCCTGGGTGGAAGAGGATGTTTCCTGAATCCTTTTCAGGTCAGCCTGGAGACAGGCAAATCCCTCCCTCAGACCAGAGAGATGCCTGCAAATAGGGTAGCATTGCAACCTCCAGAACATCACCTGAAAAGCTTGTGCCCCACAGCCAGTGCATTGCACCACTCCCCACATGTCTCTCTTCATTCCTGTTTAGTTTTTAATTCTTTTTTGTTAGTGTGTGTGAGTGTGTGCATGCATCTACCCCATATGTAGTGTGCTGGGCTGTTTAGGTTATGACATGTGTATATCATTTGCCCTTTTGGAGAAGTGATGTCAGAGCCTCTAGTGTAAAGAAAATGATGTGCTTGGGGTGATGGGAAGGGTGGGTGGGATCAAGCCTTTTCCCATCCAGAAACAATCAGCTGCAGCTCTGACCCACCACCCCATTGAGTGTTTTCCTTCCTTTCAGCAAGACAACTAACATAGCAATTTAAAAGAAAATATGCCCTACAAAAAACAATTTAAATCAGAGAAAAATAAAACAATAAACTGTACAACACGTAAGCACAAAATAGCAATAAAACCTGTATGCAGAAAACAAAATAGTAACACAACAGTAACTCTGCTTAGCCAAAATAAGCCTTAATGTTTTCCTTGCTCTGTTGATGTTACTCCTTGCTTTGTCCTTTCAGGGAAACCATAGAAGAAAAGAGCTCAGATAAAGCTAGGTGTTTTATGCCAGCAAACGTAGTCTTCACCACAACACACCAACTAACCTGACCTTTTAAATCTTCCTTCTGTTGGAAGGTACTAAGCCTTTGTCATCTCCACCCCCCAGTTGCACTACTAACCCCCTGGAAGAGCTGTAGAAGAAAAGCAATTAGCTCCTTCAATGTGAAAAAGAGACTGCAATACTTTTAAGCCCAAAACAAAAACCTGTAAGCACAAAACAAAACAGTAACTTTGCTTAGCCTAAAGATAGATCAAAATGTAAAACCTGTAAGCACAAAACAGTAACAAAACCTATAAGCACAACCTGTAACAATGAAACAAAAAAATACACCTTACAAATTTTTTTATTTAATTTATTATTGTATTAAAACAATAAATTAAATAAAAATATTTTATTCAATTTATTTAATTGATTTTATTCAAATTATTTAAATATTTGTAACAAAGAAATCCATTGAGAATTAAGACCTAGTAAAGCTATAAGGGGTGGGGATCAAACAAGAACTGCAGGTATACAATCACACTTACAGTACAAGAATGTCATTAAAATAGTTAAACATATTGTATTTTGGTGACCTGGGTTCACACTCAAGCTTTTGATGGCAGTAACAGGCCAGTGGAAGAGGATCGAGTGCCCATACTGTTGCCCCCTTTTTCAGAGGGTGGGATTGCTTTTCCTGCTAAATGCTACCTTATTTCATTAGGCAAGTAGCATGCAAGGGTGCTGAACAGAATGCATCAGTGTGGAAGGGAGGTGACATGAGGTGAATTCTGCACTCAGAGAGTGGTGATATCACTCCTACATCAAGGGGTTTACATGAAAATAAGGGAAGACTGGAACTAAAGACAGTTGATGACCACTGTCCCCTTGTCCCATCTGTGGGTCTGCTCTGAACTCCCCTCTTCCAACATCCTTGGTCGGCACCTGCTTACAGAGCACATTCTCTCTTCTTCAAGCTTGGTTAGTGAGGGACAATACTTCTATGAAAGGTTAAACATGCATGCCAGGCTAGGATGTAGGTCTCTCAGGGGTGTAGAGAGAGGCTAGTGATAGTTCTGAGAAGTGGTACCCCAATGGAGTCAGGGGACTTGGTGGCCTGAATGAGTGATGGAGGGGAGCCAAAGTAGGAGTATAAGAAAAGGATATTAGTAATAATAATGACAAATTCTAACATTTTTCCAGGTCAATCATACAGTTATAGTTACTCAAAATTATAAGGCTTTCCTAATAAATAGATTGCAAAAATCATGATCTGATTGGCTATGCTAGTGATTAGTCATTACCAGGAAATGACTGCCAGTTAGCACAACCTTTTCCTGAACTCATGGGATAGAAGGAAATGCAATACATTTGGTTTATACAGAACCTTTCATACTCATTGTATTCCAAAGAGTTTTAAATCAAGGAGAGAATACTGCCGTTGTTTTCTGAACACAGGGAGATTCCGAAAGTGCATAACTGAATATAGATTAGAGAGAGATTACAGAAAGTTCAATAACAGGGAGGTTAAATGATTTGCTCAGGGTCATAAAAGTAAGTAGCAGGTGTTGGATTCAAACCTGGGTCACCAGATTTATAACTCTGCACTCTAACCACTAGATCAATTGTCTTCCCTGTGGAGCAGTTAGTGCTGTGCAATTTTTGAAAATATAAAAAACACTAATAGTTAACCAGATAGATCTTTATTTGTTCTGCAAATGCCATTACTAAGTTATTTCTTTGAAATATTACTTTTTTCACTAAATATAATAAACCATACATATTCAATGCATAGTCATATGAACATACAAAAATAGCCAGCAGAAAAATGCCTTGTGGTCTGTCTAGTCTGCTTGAGTTTGCAGATCTATCAGTATCTGCAAGAGATCTGCCCCCCAGCCATTCCTCCTTCCCCTTCAACATTGTCCCTCCCCCCACATTCCCCCTCTCCATGCAGTCTTCCCTTTTGCCCTCTCCCTTTCCTCTTGAAGCTATCCACAGTCTTCAGGGGGATTACTTCCTCTGGCAACTCATTCAACTTTGCTACCACCCTTTCACTGAAAAAATGCCTCCTCATTTCCCTTTAGAAATGCCTTCCCCCACCAGTTTGAGGCAGTGCCCCCTAGTGGTCCTATTCCCACAAAGTTGAATAGGTCCTCAGAGTTCATTTTATTGAAACCCGTAAGGTATTTAAAGGTTTTAGTTACGTCACCCTTCTCCTTCCCATTCTCATGGGTATACATGTTTAAATCTCTTATTCTCTCCTCATATGGCCTACCCTGTTATCCTTGGAGCATCATTGTTGCCCTTCTCTGCACTGTCTCCAATAAGTTGATGCCTTTCTTCAGGTAAGGGCTCCAATATTGCACACTGTACTCCAGATATGGCCTAACCCGTGACCTGCACAGGGCATGATGACCTCTGCCTTTCTATTGGTTATACCCCGGCTATACATCCTAGCATCCTGTTCATCCTGGCTGCTTCTCTCCTGCAGTGTGCCGAGTTCTGCATGTCATGCATGATGATTACACCCAAGCCTTTCTCCTCCACTGACTTGGCAATCTGGACGCACCCCAGCCAGTATGTGGTCTCTGGGTTCAATGCCCCTACGTACATTACCTTGCATTTTTGGCATTGAATCCCAGTTGCCAAATACCTAACCATGTCTTTAGTTTAGACAGGTCTTCCTTAATGTCCTGTCTCCTTTCCTCTGTGTCCACTCTCCCACAGTGCTTTTGTGTAATCTGCAAAGAGGCAGATTTCAGACAATACAGAATAACATGATACATTTAACAACAGAATACTCAAAGTTCAGGAATACACTTCATACTGTTATTTCATAGTCAACCATACCATCAAGCCCATGTAATTAGGAACAGTCATCAACGGTTTGGGCACAGTTACCTACACTCCTTAAACGTGGGTTCCTGAAATCCCTAATGCATATGGAATCAGGTAAAGAAAATTAAAAAAAAATTTTTTCAAACTATAGTCTGTGTCTGGGAAATGTTTCAGAGACAAAGTGTAGTTGGGCATTAGCTAATTATGCTTTTACTGTAGGATAATAAGCCTTCTTGTGGAAGCTTTTTTGGGGGTGGGGAGTTAATATTAAAGAAGGGAATTTCATATGCGGTATATAATGGCCTGTTACTTGCAAACTAGAATGTGAAGGCCTAGAGTCGATTATGCTTTAACAGAGATCATCTACTTTAAGGTTTAAAATACTATTATAAGTCTACTTAGAGAGTTATATCTGTATATGAAATGAAATCAAGACTAATATTTTGGTCTCTTAAAACTTTACCCATTATTTATCATATCTATCTGTTGAAGTACCCAAGTCTCTGTATGGAAATAATTTTCAAAAAATGACCCAATCTCAGCAGTATTTCTAGACGTATGGAATTAAAAATAAATGTTAACAACTGTTTACTATTTAAATAAAGGTTATATAAAATGTTCCCTAACCATTTGTCTCTTGCATCTTTATAAATCGTAAAATGAAGAATAACTTGGGTCAAATTTTCAGTATGTCCCATGCCACAAATACAGTTATGAGAAATAATTTTTGTTTTGTGCTTATTATACCTCTTTACCAAAATGTTTGCGATAAAAAGTATCAAATTTATATTTTGTTATGATGGCTTTCAATCTGGGGTCTATAATGAGGTTAAGATAGGGTTCTAACCAAGGCTTGGTTTTGAGAATGATTAATATGGGAGCCAGGAGCAACTGCACTAGTGCCAGTACACCGTCACTGGGATATTCAGAAGAATTCCTTGGCGCTATCACCTTTGAATATTGGCCTTCAGCGCAGTGTACATGCACAGCACAAATGCATAGCATTAGCACAGTGCAGCATAGTGCCGGCACAGTGCAAGCCCATGTACAGCACTGAATATGATGCTGCACACATGGGCAGTGCCAGGAATGGGGCTGTGGGTGTGAGAGAAGGGCACCAATCAAAGACACACAACACAGCAGCAACGGTATCAAAATATTTATTAAAGGAACTAATCATAGGTAATGGCCCATAGAAAACAACAAAAGGAAAAGAAAAGGGCACCCATCTGGTATATAAATAAAATAGAAAGGAAACTTGCCCTGTATAACTAAAAAAAAAATAATGGCTACCAGCCCAGCAATAAAAAAAGAAATAACTGCCTGTTAATAATAATTAAAACAAAGAGCCCAAACTTGTCACAGTGCAGTCCATGCTATCAAGAGGCTGTAGCAGGTGGTGGTGGTGGGGGTTGCTGCTGCTGTACTGCTGTAGCAGTGTCCTAGATGACCTGGATGTTTTTCTCCACCCACCTTATCAGAGTCCTCTGCAGGCAGATCTGTCTGTGCAGAAGGCTGACCCTTCCCTCCCATCACATGGCATCCCTCCTGTTACCGGCATTCCTCTGGGCACCTGTGGAAAGAAATACACAGAACTCAGCCAGCCATGCATAAAGGCGGAAGGACATAGCAGCGACATAATGTGTATAACAGAAGTACAACCAGCTGACACATGGGCCACCATGCCACACCTAGGAGGAGGGAGTCAAACAGCCATAATGGAGTGTGCATGGCATGCCAGAGACAGCAGTGTTTTCCCAAACAGTAGAAGACTGCACATAAAATGAATGTGCTGTGCTGCAACAGAACATGACTGAGCCATGAAAGGGACACACAACACTGGCAGGCATGCTAAATGTGGTAATGCAAAACATTCAACAGCTATAAATCACACCCACATACCCCATGCCATGCAGATCAGGCATCAATCACACAGGCCAACACAGGTGTACAGGACAACAGACATCCATGTGCCACCCTGGCCAACAGCAAGGGTGGGGTCCAGGCACACAGATGGAACACACAGCCCCAGCTGTATACAGTTGGCAGTGCCATGCAGCACTGTGTGCAGTAGGCAGGGTAATACATTAGTGCAGGGGTGTTGTACACAGGTGGGCACCTTACACACTGTACTGTGGTCAACATAACAACGGTGTGAGATGCAGAGCCAGCTGGAAGCACCCTCTGTCCCAGTAGACCCTGGTCCCACCCTAAGGAGAGGGTTTCCCCTCATACACAGCCTGTGCAGGTCACTGGCCCTGTGATGACCCAGTTGTGTAGTAAGCATGGCACCACCCATGTATCATAGAATGATCACACTCTGGACATTGCTGTGTTGGTTAGGCACTGCCATTTATGCATCACAATGCTGAACAAATACGGTAAGGTACACTTAAGACCCATCAGTGACTGCTTAGATGCTACCCCCAAAGGCATGTATGCAGCCTGGTGAGACACACATGGACATCTATCTCCACAGCAGACATATGCAGCATAGTGTAGAGATGCAACCCAGATGGCAAAACACACAAAGCAGGGTACTTACATGGATACATGTCCATGAACCATTTCTTCGCGGCCTGGCCAATCACAATTGGGTGTCTCCTTCCACCACAACTGGTCCTGGCAGACCCACGTCCACTCCCTGGCACTGACTTGGTCCTGCTGGTCCCTGGTATCTGTGGAAGAGGACAAAGGAGACTTGATTAGTAGTATGCAGTGGAACCCATGCACAGTACCAAAAAAACCCCAAAGAGTATACACATCTATATACTTGTACTATTCAGCAGTAGACAAATGTACATGGTGGGATGGACAGGACCTTGCAGGGCCACATCTTACCATTGTGCACAGCCATGGCACCCCCACACAGAAAGATCTGCCATGGCCCAGTCACATCTGGAATGCTACATACCAGTGTTGTAGCTATACTGAGTAAGTAAGTAAAATTATATTTGTTTATCACCCATTCCTTGGGGCTCAGGGGCCTGTACATAGGTCAAGCAAACAGAATAAGGTATAAGCAAATAAAATCATATTTCATAAACACAACATAATAAAATAAATAAAATAATAGAAATTAGAGCCGGCTGAGTGGTATGGTGGGTTTTAGTGCTGAGTGCCATACTTCCTGCCACACCAGTGACCTGAGTTTGGGAAATGGACTCGGGTTGCTCGGGGGCTGGTGGGGAAAGGAAGGGTAGAGCATCCCCAGACAGCTGTTCTTCCTCGGGGATGGGGAATTAGAGTGGTGTGCTACTTGTCTGCCACCTGGTAGTGACTGGGTGGTAGCATGTCCACACCACCACGTAGGGAAGGGACCCCACGTTCGGGGTGCTGGAGCCATCGCCACAAAGGCGGAGCTCAGACATCGCGCCCACTGCACATCCATTCAAACAGGGAGGAAAACTGGAGGAAAAACACCTCAGGTGGCACGATGACAACCAACCCTCTGCAAGCCTCGCCTCTGTGGCCAGGTACAACCATAAGTCCTGTGGCAGAGGACGACGATGAAGCTAAGTCCAGGAGTAGCTGGTAGACATGGCTGGGAGGGGGGAGTCTGTCAGACGGGGGCTGCTGGGGAGAATTAGGAGAATAAATGGATGATGAAAAAAAAGTAAAATTAGGCTATAGCCTATCATTGTGTGACAAGGCCTGTATAGTGCCCCTATCCAGCTGCCATAACCACCCCTGTCCAACATATACATACATGCCAGCTACAGGCCATGTACACCTCATATTATATAGTAGGGTGCATGTAGCCCCAGGTCACATACAACAGGGGCACAGAAAGCATGCCTATGCAACTGTAGGGGTGTACTTTGTACTGCAGGTGTAGCCCAACACAATGGCAGGACCAAGAGTGGCACACCTATTCCAAAATAGTACTGTAAAACTAGTTGTTTTCCTGCAATGTAATTTTAGTGCAAACACAAATGCAGTCAGAATTGTGTACATTAAATTTAGTGCTAAGTCATTAGCACCACATTCACTGTAATGGAAAACATGCTAATAATGATAATTAGCACACATTTATTTAGCAAATTAATACTTCAGCAAAAACAGTGAAAATTATTTGATAGTGAAAATGACAGGTTTTACAGTAGTCCACTGTGCAGTATGTGGCATATGCATACAAGCATCCACGCTACATATCACGGACGGTGTACATGGAACAAGCAGTGGTCTCTGTGAGTTGCTGTTTGGTACACCTGAAAACCTAGCTACATGTAGACCACGTCACATAACATAGTCATCTAGCCAGACACCACACCCATTGATAGTACACTTCACTGTGGTGCACACACCCTTGGTGCTATAGCAGGTGCATGGCTCCAAGATCCACAGAATGTCCTGTAATTTACAGGGCACTGGAGACATCTGTTGGTACAGTGGTCCCATACACCTGCATGGCTACACAACAGAGCAGGTCCCATAGGACAGAAGAGACACAACAGGAACTTACAGGTACATTGCACATTCCCTCGGGGACAGTAACCCAGAAGTACATTAGCATGGAAATAGTACTGCACACAAGACACAAAAGCAACCATACATACATCTGTTCTCACCTGGCCATGGCACAGTACCACTGCCCACCATTGCCCGGAGCTGCTGCAGGTGTCGTGGTTACCTGCAGGACAGGTCACTAAACCTGGGCCTGCCCTGGTCCTGCTTCCTAATGACCCTGGTAGCTCCGGCCATGTGCCTCCCCACAGAGGACCAGATCTCATACCTGGGCCTGTCTGCTGTCTCTGCCCCCTCATCCAGGAGCTGGTCCTCCCTGGTGACAACCAGGTCGGCCAGCTCTGCGACTGTCCACCACATGTCCCTTTGTCTCACTGCTCTTCTTCTCCTGTCTGCCATGGTGTCCTGCTTGATATAACCAGCCCTCACACAAAGCTAATGATAGCTCCTAAACTTTATGGGTGTGTCCTGCGGCAGCCATTTATGCAACACATTTTGGCATTAGTGCAGCACTGACATCAGTTTGTGTAGTGCTTGTGCATGTTTCCTGTGTGTGTGTGTGTGTGTGTGTGTGTGTGTGTGTGTGATGATCCGCATGAGGAAGGAACTGAGTAACACATGTGTTCCTCTACACTGCACATACACAATGCCATAGCACAACATTGTAGCGTGCATGCTGTTGCAGCATCAAGACTCCAGTCACGATGTGTGATGTCATGCCTGCACTGCATGGGAAGGAGCGGTAGTGCTATTCCAGCACTAGTGCTATTGCTAGCAGTAACATGATAGCACTTGGGGAAATCTACAATATTTAAACGTATGCAAATGAGCTAATACAAATTCCACATTTGCATGTCATTATTGGAATGTATTCATTCATTTGCATGTCTTTGCATGTCTACTTGGACTTTTAACATATAAAAGGAGCAAAGGGCGATACACAGATTCCTCTGAGATACTGCAGCTGACTAGAGGTAAGTGTATTGTGACATGGCCTGCAGGAGGGACATGGGTGATTACAGCATTGTGTTTATGCTGTATCAGGACTAGACTATTGCTATATCTGCACATGAGCAAGGGCTGTGTTAGGCAGGCAGCTAGCTGTGTGTTTAATCCAGCCATGCAGGAACATGTATGTGTCCCAACCAGGGGGTACCGGGGCCGACATGCTACTGTGCCTTTGCTCTGTGCTCTGCTGTGTGTATACAGTGCTCAGTGCTGTTCATCCTCCCCATTTCCAACAGGTGCCATAAAGTAAATGATGCCAAGATACAGCAAAAACAAGTTTTTAGAAGATGAAGTACTGGTCCTAACCTACTCCTCTGTGACAGGGACTGGTGAGTAAAAGGAGGGGGCAGAGGGCCAAGGTAAGTACTGCCTGGGCAGAAATCACAGATGCCATTAATGCCATGGTGGTAGAGGCTGAGCCCTCCCGGAGGTTCAAAAATGATTGACAGACCTCAAAAGGCAGTCAAAGGAGGTGCTACCAAAGGCCTGCAGAAATCTTCAGGTCACAGGCAGTGGCACCAGCAGTGTTGTGCCCCTAGCCCCTGCAGAGGAGGTGATGGCCTCCACCTTGTGCCCAACAGAGGTGACTGGCATCCGGGGAGGTGGATTTGAGATTCAGGTTGGACTGATACAGACATGTAAGTAACCGTGTTGGCCCCCTCACATTGGGCTGGTGTGTGTGTGTGTGTGTGTGTGTACATACAGCAGTGGTGTTGAGGTTTGCATGCTGGGGGGAAGGTGATGTGGGTCACAGCTGAAAAAGCAAAGTATGCAGGCACAGAATGTACTATAAAGATCTGTGGTACATGTACACATCCTACCATAGGCATAGGCTTGCATCCTGCATGGTCCATGGGATACCACGCATGTGAGACCTCACTGCTGCGTGCCCTGTCTGTATAGGTTTACATGTTTGCAGGGTTGAACCTGCTCACCAGGATGCCTTGATCATTCCATGTGTTCCCTCCTGCTGTTGGGTTTCATGCCACCTTCTATCATCTTCGGCTCCTTTTATTTAGAGTATTTGTGGCACTGCAGGTATATTTAGGGGGCACACGCAGAACTAGCGTATCACATTTACATGAAATATTCACGTGTGTGCCACCCTAGGCTCTCCTATGCATTTCCCAGGTTGGCCGCTGTATTGACTTTGCAGTTCGGCACCTAGTGCCCCAGCCAGATCCCAGCTGTTGGATGTGTTACACAATGGGTGTTGACCTCATGGTGGTATCCAGGTAGCCTAGAGGTGTGGCTGTTTGTGGGATAATCACCTACCATGCCATATGTGTGTTGTCTCCTGTGTGATCATTGGTAATGGGGTGTGTATGGTGTTTGCAGCACTGGGGTATATGGGCACTGTACAGGTGATGATACACAGTACTCTGGGCCTGCATGCTACCATGGTCAGTACAGGTATGTACATTACTGTGCAGTATCTTTCTTTTCTCTTCTCTCAGCAGCCCACTCCAGGGTGCAAGACACCATCAAGGAGGATAACCTAAGCCCATCCCAATGACAGCTGCCCCTGAGGTCCACCCGTGCTGGGGCACACAGACTCCAGCAGTGAGGAGGAGAAGGAGGATGAGAAAGACATAGATGAGATGTATGTGGAAGAGTGGAGGAGAGAGGGGTCCAGCTCAGACAGGGAGGGATTGTCTGCCTCTACTGGCCCCCCTACTGATGGGGCCCAGCCACACCTCTCCCCCCACATGGTCACTGCTGTGCTGTCCCTGGCCACTGCCCATGCCACAACCAATGCTGTGCCACCCCAGGAACGTGCCCCCAACAAGGCCACCACCCTGCCACCTCAGGACACCACCACAGGTATGGCCACCACCCTGTCCTCCCCCCAGCCAATCCTACTGGTTCAGCCACCACTGTGCCATCCAGGACACATGCACAACACCCAGCACAGATCATGGTACAAACTCGGCCCGCACAGCGGGCCAGAGTGCAGCCTGACTCTGTTCCCTAAGACAGTCTACGAAGGCAGCAGGAGGTGGCTAACAGGCAGCTGCTGCAGTCCAACAAGGGGACACAGGAGGGCATGCAGGCCAAACTGGGTGGCATACACTGCATGCTGCAGGATGAGCAGTGTGCAGAGGCTCACTATGCAGAGCACATGGCAGCCTTAGATGAACTGCAGCAGTCCCCATCTGAAAGCATGAATGCTGGCCTTCAGCAACTGATTGCCTCCCTGCTGGTTGCAGTCATGGTCTCTGGCACAGTGGGTGCTGGCTGCAGCAATGGCCATTCCCCTGGGGAGTGTGTAACATCATCATAGATGTTTCTGTGTCATACCATCCCCTGCAGTGCATGGAGACAACCACCCAGCATGCCCTGGACATGGCACGGGGTCATGCTGTTGCATACAAAAACAGCTCAACACTATATCACTCTTTCAAAACAGTGATGAAAACATTAAAAAAACAATAAAATACTTGTGTTTTATGGGGGGCCCTGCCCCCCCCATTATGGGGGCTGCTCCCCCGAACCCCCCCATTACAATAACCTCCTCTTGGGGGGGCAACTCGAGGACTCACACTGTTACTGTTGCGCGGTTTTGCCTTGTAGCATTGTTTCTTCGACATATTGACCTGGTATGCCAGGATACCCAGGACACCATGCACACCAGCACCACACCAGCACATGGTGGCATGATGCCATGCACCCATGGCCATGATCTGCTCCTCGGTAGGGTCAGTACCCCGTGAGGCTGTGGCCTTCGACAGCTAACATCATCTCCACACCCATCTCACATAGACAACTCTGCCCACTAACCCCTCCCAGTTACAGGGTTTCTACAATGTCTGTATCCATAGTAATAGTACAGTACAAACCCATGGTGCCTATTTACTACCAGCCATATCCCAAATGTGCCAGCTCAAGCCCCCCTCACATTACTTATGTTCTCCCACCTGCCTGTATGATCTTTTATTCATTCCCCCTTTAACCCCCTCCACCTGGATGACATTGTATTTGTTTTTTCCCCCTTCAACCCCCGCCTGGATAGGATCTTATTTGTTTTCAGCCCCTTTAACCCCCCACCTGAATGGCATCTTTCTATTTAGTTTTGTTCCCCTTTAACCTCCCTGCCTGGGTGGCATCATGTTTGGTTTTGTCCTGTTTTAACTCCCCTGCCTGGAAGGCATCTGATTTGTTTTCAGCCCTTTTTAAGCCCCCCCCACTGGATGACATCTTATGTGTTTTTTTCCCCCTTTAACCTGCCCCCTTCATGGATGGCATAGTATTTGGTTTTGTCCTACTTCAACTCCCCCACCTGGAAGGCATCTAATTTGTTTTCAGCCCCTTTTAAGCCCCCCTTCCTGGATGACATCTTATGTGGTTTTGTCCTCCTTTAACCACCCTATACCTGGATGACATCATATTTGGTTTTGTCCTACTTGACCCCCCCCCCCGGATGGCATCTTATTCGTTTTCAGCCCCTTCCCCGTGGATGGCTTGTTATTTGTGTTTATCCATGCTATTTCCTGCATGTTATTATTTCTTTAATACATTTTTTGAAAACAACGCAGTCTCCTGTGTGCTCTATACTAACCATCTGGCTCTGAAGAGGTCTGCGATGAGGTGGGCTCCATACCCCTGTGATCTCTTGGCCATCCTGAGGTCACACCTGTTGAGCTGCTCCTGTATCCCGGGGTCTGCAGGCTATGCATCCACTGTATCAACTGCAGTTCTGGGGCTGGCAAACATAGCCATGGGTTGAGTACCATGTTGTGTAGTATGCAACAGGCAAGAGTTATGGCACAGGCCTTCTAAGGGGTGTGTTGCAGAGCACCCCAGAAGGTCAAGGCACCTGAACTGTATCTTGAGCATGCCAAAGAACTTTTCCATGACATTGCATGTAGCAATATGTGCCATGTTGTACCTGTCTTCTACAAAGGATGCAGAGTGTAGGACAGGTATTAGGAGCCAAGGACACATGGGATATCACTGTCCCCTGTGTAGCTAAAGAGCACTGGTCAGTAACATCATTGGTGGCTGGGGGAGAGATGCTTTGGACATATATTTACCAACAAAGTGCCCACTAGGTATATCCCCATTTTCAAACCTCTGGTACAGGATGGAATTGTGCCAGATGAAGACATTGTGGGCACTGCTGGGATACAGTGCCAGGACATTAATGATGGACACTGTTGCATCACACACAACTTGGCCTCCATCCCTTCACCTATGGGTGCACAGGTGGCAACAGGGGTGCATTCTGTGGCAACCAGTACAGCTAGTAGGTGTGCAACTCGGAAGAATTGCTGTATGGTTTCTGTTTGCTCAACTGGCGTGGTGGGGAATACGATACTTTCCCCACATGAGCCAGCAGGGCATCTAGGAACTGTCACAACAGGCTCAAGGTGGCAGATTATGTGATACCAGTGGTATCCCCACCAGTATCTGGCAGGTTTCGGTGGGCAGGAAGCAAGTGCTGCTGTCACCTTGAGCTGTACTAGCATTGCATGGCTGCCATGGGTATCTGACTGGAGCTGGTCATGCAGCAGGTCACACAGCTGCAAGATCATTGACCTGTTGAGCTGGCACTGACCCATGATTTGTTTGGCACTAAACACTTTGAATGTGACTTGTGGATGGTAGTGTTTCTTTGCAAGATAGCACCTATGGGACCTATACTGAGGCGCAGGGGGAGCATTGCTCTGCTCCATCTCCTGCATGACTGCCTGCATCAGGTACATGAAGTCTGCCATTTTGTTTTCTTGTGTATGTGCTGTAGTGCCTCTCTCTGCCTCGGGGGTTTGCCCAGGTTTAATGCCTGCTTTTTGTAGTCCATTTTTTCTGCTTTTCTATGCTGTGCTAAATGCTACTAGCACAGTGCTAAACCATTAAATATAGTGCTGCTTCAAATATGCATATCATCACCACCCTTTTCCAGTGTTGCATGCATTTATTTTGCATTTGGGTGCTAGCAACAACAACAGTGCTACTAGATGAATATGACAAATATGTGCAGGTACAGATGGCATTAATTCAATTAGTTTTCACCGGTCAGAAGTCTTTTTTTTTTACTATGGGGCTTTGAATCTGTGAACAGATGAGTTCGCCACTGCTTCCTGTTTGTCATTCATTGTCTAGTAATCTATTTTTTTTAAAGCACTATGACTGGGAATGTGATGATTCCCTTTGCAAACCATATCCAGATATTACACACACAAAACAATTGCAATAGGAAAAATGCCTTTCTGGTGGGTTAACATGGAGAAAGGACCCTCAGCTTCTTCTGTGAGTCCATAAACTCTTCCATCTAGTCATTATTAACTTCCTAACCCTCCCTGCCCCCACAAGCATTGCTTAATTTTTGTGTTGTAAAAGGCCAGGCCTAATCAGCATTTTCATTTCTAAAGCAAGCTTATAGTATTCCATGGGTGCATTGATTGCGATAAGATTTTCATCATATTTTATCTTGTGTTTTGAAACCATGGGGCATTAGTACTAGTAAATCTGTATCTATAGATATATGATTCTGGGTAAATTTCATTATTAGAATGTTATCAAAATATCGTATGTGCATGTGTGTGTTGGGGGGGCAAAATTCTTGCATTCCTTTGTGCATTCTCTGCAGTAGTCACTGATGGCATACCACAGGCGTATGTTGGCATGGCATTGTGAGGCTGTAGCACTAAACACTGAAAGTAGTGTGCATTGACATATTATTGGCTTATTAATTAGTTAGATATAGATAGGCAATATAATTTGTAGTGTTCTGGCATCAGGAAAATTATTACACATCCTATGGTTGTTTAGCAATTGAATCTAAATACTTCTAAGTCTAAATTCCTCATGTGATTTATTTTTCCAGAATCACTGTCTATTGGGGGGAGGAGGTGAGCCACCAATGTAGCCATAAGGAGTATGCATCATGAATATAAGAATATGATGGCAGATGGGGACCGTGTGATCCATCTAGTCTGCCCGAACGAATACATCCCTCCCTAGTAGCTTTGTTGCTTCAGGTTACTGCAATGCCTATCCCAAGAAAGTTTGAATTCTGTAACTGTCTTTGCCTCCACTACCTCTTGTGGAAGTCCATCCCATGGCTCCAGTACCCTCTTGCTGAAGAAGAACTTTGTGATGTTTGTCCTAAATGTCCCTCCTGTTAGGTGCATACTGTGCCCTCTAGGTCTGTGTTCCTTGTTTTCTTTGAAAAGGCTCTGATCCTGCACTGAGTTGATTCCTTTAAGGTACTTTAATGTTTCTATCATGTCTCCCCTGTTTCTTCTCTGTTCTAGGAAGTACATATTCAATTCCCTAAGCCTTGCCTCATAGGGTTCCTGGTGGAGGCCCTGAACCATCTTTGTTGCTCTTCTTTGGACCGACTCCAACCTGGTCTATATCCTTTTTTAAGTGAGGTCTCCAGAACTGGAGGCAATACTCCAGGTGAGGCCTTACTAGGGCTCTGTATAGTGGGATTATCACTTCGCACTTTCTGCTTGTGATGCCCCTGTGTATGCATCTGAGGATGCCATTAGCTTTTTGCACCACCCTTTCACACTGGCTTCCCACCTTTAGATCACTGGAAATCATGACCTCAGGTCCCTTTCTAGGTTTGTAACAGATAATTTTTCACCCTCTAATATGTACACCTTACCGGGGTTATGTACTCCACTAGTCACTCTGCCCTCTTGTGACAAGGTTCCATTGACCATTACGTTTGCATTCTCCCCTGAAGCCAGTTCCTTACACAGTTAACAATTTTTTCTCCCACCCCTGTGTCCTCTAACTTGTTGATGAGCGTCCTGTGGGGGGATGGAATCTAAGGCTTTGCTGAAGTCCAGATATACTACATCAACTGGTTTGCCTTGGTCCACCGTTTTCATAACCCAGTTAAAAAATCTATCATGTTTGTTTGACATGACTGCCCAGTTGTGAAGCCATGCTGTTAAGGGCCTAACATCCCACTGGTTTCTAGGTGTACCACTATCCCTTCCTTCAGTATTGATTCCATCATGTTCCCCACTACTGAGGTGAGGCTGACTGTGTGGTAGTTCCCTGCCTCCTCCTTACTTCCACTCTTGTGTAAGGGCACCACTGTGGCCTTCTTCCAGTCCGCAGGCACCTTACCACTCTCCAGTGACTTGTTGAAGATCTCGGCCAGTGGATCTGCGAGTTCCTCCCTAAGCTGTTTTAAAATTAGTTGGTGGATTCCATCAGGCCCCATGGCTTTGTCAGTTTTTAACTTATTGAGCTCCTCGAGAATTCTCTCCCTGGTAAAGGGGCTAGTGTCTGCCATCTTGGTGTGGAATCCCTTTCTGCCTAGTGGTGGTCCAGTTCCATTATCCTCTAGAGTAAATACTGAGCAAAAATGTTTACTTAGAACTTCTGCTTTCTTATTGTCCTCCTCTACATATTGTCCCTATTTTGATTTTAGTCTAACTATTCCCTCCCTTGGTTTTTCTCTTTTCTCATATGTGTCTATAGAAGGCCTTGTCACCTCTTTTTATTCCCTCGGTGTAACCTCCCTGCAAATGGGGGTTCCCAAAAGTCACCAGGAGCTTGCTTGAATGCTCCAAGCCTGGATGGTGTTTGGCGTCTAAGCCATTTATCTGTGAGTGCTTTTAGAGCCTCTGGTGCTGTCTCTTTAAGAGCTGTCTGCCTGCGGACATAATTAATTTGGATGGGGTTCTGTGTGTTTCCCTGCTTGAGTCCCACTCGAGCTGCTGCCAAATCGCTCCGTTTCTTCCGTTACTAAGTGGGCAGAGTGAGCACTTTTCAAAGATGTAACTGTTTGCCAGAAATAATTTAGAGTAATAATGAAAATACAGTTTGTCTAACCTGCTTTTCTTTGCAGTCAGAACTGTGTTTGTCTAGCTTTCCATTCTGGTTTTGAACTGCTGAACTGGACCAATCAGTGTGGGGGGACCTTTGAAATGGAGCCTGCTGCTGGCAAATCAGAACTTGGACTCTCATTGTGGAGCCAGCCACCTATGTACTGTATGGCCAATGCCTCTGGGAATTGTAGTTTGGACTAGCCTTTTTGCTGCAAAGGGGAGTCTGATTGTGAGTGACAGCCAAACCAGCCAACTGAACTGGGAGGAACTCAAAGGAAATGCCGGTTCTGTCTACTGGAAAGATCAGATGAGGTGAGACAGTGAAGAGAAAAGGAGCTATGTGCTTCTGCTGTGTATAGTTTTAGCACGTTAAGCGCGTGTAAGGCCCTGAGTTTTGGTCTGCAGCCTGTGCAAGCGCCTGTTCAGACTGAATCTGACCTGTGAAGAGAATCAAGGAGATCTCAAGAGCAGAAACCAGGCTCACCCTGTAGAAGACTGGAGAAATTGTTGAATCACGCTCAGTCTGTCAGGAACTGAATCTGCTGTGAGTTCTCCTGGGTATTGTGCAGTAATTGCAATCGGGATCGAGAAGCAGCCTGCCTGGTATAGTACTTTTCTTTTACATATAAATGTGTGTAGTGCTTGTGGGGAATCGCGTTTCAAATCCCCTTTACAGTGAATTGAGTGCATGAAGCTGGAAGTAAACCACAGCTTAATCCAGACTACATCCATTTGCTCTAAACTGCAGTGGGGTCCAGTCACAAGGACCTTGTCCACATGGTCTGCTCCTCCTGGCAATCCAGGACAATCTGCTTTCCATCCAGTTCCCAGCATTGAGTTTGTGAGTACAAAGCAGGGTAGCTCCCTGCCATCTGTTTATCGAACTGCAAGTGTGTCATCTAATTGTTGCTTTTTTCATTTCTTCATGATCTAAGCCCTCTGGCTCCGGATTACAATTGGGTATTGTGCAAGTGTTTTTTCCATCACAGGGCCCCAATCAGCTGCACCGATCCTGGCTAACCCACCCCCTCATCCTGGGTATCCAGTGAAAGTGACAATTTGGGACTCTGAATATGCGCACAGTACTGTGATTATTAATGTGTTTAACCTAATTAACCTGATTCCCCCCTTCCTTGTTACAGCTCCTTAAATAAATCAGATCTTTTGGTTTTCAGCAAAGTTACACTTACTGAGGTATTCGTTTATGTTAAAGTATTGTACTGTGGTTTTTGCACTGTATCATCTTGTTTTACAGGGTGTCCCCAAAGTCCAGTCGACAGAGCCAGTCCTGGGGGTAAGTGTACATTGTGAAGATATTCTTAATGCATTGTGTGGACCACTAGTGAGAAGAAAGGGGGGTTACAATGTCCCAGAGGGCGGTGACCAAGTTAGTTTAACTACTGCAAATCCTGAACTTTGGGTGGAGGCATCTGCCATTGGACCTAGGCCCCTCAACCTGTTACTAGTTAAGCAGGCAGGGGTAGTAGCCTTGGGATAGCGCCACCGAGGGATTACATCTTGGAGGCTCACCGCTGGGATTGTGTGTCCTCTAGTGGCCACATTTACAAACCACTGTAAAAAATAAAGAAAATAAATGGGTACCCCGACAGAAGTGGCTGTGCACCGGTTGGTGGAGTGGTGCACTGGGGAGGAGATTGACCCCCAAAATGCTATGCTTATCCTGGACATCCCTCTGGGTATCAATACGGACACTGTACAGGGAGTACTTTCCAAGGTGGAGGGTTTACTAAACCCTGTGGTGGTAGGTCGACATGCTAATCTGCTCACCCACACTTTCCTGGCCCTAGTAGAGTTTAAGGATCCCATAGATAGCTCCAAAGTGCCACAGACTATTACCCCAGAGGGAGCCCTCACTGCCTGGAGAGTGATAACTAAGGACAGTAAAGACCGGGGGAATGAGCCCCCCACTATCTGAAACTTTTGAGGAGAAACTTGCTAAATGGTTGCTGGGGGAAGGGAAAGCTGTGGAGGACTTGAAGAAACTATTTATGCCACCTGGGGGTGTTCCTTCCCCAACACCCTCTCCCACTCCAGTACCCGTTATGGTGGCTGAACCAATGCAGGCTCCTATTTCTGCACCTGCCATTAGACACGACTCTTACCGAAGGTTGAGGATCTTCTCTGGCACCCTCCCCAACCCCCAGGTGGAGGATGATTGGGACACCTGGATAGATTGTGTTGCCCCCCGATACCTGAATGGCAGTGTGTGGAGACTGAGAAGTGAAAAAGAATCATAGAAAGTCTGAGGGGTCCTGCCCTAGAGGCCATTAAATTTTTGAGGTACACAAATCCTGAAGCATCTGCCTAGAAGTACCTATCTGTGCTTGAAGACAATTTTGGAAGCATTGAGTCAGGAGAGAGCTTGATGTGGAAATTTCAAGGTACAAAACAGTGGCCAGGGGAAAGTCTCTCTGCATATGTTACTCGTCTGGAGAGAGCTCTGCAGAAGGCTTACTGAAAAGGTGGGGTAGCTGCCAGTGACTTAAACTGTGTGAGGTTGGAGCACCTACTACAGCATGCAAAGCATTCTAAATTGCAGCTTCTTCAATTAAGGCTCCCAGACAGAAGGGGTAACCCACTGGACTATTGTGACTTAATAAAAGAACTTCAGGAGGTTGAAGATGAGGAGGGGGATTCTAATTTTGGGGTGAGCGCAGCCCAAGTGATCACAGCATCGGAAGGTCCTTGTGAAGTGGGGACCAATGAGGGTGTGCCACCATGGGGTGAACTGCTGAAAGAGATCAGGGAATTCAAAAACAGTCCTTTTATGAAGGCCGCGCCTGCAAGTACAGGCCCCGACCTATATCCGACTGCATCTGCTATGGGGGGGGGTACCCACCCAGGCATCTCCTGCTGACAACAGCTCAAAACTCACTGTCTTGACCATGGAAGTGGGGAAATTGATGAGATGCCTCCAAATGCTTATCACGCCGTAGACAGAGATGGCACCAAGGTGTCCAGTTAGTGGTACCCCCATCCTGGCTCCCAGTGTGGCACCTCGGCCAGCTCAAACTCCAGAAAGTATGTTTTGCTATAATTGTGGGAAGGATGGGCACACGAAGAGAGAATGCAGGTCCCAAAAGACACAGACAAAGCTGTGTATAGGCTACAAGGAGAGCTTTGGAGGACAAATCAGTGGTTGAGAGGTACACAAATGATAATAGTGAGGATCCAAAAATGCTAACCCACGCCCCTTTGTGGCAAGGTCAGCTGCCCAGGCCCTACTGCGCATCTCTCCAGACTGGTCCCAAATAGTGGGTCCCTCCATGGAGACCACTGTAAAGGTGAATGGAGTGTCTACAAGAGCTGTACTAGACAGTGGCTCCCAAGTGACAATTATGTTCCAAGACTGGTATCAGAAGCACTTGGTCTGATGTACCCTTACAGCTGTTGGAGGGGCTGCATGTCTGGGGGTTAAGTGAGAAGGCCTACCCCTACTCTGGATATATCCGAATTTGGCTGTCTTTTCCTATCTCCATGGCTGGGGTGGCAGAGCAAGTAGAGACCTTGGCCTTAGTGTCTCCCCCTACTGGACTGTATGATGGGATTCCTTTACTAATTGGGACTAATGCACATATATTTCGACGGCTGGCACAGTTGTGTTATGAAAACAGGGTCAAGGACCAGTAGAGCTTTAAGAATTCCAGCACTGATCAAGAAGGCCCATGAGACACAGAGAGATGCTGAAAAAGTAGAACCAGAGGAACTGGTTGGAATTGTCTGGAAGAAGGATCCTGAGTCTCTGATCCTGGCACCAAATGCCCAGTGTACCTTACAGGGAGAGGTCTGTATCAGAAAGGATGTCAAGAATAAAATATTAATGTTGGATGCACCAGGCGATGGAAAATTGCCGGAGGAACTGCTGGTCAAGCCTAATATTTTGCCTGCTAGAGCCCATGCATATGCCAGAAGGGTATTGGTTCAAGTTCATAATGGGTCTGACAGAGAGAATCGAGTAAATAGAGGTTGCACCCTGGCTAATGTGCATTGAGCAGACACTGCAGTGCTACCCAGTAGCAAGAGTTCAGGAAGAATGACAGGTAATGCCTGACTTGTTCAGATTTCGTGACTCCTGTTGCCAGCTGAATGGAAAGTGAGGATCAGTGAGAAGCTTGCCCAGAGAGACCAGGTGTTTTCTTTAAAGGAATGGGATGTAGGATGCCTGCAAGGAGCTGAGCACCATATCCGGCTGCACGATGAAAGGCAATTTCGTGAGAGGTCTCGACGCCTGGCACCTGCTGATATAGATACTGTGAGACGGCATCTGCAAGAAATGCTAGCTGCTGGTGTAATACAAGAATCCAGAAGGCCCTATGCTTCCCCCATTGTGGTAGTGAGAAAAAAGAATGTGACAGTAAGGATGTGCGTGGATTATTGCACTTTAAACTGGTGGACTATCCCTGATCAGTACACAATGCCCCGAATTCAGGATGCTTTGGACTGCCTAAACGGGAGCAAGTGGTTCTCTGTGCTGGATCTCCACAGTGGGTACTACTAGATCCCGATGGCCCCAGAGGACCGTGAGAAGACAGCCTTTATCTGTCTGCTTGGCTTCTATGAATTCATGAGGATGCCTCAAGGGATTTCAGGTGCCCCAGCTACTATTCAACGATTGATGGAGCGTGCAGTGGGGGACATGAACTTACTAGAGTGCCTGGTATACCTAGATGATGTTATTGTGTTTGGCAGCTCACTGGAGGAACATGAGAGCAGATTATTCAAGGTATTGGACCGACTGGAAGACTTTGACCTCAACTGTCCATTGATAAGTGTCAATTCTTTCAAACATCAGTAAAGTATGTGGGACACATAGTATCCACCGAGGGAATAGAGACTGACCCAAGCAAAGTTGAGGCCTTGACCACCTGGCCACAGCCCAAACATCTAAAAGAACTGCAAAGATTCTTGGGATTCTGTGGTTATTATCGGCGTTTCATCAAGGACTATTCAAGAGTGATCCACCCTTTACTTAACCTGACTGAAGGGTATCCCCCAACCCACAAAAAATACAAAAAGTCAGCGTTCCTCTAGACTGAAAGGGTGTATTTTCATCCAAGTGAAGTATTTGGGGCCTGCTGGACTCCTGATTGTGAGACTGCTTTTCATGAGATCATATATCAACTTACCCACGCTCCTGTGTTGGCCTATGCCAATCCAACAAAATCTTATGTCCTGCACACTGATGCTAGCTTGCAAGGGTTGTGGGCTGTGTTGTATCAGGAGCACGAGAATGGCCTGAGACCAGTGGCCTTTGCCAGCAGAAGCCTGACCCCTTTCCCAAAAGAACTATCCTGTACACAAGTTAGAGTTTCTAGCCTTGAAGTGGGCCATTGTTGATCAATTCCATGAGTACTTGTATGGGGCTAAGATACTAGTAAAAACTGGCAATAATCCTTTGACCTATGTACAGTCTTCAGCTAAGTTGGATGCCACCGGTCATAGGTGGCTTTCTGCATTATCTACATTTATTTAGTTAAACATCAGTTTAGAAACCTTTGAGCCAGAGGCTCATTTACAAAGGTACCTCGTCACATAGAGGACATCAGAACAGCAGTACACGGGACAACAGAAATTACAGACACAAGAAAGTTACAATTCAGGGTTACAGTAAGTTTCAATACCAATGAACAACATGGCAGAGAGTGCAAAGACTTGGGGTTGGGGCGGGAGTGCAGGTAGGGGAGGGTAGAGGTAGAAGGGGAGAGGGACAGGGGAGGAGGATTAGTAGAGAAGGAAAAGAGGGGGGGCGCCGCTCAGTGAGCATTGTCAAGGAATTTTTTATTTTTTTTTTTATTTAGTGGCAGTTGCATTTGCGGGAGATGAGCAGGTGGTTTCTGAGCCCGTGCTTAAAGCTTGCTAAGGTTGGTGAGTCTGGATACCGGCAGGAGGAGTTATACCAGGAGGGTGCACGGTGAGGGGAACGCCTCTGCCCTTGAGAAAGTCTTGGCTCTTGGTATGATTAAAGTTGTTTTTGATGAGTCTGAGTGATCAGGGCGGTGTAGTTCTGCGAATTGAGTCGGATAGGCCTGTGGGGGATCAGCCATGAAGGGCTTTTAAAGGTGAGCTGGCAGGTCTGATACATGAGCCGCTCATCCAGGTTGAGTAGGGTTACAGGGTGTACAGCAGACATGTGTGAGTGAGTCTGGGTGCACTGGTGATAAGTCTGCAGGCCTTGTTAAGCATAAGGCTGAACCTTGCTGAGGGCTGTCTGATCAGCTGAACCATAGACTGGAAGGCCATAGTCGATGGAGAGATATGACAGAGGTGGACAGCCAGGTGGAGGGCATCTGAGGGAGGCATTTTTGTGCCGTAGAGAATGCCCAGCCACGAAGTTGGTGGCAGAATTTAGGGCAGATATATGTCCATGGAACGGAAGTGCAGGGTCAAAGGTTATTCCAAGATATTTATAGGACTGCACAGGTTCGATGGGGATATTGAGGGTGGAGTGGACGACGAGGGGAAACTTGCTGTACTTATTTTGGGGTTGGGAGAAGAGCATTGTTTTTGTTTTCTTTAGATTGATAACAAGTCAGTGCTCAGTGAACCAGGTCACTGCAGAGTCAAAAGCTAGTTGGAGAGAGTACTGAAGCAACAAGGGGTTACTGTGAGAGGCAATGAGTACAGCATCATCAGCATAGAGAAGGATCTTACCCTTACAACTGCTGGGTAGGGAGTTGAGAAAGAGGGAGAATAGTAGGGGTCCAAGAATAGAGCCCTGGGGAACTCCAGATCGAATAGGGCAGGTATCGGAGAGAGTTCCACTAACTTTCACACGTTGGGAGCAGGCTGAGAGATAGCTGGTGCACCAGGAAACAGGTCCAGTGGCAAAGCCTATTAGGTCGAGGGTGGATAACAGGAGAGGATGCGATACGGTATCAAAAGCTTTAGACAGGTCAATGAATATTGCACCAGCCAGGGCACCAGAGTCCAAGGAGGCGTGGAGGAAGTTGGCAAATTCCAGGAGTGCTGTATTGGTACTATGACCAGCTCTGAACCCGTGCTGTTCAGGGCAGAGAACATTGTACTTACAGAGGTAGTCAGAGACTTGGGATGCCACAATTTTCTCCAAGGCCTTAGAGAGGGGGGAGAGGATCGAGATGGGTCGGTAGTTACCCGGAAGAGTCCTGTCACCACCTTTGTGGACAGGGGTAACCGTGGCAACCTTCCAGACAGCAGGGAATTGTCTGAGACAGAGTGATTTGTTGAAAATGCATGTGATGGGGAGAGGACCTGATCCAGGACCTGACGAAGGAGGCAGGGATCAAGTGAGTCATTACCGACGGTGTTACCTTTTAGGGCTTTAAACAGGTATGGCCTGGTTTCTTGTATGGTGACATAACGCAGGTGGAAGGAGGGGCGTGCGATGGGTGGTGGGACAAAAGGAGGTGGCGGACTGAAGAAGTTACTAGGGAGTAACTGAGCTAAGGTCGGTAAAGGAGTCATTGAGGTGAGTGGCAATGTGGGCAGGGTCAGTGGAGACAGCACCATTGATGTTAAGAAGTGAAGGAGAGGGGGACCGGGAGTGACCATTCAGTTGCTTGATGTTGTCCCAGAAGTGCCTAGGGTTCCACCAAGAGGAGGTAAGGGAGGCTTGGTAGTATTCTGCCTTTGCTTTGCGGATGGCCCAGGTGCACTGGTTGCGAGCAGCTGCATAGGACTGCCTATCTGCTGGTCGGCCAGTAGTGACAGCAAGGTGCCAAAGGTTGTCTCGTTGCTTAAGATGCCACAGTAGGGCAGGGGTGATCCAAGGGGTATGTCTCACTTTGGACCTCCGAGCAGTTATAGGAGCAAAGATCTCACAGGCAGAGTTGAAGGTGTTTACAAAGAAGGCCAGGGCCGAGTCAATGTTAGTTGCGTTTGTCAGTGGAGACCAATCAGTATAGGCAAGGTAACGCTTTAGGTCTTTGAGTCTCCCAGGTCTAAGCCACCTCCGAGAGGTGGTTTTGACTGAGGATGTGGGCTGTGGGGTTACCCAGTTGAAGAGAACAGGGGAGTGGTCACTGAGGCAGTCAGGGAGGATTTGGATGTTATGGATGCTGCTTGGCCTGTTAGAGAGGACCACATCCAAGAGGGTGCTTGTGCCCCTTCTGGGGTTGATTCTAGTTGGCTGCGTGACCAGTTGGGTTAGGTCAATTGAATTGAAAGCCTCATGGAAGGAGGAGGACGAGGGGTAAAGCCAGTTAATGTTCAAGTCGCCCACCAGGATTTGGTCAGAGGGGTTGGGTAGGGAGGTAAGGTAGTCAATCAGTGGGCCCAGTGCCTGGGATTGGTTCTTGGGAGGTATGTAGGCTGTGGTTAGGAAGATAGGACCTTTAGAAGGGTCAGGGGACAGCTTTAGAGTAAGGGCCTGGGCCTTATGGCCGAGGTCAGGAGGGTGGAGGGGTAGACCCATGAGAGAATCCTTCAAATAGAAGGCAAACCCCACCTCTCCTGCACCACACGTCCAACCGTGGAGGTGTAGCCGGGAGAGAGACATGGGAGTTGGGAGGGAGTCAGACAGCCAGGTTTCAACCAGGGCAACCACATCCGGTTTATGAAGCATCACCCAGCAACGTAGTGAGTCCAGTTTTTTCAGGAGACTACAGATGTTCATAGATGCAATACGCAGTCGAGAAGATTTCAGGGAAGGACCAGTGCTGCCAGGCCCGGGATTGGGGTGGATGTTGCCTGACAGGAGCAGGAGGAGGAGGGCTGCTTTTGGGAGTGAGCGACTGCGAGAGAGTTTTCGACGGTTGGAGAAGGGGGGATGAGGGGATGAGAGAGTGCAGGGGATCGGCAGAGTAGAACAGACAGGAGAAGCAAGCATGATAAGATGTATGAGGGGGCAGTGGGGGTAAGAGAGAGGGTGACAATATGTATGGAGATAGGTAGGGGAAAATGCTGGGTGAGTGTAAGCAGCAGGGGGAGGTGGAGCAGGGGGGAAAGGGGGGTGGGTTGCAGGCAGATCATTAGGGGCATAGGAGCAGCATGCTAGCGGGGATATAGCTCCCATAGGGGAGGTAATGATTATAAGAAGGAGGGGGAGGAGCGCAAGACGCAGAGTGTTGGGCATTTTTTTTTTTTGGAACTAACAGGCTAGGAGAGTAGTGGGTATTAGTGATAGTTGGAGGATAAGAGGAGACACGGTAGGAGAGAGCCTAGTTGGGATCAGGAAGAGTGATACGGCAGTAGGGTTGTTAGGTGGGGAACAGTGCCCCCTGGTGGTCAGCAGGTATAACCTGCTAATGGGAAAGTGGGGACTTAGGTTCTGGCACAACAGGACGTGAGGTAACAGGAAGTGACGTCAGCAACCTGAGCCAATAAAGCTACAGCCGCCCCTGGGTGGGTGGGTGGCTGGGGCGGGCGGGGAAGATGATGTGAAGCGTCATCGGTCTAGCACCCCACAGCTGCTGTCCGCTGAAACAATCAGTGGGCTGTGGGTAGAGAAGCAAGCCAAAGAGTCCTTCTGTTGCCCGATCGTCTATGGCAGGTGATTATGCTGTATTTCGTCTCTTTTCTTTACCTGGAAATGCAGCGATTGGATCCAGAGAGGGCTCCTGGTA
This sequence comes from Neoceratodus forsteri, assembly GCA_016271365.2. Classification (NCBI taxonomy): domain Eukaryota; kingdom Metazoa; phylum Chordata; order Ceratodontiformes; family Ceratodontidae; genus Neoceratodus; species Neoceratodus forsteri. Next base: position 988,827,212 of record CM028131.1, on the reverse strand, counting down.
GGAGCAACTTTCATCCTTCCTTGCCGCGGTCGGCAGCGTTCTGAGCATGGGGGGCACCTGAAAAAGGTAGGAGGCAGGAAAAATTAGTATGCAGCGGGACTATGCTGTTGAATACAGAGCAGGCCTGAACCACATAGATGCTGATACTGTCTCCCGGAGGCCTGTTCCCCAGAATGACTGGGTCAGACTGTCAGAACCTGATATTCGAGTACTCTGCCAGAAGTTTGACAGGGTGGAACAAATGTCCACGGATGCAGTGGACTGTATGGTGGATTGTTTGAGACCTTCTGAGAATTGCATACCTGCTGCTTATTGCCACTTTACTGCAATAGACATTGGTGCACTGCCTCAGCTGGACAATGACGGTATTCGGCGGTCTCAATCCCGAGATCCCATGATCAAATCAGCTTTAGAAGCCCTCTATGCTGGGAAAGATGTGTCCAAATTACGTTCCATTGATTTGAGAACTGCATTGTTATACAAAGAAGGTCCTAAGCTGAAACTGATCAATAGACTGTTATACAGAGAAACAGTAGACAGAGGGGACAAGTAGACAAACAACAACTAGTGCTGCCCACTGCTTTTCGAGACTCAGTGCTGAGGTCCTTACACAACCACATGGAGCACCTTGGTATAGACAGAACACTTGACTTGGTGAGATCCAGATTCTACTGGCCTAAGATGGGGGCTGATGTGGAGCAACACATTCAAACTTGTAGTCGCTGCTTACAGAGGAAAGCTTTGCCCCAGAAGGCTGCCCCCCCTTGCTAACATCACCACCAGTGCACCCATGGAGCTGGTCTGTATTGATTTTCTGAGTTTGGAGTCAGATCAAAGAAATATTAGTATTGTGCTGGTGGTCACTGACCATTTTACAAGATATGCCCAAGCTTTCCCCACCAAGGATCAGAAGGCATCGACTGTGGCAAAAGTACTTGTAGAAAACTTTTTTGTTCACTATGGGGCTCCACAAAGAATACATTCTGATCAAGGGAGAGACTTTGAGAGTCGTCTGATCAAAGAAATGCTTTCTCTGTGGGGAGTGTGAAAGTCCAGAACCACCCCTTACCACCCCAAGGGGGACCCACAGCCTGAACGTTTCAACCGCACCTTGCTAGATATGCTATGCACCCACCACCCAAAGGCAAGCCTAGCTTGAGCCAACAAATTAGCACCCTGGTACATGCCTACAACTGCACCAAAAGTGATGCCACTGGGTTCTCCACCTACCGCCTGATGTTTGGAAGAGAAGCTTGACTGCCGGTAGATGTGTGCTTTGGGGTCTCTCCTGATGGGGTTCAAGCTGACAACTATTTACAGTATGTGCAAAAGTTAAAGGCCCAGCTAAATCATGCATACCAACTGGCTCAAACCATGGCTGCCGAAAGAAATCTGGCCAACAAAGAAAGGTACGATAAAAAGGTGAAAGTACAGGAACTCCAGGAGGGAGATCTGCTATTGCTAAGAAATCTGGTACTGCATGGCAAACACAAGATTGCTGACAGATGGCACCATCTCCCTCACATTGTAGTGGGCAAACTAGATGATCTGCCTGTGTACAAAGTAAGGCCTGAGAATAATTTAAAAGATGTTAAAACAATGTATAGAAATCATTTACTGCCCATTGGACAAATCTTCATTGAGTCTGAGCCCCCAGAAAATGCCCCCTCTGGACCAGTGACTAGAGCTGCTGCTAAGATAAAATCAAGAAAGTCTGCACCTACAGAAGCTGAGTTAAAGTGTTCCCCTCCACAAGTCCCAGTTGAATATGACTGTCAGTCCATGTCAGAGGAAAGTGAGTGTGGTTTTGAATACTACCCTTCTTACGAACTGAGTCAGTCATTTTGGGGCAATCCCCTAGTCAATCCTAGAGATGACGCTGGGCCTTCTGGCCTGTCTAAGCCCCCAGCTTTGTCCCTGGAGCCAATGCTCCCAGAAAGTGAAGTGCAAATCATTAAGTCAGAAGATAAGGAATCATTGTGTATGGTTGAACTGTTTGAGCTTTCAGAGGAGGAAAATGATGGACTGGAACAGACTGGTGACATACCAGAACAAGAAGATTATTTTGAGTGCCCTGATGGTCCACCGCAAGTGTCCGAAAGCTCTCCATGTGAGCCAAGTGTTATGGACTCAGAGATTGTAACTCCTGGAGCTGAAAGTACCCCAAGTTCTAGCCTCTCTACCCCAATGGAGACTCCCCTGGCAAGTAAAGACAATGCTGACAATGAGGCTCAGAGTGCAGAGACTGTAACAGTTTCCCCTAGAAAGACTGATCGAGCTGTAAAGCCTGTGGTGCACCTCAGTTATGATTCCCTTGGGAGGCCTGTGGACTTGCCTCTCAATGTTGTCCATAAAGGGGCGTATGTGTCCCCGAGCTCGTTGCTCAAACTGAACATCAGTGCTAACTCCAAGTTTCTTGTATTGCCCTCTAGGTATGGTGCCCCTGCCCCATCCAGCCCCAAGGTAGCTGATAGAGAAGGGCCCCCTCTCTTCAGGTTTCATGTACAAGAGGTAATAACCTGAGTTATGGTACAATGTGTGTGTAATACTGTGTAAAGAGTGACATACTGCAAAGTTTCAGAAATGTGTTTCCGGTAAAGTGATATATTGACTGATGATTACATGTATGAGCCTAATGTGATACTGATGCAATTGTATATGGTTGCAATTGAAACTTATGGGGGTACTTGCTTGATGTGGACACCAAGCATTTTCCAGGCCGGGAAGGGTGTAACCCCCCTGCAAATGGGGGTTTCCAAAAGTCTCCAGGAGCTTGCTTGAATGCTCCAAGCCTGGATGGTGTTCGGCGTCTAAGCCATTTATCTGTGAGTGCTTTTAGAGCCTCTGGTACTGTCTCTTTAAGAGCTGTATGCCTGCAGACATAATTAATTTGGATGGGGGTCTGTGTGTTTTCCTGCTTGAGTCCCACTCGAGCTGCTGCCAAATCGCTCCATTTCTGCCGTTACTAAGTGGGCAGAGTGAGCACTTTTCAAAGATGTAACTGTTTGCCAGAAATCATTTAGCGTAATAACTAAAATACAGTTTGTCGAACCTGCTTTTCTTTGCAGTCAGAACTGTGTTTGTCTAGCCCTCCATTCTGGTTTTGAACTGCTGAACTGGACCAATCAGTGTTGGGGGGACCTTTGAAAAGGAGCCTGCTGCTGGCAAATCAGAACTTGGACTCTCAATGTGGAGCCAGCCACCTATGTACTGTATGGCCAGTGCCTCTGAGAATTGTAGTTTGGACTTCCGGTGCCTTTTTGCAGCAACAGAGGGGAGTCTGATTGTGGGTGACAGCCAAACCAGCCAACTGAACTGGGAGGAACTCAAAGGAAATGCCCGGTTCTGTCTACTGGAAAGATCAGAGGAGGTGAGACAGTGAAGAGAAAAGGAGCTATGTGCTTCTGCTGTGTATAGTTTTAGCACGGTAAGCGTGTGTAAGGTCCTGAGTTTCAGTCTGCAGCCTGTGCAAGTGCCTGTTCGGACTGAATCTGACCTGTGAAGAGAATCAAGGAGATCTCAAGAGCAGAAACCAGGCTCACCCTATAGAAGACTGGAGAAATTGCTGAATCACACTCGGTCTGTCAGGAACTGAATCTGCTGTGTGTTCTCCCAGGTATTGTGCAGTAATTACAATCGGGATTGAGAAGCAGCCTGCCTGGTATAGTATTTTCCTTTTCCATATAAATGTGTGTAGTGCTTGTGGGGAATCACGTTTCAAATCCCCTGTACAGGCAATTGAGTGCATGAAGCTGGAAGTAAACCCCAGCTTAATCCAGACTACATCCATTTGCTCTAAACTGCAGTGGGGTCCAGTCACAAGGACCTTGTCCACATGGTCTGCTCCTCCTGGCAATCCAGGACAATCTGCCTTCCATCCAGTTCCCAGCACTGAGTTTGTGAGTACAAAGCAGGGTAGCTCCCTGCCATCTGTTTATTGAATTGCAAGTGTGTCATCTAATTGTTGCTTTTCTCATTTCTTCACGAACTGAACCCTCTGGCTCCGGATTACAATTGGGTATTGTGCAAGTGTTTTTTCCATCACAGGGCCCCAACCAGCTGCACTGATCCTGGCTAGCCCCCCTCATCCTGGGTACCCAGTGAAAGTGACAATTTGGGACTCTGAATATGCGCACAGTACTGTGATTATTAAAGTGTTTAACCTAATTAACCTGATTCCCCCTTCCTTGTTACAGCTCCTTAAATAAATCAGATCTGTTGGTTTTCAGTAAAGTTACACTGACTGAGGTATTCATTTATGTTAAAGTATTGTACTATGGTTTTTGCACTGTATCATCTTGTTTTACAGGGGGTCCCCAGAGTGCAGTCGACAGAACCAGCCCTGGGGGTAAGTGTACATTGTGAAGATATTCCTAATGCATTGTGTGGGCCACTAGTGGGAAGAAAGGCGGGTCACAGTGTCCCAGAGGGCTGTGATCAAGTTAGTTTAACTACTGCAAACCCTGACCCGTGGGTGGAGGCACCCGCCATTGGACCTAGGCCCCTCAACCTGTTAGTAGTTAAGCAGGCAGGGGTAGTAGCCCTTGGGATAGCGCCACCGAGGGGTTACATCAGCAATACTTTCTTCTGTTTGTGCTTTTGCTGCTCTGATTGCCTTGACTGCATCTTTCAGTCTAGTTCTGTATACCTTTCTATTGTAGTCGTTCTGTGTTTCTTTATATTTCTTGAAAGCTTTTTTCTTATCCCTAATTGTTGAGGCCACATCTTTTGTGAACCAGAGAGGTTTCTTTCTTCTTTTGGATATGCTGATGATCTTTGTACATTGTGATATAACAAGGTGCACTGCTGCCTTTAGAGCCTTCCAGCTTGCCTCAGCATCTCCATGTGTCCCATTTACATGTATGCTCCTAAAGGTGGATCGCATCTTGTTACAGTCAGCATTCCTAAAGTTGAGAATCTTCACTCTAGTGTGACTGATATCTTCATGCCTGTTGACTGTGAACCAGACTGACCTGTGGTCACTGGAACCCAGACTGACCCCCACTATTACGCTTATAACCTTGGTGCTGTTTGTAAGCACAAGGTCCAGCCAGGATTGCTTCTTCTCTTGTTGGGGTTTCCACCATCTGTGTCAGACCTGGCCCCTGCAGGTCAATGAGAAATTCCTTAATTCTTTCTAATGTGACTGTGTAGGAGGACCAATTTACATCTGGTACATTGCAGTCTCCTACTAGCATCAGCTCTCCTTTGTCAGTCATCATTTGGATGGATTCCAGAAGTACTTTGTCCTTTTCTGCTTCCTGCGATAGTGGTCTGTACACAACCCCCCACCCTGTCTAGGGCCTTGTCCCCTGTTCCAAGGGTAACCCAGAGAGTTTTGGGCCTCATTGTGATTCATCTGTATCTCAGTGGCTTTGATTTCCTCCTTGACATATATTGCAACTCCCCCACCTTTTTTTCCTTTTCTATCGCATCAAAGCAGATTATCCCCTGGGATGGTGACGTCTCAGGTGTGGTTCTCCGTGAACCATGTCTTTGTCACTACAACCAGATCAAGATGATCTTCTACCGTCATGGCACTAATGTCTGGTATTTTATTCACCAGACTGCGAGCATTGATACACATTGCATGCCATACCAGGCTTTCTGCCGTGCTATGCTTTGTGCCTTTCAGTGGTGGTCCAGCTGGTACTGTGTGCCCTGTGATTTTGCTGTTTCATGCTGTGTGGTGACTTAAGGTTGCTTTTGGAAGCTCAGCTGGCTGGGAGGATGATGTGCTGGTTGGTGCTGGGGAAGGGGCATCACCCATCCTTTGAGGCATGCTGGGTAATGATTCCCTCTCCCCCTTGTCCTGTGGATATCTTAGTAGGCTTAGCTGGATGGAAGAAAGATTTTGGGGGAGAAGCATCTACATTCTGTTGAGGTGTCTTGGGTGATGTAGGACTAGCTGGACAAAATAAAGATTTAGGGGTGTGTTGGGTAATGTAGGTCTTGCTGGATGAAAGAAAGATTGGAGGCGGCATCCACTTTCTTTTGAGGTGTGTTGGGTGGTGATGATGCCCTCGCCCCCTTTCTTAGTTGAAATGTTCTAGAAAAACATCAAATTTCTGTCCTAGTGCTCGGGTTCCCTGTTTAGTGAGATGTAGTCCATCAAATCTGAAGAATTCCTGTTCCCAGAAATTCATTTGCCAATACTGTAATATCCTTTTTCTTGGGGCCAGTCTCTGAGCCAGGTGTTGAACTCTGTAATTTCCTTCTGTCTTGCTCTCTGCCTGTTACCCCCCTTTACGCAGACAGGCAGGATTTTGGAGAAGAATAATCCAGATGTAAGAGAAGTTAGTTTATTGCCTAGTGTAAGGAAGTGTTTTTTAATTTCATTTACTGAATGTGTGGTGAGGTTGTTTGTTCCCAGGTGGATTAGTATGTGTGTGTTTTTGTCTGAGTTGCATAAAATCTTCTCTAAGCGGTCTGTGTCCCTCCAAGCTAATGTTCAAGGGAGGCATCTGACTTTGACTCTAGTTTGGGAATTTTGCTGGCGGTGGGGCTCTATCCCATGGATCATAGAGTCTCCTATGATTAGAACAGTGTTATTTTTGTTTCTTTTGGAGACTTTGTTGGCATTATTAGCTTATGTGTGCATTGCTAGATTGAGCTTGGTGCTAATTTCTGTTCCCTTGGTTTGACTGGACTCCAGTAGCACAAATTGGTTTGTTGTGTGAATAGAGGTGGCTGATGTGTTTAGAATGCGTGGTACATGACTGGCAGGTATGGATATATTCCTACCTACTGTTTGCCAGCCCTGAGGTTTGTTGTCCTTTGGGGAAGGGGTTGTCTTAGTGATGTCATCATGTTGAGTCTAGTGTGCAGATATGCGATTTCGTCCCATGCAACTCAGAACTGGGATCTTAGGTCCCTGATAGTTCAGCAGGTAGGACAGTGCCCGACTCTGAGTGTGAATGTCCTGTATACTAGTGTGCCACATTGATTGCAATTTATAAGGCCCCAGTAAGTAGCACTGACAGCAGCTCTTTGCTGAGTCGGGTTACAAAGTGTCATTCAGTCAGGGGCTTTGACATTCCCTGCTGAACAGAGTTGCATCATGTGTCGGTGGGGTCCATACATGTTTATTTTATTACCCAACTGAACTAGATGTCAGATGAACCTGCCAACAAAGTTCAAGCAAATAGCATTTACCCCCCCCCTTAACAACAGGTATATAATGTTTTTTAATTATAATTTCTTTTAATGTATTGGCTGTCAATGTATATGTGCAGCATTATGTCTATAATGCTTCTGCAGCCCCATAGCATTCCCAGAAAAGATGATATTTTGCATCAATGAGTTATTTTCCATTGTAAAAAAAAACAAAAAACAAACAAACAAAAAAACTTTGGGTACTTGCAGATGGAATCCTAAATTTCTCAACTTTAACCCCTTCACCCCCCTCCCCACACAGCTTACAGCTTAAAGGTTTGACTTCACTTAAAATTTGTCTTTTGCTATTTCATTTTTTAATTTTATTTGCATGATCAGGATGTACACAATGAGTGCTGTGTGAACAGGATGTACGCAGTGAATGTCGTATGATCAGGATGTACACAATGAGCATTGTGTGATCAGGATGTACACAATGAGCATTGTGTGATCAGGATGTACACAGTGAGCATTGTGTGATCAGGATGTACGCAGTGAGCATTGTGTGAGCAGGATGTACGCAGTGAGCATTGTGTAATCAGGATGTACACAATGAGCATTGTGTGATCAGGATATACACAATGAGCATTGTGTGATCAGGGTGTACACAGTGAGCATTGTGTGATCAGGAGGTACAATGTGAGCATTGGGTGATCGGGATGTACACAATGAGCATTGTGTGATCAGGATATACACAATGAGTGTTGTGTGAACAGGATATACACAATGAGTGTTTTGTGATTAGGATGTACACAATGAGTGTTGTGTGATCAGGATGTACACAGTGAGTGTTGTATGATCAGGATGTACACTACGAGCATTGTGTGATCAGGATGTACACAGTGAGCATTGTGTGATCAGGATGTACACAGTGAGCATTATGTAATCAGGATATACACAATGAGTGTTGTGTGATTAGGCTACACACAGTGAGTGTTGTGTGATCAAGATGTACACAATGAACATTGTGTGATCAGGGTATACACAATGAGTGCTGTGTGAACAGGATGTACACAATGAGTGTTGTGGGATCAGGATGTACACAGTAAGTGTTGTGGGATCAGAGTGTACACAGTGAATGTTGTGTGATCAGGATGTACACAGTAAGCATTTTTTGATCAGGATGCACACAATGAGCATTGTGTGATCAGGATGTACACAATGAGCTTTGTGTGATTAGGCTATACGAAATGGCCCAGATATTCAAAAGGGTTGCACATGGTGCAAGAGTGTTACACCATGCACAACCCACTGATGCGTCCCGGCACGATATTCAAAAGGGAAAAGTGCGCGGCACAACTCGGCGCGCTCGGAGCGATCAGTACGTATGCAGGCACATGGGGGCGGCCCATGCATAACCTGCACAGCCCGATATTCAGCCCAGGATGTGCAGAACCATGCATGCGCAACCCCTACCTGCACCAGCACAAAGTTACGCCCCCCAAAAAAGGAACAACTGATGGCCACCCACGGGTGAGCTGCCACATTGCAGGGCGCAGCACAGCAGCTGTCACCTGTGGGTTGCCACCAGAGCTCCGGCTGCACCTGGCAGCCCCCCCATGCCCAATCGTGGGCATCTGTCCAAAAATAGAAAACCTTCCTATATCCCTGGTGGTCCAGTGGACAGCTATGTGCCCGATCGCGGGCATCTATGTAAAAATAGAAAACCTTTCTGTACCCCTGGTGGTCCAGTGGATCACTATGTGCCCGATCGCGGGCATCTGTGTAAAATTAAAAAATCTTCCTATATCCATGGTGGTCCAGTGGACTGCTATGTGCCCGATCATGGGCACTTGTAAAACAAAATATTCCAATATCCCTGGTGGTCAAGTGGTACCCCCACCCGCCTGCCGCCCTCCGCCACGCCCGACTGACAGCTCGGTAGGGCTGCACCTGCTGGTTCACAGTGTGCAGGCCAATGAGCATACAGTCCCTACGGTGCTACACAATCTGATATGTAGATCACATATCTGGAATGTGTAACGCGGTGAGGAGCTGCATGCCAACAACTCATGGTGTGAGCAATGGGCGACAGCCCCACCGGTGTCAATCAGCGAGTGAAGCGTGAAAGCGAAATGAGCTCCACCGCCCGGCTTACCAGGGGAGTGGGGCGGTGAATCACATATCTGGAATGTGTAGATGGTAGGGGCTGCACGCCCATTGGCTCACGCTGTGAACCAATGGGTGTGCAGCCCTACCAAGGTGTCAGTCAGCAGGCGGCAGGGCAACAGTAGGTTGGGGTGCTGCTGCCCGCCAGCTGACCGGGGGGAGTGGGGCGGTGGGGCTTAGTGGGCAGGTAGGGGAGTACCACTTGACCACCAGGGATATTGGAATATTTTGCTTTACAAATGCCTGCGATTGGGCACATAGCGGTCCACTGGATCAGCAGGGATATTGGAAGGTTTTCTAGTTTTACACAGATGCCCATGATTGGGCACATAGCGTTCCGCTGGACCACCAGGGATATTGGAAGATTTTCTAGTTTTACACAGATGCCAGCGATCGGGCTGCAGGGGGTGTCGGTCCCCAACAGCTGCTGCCTGGCAGGGCACCAGACGCACGGGGATCGGCACTTCTGCATGCAAATGGGGCCATAATGACATGCAAATGGACCCATGTGCACCTTGCATACATTATGGCCCCATTTGCATGTTCAGTTTTGAATATCGCGGCTGCTGTGCATGGCGCAATGGTACTTGTGCTAGCGCATCTCCATGCTCCACTCTGACCACTTGCGCTGGTGCAGTGCCACTGCACCATGTACACTGGGGGTGGCCAAGGTGTGATATTCAAAGCTGCTGAGCCATGGCGCAGCTCCTTTAAATATCGCTTAGTCCTCACCCCTGCGCAGACAAGTTGAGCTGCGCCCAAGCTTGCGCCACAGTCTGGCGCAGTTTGAATATCTGGGCCTATGAGTGTTGTGCTAACAGGATGTTCACAGTGAGTGTTTTGTGATCAGGATGTACACAATGAGTATTGTGTGATCAGGATATACACAATGAGTATTTTGTGATCAGGATGTACACAATGAATGTTGTGTGATCAGGATGTACACAATGAGTGTTTTGTGATAAGGATGTACACAATGAGTGTTCTGTGATCAGGATGTACACAATGAGCATTAGCTTATTTTCAATGTGGCTCTGAGGATATACAACAAATTACAATCACTTAATAGGTAAAATATAGAACTGTCAACAAGACCTAAAATGCAAATTGAACTTAAGCACTGTCTAGACAAGATTTGTGATTATGATCAGTCTTGAAGAACCACCTCCTCAAAGTGCTAAGCTGAGATTTTGTAAACAAGAGAAATTTAAGGGCAATTAGTAATACTTTGATCTACTGGAACTTAGCCAGTTATTTGCACTTTTGTCCTGCATGCCTAATAATTGGCAACAAATGGGACTCATGAGTGCCATCACAAGTTTTTTCAGTACAGCCTGCCTTTGCAGAATAATTATTGCCCCAACCCCTCTTCTGGGCTTAGAGCTACTGAATTCCACTGTGCAGTGTGCTAGATATCAGCAATACCTGTGGTATAGGGCATAATCACCACAGGCATCAGAAGGATACACTGTATCCGATAGCTTTACCTGTCCTGCCATCCATCCTGCTGCCAGGGATATGCATCATGGTAACAAGCCCCAACACCCATACTTCACCGCACCAGCATGTCATCAAATGGAGACACACAAAGTAATAATAGATGGGCTCATGAATGTTCATGAACTGCAAAACAACCTGATTCATAGAGTGCTACATGCTACTGTTGGGGGCCACATGCATGTATGCAACAGTGTTTTGGCAGTGCAAGGTTTACCATACATTTTGGCATTAATTACTTTATTCCTTAATCCAGTCCAGTATCTCCTCAACCATTGACTAGAGGTGTAGGAAGTTGCCAAAATTTGTTCCATGGAAAAAATCCATGAATTTTTGCAAATCCATGAAGCTAAGGACTGCAATTCATATTGCTGTTAGCCAGGCAAATTGGCCAAATTCGCATGGCGAATGGGCAGTTTGTCTGGTGAATAGCAAGATGAATTGCATGCTACACTCCATGGTGAGTTCCATATTGAATGCTGTGCATGTGCAACTGCCAGGAGGAATGGAGCCAGAGCTCTGAGAATATCTTGGGGTGCATGACAGGCTGATCCATCCAAAGTCTTAGTCCCAGGACAGGCAGCAGGGTTGATTCATTCACATATTTGGACTGACTTGTACGGTATGCGCTGCACGCCCATTGGCTCATGCTCTGAACCAATGGGTGTGCAGCTCCTACCGTAGCTGTTGTCGGCGGTGGCAGGACAGCAGTCAGGGTGGGTGCTGCCGCCCGCCGCTGACGGGGGAGCGGGGTGATGGGGCTCCATGGGCGGGTGGGGTGGGGCCACTAGATCACCAGGATTTCGGATGTGAGGGAGTGAGGATGCTGCCTGCGATCGGGCTACTCGCGGTCCACTGGACCACCAGGGATACTGGACTTTGGGGAACAGATGCCCATGATCGGGCTGAGGGAGGAGGGGGACGTTTCAGTTATGCCCGCGATCGGGCTAATGGGGTGGGAAGCATACTATTATGCCCATGATCAGGATGCTGGGGGGAGGATACTGTTCTGCCCATGATCGGGCTACTGGGGGGGTGTCACTTCAGCCCGTGATTGGGGCATGGGAGGGCGCCGCCAGGTGTGGCGGGGACAAGTGGAGGGCCACCCACAGGTGGCAGCTGCTGTGTTGCGCCCTACAATGCGGCAGCTCACCTGTGGGTGGCCCTCGACTTGTTCCTTTTTTTGGCGTAACTTTGTGCAGGCTCAGGTGAGGGTTAGCCTCGTAACTCTGCACGACCCAGGCTGAATGTCGGGCTGTGCAGCGAGATTTTATGCATGGGCGCCCCCCCACCTGTGCCTGCGCCATTACTGATGCGCCCCAGCGCGTGGGATTTGTGCAGGCGCACTTTTCCCTTTTAAATATCACACCGGGGTGCATCAGTGGGTTGTGCATGGCGCAACACTGTTGCGCCATGCGCAACTCTTTTGAATATCTGGGCCAATATACAGTATATAAGTTTGAAAATACTGAAACAAGGCAACACTTTGTCCATTTTCAACCTAAATGTCTGGTTGCCTCATTTGAAAGGTGTAAAATCATCCCATGTTGGGCTTCTCTAGGTTTACTGACTGTGCAGGTATCAAAATATGACCATCTACCAGAGGATCCTTTGCAAACCATGCTTTAAACATATCATTCACGCCATGGGATTAACTTGCTCCAAAGCAGTCAAATTCAATATGAGAAATGTTTGCTAGCAGCTGACATCCTTGCAGCCCATTTTTTGGTACATGTTTTTCAGCTGGTGCAGGTACATACATTTTTTAACATTTATTTTTCATATTATTGTGTATTATTTTGGTCACTGGGACATAGCCCTCTGAGATGCAACATCTTATTTACAAGATATCCTGTTGGACAGCAATAGCAACAGGCAAAATTATATGAAGTGTAGAAGGTGCAATCATTTGTTTGATAGAAAGTTGGAAATTATGGACACTGCATAATATTATAATATTAAGGCCCTTTCTTGTGGTTCAGACTGAAGAAAGCACCCCACCCCCAGTTTGGGGACTTACCTTTTGGACTCATGGTCCCCAGCTTCTCCCTGCATCTCTTGATATGGTCACCCTCCTGACTCCCTCAGACTATGAAATTAAGGACCAGCACAGCAGGATGCAGTTATTCCTGACTTCCAGTCAGGTCTTTGAGGCTGGAGCCACCTGCCAGGCCCCACAATCCCAGCTTCAGGGCAGACAGTGGGGTTGGCATTGGAACAATGTACCCTACAGAGAGATGGATGTGCTCCCCAAACCCAGGGCAGGCAGCAGGGGTGTGATCAATAATGACTGCTGGTGCTGGAACACCATTGTATACACATGTGTTGCATGCATGAGTGGAGCCAGAGCTCAGAAATTTGAAACAAGTCACACTTCCACAGCTCCGACAGGTCCTGGACTTCAGGGCAAGCAGTGGAGGTGGGACTGAACAGCAAAGGTTCCTTTGGGCACCTCATTAAAGTGGTTTCTGATCTCAGGACAGGCAGCAGTGCCAAGAAAAGTAAAGACTCCCCACTGAGCGCCACACTGAATGTCATGCATGTGCAGCTGCCAGGAGAAATGCAGCTGGAGCTCTGAGAGTAAACTGGGTGGCATGACAGGCTGATCCAACCAAAGTCTCGGTCCCAGGACAGGCAACAGGATTGGGACAGGTTAAGTCCATTGGGTAACATAGGAGGCAACAGGAAGCTACAGTCCCAGAAGAAACATTGGTTTCAAAATGTGAAGACATGGCAGCTGTCATATAGACTGCAAGACTGCAAAGGCACCTGGGAAGGGGTATTAGAATTCAATAACTAGGTGAGAAGCTACAGCCAATCACATGACGCCAGCAGGATCTCAGCAGTTACTCACACATCAAATTTCATACCATTCAAGACAGACTGAATGGCTCTCAAGGGTTAGTCTGTTCAGTTTTGCCAGAGCCTCAGGAAGAGGACTATGGGAATCACAGACCATGGAAGACTATAGCTGCCAGGCTCAGAGCCATCTGGTAACTCTGAAGTGCGTGTCTTTTATTTTATTTTTCATAATTATATTTTAATTATGTAACAGCAACATATGGTAAAAAACATCATAAAACAAAACATACAAAAACAACATACAGTATAATCACCATTCTTTGTAGTGTATAGTGAGTCTAGACCAAAAGCTTTTTTTTTTGGGGGGGGGGGCAATTTATATAAACCTCTAGAAAAAAGTTTATATGATATTTATCGAAGCCAACCATTACTTATTTGTCAGGATTTTAAGATGTCATACTGCATTTAAATGATCTACACTACTTACCTGCTAAATTATATTTGATTATAATTAATATTAGTTCATAACATTTTAGCTTTCTCAATGTTACGTATAAAAATATATAAAAAAATAATGCCCCTTTCCCACTTACCCTGACCCCTTCCGCTAATAAGGTACATCAATTTCTCAATTGTTATTTAAGTGCATAACATTAAAGAGATACTAGACACAGGGAACTAAACAAATATACAAATCTAGTCATACTATATCAAGGAATATTTAAACAGGCCAAAGACTGACTGTGGCCAAATAGTTATGTAGTGATAGTGTAAACACAATCAGGTTCCACACATGGTAATAATTTCTTCCTCAGATGGAACTGGTGATTGTATTTCATTTTTTGAGTCACACTCATACTGAGCTCTGATAAACTGCAACCTGGTCAACATCATAAAGCAAACACTGTGTTCCTTTAAATTTTAATATGCAGTTTAGCAGGGGCAAGAAACTGACACTCTGCTCCCATTTCCAGCAACTCCTGTCTGTAACCAAGAAAATGCCACCACCTTTGTTGCGTAGGAAAAGAGTAATCTGGGAATATTGAGAGTGTATAGGATTTGCAGATGAGAGGTGCTTTAATCCTTTCATAGTTTCATAGTAATGTGACTGCAGAAAAGGCCAATCCTGGCCCATCCAGACTGCCCAATTCCTCCCTCCAATAACCCTTACAACACTGGCCTTCTACCTTCAGATTATCTGAGATTATAACCCCAAGGTCTCGTTCCTGCTCCATTATCTTTAACTGTTCTGCACCTAGCGTATATTTTGCTTTTATATTATTCTGTCCCAAATGCATAACCTTGCACTTCTTCACATTAAACTTCAATTGCCAAGTTTCACTCCACCTTTCCAAAGTATTCAAATCCTCTCTCATAGCATCCACCCCTCCCTCAGTATCAACTCTGTTACTGTACATAATTTTGCAAAGAGGCACATCATCCCTCCAATTCCATCCGTTATGTCTCCTACATATATATTAAAAAGGATTGGCCCCAAAACTGATCCCTGCGGGTCACCGCTCGTCACCCTCCTTTCACTTGAATATACCCCATTTACAACCACACTTTCCCTTCTATTCTTCAACAAGTTTTCCACCCATCTAGTGACTTTCTTGTCAATTCCCACACTCGCTGTCTTGTTTACTAACCTACGATGAGGAACAGAGTCAAAGGCCTTCCTAAAATCCAGGTAGGCCACATCTACTGCCCCTCCCTGATCAATTATCATTGTAACCTCATCAAAAAACTCAGTCAGGTTTGTCTCACAAGATCCCCCATTAGTGAAACCATGTTGTTTATCATTTACCAATTTGTTTTCTACCAAATACTTTACCACTCTCTCCTTTATCAACACCTCCATCACCTTACCCACTGCTGAAGTGAGGCTAACTGGTCTATAATTCCCTGCTTCCTCTCTACAACCTCCCTTGTGTATTGCACCACATCAGCCATTTTCCAGTCACTCGGAACCACTCCTGTATCCAACGATAGGTTCAATAACAACGCCAGTGGTTTTGCAAGGTCCTCCTTTAATTCTTTCAGAACCCTAGGATGCAAACCGTCTGGTCCCATTGGCTTATCTACTTTTAACTTATTTCCTTACGTATTACTCATATAAACTACCTATCTTCTTAATTAACTCTGGTCCCTTACCCTCTCCTTCAACTGTGAATCTAAAATACTCATTTAGTACCTCTGCCTTATTGAAATCTTCTTCAACCTTTATGTCCCCTTCTCCTTTCAGTTTGACAAGCCCCTGTTGTGTTTTCCTTTTTTCCCTACATACCTAAAAAAGGTCTTAACCTTCTTTTTGCCTTTTTAGCTATTCATTCCTCTGTTGCTGCTTTTGCCTTTCTTATTACTTTTCCTGCTTTTCTCAACTTCTCTTTATATTTATCTCCCTCATATTAAGATTTCTTATACCTTTTAAATGATACCTTTTTATCTCTTATTACCCCAGCCACATCCCTATTAAACCAAGAGGCATTTTCCTTTTTTATTTTTCCCTATCTTTCTTACACATACAGTACTTCCACAGTTTTTAGTAAAGCTCCCTTAATACATTTCCACAATTCCTCAACCTCTAACATATTATATTTATTTTTTAATTTTTTCTTAAAGATCTTTCTCAACCTATCAAAATCAACCCGTCTGAAGTACCAAACTTTCATACTGGTCTTATTTGTTTTCTTCCCTATTTGAATCCTTAAACTTACTACATTATGATCACTTGTTCCCAGGAAATCACTCACTACCACTTCCTCCACACTATCCCTGTTTGTAAGTACCAAATCTAGTATATTCTCCCTCCTTGTAGACTCCTTTACCATCTGCTGTAGGAATGAATCTTGTAGTGCCTCTAAAACCTCCCTGCTTCTTCCAGTCCTTGAAAAATGCATTATCAGATCATGGTCTGATTTAAATGCAAAAGTAGTCATTAACGTGGATTTTTTTGGGGGGGGAGATTCGATACTGTAGTTGATTGAAGTGCTGAGCTTGGGTTCTTGACTTAGAGAGGATTCAGTAGGCTCTTATAATAAAAGGTAAATTGTCCTCTAGTAAATTGAAAACAGTAATGAAAATGTCTTTTATCATATCTCTAACAGATTGAAACTCTTGGCCTAGGGTGACAGGTTTGCCTACAGCCCAAAGAGTGTTGTACCTCTGTTTGATTCTCCAACATTTTTATTTTTCATGCCATGAAAAAATTTTCTCTGATGAAGTTGGCTGTCATTGCCTCCTCACCTGCAATCTTACTGGTGTTCTTCTCAATCACTGTTTTATTTGTTTCAACTGCTTTCGATGCTTTGCCAATTTTCTCTGTGGTTTGTTTCCCTTCATATTGCAAAAAAATTAACTTTCTCTGATAATGCATTAAACTTTCTGTTGAAGGTCTGTGTTCATTGTACAAGTTTCTCAAGTGTTTCACCAAGATACTCTATCATGTGTTTAGAGCCAGAGCTTGTACTTGTTGCTCCTGCAGCCATATTTAAATCCATATGTTCCTCTTTAGTGGTGGCTGTAAATGAAGTCAGAGTCAAAACTGAAGCTATGCCTGGGGAAACTGTATTTTCTTTTAGTTTAAATTCTAACTTAATAGGAGATTTAATAAATCCCGGATAAGAACTAGACACAGACAGGGACATCACTGCAGTTTTCTCATCAGCCAAAGACAAGGTATTTACTAGAAATGGGAGTTTGTTGCTGGTATATAAAATCTTTGAATGTGCTTCCAGTTCTGAGAAAGATTTTTGAAATTACTGATGATGCTGCAGCAAAAGTACTGACCCTGGAGGCAGTAGGGGCAATAATACTTCTAGGTGAACTTGCTGAACTTGGTTTCACACAGGCTCATGTGGGTCGGCAGTTGATGTCACAAACCTGGGACCTGAGCTTCTCTTCCCAGCTCTTTGGACCCCCACAGTAACTTTTTCTGACCTGAAGTATTTTTCAAGTGGCTTTATTCTGAGTGAAACAGATTCTTCAGAGGCAATGAGGACACTACTTTCCTTTTATCAGCCATACACTTTTTATTCACCTAGTCAGTCTCCGCAGTCAAGAGAGTAAGGTGTGAATAATCTGCTAGCATGAAGCGCTCAGAAGGAGCTGCTACCTGCAGCCATGTTAACTCGACCCCCCTGAGTCTTTCCTGTTTGAAAGGTGAATTGCACTTCTAGTGAAACTACATTATGGAGGAGAACATTTCTGAGAGGTGATAGAGCAGTAAATGCAAAATGTGTTGGAGAAAATTCAATTGCCCACAGAGCTTTACCAGGATGAGAATTTGAACCCAGCAGTCAGATCCCAGTTACTCAGGATCCACACTTATAGAAGGTTCCAGTGGAGCCTAGAAAATAGTGATGTGGAGGGACAGCACTGCCTATGTATGAACCACTGCAGAAGGGGAAAGAGAGACACACAGTGAATTGTTGCCATCCTGCATCCACTGCCAAGGTTTAGGTGTCTGACCCCTCCTATCTATGAGAAGTTAAGGGCACATCCTCTGTGGCACAGCGGCAGCCACCCAGATAAGTGGTACAATGGAAGACTCAAGGGGTGAAACCTGTTGAAAGGCCCTAGGGGCGAAAGACAACAAAAAGCCTAAGAGGTGAAGATGACCATCTGAGACATCTGATGAAATGCCCTTTCTGGGGTGAAGATCCTGCTGCCAGTTATCCAGAGAGAGAGCTGAGGTGTCACCATTTCCAGATCTACACAGCTGAGCTGAAAGGAAAGAGCCCCAGCCTTAAGATCAGCAGAACTGTGAGTACCTCAGACGTTCAGCTCTGGAGATTTCTTTGGGGGTTTTAGTTAGAGTCAGAGGAAAGGGGGTTGAAGTCTTGGCTGGACTGTAACATCTACTGGACAGGCACAGGCAAAAGACCTGCAAGGCCATCTGGCCCTACATTGTTGGAATACAAATGGGGCGCCTTAATCTGACCTGTTTTTGGTTAGTTTGTTCTGAATTTTTTCACCTACTTCTCTTAAAATGTGCCAGCTTTCTATCACCCTGGTTTGCTACCAGCAACCTGGTGAGGTACCCATCGCAATGTGAGAACTCTCACTAATACCTCTGGGGAGCATAAGCTCATTGCACATGCATTAGGATCTAGCACTGCAAGGGCAGCAGGCAACCAAAATGTTACTATTAAAAAAGAAGCACACTCACACTGATGGATATGGCCCACCATCTGATGGAGTATGGAGTCACGCAAAGCACTGCGGTAAGTTTGTATCTCTCCGATTTTGTCTGCATGAGTTTCTGACAATTTGTTTTAACTTTCTGTGGACATTAAAATATTCTGAGCAGGTATTCTTGGATTGGAGGCATGTTGCTGTGGAGTGCTCCCTAGTGTTTTCATTTTGTACTGCACAGTACATAAGAATGTCAGCTGCATGTGATACATTACATAGCAGAACATTTTAATGGTAAATAAGTAAGGAATGGGACATGGTCAGACAAGATGGTACAGTTATGGAAATTTTACATAGTTGACTAGCCTGCTAGAGAGATCATACCATCAGTCAGAATCAAGGATCTTTGATTTCCATGTACTGTATATACTGTACAGTGTGGTTTGAAAAGTACGTGCCAAAGGAGCATCCCCTGCCCATGTAGCTCTGTGGCCCTGGACAAGCAGAGGGTACGCGGTATTCACAGTTGCATGTACCCATGGGGCACCTGTCAGCAGCTCCACCTCCAGTGCACAGGACTGTGCAGGGTGGCCAGGGGCAAAGTAGCAGACCTAGGTGGGCATCCAATCAGGGTCCTGGGTCCCAAAGTAGATCATCTGTACATTAAGGCATGGGTCCAGATGTATGAATAGCCATCGCAGGCACCCAGACCCTCGCAGCCATGCCCCATTGGCTGGAGTACACCCCCGAACCCCGGTTGCACAGTGACCTCCCACCACACAGCCAACCCACCACCAACAGGACCCCCACCCTAGGCCCATATGCCAGCCCCCCGCACACGTATGCCCCATCCCGGTGTTTGCTAAGCATACCCCCCCAGTGCATGTATATTCTGTCCTGGTGTTTGCTAGGCATCCTCCCAGCAACACGTAAGCCCCATGCCTGGTGTAGAACAAGCCATCCCGCCCCCCACACAGAGGTGCCTATGTCCTCCACACAACCTCGACCCCCAAACCCAGTACCCCATCAAGATCTTTGGTGGCCAGTAGACTCAGCAGCCACCTGTGGCACCAACAACCCCCCCAAACCCATACTTGACAGTAGGTGCCGTGGGCATTGACAGCCAGTGGCACATCCCTCCGCACACATCCTCAGCTGCCAGCCATCCAACTGATGGCGGAACATGCTGCCTTTTTATAGCAGCGCATTCTCAGCATTCAGTGCTGCTGCTGGGACCGGGTGGGGTCCTGTGTTCTCAGGACTGGGCGCGTACTGTGGTCATGGCAGGGTCCACCCGGTGTAACCTGCACCCTCCGATGCTTCCCTGTGCAGACACTACACATCTTAGTGAATCACATGGAGTGCAGGGATGCCCCCAGAATGCCCCTGACTGCCCCCAGGTCATTGCGGCCTGAGCGACTGGGGGATCCAGCATGCAACTGCCTTGGGTACCTTTCGTGAATGCCGCCGGGGTCCACGGGACCCCTGCTGCATGGCTTTCCAACTTAGGGTTGCCTACATGCCTAAACTCCTCCTGAACTACTTTAGGTTCCCCATTTACCAGGTCATTAGTTCCTAGGTGGATAATGACATCCAGCTCTCCCTCCCGTCCTGACTTCCCGGTGATCACCAGGATCCTCTCCCATCTGTCCATGCCATGGCACCTGGTAGGCACCTCAACTCTCTGTCCTTCCCCTCTCCTGTTCCTAGCTGGAGCCCCTTCACAATAGAGTCATCCACTAGGACTTGCTTCCTCCTCCTCCTCTGGGGTCCACTGCTCTCCCCTCTAAGGTCACCTTCCTGGTTGACCTCTGCATCCATCCTTTCCACAACTACAGGTGCCTTGGACTGGCCTTCCCCGTTTGCCAGTGAGGCATATCAGGTATGTAGTGGAATAGGTTTTGGGATGTGTTTCTGCTTGACAGTCCTAACCCTCCCCAAACCCACAGTCTATGGACTAAAAATGGCTATTAGTTGGTTGAAGAAAAATACAGTTACGTAAGAACTTACTGTGACAGTTGACCTTTAAAGGGACAGTAAAGCCTGTATCTGGCCACACAGTGCTTAGTAATGTGTGTTTCTCAGCATAATCACAAAGTCCATGGTTAAAAAAAAGTAAATTTCTTACTTTAAAATCCTTTTTTTGTTCATCCCCCATTTAGCTTCCACATTTGCTGGTGCACAGCATGCGCGCGACCAGAAGTGACGCAATCAATGGGCCGCCCCATGTACTACTGTATTGCATAGTTATTTAGTTGGGTTGTCGGCTTACACAATATTCATTCTTTCTTTGTGCCATAATCTTTTGGTGTTGCTGCAGTACATATCCATTTATTTATTTTTAAAACTGTGACACACATGGAGGTCCGAAGCGATTTTGTTCACTGAGACCCGATCGTGATGTGACTGTGCAACAGATGAGAACAGCATTCTGGTCTGTTCGCAGCGCACATCAGAGAAGGCAGTTCCCAAAAAGGCATTTACCTTGTGGTTGAGCAAAAATAGTGCAGAAACATATAGTGGATTACTCTGTGTGTGTGTGTGTGTGTGTGTGTGTGACCTGTATTAGGAGAGTTAGTTAGAAACCCTTATCACTGTGTTAGTAGCTGAGACATTACAACGTGGGAGGCATGGGAGCCAGGACATGTCACTGTGTACTATTTGGAAAGTGACTTGTAAAGAGTACACTATGACAGTTCCATCACCTAGAAATCGAGACAGTTTCCACACCTAAACATTTCATCCAATATGCCCCACATTAAGAGTGTCAATGTTCATGTCAAAGGCTGAGAAGTACTGAATGACCCATACTGCACCCTTGTTTACAGTTAGTGGTTCCCAGGCAGCTGCACAGTCAGAGGTACTGTGATAATGAGAAATAACGAGTAAATCTCTTCAGCAATAAATACCACCATCATCATGTTTGCATAGTTTCAGGTAAACCATTTTCAAAATTATGGTTTATTTTACATCAGAGCTACGTATGTCTGTATTTTATAAGCATTACCAGGAAAGACATACCGAGTTGGTGGCAACAGCTAGTTTCCATAATCCTCTGTGGCATGAGTAACTGTAGCAAGTACAGAAAAATACTGCATAAACTCTGTAGACTTTCTGTAAACCTGTTGCACACAAATTTTGCAAGCAGTCATGCAAGATCTTACTACGATGCTTAGTGCCTCTGGCCCGGCTCGTGCCTGTATATGGTCCACAGGATCACTGCATCTACTTAGTCATCAAAGTCATAAAAAAAATAAATAAGAGAGACATGAAGTGCTTTTATACTTTTAAAATACTCAAGCACAGGCAATATTGCTGCATCTGCTACCAACTCTTCCTCGGTCCCCCCCATCTTACCCCATGCGTCATCAGCACCCTTACCCACCCACAACTCTACATATACCATGGACAATGCAGTACAGAAGGCAGGCCATTGTCTTCATCCCCCATCCATACCTCATCATAACATGGATACACAGTGCACAGAAATCATTACCTGCATCAGAGATGCCCCCCCCAGTCTCTTTCCTGGTTGGTGGTTGTGAAAAGCACTCCAACCATTTTGTAGTCTTCCCTATGGTTTGTGTGCTGTTACTGAACTATTTTGCACTTTCTTGCACATAAACCAGTACTGTAGACCAGTAATACATATACAGCTCCTGGAGAGGGTACAGAGGAGGGCTACCAGGATGATTCGAGGACTGGGGGAGTTGATGTACGAGGACAGACTTAAGGAGCTCAGCCTATATACTTTGGAGGAGAGGAGAGACGGCGTAACATGATCAAGGTCTTCAAGTACCTCAAGGGAATAAATAGGGTAAACATGGAGGGGCGCTTTAGACTAAAGGAGAGAGGTATCACCAGAGGGCATGGTTTGAGGTTGGAAGGAGGAAGGATCGGGGGGGAAAAGAGAATGAGTTTTTTCACGGAGAGGGTAGTGGATCCTTGGAATGCACTGCCTGGCGAGCTGGTCCAGATTTCCAATGTGGAAGGCTTCAAGTGAGGGTGGGACAGATACAGAAAGGGGCATTGGAACACGGGGGGCCTCAGTTCCCAACAGGGGATCCGAGGTTCAAGCAGACTCAATAGACCATAAGGCCTAATCTGCGGGCAATTAGTATGTTAGTATGTTAATATTTTCTCATGTTAGTGTTGATACTTTTGACCTCCTTGGAGTGTACACAGTCTGCATTGTTTTACAGATATTTGAGTCTGCATTTGATGCATTGATGATGTTACATGTTACTGTTTACAAGAGGACGTGTGTGTTTTCAAACCATTTTTTGTCCATAACAGGTTATCAGATCATCACATTATCATTGTAACAGTTTTTATGTACCATTTTTGATGTTACCCCACCCAACCATGTTACGAAGTATTTAATTGGTGAGGAAGTAATCAGATAGTGTCTCTGCCAGGTGGCTCCAGTACTGCTTCGTAGTGGGTGGGACTCAGGACGTAACCTTCCTGATCTGTCCTCATGGCCATGTCACAGGGGTAACTGCCCCTGACCTTGGCACTGCCATGGTTGAATGCACCAACTTTTGTAGAACATCCGCCTCTATGAGGCACCCCTCCTTCATTCCCTTAGAGAAGTGGAACTTCATAAATTCTCTGTGCTCTACCACAGAGTGGCAAGCTTTGCCACCAATGACACTCCCAGGAGGCATGGCTGTGAGGTCCTTGCTGACCTCCACTGGCCCACCCTACGGTACAAATTAGCTTACTCCTCTAACAACTTGTCATACAAATTTTCCACGACTGGCCCTCCTCCCCTCTTGCGTGGCCTGCTCAAACTAAGAGTACACGTGCCATGACATGAGGTCCTCAGCTGGCTGTCCCATGGACATTCCATGGGTATGCACCAACCCAGACAAGCATTCCTTCAAATATGCTGCCCCGCACTCATGGAACTCAATCCCAGTAAACCTGGTCAAGAGGCCTTCTCTCCAAGGCTTCAAGTCGTGCCTCAAAGTGTATCTCCTTGAATTCAGCCTCTATGGCTGTAATCGTTAGCCCCCTCTCATTCCCCTCCCCATGCAGGTCTCAGCTATGACCACTGTATTCCATTCTTATTCCAATGAATGTGTTTACTATGACCACTGTTACTCCAATGTATAGTGCCTAATGTATAAACTGTATTGTCAACTGTAATTGCTGTCACTCTTGTATGCAACAATCCTAACTAATGTATCTTGTCCAATGTATGTAATTGTGTTTTTTGTCTATGTTTTATGTTCTGTGTAATGAGTATAATCATGTGTAATTAACCATCTTTATTTTAGTCTGTAACCAGTGCCAACAGAGGTATGGCCTTGTTGGGGTGGCACTGCTTTTCACTAACACTCCTCCAAATGTCTTCAGTAATAAAAGGTGAGTATACTGTGCTATTCCCTTTTGCAGTGTTTATGTAACTGTTTTTTTTTTCTTCAAATTCTGTTTATTCACCTCACCCCTGAACTGTCTCAGGCTACCTCATCTTGCTGGTTGGCTCTACCGCCCACCGTGGTCCTCTCCTCCTCATATATGGTAACTGCCCCAAGGTGACAGGTGCTCTATGTAGAATCCATATTGCCCGACTTCAGCCACCGAGAGAGCGAAGGGTGGAGTGAGGACCCAATGTTGGGCGAGTGGCAGCCAGCACTGTGAGAAGCCGTCGCCTATCGGGAGAAGAGGTTTTCTGGGTTATGACCCTTTCCCCTCCCTCCATGCAGAGTACAAGTGTGCAGTGATGCCAGGTATGTCCATTGCAGCTCTGCATCCAGCTTCTTTTGGCCCTTAGCGTTGCAGTGCCTCCAGTCTCCACCGGGGTCCGCTGCTGTGCCTGGCTATCCCTGAATCCCACGAGAGAGGATAGTAGTCATCCAGATACTCCATCCCCTCTCTGTCTCTCTCCCTCCTGACCCCTGGCAGCCAGTGGTCATTCCCGAACCCGGGCTGCCAGCATGGCGCGAGATGTCACGTCCAGTGCCTCAACACTCAGCGCAACCGGCCAGGACTGTTTAACTGTTGTGCTGAAAATATAAACATGATGACAGAAAATTATCAATTGAAGAACATGCAGTTAGTTAAGTGACACTAATGCACATGTACATGCACCAACTCTGTATTCTCTGCATGCTTACAGAAACAGAGCTACAACATGGTTTCTGTAAGTAGATTTCAATATATCTACTGTTTAAAGCATTTTACCTGTTTACTTATAATGCAAAATTACTGCATGTGGTGTGTTGAAAATGTTTAGTGTCTATAGCTTATTGAAATGTTACTATTTAGGATATATACAAACTTATTGTGTATGGTGCATCAGGACATGTTGATTTACTGTGTTTGAAAGTGTAACATGGTGTGACCATTGTGAATGATTGCATTTGGTATTGTGCCTCATATGTGCTTTGGTTGCAGCTCTTTAAAATGTGTTGTTTTTTTCCCCAATTTAGTTGTGCAAACACTGATATGGTGGACTATTCTGACTCTAGTGAGGACGAGATACCCACACTACAAAGTGGCTCACTCTATAACCATTTATGTTTGAGCCAGAATACCCCGAAGGTGAGGTGCCCCATGATGTTGGCCATGGTGACACCGCACCTGAATCAGAGACAGAAGACAGCAACAGAGACACAGGTACTGTTGGTGACAGAGCTGGGAACACGGAGCGGTGCTTATGTGGAAAGTGTGAGGTGATGCCCACTGAAAGGGAGAGTATCTCCTGCCACGAAAGCAAATCAACAAAAATCAGTGCCCTACCATGGTCCAGGCGATGAACCACGTGCCGTGCCTGCAGTAGAGAGAGGACTCCATAGGCAGACTCCACCTGTGCCTGCTTTCCTGAATGTTCGACAAAGATAAGGGGAAGGCCTGTCTCACCCTGCCTGGTGGTATATCCGGGGCAACTAGACTTGATAGAAGTTGGGCACTCTAGGGAGAAGACACTTCAGACCTGTCTCGAGGGCAGGTGTAGGTGTGCGGCACATGGGGTTCTGGGAGAGGGATCCGTGGTGGAGTAAGGAGGGGCTAAAAGAATAATGAAAAAAGTGTTGCGCTGTCTCCCCAACCCCCGCATTCCCCTCAGAGGACGGTGGAACCATCCGGCAAAGGGTTACGCAGGATCACCCAGGGGCATCTGCTATATAAGGTCAGAGGCTCATAGGGGGACAAGTGTGTCAGAATGTGCCTAGGCAGCGTGACGGAGTGGAGGGTCATGGAAACACATAGGAGGGGTAAATAGCTAACACAATAAAACTTGTAAATAAATAAAAGAAAATGAAACATTGAAAACTTTTTTGACCGCTACTTAATGTCACATTGCATTACTTATTTTACAGCGCACAGTGTGTTACACTGTAACCAAGCTTCAGCAACTTATGTCTGCATAGCAAGGTTCTGTTATGTGCTCTTATCCAGGTACACAAAGTGCGACATGATGTTTTTGTGCAGCCTGTTCTGAATAGGTAAATATGTGTGAAATGCAAACTGTGTCATTCAGCTTGTTTGAAAATATACATTTTCTCTGACCATGTACAGTTTCAGTTATTTACTTTTTTTGCTGTTAATTCTTTTTCTTCCCCCTGGCAGGCCACTTATATTCTGGCCATTCTAACTGACCGATCACAGTACTGAACCCTGATATACACTAGTAGCAAGAACACTTCTGTTATAGTGCACTCTGTTTACTATAGCCTTCAGCATCTTGTTAGTAAATTGTGTAGACAGTTCTCAACCATGTGACCCATTCAATTTGTATAAATTGTTTCTTACTGGTTGTTGCTGGACATCACCTTGGTACCACCACATCTTCCACCCCACAGTGGTGTTATGGGTAGCCCCCAAAGTCATCTACCCTGACTGCATCCGGTACAGGTGATGCCCTGTATAGATGGCGCATTGGGTGGTATGGCCATCAAGCAGGTCTACTATGGCTTCCATATCCACATTGCCTTTATGACGTGCAAGCATTCAATGCTATCACTGGGCATGGTACACGTGCGTCTTCACGCACCATGCTTGCTGACTGCTCAAAGGCCTTGCAACACTGTAGTAGGCCAGGTGTGCCAGCAACCATCCACCACCGGTTGTCGTTTAAATGCCTTCATCTGTTCCACACCCTCCCTGTGACAGGATAGCTGTCCTCAGCTTGGTGCATGGAACTGCAGTTGTGGTGCTTCTTGAGGGGAAGAGTCTTCAGGAAAGGGTAGTGGAGGCGTAATCATATAGCGATCACCTACAAGAGATGCCATGACTCTGTGGATAAAAACAGACCAAAACAAAACACACAAATTCATTACTCTAAATCATGTACTCTATCTTCCCACAGGACCTTTAGCTGGGCAGCCTACACCCAGTTTACACACTGGATACACAAACAACTTGGAAAATTTTTTTTTTCGTGCTATTTCTTCATGTACAGTATGGGCTATATGCCAGAAGTATCCTGCAGCCTCTGGTAATTATGTGGGTTTCTACAAAGCTGATGAAGCAAGATTTGAATGTTAATGAAGAACACACACTGCACATTGTATATGGGTATAAAAGTCTATGAATTGTTCTCTTTCCTGTAAATATTTCACAAAGTGTTTGGTTTGTTATGCAGCGGTAATGCATGATGAAGCTATTATGGTATTACATTTCAATAAATCCTCCTTTAATCTGCATCACTGCAGTACTTACTATGACTGTTCTTTACAGTAAAATACAGTTACAGCAAAACTTGTAACTCATGCTGTCAGCGTTAGTAACACAACAGTATAATGCGAATGGAAACACTAGAGTGCATCATTACAGTCCTCATAAGCACATGGTGCTCAACGTTGGCACCATATTTTGTGTTCGTAACTTTTTTATTTTGTACAGTTTATAAATGCTTCATGACACTTTCTATAAAAAGTACCCTATGTTACTGCTATCCTATCCTTGGCGTTGCCCCTGGTACTGGGGTGGTGTGAATGGTGCAGGCCAAGTGTTACCCAGCGAATGGCAACTTTGCCCTCTGTGGATATTTAATGTGCGCTGTCTTTCACACAAGTGTGGGTCACAGTTTTTGCTCATGCATAGTAATGGCGGAAACAGGGAAAGTGTACATATATAAAAAAAAGAAAATGAAACTGAGCAGACAGCACCACAACAGTATAAAGTTCAGTGGTCCTTCTGTTCAAAACAGAAATTGCTTTTCTAAAAATGTTGAGAGGTGGTTCCAAAAAATGATCATGGATTGCTTCTTAAGTCCTATGTGGACACATGGAGAGAAAATAATAAGTACTACTGTTCCTTGTGGAAACGTGACACATGTTGCCTGACTGTCTTAGATTTTTGTGGTCGTTCAGTTCCTGCGATGTTGTTTGGAAGATGTTTTTTCTTTCATAGGTGTTGGTGTCTTATTATCCTTCTTGCATGATGTGAGATTAGTCATCATTCCATACAGATAATTATAATTATTTTTCTCTCGTATTGGCTTTGCCACCCATGCCTTCTTGCTTTTAGGGAACACAATTTTGTACCTTTCCTCACCTTCCTGATTTCGTGCTGCAGGTCTGGACACATTATTGTTGTGGTCCATGGCTGCTAATTGGTGTCTTGCCATCATCCCCTGAAATGTGAAGTGTTGCTTTTTAGGGCAATATTTCAGTACGAGAAAGTGGTACACTTCTAGTTCTCCTGTGTGACAAAACATTATGACTTTGGATAGGTCCTTCAAGAATTTCTTGTTAAAAATTACCTTTTTTCAGGGCATTGTGTGCTGGTCAACTGGGCTTTAGCCACATCTTTCTTTCCTTGTCCTTTGGGAGCTTCTCACAAGCACATTTACAGTACTTAGGACTCCCTGACCAACTATGCTTGTTAGCTGAGTGGTGCACTATTGATGTCACCATTTCCCTCAACATTGTGCATCACCATTGCATGTGGTGCGTGACCACCAGAAATGGTTTGACACAGACTGTATCCAAGATCCTAGTTCTGCAGTTTCCTTTTTCTTAGCATGTGTCGATAGTTGCTTCTTCAGCCACTTGTCAAGATGCCATACATCATATTGATGGTTTATTTCATGTTCAGGTGTATAGACAGTATTCATTAGGCATAAAATTTGTATATGTCAGTCTGTTGCAATGGTGCTAACTGGGATTTCATTTTCAATTAAAAAATCCATTGTCCTGCGAAAACCTTCTTTCTCCATATTTGTGGAGTATTTCACTTTGGACACCTGCACCACATTGAAGTCTAGGATCAATGATATATCTTGGTCCATGACTGTGTATACCCCATACTTGGCTGAGAATCCTGGTGAATCGCAATGACCATCACTGCATACCACAATAGAGTCTTTCTCCATCATTTGTTGAAGTATTTCCTGTTGCTGCCTCAGGTACTCCTTGTTCACCATTGGGAACAGGTAGTTTTTCTGTGTTGTCATGTACGTCACATTGGAAATAAATTGCATGCAAATCAGATCTGCAAAACCCTTTAGTTTGGTGAAAGAATTTCCACTGTAGAGAACTGCAGCAGTGATTTCCAGATTCCCTGAAGCCATTTTATTAATCATGGGCTGTGAAAACCAAGTGCGGTCATGATTGTTGCTGCAAAATGTTAGTGCCGTCAGCATGGAGCCCTGTGTATTCATTGCAGTTTCTAGAACAGGAGACCCACACAACAGGCAATGTTGTAATAATTCTTTCAGTTTGCCATAGCAAACAATAAATTTGTGAATGTCATCAACAATTCTGAAACTGCCATTACACTCCTCTTTTGATTCATCAGTATCAGATATATCCTGTTCGCTTGGCTGGTAGTCACTATCATCTTGAGGTACATGTATGTCAGCATTACTTCTTGAAACATAAGCAGAATTATTAAACACTATGGGGTAAGTGTGGTCTGATGTTACTTTGTCAATGTCACCTGCAAAGTAGAACTCGAATTCTGGCCACTGGCAGCACTGATCATTCACTAAAGGCTCTTCTGTTTGAGTTCCAGCTCTCATAAACTGCTTGCTGTGAGGGCAAACATGGCAGGTGCATTGTTTCTGTTAAGGAATAAAAAGTATGACAGTTGTCAGGAACATGAATCAGAACACAATGAAGACAATTAGGCCACGCAGGCACAGTGGCACAAAGGGCTGAGGTGCTGGATGCCTTGCATCTAGCCATGCAGGTGCCCACGGTTCTGGAATGGAATCTGTATGCTGGGGCTGGCAGAAGAAGGCAAGGATTGAGCATCCATGAGGACTGCTGTCCTGTTCTGAGGTGGGTTGGGTGGCTAGCCTCGCTATGTAGTGACTCCCGGTGGAGATGGGGGGGGTGGCAGTACAATGGCAGGTGCAGTAAAGGGTAACAAGAAAAAGAAACAATGGCACATAACATGTCCTGAAGCCAGAAGCACCACCTATCCCTGCATCTCACTGCGATGACTACTGGGTGCATTTCCACAGCCCTGTTAAGATGAAAAGGAGTATTACCATCACCACCAATTGCAGATACGGGGATGGTGGGGGTGGTGGTTACCACTACACTACCAGGGATCATGTACATGATAATAGTATGGGTGATCAGTCTACAGAGATGGAGGGGGTGCCACTACACCATCAGGGACAATATGGATGCTTGTGGGTGGTGTTCAGGGTGTGCGGGTGGCATCCAACGGCTGCTGAATGCTGTGTTGTGCCACACAATACAGTAGCCCGCCTGTGGGTGGCCAGCATTTGAGCCTACTTTTGGTGCGGCTCAACTTTGTGCTCCAGTATATGGCGCATCTGTGGGTTGTGCCAGCAGATGCGCCGCACATCATGGTCTGAATATCTGGATGTGCTGCATATGCATGGGCATGCCCCCTTCAGACACACTGCATACATTCCCAATTTGCCCCAGTGCATCAGGACTTGTGATGCATCACTACCCCTTTTGAATATCACCCCAGGATGCATTGATGAAACATAGAAACATAGAAACATAGAAACATAGAAGTTGACGGCAGATAAGGACCGCAAGGCCCATCCAGTCTGCCCATTTCTTTTTCTACCTTATAAATGTACCATCGGCCTTTGCTCTGTCAGTGACCTATCTATTCATAGTCATTTGTATTGCTCCCTTATGCCTATCCCATGCCTGTTTGAAGCCCTGCACTGTATTCATAGCCACCACTTCTTGTGGTAAGCCATTCAGCATCTACCACCCTTTCTGTGAAAAGAATTTCTCATTCCCCTTAATCGGCCTCCTCTAATCTCATGCTGTGTCCTCTTGTCCTGCTATTTTTCTTATATTTAAACATGTTAGACTCTTTCACCTTGTTTATGCCCTTAAGGTGTTTAAATGTCTCGATCATATCACCTCTCTCCCTCCTTTGCTCAAGGGTATACATATTGAGCTCCGTTAATCTGTCCTTATATGTCTTCTGATGCAGTCCCTGCACCATTTTGGTTGCCCTTCTCTGGACTGCCTCAATTTGGTTAATGTCCTTGTGAAGGTGTGGCCTCCAATACTACGCAGTACTCCAGATGGGGCCTAACCAATGTCTTGTACAGAGGGATTATTACCTCCTCTTACGACTTGTAGATACCCTACTAATACACCCTAACACCCCCCTAGCCTTACCTACTGCTTTAGAGGTCTGCTTGGATGATTTTAGGTCATCAGTGATGATGATGCCCAAGTCTCTTTCTTCCTTTGTGACTGATGCGTGGGCATATCCCCTTTAAATATCTAGGCATATATATATATATATATATACAGCATATGTATATATATGTATGTATGTATATTATAGTGGCGCGGTCCCTAGGTTGGTGGTAGCACATGGCCTGAAGGGCCCGCGCTCCCATCAATTTCCACAGGTTGGTGGGAGGGCAGGGCCCAAAGGGCCCGTGCTCCCATCAACTTGCATAAGTTCTTACTTTTCTATTCTTGCTCAAAAAGTAAGGACATTCTATGCAAAAAACTGCGTTAATGCATAATTTAGGGTTAAAGCACAAAAAGTCAGGAAATTAAAAATCTTTAGGGTTGCCCCCCCAACCCACCAATCATCCCAAGATTGACAAATGATGGGGTGTGTCCTTGGGGTCATGAGACCTAAATGTCACCCCATTTTTTTTTGCTATCCCTTGTCAATATGATTACACATGGAATGGGGTGACATTTAGGGCTCACAACCCCAATGACACACACCTATCATTTGTCAATCTTGGGATGATTGTGGTCGTGGAGGCAACCCTAAAGATTTTTCATTTCTGACTTTTTGTGCTTTTAACCCTAAATGTTGTATTAACAATAGTCTTCGTATAGAATATATATATATATATATATATATATATATATATATTGTGTAGAGAGAGAGAGAGTATGTATATGAGACAGATATATACAGTATATATATATATATATATATATATATATATATGCAGAATGATAATGTACAATAACTTGCCATTTCAACAGTTGTCTGTACTTCTATTTCCAATTCTGGAGCATTAACATTGTTCATTAACATGTCATCATCACCTTCATTTTCAAAATACCTGTTTCGATATTCGTTCATCACTTCATCAACAATCTGTGCATAGTACAAGAACGTGTACAATGTACAGTATTTGTTGTAGTACTGGTCTAAAATGACATTAAGCTGACTGAGAATCATGAAACCTTGGACCATGTGTAGGTACTTCAAACAACATAACATCATGACATTACCGACACCACCACCCACATATTGGAGCCACAACACCAATCAGTTGCGCATTACACATATTGGTGTAGAAAGATATGTAGTGATCACATGCCCCCCCCCAACCTCCCCGGTATAAATTAGGGAACAGTACGAGTTTCTTATCTTGCTCTGTTACACTGCATCCATGCAAACACAAACTCCAGAATACCTTCAGTGGTTATGCCATGCCCTATCTCATGGTGTGACATGCATTATTTAAGCAATAACACAGTCCAGGGTGTGTGGTTGTTGGGTATTAATAAAGACCTGGGTGTGTTGTGAGGCACGATGCCACAGGCCGAGTGTCCTCATAGCGCCCGGGGTACTGATTATTCCACAACAACAGAACACCGTGGAGTTGGTGATTGTGCTTATAACATGCACTGCCAATGGACATGGAAAAAACAGTACAAAAAGCATGATTAACTCAGAAAACATGGAAGTATTGTAGACACCTTGCAGAAAATGAGAGATAGGACACCGCAGCATGTTTCATACTTATGTCCATGCTGCTCTTCTGTCTGTGTATGTATGAGGGGCATGCTTCATCAATACTTCACTCTCTGTCTCTGTGTAGTAATACTGGGCAGTGAACCTCGTCCCTGTGTCTCTGTCACTGAACATGCCATCGGAGTTCATAGACAGAACAATGGCAGCAGGTCAGGCTTACCATCAGACAGCAGCTCAGAACTACAGTGGATAACAACTCAGGTACTGTGGGTGCCGGGGGGGGGGGGCAGAAGCATAAAATATTGTACTGCATGAGTCGGCCAGTGTCTCTCTCCACACAGGGAAGTAGCTTCATTGGTGCGGATATTGCAGTCCCGGATGGTGGGATGGTGGGAAGGTAGACACGGGTACGGGGAAAAGAAATGTTGTAATTCTGAAGATGGTACGGTGACACAGAAAGGCATGCTTTATTTGGGGACACAGGTCCACGGGGTGGGTCAGTGTGAAGGCACGCAGTGCATAAGTACAGTCACGTGACTGCCCTGCACTGATCACTTGTGTCCTTGCTCCAAGACCATGTTATAATAACCACAAATTAATCGGCTGTAGCCATAATAACATCATGATGTACTTACCTCGCACCTTCTTTTCATTTCCGCTCTACATTCACTACATTGTCTCTTCTTTGGCAACAATAATGCGGAGTGTGGAAAGATGGCAGGCACTGCATCCACCTTCAGAATTGGTGGTCATTTCAGATTCATTAGTTCCACCTGGAAAAGTATAAAATACACTGCATTGTAGTAAACATTTGTGAGTCTATATTAACAATCTACTGAGTTCAGTAACATTATACTCACAGATGTTAGTGTTTCTGGAATTATCCATGATGAGTAATGTCCGATGTGTGCCTTATGGTATCCATGGTTATGATGTTGTGTGCGTGACAAATGCAGGTAGCCTCTAATTGATGTCACGGGACCAATGTACTTGTGTTGATGGATTGTTTGCCATCATCACACGTATTACAATATGCATGTTTGTGCAGGACTGCATGTGTGATGTAAGCAATAAGACATGGCTGGTTGTTGGTAGTACTAAGATAGCCACACACCCATAGGCATAGTTAGGCATGAGACCGTAGGTCGACTACCTTCACCCTATGGGTGGGTGGGTATATCAGTACTAACAACACCAATACATGTCTTATTGCTTATGTAGAACTCACCCCCTCCGCCCACACACACACACACACACACACACGGAATGGTAACATGGAATGCATGAATTCAACATTCTTCATAGCTCAAGTGCCATACAAACAAACAAACACACACACAGGCATGAAGTGGAGGCCGAACCTCAGTTTATCTGATGCCAGGTAGGGAGCAGTGAATTCTCTAGCAAAGCGGTAGGGATATGTGGAGGATTTTTCATGGTCATGTCAGCATGGCTCAGTTGGTAGCACACCTGCCTCTGGACCAGAAGGTCATGGGTTCTCATTCCACACTGAGACTGGACTTGGACCTAAAAATTGCTGCCATCTGAGTGCAGAATTGGGGGGTGCTGTACGGCTGGGGTGTGCCATCCTTCGGATGAGACGTTAAACCAAGGTCCCGTCTGCCCATCCTGGTGTTGTCCTGGTGGGTGTCCAGGTGGAAGTAAAAGAAGCCAGGGCACTCTTCGCAAAGAGCAGGGAACATTCCCGGTGTCCTGGCCAACATTCCCCTTCCCAAAAAACGGTTCATGCAATTATCCAGGCTGTGTGTGGGTGATGATGTGCGATATGGCTGCCACCACACATTCAGTCACTTCACTACCAGTCTAGCATTGCTTGTAAAGCGCTTTGGGATACTGTGTAAGAGAAGCGCTATATAAATGCTGATTCTTCTTCTTTTTCATCATCAAGGAAAGACCAGCAATGGAAAGTATGAATACTACTTGAGTTTTTTAAAGTTTTAAATGTGTATAAGGTGAGTAGGGTCTTATGAGTGTCAATAACATTAAACTATTTATTTGCTTTATTGAATGTAAAAGAATTGTAATTTTAGGGCCTAGTTGGTGTTTTTTTATATATGAGTATATCCATGTTTGTGATGGAAAGTAAGAAATAGTTGGCTTTTGAGTTCTGTG
Source organism: Neoceratodus forsteri (assembly GCA_016271365.2). Classification (NCBI taxonomy): domain Eukaryota; kingdom Metazoa; phylum Chordata; order Ceratodontiformes; family Ceratodontidae; genus Neoceratodus; species Neoceratodus forsteri. The sequence continues at coordinate 988,792,241 of CM028131.1, read as the reverse complement.
ATTTTCACTGGTTGATAGGGACTTGTTTTGGCCAGTGGTGGCAGTGTCTTACTGCAATGAGTAGAACAAAGCCTCAGTCAATCAGGACGCAGGGATTTCTTTGACCATTTTATAGACGTTGTTAAATTAGTACTGCACACCATGGAAGGCACACAAGGTTAATGTTTCTTTACATAAAATAGTCACACAAATCAGTGTGTCCTGATTGACTGAGACATGGTTATCGCCCTACCAGTAAGAGAGTACCACAAATGGCTAAAAGCAAGTTGCCAACAAGCATGCAAAATGAAACCAATCATAAGCTACTTACTTTACCATTTTAACAACAAACATGGCTTCAGCCTTTACTCATTTATAAAAACGTCCATAACATTACATAAAGTAAGTAAAAAATGTAATGTTATTTACAGTCATGAGCATCCCTTACTCACATGCACAATATTTCTTCCACTTTCGGCCCATCACCAGTCACTACGTTTGGAATTCCAAGTCCACTGCTGTCACTTGACCCCCCCCACAGCCTACAACACACATTTCACCCAGCCCCCAAGGTAACTTGCCTATACCTTTGCCAGACAGGTACACATACTGCGATGGGGAAGCCACCGGTGGGGTGGAGATCGCATTGTACAATTGCCCTTGAGATTCTGCTCAGCTGTGAAGAGCTAGAGATGGCTTTACATGCCATCGGGTGGGTGGTAGCCGTCAGCTGGTTGGACCATGGCTGCCATTTAATCCTTGATTTTTAGCCCTGGGGGGGAACTTTCATCCAGATGTTCTGTATAGGTGCATGACAACATCCACCATGCCCCTCTAGTCATCAGAGCAACGCTCACTAATGTGCTCCCTGAATAAACCATGAGTCAGTAGGCATGAGGCAGCATCCTACACTCTCCCTGGGAGAAGGCAATTACTATTCTGATGCTGGAGCCTTCTTCCATAGTGGATGTATACAGAATAAAGTTACAGTGAATCATTCTTGCTGTAACACTGTCATTTGTCCATTTATGTCCACATGTAGCCCATGTTATAGGCGCAATAACCCACAACACGATGTGTGGTCATTGGTGATTTGTCAACACCCTGGGTGCTGTAGGTACACTTGGCCTGTTGCATCATGCTTCACAATGCACATTGGGTGTTGATTAATCACAAATAACCACACACCCTGTAATGGGTTGTTTCTTACTAAAGTAATGGTTCAGACGGTGGTCAGTGGGGAGGCAGAGGAGTGATCGACCAGAGGACTGCTCTACTCTCCCTGGGGAGGGATACTGGAGACACTCAATGGCAGCAGTGGGTATAGCTAGTGTGGAGCAACATGGGATGAACGCAGCAGATGTCTGTGGCTTAGCCTTGTGGATGTCATTGCATGCTCGCACCTCTGGGGAAATACCTCACGGAAAAATCATGGCACATGGTTAGGCGATAGCCCACATCAGTGCTGCAGTGCCACACGCTCAATACCGGCCATTTCATCAACATTCTCTGCCCTTCAACATCATCAACCAGCAACTTGTATTATACACAGAGCACAGGACTGGTCATGGACCTGCATCATGGGGCTCATAGATGTGTGGTCTGCCGGCCATAGGTTGGTGTAGGTTAACGAACCTCAGAAGAGGCAGGGAACAAGGTGGGCGGTACAGTGGTCTGTGTGAAGGGGTAGCTCGAGAGAGATCAAGAGTCAGCACTGCATACATGAAGTCAACAAAACAGAACAAAAAAAAAACAATGCTTAGCTTGTCAGCCTGGATGTTTTGGATGCCTAGAACATGGACAGTGGACAGTTCTAGACTGTGTTCTATCACCCATTACCAGACCCACATCACTTCCCGACACAGAGGGTAGGAGTGGGCCCCCCTTGTTGAGATCATGCACTATGCTGACGTTATCTGTTTGCACCAGCAGATGGCCCGGTGACTGATGGGTTTGGAAGGCTTACAAAGCATACAGAATGGCTCTCTTCTCTAGGATGTTGATGTGGAGCTCTGCCTCCACATGGGACCATGTCCCTTGAATCTAATGAGGCTCCAGGTGGGCCCCCTAAGCCTTGCACCAAAGCATCCGTGGTGAGTATCTGTTGAGGAGAGGGGATAAGGAAGTAAATCCCTTTCAACAGGTTGCGGAGTTCCATCCACCATGGCAGCACCTTTTTGACTGGGGTGTAGACCAGAACTTGTGTTCTAGGTTGTCAGTACATTGATCGCACTGGACCCCTAATGTCCACTGGGGAATCCTCATGTTCAGACTGGTTAGAGAAACCATGGCAATAGCCACATCTATCAAGTCCAAGAGCCTGAGGAAGGATCTGGCTGTAACATATCTGCTGTTGTAAAGCAGGTGGGCCTGAGACATCAGGTGGTCTGCCCTGTCCCAGAATAGGAAGGCCATATCCTGAGCTGTATCCAGTACCACTCTATGTAGTGTAGGTGCTGACAGTAGGTCAAGACTGACTTGGGTAGATTGACAGTGATCCCCAGGTCTTGAAACAATTGTGTGGTATGTGCCAGGGTCTGGAGCAGGTGCTCCCTGGACTGTGCTTTGAGTAGCCAATTTTCCAGGTAAGGGAAGGCATGGAGTCTTACTGCTAGGCATCTGGTAAACACCTGAGGTGCTGAGGACAAGCCAAAGGGCAAGGCCTAGAACTTGAGGTATGCCCCCTGAAACTGAAATCTGAAGTACTGCCGGTGGGGGGCACACACCATGATATGCAGGTATGCATCCTGCATGTCAAGAGAACATACCCAATCTCCCTGGTGCAAAAGGCCCAGCAGGCTCTGTAGGGTCACAATCTGGAATTAAATGCCTCTTGACCACAGACGCAAAAAGACAGCTTGTCCAGTCTATGTTCCTTTCATTAATTGACTACGCCGACTTCATTTATGGCCATTGCCCTGCCTCATATCTTGCAAAACTGGATGTATTATATCATAGAGCACTGAGATTTATAACTGGCCTCCCGTACTCCACACATCACTGCTCTTTGCTCTGTGGCCGTGGGTGGCCCTCCCTTCAATACAGGCAATATAGAAATGAAGCCCTATGGATGCTCCGAGCCCTCACCAGCAAACTCCCACTATACGTTGTTGACTGTCTCCCCCTTAGTCCTATTAGGAACTATGCCTTAAGAAGTCAATCGCAGATTTCTTTGAATATCCCAAAGGCCAACACTCGCTTTGGAAGGGCTGCCATAAGTTATGCCCTGCCTAATCTCTGGAATAGGATACAAAAATCGTTGAGACTTAGCTCACCTGTCAGTTCTGCTTTCTTTAAGACCCTCTATGACAAAATGTTTGCTGAAATCTGTAATTGCTTCTATCACTCCTAGCAGCTTGACTATTGTTCTTCTCTTCTTCAACACTAGTGCCAGCTGATTATCCAAAATCAGCCCTTGCCACTACTACTCCCCCCTCCTCTGCCAGCCCTTTCCACTACTACTCCCCCCTCCTCTGCCCCACTTGCCCTTAGCACCCTCTGCATCCCTCTTATTCACCACCCCCTTTCTACCGCATTTACCTAAGGATTACACACTGTTATGCGCACCTCCATAGCTTAGGAATTTCCATCCAGGCCTGTAATGTGTTTCTGCTGGACAGGAATATAAATAATCTTTCTTTTTTTCTTCTATGGTTTGTATATGACATCCATGCACATCCTGCTCCTCTGGGAACTGTATGTATATATATATATATATATATATATATATATATATATATATATGTAGGTTGTATTATGTATATCTTTCTTGTACATGTGACTTGGACTGTAAATACTCTGCTCCTATCAGTATTGTAAACATGTTGTTCCTTTTGTATTATGTATATTTATATGTAACTGTACAATTTTCCCTACCAACAGCAGGTCCACCTTGTAAATGAGCTTGCTCAATGGTAATCGCCTGGATAAATAAATATTTGATTGATTGATTAACTGGAACTCTTTGTACTAGATGTAGAAATTTAGATTTTGCAGGTCCAAGATGGGCCGTATGTCCCCTGTGCATTTAGCGACCAGAAAGAAATGGGAGTAGAATCTCCTGTCCCGTTGAGCCTCAGGAAGGGGTTCTATGACTCTTTTGTGTGGCAGCATGTGAATTCCAACCCCCCCCCGAGCACTGGAATGTGGCTAGGGGGTAACTGGACTGAACTGAATGTGCTGTGGAGGCCACTCCAGAACTTCTACAGTGTGGCCATTCTCTATAAGCTACAGGATCCAAGAATCTGTGGTAAGCTCCTGCCACCTGCAGGGAGAACCAACCCCCTACCACCACCTCCTGCAGGGCTGGGGGGGTTGAGCAAGGAGTCATACTGATGTAGCACCTGCGGCCGGGACTGCACCACCACCTCCACTGGGGGTCTTACCAGTGGTGGAGGTAGGGGTAGGCAGGGCTGTTACTGCTATATGTTTGCCTTGGGGCTATGGGCAGCACAATGGAAGGGCACCCTCTGGCTACTTCTTCATGGCACAGGGTCATAATGTCGTGGACAAAACTGTGCACATCAACAATGCAGCACACAAATAAGTGTGGCAAAATAAGTTTGGCACAAGATGCCGACCAGTACAGAAATGCACATACAGGAGCAAAATCTTTGGTTTTGTGGAGGGCCTCCATCCCCTGCACCCCCCCAACATGGGGGACATCCCACCCCTGACTTATTATAGTCAACTCGGGCGGCTTTGGGGCAAAAAGGAATCCCTCAGAGCAGGGAAACTTTTTTTTTAAATAAAAGCTGCAATACAGTGGACCTGGGGAGAACCAAACTGCAGCCCCAGCTTCCCGATGCTATCGGAGGCAGGTGTTCTAGCCACTTCACCATGGGAGTGGCCTTGCCAGGCACCACCCTGGCAGTGTCCTTCACATTACAGCATGACACCATACAGCGACAGGGGTAGCGGTTCTTACTGCACGCTGTAAAAAACCCTGTCGCTGTATAGCCATTCGTGCCATTCCATACATGGTATTCCATGCACGGTTTCATCCATGCTATAATGTCCCAGTACCCTTCTTGGTTGGATATGGTATAGGGAATGGACTGACTGCAAAGTCCAGCCAGAGGCCTGCAGGTCAGAAAGTAAGTCCTGCATATCCTCCCCTGAAGAGTTTGTAGCCTCTGAAGGGGGCATTTAATATGGACTGTTGTACATCCTGGGTAAAGCCTGACACACCGACACAAGAATGCCTCTGAAGGCAAATGTCAGCTGCAGCTACCCTGGTGTAGGCATCAGCGGCATTGTAAGCAGACCGCAGCAGGTGCTTCTGGGGATCCTCTGGAAGGGCCCTGGCCACCTCTTTGGCCTGTTCCAAGAGTTGATTTTAAAATTTGATCATGTGGGCAATATAATTTAGGACCCTAATAGGCATCAAAGCAGTGGCAAAAGTCCATTTGCCAATCAGGTCCAGCTTTCCAGACTCCATATGCAGGGGAAAGAGAGACAAGATGTTTAAGCTGAGATGTTTAGGCTTCTTAGTCCAATTGTGGGTAGCATTTATGACCATGGAATCTGCCTACGGTTGCTCTGCAAAGAATGGCTTTCCTGCGGGGGCCTGGTACAACTTCTCTGCCTTCTTAGGCATGGCAGAAACCAAGTTGGGCTTATACCAGGTGGCCATGGTAGCATCCTTGAAAGGCTCCATCAAATGAGGGACGATGAGAGGAGAGGAGTGAGGCAGCTCTAGGTAGTGTCAGACGTTGCCTTGCGGGGTCCTGGTCTTCTGCCTCAAACCCCATGGCAGTCTGTAACTACTGCATGACAGAAATGAAAGAGGGGTCATCGGGGGGGGGCAAGGGATATACCTTGTAGAGTCCTTGCCCCTGGAGGAAACTGTGGAGGTGGACTGAGGGAGGATTGCAGCCCCCTCATCCTTGTCGACCCCCTCATCATCATCATTGGGAGGAAGGAGGCCATGGTGGTACTTGTCATCATCACCAGGCTCAGAAAGAGGTACTGATAGTGTCAAGGAATGAGGGAAGGCTGGAAGCAATGCTGAGGAATGTGATGGCACAGGGGTAGGCTTGGTAGACCCCTGTGGTGCCAGCCCCTGAGGAGGGGCAAGACAATTTTGCATAAAGTTCCAAAGGGAGTATAGCATTGACTGAAAGTCAACAGAGATCGAAGTCGGAACACCGAGTGGCACTGGCTGAGGAGGTAGAGGGACCAAAGCTAGTGGCAGGGCCGAGGAGGGCAATGGAATGAGCCAAGACCCTGGCATCTGCCTGGTTCCATGTCAAGATAGCAAAAATAATTGGGTGACTCACAAAACAGTGAGTGCACCCTGCTGAAATGCAATTCGGCACATAATAATAAATGCCAAACACCAACTCAGCACACTTGTAAATTAATGTTTCATGTGGGGGCAAGACACTCACTTTGCAGGGGCAGCACCCTGCACCTCCATGCTCTGATAACCACTTCTGGGGGGGGGCAGACACTGGAGGAAAGAAGAGAGACTGAGGACAGCGATAATTCAAAAAAATAAACACAAACATCTGCAAAAAAAAAAAAAAACCATATCTTGCTACAGTCCCAAACCTGGGACCACAAGCACTGCAGTCCTTGTCGCTACCCGCTACACTAGGTGGGTAGCTCGGTGGCGTGACGCTCCACAAACCCATTTAGCCCATCCCACTTCTTCCACCTTCCATAGCTATTCCCTTGTCTTGTCGTTTTTCCTCTCCTCCCTTGCTATTCCCTCCCTTCACTATTCATTCCCCATTGCTGGTTCTGACAGTGACCAAATTGAAGCGCACATTTGTGAGTCGCTCAATTTGGTTCACTATCATCACAGGATACCTGTCAGCCATATGGTCTGAGTAGTCATTGGGGAAGGAGTTGATGGCTGAAACAAAGCCTGGGGTGATGCCAGTGGAGACTGGGACCCTTAGGCTGAGACATGGGCCATGGAAATGGCCAGAGACGGTACTGGGGGAATAGGCAGGACCCTCAAAGATGCTGTGCTGACTCCAGCTGAGGCCGGACTGGCAGAACTCTGTCTAATGGCCTGTGGAGAATAAGGACCTGAACAGCAGGGGCTGGAAGGTCGGTGGGGCCAAGGAAGAGCCTGACACTGAGGAGCTGACACCCACCAGGGTAAGATTGGTGGGGGGCACTGCCACAGTGAGCCCTGTGGAAGAGAGGGCGTGGATGGCAGGGGGAGCCACCACCAGTGCAGAGGACAGACCCGCTGCGGCCGACGTGTGAAGTAGCTACCATGAATGAGGCAGGGAGGACCTCTCCTTGGCCTGCTCCTTATTCTGGTGTTTGTGCTTCCTGGCTGACTTGTCCCAGGCCTCGGAAGAATGAAAACCCAAGGATAGGGCCGGGGAAGCAGAGAAGCTCCTTTTCTGTAGCTCTTTCTCCATATGGGCAACCTTCTGTTCAAGTAGGAAAGATTCTAAGACCTTCTGACAGTGCATCCTGGTAACTTGGGAAAAGCCATGGCAGATTCTGCAGGCTTGAATGTCATGGTCCTGGCTTAGGCAGTGGACACAGACATTGTGGTTGCCTTCTCGGAGATCTTCTTCCCACAGGCACTGGTCTGAAAAAGTTTCTCTGAGTCATTGTTTGGCCTAAAAATACAGAAAAATCACTTTAAAAGTAAAGTGATGCACTAACTAGGAAGAGAACAAGAAGAAAAAAGGAAAAACTGGAAGATTTGGTGGTTGACTGAAACTGGCGGTGTCTCTGTGAAGTCTGACTTGCGATGGTTGATGGCAGGAAAAGAGCTGAGGAGGGCACGGGGCCACCCCCGTTTATATGGGAGGGATGTCATCAGGATGTGACGTCAACGTAGGTAACCTCCCGGTAGACTGCTAGCTGGAAAAGTTTACATGTGTTTCTAGCGCCTGGCGGCTGTAGTTCTATAAGTGTGGCCTGCTGCAAGAGATATCCTCGATGAAGATCTTCTGTTCTGAACCTGTTACTTTTTGAAACTGTGGCTGATGAACCAGTGGTCTTCCATAATGCGATTAAAATAATATGCTATAATAGAAGTTAGAAATGTTGACTTATGAACATATGAAAATGCCAGCAGAAACAGGCCTCACGGTCTATCAAGTCTGCTCATTTGTGCAGCTAGCCCCTCAACTTACAGCTGCCCCACCCCACGCTGTCCCATCCCCTCTTAAAACTGTCTACTGTACTATAGGCTACTACTTCCTCCAGCTGAGTATTCCACTTATCCAGCACCCTGTCAGTGAAATAATGTCTCCTGACTTCCATCCTGAATCTTCCCCCTCCAGTCTCATCTGGTGCCACCTCATGACCTTCCCCCCCTTCTAATCTGGAAAATCCTTTCTGTACTAGTCTTGTTAATCCCCTTTAAGTATTTAAAGATTTTGATCATGTCTCCCCTATCATCCTCTCCTTCAGGGAATACATGTAAAAAATAAATAAATAAATAAATAAAACATGTTCAGCTCACCAAGCCTCTCCTCATAGGAGTACCCCTCTATTCCCTGGATCATCTTTTTTGCCCTCTGCTGTACTCCCTCCAACAATCTGATGTCCTTCCTCGGGAATGGGCCCCAGTAAGGCATGCAGTATTTCAGGTATGGCCTGACCAGTGACCTGTAGAGGGGCAGGATCACCTCCCTATTTCTGGAGGAGATGTCCCTCACTATACACCCCAGCATCCTGTTGGGTTTTGCTGCCGTCTTCCTGCACTGCGCTGAGTTGTTCATACTCCCCATTATAAGCACCCCTAGATCCTTTTCCTCCTCGGTGCATTCCAGTTGTACTCCGCCCAGCTGATAGCGCCTCTCCTGGTTGTTAACCCCAAAGTACAAGACCCTGCACTTTTGGTGTTAAACCCCAACTGCCATGCATCCAACCACTCCTGTAGTTTGGACAGGTCCTCCTGCAGCCCTCCTCCACCCTTCGATGTCATCTACCACAGCTCCCATCTTTGTGTCATCTGCGAAGAGATTGACCTTAGTCCAGACCCCGTGGGAGATATCAGCTATGAATATCCTGAACAACACTGTTTCAGTACTGATTGCTGCTGCACCCCGCTCATCACATCCTTCAGTGATGAGAGTTCCCCCACCACCACCCTTTGCTGCCTTCCCTTCAGCCAATTGATGATCCAAGTTACCTTGTATCTCCTTATTTAATTCCTTATTATAGGTTGGAGGAGTTCGGAGTTCATGGGAAATATTTATTTGATTTCTCTGTTGTCTTTCAGATTTATTGTGAAACTTCATCTGCAAAGATCTAAGCTTGTGTGTCTAACCAAGCTGATGTTTTTTTTTTTAGCAGAATCAGGAAGGTGAGCAAGGTCACTGTTTTAAATAGTCTCCCCACTCCACTTCACCTGCAACTAGGATCAGCATTTGGGACAAAGGGTCAAACTGAGCTGCTTCACCTTTGCTCATTTCTCCATTTGGGGCCATCCTCTGAGCCGGTGGATGGGTCTTGAAGTAGTGCCCATGAATTTCAAAGCCTTTGGACTCTGACTTTCAGAACAAGATCAGCAGCACTTGGTTCAGCACAGTGGGGAAGGTAAGCAGGGTGTCATTTCCAACAGCCTCCCAGCTGCATTTCATCTGCAACTAGGACTGGGGTTTGGGACAAAGGGTCTCAATAAGCTTCCTCACTTGCGCTAATGTCTCCAGTTGGAGCTATCCTGTGAGCTGCTGGGTGGGGTATCAACTCCCTCCCCCCCCCGTAAGGCATTTTTTTGTTTGTTTTAAACTTATTTTATTGTATTTTCAAAAAAGCATGCCATACAGCAAAATGCATCTGTAAATACATCACTTTTGCAGATCACCAAAGTGGTAATAACACAACCCATTTTAACATCAGGAGCACTGATACAGAGCTGATACAGCATATAGGGGAATTTCAAATGTGCTTATTAGGAATAAATCCCCGGATAGATATTACATGAGTTAAGCCTCACAAGATATGTGGAACTTAAACAACAGAGAGGGTAATAAACAGACTACATGTAACATAAAAGTTACTGGGCTCAATTCTCAAAGAGCCCTTAGATTGACACAAGCTGCCGCCAAAGGCAACTTGCATCAAAGCCCATGCACCAGGGACCCTGTGATTGATTCTTTATTGAGCAGGGTCCGTGCAGCAAAGTCCAGTGGCTTGTGGCAACCATGGCTGTGCACTGAACGGACAGTGCACTGAGAGGATTTGATGCAAGCTGCATGGCAGCCGTGCGCCACTCTAGACCCTGGTGGTCTAGTGGCCCCCCAACATCCCCGTATATGTAGATGTGTAATGTAATGGAAACCTGGTGGTCTAGTGGTCCCCCCTTCCCTATCCCAGGTGTCACCCCATATAATAATAAGTATTAAAGCCCCATTCCCTGATGGTCGAGTGGCTCCCCTTCCCCAATCCCTGATGTGACCACTTGTAATATTATTATGAAAGCCCCCTTCCCTGCTGGTCAAGTGGCCCCCCTACCAAATCCCCGATGCGATCCCTTGTAATATTAATTATGAAAACTCCCTTCTCTGGTGGTCGAGTGGCTCCCCTCCCCAATCCCTGATGTGACCACTTGTAATATTACTATGAAAGCCCCTTCCTGCTGGTCAGTGGCCCTTTCAAATCCCCAATCGATCCCTTGTAATATTAATTATAAAAATCTCTGGTGGTTCAGTGTCCCCACCCCATCAGGTAGTGCCCACCAGCCCGTCCCTCATCCTGAAACATGGAGCACCTACTGTAAATTGTATGCACTTGTTCACACTTTAAAGTAGGCACTCAGTGATAGTTCAGTCAGCGGCCGGCTGCAGAGATGACAGGAGGGCTGTGCTGGTCACCGGCTCTGTTTTGGGATGGGGGAGTGGGGTGGTGGGTAATACCGGCTGGGCTGGGGGGCTGCTCGACCACCAGAAAAGGGGGCTTTCATAATTAATGTGACAAGGGGCCACATCGGGGATCGGGGGTCACTTGACCACCAGGGAAGGGAGCTTTGGTAAGTAGTATTACAAGGGGTCACATCAGGGATCAGGGGGCACTTGACCACCAGGGAAGGGGCCTTTCATAAGTAATATTACAAGGGGTCACACTGGTGATCAGGGAAGGGGGGGCCACTTGACCACCAGGGAAGGAGGCTTTCATAAGTAATACTTCAAGGGGTCACGTTGGGGATTGGGGGGGCACTTGACCACTAGGGAAGGAGGCTTTCATAAGTAATATTACAAGGGGTCACATTGGGGGATCGGGAAGGGGGGCCATTTGACCATCAGGGAATAGGGCTTTATTACTTATTAATATATGGGGTCACATTGGGGATCAGGGACTATGGCACATTGCTGCAAACAGGCAGCTCTCCCAGAGGAGAATTTTCTAAGTATCCTTAGACCAGCCCTGGCTGATCTAAGGGTACTTAGAATTTCTCCCTCTGGGAGAGTTCTGAGAATCCCACATTTGGGGATGTGGCAGCTTGCATCTGCCACATGCCCCCTAGCACCACATTGCAGCCCATTTTTGAGCACACGGGTGGCTCAAACCCAGTTTGGGGCAGGCAGCTGTAGCTGATGCAGGCTTGACATTGAGAATCGTTTCCAGCACATCATATGGCGCAAGGGGCACTTGGCGCCATTCGTTGTGGCGCAAACCCCTTGCGCTGCACTGGGAGCTTTGAGAATCGAGCCCAGTATGTCCACAACCTGGGAAGAGGCTAAACCATATAAGAGATCTGATGCACTTCACAACCATAACTCCCCCCACCTCTACTTATGCATATATAGGCTAAATAGCCAAAACTCTGTAATGACATCTTTAGACTGAACTAGTGACTTATATAATATGTAAGCATAACCATGCTGTTGACTGTCGGGCTTTGACACTTGTCAGGCAGTTGACTGTTGGGCTTTTACACTTGTCAGGCAGTTGACTGTTGGCCTTTTACACTTTTCAGGCAGTTAACTGTTGGGCTTTTACACTTGTCAGGCAGTTGACTGTTGGGCAAATGGACTCGGGATACTGTGTATTGGGCAGACACATGTCGAGATTTTGTACTGCTCCCCAGGAGGGTCATTTCTCTGGAGTGATGAAAACAATTTCAGGAAATATTGGACCATGTCAGTTGCTGAAGCTGTGCAGATGTGCTGCTAAGATGGCAGGTCAAGGTTATTTCTTTCTTTCCCTGATATTAATTAATATGCATTATTTTGTGAGGCCTAACAGTCCTAGTCTCCTCTTACCTGAAGCAGATTTTCAGTCAGATATTTCCAATTTAGGAGTGCTACACAAAATTACATTAGACTACGTTGGAAGTAGGTGTGACTAGAGACTTTAGCCCATCCATTCTCTCAATAGTCTGTGACTGTATTTCTGTTTGGTGACCATATGTTGCTCTGCTGTTAAGTTACTATGGGTTTCCTCCCTGCAGTTTATTCCATTGTTGGAACGTATGACTTTGAAAGGGATTAGATGGCAGGTGATGCTTGTCATCTCTCACCTTTGTCACTTTCTGGTCTTGTCCCTCAAATGTGTAATGTGAAGAGCCACCTAATGACCCAGTGACAACTCGTTGTATTGGCATGCCATGTCAGAGGCAAAGGTTCTGGTGCAGACTCTAGATCTGACTTGAGGACCTGATTGAATGGGGTGGCACTGCCACCAGTGATGAACCCAGAATTTTAAAAAGAGTCCTGTGACAATAATGAAAGGGGAGAGAATAAAATGATCTGTGCTGTAAGGACACAGGTGGAACCAGTGTGTATCTTATTTTGCAACACAAATGATAACTGTGGGTAGTGGGCCATGACAAAGTTTATTTCCGTTATGTTAGAAATATAGTATGTAATGCTTTGAGTTTGATTGTTACATAATATAACCACCATGATATGGTCCCGCTACTACAGGATCCTTGGTAACACTGGATCCTCCACTGACTGCCAGGCAGCAGTGCTCCCAGCAGGAAGGGGTGGAGCTAAGTTCTGCTTCCCACAGCAACGCCTGAGGTGGGCCTGCTAGCTTGATCCTTTGCATGGGGATCACTATGTGCACATGAGGGCCATGCAGGCTTGACACAGTGCTCCAAGAGGAGGTGGGTAAGACTTCGGGGGGGAGAACAAGGAGAAAAGTAACAAAAAAACCTGCTTGCCATTTTGATGAAAGCTACCAGCACTCTCAGGCCTCTCACTTTGGATCGTACCTAAGATAAATGTTGAGCGGGCTAGAGCTTGATGGGGCTGGGAGGACATCAGGAAATCCAGTGGGAGGATTGACAGTATGACTGGTTAGGACAAGAAGATCTAAGAAAACATTTAAAGTGGTTCGAATCATTATGATTTAGGCGATTAAACCAAAATCCACTACATGCAGGGACAAATATATGTGGGAGGAAAATGCAAATATTCCCTTCTAACTAGCACTTGCAGCAGGACTCTGGGAGCCAGCAGAAAATCTAGTGATACAGTAGCAGCTTAAAGCAGGTATATTTTGTTAGAAAAATGATACTGCCAAAATTGGCTTAGGTCTCCATGCTACCCACCACCTAGAGGTTTGTGAGAATTGTCCTTGCCCTTGTAGCACATTGCATTCAGAATTCCTTCTGACTGGATTGTCAAATGTTATCTGCAGTGTCCTTTTCGAAGCACTTATTATTAAAATCATGCCCAGTTCTGCTACCCAACTCCCAGTATGCCTAGGATTTACATTATATATGTTTTGTGGGGTTGAGGATGCAGAACAAAATTTCTTGATAGCAGAACTGCAGAATGAGACACCCTCATTTTAAGATAATTGAGCAGCAGCAACCATTTCCAATGCCTACATCAACCGCACCCCTTCAAGTTAGCCTTTCAACCATTGATAACACCAGAAACTGTATTGTCCTTTAAGACTTTATTAGCTTTTTAAATTTTTATTTGATTTTTTTGTAATCCCTGTTTCATTCTTCTATAGGCTGACACTCTCTGTGAAACAGTATTCAATATGTAATACAAAAAATGGAATATAAAACAAAATTAAACTGAAGACGTATAGCTGAGTATATTTGACATGCTTATCACGCCCCTCAATTTGGGTACTTTATTATTTCTGGTATTCTGTAGGAATGGGCGCGCGCGCACACACACACACACACACACACACACACACTTGGAAAGTATTAGTAATTCATGACAAAATCAAATAATTTGTGTCCTTTCAGGACCAAGTCACCATAATTACTCCCAGGGTTCAAATAACTAAACATAGAACACAGAAAACTGCCACAGAAGTATTCAAAGATCAATGCTAAACAAGTCAAGGATAAATTAACTTTTGGCAAATAAACTGTTTCTCAAAACTGAAGAGAAACCTCAGTGTGTGCTCCAACACCCCCCTCCCCTCAGCTCAGGAAATTTGATGTTTTATGCTGTGGCAACAAATCAGGCCATTAAGTCCGCACTAAGACTATCTATTATATAGGATTTAAAAGGTACAGTTCAGTAAATGACTGTTTTAATTTGTTACAAGCTGTAGGTATCATTCATATACTTCCATCCATTGCTACAGTACTGTATCTGCACTTCAGAGAACTTTAGCAAAGCTGGTATGCACAGACTACTGGAAGCCAGTAAAGCCGTTTATGACCAGTTGTTTCCATTAGTCTGAAAACTTCAGGGAACACTGAAATTGATTTAGATACCATACTGTTCTTAATTACAGTTTATGGGGAGTGGAAACTTGAGCACATTGCTGAACTATGGAACAAAGAGACATTTGCTGTTTCAACTGCAGGAGCAGCATCGGTGTTGCCTTGACTTTGGCACTGTCAGTGCAGGCAACAAAACAATAGTCACGCATCAATACTTGGAGCCATGCTGCTGAAGTTAGGGCATTATCAGCACAGTGTCACATGATTGTTCAAACCCTGAGCAGTGCAACATCATGTTTTCAGGAAGGCATAGTAGACCTTTTTCCTAAATATTGCATTCATCTCCTTTTTATTATGATTTGTGCAGCAACCCTAACTTGTGCATGAACAAAGTTTTTTTTTTTTTTTTTTGCAATGAATATGTCATAAAACTGTTTTACATAACATTATCCAGATGATTTTATCTTGGAATCAAACAAAGTCATACATTCCAGTAAATTGCTAGCATTTTAATTCATCTCGAAGGAGATATCAGTAATAATTACTCAATTGCATTAAATTACTATACTGTACTTTAATTCCCTGAGATATCAAACAGCATTCTTAATCAATAAGTTCCATGTAATTTGGACAGGAGTAGTGCTCCACAAGCAACTGTATTTGATCTTTCTTCTTATTGAATCTGCTTTATCTGTAGATAAAGCTAATGCCAAAGCCATAATCCACATACGTACCCTCTAGCAGCCTAACTATAAAATCAATAGGATTTAAAGAGCTTATGTACTGCCTGGAATTAAAATTAACTTTCAAGCATAGTGAACAAGTACTTCTTACATAGGAAGTGGTTGTTTCTTTTCCCTTTTGCTATTTAGAAGATTTTGTACCTGACAACATGTGATGTGATATGTGGAACATTGCTCTGCTTGGAAGCTGGCATAGCTAGTTGTATTCTTCCTTGTATTATCATCAGCCTTTAGACCTCACTACCTGTGATAGGACAGCAGACCAAGAAGGGTCAGATACCTACTGCAAGACCAGTCACTTTTTACGTCACAAAGAATGAGGTCATAATGCTGATGAGGTCAATGCCATCCCCCAGGAACAAAGTGCTCTTTATTACACACTGGAGTAATTACTGTTGTATTGCACAGTGTTCCTTCAGTATCCTGCAAGATATCTCAACCCAAACCATGATAGTGCACTTGATCCTGGCAGACAGCACTATATAAAGAGAAATAGAACTAGATATGTCAGCCTCCAGGTAATGCACTGTTGTTCGAATCATGCCTAATACTATTAGGTAGAAAACCTTCCAATGAGAGGCTGGCCCACTGGCGCAGAGGCAGAGTGTCCATCTGCAACACCGATGACCCAGGTTTGGAAACGGACATGGGATACAGGAGGGCGGGTGGAGGAGAGAAGCATTAAGAATTCTAAAGACTGCTCTCCTTCTCTGGGGGGGAGTGGGGTAGAGTGTCAGACACACAACGGACCCCTGGAATAGGCTGGGGGGATCCATTGTGCCAACGCCGTTATCTGAGTGGGACGGGGAGGATGCAGGTTGTCATTGCATGTTCCTGCCCCCAGGTACTGCTGCAATCACTAAAAAATCCTGGCCTGAGCATGATGCTCAGTTCCATCACTTCCCTCACTGCATACAGTGTCTGTGGGGAAGGGGGTCCTGCTCCCATGGCCCCACCCTGGGGGATGAGCCAGGGCATGTTACCATGGACCTTGGCAAGGAGGTGCCCACCTGGTGGCCCCACCCAGAGGAATAAGCCTGGGTATGGGGGGTGGCATGGGCATGGACTGAGCTCCCTTCAGGGAGAGGCCAAAAAAAAAAGAAAACCTTCTTATGAACAAATGGAAAAAGAAAACATATTTCAGACATAAAAAGTAGCCATTTATTTATTTATTTTATTTATTTAGGGATTCGGATCATACCTTTGAGCTCAGAGCTCTTTTACAAAAGTTCCATGTCAAACAGTGACAATGACAACAATAACAAACAGTTTATATACAATGATCAAATAGTAGGTAGCTAGTATACAATAAGGTTACAATGTCATTTATAGTACCAATGGTGATAGTACAGCATCAAGAGCATTCAACTAGGGTAAAGGACAGTGTTTACATGTAGCGAAGGAGATAAAGAGGTGTGACACCTAGTGTTGGAGTCAAAAGAGGAGTCAAGGTGAGGGGAGGGACACTGGGGGAGTGGGTGGACAAAAGAAGTGGCTTTGTCTAGGAGGTTGGGAGGTAGTGGTAGTAGGTTGGTTTTAAGGTTGATCCAGTGGGGAAAAGGCACGGGAGGAGAGGAAGACAGAGGGATAAGGCAAGGGGGAACAGTGGGAGTAAAAGGAAGGTGGAGGAGAGTGTGGGTGAGTGGGCATTACGGGTGTTAGAGTCTCAGTGACAGTCACAAACTGTCCTAGTAAGAAGGTGTTGCCTTAGGCCATTTTTGAATTGCGAGATGCATTGGGAGTTTAGAATGTGCACTGGGATTTCATTGCGCCATTGGGGGGCCCTATAGCTGAAAGCATGCTGTCCCTGCACAGTTCGACGGAAGGGTGTTGATAGGAACCCCCTCATCCTGCCTCTGGTGGTATAGCTGGTAGCACTTGGTGTTAGGATGCTAGAAATGCATGGGGCAGTTTTACCCATTAGTGTCTTTTTTCCAAGGAGAAATGTTTAGAATATAATCCTGTTCTTTAGTGGCAGCCAGTTGGTCTCCTTGTATAAGGAGCAGGTGTGGATATTTCGATCTGCAGCCATTGTGAGCCTACATGCCTTGTTGAGGGCAATGTGAATCCTTTTTAGTGCAGTGTCTGTTGCTGCACCATAGACCACCAATCCATAGTCAATGGTAGAAAGGATGGAGCTGGAGACTGACAGACGGAGGGCCTCTGGAGTGAGATATCTTTTATGCTTATAGAGTACACCCAGCTTTGTGTTCACTGTCTTTACTACTAGCTACTAACTACTTTTAAAAATTAATACCATGTTCTGCCCGCTGTTTTTGACACTACTAACTCTTTAAATAACACTTGTTTAAAGGAGAACTGCACTGAACCTGTAAGTAATTTTTTCAAGTAGAAGCTGTTTTTTTGTTGTTTTTTTTAATTCTTATGTTAAGATAATGCTAGGGTAGTGGATGAACTACAGAAAGTCAAAAAATGTTGAATTGGGGGAAAATACAATAAATCTGCATGTTATGTGTAAGCAAAATAGTGGGACACCATACCTCTGGTATCTGTATCAATGACACAGCAATTCTAGCTAGAAGCCAATTAACAACACTATGAAACCCTACTACCTTGTGTACACATACTAAGTGTGTATTTGTATAGCAATCGAGCAAAGGCACTCCTAGGTTTGGGTTACTTTTCTTACTCTAACATGATGGCCCAAAAACACTTTGCTATAGATTATGTCTTATTGGCTCTCTAGGGTTAGAAAAAATGAGAGTAAGCACTTTTCTAATCATGCCTTATAGCTTACAAATATTGATAATTAGTACACTAAGAAGCAGAAGTATTGCAGGAAACAAAGCAATTACAGTGGCAGTTAATACATTTTGTCATGCAAAAATCTGTGACACTGCATTGCATACCAATGGTCTCCACTGTATCAAGTTCTTAATAAAAAGGGTATCCAAATCAAGCAATATTATTGGGGAAATGTGATCACACAAAAATGAATTATAACAATGGCCTCAGAAAGGTGAACTGTGTTTGGCTGTCAGCAATCTGACAGCCTTACATTAATATCTGTTACACTATCATGCACCCTGTCAGCATTCTGATGGCCTTACTTAAAAAAAATGATGTGTGCTAAACTGTGATTTCTCATGGCTTCGTAGTCACCTCACACGTGCTGGTGTTTCGTATTTATATCGGTATACCCTGAAGCAATTTGACAGCTTACATCAATGTCATTGCACATTCACGTGATAGAGCTTAATGTTAACATTTATAACACATATTGTGATGTTGTTCTAAAACTAATAGCCGTAGTCTCAGTTACAGGTATATGAATTTTAATTGTTTTTAGAGCCTAACATATGTACTGCATCTCATATGTATATTCTCCTGTGCCACACGTTTAGGTCCAGATCGATTTTTTATTGGTATGTTACACAGAAATTTATTGACTCAGTTCCTTACAATATTCTCCTTACTAGGCTACCGTTTAGTGGCTTGTCAAATGCATGTTGCTATACTAACACTGCATTCTTACTTGACCTGCAAAGTAAGTAACCACCAATCTAGTTATTCACACCTCTGTTCAGACACAAAGTGAAGCAGCTTAGCTGTTTGTTTTCTCAGTCATTAACCCTATAGAGCCATTTAGGTTGATTTAATAGAACAAAGAAGCATGGATTACATTGCATGACCTATTGTATGTATCTTTTCTATATGGTCAACTTCTTTTATTCAGTATTTCATTTCTTTTGAGGCTGTGCACTCTGTCTTCAAACACACCCCATTCATATTAGTTCAAACTCCAGCTGTCAATTGTTCCTTGCCATCAAAATGACAACTGAGCACGAAGAAACATAATATGAAGTAGGGTGGTGATATGAATAATGATGTGGCATGAGCAAATAACAATTAGAGCAGAATATTTCTTATGATCATTGTCTGTGCCATATGGGTTGGAATAAAATTGCTTTTGATTTATTTCTTGAAGTTTGGAATTTCAGATGGGTAGCAGACCTGAAGAAAGTATTCTTGCTTAGTGCCTGGAGCCAGACACAGCTGCTAATGCAAATAATTTGGGTCAGTCTTTCCATTGCATAAAAAAAGACAGAGCTGCTAGTTTGTATAAAGGGTTTAGAAAGTTTATAGTGCTGTAGTAACTGAAAGCAGCCATTGTGGCTTTGACCAGAGTTTGTTTATAATAGCAATAAGGCACTCCTAGGAGTTAGATTAAAGATCATGTTCAATGAAATTTACCAGACAAACTGTCAGCATCATTCATTAAATATTTTTCATAAAAACAGAATCTGCCTGATGTTTTATATGAAAATCTACCCCTTCACACCATTTTTAGCAATTTGTTGTATGCTGTGCTTCAGTCACACTGCTAGATGCTGAGACTGGACTTGCTGTTCCCTGGGGTAATCAACATGTTTCCATCCTGGTGATGTCATTTAGGGTGCTATTCTCGTCCATCTATGGAAAAGCCACAGAGATTATCACATTGCTTATGTCTATAAAATTATTTTTTTCTTGCTCTGTACCTGTCGCAAGAAACTGAAAGACAATCAGCAGTTTGATAGTGTTTGTGTCATGTTCATTGCCAGTAATGCACAAAAATAGCTTAAATTGATTATTTTACCCTGTGCAGAAATCAGAGAGAGTAGCACATTGTTGTAGGGTCTGCAGACTCTATAACTTTCTGTTGTGGTGAAGTGCATGAGTCATATTGTCATGTTAAAGAATGCTGCACTTATTCACACCTGACATTCAATAGAGGTGATTTCTCAGGATGACAATAAAACAATTATACCATCTCACTGTAAATGGGGTGGGAGAAGTAATGCTGTTTTAAAACCTTACTAAAAGTTTCTATACACTAGCCAGCCCAGTGTTTTCTCTCTGGCAGGTTTTTATGTGACCTAAATTCAGGCTTAGCTATCCTTTACTCTATATTAAAATGATCTTTCTATTAGGGCTACAAATTAATTCCTTGTAGGAATTAACACAGATAAGGCCCCTGTTAAAAGTTATTGTAAAGCAGATACTGACCAACAACAATGAAGTTACCAACATTACAATACCAATACACCTTCCTAACAGGCATAGTAGAGTAGCACCCCCAATTACATCCACAGCATGGAGGCATGTTGACTCAACATCCAGCAACCTTGGAAAAATGGACCATACCAAAAAGGCTCTTAAAAGTAAAAATGTGTTAACTTTTGTTACAAAATCTGGAACACCAATAATTTTATAGCAGTGTTTATTGAGTGGTGCTGCCAGTTTTAGTCTTGAAAACCATTGCACATAGTCTTTAACAGTTACTTAATCCACCTCTATGGGCAATATGACACTCAGCTGTGCTTTGTGCTGCATTGGGCCCCTAGGGGTGATTAATAGACTGTTAATCTAACCCCTGGTCATGCTATATTGCTTAATTATTCTAACACAACAACACATGTCAGAAATAATCATACTATCTTGCTGACATACCATGTAGAGTTAGGGTCTTTTTTGATCAGAGAACAGCATTTCCTGGCTTTTTGTGGTTTATCTGCAACCCTAACATTACTTAACATAACATAGACCATAGAAACCTGGAATTTGTCAGCAGAAAAGGATCATTTGGCCCACCCAATCTGTCCAGATGGTCTTTGCCTAATCTGTTTCTCTCTGCAGACCCCAACTGGTCTCCAACAGTCCTCTCTCCTCCCTGCTTATTTACTAATATTCATCTACATAGAAACATAGAATTTGATGGCAGATAAGAACAGCTTGGCCCACTTAGTCTGCCCATTTCCCTACCTAATGGATACACTGCAGATCCTAGTTAACCAACAGCCTACTTCCTCCTACGTCCCACTAGAATTGCCTTATGTCTGTCCCATGCATTCTTGAATTCCCTCACTGTTTCTGACTTCACAACCTCCTCAGGAAGGCTGTTCCAGGCATCCACAACCCTCTCCATGAAAAAATACTTCCTCACATTACCTCTGAGCCATTCCCCCCATCTTCAGATTGTGCCCCCTTGTTCTTGCACATCTCTTTTTATGAAAGATGCTACCCTCTTGGACTTTGTTGATTCCCTTGAGGTACTTGAAAGTTTCTGTCATCCCCCTCCCTCCTTTCTTGAGGGTATACATATTAAGCTCCTTTAGTTTCTTTTTGTATGTTTTCTGGTGCAGACCATGCACCATTTTGGTTGTCCTCCTCTGTACAGCCTCCACCCTGTCTATGTCTTTGTGGAGATGGGGTCTCCAGAACTGTATGCAGTACTCCAGATGAGGTCTCACCAACTGTCCATACAGAAGGATAACAACTTATTTTTCCTACTGGTGATGCCTCTCCCTATGCATCCCAATATCCCTCAGCCCTCCTTACTGCCTTCTCACATTGCTGGTCCACCTTTAGGTCATCTGATATAACTACCCCAGGTCCATTTGTCTATCCCATTCATGTTTTAAGCCATCTTCTATTTGTGCCCCCACTACTTCCATTAACAATTTGTTCCAGGTGTCTGCAACTCTTTCAGTGAAGTAGTACTTTGTTTTATCCCTCTTAAACTCCCCCTCTTTGGCTACAGTTCCCTGTCTACCTCCTCCCTCTGTGCTGGAGGTCTGTAGAGCACCCCAGTGCATATTGCTATTCCACTCTCTGGCTCCAGGGTGACCCACATTACCTTGGCCTCCCCCTGTTTTCCCTGAACTTCTGTAGCCTTTATACCATCTCTGATGTGCAGGGCCATTCCCCCATCCTTTTTACCCTTCCTATCCCTCCTGAACAATGTATAGCCTGGTTACTGTACATTGACTTCCCAGCCATGATTAGCAGAGCACCATGCCTCTGTTATTGCTGCTATGGCAAGGTCTGCATCTGCCAACAAGGCCTTTAGGTCTGGAACCTTATTTACTAGGCTACGGGCATTTGTTAGCATGACCTTCCATGTTTTACAGTCTGCCTTCTCTCTGCTCTTGTTCTCCCTCTCCAGCATCTTCCCCAACCCCGGTTTCCTTTCCTATGTGCTCCTGCCCCCGTATCACTCATTATACATTCTTCTCCTGCCTGCCCCTTCCTGCCTGCTTTCACTGTTCCCATAGTCAATTTATGTTCCTGCATGTTCCCATGGGGGGGGGGTGTTCCTAAGCCTCCTGGCTGTCCCCCCTTGGCCAGTTTAAATGCTCACAGCTGAAGCATTTAAACTTCTCTCAAAGGACCAAGGATCCCTTCTCGGACAGATGCAGGCTGTCCTCCTTATATAAGCCTACATCTGCCCAGGTCAGGCCTCAGTCCCCTATGAAGCTAAAACCCTCCCTTCCACACCAATCCTTCAATCAAGAGTTGAAGGTATGGATGTGGAATGTCCTAGCTTCCCCTGTGACCTGGACAGGTAGCACCTCTGAGAATGAGATGGAGCATGCTATCTGTTTCAGGGTTCTGCCCAGCTTCCTGAAGTCATCCTGGACTCTGGCTAACTCCACACTTCTCCTGGCCAGGTCATTGGTCCCAAAGTGGACAATGACATCCAGCTGCTCCCTCATAGCTATTGCCATAGTGATTATATGGATCTGCTTCCCATTCCTCCATGCAGCAATTCCTGGGAAGCACTTGACCCCTCTCTCTCTCTCTCTCTCTCTCCTCTGCTTGGTGACCCTAACTCCACTCCCTGGACAATAAAGTCCCCCACTAGGAGAAGCTTCCCCCTCCTCCTCCTCCTTTGGGGTTCCCTGCTTCCCTTCTCTACAGCTCCATCCAGGAGGACCCTCCCATCCTCCCTGGATGCAGCCTTGGGTTCTTGAGTGGGGCTTTCCCATTCCTCCAAATCAGTGTAGGAGTTAGTAAGCAGGGCCAGTTGGGGTTGTGCTTTCAATCTCCCTCCCACACCCTCCCTGAGCTCACTGTAGTCCAATTACTTCTCTTCCCTGGCATCCTCTGCAGTAAAGGTTGTGGACCTGGTGGTCTCTGGGTGGGGGTGGATGCTGTCTTCTGCTTGGCCAGCTCTGCTCGGAGACAGGCAACCTCCTCCCTCAGTCCAGAGAGGTGCCTGCAGATAGGGCAGCATCACAGCCTCCAGAATGTCTCCCTGAAGACTGCAGCTCCACAAACACTGCACTGCACCACTCCCATCATGTCTGATTCCCTCCTCAATCAATTGCCTACTTGCCTTTGTTACTAGCCAACTCGATTACTGTAGCGCTCTGCACCTAGGGTTGTCTGGAGGTTTAGTGCATCACCTGCAGCTAGTGCAGAATACTGATGCCAGAATGTTTATGGGTACCTCTATGAGGGACCCTATCACTCCTGTTCTGTGTTATCTGCACTAGCTGCCTGTGAGTGCACACATCACCATCAAGATAGGGTTATTAACATACATGGTCCTATGTGGTCTGGCACCTGACTACCTAAAAGAGCTCTGATTCCATACTCTCCTATCCACCCCCTATGCTCCACTGAGGCTGGCTTATTAGGGAAAAGGAAGGGAAAGGGACTATTGTTTAACCAGGAGTTTGTTTCCAGATGCAACCTGGGAGCACAAAGAAGTTAAGTGATTTCCTCAGGATCACACTATGCACCTAGGCGGCTGTGGATTTAAACTCAGGTCTCCAAATCTGCAGCTCACAGCCTTAACCCACTGCGCTATACTGCCTCCTGTATTAGTTGTACCATCCTCCCATTTGAAAAAATCAGGAGATAATGCCTTTGGGGTGGCTACACCACTCCTGTGGAATTTTCTTCTACCATACATTAAGATTGCTAGCATGTTGGAGGCCTTTAAAGCATCTTTTAAAACTTATTTATTTGAAAAGGTTTTTAATCTTTACTGAATAATATATTTCTTATGACATTTTATTGTATTTTTATTATTATCTTTGTTAAGTGCTCTGAGTCACTGGATAGGGTGCTATATAAATAAAATTTGCCTTGTCTTGCCAGTACCTCCCTCATCCTATGCTCAGTTCCTGGGTTTCTATTCCCTAGGTGCACAATTTTGCACTTTCTGGCACTGAACCCCAACTGCCATGCTCCTGATCAATCCTCAAGTCTCCCAAGATCCCTACACATTTTCTCTAGCCCCTCCTGAGTGTCTGCCCTATTACATATTTTGGCATCATCTGTAAAAAAAGGCCCCTTTCAACTGGTATTTGAACATTCTGACCTTCCTTGTTCATGAGAGAGGGTCATGTAAATGATATATTCAAAATTTGGAACGAAGATGTTTTAAAATCATGACGTTATGAGTAAAAGTGCTCAAGAAACCAAAAATCACATTTTTATGTTGCCAGACGGTATTTGCTAAATTTGTGATACCGAAACTCAGTTTTCCATCCACACAGAAAATGTTGGCCTCAGATTATGTGCAACACCAAAATCCAGTTTTCCATCTGAATGGGGAACCTTGGTGTCTCAGATTAGTTGTGGCACCAAAAATCAGTTTTCCACGTGCACTGGAAATTGGCAACCCAAAACTCAGTTTTATGTCCGCATAGAGAATTTTTGTGTCTCAGGAGGCAGTATAGCACAGTGGTTTAAGCTCTGAGCTGCAAACCTGGAGACCTGGGTTTCAATCCCACAGCCCCCACTTGCATACTGTGTGACCTTAAGCCAGTCACTTAACTTTCTTGTGCTCCAGGTTGCACCTGTAAACAAGCTTCAGCATAGTGTGTCTCTCCTGGTTAAAAAAAAAAAAAAAAACACTTACAGCACAAAATCTCCCTTGTCCATGTTCACAGGATGTTTGTGACCCCACAATTTAGTTTTCCATCCACACAGGGAATTTTAGTGTATCAGATTACTTGCAGCACCAAAACTCCATTTCCTGTGCACATGGGAAATTGACAACCCCAAATTCAGTTTTCTGTCCACATAAAACATTTTGGTGTCTCGGATTACTTGCAGCACCAAAACTCCATTTTCTATGTGCACAGGAAACTGGCAACCCAAAACTCTGTTTTCCATCTGCATAGAAAATGTTGGTGTCTCAGATTACTTGTGGATCCAAAAAACAGTTTTCTGTGTGCATGGGAAATTAGCAACACCCAAACTCAGTTTTGGTGTTGCACAAAAATTGCCCATTTCAGTAAAATGGGAGCCAGAGTCCCAAAAAGGATTTTTGGCTTGTTTTGAGAAAAACAAACAAACAACAGACTCTTTCTTAATGGATCCCATTTAGCCAGAGTCATGTGTTTTTTTTTTTTTTCAAATACTTTATATTTATGTAGTTTCAATTTGTTTTACTCTGTGAAAAACAAAATAAAATGGCGGCCATCACAATCTGAAAAGTTTTTTGTGAGACCCCAAACACACACATTTTGAGATAATGACATGCTTTTGAAAGCAACATTTTAGTGTCTTATCAGAGGGTTATCCAAAAACCCTACTGAGCATGCTCAGAAGCCAGGTGTCAAAACCTCATGACTCTGTAATCAATAAAAATTTGCTTACAAAACCTTCCAAAAGCACAGCCTTGGCACAAGCCCTTTCAGCCCTGAAAGTTTTGGAAAAAAGTCCATACCATCTAGGCTGTAGATGAGAGCAAAATAAATGTCAGAAAGGTGCCAAAAGTGATGCTTTTTCTTTATTTGCATTGATGCTTTTTCTGTATTTGCAACAAATCTGCGTCTCAGAATCCAAATAAGCGGCCATCATGAAACATGCCATATCCTGAGAACAGCCTATACCAAATTCTGGGCAATTTCATTAAACACCACCAAAGATACTGAGGTACAAAGATAGGGGTTTAACATGGAGACCTCCGCTCAACCCTAGCTATACTTGCACTGCTGTGCAAGTATAATATATATTTAATTATCATATAAATGATCTTTTGCCTATCAACCTGCACAATATGAGGTGGCAACGGAACAGAAAGCTGAGCTCTAGATGTGCAAAACTCATGTACCAATAATAAGATCATGCTCAGGCACACTTAAAAATCACACAACCATGATTGGTGATCTGATTCAAGCTCTGTTTTATTAAAACTACATCACAGCAGCATACACAGGTAATGCCAAATGTTTTCAAGCTTTTTCCCTTCCTCTTTTGCCTATCAGAATATGATTCCTCTGATTAAAATGTACTTGATGCTGGCTTACATACTAACATACTAAAATGTTAGCAGAATAGGCCTAACGGTCTCTCGGGTCAGCTCAATTTTCAGCACCCGCACTGAGGGCCGATTTTGGTGTGCCCCCCCCCTTGGGTTACACTGTCCCCTGTCCCCGATGTTCCACCTGTATTGTGCCTGGTCAGATTTACCCTCCCCCTGTACCTGTCCCATCCCCTCTTAAACCCGTTCACAGTCTCCACCTCTACCAGTTCCCTGGGTAGTGCATTCCATGGCTCCACCACCCTTTTAGTGAAATGACATCTCCTCTTCCCTCTGAGCCTGCCCCCTTCCAGCTTACACCCGTGACCTCTTGTTGCCCCACCCTCCTTCCTTTGCAGCACCCTGACTGGGCCTCTTTTATTGATCCCTTTCATGTACTCAAAGACCTCTATCATGTCCCCCTGTCCATCCTCTCCTCCAGGGTGTACATGTCAAGCTCCTTGAGCCTCTCTTCATAGGTCCTCTCCCCCAGGCCCCAGGTCATTTTGGTTGCCCTCCTTTGGACCCTCTCTAGGAGTGTAATGTCCCTCTTTAAATGTGGTCTCCAAAACTGTACACAATACTCGAGGTGAGGCCTAACCAAGCAGTTGTCAGTGGAAGGATCACTTCTGCCATTCTGGAGGTAATCCCCCTCGCGATGCATCCCAGCATCCTAGTTCCCCTTGCCACTGCCCTTCTACAGGTCTCTGAGTTGTTCATTTTGACATCTACTACTACCCCCAGGTCCCTCTCACCCTCCATGATTTGAATCATGTCTCCTCCCAGGGTGTACTCCTGACCTGGATTTCTGACTCCCAGGTGCAGAATCTTGCACTTCCGCACATTGAATTTTAGTTTCCATTTTCCCAACCACCTTTCCAGAGCCTCCAGATCCTCCTGCAAGGCCACCCTCCCCTCCTCCCCATCCGCCACTGCACCCAACTTTGAGTCATTTGCAAAGAGACTCATCTCACTCCTGATCCCCCTCCTGATGTCTGAGATATAGGCGTTGAACAGGAGTGGCCCCAGCACTAACATCTGGGGAACCCCACTAGTAACCCACCTTGGGGATGAGGCTAACCCTCCAACCACCACCTTCTGAGTATGCTCAGAGAGCCAATTTCCTATCCTTCTTCTGTATGTATTTCTAATTGTTCAGATTTTGTTACACTGCGTATCAAAAATTCAAGGAAATTGACAAAGATTGGGTTTAGAGATGTGAACTAATCTGGTATTTTTTTATTCTCTCACTGCTACCTGATCTTTACTTTTTTCTGGCAAGAGTGAATCTGGCAACTGTCAATGAGATAAAAAAAACAGTTTGAACCACAGGGAGTGATCGGCTATGAAAACAATACCAAGTGAGCTGACCGAATGTGTCAAATAAGCTACTAGTAGGGATCCTGATGGTGAAGCAAGATTGTGCTTTTTTTTAAAAAACTAGATTAGAAAGGGTACAGTATAATAAGCTGTTTCTGAAAGCACATGTCAAACAAAAACCACCTGAAAAAGCATTACATTCTCTTGACTGTCTCCAGCACAACATGTCACTCCTGAATTAACGTCACAAGCTGAGTGAAACAGAGCAGTCTGACCAAAAACAGAAAAACCTGATGATTGTGATCTTGCTAAGATATGACATTTGGTTTGAAAATAGATACAGCATATGTGCATCTATGATCAGAAATCCTAGTTTAATATAATGGGATGTACAGTAGTACATTTGCAAGTGATCTTTGTGTTAGGTGTTTTTGGATTTTCTCATTGCTCCCCAATCTTTTCACATCATACCTGATTTTAACACTGAACCTGATTTTTAAACTTAAAAAGCTAATGTACTGCCTGGAATTAATAGTCATTTTCAGATGCAGATATCACTTCCAATATCTGAAGTATTTTTTTTAATTTCTGTTTATTAATTTGAAGATTATCCACCTGGCAGTACTGGGCTGATTTGCGGAACAGCACTCTGTTTGGAGGCTAAAAAAGTCAGCTGTGTTCCTCCCACTACATCATCGGAACTCTGATCAAACACACTGAGGCACCACAATCCTTGCAGTCTGAGCAGTGACTTTCACAAGTTACCAATCAAAATGTCAGAAATTGACATCACTAGTAACCAAGAAGAGCCAATCCCTGCTGCTTCATGTGAAAGAGAATAATCTGCCAGTGAGAAATGATTCTCTTTGGTTACTAGTGATGTCACAGTCAGCGTGGTCTCAGTGTGATGTAGTGGGAGGAACAAAACTGACTTTGTTTAGCCTCCAGAGTGCTACTCCACACATCACACTAGTACTGCCAGGTGAAAAATATTCTAATTAGCAAATAAAAAAGAAAAAAAATACTTGAGATATAAAAAGTCATAGCTGACTACATCTGAAAGTTACAATTAATTCCAGGCAGTTTCCGGGCAGTACACTAGCTCTTTAAATAGCTTAAAAAAAGAAACAAAATATTGACTTCTATCCCCCAAGAAAATCATTTCACACCAATCCACATCTAGTTTTACAATTTAAACTTTTATATTTTTTTCCCCTAAACAAGAGCATACGAACATACAAAATTGCCAGCAGATACAGGCCATTCGGTATATCTAGTCTGCTCGAGTGTGCAGCACCTCAGTCAATTCGACTACAGCTGCCCCCCTCCCCCATATGCCCTCCCCGTCTCATGCCCCCTCCCAGTTTGTACCTTCCCCTTAAATCTGTCCCACCCCCTCTTGAAGACTCCAACAATCTGCAGTGATACGACTTCTTCTGGAAGAGTGTTCCACCCTGCCATTACCCTTTCTATGAAATAGTGCCTCCTCAGTTTCCTCTTGAACCTGCCCCCTTCCAACTTCATAGAGTGTCCCCTGGTTTCCCTTCTGCCCTTCAGATTAAGCATACACCTGGCGTCTACTCTGTTCAAACTCTTCAGGTACTTGAAGGTCTCAATCATACCCCCTCTCTCCCTTCTTTCCTCCAGGGTATACATATTGAGCTCTCTTACTCTCTCCTCATATGGTCTGTCCCCCAACCCCAGGATCATTTTTGTTGCCCTGCGCTGTACCCCCTTCCAACATTTTTTGATGTCCCTTTTCAAGTAGAATTGCATGCAATACTTTAAAAAATTTTTTTTTTTTTTAATTTTTATAGCGCCTTTCAAAACAAGGCACTGTACATAAACTCAGATACAGATAAATATAAATATGAGTTAAAAGCAGGAACAATAGAACAAATTAAACATAGTTAGGGAAGGCTAAATTAAACAAATAAGTTTTTAGCTCAATTTTAAACCTATTGACAGCCAGGCATTCTCTTAACCAATGAGGTAGAAAATTCCACAGGGTTGGAGACAAAAAAGAAAAAGCACGGGCACCAGATGTCTTCAATCGCACCCTGAGAATCTCTAGCAATCCCTCGTCGTCGGATCGGAGAGGATGGAGGGGGCAGTAGGGTACCAGGAGGTGTTGCAGGTAGCTGGGTCCCTGATCATGTAGGGCTTTAAAGGTTAGCAAGCCAACCTTAAAGGTGAGCCACCACTGAACAGGCAGCTCGTGGGTATAGGCGTAATATGACTGGACCTAGAGGTCCCAGTCAAGAGCCTGGCAGCCACTTTCTGCACCAGCTGCAAGTGGCGGATATCAACCCCTGGTAGCCCTAGGTAGAGGGAATTGCAGTAATCAAGATGGGTAGTGACAAAGGCATGGACCAATGTTGGAAGATCGTCAGGAGGAACCAAGTGTTTCACCCAGGCAATATTCCTCAGTTGGTAAAAAGAGGATTTAATGATGACCGACACCTGGGACTTTAGTGTCAGACCATCATCAAAAATAATGCCCAGGTTACACACCTGGTCTGAGGTAGTGAGCGGTATGTCATCAGGTAATAAATCTGATGGCTGTCCAGCCCCCAAACCTGCCCCCGGATGACCAGGGTCCACTACCAACACTTCAGTCTTATCTGGATTCAGTCTCAGCCAGCTAGTACTCATCCAAGTTCTGATCTCAGTAAGGCAATTATTTGGCACAGAGAGTGCATCATTTTGTCTGGGTAGAAAGGACATATACATTTGAGTATCATCTGCATAGCAGTGAAAACTCAGACTGTATCGCCTGATGATATCTCTCAATGGCAGCATGTACACTGCAAACAACATGGGGGCCAAAATGGAGCCCTGTGGCACCCCACAGGGCAGGGGGTGAGCACCAGAGGAATAGATTCTGGTGACAACTCTTCAAGACCTGCCCGCGAGGAATGAATGAAACCATTTGAGGACCGTACCAGACAGCCCACAAAAAAGCCGCAGGCACTCCAGCAGCACACCATGGACTACAGTGTCAAATGCAGCAGAGAGATCAAGAAGGACCAGAATGGTACATCCCTTTCTATCTCTAGCCATTAGGAGGTCATTTAATACCCGGACAAGTGCAGTCTCCGTGCTATGCTTCTTCCTAAAACCAGACTGGAGAGTATCATAGACATTGTGAGTTGTGAGATGATCGTCCAATTGCAGCACAACCTCTTTTTCAATAACCTTACCAACAAATGGCAGGTTAGAGATAGGCCTATAGCTGGCTAGACAATCTGGATCCAGGCAGGATTTCTTAAGGAGTGGTTGAACAACCGCCTCCTTGAGGGGGTCTGGGAAGACCCCCCTCTTCAAGGACTTCCAGACAATTTCAGCAAGGATCGGGCAGATAACATCTACGCATCCCACTAAAAAGGGTGCAGGGCCCAGATCCAAACTACAACTTGTAGAACAAAATGTTTGGATGATCTTCACAATGTCCATGAATTCTGGCCGGCAGAAATCTGACCAGATAGACTGAGTGCATGCCACTTCCTGCCGATCTCTACAATCCCTCATAGGAGAGGTTGGACCGATGCCAGACCTGATGCTGGCAACCTTATCTGTGAAGAACTGAGCAAACTCCTCGCATTTCAGCTGAGAAGAGGCTTCTCTGGGCTGAAGACAGACTGGATTGCACAGTCTGTCAACAGTCTGGAAAAGCTGAGCTGGTCGATTCTGCACAGCAGAAATCTCCCTGGACAGGAATTCTGCCTTCTTATGTGTGATTTCTGATTGATAGCTATCATAATGTGCCATCAACCTAAGCCTGTCAGCAACAAGGCCGGACTTCCACCAGACTCTCTCCTTCCTTCGGCCAACTCATCTCAACTCCTTCAAGGAACCATCAAACCAAGGGCTCCTTGGGCGAGGGGTGAGAGGCTGAACACAAACAGGAGCAATCTTGTCCTGGGCATCTCCCACAGCCTTATTATAGGCTAATACAAGATCACCTGGACTCATGCATTCACCTGATAAGACTGATAGGTCCAGCATCGCAGATAGGTCACTGGGGGTAATTCCCCATAAAGGGCGGTACTGAACCATCTCCATAGGGGCAGACCTATTAGGGGGACCCTGAAACTAAATCTTATGGTGTGATAGTCAGACCAGCTGACTGGTTCCATCCCCAAGTTGGCTAGCTCCATACCCAAAAGGAAGATCAGATCCAGCGAGTGACCCCCTACATGGGTTGAGGAGGTAACTACCTGTGTAAGGCCCAGCGTTGTCATCAGCTGGAGGAGATTTTGACCAAAATGCGAGAGTTCATCATCAACCCAGGCATTGAAGTCCCCCAGAACTATCCATCTGGGGGACCACAACACCATGTCGACGATGAAGTCTGCTATCTCCTGCGGGAATTCTCCGCCATCTCCTGGTGGACGGTAGATGAGGAGTATCCTGCAGCCTACAGCCTCTCCCAGGATATACTCAAAGGATTTGGTACTTCCCAATGGCACATCCACAAGGCCCAGCTCAGTCTTAAATATAATGGCCACACCCCTGCCCCTACGATCCAATCTTGGGCGGTGTATCACCGAGAACCCAGCCAGAACTGCAGAGGCCAATACAGGGCCTGCATTTTCATCCTGCCAGGTTTCAGAGATGTAAGCCAGATCAGTTGTTCCAACCAGATCAGCTATGATAGCTGTCTTGTTCTTGACAGATCTGGCAGACCTCGGCACCTGCCCGCTAACATCGAAGCCCTTGGGTTTGGAGACAAGACAGGGAAGACCTCTATCCTGACTCCATTTTGTCCCAGGGTACCTCTTGGACCTCACGACTCAAATCCGCCCTCCCCTTTCCTCTCCCCCACCAGGCCCAGCTCTCCCCCTTCTTATATGCTTTCTAATTATCCCCAAGGCACGACACCTAAAATAGGTGTCAGATGATAATGGGGGACATTCAATGGGGTGTAATTCCCTGAGCCTGGTGGGGGAGTAGTGCCTGACCATTGCTAAACCTCCCCAACACATTATTATATGAAGTAGTAAAGCAAGAACACGACACTCTAAAATCTAAAAACCCACCCCAAAATAAAAATCCAATAAATCTAATCTTAATAACAATACTCTTATACCCTAAATTATAAGAGTAGACAGGCTAGATAATAAATGAAACTCAATAAAATCAAAGTAATCCCAAATCTCCCCAAATTAAAACTCATAAAACAACTATCCCCCCCAAAAAAATTAGGACAGCTACAGCTCTAAATTAAGTTGCTTGTTATTTTCCAATAAAACGTATTGTCAAATGTCTTTGTATAATACTGCTTCAGGAATTTGTCAAGTCCTTTTAAAGTCAGTACAACAGGGGTAGCTCTCACCCAACCCCTGTCAAAATAAAATGCCCAGAAGAACGTGGCCCCTCTCACTGCTACAAAAACTGAATTTTAAGAAGTATTAAGTTCCACCGAGGCTTTATCACTGCCTCCAAAGTAGGGAAAGATAATTATAGTACCTGCCAATGGTATAGTCTGGAGCGAGATGGAAGGATGCAGCAAACCTGTTGAGGGTCGAACCAAAAAGAGAGATGACTTAGGTGTAAATATTATTGACCCTAGCACAGCTCAGAGAAGGGGCCTTTGAAAAAAGACACCCCACTAAGCCCACCGATGCCACCCAGTAAAACTCAGAGGCAGCAGTGTGGCACAGGAGAGAGAATATTCCACCAGCCTTCTGGCTGGTACCTTCAATCCCCATGGGAGCTCCAAAGACCAGGCACCCACCACAGTAGCCTCTACTCTAGGTGTGGTCTCACTAGGGAGCTGTACAGGGGCAAGATGATCTCCCCACTCCTAGAAGTAATCTCCCTTGCTATGCACCATAGCATCCTGTTTGCCTTTGCTGCTGCCTTCCTGCACTGAGCAGAGTGGTTCATCTCCCTGGTTACCAGCACTCCAGATCCTTCTCCTCCTCCTCCTTGGATTTTGTTAATGGGATACCCTTCAGCCAGTAACTGTGTCTTGGGTTCTTGCCTCCTAAATGCATCACTTTGCACATCTTGGCATTGAAACCAGCTACCAAGTATGAGACCATTCTTCCAGTTTTACCAAATCCTCCTGAAGTACTTTTGACCCCCCCATCTACCTCTGCACAAATCTTTGTGTCATCTGTGAAAAGACTGATCTTGCTGTTAATCCCTACTGCAATGTTGGCTGTGAAAATGTTAAACAGAACCGGTCCCAGCGCCAAGCCCTGAGGTACACCACTTGTTACTACCCTGGGTTCAGATGACTCCCCCCCCAACTACTACCTTCTGCTGTCTACCCTGCAGCCAGTTCTCGACTCATCTGACCAGTTTCGTCCCTGCTCCCAGACTCTTCAACTTGCAGGTCAGCCTACTGTGTGGCACTGAGTCAAAGGCCTTGCTGAAATCCAGATATAGGACATCCACCACATGTTCCCTGTCCAGTGCCCTCATAACCCAGTAGTAAAAATCAACCAAGTTCGTCTGGCAGGATCTGCCTGAGACAAACCCATGCTGCCTGCTGTCCTGGAGGTTGTTATCCTCAAGAAATTGCACCAGCCTTTCCTTGGGATTGTCTCCATCAGTTTTCTTTCAAATACAGTAAAGCTTACCGGTCTGCAGTTCCCTGGTTCATCCTTGGGCCCAATCTTATGGAGAGGTACCACATATTCTTCCCTTCAGTCCCTGGGCATGCACCCTGAGTTTAGAGAGGTACTGACCGGGATCGCCAAAAGCCCTGCCAGAACCTCTGCTAACTCTCTCAGCACCCTGGGGTGGACTCCATCTGGGCCAGGTGCCTTGTCCGCCTTCAGGGACTTAAGGCCCTTCCTCACCCTCACCTTTCCACCATGATTTCTCCATCCATGGTTGCTTCTCCCCCACCCTTTCCCACCTTGCCCTTCCTCTCAGGTATGGGCCCATCCCTCTCGTTGGTGAAGACTGAACAGAAGTATTCATTAAGTACTTCTGCCTGCTCCGCCCCATTTTCTACCCACCCACTAACCTCCATTTCCTAGCCGCTTTTGCTGCCCTTACCACTCTGCTCACTTCTCTGGATTTCTTCACATATTCTTCTTTGTCTTCTGCCCTGTTGGATCACTTGTAGGTTCAAAATGCATTCCTCTTTTCCCTCACCTTCTCTCCTACCTCTACTCATCCAACTAGGTTTCTTGGTCCTGGCTTTCTTGCTCTGGCTCTTGACACACGTTTTAGTGGCTTCAGCCAGTCCTGTCTTGATGACTGCCCATTTTTGTTCCATGTCCATTTCTGGGTGGATGCTTGCCATATGACTTTCCAGTATGTTTTCCATCCTGCCAAAGGCTGCCCTTTTGATGTCCCGGACCCTAGTTCTTGTAGTGGCTACTTCCCTACCCAGGGTGATAGAGAACCACTGTGCGGTGGTCACTGCTTGCCAGAGGTTCCTCCACTCTTACATCCCTGACCTTTTCCCCATCTTCCAATACCAGGTCTAGTATATTTTGCTCCCTCGTTGGCTCCATTACCCTCTGGGTAAAGAAGCCATCCTAGAATGCTTTCAGCAGGATCTGTTCCCTGGCACAATTGGTTGCCGGGATGCTCCAATCTACCCTTGGTAGATTAAAGTCATCCACCACCACTGTGCTCCCTTTGCCACTATATCTCCTTATCTGTTCCCCCAGTTCCATGTCAGTGTCCTCCTTCTTAGATGGAGGTCTATAAACATCCCCCAGACAGATCTTGGTCCTTTTCTGGCTGTGTAGTTGCAGCCAGATTACTTCCGACCTGCCCTTCTCCCCTTCATCCCTGTTACATCTGATCCCTTCCCTTATGTAAATGGCAACCTTCCCCCAGCCTTCCCTTTATATCTATCCCTCTGGAATAGTTTGTACCCTGGGATGGTTAGGTCCCAGTCATGGTGCCTGGTTGCCCACATCTCAGTAATGGCAGCTATGTCCACCGCTCCCTCTACCATCAATGGCTGCAACTCTACCAACTTGTTCCCCAGGTTCCTAGTATTTAGTGAAGTCATTCTCCACACTCAACCTATCCTTCCTGCTTCCTTACCCTTCACTCTAACTCCTATTTTGCCTAAGGTCTTCTCTATCCCTGTGGTGGTGGGAGGTCCATGGGACCCCCTCTCCTGGTGATTTCCAGCTCCAGTGCCTCCCCCCTACTTAGTTTAAATGATACCTCTTGTTGATGAAATCCCCCAGCTTCTGCTTCAACACCTGTGAACCTGCCCTGCTGAGGTGTAACCTATACCCTGCATAAAGATCTGTGTTATCTCATGTTCTACCCCAGTCCCCCACTAAACCATACCGCTTGGTCCCACACCATTACCTCAGCCACTGGTTGAATTCACTGATTCTTCTTTTCCAGTCTGTACTAGCCCTTGGCACTGGCAGAACTTATGAGAAGGCTACTGTTGTTCCCTCTTTGCTGCATACAGTAGTTTTCCCACTTTCCTGAAGCTGTCTTGTATCTCCTCTGTCCTTCTCCCTTCCATATCATTCATTCCTAGGTGCACCATAAGAGCAAAACATTACAGTATACAAAATACTACACACATGCTGCTCTCCATTCAAAAACATTGAAACTCTTCTGTGCATGCGTTACATTACCTAAAAGCCAGGCAGGAAAGACCACACCATGATTTTTCTAATATTAATATCTTAACACATACAAAGCTCTTAAACTTCAAATGCCCCAGGAATTCCTTCTATACCATTATACACAACCACATAACGTTTTCTATTCAAAGATCCATAGTTTTTTTCTCTAGACAAGAGCAAACATTCAGGCAAAAACCCCATTGAAAATCTGAAAAAAATACTTTTGTTCACATTTTTATTTCTCTAAAAATACTGATGTGGTTTATCTGAACTTTTCAGGGATTGTAGCTACTGCCATGGACAACAAATCCTGAAAGTTGCATGCAAAATT
Source organism: Neoceratodus forsteri (assembly GCA_016271365.2). Classification (NCBI taxonomy): domain Eukaryota; kingdom Metazoa; phylum Chordata; order Ceratodontiformes; family Ceratodontidae; genus Neoceratodus; species Neoceratodus forsteri. Next base: position 988,755,673 of record CM028131.1, on the reverse strand, counting down.
AGTACTTGCTGCAAACACAAAATGGGTTTAATATAGAACTCACCTGTGAGACTAACTGTAGGGGTGCTACCATGCCCCTATAATACTAGTTCCAAGTCTGTTATAGTTCCAACTAAACAGGCCTTGTAATAACCTCAGTGGGTGTTTCTGATTTGCATGCTAGGTTTAAGTGCCATGATGTTGTTTATGTCCCATATGAACCACAGTTTTAAGGTAGGACATGGATGTACTTGTGCCAGCAATGGAAGAGCAGAGCAAGCACATAAACTACATCCTGCAGTTCTAAAATGGTACTTGTTACCTGTGTGTAAATCAGAAACACCCACTAAGAGAACTAAAAAACCTCTAGAGATGGAACAGTAACAGAACTGGAACCAGTATTTAAAAATCAGCTCTTTCAGTTGAAAATGGGTTATAGGTTCAGAGTAGTTCTCCTTTAAGTATGGTTCCAAGTATGTTCTCCTAATAGCCACATAAAGTAGGCAACTTAACAGGTAGTGTCACAAAGTTTCACAAACTTTTGGTTGATGAGAACAAAGTCAATCAGAATATTAAACATTAATATCATTATAGCGGGCCCACCTGTGCAGTAGTAGAGCTACTGCTTGCGACACCAGTGACCCGAGTTCAGTAGCGAGCCTGGGTTTCTGGAGTGCCGGCCGGGGGAGAAGGATCGAGCACTCATAGGGCTGCTCTCCTTCTCTGGGAAGGGCGGGCTGCAGTCCTCGCTGCTATACTGCCACCTGGGTGACCACGGGTGGAGGTACAGCTGAGGACACAGTAAACACAGGGAGGGGCAGACATCGGCCGAGTGCCTGGAATGAAGGTACATCTCTGCATGTCTTTGTCTCATTGGCCCTCCTTGAGTGCTGGCATCTGCAGGAGGCAGGACCAGAAAAACAAGGAAAAACCCCACATCTGTGCCAGGAGATGGCCCCTACACTGGTGACTGGGGGGAGCCAGGGGAGCAGCTCTGGGTGTCCACTCCACTCAAGATACAGAGGGGGGATGGGGGAGTCCCCCTGCGCCCCACCCCGGGGAAGGGGTTCCAGGATGCTTGAATGGTTATGAGGGTGGGGCACTTAAGGGGGTAGACATCTTCAGGTCCTATCATTGCAGCCTGTGCGGTTGCATTGGGGATCCTGATGGAAGGGGCAGCCGTGGTGATGATGGGGGCATAAAGAATAAGTTAAAAAATATATATATATCATTACAGTGGCTGAGCATATTAACTGATCACCTTGTCAAAACATTGGACTGGAATCTTCAATCAAAATATTTCACTTTTGAGCAGTAAATGCTTAGAACATTATTTAAAATTGCTTTGATATTATGACTCCTTTATTTGTTTGCAGCTAAAGTTTATAAAAGGTCTTGATATGAATGACATCTTGCACTTGTCACCAAGAAGTGGTATAAAAATAAGTTTTATTTAAAAGGTAAAGAAAAGAATGTGTAAGCTACACATTGCAGGGACTCCAAAACTGCATGGTGAACCGATAATATATCCAGTTCACAAAATAATGGTGATAGCAGTGAACAAGTGAAAAATTCTAGAACTAAAAGAATTAAAAAGAAAATACAAAAAGGGAAAAGAGGATTACATAAAAGGACTGCTAATATAGTGCTAGCATGGCCTAATGTTAAATGCAAGGAACAACAGAAGACATCCATCAAAAACAAAAAAAGGATGAGAGAAATAGAATTACACATTTAAAATGAACTTTATAGTGATAATGAATGGTATGAAGTTCAACTAATAAAAGGGCAAAAAAGGGGTAGAACAGCAGACCATTTTGAACTTCCTTTGTTAAATCATTTTGATCCATTAATAGAACTGGAGGACCATGTAGTGACCAACATGACTCCTGAATCTGTCATAACACTTCAGGCTATACCAGAAAACAACCAACAACAACCTAATAATGCATTACTTAAACAGGAGAGAATGACTACTGAAAAAAAAGTTATTGATGGACATTCATAGTGAGGGTGCCGAGTTAACTAATAATATGAGATGGATGAAGAGGGTACCCAGATAGCGTCACATATGGAAATGGACAAAGCCGTCAAATAGGGATGTGACAGTTGTAAGGGATTCTAGCATCAAAAATTTCGACCACCAAATATGTAGTATTAACCAATCAAATAGAACTCTTTCAAGTTTTAGTGGGGCTAGATTAAGTGATATTACTGCTATGATAGATAACATCTTGCAAAACTCAAGCACTAATCCACTGGTTATTATACACGCAGGATCTAACGATACATGGCATATGTCAACACAAAATATTAAACAGGGGGAGTCACGTGATGCAGTGGTGCTGAGAGGCTGCTTGCTGTAGAGCTCCTGCCTTCCCCCTCACAAATTCCTATTCTTTGCTACTTTAAAGCCATCTACTAAGCTTTAAACGAGTGATAAAGCCTTTCTAATGCCAGAAGATCTTTAGTGGTTCGAGATTGGGGTGTAGATTGCCTTATTTGTTGATCGTGATGGCTGACATGGAAATGAAGGCCCGGAGTCAGGCATATCCCCCTACGCCAGAAAAACCTCCAAAAAGCCAGGAATAACAGTGCAAATTCATCTTCGATCGACTAAACATTCTACCAGTAGAGGATCCAATACAGTTGCTGGTACTACGCTAACAGAAGAACGCCCTTGAAGAGTTATCTCCTTTAAAGATACCCTACAGCAGATCTCCAAAGAAATCAAATCAATGAGACAGGAATCGCGGATCTCTCGAGGAGAGTGGGGGATTGAAACCAGAATAACATCTATGGAGAAGTGGCAACAGAAAACAGACCTAAATCATTAAGCTGACAACAGCTACAAAACTCCAGCTGAAAACTGAAGATCTGGAGGGACGGAGTCGACGAAACAACGTGTTAATCTTGGGCTCCCAGAGTTAGAGGAGGAGGCGATACCTCACGCTTCATCCAGCATTTCTTCAATAAAGTAGTGGGCCCCTCACCTATTCACCAACAATATCATATTGAGAGAGCCCACAGGTCTCTTAGGCCCAGGCCACCTCCGCCTGCCCCCAGGCCTATAATTGTCAAGTTTCTAAGTTACCTGGATCGCCAGCACGTCCTCACAAAGGTAAAAGAACTGGAGTCTATCTTGTGGAATGATACCAAGCTCAGGATCACGCAGGATCTACCTCGGGAGGTGAGACAAAAAAGGGCTGCCTTCCACCCTGTAGTGAAAAAACTGATTGCTGCTGGGAAAGCCTTCAGGATGAATTATCCTGCCAAACTCCTTGTGCAGGTGGATGGCGCATGGTATCCCTACGAAAATCCGGAGGAGGCAATGTCTGGACTGGCGAAATTGCTCCCGGACCTGTTTAAGTGACTTACACTAGATTATCTACCTAATAGTCTCCTCATGTTGGGTGTTTGTTATTGCTTTTAGTAGAATTGCTGGCTCTGCAAAAGATCTCCTTTGGTGTTCATTGTTATTATTACTATCATAAGTATGTTAGTACTTACTGGGCCTGTTAGTTGTGCCCCAGTATCTGGCTTGTACTCCTGGTGGTGGCTGCCTTTGCCCTTCTGCTGAGGTGTCCTCCTGAGAACGGCGTGGTTGTAGGCCTAATAGAGTGAGGCGGTGAGGCCTACTCGGCCTGCAGCCGATTCTGTGGCGACTATATTCCTCAGTGACTCATGGGGTACTGACATGCACGGGTTCAGTTTCCGGAGGACTTGATTGCGGTCGGACCGTTTTGGTCCGTCAGCACATCTTTCCCCATGCCTTTTCCTCCTGGTCTTCCGGATTCAATGCGAGCAGGCCTGCCATGGAATAGGAATCCTTTGCCTTGCTATTTCTTTTCAGGTACTGTTATTTTCTCCTTTCAGGATTGTCCAATTGAATTAAGGGAACGATTTAAGTGCCCCTCTTCCGCTTTTATTATTTACTTGTTCCGCTGTGGGGGGGAGGGTTCGTATGGCATAGGAAGCTCAGTGCCATGCTTTGCGACCTGTTGGGATTGGTCTGGGTACCCCTCAGGGGATTTTTCACAGGTGATATCATACTCCTCGGAGTTTGGTGGTCAACTGTTTGGTTATGGGTTATAAAGGTTGTTGGGTCTTATACCGTTATTTGAGGATACTTGGGGTACAAGTGGGGGAAGGAATTTGGTTGTTTGGGTATTCTGGTTATTCTGGCTGTTTGTAGTTGAGATGACAGTGATATTGTATCTTTCTTACAGCAGTTGCTGGATACAGGGGTGGGGGATTGCTATCGTTGTTTTATTGGGACTTGTGGGGTTCGCCAACTAACTCTGTTTATTCTATGTTGCAATGGTATTTTACTGCTGATTGGTGGACACTTACTTACATTTGTTTTATTCGAAGCGATACTTTGGATTACTTTGGGGGGGTGGATAGACGGTGTCACCACTGTTCGGAATGGGTGGGGGAATCTGGGTTCAGCTCATTCAAAATTACTCTGGTTCCTAGAGGATGGCTATGGACGTTATTAAAATAGCTAGTTGGAACGTAAGAGGGGTCAGAGAGGCCAAGAAGAGGACCAGAATATTGTTTAACTGCTCGTTGCTTGAAGTTGATATTCTGTTTCTACAAGAGACCCACATAACAGTGGCTGAAACTAATATACTGAGAGTTAAAGGATTTTCCCAAATTTTTGTTGCTGGGGACTCATCGGAAGCTAGGGGAGTTGCTATTATGATAAAGAAAAGCATACCCTTTAACCCAGTAAAGGTTGTCCAGGATCCAGAGGGTAGATATATTTTGGTGCAGGGATCCCTTTATAATTCCGCTATAGTCTTGGGCTCTGTTTACGGTCCTGTTGGGGGGAATGCTTGTTTTATAATGCAGCTAATTGACAAATTAAGCACCTTTCTGCCAATTCCCTTGGTTCTGGAAGGGGACTGAAACATAGCCCCATCGCAAGAACTGGATAAAACTTATAGACCACTAAAATCCCCATCTCCTGCACAATTGGCGCTACGGGATTTGGGTAGCATGTTAGGTTTAGTGGACCCTTGGAGGACTTTGCACCCTTCCAACAAGAGCTATACCTTTTTTTCCCCGCTTCATAATTCATGGTCTAGGCTGGATTATTTTTTATTAAGTACCTTTCTCATGACTAAGATATCCTCAGCAGGCATTGAACCCATAGTAGTCTCCGATCATGCTTTAGTATGGTTCCGTTTCACTCCCCTCTCCTTGACACAACGCGACACGATTTGGAAACTTAATACTCAGATACTAAAAGATGAACATTCCCTTACTCAGGTCAGATCCCTCATTGGAGACTATTTGGATAATAACCGTGGTTCAGTGACTAGGATGGATATTCTTTGGTGTTCCTAAATGTTTTTGAGAGGAGAATTCATCAAAATCTCCTCCAGGAGAAAGAAACTCAGGACTAAAGATTCCTTTTTCTGTCAGGTCAGATTAAGGCAGCAGGATTCTAGCTACCTCTAAATCACTAAAATGTCTAGAGCAGCTGCATAAACTTAAAATGAGTATGAAGGACTAATCCGGAAAAGACTGAGTTTGCCCTGTTGAGAACCAAGGCTAAATACCTAGATCAAGGGAGAAGCCGAGTAGGCTCTTGGCCCTGAAGCTTAAGGAAACAGAGACTCTAGACTAGTCCCAGCTTTGGAAGCTCAAGATGGCTCCATTAAGACAATGCCCAGGGATATTGTGGAAATCTTTAGAGCATTTTGTCATAGCCTATATGGAGTGCGCAACCCCCTTCCCAGTCAGCCATAGAGGCGTCTTTGGATCAATCTCCCTACCTATCTTTCTGACGACCAAATAGCTTCTCTCTTCTCCCTTATCTCTGAAGGAGGTGGAAGAGGCCATCCATAGTCTTTCACCGGATAAAGTTCCTGGACCCGACGGTTTACCCGCCAACTTCTATAAGGCCTTCTGTCAGGATCTGGCTCCAACACTTCTGGAGTTTTACAATTACTTATTGTCTTCTGATCTGTTGGATCCATCCTTGTTGGAGGCTATTATTATCCTGATTCCTAAGTCGGAAAAACCCTCTCTGAATCCAGCTAACTATAGGCCCATCTCACAGCTTAATTGTGATATCAAAATACTGTCTAAGATTCTGGCTTCACGTATTAAACAGGTTTGGATTTCACTTTTGAGCAGAGAGCAAGTGGGTTTTGTGCAGGGCAGGTCTGTTGCAGATCACATGAGAACCCTTTCCCATGTTTTCCAGGTGGCTCAGGCTTCTCAGGTTCCCATGGCACTGGTTGCTCTGGATGCTGAGAAAGCATTCGACCGGGTTAACTGGGATTTTTTATGGAGTACGATGACTAAATTTGGCTTCCCGGAGAGGTTTATACACTGGACGAAGGCATTGTATAAAGACCCCACGGCTAAAATTTATTGTAACGGAGTCTTCTCATCCCCTATCCGGTTACTTTCAGGCACCTGACAGGGATGCCCTTTATCCCCATATCTCTTCAATCTCTATCTGGAACCCCTGCTGCTCAATCTAAAAACCATGGGTGTACTATCTCTCAACAAACTTCCAAGATATCCGTATTTGCAGATGACATTCTCCTACAATTATCTAATCCGGTAGATTCCCTACGAGTGGTACTGGACATAATTGTGCAATTTGGGGAAGTATCCAATTACAAACTTAATCTGACCAAGTCCGAGATTTTTCCTCTTAACATGCATCTGTCTCAAGCCTGTGTATCCCATTTCGGTATGAAGTGGGCGCATCTCACTTGAAATACCTCGGTATTTATAGCCCGTATTACTTTGGTTAAGAAACTCAATTTGGATGATCTAGTAGACAGAATTTATTCCGATTTGCAAAGATGGAGTAAGCTACCACTGTCAGTGGGGGCCCGTATTAGTATTGTCAAGATGAACATTTTGCCCCGTCTCTTCTACCCCTTGAACCTTTTAGATATTTGGCTGCCCAAAGCTTTTTTCAAGAGAATACACTCGATCCTGACTGGCTTTATTTGGAATCATAAGCCTCCCAGGTGAGCTTTTTATAAATTATGTCTTCCTAAAGATATGGGGGGTCTCCGCTTACCCAATTTCGAATATTACTACTGGACCAGTCATCTAGTTAAAGCTGGTAAATGGTTAGGAGGGCTGGATGTAACATCCTCCCCTCTATGGATAAGCTTAGACCTTGATCTCATTAAAAAATGCAACATAGATCCCTCTAGTCTTTTCTACTGTCGGTTTACATCCCTCCCTAGCGGTATCCAAGAGTCGCCAGTGGGTACCACGGTAAAGGTACTCAATCAATTTTATGCTACTGCTAAAATTAGATATATTAAGGACCCTGGACAACCTTTGGTTTCTAACCCCAACATTAAAATAGGGACCGACTTCCTATCTTTGAAGTGGCTACCCCAAATCCAGGGGCTCTCAGTGGAAGATCTTTGCATGCAAGCCTGGATCAATAGATGACCTTTGTTAGTCTTAAGTGTCCCTACCCAAATGATTTTTAAGGTATACCAGCTAAAACATCTGGTCAACAAAGAATTTGGGGTAACAGTACCTACATTGGCCATTAAACCGTTATTAGGGTGATTAAAGAATGCGGTTAAACCTCATGGGGTGTCTAAGTTGTATATGCATCTTATGAAACTCATTTTCCCCACCCTCTGGCTGGCTCAAATCTTGGTCTCTACCTCCCTCAGGACCTTTGTTTACATGGAGTCAAGTCTGGAAGGATTTGTACATATACAATACTTTAGATAAGAATAGGTTAATTCAATATTTTATTGTCAATAATATGTACATTACGCCAGTCCTAAAAGCGAAATTTGATAATACCAGCTCCTCAAAATGTTTTAGATATGGAGAAGACCATGGTAATCTCCCTCATATTTTCTGGTATTGCTCTAAGGTTGCCCCTCTGTGGAAGGCCATTAGGGACAATCTAGATCCTACTCTAGGTTTGAAAGATTTCTTCACACTAGAGATCTGCATTCTAGGCATTTATTCGGGTATTAACGTCAGAGAGAGAAGATACCATATGGCTCTCATCTCAATGGCGGTTAAGAGACTAGTCTTAAATCACTGGTCAGATAACCGAGCTCTAAGTATATGGAATGGGTGGAAGAAATGTCCCAGTGTTTTAAAATTGAGAAGTTGATTGCTAATACTAGACTCTCTCCACTGGCCTTTCACAGAAAATGGGGCAAACTGTATGCTCTGTATCTCCACTGATTGAGATTTCAAGGGTTACCCCGACCTGTTTGGTTCTGAGATATACTCTCTTCCTCTGGTCTCCCTGTTACACTCTTTCATTACCTAATAATTAGCTTTCAGAAGAATCTCTTATGTCTCTGGGTTTTATGATCTGGCTACTATCTTGCTTGTTTTTCTGGACTAAGTATTTTTCCCTCTCTTCAATAGAGAATGAGACTTTTTTTTTCTCTCTTTTCCTCAGTGGTGACACCTTCCTTGGGGTGGGGGTAGGGGTTTGTTTTTTCCATGTCTCTATTTAAAGTTCACTGACTGGAACGATTTGAAATACTGTTCTTGTCTCCGTGCTGTATTTACCAGTTTGCTGTAATAATAACTGAAAATGAATAAAAAGAGAATTTCAAAAAAAATAGTAAACAGGATTTCATATCTTTCACAAAGAAGTGTATTGATTATGGCTGTGAAGTGATTATCTCAGAAATTCTTCCAATTCCTCAAGCATCTCAACAGCATCAAAGAAAAATCAGAGATATTAATAATTGGCTCCGTATGTGGTGTATAAAACAAAACATAAAGGTTATTATACAGTGGGAAGAATTTTACAGGGTACCTAAATTGTATTCATATAATAGACTACACTTAAGTAGAAAGGGTAATAACATTTTGGGTGCTCAAATTAATGATATCATAAATAAAAATTTAAACTAAAGGATTGGGGGGAGGGGTGTCCTAGGAACATCACTCTTGAAACTAGGCAGACTAACAAAGACCCTACATTTAACATCCCACCATTAAATAACAGTAGAAATATAGAAACTGAATATGAGCAAGAACTAGGTATGCTTCTACTCAATGCTAGAAGTCTACATTCTAAAAAAGACGAATTATAATATTTTCTAAAAAAAGAAAATATAATCATGTGTGGTGTTACAGAGACTTAGGGAACAGATGATGCTTGGAATACGGACATCGGAGGTTATAACCATTACTATAAAAATAGGAAGAATTGATCTGGAGGAGGTGTAGCAATACATGTAAGAAAGGACATCAATTCATTTGAGTTATTCAACACTAAGGAAAAAGAAAATGAATTCAAGTGTATATGGGTTGTTGGTTAACTAGGATATGCGGCCTATCCTGTAGGTAGGGAAATGGGGAGACTAGATGGGCCTAGCGGTCCTTATCTGCCATCAAAGTCTATGTTTCTATGGGTTAAATTGTCGCTTAATAGCAACACTCTGACCATAGGTTTGGTCTACCATCCTCCAAATCTCACTACTGAACAAAATAATACCTTACTACACTTTACTGAAAGTAAGAAAATTACAGGTGATTATGTATTAATGGGGGACCTTAACCTTCCTCAAATCAATCGGATCACATTGGATAGTGAGGTAGCACTAGAGAAAAAAATATATTGATCTATTTATTCAGACAAATTTGGAACAAAGGGTTCATCTACCAACTAGAGGGGAAAATATTTTGGATCTCTTTTTGACTAACAGTAATGAAAAAATACATTCTATCCAACTACATCCACCTTTAGTTAATTCTGATCATAACATGATATCTGTATACTTCACATATATTACTAAATATAATAAATATAATAAAGGTAAAACAATATTAACAGACTTTCACAAAGCTGACTATCATAAAATGAGGGAACATCTAGGAAAATGGAAATGGGAAAAATATTTAATAGGCAAAGATCTGGAACCAGTTTGGGAAATTATTAATAATCAACTCTTATATTGTATTGAGAAATATGTACCTATTAGAATGAAATATAATAAAAATATACATACCCCACCCTGGTGGAATAAGAAAATAAGAAAACTGATTCAGAAAAAAAAGAAAGATATTTCAGAAAGCTAAGAGATTAAACTCTATAGAGTTACATAACACACTTAAAGCAATTAATAAAAATATAAAAAGAATGGTAAAAGGAGCTAAAGAAAACATGGAACTAAAATTAGCATCCAGGATTCAGGATAACTACAAGCAGTTTTATAGTTACATAGGTACTTTAAAAGGTAACAATCACACTATCGGGCCATTAAAAATGGGTAAGGGAACACTAACTGCAGAGGAAGAGATAGCCGAAACTTTAAACAATTACTTCCTTAGTGTTTTTGAACAGAAAGATCCTCAGACGCTACAGTTTGATTTGACTAAATCACATTTTCCTACATTCAGCACTTCAGAAGTCAATGACATAATTTATTCATTAAAAATTAATAGTTCACCGGGACCAGATGGTATATCCCCGAGACTCATTCAGGAACTAGCCCCTGTCTTAATTAACCCACTTACTTATCTATATAATAAGTCTATAAAAGAGGGTGTTTCATTAAGGGACTGGCGTATAGCCATAGTAACTGCTATTCACAAATAAGGCAAAAGAGACGAGGTCAAGAATTATAGACCAATTAGCCTTGCATCTGTAGTTGGTAAAATAATGGAGAAATTATTACAAAAATTAATTCATGATCACTTGAAATCTAAGGGGATGATAGATCACAGTCAGCATGGATTTGTTTCTGGGAGATCATGCTTGTCCAACCAACTGAATTTCTTTGAACCTATTAGCCAAGCACTTGATAAAGGAATACCTAGTGATGTATTTTTTTCTTGATTTTGCTAAGGCATTGGATAAGGTTTCGCATTCCATATTAATAAACAAACTTTTAAAGATTGAACTATCTCCCAATATTGTATGTTGGATTGGTTCTTGGTTAGAAAACAGACATCAAAGGGTTATAGTCAAGGGGAATTATTCTTCCAGGGTTCTGTCTTGGGCCCAATCCTTTTTAATATTTTGGTAGCAACAATGCCTATCTGGGACAAAGTTTGGCTTGCAAAGTACGCAGATGATTGCAAGTTGGGGAGCCTTGTAACTACTATAACGGATAAAGTTAATATACAGAAACAGTTAGATCTATTAATGGAATGGGGGCATACTATGCATATGCAATTTAATTTGGGCAAGTGCAAGGCAATGCACATTGGGAAAAATAACCCTGGCTACAATTACTATTTAGGACATACATCTTTATAGTCTGTAACTGAAGAGAAAGATCTTGGCACCATAATAACAAACAATTTTTACTTTGATAGAAATACCACTTCAAAGGTAAAAAAAGTGCCACAAATTATCAGGTTACATCTTGGTAAATATAAAAAGTAGAGATCAGAGGGTATTACTGCCATTATATTCTAGTTTGGTGTGTCCACACCTCGAGTATAACTCGCAGTTCAGCACACCATACTCTATAAGAAGTTGCAAACTTATTGAAGGTGTTCAAAGAAAATATACTAAAAGAGTAAAATATTATGAGAATCAGGACTATAGCACAAGATTAAAAAACCTGCAGATTTTCAGCACAGGGTACAGACAAGTCCGAGGAGACCAGTGCTTAACATATAAAGTTTTAAAAGATGAATATTTGGGGGCAACCATAGACCTAACCTTGAATAACAACATAGCCAACACAAGAAATAATGGGCTCAAACTTAATTGGGAATTTATAAAAACTACTAAGAGAAGCAAATACTTCACTCAGAGGATTATTGGAATATGGAATAGTTTACCTAAATATGTAGTTTTCAGTCCAACTATGGACACCTTTAAAATGCATTTAGATTATCATATGGGGAATAATATAAATACCACCCATAACAAGGTGGAGAGTTCTTAAAAGGACTTTTAGCCTACCGAACTTGTACTCAATCTATGAATCTTTGAATATAGATTTAAAACATGAGCAGCACAAAAAAAAACAATAAAAACATTTGTATTGCAGATAACACTCATTAATTTCTAGGAAAGTTTGAGAGGGGAGGTGTAGGCTATATAATGACACTAAATAGGGAAGTAAGTCATTTAAGAATAATTTATAGACATCTGTGACTTCTATTAGTTAATAATTAATAATTCATAAGATTATGGCCTTATTCAAATTCTCACTGCACCTACTAGGCTCAACATCAAATCAGGAAACCACACCCTCCTTGAATGGCTATTGGTCAGCCACATTGACAGAGTCAGGCTGCATGGCCATCTAGCTGACTCAGTTAGCAACCACTCCACTATTTATTGTCTATGGCACAATGGTGCAGCTAACAATCCAGTCCCAAAAGACCTCACATACTGTAACTGTAAAAATTTAAATTCCTCTGCATTCTTGCAAGATCTGTCATATATCAACTGTTTTTTTATGGACGCGATACTTGATGTCGACCATGTACTGGATCTGTTTAGTATTTGATCACCATGCCCCTACCACTAGGTGCAGAGTCAAAACTCTTAGGCTCTGTACATACTTATAAAGTGGGCTTTAAACCATTTTTTAAAACTGTTTAACTCTTACCATGTTAGTGCGGCCACATTATTGCCTTAACCCAGTTTTTGAAGCGTTTTCAAACCCGCATCCTGTACACACTCTGGAACCTCACAGAGCGATACCTGTAACCGTGCTGTGCATCAGAGGGCTGTACATAGTGGAGGACTAGTAAAGAATGGGAGGAACACAGCAGCATAAACACACTGGTAAGTGCAACCATGTTTAGCTTAAACCATTTTTAAAACCGGGCTAAAGACTAGGTACCTAGCAGGGTTTTAGCATGGCTTTTAAAAATGGTTTAAATGACACTGTAATGTGTCGGCAAACCATGTTAGTACTTCTTAAATAATTTTAACTTGCTTAAAACTGTTAAAAAGCATAGTGCGTACAGGGCCTTAATTCCAAATGGCTTAGTAAAAGCCATTGAAGTTAATGAAAGACAGAGGTATTGCTTGGGGTACTTTCAAGGAAACAAACTGGCACTCTGATTGGGTTGCATGCAGGTATTTATGGAATAAATGCAAGCATGAGATCAACATGCCCAAAAGTGCAAATCTCAAAGTGCAGCAGATTGCCAATCTTAGTGACACAAAAAATTCTGGAACTGAATAAACTCCTTGCTCAACCACAGAACTTAACAAGAAACCAGCCACTCCAACACAAGCTTCACTTATGGCTTCATATTTATTTCGGAAATATCAGCTTCAGACCCCCATAGACCCAATGTTTCACCTTCAAGGCTTCTCCAGGGGAGAGGGTCTATTGTTAAGACAATTAAAAATAATTTTAAGTATTTATAGTAAATCAAAAGTGTTTCTAATGCTGTATATACATTTTTAAATTCATATTTAGTACTTTACATACAAAGTACAGATCACATCTCAATCCACCCAAAACATGTTGGCTATTTTCTATAATTATATTCCTTTAATGTTCAATACTATTTCATTACGCCATTCTTATTGATATTCTGAATGTAGTGGAGCCCCCTACTGTCCAATGACTGCAAGGAAATCATGGTCTGTACCGAATCAGGGTGGTCTGTATTTCATAGTATTTATACCATTTTTCATTTAGTCTAAAATCATTAAATTCTGTCTTATAACTTTAATATGCAAAGACACTTCAACTACAGGCACAGATCCCCTTCTGATAACAACAATAATGCAAATCAATTGTGCCAAGGCATATACCTGTTTGGTATATTTCCTAATCAATTCTGAACTTTAGAAGTTCTTTTCCCAAGTGTTAGGAATTCCTGTGGAGGGTATTAGAGATATTATTCACCAACATGTATGTCACTGGCTCAATTATTGTGCTAAAAATCTCAGTTACCTTAAGGATGTAAATTGCTCTCTAAACAAAGGTATTTATTCATATCTCATTCCATTTCTGCCACATACAAACATGGTAGTATTTTCTACCTTATTTTATTTCTCCTCAAAAGCTGGTATCATTCTGGTGGGGGTTAAAAACAGTGCTACAGTTAGTGCCCTTCGCTCAAATTCATACATGTTTTTGATTTCAGTTACCAGTTCAATAATACTGTATGCTTCACTTCAGACAAAGTGTCTAGAAAATAAGATAAAATGTTTTTTTGTGATTAACACCACATCTACCAAAGTGTCTTAAAACCAACGCGTACCCAAAGCTTAAACAGTACACTCACATCTGAGGTTTCACGATTGTTCCAGGCAGTCTCTCAGTATGCACTGCATGGTTGTTCTAAAAATTTGTGCTTAAGTGTGAAGCGGGTGAGAAAGGAGAATCACCTCGACCAATGCCCAGCAAGTCAGAGTGCACGTCAAATGACAAGCCACATCCTGGTATTGTGCATCAGAGGAGTACCTGTGACTGCCATGGTAGCTGAACGGCTGGGTGTCATCTTAGCTAGAATCTGTGTTCTAGCCAAAGGATGTACGCTACCGGCCCCTCCAAAACTCACAGTATGTTTAAAAATTCTGGGGAGGGCAGAAGCTAAATGGTGGTGCTAGGTTTTATGATAGATACCAGGATTTATTATCTTGTCTCCAAAGGGATTTGCATAATTATATACATAAATGTGAAAGAAGGGAGGCTTTTTATAATGTTTAAATAAAGAATATAATCAAATATCATGTGGTGTGTTTAGTTACCACATCATGTAAATAAAATACCACCCCTAGCCCATAACCCTGTTGAGTGTGTTATGTTTCAAGTCTCAAACCATGGATACTGTTGGGATTGCAACGTGTTTAAGCAGCAGGTACATGTACAGTAAACACAGTGAGCTGCCCTTAGCAGGTCGGACAGGAGGGGCCAGCTGGTGGACTGTAGTTCAGAAGGCAAAAGGGACTAGCTAACAAAACAATGTGAATGCTGAAATTAAAAAAAAAGGTGTTGGGGGGGGAGGGGGGATAGATGTTAAGGACATACCAGCCAACTCTGAGAACTTCAGAGCTGGTGTGAGTGGGGTTTTGGGGGTGAGACACTAAATCAATAAAGTAGTGCCACCTCTAGAAAATCATTAGATAGTGTCACCTGCAGGATAATTTCTAATCTGCGCAGTCTAGCTAGTTACCAGCAGGCATTCCAATTTTCTTCTTCACTAAGTCCAAACCTATCACTCGTGTTAAATGTGTATATCCAATACATCTCCCTACGTTCTAGGAACTTGTTCCAAACCCCTCCTCTAGGTGGGAGGTCTACACGCTTGATGCCCCAGAAGCGCAATGAGGTGGCATTGTGACCCTCTTTGGTGAAGTGTATGGCAACTGGAGATGCTTCATTTCTCAATCTAATGTTACTTTTATATTCAGTGATGCAGTTATTGAGGGGCCTAGTTGTCTTACTAATGTAATATTTGGAGCACAGGCACATGATGACATCGACCACATGGTCAGAATCACAGTTAATGTATTGTAATCGGATATTTATGATCACCATTGGGGTGTTGCATCTCTGATTTTTTTGAAGTATTGTTACAGTGGCAGCAGTGTCCACCAGGCTGCATCCCTGGTGCCAATGGTCCCAAGAGGAGCTGTCCTCATAATATGCTTTGTGGTTGTTGCTCAGAATGTAACTATTTTTATTTATTATATTTCTGATCTCAGATTAACCATTTGAGCTCAAAGCTCTTTACATAGGTTCCACGTTAGTACATTTAGAACAAGTAGATGATTATACAGAGGATTGAGACAAACAAGGCAATAGGATTAGAATGAGAGCATTTAGGTACATTTGGTCTTTAAACAAAGGAATGCAAAAAAATACAGTGAAAACTAAAACTGGAATAAGTAAACATAGTCAAATACATACAGGAACAGACTAAATAAATGTGCCCAACAGAAAGCCTGTTAGTAGTCAGCAACACAAGGGGGTTAATGCATAGAAGTGCTGGAGAGATGGGGTGGGGGTTGAGCCCCAATTGCAGGGTGTCCGAGAGAGAGAGAGGAGAGAGAGAGGGAGGAGAGGAGAGATAGATATCTGTTTGGCAGAAGGGCAGATGGTAGGAGATGCCTTTGCTAGGTGCTAGCGATGGCAGACACACTGAGATTCCCATATTAAATGGTTCTTTAGGTTCTTTTTGAAAGTCCACAGAGTGGGGAGGTTAATAATGTTCTCATGGAGGGAGACGAATCACAACGCTGCCTGATAGGCAAAGGACCTTTGTCCTTAAGATGTCCGACATTTTGGAGTCAGGAAGGATTGCAGTTCCAAATTTCGGGTGGGTCTGAGATTAGTGCTGGTAACTAGGAGTTGTTGAACCCCAGTCGGGAGCTGACCAATGCAGATCTTTTTTGCCAGGAGGCATGATTGATATTTTAAGCGACCAAAGAGCATTAGTCAGTGAGCCTTTCCACAGAGATTGCAGGTGTGTGTTAGTCGGTGTGCCCCTAAGGTGAGCTTGTAGGCATTGTTAAGGGCAGTTTTTATACATCGTAGGGCAGTATCTGTAGCAGAGCCATATATTGGCAGTCCGTAGTTGACTAGGGAACCCACAGAACTGTGGACCGCTATGCTGAGGGCTACAGGGGTCAGGCTGTGCCTATGGCGATAAAGTAGCCCTAAGCATTTGTTGATTGCTTTAACGGTGATGTCTGTGTACAGGGTATATGAAGGCGAGCTGTCAAGAGTGATTCCGAGATATTTGAAGTAATGAACACGTTCAAGAGGAACTCCACCCCTATCACATATTGATAGCGGGTAGTTTTTGTGTTTGTTCTTCAGGCTGGTGAACAACATGTTTTTGGTTTTTTTGTAGTTCATTATCAATTTATGATTTTTGAACCACGACTTAATGCTGGTGAAGTCACATTGTAGTTGTTGCTCAAGAGCAGTGGGGTCAGAGCCATTAGAAAAGATACTAAATCATGCACGCAGAGGAGAATATGGCACTGACTAGCTACGGGGAGGCAATTCAGAAATAGGCTAAAGAGGAAGGAGCCCAGTATTGACCCCTGTGGAATGCCTGAGCACAGAGGCTTGGTGTCAGAGAGAAAGGTATCTATCCTGACTTGCTGTGAACGGCAGTGTAGGTAGCTGTGGAACCATGCAGCCGCCTCAGGGGCAGGGCCTATGGCAATGAGTTGGTCAACTAGGAGGGCATGGTTGACAGTGTCAAAGACCTTTGTTAGGTCAATATAGATAGCCCCAACTAGCTGGCTAAGATCAAGGGATTGGTGGATGAAGCCTGTGTATTCCAGGAGGGCTGTAGTGGTGGTATGCCCAGCCCTAAAGCCATGTTGCTTTGCGTATAGGAGCATGTGCTTGTCCAGATAATTGACAAGTTGGTCTGCAATGATTCATTCAAGGGCCTTTGAGAGTGGTGGTAGTATAGAGATGGGTCTATAGTTCCCGGGGAAGGCACGATGCCCACTCTTGTACACAGGGGTGACTACTGCAACTTTCCATTTTTGGGGAATACTGCGAGACAGAGAGAGGTTAGGATATGGGTGAGAGGGGACAGGAGTTAGAGCGAGATTAGTTTCAGGTCGAGGTTATCCCCACTGAATCTCCCCTTCCCAAGCACTTTGCACAGATATTTCCTGGTTTCTCCGAAGGTAATAGTCTTGAAGCGAAAGGGGGGATGTGATGGGGATTGCGTGGGTGCAGCAGGGATGGTGGGGGAGAAGAAGTCAGCCGGGAGGACATGCTGCAAGTTGATGAAGGCATTGTTAAAGGTGTTGGTGATAGATTTAGGGTCTAGGATGGGGGAGCCATCAACGCAGAGCACCGTAGGGGCCATTTTGAGTTCTCACCTGGTGACCTCATTTAGATTAGCCCAGAATTCATGCCCATCATTCCAGTTCTTGGTTAGGGCTATTTTATGGAATATGTTTTTGGCTAATCGGATGGTCCTGGTACAGTTGTTCCTTGCATGTTTGTAGTTCAGGATATCAGACTGCTTGCCAGTGGCCCTAGCTATATGCCAGTGGTGGTCTCTATTTTTCATTAGTTCAAGGGTGTCGGGGCTGATCCAGGGGTTAAAGTAGCCTTTGAGCTTCCCTCAAGGTACTGACTTTTCTTGATGCAACTATTGGGGGTTGTTGGAACTCAGGGACTGCTATTGGTTTTAAAGTGCTCCAGTGATCATTGATGATTTTTTAGATACGGTCTAGGAAGTTAGAGAATATTAATGATAATACCATTCTGTCACAAGGGTCCTAATTGTGTTCACATGCTCCATCCTCCTGTCTTTCTCTTGATTTTTGCATTGCTCCTTCTACTATCTTTGTACTGTAACCTCCCGAAGTTGATAGTTATGAAATAAATATGAAGTCATAAGTGAAGAAGTTTTAGAGTGGCTGGTTTCTTGCTATTTTCTGGAATTTTTGCTTACCAGTCCCCATAGCACTCTATATTTGAAGCCAACAGAAGGGTACCCACTCAGAACTTTGCTTTTCAACCCCAGAATTGCCACCCCCCACTCTCTTGAAGTGAATGGCCTCAAGCACAGTAAACTCAGATCTGTTGCAGATTTGTTCAATGACCACTTTTTCAGCCTCAAGAAATACAGACTCCCCTCGTGTGGCAGAGTATGTCCTCTGGATTCCAGCATGCCTAACTAATGGCCATGCCATCCCTTATTTTGAAAAAGTAATTGTCAAGGAAGTCCACAACCTGCTACTTCATCTAAAAGCTGACAAATCTGACGGCTTTGATGGCCTAATTTCCAATTCCATTAAATTGCAACTACACAAATTGCTCTCCCTGTTTCCAAAATGTTTAATATTTTATTTGAGTCCAAAACAATTCCTAACATCTGGAAACTGGCATATGTATTACTGCTGCACAAAAAGGGCAAGCAAACTGCCCTGAGCATTTACAGGCCTATTTTTGTACTATCGGCTTTCGCCAAGGTGCAGGAGAGGATAGTACATAATCAACTCACTTCCTGCTTAGACCAGCACAGGCTTCTCTGTGAGGAGAAACGCAGCTTCAGGAAGTATAATGCACAGCATTAGTCAGCTTCGCAGATGCAGTACACCATGCTATGGATAATGATCTGCTGACTGGTGCCGTGTTCGTGAACCTGACTAAGGCATTCAATTTTCTTGGACCATGATTTGCTCATACAGAAGCTGGCTGGACTGGGACTGGGGGGCCCAGCTACTCTGTGATTCTCCAACTATCTGCAAGTCCTTATGGTCTACAAAGTCTGCTCTAGTCTGTCACAACTGGTAAAGACTTGCCTAGGGCAAATATTATTTCCTGTGGGGTCCCCCAGGGATCTTTCCTAGGCCCTCTTCTATTTCCTATTTTCATCAATGACCTACCCAAGAACTGTAATACTGCCAAGGTCTTTCTATACGTAGACGATGCAGTCATCTATGTGCATGTGAATGACACCATCACTATCAGCCAAGTCCTTGGACACAACTTCCATTCCCTTCAGCTAAATGAGAAATTGGTCCTAAAGGTCCTAAAACAAAAGCCATGTTAATTGGCTCATCTCCAAAGGTTAGACGATTTTCTCAAGACTTCACTATCATAGCCTTAAATAGAGTGAGACAGGAACTAGTTCATGACTTCAAATACTTTGTTGTTACCATTGATCCCCACCTTACATTTAAAGTTCATATAACCAACACATAAGGAATGTTCATCAAAAATTGGATGTTCTGTATCGTGTTGCAAAATACCTGGCACCCAGCACTAGAATCAGAATCTGCCAAAATTGCGTACTCCCCATAACTGAGTATGGCTCTGTTGGTATGGATGCTGCTTTCCTAAGAATCTGGGCAAAGAAAAGAGCTTTAACCCTCAAGGTTGCCAAATTTCCATCTTCGCAGTGCCTGCTGTCCAATCACTGCACCTGCTTTGAATTACTTGGCTGTGTGCAACCCAAAACCAGAGTCTAGTTAACCCTAGCAAATGTCATGCACAAAATTCTACATGGATGTGATCTCCAATGCCTAAATAAATAAAGAACAAAACTGTCTGGAGGCCATCTGAGACAGGTGCTTTGTCAGGGGGTAGATCAGGAATAGTATAATGGATTTCTTCTTGGTTAAAGGGCTGCTTAAGGTTCTTGATCTCCTGAATCCTAAATACAGGGAAGCTATTTTTTTTAAAGTCTTTGATGGACACTGGGGTTTTTATATTGTTCTGATGTGTACTGATCTTTGTAGAATTGTAAAACTGCTTTACAGATCTCAGCTGGCTAATCTTTTATTAACCCACAGTGTTGTCCTTATTTCTGTTATGTTTTTATTTACCCTGTCTTTTCTTAATTGCTGGGATATAATGTTGTTTGATTTATCACCTAATGTGTAGTATTTGGCTCTAGAGTATAGTATCTGTCTTTCAGCTTCCAGCTTCCAAAGTTACAGGTCAGTTATATTGTTATTTTTTCATTAATAGTTCCATGTAGAGGTTATTTTTTATAGGATTTGGAAAAGGTAGCTTATATTTGTAACAACTGGATTCCCCTTGGGTTACTAGTACCATGGTAGTTTTAGTTTAGTGGGTTGCTAGGTAAGTTTGCCACGGCAGCCCAGATTTTAAATCTGATGAAGCTCCCTTGGCAGCTCCTCTCAATCAGCCTGGCAGAAGCTTCAAGTGGATGGAACTCTCGCAGCAGCATAACCCCTTTTGGAATGTTGCTGCAATAGTTAGAGTAGTTACAGATTGAGTGAGTTGTAGTTTCCTTCCTGAGGGGAGAGGAGTGGAGGTGCTGCCTAAGGGTAGTGCAGGGGAGATGTCGCCTCTTCCTGACCCGTCTCAGCCCTCAGTCATTTTGCAGTTAGAATGGCGTTGAATAGTGCAGTGACCATCTACTGGTATGCCCTTGTGAGGCGAAGAATCCTGAATGGATGTGGTTTCTGTAACTATTAGTAATTTGGGGACCTCCCCCACCTTGAGAGACTTTTGAAAGAGAAAATGCTACCCAGTGTTTGGGAAAAGACAGGTTTTGCAGTACCTACTCAGGAAATTCCTGTCAGTTTGGGAATGATTTTCCTCAGAACTGTCAGGAGACCATTTTGGACATAAATGTTGCCTCACAGTGAATGACTTAAATGTGGAAAAGAAATGCCTACCCTCTATCCAGAGTAGAACTGGCACACTTCTGCCTGGCATAGGAGGAGAAAACTTTCTGGTTGTCTTGGGATGAATTTACCTACAGTACATTGCCCAACACATTTTAAGGACATGCACTGTCCTGGGAGGGCCTCTGTTGGGTGGGACTGTGGTAATAGGGGAACCTGGAGTTATTCACCCCTGGGGTATGAAAACCACAAAGTTGTCTCGATTCACTGTAGGACAAGTTGCCTTATGACCATAGCCCAGAGTAGGGATGGACAGAAAAGTTATTTTGAACCCTCTCAGTCGGGGGGTGGGACTCACACGAACATACAAAAATTGCCAGCAGAAAAAGTCCTTATGGTCTACAAAGTCTGCTTTAGTGTGCAGCTAGCAGCCCTTATTCTGCAGAAATGCACTGCAGTAAAGCACTACTGTGACTTGTACCTGTACTGCACCTGCAGTCCAGTGGGCAATGTTGTTTTGATCAGTTCCAGCTTGTTGGAAATAAAGCCTACTACTGGCTCTATTTTGACTTATGGACAGTGGTTTGTGAGTGGACTTGTAAGTTTCTGGTGCCCCCCAGTACCGTGCCCACCCCGGAACCTGTAACAAATGCAAATGTTTTTGTGTGCCCCCCTTTCTCCCAAGGTCTGAGCCAAGAAAACATCCTAGACTGGGAAGTGTGTGGACTGTCTAGTGCCAAATGCCAATTGTAATACCCAGGGTAGGAAGGGGTGGTTACACAAAATGGGGGCTCATCTGGTGATTTTGGTGTTTGGTTGCATCAGGAAATAGCCTGGGATGATGAATTTGATGGCGGTGCACCCACTAAGGCAAGAACTAACTGTGAATGCCATTGGGTTTTGAGACACGGTTCGAGTGGCTAAGAAAAAAGAAGTTCAAGTTGCAGCTTAAAATCCTACCCAGAGAACCATAACATGCTCAAAAGGAGGAAGAGACAGAGAGAGAGCGTGCCCAGCTCTAATTTGCATGACGTCAAGTGAATGGCTAAGCCAGAGAGTCCCACCCCCTTGGACTGTGTGAAGTGTGTGAGGGGATGGGTGCAGAGTGTTGTGGAGAGGTTGGAGCTCGTGCAGCAGCAGCAGCGAGGTGAGGATTTCAGGCCTTTGTAGATTAGTTGATTTTGGACTGTATAAAAGTTTGCCGGGAGCGGACAAGGGGCAAACATGGATAGTACTCATCTTTCCATTTCATGGGTGGAACAATTCTTGGCAGATTCAATCACCACAGTCGGGACTGCTTAATAAGAAGAAACGCTCAGCATTGAGCGATGGTGGTCTGTTTGGCCAGAACAGGAAGGAAAAAGAAAAGTTCTGCAAGAATTAGCCAGACTGTGAGTATTTTTGGAATGGTGGAACTTCAAAAATTCCTCAAACAGCTAAAGTTGTAAAGGTGGCAAAGTGCTAGAAAAGCAAATGTGTTTGCATGTAAATTGGGCAAAGAGCAGAGGACGAAGATAAAGTCAAAGTGAAAAATGCAGGTAGCATCAGGTACAGAATTTAAAATACAGAAAGAAATTTGGAAAACAAATACTTTGGCAGGAAGTGGCAGGGACTCTAGGACAAGACTATGAGACCTAGTTATGGCACCTTGTGAATTCAAGCTCAGCGTGCAGGCTCCAGAGTGCAGTAAAATACACCAAGCAAGAAGCATTGCAGTGGCAAGGTGTTTGCAAAGCCTATCAGTAATAAAGACTAAAAAATTAGTTACATTGCAAAGTGAATAGTAAAGCAATTGGAGTGCAGTTTGGCATTCAGACACATGGCCCCCTCCCCAAAACTTGTCCAAGCATTGTGAAAGCCAGTGTGTTAGGTGCAACCAGCTCAGTTTAAACTGACGTGTGTGTTTTTGTAACAACCAGAAAGATGGACATCAGTGAACACTACCACCAACATGTTAATTCCTTGGTTAGCCAACAAGACGAGGAACTCAGGAGGGCAGACATGGAAAGCAGACAGACTGGGGCTCCAGACAATGTGGTGCTACCAAATTGGTCAGTAAACGTGTGTGTGTGTAGTGGGCTACCATTATGGGAGGCATGTCCTGCCCACACCTCACTGCTGGGCTAATAGAAATAGCAGTGTCAGTGGCTCAGTAGGTAGCACACTCGCCTCTGAGGCCGGGAGATCAGAGGGCTGTGGGTTCAGTTCCCACATCTGGCACTTGGGTTAATATCCCAGTACTGACACTGTAATGCAGCATGAGAGGGGTGCTGCATTTCTGAGGTGCCGTCTTTCGGATGAGACGTTAAACCGAGGTCCCATCTGCCTGGATTGGTGGTAGTTCAGGTGGATGTTAAAGATCCCATGGCACTTATTGAAAAGAGTAGGGGAATTTCCCCGGTGTCCTGGCCAAATTTCCCTCATTCACTAAAAATACCACCAACAGCTTAATCTGGTTCAAGGTCAGTTGGCATTCATCTGCATCCCCTTCCCCCGGGTCGTGCCTGAAAATAGGCAGGATTTGTCTAGTGCACTTACCCGGTCAACAAAAGCTAAATAAATAAAATAAATAAATACTGTATGGACTATGCCAGTCATCGATACCTGTTGGGGCCCAAGCCAGCTGTGCCTGACTAGTGGCTAGATGGGGCATGAATGTTGTGCTGAATTGTCTGAAGATGAAGACCTGAAGAATTCTGTGAAGAGTGACTACAGCAGCTACAGAGTCAAGTCGACATCTCTGGGTCAGAAGTCAGACCTCCAGGTATAGAAGAGCCTGGGAGGGAGGAGCCAGCGGACAGTCTGGGGGATCAGCTGGGCAGTGCCACCACTGGGCACTACCTATCGTTTCACCTGGGGTTTGGATGCCCAGATGTGAGGGTGAGGTGTGTGGCCTTGGACCTCAGACTGGTCCAATTCCAGCTTCAGATGAAGCTGAGGGGGTTCGAGGCAGAGCCCAGTGCCTGTGAGAAACTGAAGGAACCAGCAGAAGATCTGGGTTCTAGAAATCAACCTCCAGATGCTGCCTTGCCTACTGCCACAAATGCCACTGATGCCACCATTATTCGAGAAGTGTCATTGACAGCCAGGGAAGAGGAGGAGGTGGACTACAGCAGTGTTTTGCTACCTTGGAACAGTGAGGGTTGATATGACCAGATCTTTTATTTTATTTTTTATTTGTTTAACCAGGTATAGCACACTAAGCTGAAAGCTTTTTTACAGGAGCAACCTGGGAGCACAAGGAGGTTAAGTGACTTGCTCAGGGTCACACAGTATACAAGTGGAAGCTGTGGGATTCAAACCCAGGTCTGGTCTGCTGGATGTCACCAGATTTGCAGCTCAGAGCCTTAGACCACTGCGCTATACTGCCTCCCTAAATCTAGATCTGGCCACTACATGAATGGTCTGGTGAGCACCATTTACTGAAAAGTAGCAAAGAAGAAGGAATGATCTGGAGAAAAGTGGAAGAAATCTTCAGGGAGAAATACCCTTACTTGTCACGGTGGGTCTGGTGTAAAAAAGAGGACTACAGTCAGTTATATGGCTGTTAGAAGAAGCCATAAGGGTGACCATGGGCCAGTGGTTCTTGTGGACCACCGCAGGTGCCACAGACTTAAAAAGAAGGTGTGAAGAATGCATTATCATGTAGAAGATAGGATGGACTCTTCACATGAATGTAGTATTCTTTGTGGACAAAGAGTGGAGGTAGACAGTTCACAGTATGCCTATGAAACATTCAGATGGCACAGTGGTGTACAAGCCTCATCCAGACTGGTACTCATGAGAAGACCTCTTGGCAAGTCCAGATTAGCACCTCATTGGAGCCTGAAGTGTATAAAGTTGCCATGTTGGCAGAGAAGATTGAAGAAGATTTTGAGCCGTGGTAGGTGGGCCACATGTTCTGCAGGGCATTGGCCTAAGAAGAAGGACAACTGTCACTGCCTTTCATCACCTGGAGAACAAGGGGGTGATTTTTTTCTGGATTTCCAGGTCCATAGTCCAAGAAGGAGCTGTGTCATCAGGTCTGCAGACAACAGCACTAGCAGCAGCTGTGAGATCAAGAGATCTCTCTTCATGTTGGAACAGGTAGGGCCATGTTTCTGTTGTTTCTTGCTAATTCATGACTGTTATTTACATCTGGTAGCACACCCGAGGAGTACAGTGGACAGCACTTCCATTTTGATCCATTTGTACATTTATGTCTGGACACTTCCAGTGGGTGATGTGCCCACCTGAGAACTTTCGGAACATTTCCACCAGTCTTCAGAGACATTTTGTCTGGGAGGTCTCAGCTCCAAGAACATTCCTCCCTAGATGTACTTTTAGAGTTCCCTCCCCCCAATGTTTTAAATGTTTTTTTTACATTGTTTTGCACAAAGAAACACACACAAAAAGGACAAAATATTTTTTATAGAAAACCCTTTCATAAAAACTTTTAAAGCCAAGTAGTATGTAGTTGTGTGCTTTTCAGAAGCAAAAAACAAAGGCACTGCAGGTAATGATTATCATTTTAATCCAAACAGTATAAAATTACAAAGCCGCCCTGCAGTACAGGAGCACAAACCTCGACCGGTTTCACACTAGTCATGCATCATCAGGAGGATGATGTACCTCATACCCAAACAACTAAACTAATCACCAAATTAAAGTGACAGTTCCACTAAACACCAATTGTGTGCTAATTACTTCATGACCCCATATAAAATACTAGTAATGACATACTATGGTACATAGCTATCACACATAGCCTGTTATTAAATCAGTGCTCATTCAAAGAAACACACAAGGGGCTATTAGCCCAGTTATAAATGTAGAAGAACTAAAAATGATCTTTAACATATTCCAGTTCAACTTTCCACTCATACCTAAACATAAAATGACTAACAGTAATAAAAAGGATTATATATACGCACAATCATTATTTTTTTAACAATCAGTCCTCAAAAACTATAAAAGACCATTATATCTTTTCAAAAGGAATTAATGGAAATTAAGCATCCATACAGTTACCTGGTTAAACATAGAAACATAGAATCCGATAGCAGATAAGGACTTCTTGACCCACCTAGTCTGCCCATTTCCCTACCTAATGGATAAGCTGCAGATCCTAGTTAACCAACAGCCTACTTCCTCCTACCCCCCACTAGAATTTCCTTATGTCTGTCCCATGCATTCTTGAATTCCCCCACTGTTTTTGACTCTATGACCTCCTCAGGAAGGCTGTTCCATGCATCTATAACCCTCTCTGTGAAGAATTACTTCCTCACATTACCTCTGAGCCGTCCCTCTATCTTCAAATTGTGCCCCCTTGTTCTTGCACATCTCTTTTCTGAAAGATGCTACCCTCTTGGACTTTGTTGATTCCCTTGAGGCATTTGGAAGTTTCTATCATGTCCTCCCTCTCCCTCCTTTCCTTGAGGCTATAAATCTTAAGCTCCTTTAGCCTTTCTTCATATGTCTTCTGGTGCAGACCCTGCACCATTTTGTTTGCCCTCCTCTGGACAGCCTCCATCCTGTCTATGCCTTTGCGGATATGGGGTCTCCAGAACTGTACACAGTGCTCCAGATGTGGTCTTACCTACTGTCTGTACAGAGGGCCAACAACTTCCTGTTTTCTACTGGTGATGCCACTCCCTATGCATCCCAGTATCCCCCCAGCCCTCCTTACTGCCTTCTCACATTGCTGGCCCACCTTTAGGTCATCTGATACTGTATGACTACCCCCAGGTCCCTTTCCATTTTTGTTGTTGTCAGTATCTCACCCACCATTGTGTACTCTTCCCCTGGGTTTTTGTTTCCCAGGTGCATTACTTTGCATTTCTTTGCGTTGAACCTAAACTGACATACATTTGACCATTCATCCAACCTTGCCAAGTCCCTTTTCATCCTTTCCACCCCACCTTGCATATCAACCCTGTTGCAAATCTTTGTGTCATCTGCAAAGAGACATACTTTTCCTTCCAGTCTCTCTGCAATGTCACTTATAAAGACATTAAAAAGGACTGGCCCCAGTACTGAACCCTGCGGTACCCCACTAGTAACCCCTCTTTCTTCACTGTGGACTCCATTTACTATTACCCTCTGTGTCCTGTTGTCCAGCCAGTGTTTTACCCAGGCTACCACCCTGGGACCCACTCCCAGGCTGGCTAATTTGTTTATTAATCTTTTGTGCGGGACTGTGTCAAATGCCTTGCTAAAGTCTAAGTAGACCATGTCCACAGCCCCTCCCTGGTCTACTACTTTGGTCACCCAGTCAAATAAATCAATTAGATTTGTCTGACATGACCTTTCTGCTGTGAATCCATGCTGCCTTGGGTCCTGTGCCCCACTGGCCTCTAGGTACTCAACAATTCTTTCCTTCAGAAGTGATTCCATCATTTTCCGTACCACTGAGGTCAAACTGACAGGTCTGTAGTTTCCTGCCTCTGTCTTGCTCCCACTTTTGTGAAGGGGAATCACATCCGCCCTCCACCAGTCCACAGGTACCCACACCATCCTCCCATGATTTATTTAAAAAGGTAGTCAGTGGTGTTACTAGTTCTTCCCTTAGTTCGTTTATAATTCTGGGGTGAATCCCATCAGGCCCCATTGCTTTGTCCACCTTCAGTTTTAAGAGTTCTTTTGGAACCCTTTCTTCTGTGAAAGGACTAATATCAACCCCCCTATCCAGAGTACATCTGTTGGATGGATTAGGTATCTCCCCCTGCTCTTCCATTGTGAATACTGAGCAGAAGTATTCATTCAGTATCCCTGCTTTTTTCACTGTCGCAATCTGCCCAACCACCTTCCTCTTTATTCAGCCTCAGTGTCCCTGCCTTAGTCTTTCTTTGCTCCCTAATGTACCTATAAAAGGTTTTATCCCCCTTCTTAACCGAGTTGGCTATCTTTTCCTCGGTTTGGGTCTTTGCTATTCTGACTGCCTTCCCGGCTTCCTTCTGCTTTAACTGGTGCAGTTCTCTGTCCTGCTCCTCCTGTGTTTCCTTATACTTCCTGAATGCTATCTTTTTCTCCTTAACCTTCCCCACCACTTCTCTTGAGAACCATAGTGGCTTTTTCTTTCATTTTGATTTGTTTATTTGCTTCACACAAAGGCTTGTTGCCTCTGTGATGGTGGTTTTGATGTTTCCCCATTGTTGCTCCACCCCACCTTCTTGCCTGTTTGCTAGTGTTTTTCTGAGGCACTCTCCCATTTTGACAAAATCAGTTCTCCTGAAATCCAGTACCTTCACTTTTGCATGGTTTGACTCTACAGCTAAGTTTATCGTGAACTACACTGTTTGGCGGTCGCTTGTTCCCAGACGGTTACCTACTTCAGTATCGGAGATCCTCTCTCCGGTCCCATTTAGGAACACCAGGTTTAAGATTGCTCCCTCCTGAGTGGGTTCCAAAACTAGCTGTCTGAGGCATGCCCCCTGTAGGGCATCAAGAATGGCCCTGCTCTTGGATGTGGCTGCAGCAAAGGTGCTCCAGTTAACATCTGGCATATTCAGGTCCTCAATCAACAATATCTCCTCTTTCTCTGCCATCCTAAGGATGCCTTCTATAATTTCCTTGTCTGTTTCCTCCCCCTGAGATGTGGATCTGTATACAACCCCTGTGCGGATTGTGGTGCCATTTCCAGTCTCCAGGGTGACCCACAGTGCCTTCTCTCCTCCCTGTTTACCCTTTAGTTCTGTTGCTTTGATCCCTTCCCTTACATAGAGAGCTAATCCTCCTCCTCTTCTTCTTCCCCCTGTCCCTCCTGTAGATTGTGTACCCTGGTATGTTGACATTTCAGTCATGGTTCTCTGTGTACCATGTTCCTGTGACTGCCATGATATCCAGGCATCCCTCTTCCTTCAAGGCCACTATTTCGGGGAGCTTTTTACCTAGACTACAGGCATTGGTACTCATTACCCTCCATTTATTTATGGCTTTATTTCTTTTTGCTCCATCCCTGTCCTTACTGCCTTTGTCTTTTTCTCCATTTACTCCTGTCCTTCTCCCCATCAACTGCTCTATCTTGGTGTTTATCTCACTAACTACCCTGATTTTTTGGGGGAAGGGCTAGGATTTCCCTTCTCCTTTTCAGTGCCTCCCCCCCTTGGCTAGTTTAAATGCTTGCTAATAAAGCATTTGAATCTGTCACCTAGAATTCTGGTTTCCCTCCTGGATAGATGCAGACCATCATGCCAGTATAGGCCTGCATCCCTCCAGGTGGAGCTCCAGTCCCCAGTGAAGCCAGATCCCTGAGCTCTGCACCAGTTTTTCAACCAGTCATTGAATCCCATGGTGCGGAGTACCCTAACCTCATCCATGCCATAGACAGGTAGCACTTCTGAGAAAGTTACCATGTGTGCTACTTGTCTAAGGCCCCTCCCCAACTCCACCAACTCCTGTTGCACTGCTCTGATCCCATTCTCAGCCAGGTCATTTGTCCCTAGGTGGATAATGACATCCAACTCCCCCTTGCAGCAGCTCCCACAATCCTGAGGATTCGTTTCCTGTCCCTCCAGAGCTATGGTCCCAGGCAGGCACCTTACCTCCCTTTCCCTTCCCCCCCAGTTCTACCCCCCTAACAACTGAGTCCCCCACCAGGAGTTGTTTTCTTCCCCTGTGGGGTCCTGTGCCACCCTCTTGTGGGTCTCCATTGCGGAGGTTCCCAGCATCCTCCTTGGTCTCCACTGTGGGTGCCTCCATAGAGGAACCATGCTCCACCAGAGTGGTTCATTTGTCCATTACCTTTACTTTTAATTATTAAAGCTAAACAGTTAATTTTACTTTACTTTGTAACTGGAATCCGTTTTACTTTTATTGTATAGCTTTAAACTATTCAAAGACTGGATTTTAGATGTAAGCAGCACCATGTAGGGGAGAAAAGGGAAAGAAAAAGAGCAATTTAAGTGCCATTATTGGAACAGGGTATCCTTAGAAGCTTACCTGAAGGTAGGAAGATCACCTTTGGGGCTACATGGTACAGAGAGACCAACCTTTCTATCTGATTGGAACAGGGGCCTCCAGCTGGGTGCCGACACTCTGAGTCAGGTGGTTATTAAGGATTATGTGGCCCAACAACCGACAATAGAGACTGATATTAAAAATAAAGAAGAAGCAGTACTACGCTATAAAGAGGATCCCAGGTTTCATGTATTAGAACAGAAACTGCAGGAAACTATTGCAAGAGAAGAGAATAAGATTAGACAAAAAAAACTTAAGAAGTTTGAACGAGACAAACAGGATTACTTTTAGACTGAGTGTTTACTTGGAACAAGAAACAAAATACACCTAAGAAGAAGGGATAGCATCATGGTAGTGGAGGGGGATTTAACAAGTGGGCAACACAGGGCCCAAGATCCACATTACGCAACAGAGGAGCCTCCCCCTCCGTGACTCTGACAATACTGAGGACCTATCTCTAGAGGGGGACCGGGAAGGACCATCCCCGGGATCCACTACCCCTGCCCCCCACATCCTCAGTATCTCCAACAGAGGAGGAGCGAACATCAGGTCCAATTCCAGGAACTGGTAAATAGGGAGTGTGCCAACACACAGGGAAATCAAGAGAAGCAGGGAAATCAGGGACACCCTTATCACCAGTACCAACTCTGGAACCCAAACGGACGCAGAGGGGGGCAGGCAATACCAGAGGCATCACCAGAGGTATAAAGTTGGGGGGGTTAATGCCCCCAGTCAGAATCCTAACAAAGCTAGGGGGGGTATATCCCCCCAAGAAAATTTAGAAATTGTTTGCCTTCAAATGGTGGCTTTTCCTGCATTTCAATGGTAAAAGATATGTTTGAAAAGCCTGGTTATCATGCCCTTTATTTAATGGTACATGTGGAAAAATGTGGTTACTGTACCACCGGAAAGAGAGACACTATCATCCCAGCAGATCTGGTGAGAAGGTTAAGGATCCCAAAGAAAGTCGGAAGGTTACTGGAGTACTGGACCTCAGATGAAAACAGACAGACACTATTGGACTCCTAGAGCTAACAAGAGACAAGTCAGACACCTTTATCCATCAGATCTGCTGGGAAGGTTACAGGACCACAGAGGGAAAAAGAGACAAGTCAGACACCATTATCCTAGCAGAGCTAAAGTATAGGAAAATTGTTTAACCAGGAAAGGCACACTAAGCCGAAGCTTGTTTACAGGTGCAACCTGGGAGCACAAGGAAGTTAAGTGACTTGCTCTGGGTCACACAGTATGCAAGTGGGGGCTGTGGAATTCAATCCCAGGTCTCCAGGATTGCAGCTCAGTGCCCTTAACCACTGCACTATACTGCCTCCATGTCTGCTGGGAAGGTTACAAGATCCCAGAGCAAGTAAGATATAAGTCAGATACCTTTATCCCAGCATATCTGCTGGTAAGGTTACAGGACCCCAGTACAAATAAGAGACAAGTCAGACACCATTATCCCAGTAATGAGTCTGCTACAAGAAAAATGTTGTTTTATAATACAGATGGAGCCTAACACACAGGGCTCAAAATATGAATGCCAAGTACTATAAGAAATTCAGAAAAATACTCAGACAGACAGAGCCTGATAAACAGGGCTAAAATTATACATACTCACCCAGTAGGTCACACACTATAGGAAAATGCTCTATTATCAGAAAAAAAAAACTGAGCCTAAGACACAGCAGATCTGAACACCTTACACTATGCCAACTTCCACGTATTGAAAAAAATGGCTTTCAAGCCAAAATATTAATCGGATTGTTTAGGTAAGGTTTTGCTTAGCTCACAGCCTGCTTGCCTGCCCTTATTCACGCTGGCATGTACAGAAAAAACAAGACAAAGGTTATACTTGGGCAGCAGTTGTAGTCTGTATCACAGGCTGTTTAAACTGGCTTATAGTAGTAACCTTAACCTTGCTTGCTAGCCAGTCAAACCCACAATGCAAAAATCCCTGTGGGTAAGGCAATTTATTTAGAAAACATGCTGTTATTTTTTTCCTGAGCTACAGTGTCTCAGTTCAAGCTATTTGTGAGAGAGTCTTAACAACATAACCCACCAAAGTGCTGCTATTTCTTTCTTAGCAGTCAGCACTAGCATTGGGGACAGGACAGGAGACTGGAAGAGCCTTGTTTTTTATATTTTTTTTAAATTAAAGAACAAACAGGGTACATACACTACATTAATACTGACAGTTAAAGTAAATAAAAATACTATCACTCACAGCCAGGCTGTCTGTGAGCTTTCCAAAAAAACAACAAACAACCCCCCCCAACTTTCTTAGACTCTCAGAATAACAGAAACAGAACGAAGGTAAAAAATAAAGTAATAAATCCGATCTCCCAGCTCTAGTGAGAGCCTCTGATTGTGAATGCATGTCAGTGTTGTATTTTATTTATTATATTTCAAAAACGTTCAAATCAACACACCACGTGTTTGTACACTGATTGTCTCAGCTATGCAGGTAAGAGGTGAGGTATGTTGTTGGATGGCAGAGCAGCAGAGGCGGGTGTCACTCGGAAGCAAAACCTCCCTCCCTGGTGGACTGGCAGCTGAGCTGGCCTGTCATATTTTGCACTGGTGGGCACTTTGTGGCTGTGTTATGCCCTCCTTCTAGTCCCAGTCCCCTCCCACAATTTAGAACAGAAGGCAGGTGCCCCCACCTACACACACAGCCCAGACCCCTTGCGGTGATCTGAGTGCCATGAATCTGTCCTGCATCCCCCGTTAGCTCTCATTCACAATGCCTGCCAGTGACAGTCCCAGCACTAACCTGCTGCTGCCAGACACAGTTGCAGACCCACCTCATTGCAATGCTATGAATATTCGTCTCTCCCCGAGGCATCTTCTGCATTCCCAATCTGACTCCTCCCCAATTTGGCCAGTAATGGCAATCTCCATCCTGACGAATCAGCAGTCCTGTGCAGCAGTGCATGCATGCCAACAAGGATCATCATCAAACACAGACTAGTTTTGTTTTGTTTTTCTCCTTTGGACTTCATGAACTCTCAAGGAGCACTCTCAAAGTCCAGTGGAGGAAAACAAAAGTGCACTCCATGCGGTCGCTCTGTGAAGCACCACGACTTAAGGAAAAAAAAAGTCTGGCTTGTTTGTTTTTTTATTTTAACTTGTTTTAAGTTAGTTAGTTTAAAAACTGATTGGGGGCTTTAACTTACATTGGGGGGCTCTAGTCTCCCCAAAATCAGCGTGATGACACCACTGGGCAATACCAAGCCAGGAAGAAGAAATCTAAGAGGCAATTACAGGGGCAGGTAGAACATACATTTATTTATTTATTTTATTTTGTTTTTGTTGACCGGGTAAGTGCACTAGACAAATCCTGTCTATTTTCAGGCACGACCCGGCGGAGGGGGATACAGATGAATACCAACTGACCTTGAACCAGGTTAAGCTGTTGGTGGTACGTTTTAGTGAATGAGGGAAATTTGGCCAGGACACCAGAGAAATTCCCCTACTCTTTTCGATAAGTGCCATGGGATCTTTAACATCCACCTGAACTACCACAAATCCAGGCAGATGGGACATAATAGAACATAGTGATTAATATATCACAGGTAACTCCAACTAACGTTGATGTTCAAGTTTTACAGAAAGGCTTGACATTTGTACCAACTGTAAACAGCAATCCTTTCGAAATCTACCTGGACATTAAATGCTTATCTAGAACTTTAAATTTAAAAGCATTGTTCCACACTACAGAGATGCGTTATGACACTGCTACTAGTTTGCTTTCACAAATTGATGATAGCATAGTGCTAGTGGGTGTGGATTTATCAACTAGTTGGATTAGTTTTACTTTAAGACCACCTTCCACTTTTAACCCACCATATTCAGATGTGGTGAGAATCTTTGAAAGAGCATGTGAGAGTGATGTTAAGACCTTGTGTAAAAATGAGAACAGACCTACTTTTGTTAACTTGTCTAACATTGAAAGGACAGCCTTACAGGCATTACAGGATAACACACACATAGTTATAAAGCCTGCAGATAGGAGAGGGGCCATAGTGGTAATGGATACAGACAAGTATGTAAATGAAATTCTAAAACAGTTGGGGACCAGAATTTCTATAAGAAATCACCCACACACAGCCTGGATAATTGCATGAACCGGTTTTTGGGAAGGGGAATGTTGGCCAGGACACCGGGAATGCTCCCTGCTCTTTACGAAGAGTGCCCTGGGTTCTTTTACTTCCACCTGGACACCCAACAGGACAACACCAGGATGGGTAGAAGGGACCTCGGTTTAACATCTCATCCAAAGGATGGCACACCCCAGCAGTACAGCACCCCTCAATACTGCACTCGGATGCCAGTGATTTTTAGGTGCAAGTCCAATCCCAGTGTGGGATGGAACCCACGACCTTCTGATCCAGATGCAGATGTGCTACTAACTGAGCCTCACTGACACCATTAGTACAAGGGGATGACCTGGCTAGAGAGCTAGCTGAGCAAATCAAAAGGGTCTGTAGGAAGGGAACACAGTGGTGGTGGGGGACTTCAACCTACTTGAAGTGGATTGGAGCACTCCAACCACCACAAGTGCAAAGGAGCAGGTCACACTAGAAGCATTTCAGGACAGCTTCATGTTGCAACTGGAACATGAGCTGATTAGATTGGAGAGGACTATGGAACTGATTCTATCAAATGGGTAGACTGTAAGGGATCTGGGAGTGGAGGACCCTCTGGCTGGGAGTGACCAACACTTGATGTGGTTCACGCTTAATATGGGTAGGGAAATTGGGTATGAGAACCAGGGTGATTGATTTTAAGGGGGCGGACTTTAAAAGGATGAGGGAAATTTTGAGAAGGCATCTGGCAGGAATTCATCCAAGCATGGGTGCTAGTCAAAAATGGGATATTATTAAAAAAAGTCTGACAGGCTACTGCGACATGTACAAAGACATGGAATAAGATGGGAAGGGGCAAAGAAGACCAGTTGGTTGACTCAGGAGGTCATGGAAGGGGTTAGGGCCAAGAGAAAAGCATTTCAGATACTCAAGAAATCGAAGGGGGGTCGACAAGGATGAGTATACGAAGAAGTCCAGGGAAGTTACCAGGCTAGTCAGAGTGGCCAAGGCTTCAAGAGAGCTGAGACGGACACAGGGTATTAAGAAAGGAGAAAAGGACTTCTTCAGATACATTAGGGAGAGAAGGAAAAGCAAAGACCAGATTGTGAGGATTAGGAGGGATGGAGGGTGGGTGGAGAAGGGGGAGGATCGTGCAGAGGCATTAAGTGAATACTTCTGTTCTGTGTTCACGAAGGAGAAAGGGGAGCAGATACCTCAAAGGAGGGGTGGAGTGGGCAGTGGGGGGGAGGGAGGGGGTGACTGATACAGGGATTACAGAGGACAGGGTTCTGGAAGGATGAAGGGCACTGAGGGTGGACAAGGCACCGGGACCAGATGGCATTCACCCTAGGGTTCTTAAAGAACTAGCGGAGATCCTGGCAGGACCACTGGCTGACCTGTTCAATACCTCCCTGGACACAGGATGCATACCACAAGGCTGGAGGATGGTCCATGTGGTGTTCATTCACAAAAGTGGCCCTAGGGATGAACCAGGCAACTACAGACCAATGAGCCTCATATCAATTGTGGGTAAGCTCATGGAGACAATCGTAAAAGAAAGGCTAATGACCTTTTTGGAGGACGATGGTCTCCAGGATGGTCGACAGCACAGGTTTGTCTCAGGTAGTCACGTGATGCAGAACGTCTGGTGACAGCCTTTTCTGGAGCTCCCACCCTCCACCTTACTATTTCTTAATTTTGGTATCTATTCGCACTGACTTTATAGCGACTACCTTTGCAAGCCTGTACCTGTAGTCTGGAATCACTATTTACCTAAAAGTTGCGGTTTACAAAGCGCCAGGGAACCCTTTCTGCCACGATGGACACAGAGATGAAGCAGGCCGGGATGAGACACACGCCGCCTACCACTCCTGAGAAAAGCTCCAAAAAAGTCAAAAACCAAAGTCCGGCTCAACTTCCTAAACAGAGTCCTCCCGCTTCCACAGCAAACCTACTCACAGAGGACCGAGTCTTACAGGAATTGCTCCCGTTTCGAGAAACCCTCCAAGATATTGCCACGGAGGTGAAATCTATTAAATCGGAGTTGAGAGCGGTATCGAGACGTGTGGGGGACATGGAAGTCAAATCTGCCTCCTTGGAAGCCTGGAAGGGAAAAATAGACCCCAAATTGTGAAGCTCAGACAACAAATCCACAAGCTACAACTTAAGACTGAAGACCTGGAGGGCAGAAGTAGGAATAATATCTTAATCCTCGGCCTACCGGAGTCTGCAGAAAGTGGAGACATGATCTCATTCATTCAGAAGCTGCTGTACAAAATAATTGGTCCCTCTCCTCTCAGCTCTAATTACCATATCGAGAGGGCTCATTGATCTTTGAAGCCTAAACCTCAGCCTGGTTCTCCACCTCGTCCCATCATAATTAAGTTCCTTAGCTTTGTGGAAAAATAACACGTCTTGAACAAGGTGAAAGAGCTAGAGGCGATCTTCTGGGAAGGGGCCAAATTACGTTTTACCCAGGACTTACCCTATGAAGCAGCGTCAAAGGAGCTGCTTTTCATCCTCACGGTGAAAAACTCATTGCTGCAGGCATTAAGTTTAAAATGAGCTACCCCGCTAAGCTCTCGGTGCTCTTGGATGGAGTCTGGCACCCATATGAGAACTCGGAACACGCAAAGGCCGACCTCGCTCAGAAATTGCCAAACCTTTTCAATGGGGACTGATTTTACAATTTGGACTGTCCACTAAATTAGTTTCCTCATTTACTAATGACTGTGTTATAAATTCTTTCCTTCTGGTTTGTAATTACCTGTTCGGGAGGGCTTGATGTTGTACTGAGGCCTGGCCAGGAGGGTTGGAGGAGTAGTCCTGTTTTAGGCCGATAGGCCGCTAGTAGTGGATGAGGCCTGAGGTATTGCGGTCAAACGGAACCTTGCGAGGCTCCAATGTTCTCCTTGGCTCCTTTTTAGGTCAGACCAGGGGGTCCCTCTTCTTTCCTGGCTGTCTTGTCCACTTCCTCTTCCGATCAGCGGGGGTTGTTCCGGTGGTGTAGCGGGGCAGAGAGCCGAGGATCGATCGCTGCATAAGGTCAGTTTTTGTGAGCCAGGGTGGCTTATGGGGGGGGGGTTCTTTCTTTACTTCTCCATCATCGGGTAACCAAGGCATTTAGGAATTTAGAGACGAGCTTGTAGCGATTTGGATGAGATTTGTCTGGTGTCCCCCTGGCTGCTTCATAGCCCTGTCACGTTTTTTTTTATGGATAACTTCGGGCAGTTCTGGTCAGAATTCCTAATTCTTTCAGGGCCATGGCTGGCTAACTTTTAATGTTTGGTCTATATCTGGCGTTTATTCAAATCAGTGGGGGGTGGGGGTTCGGGCGAGGAATTGCACTGGGGGATTTGCCTCGCGGCCTAGTTAAGGGGGGAAGGCATACTTGGTCTGGGAGTTTTCCTGCGAGTTGCTATAATTATGGTTCTCTTTCATCTGGTTTTTTGATACTATTTTTCCACGTTCTCTACCACGGTTTAATACAATATGCTTCCGGACAGGTAGCCTTTTGGGGGTGATTTAATCCTGCAATGTATCCTGACATTTAGTTACTTGCTATTTTTGGGGTTTGATGTATATAGTTTATTGGGATCTGGGTTGGGGGAGATGGGGGGGTGAAGGTCAAATATGTTGTCTGATGGGCCTTCAATTATTTCTATTGCCTAGAAAGGTCATTATCTCATTGTGTTTGGCTTCTGGGCTATGCAAGGCTTCATATTCTTGTGGTATTATTGGGGGGGGGTGGAGTAACCTGGTAGGTGTCAATCAGAGAGTGCGGGAGAGATTAATCCAGTGTTCTACTTTTACTTTTTACAACTGGTTTATGTCTATGAAACCTATTAAACTGGCAACTTGGAATGTCAGGGCATTAGGGACATTGGTAAAGAGGCCAAGTTTTATTAAATTGCTCTCTGTTGGAAGTCGACATATTATTTTTTGCAGGCAGCATTTTCTAGTCTCAGAGGCGAAGGTTACGTCGAAGGGGTTCGATCAGATTTTGTCTCTGTGGTGCCACTTCTAGTAGGGGTGGCAATCCTGATTAAAAGGTATTTCATTCCTGGCAGAGAACTGCTCGACTGATCAAGGCGGTCAGTGGTTCTGGTTGAAGGGATTGCTTAATGGGGTTCAGGTGGTTTTGGGGCAATTTATGGCCCTGTGGAGGTGACCCTAAATTTTACATGCAACTAGCGGCCCAACTGAGTCGATTCTTGCCATCATCATTTATTTTAGGGGGTGATTGGAATCTCTCTTTGTCTCAAGATATGGATAGAACTCACAGACCTGTTAAATCTCTCTCCCCTTCCCAGCTAGCTCTCAGAGATTTAATGAATTTGGTAGGTTTGTGCGACCCTTGGTGCCTACTGAACCCTCACAGCCGTAGTTACTCCTATTACTCACTATTACACAACTCTTGGTCCAGAATAGATTATATTTTAATTATTACGACTTTGGTTGAAAACATTTCCCAAGCACGGCATAGATCAATTATCATCTCTGACCATTCCTTGGCCTGGATTAAGATGTCTCCGGAAGGCCTGGCCAGAGATACCTCCTGAAAACTTAATACACAGCTCTTAAAAGAGGACCATACAGTTAAGCATATTCAATCTTTGATCTCCTCCTTCCTTGAGACTAATCAGGGTTCAACTGCTAGAGATGACTACCTATGGTGTTCCTTAAAATGTGTTATTAGAGGAGAATTTATAAAATTGGCCTCTAGGAGGAAGAGGTGAGAGAAATGAAAATCACGTCTTTGCTGGATCAAATTAAAGAGCTGAAAATACCTTCTCACTCTCTGGCTCCCAGGCCGATCTG
Source organism: Neoceratodus forsteri (assembly GCA_016271365.2). Lineage (NCBI taxonomy): Eukaryota > Metazoa > Chordata > Ceratodontiformes > Ceratodontidae > Neoceratodus > Neoceratodus forsteri. The sequence goes on along the minus strand of CM028131.1, from coordinate 988,716,844 downwards.
GAGAAGATGTGTAAGCTAAGGAATAGTCTGATTTGATTATGGAAAAAGCGGAATATGCCATTGCCAAAACCAAAGCGCGGTATCTGGACCAAGGAGAGAAACCTGGCAAGCTGCTTGCCCTTAGGTTAAGGGAGGTAGAAAACTCTAGGCTGATTCCAGCCTTGAGAGCTCCTGATGGAACAATCAAAACTTCACCAAGAGATATAGCTCAAATCTTCGAAACTTTCTATCAAGACCTGTACAAGGGTGGGTCTGTACAGGCCTCTCGCTCCAAGATAGAAGAGTTTCTGGATAGGATCCCCCTTCCCTGTTTGCGAGATCAACAATGTGAATTGCTTTCCTCTCCTATTACCTTGAGGGAGATAGAAGAGGTTATAAGTGGGCTACCCTCGGATAAATCCCCAGGCCCTGATGGGTTTTCCCCTAACTTTTATAAAACTTTTTGTAAGGAGATTTCCCCTTCACTTCTCAAGTTGTTTAATCATATGCTCTCATCGGACCTTCTTGATCCCTCACTGTTAGAAGCTACCATTATATTAATCCCTAAACCGGATAAACGTCTGTTGGACCCGGCCAGTTACTGACCGATCTCTTTTAAACTACTTATATCAAAATCCTCACCAAAATCTTTCCTTGAGAATTAGAAGAGTCTGGCAATCCTTGCTAAGCAATGAGCAGGTGGGTTTTGTCCAGGATAGATCCGCGTCAGATCATCTGCGCAACCTTTCCCATATTTTCCAAGCTGCCCAGGAGTCCCAATCCCCTATGATGTTGGTAGCCCTAGATGCCGAGAAGGCCTTTGATAGGGTCAATTGGGATTTCCTGTGGTCTACGCTTGGTAGAATGGGTTTTTCTGAGACTTTCATACATTGGATTAAATCAGTATATCGGTCGCCTTCGGCTAGAGTTTTTTGTAATGGCGTCTTTTCATCTCGTTTTTTTTTATTTTCCGGAACACGCCAGGGATGCCCTTTATCCCCATACCTATTTAACCTATATTTGGAGCCTCTGTTACTAAGCATTAAAACATCGTCACAGGTCACAGGTTGTATTATCTCTCAGACTGCTTTGACTTTATCAGTTTTCGCTGATGATATCCTTTTACACCTCTCGAACCCTGAGATTTCTCTTCCAGCAGCACTCCAAATTATTACGCAATACGGTAAGGTATCCAACTACAGATTAAATCTTTCCAAATCGGTGATTTTCCCTCTTAATTCTTTCACGTTTCAAGCCAATTTCCTTCAGCTAGGTATGAAATGGGCCCAGACCTCGCTTAAGTATTTAGGCATATACCTGGCCCGGGATGAAGAGTCTATCAAAAAAACTAAATTTGGATGAACTCCTGGATAGAATTCAGAAAGATCTCGATAGATGGTCTGTCTTGCCGTTATCTGTAGGGGGACGGATTAACATTATTAAAATGAACATTCTACCATGTATTTTATACCCCCTGAACCTTCTTAATATCTGGCTCCCCGGAACTTATTTCCAAAAGATACACTCTACCCTAGTCAAATTTATTTGGGGGGGTAAACATCCTAGGAGGGCTTTCTGCAAGCTTAACTTACCGAAGGACAAGGGAGGTCTTCGTCTCCCTAATTTCTGGTTTTATTACTGGGCTAGCCACCTAGCCAAAATGGGGTGCTGGCTCCGGCCTCAGAACGAATGCTATAGGCCCATCTGGCTGGACCTAGAGCTTAAAGCGTTGGACAAACTCAGCCTAATCCCTTCTCGTATCTTTTATCATAGTTTTTCCTCTCTACCAGTAGACATACGTAACTCTCCCATGGGACTTTCCATTAAAATTCTCTCTGAATGCTGGAATTACTTTAGGATCCCATACACTACTGAATATGGCTCAGCCACTTACTCTTAACCTAATATTAAAATAGGTGGTGGGGTACCGCTTTCACTAGATTGGCTTCCACAAATCCAGAATCGGTCAGTAGAAGACTTCTACCCCCCAGGGTTCCCTTATCTCATCCAGTGATCTGCTGGAAGACCAGAATCTCCAACCGAAATATATTTTCAAGATTTACCAACTGAGACATCTTTTGTTGAAGAATTTTGGGAATGTGAAATTACCATCTCAAGTCAGGCCTTTCATGGATCAAATTCAGGATTGCGTTTCCAAACCTCATGGAATCTCTCATATATATCTTTTCCTTCTAGACACCAAATACCCTGCTTCGCTACCTGGGTCGAAAGTTTGGGATTCTTTAATCCCTGACTCTCCTGCGATTTGGTACCAAATATGGCGTGATACATATAAATTTCACACCTTAGACAGAAATAGGCTTATCCAGTTTTTTATATTGAATAATTTGTACTTTACGCCGTCTAGGCTGACTAAGTTAGGTAGGCTGGGGTCCAATGTATGCACTAGTTGCGGGGACAAGGAGGGCACCTTATTACATATTTTTTGGTCCTGTAATAAAGTGGCTCCCTTATGGAAGGCTATTCAAGCCAATTTAGACCCAATCCTGGAGCTGCAAGACTATTTTATACCTGAAGCTTGCATTTTGGGCTGGTATTCTGATATCACAAATAATGAAAGAAATATCATATTGCTTTGATTTCAATTGCTGTCAAAGACTGGTCCTAAGACATTGGCTGGACCAAATCATCTTATCATTCAATGAATGGCTTAAAGAAATCTCTTTCTGTTTCAAGTTAGAAAGACTGATTGCCAGTTCCCGTAATGCCATACCTGCCTTTAATCAGAAATGGGGGAAGTTGTATGCTCTATATTTACATTAATCTCCCTGACTACTAGACCCCTGACTGTAGTTTTAGTTTCTGGACTTGATTGAAAGTCCTCGGTTTAATTCTCTGTTACGTTTATCTCACCCTACTCCTTGTAGCTTATTTCTCTTATAATTGTGATTGACACCTTCCGGGGAGGAGGGAGGGGTTTGGGGGAGGGAGTTGAGGCGTAATTGATATTCTGGTTAATTTCTTGTTAAGCTTTGTATTTGGGAGGGAGGGTTGATTGAGTCATGTTTTAGTTCTGGTTGATATCTGTATCTCATGTTTGTTTGGTGTGAAAACTCAATAAAGTTGTCTAATTTCAAAAAAAAGGTTTGTCTTAGGTAGATCCTGCCAGACAAACCTAATTGAGTATTATGACTGGGTGACCAGGGAACTGGACAAGGACCATGAGGTGGATGTCCTGTATTTAGACTTCAGCAAGGCCTTTGATTCCATGCCGCATGGGAGGCTGAGGGGGGAAGCTGCAATACATAGGGGTGGGAACAAAGATGGTTAAATGGATCCTCAATTAGCTGAATGGAAGGCAGCAGAGGGTAGTAGTGGGGGGGGGCTCTCATCACCAAGGGAGGTGATGAGCAGGGTGCCACAGGGATCGGTACTGGGACCAGTGCTGTTTGGGATATTCATAGCGGATATCTCACATGAGATCCAGAGTAGGATCAGTCTGTTTACAGATGGTACGAAGATGGGAGCTGTGGTAGATGACATCAAAGGGTGGAAGGGGCTGCAGGAGGACCTGACTAAACTACAGGAGTGGTCAGAAACATGGCAGTTGGGGTCCAATGCCAAGAGATGCAAGGTACTGCACTTCAGAGGTAGGAACCATGGGAGGAGCTATTAGCAAGGAGGGATACAGCTGGAATGCACCAAGGAGAAAAAGGATCTGGGGGTGCTTATAACGGGCAGCATGAACAACTCAGCTCAATACAGGAATGCGGTAGAAAAAACCAACAGGATGCTGGGGTGAGGGGAATCTCCTCTAGAAATAGGGAGGTGATCCTTCCCCTGTACAGGTCTCTGGTCAGGCCACACCTGGAGTACTGCATACAGTACTGGCTCCCATTCCTAAAGAAGAAGTGGGTACAATGTAAGGTGACAAAGATGATCCAGGGATTGGAGGGAAAGTCCTACGAGGATAGGCTGGGTGAGCTGAACATGTACTCCCTTGAGGAGAGGAGGGATAGGGGGATATGATTGAAACCTTTAAATAACTTGAGGGGATAAACAAGACTAATACAGAAGGGATTTTACAGATTAGAAGAGGGAGGGATATGAGAGGGCATTAGCTGAGATTGGAGGGAGGATGATTCAGGAGGGAAATCAGGAGACAGTTTTTCACAGAATGGGTGGTAGACAGGTGGAATACTCTGCCTGAGGAGGTGGTATCCTGTAGAATGGTGGATGGTTTTAAGAGGAGTTGGGACAGGGTGAGGGGTAATGATGAAGAGGGATGGGAGGGTGGGGGCAGCTGCAAGTTGAGGGGCTAGCTGCACAATCGAGCAGACTCGATAAGCTGTGAGGCCTGTTTCTGCTGGCATTTTTGCATGTTCGTACATATCCAGAGTGGAACTGGCACACTTCTACCTGGCATAGGAGGAGAACATTTTCCATTTGTCTTGGGATGAATTCACCTACATTGCCCAACACAGTTTAAGGACATACACTGTCCTGGGAGGGACTTTGTTGTGTAAAACTGTGGTAATAGGGGAAACCTAGATTTGTTCACCCCTGGGGTATGTAAACCCTGAAGTTGTCTTGATTCACAGTAGGACAAATTGTCTTGTGTCCATAGTCCAGAAGAGGGATGGACAGAAAAGTTGTTTTGAACCCTCAGAGTCAGGGGGTGGGACTCACAGAACTGTACTCTAGTAAAGCACTACTGTAACTTGTTGTACCTGTACTGCACCTGCAGCCCCAGTGGGCAATGTTGTCTCGATCAGTTCCAGCTTGTTGGAAGTAAAACCTACTACTTGGCTCTATTTTGACTTGTGGGCAGTGGTTTGTGAGTGGACTTGTAAGTTTCTGGTGCCCCCAGTGCAGTGGCTTGCCCCAGAACCCCCAACAAATGCAAATGATTTTGTGTGCCTCCCTTTCTCCCAAGGTCAGAGCTAAGAAAACATCATAGACTGGAGAAGTGTGAGGACTGTCTAGTGCTTAATGCCAAGGGTAGGAAGTGGTGGTTACATATTGTTTTAATTCTATTTTCTAAGTTCTCATCTCTTTCCTCTTTTTAGTACTTGTAGTGCATGCCATTGTAATGCCATTTAAAAAGGATTTAAAGATGTCTTGTAATATTTTAGGTGAAACCGCTTGGCCAGCATTATTGGAAAAACAGATATGTATTTCTTTTTAAATTTTATTGATAAAATCTTGACCTCAGTGTAGTAATGAGTAGAGCTGTCAGTTAGAGACATTTCTAGGACCAGCATCCCCAAACAGTGATATTATAACTGAAGAGTAGTACGTAATGATGATACCGGGTAGTTTATGTCTCACTGATGATGATTCAAGGATTTAGATGTCAAGAAAAAAGTATTTTCAAAAGTAGCAAAGGTGGTGAGGGGAAAGAAATAGTAGAGTCTGGTGCATGATTTCCATATCTCCAGGGATCTATGCTGTCTATGTAACCCCATTGTTCCCAGAGGTTACTACAGTCCCACTTAGAATCACTGGTAGACAGAGAGAGGCAGCTTGTGAGATGCCAGTTAAATGGATTTCACACTGTCACACTCTGTTTTCAGTCTCAACTGAGCTGGAGTGATGATATCACCTTAGAACTGTTGCAGCAGCATAAGCCACAATGGAATGCTAGCTGCAGGGGTTAGCAGTGGAATGTTGAATGAGAGTCAGTAGGCTGGAGAGTGGAGAGTAGAGTGAGAAGTGCCGCAGAAGGCAGGTCCTCAGATTTAGCTCTGACAGAGAGCTACCATTGGAGATTGGGTAGTGTGTTCTCACCCTAGAAGAAGGACACAGAAGACCTGCGAGTGAAGTGGTAGAGACGGTTTCTAGAGGGTTTTCCAGTGCCCCATCCCCGGCGGGATGGGGGGAGTTCCAGGATTCAGGGGCAATCCCCTGGTCCAGCCTGGATTGTGTTGAAGCTGCCTGAGATTCATTTGCTCTGTGAGTACCCAAGATTTTTGTGTGGAGAAAGCCCTGGGACACCTGCATTCCTGTGGTGAGTTTTTCTCTGACAAAAGGGATTCTGTCACTAGGACTGTTTCTGTTAAAAGTGTCTGCCTACTATTGGGTCCGGAGAGAGACTAGCCAAGTACAGAAGTTTTAGGACTGTTTCTGTTAAAAGTGTCTGCCTACTATGGGGTCCGGAGGGGAGACTTGCCAAGTACAGAACTTTTAGTTCATGTCTCATTTAAAAGCATCTGCTAAAGTGGGGGTCTAGTGTAAAGACATTGCCAATTACAGAACTTTTAAGTCCATGATGCCTCTGAGGTGTGAGAAGTAGAATGTTAAATGTGAAAGACATTTCAAGATAGCATCTACAAGAGTGTTTCAGAGAAAGATGTTATTAACCAAATGAATGGCCGAGTATAAATTTGGAAGCAAAAGGTGGGAGACCCCCCCCCCCCCATCTGGAGTAATCATGTTTACCTCTCCGGGTTCAGTTTGGGCACCTTTATTTTCTCTCAGTGCACTTGGCCAGTGCCTGAAGAAAATACCCAGACATGGTATTTCGGATTTTCTGTGAGCCGGAGTGTGCTTGTTGGAGGTCGAGGGAGCCACCAGGAATTCCTCATGAAATATGGGAAAGTCTTCTAGTACTGGCCGAGGGTGCCATGTCAAGGGAAGTGTACCAGTTTGGGCTGTGTGTGCCAAGATCCCTTTAGAACCTGAGGGTTCGCTGTGTGTGTGTGCTCTGTACCTCAGAAATTTGCAATAATAACTGGTGATCCCTGTTATCAACCCATTTTCGAGTACTGTAAAAAGTCGTATCAACCCGGAGGTTGACAAAAGTCAACAACCCGCTGGGTTGATACGACTTTTACAGTCTCGCACTCTAAAGCCTGCAGCACTCGAGATTCCAGAGTAAACAGATTCAAACTCATAGCATGACCTCCATAACTTACAGATCCAAATGAGAAAGTGTAATCATTTTAAATGAATTCTGTAGCTTACCCTCCGGTTTAGAGATCTGTATGTGTGCAGCATTTATTTATTTCATTTATTTATTTCGTAAAACCAACACGGAGACCCGTGGCCAAAATGCTCGTACTTCCTTACTAGTAGGCACGCCTCCCAACGCTAGCATGTTATGTGATGTCGTCCTTGAATAGCGGGGGCGCATTTGCTAGTAAGGAAGTATGAGAGTTTTGACCCGCCTCCTCGCGAAAGTGGTAATTTTCATGGAATTTTTTTAGTGCCAGTTATTAAAATAAAACATATGTAGGGGTAGATTAATTTTCATTCACCCTCGTTGTGTGATAATAGTAAAATCTCTCGAGCTTCACTCTTGAGGTTTACATATTATCACACAACTTGGGTGTGTGAAAAAACTCCATATCAACTCCCTACATATGCATTATTCTCTGTTTACCAGTGGGAGTAGCCCTGTGGGGGTCCATCTTCACTTTGTATTATTCTCTATGTATGTGAATAAAAGCCATGCTCTAGAATCCCAACCTGGTTTGGACAGTACAGTTATTGCTTTCAATGTCTGAATTTACTTGGGTGCCCCTAGCCAGAAGTATAAATCTAGCATAATACCGAGCAAACATTTTCTCCCAGGGACCCAGGTTGATGGCCATTGTAAATGGTCCCCCAGGTGTGAGCCAGGTAGTTGTCACACTTGGTTTGCCTGTCTGAGGATGGCAGGCTACGAAGTACATGTATGGGTAAACAGAACAGTTTATAGTGACTACCCCCATCCATCTCATTGGCACCATGTGTGAGAGGAGCAGCCCTGCTAGTTGAACAAGGGGGCAGTGGGGAGGGTACATCTACAAAGACCATGAAGCATTTAATTATTTTAGATTCTGATTGGTGAGTGTTAGCCATATAGTTTGATCAATGTATGTTTGGTTATCGGCAAGGTTATAGCTCCCTAATAATGTAGAGGGAGGTACAGATTCATAAGTTAATAAAATAATAATAGAAAAGGCAGGGTTATTTTCATTAAGGGAGTAAACATACATGGGGACAACATGGAGGTAGTGCAGAGGAGGGCAGCCAAGATGCTCCAGAAGAGCAGGAAAGGATGTAGGAAGAGAGGCTGCAGGATGTAAACATGTACATGCTGGATGCAAGACAAGAGAGGGGTAAGCAAGGTGAATAGCAGTGAGCCATTCAAGCTGGGTGGGAATACAAACACCCGGAGAAACTGCATTATGTTGCCAGCCTTCATATTTAGGAAGGATGCCAGAAAGATTTTTTACATGGAGCAGATGGGGAAGTGGAATGAGTTGCCGAAAAGGGTACTTTATTTGAAATCAGTGTGTGGGGGGGATTCAAACACAGGTGGGACAGATACAAAGGCCTGTGATGACGTTATCAACTGTGGAGGGGGCAAGGAGAATGAAGAGCCACTAGGGCTCTCACATTCAACATTAAAATAAGTAGGATTTGGGCAGACATGATGGACTGATGGATCCTTTTCTGCCAACAACTTCTGTTTCTATGCATGTTTCACACAGGCTACAGTAGAGTTTTGACCTAAATCTGTACATTCCATAGTATCGAATCTCCCTTGGAGATCTTGAATTATTTGGGTATATGATTGGTCGGGTGATATCTGAAGAAAATTGCAACTTCTGTGGGGGTCTGCAAATAGGGGGACTGTACCTCCAGTCCCGAATGCCTGCATAGTCTTCCAAATTCTGAGTGTATCAAGTTGTTTTCTTGTAGGAATTGACAACTGGACCCTTTTCAATCCACGTACTTAACTTACTCTTTTACACCAGAGTAGTATAATCTCCTTGGCATTCAGCTATATTTCTACTCTCTGCACCCTCAGTTGGCAACCTTAATAACTGTACTTTGTTTGATATGAACATGAATAGCCTTACCCTTGGCCTTGTGTATTAGTTATGTACTTATCTGTTGATGCACCTTGTTTTTTATCCCAGTTTGCTCCAGATAATTGCCTCCACTGTCTTTGCTTTTGCATTGCTTTGGTATTATTGTACTATATGTATTTCTTCTATTTACACAATAAGGTATGACCAGCAGTTACATTGAACACCCTCTGGGGCATAATGTGGCACGAAGCAAAGTAGAGTGCTGCATGCCCCAAGGGAGTGATTAACAGATGATTCATGTTGTCCTTGGGAGTACCTTATTGCTTTTATAGCAATGTAAAAATAATTCTTAAGGCCAAAGGTTAGCTTTTGTGAAATCAAAAGTGCCTCATTTAACTCACTCAGATCTAGAATGGAATGTTGAGTGAGTGCTGCATTCCTGTGCAAAAATGGCTGTTTTCCTGAACAGTTACAATGTTTGGAACTGAAATGGTAACACTCCAACTTGGAGTATAAATAACTAAAAAAGTATAACTCCTGTCACAAAACTTACAGCACAAAGTTTGCTCACAATAAAAAAATCTTTAAAATGAGGGGTCACACATCTTAGTAGCATTAACCTTTTTTTTTTTTACAGAGCACGTAACAATGAAAATTAACATTTTTTTCTTTCTTTTTTTTTAAATTCAAAACAAAAACACCTTGGAAGTGGCAAACGTCTGTTATATGATGGTTTTCCATCACACCAACATCTGTGCATTACACTGCCACAGTTTAGAGTACTTCTGAGCTGTTTTACATAATAAAACAGACCATAAACTAAGGCATGTGCCAACATATAACGCCAGTAAACCGACTGAATTCGGAAAAATGCTCTGCACAACTGCCCACATGATGCACAAACCACGATGACTAAAAAAGTATGCCTCCTAGCCAATAGACACCTGCACGGAAAATGTTCACAATAACAAGAGCTTTAAAATGATAGGTCACTCATGTTAGTGGCATTTGCAGATATTTTTTTACAGTTCCTGAAATGTGTTCCCAAATAAAAACTGACATCATAAAAAGTACACCTCCTAGACCCCAGATTCCAGCATGATAATTGTCCACATTAAAGAGACCTTTCAAGTGATGGGTCGCACACGTTTCTAGCATTTACAGTTTTTTTACAGTACCTGAAATGGAGGAAAATAAATTTTTTACACTTTTTTTATCCCCCAAAAAACTAAAAAAAGTACACCTCCTAGCTCCCAGACACCAGCATACTAATTTTCACAATGAAAAGAGCTTTCAAATCAGGGATCACATGTTTCTAGCATTTACAATTTTTTTTAACGGTACCTGCGATGGAGAAAAATAACATTTTCTTCACTTTTTAACCCCAATTAAAACCTAAAAAATCTGAAAGGTAGCAAATGTGTCCAATATAAAGTTGGTATTCTGGTAGGTAGGAATTTTTCCTACCGACCTGCACTTTCCAATAACCTTATCCCTGATTGGTTGATCCAGAAAGTGCCTAAGAAGTACAGGATGCACATATGCACTCTGGGGATGAGATGAAGTGAATATCTGATGCACACATATGCTATGGGGCTGAGTGACTTAATAGATAAATAGTTCTTCCGCATTCAGATGGAACAGCTGAGTTTTCAGAATTCAGCTCCTTAGTCTGACTTCATGTGGGAGACTTGCTGCAATAGTAATGCAGAGTGTCAGATCAGAGAAGATGTGGAATGCTTAACATGTCAACTCCTGACTGATTTTCACACAAAAAATGCACATCTACTTTAAAAAAGAACTCCAGTCACATTATGATTTATGTCATCGTTATCATGAGCACCTCACAAATTATCCCGTACGCTGGTGTTATGGTACCAGTAAGCAAACTGGGAGCAACAGCAGTTAGGAGTCCATGGAAAAGAATTGTTTTTAGTGAGCTATGATAGGGCCAGATTAACCATAGGGCAGCAGGGGCAATTACCTTGGGCTCCTTAGTTTGAGGGACCACTGATTTCCTCTTCTTTTTTTTTCTTCTTCTCTGACCACTATACTTTCCCACTGTGTCAGTAAACCTGGGGGGTGAGGTTGATAATCCATGCCCACCGTTGTAGACCGTTTCCCCTCCACCTCCCTTGGCCATCCAAACAGCTCAGGCATTTTTGTTTCCCCATGGACTTCTCTTTGCAGCGATGCTAGCCAATGAAATGGCTCCATTTGAGGTCCACTGATGATTTGCACCCCTCCCCACACCTGGACCACAACTGTTATGTCGCTCCTGCCCTCAGGTGGTCCATGCATCACGCACCACGCCATGTATCACTGCGTGGTGGTCCTGTCATGTCCTGCTCACTTGAAGTCCTGCCCGAATAATAGAAAATGGCACCATGCACCACCGCACAGACTCATTCCCTTAGACAGCTGCAAAACCATCCAACTGTCATCAACGATAGAGAGAGAGTGCACCTGCAGCGTGTCAGTAGGCCCACTGTCTGACCTGGCCATGGCCGTTGCGTCGACTCAGTCTAGTCCAGTGACTCGGGTCTCATGGTCTGGTTGGAAAATATTTAATTTAATAACCCCCCCCAAAAAAAGACACAAGTGGCAATAGCAGCAGAATCATCACCAGCCAGGCACAAGGCAGTGCAGAATAGAACGCGCCTGTTGCCTAGTGACTAAGAGAGCCTGTCATCGAGTTACAGTAGTAGGAGCCGCCGGCAAGGACCGCAAACAGTATTTTTCTTCTTCTTCTTTCTTCTATCAGGTAAAAAAAAATAATAATGTTCCTGATGAACAACTGACTGCAACTGAATGTAACTATTTCTGTTTGTGTGTTAGTAACACAAGTGTGTGAGGTACTTAAACAATTTCTAAATAAAATGATGTGAGAAGATGATCATACTGTATAACATACATAATCCTCTTCTCAAGTGTATGATTCTCTTCTCACATTATTTTATTTAGAATACTAATAGTAAGAGGGAGTGAGAGAAATTTGGGCTCTCTCATTGCACTAGCCAGCTTCTCTCACATCTTTCCCCAGTGCTTTGTTTGTCATCATGCCACCAGTCAGTGAAGTTTCGTAGGGTAGGCAGTCAAAGTTACTCAGGTCTTACTCTCTTGCTGTAGTCAGTACTGTGTGACCCCAGCAAACATTCACAGTAGCTGCAGCAGGTTTGTATCTGGGTTACCTCCCTTGTCTCTCACAGCATCCACCACTACCTGCTGCCTGACACAACACCAGGTGCACCAGCCCACTGATCCAAGGATGGCTAACACATTTAAATGGCAGGCTGTCCAGAGTAGGCAAGACGGGGAGCAGTAGGGGCTAATTCAGCAACACTTTAACAGCAAACTGCAGTCCTTGGTAGCTGGTAGACAGGAGTAATGAAAAGCTGGAGGAAGCTGAATCGGATGTATTGGAGGCATCAGACTGGTGTCCTGGGTGGATAACTAAAAGTTAAGAACATCTGAAGGCTTTTTAAATGATTGCTGGCTGGGATATTTGCAATAGTTGTAATGCTTCTAACTTAAATTGTATAATACTACTGGATGAGCACCAGAACATTTGAAATAGAATACTATGTACCCTGTACAGAACCATAAACAACCATATGTCTAGCATTTTTTTATGCAGGTGTACTGTTTCAAGTCCAGTAGCACATTGAAAAAAATCTCCATGGCACTTGTTATATAAAAAATATTAACTCCAGGTGGAAAATCCCAGAATGGAAAAAAGTATCACTCCCCAAAGAATGTTGACATGTAATATGGATAAAGAACATAGCTTTTTTTTTACTAGCTCCTTTGATATGCTATGCATGTCTTATAAGTTACATAAATCAGACTGTATGGCCAGTGTTCAAACATGGTTATTATACCTGTTTGTTTCTTATATTTGAAGCAGCAAAATAAGATGCTTCAATTTAAACATGATGTGATGAATGTAGCTGAATACTTTTTGGAATATAAATGTATAGTGAGGTTATTTAAGATTGATTAGTGACATTCTTTTCCTTGTCTCCTGAAGCCTGGGGCAGAATGTTTGACAAAATGATCTGTGGGAGTCAATGACACAAATATGTGTTATTCCAGGCAATTTTGTTCTTGCATCTAGGTCATATAAAAAGGTTTATTGATACTTATAATATATCAGGCTTTGTTAAATCTAATGTCTTAAGTAATAGCTGTCTAAGATGAAATATATCATGTAGATTCTATGACTTCAAGTAAACAATTTTGCAAAGATCCATAGACTTTATTATAGGTAAAAAATGATCCAGCTCATATGACTCAGATGTGTACGTAGCTATCTGGGAAATGCAATGGCCAGATTCAAAATATACAATTTATATTCATGAGTGAGGGAACAAGACAATAACTCATAGCTGACAGAGCCATGGATTACAGTGTCTGGCTTTGATATAGTGATCTTGCCAGAAACATGGTTAACCCCTGAAATAGCAGAAAATATTAAAATGGTAGGTGAATATCATAGCCGTTGCCTGGGGGGGGGGGGTTCGTATGGTTCAAAAGAACCCCCTTTTGAAACTCCCCCCTTGTTTTCATCATTTGTAACATTTTTTCATTATTTCTGTTTATTTTGTGACTGTCACAAAGTGTTTATTTATTTATTTTTTTGTTTGTTGTTTAACCAGGAGTAGCACACTAAGCTGAACGCTTTTTTACAGGTGTGACCTGGGAGCACAGGGAAGTTAAATGACTTGCTCAGGATCACACAGTATGTAAGTGGAAGCTGTGGGATTCAAACCCAGGTCTGATCTACTGGATGTCACCAGATTTGCAGCTCAGAGCCTTAAATCACTGTGCTATACTACCTCCCTAAATGCACACATGATAAACCCCAGCACTTTTTCTCTGCATGCATGCCCCGGCCCCCCCCCATCTGCTATCAATCAGCTCCCTCAGTGCCAGTAAGATGACTGGAGCTGCTTTGTGAGTCTTTCTCCGCATGGTCCCCCTATGACTGACTGGCCAATTGCAGCTCATGTCAGCATCATGAATGTGACTGGAATACAGCACAGCCGCTGCCCACAATTCACACTGTCAGCTAGCACTCGAGGAAGATGAAGCATGGCAGCAGGCTCAGAGACGACGTCTCCAGGAGAGCAAAAAAGAAGTAGAGGACCTCGACTATTATCAGTCACCGACAGGTACATTTTGCTGCCACTATTGCAAAGATATGTCCTTAATAACTGTATATCAAGGGATAGGCTGTGCAGTTGGGCAAGGGAGCTGTTCAGGTGGGTGGGCTGATGATTTAGAAATCAATTACTTGAGAAATCTTCTATACAAAATGTAAAGTTGTCATGTTTCATATGCCTGTTTTACATTTTCATAAGTTAAGCAAAAGAGGTATCACAGTGGAAAGGCAAAGCAAGTGTTTGGAAGGGTCTGGCTAGGATCTACACTGCCACCTCACTAATTGTGCTGTTCAGAGAGGTCTTCACTGTGGTCCCACATTTACTGACATTCAGGTCCACTTTTGTCTGTGTCATCTGTGTCAGACGCTGTTAAAACAAATAAGTTGTGAGAAGCGTTTTCTCCAGATGACCACATGTGTCAGTAGAATGACATTTGTTGCTATTCTCCAGATGACCACATGTGTCAGTAGAATGACATTTGTTCCTACAGTTCAGTGGTATGAAAATACCCACTATTCTTTTGGAAGCATGGTGGGGGTGGGGGTAGGCATTTAGGAGATGGTAACTTTGCACTGGGAATCCCCACCACTGTCAAATTACCTTTCCCCTTACTCCCTTTGTCATGCCTATCACAATGGAGAATGGAATGGGGGCAATAAGTGTGGTACCCAATATTGAACCAAGAATTATGTTACAGATTTGTCTCCAAGCAGGGTGCCTGCTATAGAAACTCAGAAACCTAGACAATGATGGCAGAAAACGACAGAGGTCCATTCATTCTGCCCAAGTTTCCTATAATCCCTGGAACCCACCATTTCTCCAGTGTACTAACCCTCCCCATCCTCTCTCTAGGCTCCTCCTTGGTCCTGTCGCCCCCGATAACCACTATTCCCTTCATTATGTCCCAGCCCTGCTTGAATCCTCTGGTCATTTTTTCACCCACCAATTCAGCTGACAGACTGTTCCAAAGTTCCACCACCCTTTCCGTAAAGTAATACATCCTCACATCTCTCCTGAACCTACCTCCTGTTAATTTCCATTCGCATCCATGTGACCTCGAATTGGTACACTGACTTTGTAAATAATACCCCGCAGTTCACTTTAATTCCTTTAAGGAACCCGAAGGTCTCTGTCACATCTCCCCTCTCCCTTCTGGTCTCCAATGAGTACATATTTGGTGCCTTAAGGCACTCCTCATAAGATCTGCCCTGCTGGCCCTGAATCATTTTTGTTATTCTGTGCTGCACTGTCTCCAACCTATTCTTATCCTTTCTGAGGTGAGGACTCCAGAACTGGGCACAGTACTCTAGGTGAGGCCTCACCAGGGATCTGTAGAGGGGAAGTATTATCTCCTTTCTTCTGCTATCAATACCCCTATTGACACATCCCAACATCCTGCTAGTCTTGCTGTAGAACATGTTGCACTGACTCAATTGCCTAAATGGTATATTGAGTTGGGGAGGGTGGAGGTTACAGTAAGGGGTACAGGGAGCTCAGATATGAGTTATCTAGACTTAAAATAAGCAACAACAGAGCATACCGTAGCCCATGGTTTCTGGGAGCCTATCAGCCCTAAATCCCTGCCCTATAGGCAAGCCAGCACTGCAGTAAGTTAGTAGTGTATAATACCCAGCCAAAACCATCTACAGACTCCACATTGAGGTTCAGTGCATATATGTACATACACACACACACACAAACAATCTGTGCCACCTAGATAGTAATAATTGTTCTTAGAGCAGGAGGTAGAGGGGAGCTCACAGATGAG
This sequence comes from Neoceratodus forsteri, assembly GCA_016271365.2. Taxonomy (NCBI): domain Eukaryota; kingdom Metazoa; phylum Chordata; order Ceratodontiformes; family Ceratodontidae; genus Neoceratodus; species Neoceratodus forsteri. The sequence goes on along the minus strand of CM028131.1, from coordinate 988,701,167 downwards.
TTGTTTTGGTTTAAAATAAGCCACACAATGAGCCACAGAGCATCTAGTACCACAGAGCTTCTGGGGGCCTGGCAGCCCCCAGACCTCTTACCTACACACCTGTGGATACAGCTATAGATATTAAAGCTGATAACATATATGAGACAATGCCTTAGATATATTACAGTAGTAGCATCTTGCTGCACTCTGGTACTGAATATATATGCATTCACCCTGCAGCCAGCCAGATAATAAGTTTGCTTAGAGCAAGGGGTGTAGGAGATCTCAGATATGACTTCTTTAGCTTCAAAATAAGCCACAAAATGCACCACAGAGCATCTAGGACCCCATGGCTTCTGGGGTCCTGGCAGCCCTAAGACCCACAGCTTTTTTTAAAAGGTTGCAGACTGTGAGCTGGCCCAGCAGCACAGAGGGCTGAGGCACTGGCACCTTACCTCGCGCTACACCTGCAACCTGGGGTCTGGAACAACCTCGGGTCACCGGGGTGCCTGCTTGGGGGGGAGGGCTAAAGCGGGATTGAGCCATGGCTCTCCCCTCCAAAGGGGTGGATGCCCATCGATCCATAGTCTCACTCATACCGGGTGGAATTCTGGTGGGTGAGCAGGTGATATAGGTGGTGAGAGAAGTCAGGATGGGTGGAAGGGGTCACCAGATCCTGGCGTGTGCGTGTGCACCTCCATGCATGTACATACATGTGTATGCCGTGGCCAGGGGTGGAGGGGGTAACAAAACAGAAAAACGAAAAATGTATATAAAAAAAAAAATTAAAGGTTGCAGACTGCATAAAAAGAACCCCCCTTGTAAAAATCCTGGCAACGGCCCTGAATATTCTTGTTTTAGGAAAGACAGTCAAGGGAAGAAGGGATGATATATGTAAAGATCACTTTCTTGGTCTTGGAATGTGATTGTACTCAAACTGAGAGCCTTTTCGACTTTTTGGTAATTTGGTTCCTGTTAGGGGGAGTAAAAAAATTGATTGTGGTTTCTTACAACCCCCTCCATCCCAAGGTTATGGGGAAGTGGGGATATAAAAGATTTCCTGTTGTTTTTCATCAGTATAAGAGAACAATAAGGTGGTGTTCCTAGGGGATGCATAATACTAACCTTGTTTGGTCTGAAAAAGAGAACCTAAAATTCCAGGATAAGATAAGAGATTTGAACGTTACTCAAATAATTGACACCAACAAGATATGCAAACAGTAAGACACAACAGGGGGTGAGTTAGGCTGAGATAACCAGCCACCCCGGGGCATAGTGAGGCCCAATACCACAGGTGAAGGGCCTTACAGCCCTTGGAAGGGCAGTTAAGTAGCCTAACTGACACCCTGGAGTGTCTTATTGCACTTATAAAATGGGTAAACTGAGAAACAATGGAAATAAATAAAATTGCATTTTTTTAAAGTTAAAAACAAGTATTTTCTTTTACCATAGTAGCAAGTAAAATTAAGTCTCTCCCCACATGTCAGTCGCCTGTCTTTCCATGTTTTCAGTATGTGGAATGTCTGTTTATTATGGAATGCAGGAATTCAAACTTCTGCAGAATTCCTCTGGCAGAATGTTCACACCTTCACATACAATGGAAGGCCTTATATGAAGTGAAGGTCTCAGTTTTATCTGTGGCAAAGTAAGCAAGAGAGTCTGTAATGACAAGCTGGTAAGGATAGGAGGGACATTTTTCATGGTCACCAAAGAAACAGCAGGAATGAAAACTGTGAATATCATTTTCTGTAAATGCATTTATGTGTGTGTGGAGAGAAGCATGAGAGGAAAGAATTTTTTTTTAGTTTAAGGGAGTTTTACTTTTAAGGGAGTTGTTGAAGGTTTTCAGTGTGTAAAAGTGGCAGCCATTTTTGAAATGGCAATCAGGGATGAGTGAAGTGTGTCATGAATTCTGTATGTGATTTGCCCAAATTTCAGATCCTATTGGTACTTTCTAGTTTCTGGGCATTAGGCTGAGGTAAGGGTGCCAGGCTGCCCTGACCAATTAGAAGCTAGGATTTTCCTACACATTTTATCAATGTATCAAACGGACAGCGTGAAATCTGAAAGTTGGTCAACCAGCTAATTAATTATGGGTGACCACTATCCCAGCACAGTGGCATAATGGCAGTGCGGTGACTTCCGCAAAAAGTCAGTGCCCACTCAGAAAAACTTAACATTCTATTTTTTTATGCTCATTTTTTGTTTGGTCCTTGAATGCTGTTGGGAGGAGGAGCTCCACCCCCCATATTGGCTAGGTCCCAGCATATGTCAGGTTCTGGGCATCATGGGGCTTGTGCTGAGGTTTTTTTTCCCCATGTATCCCCCCTCCCCACCTGTCTGTAGTGGGGCCAGTTGTGCAATGACCTCAGTGCATGATCAGACATGCTTCCACCCTCGATGTGCAGAGGTCCGCCAGGTTCCCACCACTGACAGGCTCCAGTATGGTACTGGACTGCTGCATCCCCCCTGTCAATGCTAGGGGTTGGTAGGTGCTGGGTACCAGGTTCCCTTCCTCCCTGGAGAAGGTGAGCAGTCCCTGGGACACTCAGCCTCTTCTCCCTCAGTCGACCCTCCAATGTCCGAGGTCCAGTCCCGAACCCTGGTCATCAGTGCCGTAGACAGAAGTGCTTCTGCTGTGCCAGCAGGCCAGGAGAACTTAACATTCTAATTTGTAGTCATTACTGTTATAGCACCAGAAACATACTCAGAAATGCTTACCAACTTCAACATTTTTGTTGAGATTCTTGAAGTGCAAGACAATGCCATGACATTACCAGAAAGTACAGCAGACACTGAAACTCCTGTAAGTAAAATAAACATTGTAAATCACTGTATCATAGTGAGTGAAAGTGCTACTTTTTCCCTTTTTTCCCACCTCCATGCCAAGTGAGCCCCCTTTTGCCTTTGTGGTACCCCCAATCCTATCACCCACTGTCTCTGGGACTTACTTATTGGGGACGCCAGTTCCTCCACAGATTCCCCCCTGTGGTGAGGCCATCGGGGTTCCCCCAATCCCCCTCTGGATGGCCTTGCTTGGTTCGATCGTCCCTGTGACCGGTGGGCGGTGTGTGGTGTGTGAAGTGCTGCGGGTTACCATCCTGCCACCGGTGGTGTTTTTTCCTTGTTCTGGTTGCTTCCCAATCTATGGATGTGCCAAGGAGGTCACAGCCTGACGTTCATGCATCATAGGACATGCCGATGTCTTCTGTCAGGGAGTGTCCCCACCCTGAACTGCTACCTTGACCTGCACTGCCTCCCATGGTCACTTAGGTGGCAGTGTTGCAGCAGGGACAGCCTACCCTCCCTCCCTGGAGGAGGATAGCATCCATTGGGACACTTCACCCTCCTCCCTCTGGCTAAGCCCCAAGCATCCCAGGCTCATTCCAAAACCCAGGTATGGCAGCAGGTATGGCATGAGTGCCTCAGTCCTCTGTGCCACTGAGCAAGCCCCACTCTTTCTGACCTTGAAATGGACAGCATTGAAGTTAACACAGTGTGATAAACTGGGCAGTCAATCAGTTTTATGATTGGCTTAGAGAGAAAACATTTCAATCAACAATGAACCATTGAGAAAAGTGAATTAAACAGTATTTTGTGTCAGATGTATGGCACTCTATCAAACAGTGCCTGGCAGATGTACAGTACCAGTCATCAGACTGGTACTTTGGTCCTTGGACCAGTACTCTTCAATATGTTTATCTGCAATATAGGACAACACATACAGGGAAAGATTAACTGACTCACAGATGACACAAAAATATGTGGTAGGTTTGGCATGGAGGAGGGGATTAGGAAATGAAAAGGTGCCTGCAGAGACTGTAAAAATGGTCTGAAGTCTGGCAGCTCAAATTCAGTATTAAAAAAATGCATATTAAAAGAAAGAACCACAAAACTGAATATTGGATAGAAGGCATCAGAGTGGGCTAAACAACATAGGAAATGGACCTTGGGCTAGTTATTCAAGTTATCAGCCCAGTGCAATAAGGCATATGAAAAGGACAACAGAATGCTGGGCTGCATTGTTAGGGGCTTCACCACTAGGAAGCAGGAGATGATCTTACCCCTCTGCAGATCCCTGGTAAGGCCACTCCTACAGTACTGTGTTCATTTTGTGGTCCTAACCTTAAGAGATTTAAGAGACTGCTAGGAAACAGTGTAGAGGAAGGCCACCAAAAATAATACACGCTAAGCAGGGAAGGCCTTATGAGGAAAGGCTGAGCAGGCTAAACTTCTACTTGCTTGAGGCCAAAAAAGAAAGAGGGGGATATGATAGAAACATTTAAGTACCTCAAGGGGATCAACAGGGTAAATTGTCAACAAGGGATTCAAGGCAGGGTGGGACAAGCATAAGGGGTTGATAGCAATGGTAGCAAGGGAGGTGGGAGGGGGTACAGCTAATAAATAGACTGACCTGCTAATAGGCAGCTCAGACTATGCCTGCAGTGATAGGTTGAAGTGGAAGTAGGTAGGACCCAAGCAGACTGGATGGACCTTTATTTAGTTTCTTCCTGTAATAGTTTCTATGGGCCAGATTTTCAGATGGCCCCAAAAACTGCAGACAAACACATGGTGCACGGAGCTCACAGCATTCTCCTGGTCTGGCAATCAGGATTTTCTATTCCGTGCACCAGTTACTGCAAGTTAGAGCAACATTTTTATAGTCTAGATTGCAGCACTCCTTGGTACCCTTTTTACAGGGCTTGTGCCAAGTATTTTGGGCAAGCTGCCATAACTTGGGTAAAATGTTGCAACTACACTTGACCTACCAAAATTGAGGACAATTGCAGCAATGATGTTTGGCTCAGCACCGTCAAAAAAAAAAAGGGTTTATGTAGGGCTTGACACAAGCCCTGAGTTGCTGCTTAATCGGGCCCTATGTTTCTAGTGTCTCTTTGTACATTTACCTCAGTGTGGGAATTAATGGGCATTTTAAAGGGAAATCTCCTCCTGTAATCAGGCCACACCTCAGTGTGAGGCAGAGCCCGATTAGCATTTTTGCAATGTGTTAATTTGTTTTACTTACAGTCTGTTTTGCAATTTAGATTTATCTGCCAGTCTATATCTGATCTCAGTATAGCAGCGAGACATGTAAATCGCAAACCGGAGCTATTAATAGCTCCATCATACAGGACCTCTATGCATGCATCTATTTCTGCTCCCCAACTCATGTTAACGTTATTCTCAGGACAGCCACAGGAGGTTGGGGGTGCACTGCTAGGGGTGCTTCAGTCAAAATACCAGCAGGAAGGATGGCAGCATAAACCAGATAAATTCTAAATTAGTAAACAGACTGTAAGTAAAAAAAAAAATAACGCTTTGTGAAAATGCTATTCAGGCCCTGCCTCATACCTGTGGTGTGGGCCAATTACAGGTGAACATTTTCCTTTAACAGCCTCCCCTCAGCTGCAGTTTTAACTAATCCAGGACACTGACTTCACAACATAAAATAACATTTTCTTGGTATCCTGAGCATCCTACCCTGTGTATCTGCCAGTGACCCTCAAAATATTAGAAATAGTCAAGCTCTTAATGTTACTACCTAGGCAGGACTGGTCCAAAAAGTATCCTCGGTTCTACAATGTCTGTGGTCCCTCACACTGAACTCATTCAAAACTAATGAGGTCAAAAATGGCTTGAAATATACCACAATGGCATGAAGGGAAGCAATGAAGCAACTAAGTACCATGCCGACACTTTTGAGAACACTTGTAACAAATACAGGGTCTACATGGCTAAACTTCCTGGTGACCCTATTGTGCTTGACGTGGTCACTAGAACTGTACTTGATCAAGTTTCCTGCTTAAGCTCAGCCTTCTACCACTACCCCAACTGACTACCTGACTCATAGCTTGTTCATGAGTCTGTGTGGCTCACAAAAAAATTATGGGCAATAAGTTTCTCACCAGCATGGCGCCCAGGATTTGTAAACTGTCCAACTTAACTGCATACACTAACTACAGTTTAAAAAGCACCATTTGAAAATTTTAGAAACAGAAAATCTTGGAACCTGTCACACAACGACTACAGTTAGACCTACATAGTTGGACCCTGTTACGCCTAGGCTTCTTCCCCAAGTTGGAAACTATCCATATGATTGTTTTACCAAGAATTCAGTGGAAGACTAAGTACCATGCTGACAGTCTGGGAAACGAGGTCCCAGACCTGCAGGCAATAATGACAGAGGCTAAACTGGACATAGTAGCAATTAGTGAGATGTGGTTTACCAATAATCACACTTGGGAGACTTCAGTACCTGGCTATGTACTGTTCAGAAGAGACCGAGGTGCAAAAAAAGGGGGGGTGGTGGAGTGGCCCTGTATGTCAATGAAAATATCAAAGCTACAGAAATTCAGAATACACATAAGGAGCCAGAAGAACTGTGGGTCACCCTGGAAACAGGAAATATGACAGCCATAAAACTGGGGATGTCTACAGGCCTCCAGACCGGGGGAGGACATAGACACATTACTGTTAGAAGATATACAAAATATGACAGCTAAAAGGGAGGTTCTGATAATGGGAGACTTCAACATGCCAGATACAGATTGGTCAATACCAGCAGGAACATCTGCCAGAACTAGACACATGGAGGATTCCCTGCAGGGGGATGGCCTCAAACAACTGGTACAACAACCCACAAGAGACAGGGCTATCCTAGATCTAGTACTGACTAACAGGGAAAGGATCACAGATCTCCAGGTATAAGGTCATCTGGGGGCCAGTGACCATCACATGGTATGGTTCAGTTTGGCCACTACAACTAAATCATCCCATTCCAAGGCAAAAATATGAGAATTCAGAGGAGCTGACTTTGATAAGATGGCCAACAGAGTTATGCTAGCCCTGGCAAAAAGAAATACAGGTGAGGGGGTACAGGCAAGGTGGGCAAACATTAAGGATGCAATACTTGAAGCAACGTCCCATTGTGTTAGAGAAAAATAGAAGTGCAAAAGAAGAAGGAAACCACTTTGGTTCTCAAAAACAGTAGCAGAAAAGGTCAGAACCAAAAGGCTGGCCTTCAGGAAATATAAGGGAATGCAGCAGGATGAAGATAGGGAGGCATACCAAACTTCCCTAAGGGAAGCAGGGAAGGCAGTAAGGCAGGCAAAGGCCCAAACCAAGGAAACACTAGCACAAACAGTAAAAGAAGGTGACAAGACTTTCTATAGATACATTAGTGAAAGGAGAAAGTCCAGAGGGGGTATTGCTAAGATCAAAGGAGATAAGGGGATGTGTGAGGAGGAGGACCATGTAAAAGCATCTATCCTAAATAGATACTTCTGCTTAGTATTTACTGAAGAGAAGGTAGGGCAGGGCCCACAGCTCAGCACCATGGATACAGGGGGGCGGGAGGTGAGCACTAGTCTCTTCACAAAAGAAAGGGTCCTACAAGAGCTCGATAAGCTCAGGGTGGACAAGACAATGGGACCTGATGGCATACTTTCCAGGGTACTGAAGGAGCTAAGGGTGGAACTAGCAGAGCCATTATCAGAACTGTTTAGTGAGTCTCTGAGCACAGGAAAGGTCCCGGAAGACTGGAGAAGGGCTCATGTGATCCCGCTCCACAACAGTGGTAGCAGGGAGGAGGCAGGGAACTACAGACCGGTCAGTCTTGCCTCAGTGGTGGGCAAGATTATGGAGGCATGCCTTAAGGAAAGGATAGTGCAACACCTGGAATCCATAGGAGCACAGGATCCAAGACAGCATGGGTTTACAAAAGGAAGGTCCTGTCAAACTAATCTTGTAGATTTCTTTGACTGGGTAACCAGAGTGGTGGACCAAGGGGGAGCAGTTGATGTTGCCTACCTTGACTTCCGCAAAGCTTTCGATACTGTTCCCACATAAAAGATTGATTAATAAGCTGGGTAGGCTCAGGGTGGGTCAGAAGTTGGTCAACTGGGTGGCAAACTGGTTGATGGGCAGAAAACAGAGAGCGGTGGTAAACCGTATACAGTCAGAAGAGATTCAAGTCACAAGTGGGGTACGTCTGGGATCCGTCCTGGGGCCAGTCCTCTTCAATATCTTCATCAGTGGCATTGCAGATGGACTGGAGGGTAAGGTTTGTCTGTTTGCAGATGACACCAAGATCTGCAACAGAGTAGATGATCCAGATCGGTGGGCAGAATGAGAAGAGATCTGGATAAACTAGCAAAATGGTTGGAAGAGTGGCAACCGGGGTTTAATGCAAAGAAGTGCAAGATCATGCACATAGGGAAGAGAAACCCTGAAGCCACCTATTGGCTGGGAGGGGATTTGCTGGCAGTCACGAGGGAAGAAAGAAACTTGGGCATCATCATCAACAATGACCTGAAATCATCCAAGCAGGCCACTAAAGCAATAGGTAAGGCTAGAGGGATGTTAGGGTGTATTAGTAGGGGTATCACAATTCGGAAGAGGGAGGTCATAATCCCTCTTTACAAGACACTGTTAAGCCCCATCTGGAGTACTGGGTGCAGTACTGAGGCCACACCTTCACAAGGACATTAACCAAATTGAGGCAGTCAGAAGAGGCAACCAAAATGGTGCAGGGACTGCATCAGAAAACATATGAGGACAGATTAACGAGCTCAATATGTATACCCTAGAGCAAAGGAGGGAGAGAGGTGATATGATAGAAACATTCAAACACTTTAAGAGCATTAACAAGGTGAAAGAGTCTAACATGTTTCAATAGAAGAAAAATAGCAGGACAAGGGGACACAGCACGAGATTAGAGGGAGGCCGATTAAGGGGTAATATGAGGAAGTTCTTTTTCACAGAAAAGGTGGTGGATGCATGGAATGGCCTACCTCAGGAAGTGGTGGATATGAATACAGTGCAGAGTTTCAAACAGGCATGGGATAGGCATAAAAGAGCACTACAGATGAGTATGAATAGATAGGCCATTGACAGAGCAAAGGCCGATGACACATTCATAAGGTAGAAAAATAAATGAGCAGACTGGATGGGCCTTGCGGTCCTTATCTGCCATCAGCTTCTATGTTTCTATGTTTATTGAAGACTCTTCTTGTTTCTCCTTCACATATGTGTTTCACATCCTGGGACAAGATGCTGTCTGGATTTATGAGGGGCGGCATGAGACCCTGGATGCAATTTTCACTCTACAATTGCCAAGGGGGGGTCGGCTTGTATCTACCAAATCTGAAGAGGAACTTTTTAGCCTTGCATCTTAGGATAGCAGTTTTGTGATATGTCCCTTCCTGCATTGCCCTTTGGAAACTCCAGGAGTTTCACATTAGTGACCCTTTTTAGATTGACTAATACTTCTGTGCGAACCCACAAGACGGTGATAATACTGGGAGATTAACTAGGTTTACAGCCATAACATTTCAGTAATGGAATAAATTGAGTAGGCTTCCAGGGGTTTCTCACTTGTTAGTGTTCTGTCGGGAGGTGGCTAGGGATACAGGCTATGCCCCTGCTCAGATAGAGCACACATTCCACCACTGGTCAAAACAAGGTTTAAAGCAGCAGTGCAACAAAACTGGGCAAAAAGTTTGACCCTACCTTTTTTCACTGTAAAACATTCCGAGAGTCGTCTAGTTTTATTGGTGGATACATATTATAATTCCACCAAAAGTTGAATATTTTACAAATGTTTAAATTTATTTATTTTTTTTTCAGGAAAAAAGTTGGCTGCCACATTTGTCTTAGAAATAGCATTATATACTTGGAAAGGATTAGGATCAACAATATAAGAAAAAGTCATGGTGCGCAGTTGAGGAGGTACCCCGAAACATAGATTTGACTGGTATGCTAATATTTTTTTATTAATTGTAGCTGAGACTAGCTTTTCAGGGTAATAATTTCCCATTGCAATATTGCTTTAACATACAGTATGTTTTTTAGTTTTTGTCCCAACAGGGACTCCAAACTTCCCAGGAGCTTCAGAAAACTTATGGCTAAAGACTAGGGGATCATTTTATGAACCTCTAGTTCCATTCATATCTCACTTCTCTGGGCTCCAGATATTGGCAACTTCCCTCCCCTTCTCTTTTATTAAGTATTTTTATGGGGTTCTTCCTTATTGGCAATATCTATCTATCTATATATCTATCTATCTATCTATCTATCTATCTATCTATCTATCTATCTATCTATCTATCTATATATCTATCTATCTATCTATCTTAGGGTTAAATCTTCACTTCTATGCTAAACTTAAACATTTGCACTTTAATAACTTTGCAACCATTCAAGCAATTCACATGACATTTTGCATGTACCATCAGGGACCAAATATCTCTTGAAGTGGTAAGTTGTGTTCCAGTAAGATTTGTGAGGGTGTCGATACAGTGTCAAAAAACATGTAAATTACTGTTTTTTTTTTGCCATATTCTTTGTTATGCCACTGCACAAAAACAGTGTGGAATTCTGGTCTGACATTTTTAGGGTATATAGGTAATGGGTCACAGTGGTGCCTTTTAAAGATTTGGTGAAAAAAATATGAATCCATTCTAAAGTTATTACATTTTGAAATTTCCTATTATTTTCAATGGGGAAAATTTGATGTTCAACTTGAAAAGGATTCTTCGTTGTAAATGAGCAATCCTTTGTTTCAAGTGGGTAGTCCTTTGCTGCAAACGGGGAATCTTTTTTCATACTTTTTGCAATTTAATAACTTCGCAACTGTTCATGAATTTTTCTTTTTTCACAAATTGGGAAAAAAGACCGCAAAAGCTAAAGTGGCAAAGTAGGGAAATGTGGCTTTAGGTTTTCCTATCCTAAAACTCCACCCCCAGCCCTGAAGCAAATCAGGGGCGCAGTCTTCCTTGGAGTTGTCAACTCTAAAATTCACTCCATTCCATACACTCCAGAATCATACACACCCAATAGGTAAGCTTTAGGGGTGACAGTCCCAAGGAAGACTGCATCCCTGATTTGCTTCAGGGCTGGGGTTGAGTTTTAGGGTTGGAAACCTTAAAGCCACATTTCCCTGCTTTAGTCACTTTAGCCTGAACCCTAAATGTTGCATTAGCACTGTTTTTCTGCAAAGAAGTTCCTTACTTTTTGAGATAGTATAACTCATAGTATAACATTGTATCCTCATTTGTATGTGTGAGCGCAGGCCCTCCTTAAATGTATACATATGAACTTTTCTGCATAGCCTTCTTATTTGCCCGCCTTATGGACATGGCAATGAAAATTTTGAAATCCCCACAAAAACATGATTCTGCTCCACTGCAACACCATTGTGCACCACAGGTGAGAAAACGCAGTTTGATCAGGATTCGATAAATGACAGCTGTCATGTTCCTGTGGTGTTGTAAAGAGATGGTTATGTTGAAAATGTGGGGTCAAAATATTTAAAATTGCCAAAGATACAAGCAGAGCATAGCAACATTTCAAGATATGTGCATAACTTTGCCATTTTTACATATTTATTCCCCAAATTTTTAACATAGCCATCTTATGACCCCACCTCATGAACAAGTCTGGTAAAAAATGTTCAAATCCCAGCTGATAAGTGATTTTGTCAAGCAACTGCAAAATCTTCTTTTGGGTCTCATTTGCATAATTCCACCAACATTGTTTATGAGGAGGGGTTTCAAAAAGGCCATGTTGAAACTTTGGTGTAACAATATGCAGAAACGGCAAAAGTATGCACCAACATTGAAAACCCCATTGAAATACACTGAAATGCAATTACCTTAGTTTCTCATATAGTAGTCGGGGGTTCTAGCAACAAGACGTATGTCTATGATCAGAGAGTGGATCTTCACCCTGGAACCTGTTCAGGTGGGTGACGGTGTGTGTGTGTGTGGGGGGGGTTGGGGATGTGGGGTAGTGGATGCAGAGTTGGAGGTCAGGGTGGGGGGTTTGGATCGGTGAGGGACCATTTTCTTTTTTTGCAGGTTTTAAGCAAACAAACAAACAAAAAGACAGTGAGGGACTGTTTTCTTTTTCTCAGAGAGGATGGCAATTGGCGGTCAGGTGGTACCACTAAACACCAGGGAAAAGACAAAAGTCAAAGAGGATGGCAATCGGATGGTGGGAGGGTGCCACTAGACACCAGGGAAAAAATTCCCATATAAAGGGATGGCGATCAAAGGGGTGGGGTGTCACTAGACAACAAGGAAACAGTTTAACATACCTGGATGAGTATCAGAAGGTGGGGGTGCCACTAAACACCAGGGAACCATAACAAATTATGGGGATGGCAACCGGAGGGGTTGTGCATGCCACTAGACACCAGTGAAACCTTACAAAGTACAAGGACAGCAACTGGAAGGTGGGGGGGTGAGACTAGACACCGACAAAAAGATAGGGTTACCAGATTTTGGGAGGCCAAAAAGAGGACATCTCCCCCTCAGCACCCACCGATGTACATTTTGAGCAGCAGGGCCAGATTAAAGGACATGGGGCCCTACTCCAAGCCATACATTGGGATCCCCCTACATACCCACTCTTCCCAAAGCAGGACCAGCCCACATATACAAAAGATAGACTGGTCTATCTGTCCATCCAGAGTGTATGGACTAGCAATATTAGTGCAACTTGAGCCAGGTTCATCTGGACCAGCCAGTATGAATTTTACCGATGTCCTGTATGAAAGGCTACTGTTGAAAGTTCCCCCAGAACTGCTGCATTTAACAAACAGAAACTTGCCAGCTAGGATTCTCAGAAGAATGTATTCTGGTTCACTCTCGTTCCTTTTATTGATCTGTTTGGGTGGAGCGTGACCAATCCAAAGTAAGAGCTTTTGAATACCCCAGCTCCTGAGTAAAATAGGAACTGAAACCTATGAGATACAGCTGGGGTTCCTGCAGCAACTGTGTATTTTCTAAAGTGTACAAACAGCAATATTTTGTTTACTGAGGAGACTGCCAAAGGTGCCAGTCTGAGAAACTGCCTCCAGTGATTTGAGGCAGGGAACATAAAAATGGGAAAATGGAACCTGCCGCCTGTGGCACTGATGCAGACAGGAAACTGTGGCAGTACTGGAAGAAGGGGAGTAACGGTGGGCCTGTGGTCTCCCTGTCCATGGTCAAGTGTGGAGATTCAGCAGGGGTGAGACCTCCCAACACCTCTCAGGGACAGAGCAGCCTGGGTCAGAAATGAGCCCAGGGATGTGGACTTGATTGACAGAAGTGAGCTGAGCAGTAACAAGCAGGAGGATGGTCACTGATCACAATCAGAATAAGATTAGACAGACAGTCACATCAGAACAATATAATTATAAAAATAAATACTAGTAGAAGAGATCAACTACAAGCTCACCCTATCCCCCAGCGATGTTGCATTTATTTCAGCAGCTGCCAGTGCCTGGTCTGATCTCTCCATCTCCAACCAACTTGTGACTTATTTGGGCTGATGATAACAACCTTGTCCTTAACTTCCCCCTCAGAGATGTTACATTTATTTGAGGGTCTACCATCTGGAATCTCCTCCAATACTACTTACCAAATAAATTGGGCTGCTGGGCTAGGAATCCTCCGCAAATCAGATCTGCTCGCCTCCGTTGGCACACTCCAACCACACACACTCTGGGAGGACCATCACTGGGTGGATTACAACCACGGCACTCGAGGCTGCAGCTCAGTAACTATCAGTCACAGTGGGGGTCTGGTCTGACTCTGCCCGGGAGTCTCAGGTTTGGAACGACAGGCTGAAGATCAGTGGAGTGTCTGAGAAGTGCCGAAGATCAGTTCGGGTTGGGATTGGGATGGTACCATCAGGGTGACCAGTTTGACGACTGACTGGGCTTGGCTTCCTTGCTGCTGGCAACAATCTCAGACAGACAGAGTAGTTCCACCATAACCATGTCCCACACTTGCTGTCTTAGCCTACTAACTCCAGTGTGCATGTGAGAACTGAGCTACAGTCATGCACAGATGACAGCATGACAGGATCATTCTGCAGTTTTTGTTTTCATGGCTGCTTTTGAGCTTGACACTCCATACTGAACTAGTTGTTGCCATTTGCCAAGCAACCGCCAGTAATCCTGCAAAAGATGGCAGCAAACAAAAAGGATTTTCCCTCATCAAAAAGGATGAATGCCACAAATATTGCATACTAGAGGGAGACCAGCACATGTATGTTGGTCATCAGGACCTCTTTAGCTGGATTCAGCACTCACCTGTTGGAGAAATGTCCTTGAAATATTCTTTTTTTAAGATTATAAATCTTTTTTTCATGACTCGTGAAATGAAAAAATAATTTTTCATATCATGAGTCATATAAAAAGATTTATGATCTTAAAAAAGAACATTTCAATGCATTTCTCCCACAGTTAAGTGCTGAATCCAGCTAACGGAGTACTGATGACCAACACACACATGTGTTAGTCTCTCTCTACTGTGCCATTTGTGTGGCTTTTCAATTTTATTTTTTGGGGGAAAAAAGGACACCAAGATGGTTGCATATGAAAAATCTCACAAAAAAGGATTCCTCATACGAAAACTTCACATAGCTAATTTGAAGTGCTTTCCGAGCTTGCTCAGAACATTAATTTGTAAAATTTAATAACTTTGGAACGGATTAATACTTTTTCACCAAATCAGTGAAAGGCACTTCTGTGGGCAAAGCCCTTTCTACCCAGGAAATTTCAGACCAAAATTCCAAACTGTCTGGGTGCTAGGCAATGGAAAAAAAACCCAGCAAAAAATGCAATTCTTTTACATTTGTTTGCTATCTGCATCTTGGAATCTGCACATCCGACCGGAACAAAACCTGGCACATCAAGGATCTACCCCATGTCATGCAAATCTGTTGAACAGTTGCAAAGATATTAAAGTGCAAAATTTGGGGTTTAACATTAAACTGCCTACTCAACCCTAAATATAGTGGCACTACCTCACCACTATAATATATATATATCTATAGGGCTTTGAGCTCTTACCGATAGTACCACAACCCCCATTCAGTTAAAATGGATTACAGAGTTGGAGGTGCCTATTCCCCCAGACCTCTGGTTGAACTCAGCTGTCCCCTTATTAAAACATAATTCTTCAGCCTCATGGTGAGAATTTGCCTGGAAATGTAATTTTCACATTTCGAATGTTCAACCCCACTATATGGGGCTACACCACAGAATCTGCTGGAGACATTCTGGTGATGAAAAGGCTAATTATACTCATATATTTTGGAATTTCCCAATTCTCCAGGGCATTTGGGAGGACCTAAATGGGGTGCTCTCAGACACGTATAATGCATAGAAACATAGAAATGGATGACAGATAAGGACCGCTAGGCCCACTCAATCTGCCCATTTTCCCTACCTGCTGTAAAAACCACAGACCCCACTTGATCTCCGGCTTTATTCTCTTTCCTATCGTTAGGGTTCCCCTATCCCTATCCCTATCCCATGCATTTTTTAACTCCCCTACTGAGTTAGCTGCCACCACCTCCACTGGGAGGCTGTTCCATGCATCCACCACCCTTTTTGTGAAGAAATACTTCTCATGTTACCCCTTAGTCTACCCCTTCCAGCCTCATGTCATAACCCCTTGTTCTAGAACATCTCTTTTTCCAAAAGATGCTACCCTCCTGTATCTTATTTATGCCCTTGAGATATTTGAAAGTCTCTATCATATCCCCCCTCTCTCTCCTCTCTCTTCCAGGGTATACATATTGAGGTCTTCCAGTATCTCCTCATATGACTTTTGGTGCAGGCAGTATGCCATTTTTGTTTACCTTCTGTGAAGTGCCTCTACCCTGTCTACAGTATGTCCTTATGGAGATGCGGCCTCCAGAACTGGACATAGTACTCCAGATGAGGTATCAACAATGATTTGTACAGTGGCATCACCACCTCCTTTCTTCTGCTGGTGATTCCTCTCCTTATGCACCCCAGTACCCCACTGGCTCTCCCTACAGCTTTGGCACATTGTTTGGCCACCTTTAGGTCATCTGATATGATTACCCCCAAATCCCTATACAGTTTGGTGACTGTCAGTATCTCCTCCCCCATGATGTAAGCCTCCCCTGGGTTCCTCTGCCCCAAATGCATGATTTTGCACTTCTTTGCATTGAATCTTAGCTGCCACACTCTTGACCATTCCTCTAGTTTACCTAGGTCCCTCCTTATTTTTTCCACCCCTCCCAGAGTGTCCAACCTGCTGAAGATCTTAGTGTCATCTGCAGAGAGGCATACCTTTCCTTCCATCTCTTTGCAATGTCACTTATGAAGACATTAAATAGGACTGGCCCCAGAACTGATCCCTGTGGCACCCTACTGGTCACCCTCTTTTCCTCGGATTGTGCTCCCATTTGCCACCAACCTCTGTGATCTATCCATCAACCAATTTCTAACTGAGTTTACACCTTGGGACCCATTCCCAGGCTGCCTAGCTTGTTTACAAGCCTCTTATATGAAACAGTGTCAAAGGCCTTGCTGAAGTCCAGGTAGGTCACATCCACCATTCCCCCGATCCACTTCCCTGATCACCCAGTCAAAGAAATCTATCAGATTTGTTTGACATGATCTTTCTGCTGTGAATCCATGCTGCCTGAGATCCTGTGCTCTGCTGGATTCAAGATGTTCCACAATCCTTTCTTTTAGCAGTGATTCCATTATTTTCCCAACACTGAGGTCAGGCTGACTGGTCTATAGTTTCCAGCTTCCTCCCTGTTCCCACTTTTGTGTAGCGGGACTATATCTGCTCTCCTCCAGTCCTCTGGAACCACTCTCTTTTCCAGTGATACATTGAACAGGGCTGCAAGTGGTGCTGCCAGCACCTCCCTAAGCTCCTTTAATATTCTAGGATGCATCCTGTCTGGTCCTATTGCCTTGTCCACTTTCATTTTTGCAAGTTCCTTTAGAACTCTCTCTTCCGGACCACACATGTTGACCCTACAACTGGCCGGTCCCTCTATTGTAGATGGGGCACATGAATCTCCTCCTGTAACGTGCTACTGACTTACACTTTGGCAGCTAAACAGTGTATTACCCGGCTGTGTCTCTCACAGTCTCTCCTAACCATTTCACAGTTTTGGGCTACTGTCAACTCTATATACATGATAGAATGCTTTGCCTTAACTCTATTGGGGAGACTACCACAGCTCAGGATCAGGTGGTAGCAGTGTGTGCTTTATATTATGGACCATGACATCTCTTTTATTCCATAACCCAGCTGCTTGCAGGCTACAGGCCAACATAATTTGGTCCCACCCCTCTCCCTCCCCCCACTTCCAGCTGCATGTCATGGGATGGTTTCATACTTTATTTTACTTGCTCTATTATCAATGGGATCAGGTATAACTAAGATGCTGTGGATTCAGTAAAAGAAACACCAGACACAGCTCCTGTAATTGATGATTGCCTTTTATTATTTCTGGCTTTTCACTGTATTCAGTCATGTCTGCGTGCTTTTGCACATTGCTGTATTTTCAGTCTTTCTCTATGTTCTAATGTTGCATGAAAATCAATCAGTGTCAGTGGCTGAGTAGGTAGCACACTCACCTCTGAGGCCGGGAGATCAGAGGGCTGTGGGTTCAGTTCCCACATCTGGCACTTGGGTTAATATCCCAGTACTGACACTGTAGTGCAGCATGAGAGGGGTGCTGCACTTCTGAGGTACCATCTTTCGGATGAGATGTTAAACCGAGGTCCCATCAGCCTGGATTGGTAGTAGTTCAGGTGGATGTTAAAGATCCTATGGCACTTATCGAAAAGAGTAGGGGCATTTTTTATTAAAATCATAACTAAAAAATCACAAAAAAGAAATCATCAATGCAGAAAAAGAAGCAAAGAAAACAAATCATGAACCTATACAGGAAATATAAACTGAACACATAAACAATGGGAAATAAAAACTCCAAGAACCCCCCTCCCCCCATTAAAACAAAAAAGTCCAAAAAAACATAATTGAAACAATCCCACAGAATTAAAACAAAAGGCTGCAAAAAAAAAAAAAAAAAAGAATCCGACTGCAAGGACTAAAGTAATTAACAAAAATTATGAAAACCCAACAACAGTGGGTAACTAAATCACCAGAAACCCCAATATCACTCCCAAATGTTTTGTTTGAGAATTTTCCTTTCACCTTCCCTAATGCATTCAATAATGTGCACAATTTTCTCATAAAGATCAGCAGGGGACACATACTGCTGTTGAAACAAAAAGCAACACCTGACTTGCCAAACCCAGTATAATGTAACAACAGCTATTAAATTCAATGTACTAGAATTGTACCTGTCCCATGCATCTGGAAAGAGACCAAAAAATAAGGATCCTGGGTCCCACTTCTTCCACACATGTTGCCAGTGTTTACATTGCCAAAAAAAAACAGGACTGTTCAATATAGGGACATGCAAAATATAAATGGACCATAGTCTCAGGTGTCTCTGCACAAGAATCTTTAAAACAATAATGATCTAACAACTGTTTGTGCTTGTGGTTCCCCCAAACATTAATTTTGCTGTGCACACCAAGCCATGATATATCCCACATAACTAAAGGGATTCTGGCATCAGTTAAACGATTCCCAATCTTATCCTTCTATAGCATGGTAAAATCCAGAAAGGCTTCCTCTGAAAAACAGGAATCCACTATAACCTTATATAAACTTCTTCTAGAGAGCTCAGTTACCATCGTTTTTGTAACACTCCATGTTTTAAGCATGTCAAACACCACTACCCAAGCAGAAGATAAAACATATTTCCGCTTATTTTTGTGTACAAAACAATCAGTAATCCATTCCTGCAAAATATCTGGAAGAGAAGCCGTAACCAGCGGAACCCAAGGTTTACCAACCAGGTGAAACATAGGCTTCAAATTTGTAGAAAAGAAAGCAGAAAAAGAGAAAACAATCGGGTGAACCATATTGACCCCGCCATGGCGATAATCAACATATAAAACATTTCTCTTAACAAGGTTTAGCTGGCTGCCCCAAAAACAGGAAAAAAAAGATACCCATAAGCGGCACAAAAAACTGTTTAGGCACTGAGAATATATGAGCAACATGAAGAAACAAAGGCAACAAGCAAGTTTTAATCAAAAAGACACATTTCTTTTTCCCCATGGACCATTTATTCCATTTGAAAACCATCTCCCTCCCAACATTCAGTAGCAATACCCAATTATACTGTGCCATGTCAGGCATTCCAAAAAAAAGACCCAAAATTTTGTGTGGAGAATCCACCAACCGAATACCACTAAGATGGGAACCTCCAGTATGGGATCCCGCTAAATTGAAACAGACACTCTTCTGAAAATTTAGCCTGGAGCCAATATACTGTAAAAAAACAGGGAGAATGTGACATAATAAATGTCCAACTGATGCCATCAGTACCAAAACACATAAATCAGCCGCATAACAAATAGTTTTCAAGTTATACAGACCCAAACCAGATATACCAGGGAGACTAGGGGATCTCTGGAGGAGACGGATAATTGGATCTAATGTCAAAACAAACAAAAGCGGGCTTAAAGAACTTCCTTGTCTAACACCGCGACAGATGTAACATGGGGACCCAATCCAACCATTCACATAAGGTCTTACATAGGCCAAGGAATAACAAAGGCTCAGCCAATTTACAAATGTATTAGGAAAACCATAAGCCCGGAGAGTTAACCAAATAAATTCCTGGGACACAGCATCAAAAGCTTTGGTGAAGTCAAAATTAACTAAATATCCAGAAAGAGTCCCACTGTGCCCCTGAGAGAATAATTCCCTCACCAGAATCGAGGCATCTCAGATGAACCTACTTGGTACAGAGCAGTATTGGGAGGAAGAAATTAAAGAGGGCAATAATTTCAGTATTAGATTACCCAATAACTTCGCAAAGATTTTAAAATCAGTATTCAACAAAGTAATAGGGCACCAATTACCTAAATCAAATCTATCATCCTTCTTGAATAGAAAAAGCATTAAACCTTCGTACATTTGTTCAGCAAGACGGTCCTCAGATAAAAAAGCATTAAAAATAGCCAGCAACTGATGAGGCATAACTTCCCACAAAGATTTATAAATCTCAAAAGACAGGCCATCCGAGCCTGGAGCTACCATATCTCTTAGGCTTGTTATGACCACCTGTACTTCCTCTAGTGAAAAAGGGGCCACAGCAGCCTGCTGCTGTACCAAAGTTAAGGTAGGTACATCCGAGACCTGTAACAACAAATGCATTTCCTGAGATTCTGACACTGGAGATTCAAAGGTGTGTTTATCAAAATCTCCTACACACTGCAAAAGGTCTGATTTCCCTCTAACTGTTTGGCCGTACATATCAGTCAGGCTAGACATCTGTTTGTCAGAAATCCTCCGCCTACAATCATCATACGGGTTAAACTGACTCTTTTTCCCCAAAGTCCTAAATTTCTGTTCGAAATCCAGGGACTTCTGCCTATCATACTGAAGTTGTGTCAGAGTGGTTTTAACATTTCGTATGTGATCCCCACAATCAGATTGTGACAAATAAAATGCAGAAAACAGATTATGCAATTCAGCCCTTAGAAGCTGAGATTGTTGGTGTCAACAGTCAGCCAAAAATCTAGAATGTAATTTAAAATAAGCTGTTATGCAGACCTTAGTATCCACCCACCAATCAATCACTGGATCATAAAGAAAAAGCACAGAGTTCCTGTCAGAGAGCAGGTCCAAAAATCCCTACTGAAACTCCAGGTTACATAGAAACATAGACTTTGATGGCAGATAAGGACCGCTTGGCCCATCTAGTCTGCCCATTTCTCTACCTACAGGATAGACTGCAGATCCTAGTTAACCAACAGCCTATTTCTTCCAACCCCCCCACAAGAATTGCCTTATGTCTGTCCCATGCATTCTTGAATTCTCCCACAGTTTTAGACCCCACAACCTCCTCAGGAAGGCTGTTCCATGCATCCACTACCCTCTCTGCGAAATAATACTTCCTCACATTGCCCCTGAACTGCCCTCCTTCTATCTTTAAATTGTGTCCCCTTGTTCTTGCAAGTCTCTTTTCCTGAAAGATGCTACCCTCTTGGACTTTGTTGATTCCACTGAAGTACTTAAAAGTTTCTATCATGTCCCCCCTCTCCCTTCTTTCCTGAAGGGTATACATATTAAGCTCCTTTAGTCTCTTCTCATATGGCTTCTCTTGCAGACCCTGCACCATTTTAGTTGCCCTCCTCTGGACTACCTCTATCCTGTCTATGTCCTTGCAGAGATGGGGTCTCCAGAACTGGACACAGTACTCCAGATGGGGTCTCACCAACTGTCTGTACAGAGGGATAACAACTGCCTGTTTTCTGCTGCTGATGCCTCTCCCTATACATCCCAGTATGCCCCCAGCCCTCCCTACTGCCTTCTCACATTGCTTGCTAACCTTAAGATCATCTGATATGATTACCCCCAGGTCCCTTTCCTTTTTTGTTGTTGTTACTACCTCCTCACACATTGTGTATTCTTCCCCTGGGTTCTTGTTTCCCATGTGCATTATTTTGCACTTCTTTGCATTGAACCCTAGCTGCCATACTTCTGACCATTCCTCCAACCTTGCCAAGTCCCTTTTCATCCTTTCCACGCCTCCTTGTGTATCAACCCTGTTGCAGATCTTTGTGTCATCTGCAAAAAGGCATACTTTTCCTTCTAGTCCCTCTGCAATGTCACTGATGAAGACATTAAAAAGGACTGGACCCAATACTGAACCCTGTGGTACCCCACTAGTAACCCCTCTTTCTTCAGAGTGGACTCCATTTACAATTACGTTCTGTGTCCTGTTGTGCAGCCAATGTTTTACCCAGGCTACCACCCTGGGACCCACTCCCAGGCTGGTTAATTTGACTATTAATCTTTTGTGTGGGACTGTGTCAAATGCCTTGCTAAAGTCTAGGTAGACCATGTCCACAGCCCTTCCCTGGTCTACTACTTTGGTCACCCAGTCAAAGAAATCTATTAGATTCATCTGACATGACCTTCCTGCTGTGAACCCATGCTGCCTTGGGTCCTGTGCTCCACTGGCCTCTAGGTACTCAACTATTCTTTCCTTCAGAAGTGACTCCATCACTTTCCCTACCACAGAGGTCAGACTGACAGGTCTGTAGTTTCCTGCCTCTGTCTTGGTCCCACTTTTGTGAAGAGGAATCACATCCACCTTCCTCCAGTCCTCGGGTACCACACCATCCTCCCATGATTTATTAAAAAGAGTAGCCAGTGGTTTCACTAGTTCCTCCCTTAATTCTTTTAGAATTCTGGGTGAATTCCATCAGGACCCATTGCTTTGTCCACCTTCAGTTTTAGGAGTTCTTGCAGAACCTTTTCTTCTGTGAAAGGACTGGATCGAACTCCCTATCAAGAGTGCTTCTGTTAATTGGATTAGGCACTTCCCTCCTCTTTTGTGAATACTGAGCAGAAATATTCGTTCAGTATCCCTGCTTTTCACTGTCCCCTCTGCCCACCCACCGCTCATTCTATTCAGCCTCACTATCCCTCCTGTTGTCTTTCTCACGCTCTGATGTACCTATAAAAGGTTTTATCCCCTTCTTAACTGAGTTGGCTATCTTTTCCTCAGTTTGGGCCTTTGCTATTCTGACTTCCTCCCTGCTTCCTTCTGCCTTAACTGGTACAGCTCTCTGTCCTGCTCCTTCTGTGTCTCCTTATACTCCGGAATGCTATCTTTTCTTTTCTGACTTTCACAGCCACCTCTTTTGAGAACCATAGTGGCTTTTTTTTTTGTTTTGATTTGTTTATTTGCTTCACACAAAGGCTTGTTGCCTCTGTGATGGCAGTTTGATGATACCCCATTGTTGCTCCACACCTCCTTCTAGCCTGTTTGCTAGTGCTTTTCTGAGGCACTCTCCATCTTGCCAAAGTCAGCCCTCCTAAAGTCCAGTACCCTCACTTTGTATGGCTTGACTCTGTAGCTGAGTTTAACGTGAACCACACTGTTTGATGGTCACTTGTCCCCAGATGGCAACCCACTTCTAGATCTGAGATCCTCTCACTGCCCCCGTTTGAGAGTACGAGGTCTAAAATTGCTCCCTCATGAGTGGGTTCAGAAACTAGCTGTCTAAGGCCTGCCACCTGTACGGCATCAAGAATGACCCTGCTCTTGGATGTGGCTGCAGCAAATGTGCTCCAGTTAACATCTGGCATATTCAGGTCTCCCATCAACAGTAAATCCCCTTTCTCTGCCATTCTAAGAAGGCCTTCTATCATATCCTTGTCCATTCCTTCCCCCTGACATGGGGGTCTGTACACAACTCCTGTGCGGATTGTGGTGCCCTTTCCAGTCTCCAAGGTGACTCACAGTGCCTGCTCTCCACCCTGTTTACTCTTTTGTTCAGTTGCATTTATCCCTTCCTTTACATAGAGAGCTACTCCTCTCCCTCTTCTCCCCTGCCTGTCTCTCCTGTAGGTTATGTACCCTGGTATGTTAACATCCCAGTCATGGTTCTCTGTGTACCATGTTTCTATGACTGCTATGATATCCAGGCATCCCTCTTCCATCAAGGCCACCAGCTCAGGGATCTTGTTGCCCAGACTACGGGCATGGTACTCATTACCCTCCATTTCCTGATGGCCTTACTCCCTTTTTCCCCATCCCTGTCCTTCTTGCCTTTGTCACTTTCTCCATTTACCCCTGCCCTTCTCCCTATCGACACCTCTATGTTGGTGTTTGCTGCACTTACTACCGTGATTATTTGGGGGCCAAGGATTTCCTTCTCCTTTCCAGTGCCTCCCCTTGGCTAGTTTAAATGCTAACCAATGAAGCATTTAAACCTATCATCTAGGATCCTGGTTCCCCTCCTGGACAGATGCAGCCCATCATGCCAGTATAGGCTTGCATCACTCCAGGTGGACCCCAGTCCTCAATGAAGCCAAATCCCTGAGCTCCACACCAGTTTTTCAACCACTGATTGAATCCCATGGTGTGGAACACCCTAGCCTCTCCTATGCCATAGATGGGCAGCACCTCCGAGAAGGTTACCGTGCGTGCTACTTGACTAAGGCCCCTCCCCAATTCCACAAACTCTTCCTGCACTTCTCTAATCCCTTTCTTAGCCAGGTAATTTGTCCCTAGGTGGACAATGACATCCAGCTCCCTCCTCTGTGCAGCTGCTCCGGCAATCCTGAGGATTTGCTCCCTGTCCCTCCAAGCCATGGCACCAGGCAGGCACCTTACCTCCGTCTCCCCTTCCTCCCCCAGTTCTAACTTCCTAACAATGGAGTCCCCCACCAGGAGTTGTTTCCTTCCCCTGCAGGGTCCCCTGCCACCCTCCTGTGGGTCTCCTTTGTGGAGGTTCCCAGCATCCTCCTTGGTCTCCACTGCGGGGTGCCTCCATAGAGGAACCACACTTTGCCAGAATGGCATAGGAATTGTGGAGAGGTACAACTGGAAGGATGCGCCTCTGTTCCACCACCCTCACCCTCCCTGAGCCCACTGTGGTCCAACCGCTCCTCTTTCTTGGCAACCTCTGAGGCAACGGCAGTGGCACTGGTGGTCCCTGGATGGAAGAGGAGGTTCCACAAATCCTGGCCAACTCAGCCTGGAGATAAGCAACCTCCTCCCTCAGCCCAGAGAGGTGCCTGCAGATGGGACAACCTCATCCTCCAGAACGTCTCCTGGAAGACTGCTGCTCCATAGCCACTGCACTGCACCGCCCAATCATGTCTTATTTCTGGCCCCTTAACTGTTTGCAATCCTTACTCTTTCCTCTGTTTTTTTTCTTCTCTCCTTACTTTCTGCCTGTGTGCCCTTTAAGCTCCTGATTGTCCTGTTCTGAGACAAGAATATCCTATATTTCTCAGTAGACCACTTACTTGCTCAGAGGCAGACCTCCAGCAGCTAGAGGGGCCGAGAGCTACTCTTGCCCTTCTAGGATGGTGGGTCTTTGGTGGTTCTGTGATCACTCACTTCCTGCTCCCAAACAGGAAGTTCCTGTTGTCAGTCAAATCCTGTGCCTATAAAAATAGAACTAGCTTTGGGTGGGGGGGTGGAGGGGATGGAAGGAGGGCAATATAGTCCCAGTAGAGAAGCCCAGTCACACAGCAGGTTCGATAATAAATGAGTTTTAACCCGTCACATCCCAGGTCCATTAGCAGTCACAAACCCCAAATGAATCTTCAGACCTAATAAATTGTGGTCCGAGGTTTCAATAGGCAAAACAATACCCTCAGATTCCCCAATGTTCCATGAACAAAGCCAAAAATCTATCCTGGAAGTCAATCTGCCTTTGGAAAAAGTATAAAAGGGATTCCCAGCAAACACATCCACAAGATCCAATTCCTTAACTATTGCCTGTAATGCATGCAAATCACAATACACCTTTCCCTTAGGCTTAATATCTAGGCTAGAGTTAAAATCTCCCCCCTCCCCAGAGAACTATTCTGCTGGTCAACAAATAAGGCTTAATCATCCGAAAGACCTGCACCCTAGCAGCTTTTTGTTGAGGTGCATAAATATTTATAAGTCTGTAGGTCAAACCACGCCACAAAATATCCAAAAGCATTGCCCTCCCAGGCACCAAATCCACCAATTTTTGAAGTAAAAACCCAGACATAGAGAAACAAAATCCAAGACCAGAACATAGGTCTTGACCAATAGACCAGTAAGAAGGCCCGGAATCCCAATCCTTAGTAGCTCTATCAATATCCATGGCAGTGTAAAACCGAACATCCTGCAAAAAGTAAACCTCATAAGGCAAGGATTGTAAGGTCAAAAAAGTAGCTTTCCTTTTATACACTGACCTAATACTATTGACATTTAAACTGGCTAAGATAAGGGAGGTTTGAGTCAGGGACATAGCAACAAAGGTAGCAAACAAGAGAAAAAAAAACTCAAGGAAAAAAACAGTCATTTCTTTTTTGAGTTCTTGTTGACCTCTTCTTTAAGCCTGTCCCTGGGGTGTCTGATAATGGAACAGGAACAGGAGAAGCTTCAGATTGTGAAGAAGGGAGCGACCCCTCTGGATCATCCCCATCCATAATGTCTCCCCAGCTCTGCAAATGTTCATAGGGGTTATCCACCTGAATTGAAAATTGTTGTTTGTCCTCCACAGGTTTATTAGAGCGGAGCCACATACAAACAGGGTGAGAAACCCCTAAATCATCCTCAGACCTCACAACCGCCACTGCTGGAAGAGGGGGCAGATCAGTCGATAATAGAACAGATGAAACAGGTGGAGGAGGGGGCACGGGGGGGGGTCTACAGGAGTTGCCGGACCTTGAGTAGCAGCTTGTCCACCTTCTAAGTCAGTAGAGGGATGGACCCCATTCCTATCACGAGTAACAGGGCCCGAACCTGGGGGAGGGGGGACTTAGTGGAAGAGGCAGATTTAACAATATAAAAATCATGCTCCATGTAATCCACTGTGTTATGGGAAGCCCAAGGGCAAGCAGCAAAAACAGGAGTATCCTCACCACAAAGATTGCAAGTGGGAGGGACAGGACTGGATAGTGCTGAGTGACCCAAAACTCCACAAGCTGCACACTTAAGCTGATCACAGTCAGAGTTGAGATGAGACAAAGACCCACACCTATAACAGGATTGAGGCTGTCCTGGATAGAATAAAATACCATGATCCCTCCCTAGATAGAAACAATTAGGGAGATGTTGAATCCCTTCTTCGGACATTTTCAGTTGCACATTAAATTTCCACCCTCCAGTCCAAAACCTGTTATCATCAATCAGGGCATGAGGCACCCCATTGACAGTACATCATTTCTCCAACCAATAAAGAATATCCAGAACATTCACCCCTTCATTACGAAACAGAACAGTAATCACTTTAGCAGTAGGCCTAGTGATAGGGATGACCACAAAAGGCTTCCAAACAGGGTCAGAGTGGGCAGCATAATAAGCAGCCCAAAATGTATCCAATAAAGCAGCTGAACAAAATGAAATATCGAAATTATGGTCCCCCGAGGTATGAATAAAGGCATACACCTTAGTTGGCTTAATGCCTAAAGACTCAATTATTAATAGTTTACCCACATAATTACGGTCCGGGGGGAGGTCCAGCCCGCCTCTATAGTAACTTCTGGCTACAAAACGCTTCCTTGCAGGCATATCCGAGTTTTTAAACAGCGAGGCATAGCCAGCAGGTTTTTTAAGAGAAGCATCCTGCAGGCCTTGTGGCACCATACCCCCAACTGGTCCCAAAACCGGGCCCCTGCCCGAAGTAGAGGAAGGTGACCTGCAGGTGGAGAGACAGAGCGTGTACCAGAGGTCAGCGATACATCTTGAGAACCAACCAAGTCCGAAGAAGCAACAAAAACAGCCTCCGGTGTCTGAAACACCACACCAGCCTCAGGAACTGCAGGAATAAGACTCGGAGGGTTCGCCTGGACACCCAGAAGTGTAGCAGCAGCACGGTCCAGCTCTGAATCAGGAAACCCTCGCTGGAAAGTCATTGCAGAGGGTTCTGGGACCTCAAGCGACCCCTCACCCAGCAAGGGAATACGAGGGTCAGGGACCCATTTGGCTTGGGTCTTAACCCAACCCGCCTTCTCCAAAGCCTACTCAGGGGACCAGGATGAATTCTGCGCAGTGAAAGGAAAAAAACACTATCCGACATAGAAGCCAGCATACCTGCAGGTTCCACCGGAAAACCATCAGGAAGGATCAACATTGCTCCTTTTCACTGTCCCAGGGCACGTTGGACTGCAATCTGGGTGCTTCCATTTTTTCTCATCCTCCGCAATCTTAACATCAACAGAAACGTCAGTATCAGCCTCCGGTAAGGGTTCTATAGCCTGTGGCAGCAAAACAGGATCTTCTACAGGTAAAGAGATATCCATGTTATCCATATTAGCAGTATCTTCACGACAAACACAGTCAGGGACCATCGAGCGCTCCACCACCACGTCTTCACTCTCAGAAGTCTGGGACATACTGAGGTTGTTCCAGCCATCCCAGGGGGGCCCCCTACTGCAAGAGTAGGGGAATTTCCCCGGTGTCCTGGCCAAATTTTCCTCATTCTCTTAAAATACCACCAACTGCTTAACCTGGTTCAATTTCAGTTGCTTCCCATCTGTATCCCCCCTCCCCCCTGGTCGCCCCCTGAAAAAGGGACTTCTAGGCCCAGTGGGCTTACCGGGTCAACAAAATTCAACACAACAAACAAAATACAGTGCACTATCTCAAGTATGAAAAAAAATCAACAGAAAATTGTTGTCAGAAAAGGATCACTAGATCCATCCAGTCTATCCAAGGGTTCTCTGCCTGTTGTACATCTATTGACCCTAAATGGTCTCTGTGGACCCTCCCTGGTACTGTACTAATATGCCCCTGTGTCTGTCCCATTCATGGCTGAAGCTTTCCACCATTGTAACCTTCACAGCTTCAACTGACAGTCAGTTACATTCTTCTATCAGCCTTTCTGTGAAGTGGTATTTCCTCACATCCTTCTAGAAGTGTTCCTTCCCCCTACAATTTCAGTGCAAGCCACCTAGTCCTGGAACTTTTATTTAAAATGTGTTTGTTGGGTAGACCTCAGGAGCAACATGAACACATGACATTACTGTAGGAAGGAGACCTAGTTCCATCTTGCCTTTAGCCACTTACAGTGGTTGTAAACATTAAATCACGAGCGTTAATAAAGTTATCTAATCTAGTCTTAACATACTCTCAGTGTGTCTTCTGTCCTACTTCACTAGGTAATTTAGTCCAGAAAGATACTACCCTTTGTCAGAAAGATACTACCCTTTGTTGATAGAATCCAGCTCTTCTTGAAGAGTTTATTATTTGCCCTTTTAGTTGTAACTCGTGGCTCCTTGTAGTCAATTTTTTGGGGAAGTATCGAGCTTTAGATTTGTTTTTAATGTTCCAGTTTTCATGCATTTATTGACCAGCATTAAGTTCCTGTTAATCATCTGTAGTCCAAGAAAAAGAAGTTCAAATTGATAAATATAGGTTCCTATTCCATATTCTGTGTTCCTGCTATGATTTTAGTGACCTGCCCTACACTTCTTCTGGTTTGCTTATGTCACCTCTCTGATGGGGCTCAACACTTGAGCAGAATATTCAATGTTTGGTCTCATTAGTGATTTATACAGGGGCATTAATACATCTCTGTTTCTTGTAGCTATGCATTATTTTTATGTTACTAATGGTCTTACTACATTTTTTAACAGTTTTTTTTTCAATATGCCCATGGAAGTTAAGGTTTTGGTCAATGATGACTCCCAAATCCATCTTATTTTTTTGTGTATAGTTTGGGTTCAGATTACTTTTTTTCCAAGATATGCTTGGAGCTACAACACATATATGAAACTTTCCTCAGAGACTGTGTTCCTGTTGTCTAGTATCACATCCTTACCTGAACTAATGTGCCTAACCCCCTCTCCCTAAACCTATTATCTAAATTCTACTGTTTATCTGCTCCCTCCTGTCCCTCTTCCCTATCGATCTTATAGCAGTTTTTTTTTGTTTAGAAAAGAAATCAAGAATTGACTCACAGGTCTTATACTAAGTGTAGTTTATCTAGATTGATACAATCAATCAATAGATTCCTCCAGAGTGTGAAGTCTGGTGGGTTACTGTCCTTCCAGTGTCTAACTATATATCTTCTGACATTAATAAATGCCACATTAATTATTTTACTTCTATTTCCAAGAGGTAGGATTTGGTTTCTTGAGGTATCTAGTAAACACAGCTCAGGTTCAAAATATATGTTTATACCCTGAATATTATTTAATATATCTATAACTGTCTCCAACAATGGCTTTATTCTTGAACATGTGACCACAGCATGTTGTAGTGACCCTCTTAGCTGATTCATTTATTACATAATGGAGAAATGGCTTCACTCATTTTATTCAGTAAATGGGGAGTGTGATATATTCTATGAAAAATGTTAAATTGTATTTGGTTCAATCTATTATTCACTGAAATGCTTTTGTAAACATACTTGCCTCCTGCCATCTGTTTTCAGGTATAACCTGGTGAAGTTCATTCTCCCCGCTATTTTTTTAATTTGTCCACTGATACTGGTTCTGTATGTATAATACTGTTATAAATGTTAGATATAATCTTATTATTTTGACCTTTTAAGTACATCCATTACTGTGCTGTTGTTAATCTAGGTTAAAATAGATTTATTCCTAACAATGTAGTATAATATGACATGATTTTAACATAGTTAAACATCTCAGTCTCTGGGAAATTGTATTTCCCCTGAGTTATGAGAATGAACTAAAATGAGCTCCCTCATATAAGTCTCCTAATTCCCATATTATATTTTTGCATGGATTATAACCTAAATCTTGCACATTACCAATATTTATTGGACTATGAATATTCACCTGAATATTTTCTTTTATCATCTTATGATAAGTGATTCAAGTTGTGACAGTTGCTTTTACACAAAGGTTAGATATTTTCTTAATCTCTTTTTTTCTGTAGAACAAAAATAAATGGTGGTAACGTGTCCCATTTTTAAATGTTGATTTTCACATTCAGTCCACCAGAGGTGGTTTCTGAGTAATATTCAGTATTATGACTTATTATTGTGGCCTGGTGATACCACCAAAAATTAGATAATGTTAGCCCTCCCTGGTCATACCTTGCCATTAGTTTCCCTAAGGTTAATCTAGGTTTCCGATTTTTTTCCAATAACTTCCTCAAATGTTTAAATTTCTTAAATGTGATCAAAATAGGTACAGCCTGAAAAATATGCAATAATTTAGGCAAAATGTTCATTTTAATTACATGCACTCTTCTCATACGTGTCATACCGTAGGCAAGTAAGCTTACTTCACGAAATCAAATTTGATCTTATCTGTTGATGGATCTATATTGTTATCAACAATATAATTTATATTCTGGGTAAGATAAATACCTAAATATTTGATTTTATTATAAACTTCTCTAAATTTCATAGAGTAGCTTCTTTGTGCTTTTTGTGGGTTTAATTCTAGTAATTCTGATTTTGTCCAATTTGCTTAACACCAAGATAATTGTCTAAATGCAGAACTTAAATCAATAAGTTTAGGGAAAGCTGTTTTGGGGTTTGCTATATAAAGTAATACATCATCTGCATATAAGGATTTTTTTAATTGTCTCTCTCCTGCCTTGATCCCTTTAATTTTGAGGCATTTCCTAATTTGGTTGGCTAAAGGTTGTATTACCAGTGCAAAAAGCAATGGTGAGAGTGGGTATCCTTGTCTTGTGCCTCTTGAGAGTGTAGCCCTGTCTTAATATTCCTGATTTGTTATTACTGCAGCCAATGACTCTTTCTATATTAGTTTTATCCAGTCTATGAAATTTCCCCTAAATTTGCAGTACGCAGTACCTGAAATAGACAATCCCACTAGACCCTGTTGAAGGTTTTTTATGCAGCTAAAGATAACAGTATAATCTCTGTGTCCTTATTATTTATTATATTACATCTATGGCATTCTGAATATTATTGAAACATCTCCTTTGTTTCACAACGCCTGTTTGATCCTCATTTATTATAGAAGGTATAATTTATTTCAATCTGGCTGATAATATGTTGGTAATTATTTTGTAATCCATATTAACCAATGAAATCAGCCATTATGCAACATGTAATTTTGGATTTCTCCCTTCTTTTAGTAGCACTATTGTTAGCACATCCTTAAATGACTCTGGTAATGTGCCTTATTTTATAAATGAGTTAACAACTCTGTCATTATTGGAATTATTTCTTCCCCCAGTATTCTATGAAAATCTATAGGGAAACCCTCTAATCCAGTTGATGTTGTGATATTGATTTTTAATAGCTTCTTCCGCTTTCCTCTCTAGTATACAGTAGCTGTATTTTATACTTCTTTTTGGTGTTCTGCTATCCTTGGAATATCTGTTGTAATTTGGTTATTCCTATTTACAATTGATTTTTCTGCAATGTGTAATTTTGTATAAAAACATTTTAAATTCCATATTTAGGCTTTCAGAATTAACAAAAACAGTTCCTTCTACTTTAGTTTCCTTTATCATTCTTTCCATTTTCCCCCTTTGCAGCTGATCAATATTTTCCTCGATTTTTCTGCCTTAGCATATTTTGCTGTAGTCCTTAAAATGAATCTCTCCATTCTAATATCCATTAAATTATTGTATTCTTGTTTTAAATTAATCAGAGCTAACAAGTCTGCTTCCTGATTAGCATGGCTATGTTTCATTTCTGATCTTTTAATCTCTTCCTAGGTTATCAATTTTCCCTTTCTTTCTCTTTTTTATTATTATATTTAATAATTACTCCTCTCATGATTGCCTTCATTTCCTGAATGTTAATTAGGGATGTGTCCACATTCCAATTGTGTTCTAAGTACATCCTAAGCTCCTTTTTAAAATTTGAATTACTATTCTTCGCATAATAATAAATCCATACTCCACCTTCTATTTTTTTAATTAAATGTTAAAGTGTATTTTAGAGCTGAATGATCTGCTAAATTTATACCTTCATAAGAGATATTTTCTATGCTTTGTATTACACTGAAAGATCCTAATATTCAATCAGTTCTAGAGTAAGTGTTATGACAGGGAGAGAAATAAGAGTATTCATGTGATTTCCCATTTCTATACCTCCATGTATATATAATTCCAGAGCTTCCATACTATTCAGAATGACTTAGGCAGCCTTCAACAGGGCTGAGAGAGAGCCTGATCTGTCAAGAGATGGATGTAATACTGTATTAAAATATCCTCCTATAATATTTTGCATCTTGTGGGTTAATATTCTGGAAGTGCAACAGGTAGGTTGTTCCATAAGGTAATGGCTCTGTAAAACATTTCTGACCAAGAGAAGTACATCAAAAGGGTGGATGCATGCTGTGATTTTGGAACGGTCTAGTAACATGGGGCCAAGAATTAGTTAATACATCAAATATAAACAAAAACATAACAGGACTTAATAAAAAATATCTAAAACAAGTCACTGTAAAATAAGCAATAAGAAACTCAAAGGATGGCCAGCTTAACATATTAAAAAAGAAGGAATGATGAACATTTCTAACACTAAAGGCAGCAACTCTTTCAGTAGTATGATACCAAATATTCATGCTAGACAAAACAGATTAATTGGCTGTTGCATAAATAGGAAGGCCATAGTCTACTAAAGATAAAAGTAATGACTGTGCCAAGATCGTATGAGTGTGTAGTGATAAGTAAGTTTTCAAGCAGTATAACAGACCCAATTTTATATGAAGTTTGGACCATGTTTGAAATGTGTTCTTGAAAGGAGAGGTGTTGGTCAGTTATGAAATCAAGATATTTGAAGTTATCTATTTTTTGCTTAGCTTACGCCTATTACGCATCCTTGTTAACTGCGGTACAGTAATATCTCATTCTACCATGCTCCTTGTAACACCACCACTACATATTTTTGTATTACCAGTATTGAATGCATTTCCTTGTATTTATTTTGAACTTGTATTTTGTATTCCTCCTGACTTTTATAGTTGTTTTGTTACCTCCCTTCTACTACATCCTCAGGTTGCACCTGGAAATGAGCCTTGGCTCAGTGTGCCTGCCCTGGTAACCAAACTTTAAATAAATAAATATCTACTCTCTCAACTACATTACCATTTAGGTTGGATGTATCCCATCTAAGTCCAATATTATTTTTTACATTCAGTGCATATAGGCCCTTCAGCACTGTTTTTTCATGATGGGCTCCATGTTGATGCCTGCTAGTGATTCCCCACTGGCTTGTACGCTGCAATCTGACAGAGGGCCCTTGTCCACAACCATGAACACAGAACAAAAGTAATCATTCAGTACATTTGCCTTACCATTTTCATCCTTCATCCATCCTTCCCCCACCATTGGCATGATCACTGCTTCATTGGTTTTGAATTGCTGTCATACAGTATATAGTAAAAGAATGATTTGTCACCATCCATAACCCCCTCCGCTAGTCTCAGCTCTGCCTCCACCTTTGTTTGTCTGACCACCCTGTTTGCTGCCCTCATCTTTTCTTGATATACCCCTGCCCTCTTTTATCTGATTTATTTTGAAGCAGATTAATGCCTTTCTTTTTTCCCTCACTGCCTTTGCTGCCCCTTTTGAAAACCACTGTGGTTTCTTCCCTATCATCTCCTTCCCACCATCTTTGCACATGGCCATTTTGCTTCCAGTACTCCCTTTTTTAATCAGATTTGCTGGCTGCTACTATCACTGCCATCACATCCTGCAATTTTTCCCCAAACACCCCCCCCTTGTCCTCCCAAGATTTGCCCTTCTGAAGTCCAGGACTTTGTTGCTAGAGTGTACCCTATCAGATTTTTGCATGAACTCAACCCACACAGTTCTGTAATAACTAAAACCCAGTGGCTCTGTTACTGGGACCTCCACCACACTGTCCCTGTTTGTCAGGAGTGGACTAGATCCTTAATGAGTTCTACAACCTTCTATCTCAGAAATGCCTCTTGCATCTTCTCTACCAAGTCCTGACTCTTTGTGTTTACTGCTATTGGGATGCTTCATTCTATACCCATCAAGTTCAAATCCCAAATATCAGCACCTCTCAGTCATGCCATCCTTTTTATCTCTTCAAATTCTTTGTCCTGTTCTTCTTTCTGTGATAGCAGCCTGTATACCACTCTGACCCTTACCTGTACCCATACTGTTTCAGTTCCCTTGATCTGGATTTCTGATGATAAGATGCCTTCCCAAACATATAATACTACTCCCCCTCTCCTGTTCCCCAACTCTCCTTAACATTGTGTTTCCTGGTATCCTTGGTTCCCAATCAGGGTGCTGTGTTGCCCTTGTCTCTGTCATAGACACTGCTCAAATATGCCTTAGCCTTTATTGCCTGGGGGACGCAAGTCTTATTACCCAGTCACCTGGCTTTAGCACACATCACCCTCCATACCTTTTGATGTATGGTTTTGCTTCTATAGACTATTACTTTTGTGACTCTGTTAATTACTATTTATTTTTCTTCTTTTGTACTATCTTACATCCCAACCCCCCCACCCGGATGCATCTGGAAATGAGCTGCTACCTGCTCAGTATGTCTTTCTTGGTAAAACTTTTGAAATAACTAAATACATAAATAAATATAATGAGTATTTTATTGGGTCCAAACAGTATTATGACTGGAGCCTTTGTCTTATGCCAAAATGGATATATTTGTTTTTCGTGATGCACAATGAAAGTCCATTTCTTGCTAATCGCTTCTAGACTGAATCAAAGTCATACTGCTGACACTGAATCAGGCCACACACATTGTCACCTCTTCTATATAAGACATTATTGTCCACATACAATAGAATACGAATATTGAACCCAGGCAAAATATTAGAAAGACTGTTGAAACAAAATGCTAATGTGAATGGGCCTCAGGATGGCTCCTTGAAGTACACCAGTCTCAATTTTTTGTTCTATTGAGGTTTTCTCCCCAGTCCACCATTGTCCCCCGGGGATATTCCCTGATTCCAGGCAAGTACCCTGTCAAGTCTGGAACATTTGGCTCCCCCAGACCCCTGTAACCCACTGGTTACATCCATGGCTTCCATCCATGGCAGGGGCTCTGGGGGGAGCACAGTTTCATGGAAATAAATTTTGCAGCATTTTGAGAAATGTTTCATAGTGCCAGTACCACCAGTTTCCAAAACATTCGCGGTTTGATTCATTTGCATAATGTTTTATAATATTCCCATTTAGTGAACAGCTTTGTGCCTGTGAGGTTTTCAAATTTAAATTTTGCTAGTACTATTCTAAATCATTTTTGTGCCAGTGCCACTTTGCATATTTTTTGCAATGGTGCAAGTCTATATAATTTGTTGTGCTGGCAGCATTTTATGTAATGTGAGGCAGTGTGGCCTAGTGGTTGTAGCACCGGCTTGGGAACTTGCTGATCACAAGTTCAAATCTTAGCAGTGCCAAATTGTCACTGTGTGACCTTTTAGCAAGTCACATAACCTCTCAGTGCTCCAGTCAATCCAGCTATAGAAATGGGCAGATACAGGACCCCATAGGATATTGACGTTATATCTCGGCAGGGCAAGCCTGGTTAAGTAAGTTGTATAAAACAATAACTATTTTGTGATTGTGTGTGATAGTGTCCCTGGCTGGTATAAGCAATTCTGGGACACTCAATTGAGGATCCTTTTCAATGTTCAAAATTAAAAGCCTTTTTTGAACACTGTCATTTTAAGGTAAAAGAAATAATGTCTTTTTGTAAAACAGCAGGTTTTGTTGTAACTTTTTCTCCCACAGAGCCTTTCAGTCTCTTTCTAGCATGAAATCTACAGCAGCCCCCTTCTCCCTGAGACATTACTTTTTTGGTTTCCTGGCCCTCCCAGGTGCAATCACTAAATTATTAGGTAGCTGACTGTTTCTGATCAGCACAACAACTGGCCCAGGCTGTAGATTATTCCAAAATTCAGATCTCCAGTAACAAGGGAGCAAGCATGAAAGGTTTCCTTTTTCTTATCCTCTCTGTGAGATACCTGGTATGCTGGTTCTCACTGTTGCAGGGGGTCTCCCTGATAGGACTGACAATGCTGATGAGCTGTGTTTCTGTTCTAAGCTCTATAAGAATTGCTCATATCAGCCAGGAATCCGATCACAATTCATCACAAAACAGTTATTGTAGTTTACAAGCTACTTAATCAGGTCTGTCCAGTTCAGAGATAACCTCATTTCCTGTTGAGTCCTGTATCTACCAGTTTCTACAGCTGAACTGACTGGAGCACTGAGATGCTTTGGGCCCAGTTGTTAAAGGCTGATACAGGGCATGCATCAAGTCCTGAGTCAACCCCAATGTTCAGCATAACTGCACCAGACTCCTCTGATGTAACTGCACCCAATTTTAGTACAATGAGTGCAGCTGCAACAGTTTCCACAATTTATGGCAGCTTGTGCCAAATATTTGGCGCAAGCTCCATAAAAAGTGTCCCCAAAATGGCACAAGTTAGGCTGGTCTAATTTGTGGCATTTGGCACATCTGAGGGAGAATCACGATTGGTGCTGAAAGGATGCCACAAGCCCCCTGCACCATATGTTTGGTGCACCAGAGACTTGTGGCATCCGGAAGTCTTTTTAAAATTGGGCCCTTGCTGGCCCACTGGTGCAGCAGCAAGGTGTCTGTCTATGGCACCAACATCCCAGGTTCGGGAACGGACTCTAGTGTCAGAGGGACAGCTGGGGGGAGAAGGATTGAGCATCCTAGGGACTGCTCTCCTTCTCTGGGGGGAGGGGGAAGAGTGTCCGGTGCCATGCAGACCTCTGGTGGAGGCTGGGGGTCCTAATGTGGCTGGCAAAACACATTGGGGGGGTGGGGTAGATGCTGGCATCATTGCACATCCCTGCCCCCAGGGAAAAATAGCTACAAAAAAATGCCGGCCTTTAATGACAGCCCTCACTTCCACCACCATTTCCGCTCAGATCATGGTCCACTGGGGGAGGGTCATGTACCTGCGACCCCAACCTGGGGGGCAAGCCAGGGCTAGAGACCCATATTTCCTGGAGAGGTAAACCCACTCGGTGGCTCCACTAAGGGAGGTAAGCATGGGGATGGGGGTGTGGAGAGCAGAATGGGGGACCAGAACCCCTGTAGGGGAGAAAGAAGCTGGCTCAACAAGAAAAATAAAATGGTCCCTTTATATAACCTTCTCAAGGTCAAAAAGTGACTATTTATCACAGCTGAGGTTTGAATCTGTGATCTCACAGTTCTTAAGCCAGTGATCTAGTCACTAGACTAAACTGCCTTAAAGGAGTAGTTCACCCAGAAAGTGCAAAAAACATATGTAGAGTGTTTTGATGTGTGCTTCCCCTGTCTGCTATTTGGAGTTTTTCCTAAATTGCCTGCTAGCTGTATGGTAGTTTTACGACCCTTGGGGATCTCCATAACAAATAGTTTTATTGACTTTCTTTCTCCCAGGATGCCTCCTGTCTCATGTGACAGTGATGTAGCCATGCCCTTAGATTTAGCATGTGTATTGCTTTAAAATTAGTTTAGCAACAGCAGAGCCTTGTAACTTCTTATCCAGGGAGCACAAATGGCAACAGTTAGTTTAGCAGACACCTGAGAGCAAGCTAACTGGGGTTTCTGTAAGACAACAGCTACTAAATAGCTCTAATTCATTATTTGTGTTTTTGATGTTAAAACACTCCTGCTAGCTAAACCTGATGCAAAGGTGCATATCTTGCCTTGTCAGTGTCTGCAGGGTAGGGTGAGGTGAAATGGCATGAGCGCTATGGCCAATGACCCAAAGGCACACCCCAATGCCTGTCAGTCTCTGCAGGATGGGGTTGGCGTCAGTTCACTACTTCACTGCCATTCCTATTATGCATCTCTCTAACTCCTGCACTACCAATGCCAATGCCAGCAAGACATTTGGCATTGATAAATGCTTGTTCTCTACTGTAAATACTAAGTAGAAATACTCATTTAGGATAATTCCTTATCCCTTTCTTCCAATGTCTAATCTATCTTTAGTCCTGTCTTTAGTCTTGCAGTATCATGTTTTTTGTTTTCCCCAATATAGTGGAAAAAATGTTGTGCCTGATACTCCTTCAGCTATTCTGAGGTCTGTATCTGAGTTTGCTTTTCTCACTCTTTTGTTAGCCTCACTCATACTTGTCAGGTACATTTCCCTTTTACCTTCTGTTTGGTTTGCCTTGTAAACTGTAAAAGCTTGTTTCTTTTTCTAACTGCAGTTTTCACATCTTAATTATACCATAATGGTATTTTTCTCTTCTTATTTTTACTTACTGCCCTTACACAAAGACTCACTGCTTCCAGTAAGCCTTGCTTAATTATACCCCAGTTACTACCACATCTATTGCATCCTTCACCCTTTCTAGTTTATTTTTGACAATCTCACTCATCTTTGAAAAACCTGCTCCCCTGAAATCAGTATTTTTGTTTCTAATGTTGCTATACTACCTTCTAACAGCATTTCAAACCAAACTGTTAAGTGATCATGATCACTTGTTCGCAATGGTTCTCGAACCCTGATGTTATCTACCTTATTCCCATTTGTGAATACTAGCTCCAATATAGCTTTTCCTCTAGTCGGCTGATTCATTAACTGTGCTAAGAATGCCTCCTGCAACTTCTCTACTATTCTGTGGTTTAATTCACTTATAGCTTATGAGATTATGCAGTTGATGCCAGGCATATTAAAAATCTTTCATTAATAGTAATTCCCCTTTGTCTGCCAACTTTTTAATGCTGTCCATCATTTGTTTGTCTGCTTCATCCTTCTGAGAGGGTGGTATATATACACTACACCCACCCTATTTACTCTTCCCCTTGTTGCAATTTATTGTACCCATAACATTTCAATAGTTGCATTAATTTGGCTATCAACAATTTCTGTTGCCTGGATGCATTTATGTATAACTCTAGCCCTCCCCCTTTTCCATATTTTATATCTTTCTGAATAATGAGCATACTGGAATTGATAAATCCCAGTTATGATGCATTATGGTCCATGTTTCTGTTACTGCTATTATATCCAGTTTACTTACTGCCACTAATTCCTGTAGATGATTTATTTTATTTCATAAACTTCTGACAATAATACACAAGGGACTCAATTTCCCTTTTTGCTTATTTATATTTACTTTGTTTTTTATATTTATAATCCTTTTTTATATTCTTTCCTATCACCCATAATTATTTGTGTCTCTATCTGTAAAGGTACCTTTATAACTTCAGGAAGGGAAAGTACCTATTTGGCTTCCTGCGACTGACAGCAAATTTGACCTCTCTCAGCCACAGTCTCCCTCTTCATTAGTTTTATGTGTTGTTCAGTAAATACATCAAACTTTTGCCCCAAGGCACTAGTTCCACCTGGTAATGGATGTAAGCCATCTTTTTTGTACAGATGTTTGTCATTGTAAAATTTTCCAATTTCCTGTGTATCGAAAATCTTCATCTACACATCACTTATTTAGTCAAGGGTTAAAGCAAGACATCCTAGTATTCACGCGTTCTCTCTGAGACCAAAGTGACAATGCCTCTGAAAATGATGATGATATGTTATTGATTTTTCCCCTTGTTCTCAAAAATCTTGTTAAACTTCCCCTATGGGTTTCCCTGCCAAGTCATTTGTCTGCAGATGGCAAGGAAAGGCCAGTTTGTTTGTTATGTACCTATCCAAGGCTCTAGGACAATAATACTTAAAGCAGCAATGCAACAAAATTGGGCAAAAAATGCAACACTATGTTTTGTTTTCACTGTAAAATATTCCAGGTACCTTCCAGTTATATTTGGTGGTACACTTTTCTAATTCCAGCAAAATCTGAGTATTTTATAAATGTTTTAATTAAATTTTTTCTCAAGAAAAAAAGATGGCCACCACATTTTGCATAAAAATAGCATTGTAAACCTGCAAGGGTCAGGATCGAAAAAGACAAAAAGACTCATGGTGCACAGCATAAGAGATACCTAGACAAGTACATTTGACAGGTATGCTAATATTTTTGTTAACTGTAGCTGAAACAAATGTTTTGAGAAAACATTTTTCATTGCACTGCTGCTTTAATACAGTTTTTAAAAACAAATATATAAACAATGGGCTGGATATTCAGAAATGCAGCAAAGTCAGGTGCAACCCCAGCGCAGCACAACTCAACAGCGCAATGGTGCAG
Source organism: Neoceratodus forsteri (assembly GCA_016271365.2). Lineage (NCBI taxonomy): Eukaryota > Metazoa > Chordata > Ceratodontiformes > Ceratodontidae > Neoceratodus > Neoceratodus forsteri. Next base: position 988,660,748 of record CM028131.1, on the reverse strand, counting down.
TGACTGTGATATTCAATGGTTGTGCACTGCAACATGTGCCAGTGCCACCCGGCTGACTATTGCAGGGATGCACTATGGCACAGTCAGAGGTGCACCAGGGAGCAACCAGACATGCGCCATAGTGCAACCAGGGATGTGCAAGCGGCAGAGGAAGATCAATCAAGGCACAGTAGGATCAGCCACAGGCACAGCAGGATGCCAGGCAGTGGGGAAGATGGGGGGACAGCATAGGGAGGTGGGGGATCCAGGCCAGAAACACTGGCAGGGACACACAGCCGGCCCACAGGTGACCACCGCCCATGGAGCGCAGGCATGCAGCCAGTTCCCCCTGCACTGGGGTAGTGGAAGCATGGTACAGGTGGCACCGACAAACAAGGGTGATCCCCCACTGGCTACCACTCACCAGACGGCACACCCCTGCTGACCTGGACAACAACATTCCACACCCTGGCACATGGCACCCAACACACACACCACACAGTCTGTACAGCCAGCCCATGGCCACTCCAAGGCACAGCCACTGACCAAGGGGCATGTCACCACCATGCACAGTCCACACAATGACACTGGTGCACCCCTCAGCCACCCACCACACCACTGCAGCATGGACCCACTCACCAGCTGCAAAACAGACATGGACATAGATGGGTAAACAAGTAACAAATATATTTCAAAGCAAACAACAGCAACAGAACACAACAGTCGAAATCAATGGGGAGGGTAGGTGAGGGAGGGAAGGGTACAGGGTCTGTACAGTTGGACAGAGGAAGGTAGGGGAAGGGAAGGGAAGGGAAGTCAGAGGTGGGAAGGGAGCTGGAGACCATCAAGGCCGGCCATGACTTCCACCACCTGGCGCCTCCCTCTGCGCCGGTCCCTGAGCAGCATCCTCCTCTTCTGGTCCACAGTCTCCATGGCATGGGGGATAATCAGGATAATTTGTCATGGGAGGCGACAATACAGTGGCAGGTGGGAACCCCTCCGGACACCTATCACAAAGGAAGGGACAGGAGATCAGTGCATGTCCATAGCACCCTAGCCCTCCACTGTGAGCAGCAGACAGTGGGAACACACACCCCTGGAGTGGCACCTTGGCCACTCACAGTGGGTGGGCCTATGCCTGCCACCAACCCGGCAAGCCACGGCAGTGTACAGAACTGGACACCTCCACCAAAGGGCCACCTGACTGCACAGCGGCAGGCAGGTGACATGGTGCTGCAGTGGAACCACAGCAGCACTGGTGGCAGCTGGATGCACACCCAGCCCACCAACAGCTGCCACACATGTGCAATGACTGCCCCACAGTGCTACGCACACTGCACCATGAGCTGCACACAGCTGCCATGGCACAATGCACAGGAAGGCATGGCCATATCCCCAACCCCGCTGACCACCCTGCACAGCAATGTGGGAATGCACAGTGCCTACCTGCCTGCTGTGGCACTGCGAGCACTGATCCTGCTGCTGCTGCACCTCTGCCACTGCGAGGTCCTGCTTCCCCAGCTGAAGGGCCCGCAGTGGCCTGCTGCAGCTCACCAGGTGCCCCTGCTGCCCTGGCATGTCTCCGTTCTTCAGGTCCTTGGACTGGAACACAGACAGGTACACATTAGAACATAACCACAGCATGAGCCCACTGTCCCCACTCCCAAGCACAGTGTGTACCCCGGCCAGGCAAGGCTGCAGGGCAGTGGCACAGCACACCCAGTGACTGGCAATGCCATGCCACAGGGCACACAATGACAGGCCCCCCCAACATGGCATGCAGCCCTGCCAACACCATGCTACAGTGGTCATGCACAGACACAGTATGAGCCCACTTACCTGGCCATGGCACTGCCCCCCTGGACACGCGCCTGCAGCACCCTCAGCTGCTCTGGGTCCCTCCTCACAAGAGCACTGTACCAGTGGTGGCACTGCTCCCTGGTGCGTTGCACCCCTGTGGCCTGGACCAGCCCATCTGCAATGCCCTGTCACACCTCTGTCCTGGGCCGCTGCACGGGCTGCGGCCTGAACAGGTTGGCAGTATGGGGCTGCACCTGGACCACCAGGTTGACAAGCTCCACCTGGCTGCCATTCCTTAAGCATCAGACAGCAGAGCACATCATGGTGCAATATCAGACCAGCAATACAAAATGGTGCCCAGTAGGGCACGTGCACAAGGTGCATGAGATGCGCACTTCATTAGCAGTTGCGCTGCCTCTGGCAATTGAGCATTTCTGGAGAATGCGTGGTGTGGGCAAGGCCACACCAGCACATGGAGCAGGGGCTCCAAGAGGGCATAGGGCAGGGGTCGGGGTCAGTGCGTGCAACGTCAGGCGTGGGCGCCATGGGCCCATGACGCATGGCACACAATAAGGTCATTAAGGCACCATGCCCCATGGGCCCAGTAGCACCTGAGCACCATAGGCCCAATAGTGCCCAAGTGCCATAGACCCAATAGCGCCTGAGCGCCATAGGCCCAATAGGGCCAAGCACCATAGGCCCATAGGCTCAATAGTGCCTGAGCACCATAGTTCCAATGGCGCTCAAGCACCATAGGGTCCATGGTGCATAAGGTACAATGGCCTCCTATGGTGCTCCTACTGCATGGTGCACAATAGGCAGTAGCATATGCCGCGGCACATGCGTGTTAACGAGGGTGCACTGCGCATGTCATGATAGTGTGCCACGACATGCACCGGAACAAGTTCATTGCACAAGGTTCAAGAGCTTGATATATTTAGCCATCATATACAGATTAGCTCATCAGCCTATCCACGGCACAGTGGGGATATTTGCATGTCATTACCATTGTGCAACAGCCCATTTGCACGTGATGTGCTATAAAGGTGCCGAACAACAGCACAGACTATGGACCGGTATTGCAAGCATCAGAGGTAAGTTGCGTCTGCTGAGGGGATGGCCAGCACAGTGGGATTGATGGCTGGGGTGGGCCGCTGCAGCCACTAACCACATGCCCATGTCCACAGGTAGCAACGTCTGATCATGAGGAGGTTGAAGAGCGTGGGCCTGCCAGCAAGCACAGGCCCAATTTTACTAAAGCAGAGGAAGATGCCCTGTTTGAGGCGTACCTCAACAGGGAGCCATTGCTGAGTGGTGCCACTTGCACACCCCAGGTCAGGGCCGCAACCTGGGAGGAGGTGGCAGCAGCTGTGGACCAGCAGGCAGCCACTAGCGTTCTGCACAGGAGTGCAAAAAGAAGGTGGGCACCGACAAATGTCAGATCAAGAAGGTGGCGGCCATATGGGCTGCCAGGTCAGCCACAGGTGGGCCCAGGCTGCTGTGCCACAGCTCATGGCGCAGGAGGAGCTGGTGGCGGCCACCATGTGGTGCAGTGCAGTGCAGTCAAGGGTGTGCTGGGTGGTGGCTTCCAGAATGGAGGGAGACTATCACTGCATGGTAGGTGTGGCGACTTGGGGGGGAAGATGTTTTGGCAGCACTAACGCATCTGTGTTCCCTTACAGCTCTGGCTCACCAGCATACAGTGGCAGGGGAACCTGCGGCTGCTGTGGGGGTATGCCCAGCCCTGGAAGACCAGCCATCCACCTCCACGGGCATCTGGTGGTCTGATTGGCTGCAGCACAGCACCGCTGTCCAGCCGGATATCCTGGGCCTGGTGGCAGATGAGGCCCTGGCTGTGTTCCAGCAGGATACCAGCCATGGTGTGCTCTGTGCGGAGACACAGATTGGGGTGGGGTCCAACACCGATGATGATGTGACCATAGTCCTGGACAGCAGGGGTCTTGTCATGGGGGAGACACCCATACCATCCACCATCACTGGCAGTGAGGCCAGTGGCCAGTTGGGAGTGGAACAGCTGCCCACCCCTGCCCCTGGTACTGCAGTGTACGCAATGTGTGCAGGCGGTGGTGGTGGTGCAACCGCGCAGACTCTGGCCAGCGCCCAGGGGCTGGAGGGGTGGCAGCAGCAGATGGCTGGGGATGTTGGGCGCTGCACCTGACAATGTCCAACCCCATGAGAACCCCGCTGTGCAGCACCTCCTTTTAGCAGGGGGCCATGCAGCATGGTCATATGCCATCGGTGGGTCAGCACCATGCCCATGCACCCCTGGGTGCTGAAACCTTGACCAAGCACACCCGATTGCTGCTGGCCTCCGAAGAGCAACAGGTGCTGCTCATACCTGGGGTGTGTGCAATCTGTGCAGAGGTGTGCCAGGCAGTCAAGCAGCAAAACAGGGGCACCACGCAGGTCTTGGAGCATGTACATCACCTGCGGGAGGGCACGACTGCAGCCCTGGACTACATTGCCAATGCAATCATGGTCGGCCTTGCACCACTGGCTGCCACAGGGCATGGCCGCCTGCCACAGATACTGCGGAGTGCAATGTCCACCCCACAGCCCTGGCGTTGGGCAACCCCCTCAGTGTCGATGCCGGGCTCCACTGTGGGCATCCCAGGCATGCCTGGTGTGGGTCTGTTTGGGAGCCTGCAGATCCCTGCGAGGACCCAGTCACATTCCTGCAGTCCCACCCATGGGGCGGCAGTTGCAGAGCCCCCCCTGTGGTCGTTGCGCAGCCTGAGGCTGCCAGGTGGCTGTGGTGCAGCCGCCCCCGTGTCCGTGGTGGCTGTGTGTCCTCACGGAGGACCTGATGTGTGTGCCACCCTTTCTGCTGTTGGTATCCACCGCCCTGTGTGCACATGGGCATTGTGTGTGTGTGCATGACACAGTTGTGGCATCTGTGTGTTGTGCCACATGCTGCCCATGTGCACACCTGCCCGGCTGCTGGGCCATATGGTGTGTGCGTGATGATGCCATCACAGCACTGGTTGTGCATGTGCATCAGTGCCCTGTGTCTGATCCACGCCACGTGCTAGCATCTGGGTGCATACCTGTGGGTGCTAGTGTGTGCGTGTGTGTGTGTGTGTTGCTGTACAGTGCTGCATGAGGTTGCGTGTGGCTGTGTGGCAGAGGCCTCCCACCCCTGCCCCACACCTGTGTGTGCATGCCCACGACCATGCCCGCACATGCCTGTGTGCCTTGCCACTGTGTCTGTTCTGTGCATGGGTGTTTGTCCACCTACCTGCGTGTGCCATAGTACTCCTGTGCAATTGTGTCACGATGCTGATGTGCCATCCTCTGGAGCCAGGGATCCCTCCATCCGGGGGGGGGGGACTGCCCACCACCCCCCAGCCCATTGCCCACGTTGTCCCCACTGCTGTTCCCCTCTTTGGCCTCGACAGCTATCCCACGGTCAAAGACCATGTTGTGCAGCATGCAGCAGGCCAGGAATAGGCCTCAGGCCTTCGAGCGTCTGTACTGTAGGGCACCACCGGATCTGTCTAGACAACAGAGCCGTGCCTTCAGCATCCTGAACACATGCTCAATGATGTTCCTCGTGCTGGCGTGTGCCTCATTGTGCCACTTCTCCACTGGAGACGACAGGCACCAGTAGGGGATGAGCAGCCAGGGCCTGAGTGGGTAGCCACTGTCACCTGTGTGGACAGAGATATGGTTAGCCTGGTCTCCTCTGTCACTGTGCCCCATGCCCTTCCTAGGTGCACTTGCCGGTGTTCTGGCCCTGCCCATCCCCCTCCCATACCCTGCTGTACCCAGCTGCCCATGGTCTTGCCATACTCACCCACTAGGTGACCTGAGGGGATGTCCCCACTCTCAAACCTGTGGCACAGTGCTGAGTTGTTCCAGATGAAGGTGTCATGTGTGCCCCCAGGGTGTGTGGCACAGACATTGGTTATGCGCCCCCTGGCATCACACACCATCTGGCAGTTGATACTGGGGTAGCCCTTTCTGTTTACATATGCTACCCCCTCCGGGTCAGGTGGCATGTGGATGCCCACATGGGTGCAGTCAATGGCCTATAGCATGCCAGGCATCTGTGCTACCCTGTGGAACTCCTGCATGGATGCTGTATGTCCTGCCTGTTTTCTGGGGAAGTGAATGTATTCTGCAGCATGTGGAGCAGGGCATTGAGGAACTGTGTGAGGAGCCGTGACATGGCCAACTAGGTTATGCCTGTGGTGTCCCCTGTTGGTCTCTGGAAGTTGCCCATGGCGAGCAGGCACATGACAGCTGTTACCTTCATCTCCACTATCAGGGCATGGCTCCGTCTATTGGGTGCTTGCATCTCCTCACTGCACAGCTCACAGAGCTGCCTCAGAATTGCACAGTTCAGGAGATACCGGACCACGATCTCTGTGTCAGTATGGGTCCCAAAGCTGATGCGGGGCTGGTACCGCCTGTTCTGGGCATACCGCTGATGGGCCCTTCCACAGCCACGTTGCTCTGCCTCCTGCCTCCTCATACCCCTCATTATGGTCTCCATCTGGAATGCTGCACTGGCCATGGCCCCTGTTATCCTGTCACCCCCTGGGCGTCCGGCTCCACTGGCCCACCCGGCTCTGTGGGGTAGTGCCTGTCACTTGGCAGGGCCCCCTTCTGCATACCCTGCCCCTGGCTGGCTGTTGTCTGCGGGCTCTGTCCCCCACCCCGTGGGTGCCTGTGTTGCTCCCTTTGGGTCTGGTGGCTCCGTCTCACATCCACTCTCTCTTACTCCCTCTGTTGGCCTCCCTGTCTGTCACTCTCTCTCTCTCTCTCTCTGTCTCTCTGTATCTCTCTCTCTCTCTGTATCTCCTTCTTTCTCTCTTTGACAGCCTGTCTGTCTCCCTCTGTCTTGCTCCCCTCTGGCACAAGTGCCCTCCCCCTGCTTGCTCCCTGTTGTTATAGGCTCAAGTCTGCTCTGTGCATCTGGCAGTTGCTCCTCACTTACGCCATTGGTCAGGGTTGAATATCACACTGTGCTGCATATTCATGGATACACCCCCTGCCCTTGTGCATGCATTCAATGCTATTGTGCATTGGCACACTGCTACTTGCGCTGCGCAGTTGTTCCCACTGAATATCGCTCTATGGCACATCTCCGCAGTTGCGCATGTGCAACTGCTTTGAATATCCAGGCCAATGTATATACATAATAAAATAAAACTCCATGGAATTTGGTGCTGATTAAAATCCTTACAGCTTAAAGCTTAGGTGGTCACAAATGCCTGATTAAAAAGTATGTTTTAAGTAAGCTCTTAAAATGTCCCAAAAGGGGGCTCCTCTAATAGAAGCTGGAAGTGAGTTCCAAAACACAGGAGCCACAACACAGAAAGCTCTGTCCCCCAAGGATTTATGTCAGGACAGAGGAACCTTTAGGAGACCCACCATGGAGAATGAAGAGGGTGGAAGGGAGTGTATTCAGTTAAGAGGCCTTTCAGATAGCTTGGACCCAAAACATGCAGGGCTTTGTATACCAACAACATATATTGGAGCTCTTGTGCCACCTCACTGTCAACCAGTGCAGTTCCCAGAGCACAGGCATGACATGCCTAAACAGTGAGGTCTCAGATGTAAGCTGGGCTGCCAAGTTCTGTACAAGCTGCAAGCAATGTACCATCCAACAGATAACCCTAGGTAGAGAGAATTGCAGTAATTCAACCAGAAGGAGACAAAAGCATGCACTAGTGTTTCCAGGTCAAAGCCAGCTAGATAGGTTCATGTATAGCTCGCTATATTCGAGAAAAAAGGAAGAAAGGGGGAGGGATAGTTACATTTAAAGATGGGGACAGGATCCTTGATGATGATAGACAGAAGGCCGCTGTTCTGAACAGCTTCTTCTGTTTGGTGTTCATGAAGGAACACAGCAGTCCACTGCCTGATAGTTGCATCATAGATAGCAGCATTGTAGCAGTTGATAAGGGTGTACCACTAATGGAAATGCAGACATTTACCACTGATAGGGTCAGAGAGGCTCTTGAGGAACAAAGGGTGGACAAATCATCAGGGCCTTATGGGCTAAACCTGAGTGTGCTAAGGAAGCTTGCAGGTGTGCTGGTGGACCCCTTGGCATATTTGTGTAACCAGTCACTTCTGATGAGAGTCATACCATGGGACTGGAGAAGGGGAGATGTGGTATCTCTCCACAAGGGAGGGATTAAAGAGGAGGCTGGCAACTACAGACTTGTAAGCCTCACTTCTGTTGTAGGGAAACTAATGGAAACCTTAATTAAATGAGACCTAGTAGAGTACCTGGAACAGAAAGGTCTTAAAAATGACAGGCAACATGGGTTCATAGCAGTTAGGTGATGCCAGAGAAACCTAATTACGTTTTTTGAGAGGGGTGACAAGGGAATTAGATAAGAGCCATCCAGTGGACCTGCTATACTTTGACTTCAGAATGGCCTTTGATTTAGTGCCAAACAAGTGACTGCTAAAAAAGTTGGAGGATCTAGGCATGGGCAAAAGTTTAGTTAGATGGGTAGGAAATTGGCTCAGGGTCAGAAAACAGAGAGTGGTAGGATGATGGAGAGGTCACTAGTGGTGTGCCCCAGGGCTTAGTCTTGGGTCCAGTCCTATTTAATGTATTCATTATAGGTGAAGGTATTCAGGGAAAGATCACCCTCTTCACAGATTATACTAAGCTAGGTGGTAGGGTGGACAGGACAGAGGTCATCCAGACCTGGAAAGATGGTCTAATGTCTGGCAGCTGTGGTTCAATGCAAACAAGTGCAAGGTGATGCATCTAGGCAAAGGAAACCTGGAGATAGAATATTGTCTTAATGAGGTCAGACTCGATGCCTCACAGGAGGAAAAGGACATGGTGTCATCATTTGTGATACTGTTAAGCACGCTAACCAGTGCAATAGAGCATACAGCTAGGCCAGCAAAATGTTAAGGTGTATCACGAGGGGATTTGACAGCAGGAACAAGGGGGCGATCCTCCAACTCTATAGGACCCTGGTGAGTCCCTATCTGGAGTACTGTGTCTAGTTTTGGAGTCCACACCTTAAAAAAGATAAAAACAGGCTGGAGGCTCTACCAAGAAGGGCAACCAAAATGATACAGGGCCTCCAAGGGCTCTCATAGAGGCACTGAATATGTACTCACTGGAGAAAAGGAGGGAGAGAGGTGAGATGATTGAGATGCTTAAGTTCCAGACGGGAATAAATAAGGTGCTCTACTCAGAACTGTTCAACAGGGTCACTGGCTCATCCACTAGAGGGCACAAATGGAAGCTGTGGGGAGGGAGCTTCAGGAGGGATCTAAGGAAACACTACTGTACAGAAAGAGTTGTAGATCCATAGAACAGGCTGCTGGAGGAAGCAGTGGGAGCAAAATCCATCACAGCATTCAAACTGGGGTGGGATAAAGCAAGAGCTCATATAGAATCCGAGGGACCCAAAATGAGCAGAAAACAGAAGGGAGGCATGGTTCTGGGATCGGTGATGGTCTCGGAAACTCCTGAACAGACTTGATGGACCACTGGTCTCCTTCTGCCATCATTTTTCTCTGTTTCTCTGTTTCTAAATTTGAGTGATATTTCACAGATGATAGAAACCACTGCGAACCACAGAGGACACCCTGATGTTCTAATGTCAGTCTATCATCCACATTAACACTCAGATTCTTAACTCCGTCCACAGCTTGCAGTGTGATGCCACTTATCAATGGCAACAAGACATTGTCACTGTTCATTGCTACAGCCACCCACCCAGGTTTCACCAGTGGCATCTCTGTTTTCGATGAGTTGAGCTTAAGCCAGCTTGAAGCCATCCACTTCTGGATCTCTATATGACACTCATCTAGCACAGCCACTGCATTTACCCTAGCAGGTGCACATGGCAGATAGATCTTGGTGTTATCTGCATAGCACTGAAACCAGACCATGTGCCTGATGGTCTCCTCCAATGGCAACATGTACATGGCAAACAACATGGGCACCAAATTCAAATTCAACTCCTGAGGCACTCCACAGCTGAGTGTAACTGCATCCAAGATGTTACAACCCAATACCGGCTGTTGCACTCTGCTGGATAGGTAGGACCCAAATCACCACATCACCATACCTGAGAGTCTTACATTGTGTCTCAGATGGGATAATAGTACTCCATGGTCTACCGTGTCAAATTATATTTGCTTTTTTATTTATTTTAGTCTTTGGTAACTGGGTAAGGCTGACTAGGCACAAGTGCCTGTTTTCAGGGGTGATCTGTGAGCACTGGGCAGTTAAGTGACTTGCTCAGAGTCACACAGTATGCAAGTGGAGGTTGTGAGAATCAAACTCAGGTCTGGTCTGCTGGATGTATCAAGCTTTTTCACACCTCGTTCCTCTAACCTCTAGGCTATACTTCTGAGAATAGATCCATCAATACCAAGGTGGAACAATGGCCACTGTCTCTAGACTGGAGAAGATAATTGAACATCTTGACAACAGATATCTCTGTACTATGATGAGGCCTGAAACCAGACAACAGAAGTCTCCATACTATAACGAGGCCTGAAACCAGACTGAAAAGGCTCAAGGATCTCAAAACATTCCAAATGGTTCTGAAGCTGCACTGCTACAGCCTTCTCAATAACCGTGCTTAAAAATGGGAGGTTCAAGACAGGCCTGTAGTTTGAGTTCATCAGATCACCAGGGTTCATTGATGTTTTTTTCAGAAGGGGTTTCATCACTGCTGTCTTCAGTTCGGCGGGGAACACACCATCCCAAAGTGAACATCTGTTAATCTCTGCTATAATTGGAGCCAGTGTCAACCAGCAACTTGAAAGACAGCTGCTAGACCCTGGATCCAAAATACAGTATGTGGAACACAGCCCCAGGACCACTCAGGAGACCTCCTCAACCAGGACTGGAGCAAATACCTCCCAAGGCAACACAGTGTTCAAATCCCTCACCTCCTGAACACTGCCGGACCATGACAGGCTACCTGAGGGGACTTCAGCGTGGATGGAGGACCCCTTTTTAAGGAAAGATTGATTAAACTTATTGCACCTTTCTGCTGTAAAAACTCTTCCTGACTGCAGACAGCAAGGGTTTAACAATCTGTCCACAGTGTGGAAGAGCTGAGCTGGATGATTTTTACCTTTGACTATCACTCGTGACAGGAACACTGTCTTTTTCAGTATGATAGCCAGCTGATACTTCCTGTAGTGGGCATGCAGTGCCAAATTATCCTCCTCAGGACCAGTCTTCCTCCAGGAATGCTCCAGCCTCCACCCCTTAGTCTTCAACTGCCTCAGATCAACATCAAACCAAGAAGATCTGGGGCAGGACATCAAGGCGTGAATACAGTAAGGTGAGAGTTGAATGCCACCGTATAATGGATAATGACTTCAGGTCCCCACTTGACCTACATTCTCTTTACTATTGTTCATATTTCTGTCTGCTGATGATCCAGGAAGATATCTAACTATTATATTTTTCTTATTTCCAGCACTCACATATTGTTCATCACCCCTTATGATAGCGTCCCCAATAATTAATACCTTTTTATTTTCATTTGTATCACAAGAGGGTATTGCTTTACTTTTTGTTTTGCAATAGATCATGCTGTTGGTCTGTATTCCAAATTTGTTTGATTCTCCAAGTTGTTAATTGGCTTGAATGAGCTACCAAGTGGTGCATAGAATTAAATGTAGTCACCTCAAATGTGTTACCTCCCACTCCATGTAGAATTGTTTGCTTTCCCTTTCCTTTAACAATTTCTGTCCACTCTCCTTTTGAAAATCTTTGAACACTTTGGGGGAAACATAGAAACACAGAAACATAGACTTTGATGGCAGATATGGACCGCTTGGCCCATCTAGTCTGCCCATTTCCCTACCTACAGGATAGGCCGCAGATCCTAGTTAACCAACAGCCTATTTCTTCCTACCCCCCACAATAATTGCCTTATATCTGTCCCATGCATTCTTGAATTCTCCCACAGTTTTAGACCCCACAACCTCCTCAGGAAGGCTGTTCCATGCATCCACTACCCTCTCTGTGAAAAATACTTCCCATTGCCCTGAACACCCCCTCTATCTTTAAATTGTGTCCCCTTGTTCTTGCCGTCTCTTTTTCTGAAATATGCTACCCTCTTGGACTTTGTTGATTACACTGAGGTACTTAAAGTTTCTATCATGTCCCCCTCTCCTTGTTTCCTCAAGGGTATACATATTGGCTCCTTTAGTCTCTCCTCATACGGCTTCTTTTGCAGACCGGCACCATTTTAGTTGCCCTCCTCTGGACTGCCTCTATCCTGTCTATGTCCTTGCCAGATGGGGTCTCAGAACTGGACACAGTACTCCAGATGGGGTCTCACCAACTGTCTGTACAGAGGGATAACAACTTCCTGTTTTCTGCTGCTGATGTCTCTCCTATGCATCCCAGTATACCCCAGCCCTCCCTACTGCCTTCTCACATTGATTGCTAACCTTAAGGTCATCTGATATGATTACCTCAGGTCCCTTTCCTTTTGTTGTTGTTACTACCTCCCCCATTGTGTATTCTTCCCCTGGGTTCTTGTTTCCCAGGTGCATTATTTTGAACTTCTTTGCATTGAATCCTAGCTGCCATACTTCTGACCATTCCTCCAACCTTGCCAAGTCCCTTCTCATCCTTTCCTCACCTCCTTGTGTATCAACCCTGTTGCAGATCTTTGTGTCATCTGCAAAGAGGCATACTTTTCCTTCCAGTCCCTCTGCAGTGTCACTTATGAAGACATTAAAAAGGACTGGACCCAATACTGAACCCTGCGGTACCCCACTAGTAACCCCTCTTTCTTCAGAGTGGGCTCCATTTACAATTACCTTCTGTGTCCTGTTGTCCAGCCAATGTTTTACCCAGGCTACCACCCTGGGACCCACTCCCAGGCTGGTTAATTTGACTATTAATCTTTTGTGTGGGACTGTGTCAAATGCCTTGCTAAAGTCTAGGTAGGCCATGTCCACAGCCCCTCCCTGGTCTACTACTTTGGTCACCCAGTCAAAGAAATCTATTTGATTCATCTGACATGACCTTCCCGCTGTGAACCCATGCTGCCTTGGGTCCTGTGCCGCACTGGCTTCTAGGTACTCAACTATTCTTTCCTTCAGAAGTGACTCCATCACTTTCCCTACCACAGAGGTCAGACTGACAGGTCTGTAGTTTCCTGCCTCTGTCTTGGTTCCACTTTTGTGAAGGGGAATCACATCCGCCTTCCTCAGTCCTCAGGTACCACCATCCTCCATGATTTATTAAAAGAGCAGCCAGTGGTTTCACTAGTTCCTCCCTTAATTCTTTTAGAATTCTGTGGTGAATTCCATCAGGCCCCATTGCTTTGTCCACCTTCAGTTTCAGGGTTCTTGCAGAACCCTTTCTTCTGTGAAAGGACTGGGATCGACCCCCCTATCAAGAGTGCTTCTGTTAATTGGATTAGGCACTTCCCCCTCCTCTATTGTGAATACTGAGCAGAAATATTAGTTCAGTATCTCTGCTTTTTCACTGTCCCCCTCTGCCCACTCACTGTTCATTCTATTCAGCCTCACTATCCCTCCCTTTGACTTCTATGCTCGCTGATGTACCTATAAAAGGTTTTATCCCCCTTTTTAACCGAGCTGACTATCTTTTCCTCAGTTTGGGCCTTTGCTATTCTGACTTCCCTCCCTGCTTCCTTCTGCCTTAACTGGTACAGCTCTCTGTCCTGCTCCTTCTGTGTTTCCTTATACTTCCAGAATGCTATCTTTTTCTTCCTGACTTTCACAGCCACCTCTAGTGGCTTTTTCTTTCATTTTGATTTGTTTATTTGCTTCACACAGAGGCTTGTTGCCTCTGTGATGGCAGTTTTGATGATTCCCCATTGTTGCTCCACACCTCCTTCTAGCCTGTTTGCTAGTGCTTTTCTGAGGCACTCTCCCATCTTGCCAAAGTCAGCCCTCCTAAAGTCCAGTACCATCACTTTTGTATGGCTTGACTCTATAGCTGAGTTTAATGTGAACCACACTGTTTGATGGTCACTTGTTCCCAGATGGCAACCCACTTCTAGATCTGAGATCCTCTCACTGCCCCTATTTGAGAGTATGAGGTCTAAGATTGCTCCCTCACGAGTGGGTTCCGAAACTAGCTGTCTGAGGCCTTCCACCTGTAGGGCATCAAGAATGTCCCTGCTCTTGGATGTGGCTACAGCAAATGTGCTCCAGTTAACATCTGGCATATTCAGGTCTCCCATCAACAGTATCTCCCCTTTTCTGCCATTCTAAGAATGCCTTCCATCATATCTTTGTCCATTCCCTCCCCCTGACATGGGGGTCTGTACACAACCTCTGTGCGGATTGTGGTTCCCTTTCCGGTCTCCAAGGTGACCCACAGTGCCTCCTCTCCTCCCTGTTTACTCTTTTGTTCAGTTGCTTTTATCCCTTCCTTTACATAGAGAGCTACTCCCCCTCTTCTCCCCTACCTGTCTCTCTTGTAGGTTATATACCCTGGTATGTTAACATCCCAGTCATGGTTCTCTGTGTACCATGTTTCTGTGACTGCTACGATATCCAGACATCCCTCTTCCATCAAGGCCACCAGCTCAGGGAGCTTGTTGCCCAGACTACAGGCATTGGTACTCATTACCCTCCATTTCCTGATGGCCTTACTCCTTTTTGCCCCATTTCTGTCCTTCTTGCCTTTGTCACTTTCTCCATTTACCCCTGCCCTTCTCCCTATCAACACCTTTATGTTGGTGTTTACCGCACTTACTACCATGATTTTTTGGGGGCTAGGATTTCCCTGCTCCTTTCCAGTGCCTCCCCCCTTGACTAGTTTAAATGCTTGCCAATGAAGCATTTAAACCTATCACCTAGGATTCTGGTTCCCCACCTGGACAGATGCAGCCCATCACGCCAGTACAGGCTTGCATCATTCCAGGTGGACCCCCAGTCCCCAATGAAGCCAAATCCTTGAGCTCCACACCAGTTTTTCAACCACTGATTGAATCCCATGGTGTGGAACACCCTAGCCTCTCATACGCCACAGATGGGCAGCACCTCCGAGAAGGTTACCGTGCGTGCTAGTTGCCTAAGGCCCCTCCCCAATTACACAAACTCTTCTTGCACTTCTCTAATCCCTTTCTTAGCTAGGTCATTTGTCCCTAGGTGGACAATGACATCCAGCTTCCTCCCCTGTGCAGCTGCTCCGGCAATCCTGAGGATTCACTCCCTGTCCCTCCAAACCATGGCGCCAGGCAGGCACCTTACCTCCCTCTCCCCTTCCTCCCCCAGTTCTACCTTCCTAATAATGGAGTCCCCCACCAGGAGTTGTTTTCTTCCCCTGCAGGGGTCCCCTGCCACCCTTCTGTGGGTCTCCTTTGTGGATGTTCCCAGCATCCTCCTTGGTCTCCACTACGGGTGCCTCCATAGAGGAACCACACTTTGCCAGAATGGCATAGGAATTGTGGAGAGGTACAGCTGGAGAGATGCACCTCTGTTCCACCACCCTCACCCTCCCTGAGCCCACTGTGGTCCAACTGCTCCTCTTTCTTGGCAACCTCTGAGGCAACGGCAGTGGCACTGGTGGTCCCTGGATGGAAGATGAGGTACCACAAATCCTGGCCAACTCAGCCTGGAGATGAGCAACCTCCTCCTTCAGCCCAGAGAGGTGTCTGCAGATGGGACAACACCACATCCTCCAGAACATCTCCCGGAAGACTGCTGCTCCACAGCCACTGCACTGCACCACTCCCATCATGTCTTATTTCTGGCCCCTTAACTGTTTGCAATCCTTACTCTTTCCTCTGTTTTTTTTTCTCTCTTTCCTTGCTTTCTGCCTGTATGATCTTTAAGCTCCTGATTGTCCTGTTCTGAGACAAAAATATAGTCCCAGCAGAGAAGTCCAGTCACACAGCAGTCCTTTCTCCTGTTGTCTTCTACCAAGTGGTTTATTATTACTGTACTCCCCAGAACTGACCCAAATCTGCCTGTACCTTACACGGACTAAGTTGTGCTTTTACCTGCAGTAGCTCGTCAGTTAATGCTGTCATTTGGTTTCATATTGTGCTGGAATCAAGCCTCCAAAATGTCTCCCTTGAAATTGCTGACCCACAGTCAAGACATTCAAAATTCAAATTTTCATTAGGAATTACTGGCAGCACAGTATTTTATCCCTTTATTATCCTTCTCTGATGTATTTTCCAGTGCTAGTGGTGTAGAAAATGGATGCCTGCAGCTGTGAAGGGATGGGAGATAAAATGCATTATGACTCTGGCTCTAAGAGAGTTGTTGGTTTGGCCAATTGCTTATTTGAAATAGATTTCCCTTTGGCAACAGTACTGTTACCTATCATTGTACACTAGTGTTCCCTTTTAAAGAAGAACACTGTATTAAGTGGGGAACCATCAAAACAACTACAGTAATGGACACATGAGTTCTGAGCAGGCTCCAGTTTTGGACCACAGAACCAAATATTATGGATTGAGTTTTCTTTGCATTTTGAACATATTTACTGTTTATAAGCCAGGTTTGAATTTGTGGAAATCTGTAGTAAACTGGGAATTAATACGACTTATGCTTTAAGGACTAAACAAATCACTAAGTCATCAGCATATAATGCAGTAATACATGAGGTAATAGTTATGGAAAGATTATTAATGAATATGGAAAAGAAGACTGAACCTAATATAAGGCCCTGTGGCACACCAAGTTTGATGGGGCAGGGTCCATTTATGTCCTATCAAATTTAACAGTTTGGTTCTGGTTAGATAGATAATGCTTAAACCAGGCAGCTGCATGTGGTGATAATACCGGGGCCTGCGGCATAAAGCAAATTAGGCTTTGATAAACCAGGTCAGATGCCTGTGCTATGGTCCGCTGCAGTTTTGATCTTTGTTGACAGTTTAATGAGGGCAGAGGCTGTGCTATGGCTCTTACAAAAGCCATGTTGCTCAGGCCTAGTTAATTTGTAATTATATGGGCCATCAGTGAGCTGACTTGCAACAACTCTCTCAAGTTATTTACTGAGAGCATACAGTATCACAGTAGGGCAGCAGTTCTCAGAGCACTCAAGGTCACCTTGTTTTGGTACTGGGACTATTCTGGCTGTTTAACAGCTGTGTGGTGCAGTACACAAGACAAGGGATAAAATATGCTTGACCAGTAGAGCAAGGAGGGAGCACCAGTTTGTAAGAGTTTGGGCTTTAGGTCATCATGCCCTGGACTTGTTTATAGAGATAAATTGGTAAGACATTTATGGTATCATTAGCAGCCACAGTCTTAAGTTAAAAAGGCGGCTGTTCCTGTGAGGATGGAGAAGAGGACGTAGGTAGGTCCTGCTCACCAGTGAGTGAGGTTATGGAAGTGAATGCAGAAGAATCAGAAAAACATAGATTAAATGCATATTACTGTATACATTGCCTGTACATCTTCTCTATATACATTGTATGAAAATCTCCCATTTTATGTATTGTCATAAACTGTACATTTTGCCTGCACATTGTTTACTGTATTTGACTGTAACCTACCCTCTGTATATATTGCCCTTTGGTTGGTCACAATGCTAATACAATATTATTGTTTATTGACTGTACTGTACTGTACCTCTGAATGTATTGTTATTCCTGTATCTCTCCCCCAGCTCACACCTGGAAATGAGTCTTGGCTCAGTATGCACATCCTAGTTACCAGTTTTCAGTACATCAATAAAAACTGTAACTAAAATGGCTTATATTCATTTGGGTTTGCTATACAGGGTAGAACGTTGCTTGACAATTGAAACCAGAAAACCTGTAGTCCAGATTTTGGCATTATCCTTAATTTATTATAGCATTAATATCTATTGTGCAGCAACTTTATAATAATTTCTGCAGGTATGTTTTGGGTGCCAACAGCAGGACACATTGTTGAAAGTTGTACTCAAGACTGGGCTGATTAACATTTGAAAACTGAATCAAAAAATTGTTCATGATGACAATCTTGTAGCACATTTTGAATGATGGCAGTAAGATGTTTTTGAATGATTTATTTAATGTGAAGTACTCTGAATATAGTACCCACTCAACAGTCTTTTTAACTCTGCCAGAACCTTTTAGACAAACTGCATCTGGTCAGAGAACCTACAGATATAACGCCATAAAATACTGGAACACATTAATGCCTAATGTTAGCTGTTAGGGTGAACAACTTATTTTTGCTTTAAATGAATGGTTAGAGTGGTGTCAATATTACTGCTAAGATTTTGACTTGTTTTACATCCAGTGTTGTTGCTGCTAAAGTGTAAACACCTTCTGTATGTTCTCTGCTGAAGTGCTTTAAACATATTAATGTATTTTTAAGACTGAAATTTAGAAAATAATTGTTTTTAACATTTTCTTAGTTTTGGTATATGTATAGGGAAATAACTATAATTGGGGTAATTTCTTTAAAACGTAAAATTTCACAAGTTGTACAATCATATCACAAAGCATGGACAAGTTTTCATTTATCCTTAGTAAACCCAAAGCATCAGAAGATAACAAAATTAAATTCAGCAAAGTTAGCCTGCCATGCAAATAAAGTGCATGACTAGCACTCTGACTCTTGTTTTACCCCCAAAGGACCAGAAGTAGTGTGATAATGGCACACCTTGGGGATGTTGTGAGGCACAAGGCATCGCTGAGGCCTTCAACCACCCATGAAGTTCTGTTACCCCACCACAAAGCACACTGTGGAGTGTCTTATTGTGATTATAAAATGGGTCTAAGATTTGTTTTGGGGGAGGAGTGAAAATGCACCTGCAATGTTAAACATTCTAATGATTTAAAAAAAAAATTCCTCTACCCCAACAAAATAGTCCCTGCATATCCCAGCATTCACATTCCATCTCAGTTTCAAATATTATGGACAGCAAAATTCATATTTGTTTTTAAAATTAGCACCTTAAACCATTTATTTTTCCCCACCCACCCCCTTACCTGTTTCCTCACCTTTCTTCCTTCTTCTTTATAGTTTCCCCTCTTTTCCCTACAGTGTTTCTTTTCTTTCTTTCCTACATTCAGTCAACAGAATATTTACTATGGATGGAACACAGTCGCCAGTCAGTGCTGCTGGCAGAATATTCACCCCCACACTTACACAACAGAAGGCCTCAGATGGAACCAGGGCTTCAGTTTTATCTGTAGCAGGTCAAACAGCGCAGATTTCCCTGGTAAGCAGGTAAAGATGGAGTGGGGGGGGAGGGATTTTTCATGATCATCAAAGAAACACCAGAAACTAAAGTACATTTTTGTATTTACGCATGTGTATGTGTAATATGAGGATTATTAGAAAAACAATATTTAATGAGGTTTTTTAATTAAGGGCAACTTTATCTATAGGGCCTAGCTGAAGGTTTTTAGTGAGTAAACATGGTGGCTATGTTTGTGATGCCAGTCAGGGATGTGTGGTTAGTACTGATTGTATCGTAGGGAGGTTGCTGAATCTTTATCCAGTGCTGTTGTGCTGAGATAACAGCATGGGTAAAGATGGCTGTCAGCCAGCCGGGTTGTATGATTTTTTTAAACCCATTTTATAAGTTCTTTTAAAAAGACATCTAACGGATTCTGAATTTTGCTATTTTTTTAACTGATCTAATGTGTGTCTTTGTTGTATGAAAATTTTGCACTCTGTAGTTTGAATCCAGGTTGTCCCAAAAAGTGGGTGTTAATGCCCTTGAGTTCTACTAAGGTAATAAAATAAAATAAATACATACAAATAAATAATTAAAACCTCTGCCCCCAAATAATTATGAATGATATCTTGTCAGTCAGGCCATTGTGTGCCCAATGTATATAATGTAGTTTAAGTTACATAATGATGAAAAAAAGATGTGGCTTGATGTAAACAATTCTCTACAATGTACATAATTTTAATGTAACAGGGTAGCAGTGGGCGTTGATGGTTACTACACCTTCCTTGTGGGCTCAGCAAGGTTGAAGGGCCTAGGTCATTAAATTCTAGATTGGGGTGTTTGTATCAAAGTTTAAGAACTGGTGCCTCCATCCAGAGAAATTGTAGTGGGCCTGCTATAAGTATAGTGCTTACCCTAGGATGCAGTACCTCCCCACCTCCCCACTGGATCATCCTACCCATGAACTAGTACAGTGCAACAACAGGCTCCCCAAAATGCAGCACTCATCACTCTAAGTAGTATTTATGCTAGGTAGTAATGATAAACCAACAAGGGCTTTATTAAGGAAGAGGTTCTTTAGGCCCATGTAGAAGAAAACGGTTTAGCATGACAAGTTATGTGCTCCCTTGTTGGCTGGTCTTCTGGTGCCCTTCCAGACACAGCCCAAATCTTTATTTACATATAGACCCCCAGCTGAACTTCCAGTGCCCTCCTAAGTAAAGCAGAAAATATATTATGCAGCACTCCCTCAAGCCACAAACACAGAGCTCTGCCCAGCTGTGCTGTTGGGCACTACTGATGCCCCAGTGGTAATGTTGGGCTTAAATAAGCTGATGTCTGTGTTGTATGTGTGACACTTGCAAAGCCTAATATAGGGTGCATGAACCCATTAGGTGGAGCAAAAGCACTGAAACACTGAGTTTACACCTGGTTAAGAAGAAAGCATTGAGACTGTTCTAAACAGGAAGCAGAAACTAGGAAGGGGCAGATTGCTGTAGTCCTCACACACTAGTAAGGACTACAAAAGGTGCTGAAAACACTTAAATTGTACTGGGAGCATCAGAGACTGCCTCGGGGGGAGGCACTGAAAAGGAGCAGGGAAATCCCAGCCTCTCCCACAAAACATGGTGATTAGTGAGGAAAACACCAAGGTACAGAAGTTATTAGGGAGCAGAACAGATTTAAATGTAAAAAAAAGGCAAAGGCAGTAAGGACAGAAATGGGGATAAAAGAGGTAAGGCTATCAAAAAGTGGAGGGTGATGAGTACCAATGCCCGTAGTCTGTGTAACAAGCTCCCTGAACTAGTGGCCTTGATGGAAGAGGGTTGCCTGGATATTGTGGCAGTCACAGAAACATGGTACACAGAGAACCATGACTGGGATGTCAACATACCAGGATACACAATCCACAGGAGGGACAGGGAGGGTAAAAGAGGAGGAAGAGTAGCTCTCTATGTAAAGGAAGAGATCAAAGCAACAGAACAAAAGAGTAAACAGGGAGCAGATGAGGCACTTTGGGTCACCCTGGAGACAGGAAATGGCACCACAATCTGCATGGGGGTTGTATACAGACCCCCATCTCAGGGGAAGGGAATGGACAAGGAAATGATAGAAGGCTTTCTTAGAATGGCAGAAAAGGGAGATATCATTGCTGGGGGACCTGAATATGCCAGATGTTAACTGGAGCACCTTTGCTGTAGGCACATCCAGGAGCAGGGTCATTCTTGATACCCTACAGGGGGCATGCCTCAGACAGCTAGTATTGGAACCCACTCAGGAGGGAGCAATCTTAGACCTGGTACTCTCAAATGGGAACGGAGAAAGAATCTCAGATTTAGAAGTGGGTAGCCATCTGGGAACAAGCGACCACCAAACAGTGTGGTTCATGATAAACACAGCCATACAATCAAGCCATACAAAAGCAAGAGTACTGGACTTTAGGAGGGCTGACTTTGGGAAAATGAGAGAGTGCCTCAGAAAAGCACGAGCAAACAGGCAAGAAGGAGGGGTGGAGGAACAATGGGAGTGGATCAAACAGCCATCACAGAGGCAACAAGCCTTGTGTAAAGCAAATCAATAAAACACAACAAAGGAAAAAACCGCTATGGTTCTCAAAAGAGGTGGCAGGGAAGGTTAAGGAGGAAAGGACAGCATTCAGGAAATATAAGGAAACACAGAAGGAGCAGGACAGAGAACTTTATCAGTTAAAGCAGAAAGAGGCTGGGAAGGCAGTCAGAATAGAAAAGGCCCAAACCGAGGAAAGGATAGCCAATTCTGTTAAGAAGGGGGATAAGACCTTTTATATGTACATTAGGGAGCGAAGAAAGACCAAAGGAGGGATACTGAAGCTTAATAAAGGGGAGGGAATGTGGGTAGAGGGTGACAGTGAAAAAGCAGGGATACTGAACGAATATTTCTGCTCAGTATTCACAAAGGAAGAGGAGGGGGAGTTACCTAAACCAAACAAGAGAAACACTCTGAAGAAGAGGGTTGATACCAGTCCATTTACAGAAGAAAGGGTTCTGAAAAGAACTAATAAAATTGAAGGTGGACAAAGCAATGGGGCCTGATGGGATTCACCAAAAATTCTAAAGAACTAAGGGTAGAACTAGTGACACCGCTACTACTCTCTTTAACAAATCATGGGAGGATGGGGTGGTACCCAAGGACTGGAGGAGGGCAGATGTGATTCCTCTTCACAAAAGGGGGAGCAGGACAGAGGCAGGAAACTACAGACCAGTTAGTTTGACCTCAGTGGTAGGGAAAATGATGGAATCACTTCTGAAGGACAGGGTTGTTGAGTACCTAGAGGCCAGTGGGGCACAGGACCCAAGGCAGCATGGATTCACGATGGGAAGGTCGTGTCAGACGAATCTAATAGATTTCTTTGACTGGGTGACCAAAGTAATAGACCAGGAAGAGGCTGTGGACATGGCCTACCTAGATTTTAGCAAGGCATTTGATACAGTCCCACACAAAAGATTAATACACAAGATAGCCAGCCTTGGAGTGGGTCCCAAGGTGGTAGCCTGGATAAAAAATTGGCTAGACAACAGGACGTAAAGGGTAGTAGTAAATGGAGTACACAGTGAAGAAAGGAGGGTTACTAGCGGGGTACCGCAGGGTTCAGTACTGGAACTGGTCCTTTTTAATGTCTTTATAAGTGACATTGCAGAGGAACTGGAAGGAAAAGTATGTCTCTTTACAGATGACACAAAGATCTGCAACAGGGTTGATACACAGGATCGAGTGGAAAGGATGAGAAGGGACTTGGCAAGGTTGGAGGAATGGTCAAATGTATGGCAGCTCAGATTTAATGCAAAGAAGTGCAAGGTAATGCACATGGGATACAAAAACCCAGGGTAAGCGTACACAATGGGGGGTGAGATACTGACAACAGTAAAAATAGAAAGGTACCTGGGGGTAATTATATCAGATGACGTAAAGGTGGGCAAGCAATGTGAGAAGGCAGTAAGGAAGGCTGGGGGGATACTGGGATGCATAGGAAGAGGCATCAATAGTAGAAAACAGGAAGTTGTTATCCCTCTGTACAGACAGTTGGTGAGACCCCATCTGGAGTACTGTGTGCAGTTCTGGAGACCCCATCTCCGCAAAGACATAGACAGAGTGGAGGCTGTCCAGAGGAGGGCAACCAAAATGGTGCAGGGTCTGCACCAGAAGACATACGAAGAAAGACTAAAGGAGCTTAATATGTATACCCTTGAGGAAAGAAGGGAGAGAGGGGACATGATAGAAACTTTTAAGTACCTCAAGGGAATTAACAAAGTCCAAGAGGGTAGCATCTTCCAGAAAAAGAGATGTGCAAGAACAAGGGGCACAATTTGAAGATAGAGGGGGGATGGCTAAGAGGTATTGTGAGGAAGTATTTTTTCTCAGAGAGGGTTGTGGATGATGGAACAGCCTCCTGAGGAGGTCGTGGAGTCAAGAACAGTGGGGACTTCAAGAATGCATGGGACAGGCATAAGGCAGTCCTAGTGGGGGGTAGGAGGAAGTAAGCTATTGGTTAACTAGGATCTGCAGCTTATCTGTTAGATAGGTAAATGGGCAGACTAGGTGGGCCAGGCGGTCCTTATCTGCCGTCAAATTCTATGTTTCTATGTTTCTAGAAGGGGCAAGTAAAGCAAGGGGCAGAGTGCATAAACATATATTGTGGCTGAAATAATTATTTTAAGAGCAAATGGGCATGCGAGGCTTGAGTGACACAACTTCTGGTCCTTTGGGGGTAAAACAAGAGTCAGAGTGAGCAATGTGAGCTCGACAAGTGCATGTAGTGGTACGCGGAGATTCGCACAGAGACACGCACATAGTAGCATGTGTCTGGCATGTCCAACGAGGACAAGAGGAGAAGGAGACACCCCTTACAGAACCACAGCCACACAATACCATTTAAGGCACACATCAAACAGTTATGATACCATTTAAGGCACACATCAAACAGTTACGAGAAAGAATACAAATGGGGGCCAATAGTACTACAAACATAGAGGTAACAGAGGGTTTGCTAAAGTATTACTGGAGATCAAAACAGTCGTTAACTGTGTAAAATGTTGTACGTATGCCTCTCAGGAGGGAAATACATATAGTGAGCAGTATATATGTACCAACTGTAAAGAACTGAGGAAGCTGAGGGAGAGAGTGAGCAACCTTGAGAACAAAATAACCCAACTGAATAAAGAAAGAGAATACATTGCAGCATCGCCCCTGCAACCAACCACAGCAACCAAAATAGCCCATACTGTTACAGGGCCTGAGGGGTTAGTCAAAATGGAATATGAAGGTACCAGTTGGGCCACTATAATGAAATTCCTAAAAATAAAAGAAGGAGGTTACTAGGTAGTCAGGAGATCTCATTACATAATAAATATACCCCTTTGGTTGAAGAGGAAGGGAAGCATACGGTGAGCAAAACACTACAGGATGTTATTCCATCTAGCTCTTTGCAAATGGTGAGAGAAGAGGGGCAGAAGCAAGTTTTAGTCATAGGAGATTCAATTTTAAGGAAAACAGACTCAGCTATATGCAAACAGAATAAAACAAAAACAGTGGTCAATTGTTTACCAGGAGCAAAAGTAGGGGATATGAGGAGAAGACTAAGTTACTGGAGGAAAAAACTGATGCACAAATTGTGGTAATTCATGTCGGCATAAATAATGTAGGTAGGGATCATGAAAAAGATGTAGCAAGGGAGTTATGGGAATGTGCTGACATTATCAGGCAAAAAGAACAAACCACCATAATCTTGGATTACTCCCCAAACTAAAGGCAGATAGAGAAATAAACCATACCATACCATCCAGAGGATCAATGCCAGACTATTAAATAGATGTACAGCAGAGAATATAAGCTTCCTA
Organism: Neoceratodus forsteri; assembly: GCA_016271365.2. Lineage (NCBI taxonomy): Eukaryota > Metazoa > Chordata > Ceratodontiformes > Ceratodontidae > Neoceratodus > Neoceratodus forsteri. The sequence goes on along the minus strand of CM028131.1, from coordinate 988,635,995 downwards.
CAAACATAGGACACCTTCTTTCAGAAAGAGGGACTTATGAAAAAGATGGGTTGCACTTCAGCCCGCTTGGAATGGCAAACCTAGCTAAGCATATAGCAGCTGAGGTAGAGAAGCATTTAAACTAGCTGTGTATGTGTGTGTGGGGGGGGAAATATGAGATACACCAAGATGAGCATGAGAGATAAGTAAAGTGGGTAAAATGGATGGAAATAATAATTTGAGATGCTTACTGGCCAAAATAAGAAGCATAAGGGAAAAGAAGGATGAGCTCAAGGTCATGATGCATAATAAATTAGAAATCGTAGGAGTAACCGAAACCTGGTGGACACCTCAAGACACATGGGATAGAGAAATTAAGGGTTATACATTATACTATCTGGATAGGAAGGAGAAAAAGGGGGGTAGCAACATAGATATCAAACTCTATAAAATCTATGGATATTTCTGGGGAGATTAAACAAACAACTTGGGAAGCAGAAACCATATGGATACGACTGGAAACTGAGACAAACACCTTCATAATTCTTGAGGTTGGCTACAGACCCCCAGGATCAAATCATGAGTAAACCACTATTATTCTAGATGAGATTGAAAGATCCTGTTCCAAGGGGCAGGTGGTACTGATGGGGGATTTTAACCTTGCAGACATAGACTGGGAAAGAATGGAAGGGAACAAAGTAATTAGTAAAATGTTGGATACAGTGAATCAAATAGACATAACCCAGCATGTAACAACCACTACCAGGTGAGAAAATGTCCTAGATCTGGTCTTGGCAACCGGGGAAATAAGGGTCACTGACTGCAGAATTATGTCTCCTATAGGAAACAGTGACCAGAACTGTGTTCTGTTTAACATTAACAAACACATCCCACTTACTAAGGGCTGCCAGAAATCTACCTCTTTGACACAACAAATAGGGAACAGATGTTAGAAGAATTGAGAGACACAAAGTGGGATTATATTCTTAAAGATAAATCAGTAAACAATATGTGGGACAGTTTTAAACAGTACATAACTACGCTATGCAACAAACACATTAAAAAGAAAAATAAATACAGCAACATAGGAGCTAAACCCAAGTGGCTTAATAACAAAATAAAAAAATTACTAAAGAAAAAACATAAATTGTTTGAGGCATACAAAAAAGTAAAACACCAGGAATATGGGATGACTTTAAAAGAATACAAGGAGAGTGTAAAAGGTTAATTAAAAGAAGTAAACAAAAGATGGAAAAAAACCTGGCTAGAGGGGCAGGAAAAAATAACATGCAACGTTTTCATGGTTGTGTAAACTCACTTAGGAAAACCAGTAAGGGTTCATGTACGGTAACAGCAGGAGGTAAAACAGTAAATGATCCAAAGCAAATGGCTGATATATTTAATACATATTTTGGAACTGTCTTTTCCCAAAAGACTACAATGTGCAACCCAGTGAGTCCAAAGGCCTCTACCTGTATACAGGTAACAGAAAGTAATATCATTGACAAAATTAAGAACCTAAAAAATACTTTTTCTGCTGGACCTGACAATACATCTAATACCATATTGAAGTTGCTATCTCCAGAAATAACCACCCCTTTAAAACTGGTATTTAGTAAATCCCTGGAAACAGGAAAGGTCCCACTGGACTGGTTGATGGCAAGTGTGGTGCCCATCCATAAGAAGGGAGACAGGGCAAATTGTATGAACTACTGCTTGATTAGTCGGACATCAGTGCAAGGAAAAGTGGTGGAGGCATTATTAAAAGACAAAATTAACTATCATCTCTTAAAAAGCAAACAGATGAACCAGAAGCAGCATGGCTTCCAGTCGGGGAGGTCACGTGTTACAAACTTGCTCTATTTCTATGAGAAGATATCCACTGCCCTGCATAAAAGGAAACTGGTGGATTGTATTTATTTGGATTTTGTGAATGCATTTGATAAAGTCCCCCACTCTGAAATCATAAGTAGCCTAATAGACACAGGACTTGACAGAGGGATAATTAAATGGATACAGGCATGGTTAACGGGAAGAACCCAGAGGGTGTACATGAATGGATACTACTCCTCCACAGTCCCTTTGACTAGCGGGGTCCCGCAGGGGTCAGTCTTGGGATGTGTGCTGTTTAGGGTATTTATGGCTAGTATGGGGAAAGATGTAATTAACTGGCTAGTGAATACACCGACGTTACAAAATTAGCAGGAATTTAATTAGAAGAAGGGGATATCGACTCAATGCAAAGGGATCTTGACAAAATAAATACCTAGGCCACACAAAGAGGTATGAACTTTAACACAGAGAAATGTTGTGTCATACACTTAGGTAAACACAATAATGTGGTAAATTATACCCTAAATGGAAAACCCCTAAGACATTCAGAACAAGACAGGGATTAGGGTATAATAATTGATAATAAACTAACATACGAAACACAATATAAAAACCAGGTCAGCAAAGCAAATAAATTATTATGGATAATAAAAAGGAACTTTAGAAGTAGAGAAGTCATCATGCCACTGTACAGGACCTACGTGAGACCACTACTGGACTATGGTAGACCGGTGTGGGAGCAAATATCGAGGGATGGTGCGGACATGTTGGAGGGAGTGCAGAGGTAGGCCATGAAAATGATTCATGACTTAAAATACAGATCTTATGAGGAGATGCTTCTAGATCTGAACCTCATGTCCCTGGAAACAAGAAGAATAAGGGGGGACCTCTTAATGTGTTATGATAGGCAGGATAATTACCTGCTGAGTGAACTAAATCAGGAATTTAGAAATAACTTGGTCAACACCAGGGGGCATCCATTACAACTGCAACCTAAGAGCTTTAACACAAATAAAAGGAAGGCCTTCTACACACAGAGGGTGGTGACCCCCTGGAATGGGTTACCCTTGGAAATAATAATAAGTAATAATAAACAAAGTTTCAAGCAGTGATTGGATAGACATATATTAAATGCCAGTACTGTTCAGTATTATGGGTAAATGGACAGGAGCACCTAAACGGCTTTCAACCTCCTTGGCTCCTAAACACCTTAGTATGAACCTTAGTAGTATGAACAGTATGTATGCCCTCAGTTCTAGGGAGCTTCCTTGTGCTTCACTGAGTACCAAGAAACAGTGAAGGCCTGCTGATGTTGCCCGTAGTTGACCAGTGCTGGTACACTTAAGCAAACAGCAGATTATTTATGTCAAACAATATTGTATTCCCAGACAAATGGCCCAGTCCATTAGAAGATTCCAAGAATATAACATTTGCTAACCTGACTAACATATATGGTTGTTAAAACTCAGTTCATAGTTACTTAGTCCTCCGTGCCCAACTAGCTCTCATGCAGCAGTACAGTACAGATCAACAGCAGTGACATCCCTCCTCTGGCTTGTTCAGTTTTTCTCCTTCTGCAAGCCTCTGTTAAATGATTCTGCAGAAGCCCTCAGTAGCTTGGTTCGGGTCTTACTCCTCTTTCCTCCCTCAGTGTGTAGCAGGTCATCTTCTACTCTGAAGGCACAGGTGCAGCCCCAGTCTATGGCGCCTGACCATGTCACAACAGTACACCACATCATGGAATCTAGCCCCTTGTGTACTGCAACAATCTGCACCTGGCAGTGGTGCTGGTTGGGTGTCTCCCCAGACAAAAAGTTGCTTTCCTAATATAAGGATTCTGCAATTGCCCATTATCCCATACACGTCGTTCCCACTTGCTATCAGCAATTGCAATTAGGTCTCTCTTAACCTACTTCTTTTTTTGCTTTTCCCTTTCTGCCTGTGGAAGCCTACAGTTGGGCCCTTGTTCCAGACTATAAAACCTGAGATGCTGTGGCTCCAGGTAACAACTTTGCCTCCAAGCTATTCTTCTGTCTGGAGCCAGATGCAGACTAAAAATTCTGGAAAAGCTTATGGCCTTCACTCAGGGATCTTGGCTTCTGACAGGCTGATTCCTTTTGTCAGTCCCTTGGGAGGATCTGTCAGGCTGTCACTCGATAGCTGTTTAGTTGCCTCACTCCCAAACTCATACTGAAGTCCAGCACCATCTCTCATGGTCCCCACTGCAAAACCCCTTTGGGACCAGAGAGCACTACTGGTGGCGCAGTAATGGGACATGGCTCCTGGGAGTCCCGGTCAGTCACCACACTGTGGGAGTTACACTCTCCCCCACCAAAAATGGTTTACATCTGTGTCAAGCCAATTCTAGAATTCCATTAATGAACACATAAGCATTTATACAGTGTCACGCAATTTAACACAGTATTCATATCTATACAGTTTTCAATAAGGTGATAGCAGTCTGTCTAGACACTTGCTTCTACCTAAGCATTACTTGAGTCAATGAAGCACAGGCTGGCTAGAGAAATGGTACCTTTCTCACATATCAGCAATCCCCCATATTAACAGACATTACCTAGGGGCACTAATAAGAGCAATATGGGCATGGATCTAGGAGTGGCAGAGTTCACTGTGCATGGGCAGGTCAGGGAAGGCACCAAAAGAGACACATTTTACTGTAGTTTGATGATCAGATTGACTTCTCCTTCCAAGCAATGGAATAGAACAAAACTTCTTCCTTGGAATCCTGAGTCATGACTCCTGTTTTCTTAAACAGCATTGGAAAATTCTCAGTCAATCAACGTTCCACACCATATCTTGGTTCCATGATATCTACCTCTTCCTCCCTGATTCAGTCCTGTTTGGATTCTGGCTGGACATTCTGAAGGAACAAATGATTCAACATTGGCATCCCCCTGGGTCTCTTCATGGTCTACAAGTAAACTGGGGCTATGTAACCACAGGGTAGCAGGCCTCTAACTCCATTTCCATTTCCTTTTAAATGTGGTTTTGGCCTAGTCTCTCATCTTTAGTAGGTTTCGTACCACTGGGTTGAATGAACCAGGTATTGCTCTGGTGTAATTTTCTCCATATTCCATTCATAGAGTGGAAAGTTCTCCAAACATCTCAGGTATTCTGTGGCACTCTATGCTTCCAGACATATGGAGCTCATAACATCAGTAGCTCCTGGGTATGCTTCCCTTGAGCCCCACTCTTGGGTCCTCATATCCATAGTCCTTTTACAGAACTGCTCATTGAACCTCTTTTGATTCCTCAGGGCTAAGCATGTTCTCCTTAGATGTCCCTCTCCTGCACATTTGTAACAGAAGACCTCATTTCTATCACTCAATCACTCATCAAAAGGTACCTGACCTTTGTCCCTCCTGGGAGGGTCCTCAAATGGCACCTTTTCTGACAAACTCACCATAGCACATCCTAGCTGGTAGATCCATTCCCACACTGCCTCGCTACCTGTAAGTTATATTCCTGTTTTTGGAACTCTAGCACCAGCGTCCTCAGTTCCTTGATCTGTTCCTATAGAATAGATTATCCAGTCAGATGCATAACCATGGTGTCAAGGGATGAGTACCCCTCTGTGATGCTTGAGGTGAATTGTCAAACAGCACACCAGCTTCCATCATACATACCTCTTCCATGAGGTCTCCATAGCCTAGTGGCTGCTTCATATGGCCCATCAGATCCAGATCCTCCAACATCTGTTCGGAATACATTGCACCCTGCAGTACCAGACTCAGACTCTGTTCATGTCCACAGCAGACAATTCTTCTTCTTGATAAGCTTTCTGTACCAGCAGCTCCAACCTCATTAGATAGTCAGGGAGTTTTTTTCCTTTTGTGCAAATATCCAGTGGATTAACACCACACAAATATCTTCAGTTAATAGTCTTTAATAATTAGTGCCACGCCTTTCACATGGCAATGTATCATGGTTGTCACCACTTCATCAGGCCACAGTGTTATAAATCTAGTAGGAAGTACAAAAAACATTTTTTCAGAATACATTGTCATACATAAGTCATATTCTTTGCAAAAAAATGTTGTTAATCCACCAGTTAGGGTAACTTAATGCCAGAAAAGTAAGAAAATGTGGTGTTACGGTTTCCAACCATAACACCCCACCCCCACCCCCCACTCCCAAGCAGCAAAAGGAAAAAACATTAGGGTTTTGTGTCTCCGGAGTCTTGGTGAATCAGTGGCGTGGTCTTCCTTGGGGGTTGTCAACCTTAATGCCCACCCCATTCTGTGAGCAACAACATCACATGATTCCTTTTCTTCACACAGGGCCCACAGGTACAACAAACTGTGTTGGCAACCTGTGGTGAGACATACCTTTCTACCTTTGAAAAGTGTATCATTATAAGACAGTGGCTTGGAGCTGTACCGTGTGCTTTGGATTGGAGGGTAGGGACTGGGGGGAGGAGTGCACATTAGGGTTGACAACCCCAATGGAAGACCCTGCCACTAATTCACCAAGACTCCAGAGACCCCAAAGCCTAATGTTTTTTCCTTTTGCTGCTTGGGGGTGGGGATGGAGCATTAGGGTTGGAAACCCTAACACCACGTTTCCCTACTTTTGTGGCATTAAGTTACCCTAACTGGTGCATTAACAAAGTTTTTTTTGCAAATTATTTCCTTTCTTTTTGAGATAGTGGAATTGTATCCTCATTCACGTAAGTCCCTTTGGGACATGCGGAAACACATGCAGATGCCCTGCGCAAAGACTCAGTTACAAACACTTATCAGTGTGTACTGCAACACTAAAATAAGGAATGTACCCTACCCATCCCCCTTCACATTCCACACACCCACAACCACTGCCGTTTTCAAAGTAGATGTCCTCTCGTATCACATAACTATAGCAACCACAGTACCAGCATTCTCACACATCTCTACTATAATAGATAAGTGTTAGTTTTTATTGTGATGAACGTTTACTTAAAAATGCAAATCACAAAGTCTTTATCAGGGTGACAGGTCTATTAAATAAAAAAAAAATCTCTGCAGTCTGTATAAATGTTATAGAGATTTTCTTCATGCAGTCAACCTATGTGCTATATTGATTGATTGTGAAATCTACATTTTGAATTGCTTTTCAGTCCACTGTTTAATTAGGTTTTTCTTCTCATTTTATGATTATGGTGCAGTAGTATGTATTTTCATTTTGTTGTATGTACTTCATAGCATAACTTTGTATCTAAGCGTCTGTTGCTTCTGAGGGTTAATGATCATTGTGTTAGACTGGATGCGATGTATGGATAGAGGTTGTCTGATGTAGACTGGATACTTATATTATGTGGATGTCTGATCTCTGTGGCTATGTGTATATACTAGGTTGATGAATTGTTAAATAATGCATTTATTTTGGGGAACTGCATCAAGAATTTGGAAATGATCATCTTATCCTGCTAATGTTGTTTTTTGAAGATAGATGTTTTTCTTACACATGTACACAATAAAGGATGATTCCTTGCACCATCCCATGGTCTGTCAGGGGTATTTACCTCTTCGCTTATCCTGCTGCTGTGAATTTTCGGTTAGCTTGTAAATGACAACCTTGTTCTTTAGGCATGGCATAACTTGCAATATACACCAGAGGATAAATATTTCTGGTGTATGTGTTTACTGTGTATTACACGTAATATGAGATATAAGTTAGTACATATGGAATTGACATTACTCTTTACCTTACAGCTTACTTGTGTTTCATTTGTTCCATAATGAAAGTCTGATATAGTAAATTAAGTCTATGCTACATACAAGATGCAGGTTCGAATTTCATCACAAATGGTAACAGGCTATCTGTTCCTAAACAGCTCCTTGGATATCCCTGTGCATCAGTGTAACCCACTTAGAAGCCAGACCATCCTAAACACAATATGTTTGCTACTCAGCTGTAAAAACTGATGCCAGCAAGACCTCCCTGAAAACAAGATGCGGTATCTCAGATGTAAAAATGGGCATCAGACAACAACCCCCGCGAAAATGAGATACTGTATCTGAGGTGTTACACAGGGTACCAGCAATATATCCCCAACTCCCCCCAAGAAAAAAGAATAGTTTTTGCATTTCGGTTGAACCATAAAAATGGCACAGTCTATCAACATACTTTGTATTTGTATGCAGAGCAAAAAATGAGAATAACTTTAAAGCAAAACATTTTACATGCAGATAATCAGCACTGGGCTTAATAACAGGAGTCCCTGCTCTCCAAATTCACAGCAGGGGTGTCACCATTCAACTATATATATATATATATATGTTCATTGCAAAAACTTAGTTAAAGCATCAGTTAGAGTTAAGGCAACAAAAGTGGGGAAATGAGACATTAGGGTTGAGCCCCTAACCCCCCACGACCACCCCACCCCCCATCCTCCACAGATCGACAGACGCCAGGGTGTGCCATGGGGTCATGAGGCCTAACTCTCATCCCATTCTCCTTTACTGTAGGATGTCAACCCATTTACACATAGAATGGTGTGAGAGTTGGGCCTCACAACCCCATGGCACACATCAGCATCTGTTGATCTGGCGGAGAGATAAAATGAAAGATAATCATGAGGGTTAGGGGCTCAACTCCTGTTTAACTAACTAACTGATGCATTAACAAAGTTTTTGTAATGAATATACATACATATATATATATATATATATATATTATAGTGGCGCCATCACGCCTATAGTTAGGGTTCAGTTGTCACTGCTATGTTAAACTCAAACTTTTTGCACGTTAATAACTTTGGACCCATTCAACGGATTTGTATGAAATTTGGTATGCGTGGTGGGGCATGGTAGATTTCTTGATTTGCCAAATTGTGTTTCAGCTGGACTTACAGTCTTTGCATACGAAAACGCTGAAAAACGCAAAATTATCTGTTTTTGGAGGCAGCTTTTGGGATTTTGGACATGGTCCTGCACAGCCATTGTGTGGTTTACCACTTTGTGAGATGGCTCATTTGAAAGAGCTTTTGTGGCTGAACATGCCGCTTTTCATTTGGTGAAAAAATATTAAGGCATTCAAAAGTTATGCCACTTTTAAGTTCCCATTATAAGTCAATGGGAAAATGTATATACTGTATATGTTTTGCGAACAAAGAATGGGGTTCTGGCCATCTGGTCCCGCCTGGCGATCAAAGAATTTGCAGCCTCACTATTCAAGAGTCTTTATCCCTGAGAATTTTAAAAATTCTTTGATTGTTAGGTCAGCCATCTTGTTTTTAAATTTCCGATTGGAAAAACACAAATATCTCGGCTCAGGGGTCACTTCTGAAGTAAAACTTGGATGGGTTTTACTCAGGGGACTCTGATCTATTGAGCCATGCCTTTGGTTTCATCCAAATTGGTCACAAAATAAAGTAATAAGCTTTTAAAATCTTAATTCGCAGCTTGCTAATGATCTTTGATCATGAGCCTGCAAATTCTTTGATCGCGAGATTCTTTGATCGCTATTTTGCATCGCAACCTAAAAACACATATATCTCAGCTTAGGGGTGGGCTAGGGACACAAATGAGGGTGGGTGTTGCTCAGGAGGCTTCATTCTATCGAGACATGGTGTTGGTTCGCTTCAAATCTGTGAAAAAATTGCGTTTCACCATTTTTTATTCTTTGATTGTGAGCGTGCAATTTCTTTGATCGCGAGCTTGCAAATTCTTTGATCGCGAGATTCTTTGATCACGATCGTGCATCGCGAGTGAGGAACGAGATGGCCAGATTAAAAAATCTATTTTCTCAGCCCAGGGGTGTCCTAGGAAGACAAATGAGGGTGGGTTTTACTCAGGGGGCTTCGTTCTGACAAACCATGGTGGTGGTTTACCGCAATTCTTTATATTTTTTAAATTACAACAGTTTTTATTCTTTGGTCATGACCCTGAAATTCTTTGATCGTGAGCCTGCAAATTCTTTGATTGCAAGATTCTTTGATCGCGATCATGAATCGTGAGGGAGGGATGAGGTGGCCTGATTAAAAAATCTATTTTCTCAGCCCAGGGGTGCCCTAGGAAGTCAAATGAGGGTGGGTTATGCTCAGGGGGCTTTGTTCTGCCTAATTTAAATAAAATAAATAATGTTTTCAATATCCCTGGTAGTCTAGCGGCCCCCCAATCTGTATATAAAAAAATGTTCTGCATATCCCCAGTAGTCTAGGGGCCCCCCCCCCATGTACATTTAACAAATAATGTTGTCCGTATCCCTGGTAGTCTCAGTGGCCCCCAAGTGTATTAATAAATAATGTTTTCTATATCCCTGGTAGTCTAGTGGTCCCCGATCTGTAAAAAGAATAATGTTCTCTCTATCCCTGGTCTAGTGCCCCCATGTGCATTAAATTAATGCTCTTCATATCCCTGGTAGTCTAGTGCCCCTCAATCTGTATACAATTTATATGGTAGTCCATATCCCTGGTAGTCTAGCGGCCCTCCCCCGATCATCATAAATTACATTACGATCACCAATTCCCTGGTAGTCTAGTCTACTAGGGATACAGAGATTATTATTAATTTAATGCACATTGGGGGGGCCGCTAGGCTACCAGGGATATACAGAACACTATAAATGTTTTACAGATCGGGGGGGCTGCTAGACTACCAGTGATAAGGAGAACATTATTTGTTTTTACAGATCGGGGGGACCGCTAGACTACCAGGGATATAGAAAACATTATTTATTAAATACACATTTGGGGGCAGCTAGACTACCAGGGATATGTAGAACATTATTTTTTTTTTATAGAAAACATTATTTTGGTTTTTTGTTCGTGAGCGTGCAATTTCTTTGATTGTGTGCCTGTAAATTCTTTACCATCAACATTTTGTTTAACAGAGACTCTTTCATTCCCATGCCAAAAAACAAATAATGTTAATACTTATCTAAAACTGCATCTAGTCTAGCTTCAATGAGATTTATTTATTTATTGAAATGTTTCACCAGGAAAGGCACAGTGAACAACAAGTTACTCATCTCCAGGTGTGTCCTGGGGGAAAAGGGAGCAGGGGGCACTGGGCACACATATACACAAAGGCAGATATACATATCATGCAGAGTAATGGGAAGTTCAATATACAGTACAGTAAACATCATATAGGTTACAAATTTAACAACAGTTTCAAAGTGCTGGGTAGGGTTACAGATGTAGTGACCAAAATAAGTGCATCGAGAACAGCAAAATTAATTATGGTAATATAGGATGGTGGGAAATTCATTACATTAGTCTTGACTGGGGAGGTGGATGCACACTTGATAGGGGTAAGACTCAAGAGACACATATATATACATGAAAAAAGAATGTTACGTGTGTGTCCAAGTGCAGTGCCCATTAAATTGCACCCATCCATTTCCCATTGTGAGCTGGGCTGGTGCATCATCATGCACTTGCACTGCTGCTAGCCTAGTCATGTAAGAAAATAAAGAAACTTTAAAATTAATGAAATCAGACCTGAAAAGACAGATTTGTATATTTGGGAAATGGGTATCACCACTCTGTTCTGTGCGCCACTGCACACAGTAGTGGTGTGGTGAACAGAACAGAAACATAATAGTGATGGTGTGATACCCATTTCCCAAATATACAGTTCTGTCTTTTCAGATCTGATTTCATTCATTTTTAAGTTTCTTTATTTTCTTACATGTCCAAGTATTGTTATTGTGTGCTGTACTTTTTTCTTTGTTTTTTGTTCCTTCTCCCCTGGGTTGCACCTGAAAACAAGCCTTGGCTCAGTGTGTGCCTTACTGGTTACACATTTTCAAATAAATAAACTACAGATATATACTACTCCTCAACTAGAACTTGTGAACACAAAGTAATCAGTTAATTTCACTCTCTTACATATATCAGAGCTAGTGCCTAGTGACATTACAGCCTGTCCTTACTCCATTGATTCTCTGTCCCACGCTGTGTAGTAACCTGTCTGCCTCATCATATGCAATAATAACAACTCAACTTAGTTTTAATATGGCAAGGGCCACTGTCTAAAACTGGAATATATACCAGCAAGAAAAAAAGTAATATAGTGCCCAGTGGCAGTGCACAATGTATTCCTCCAGTGGCATGCCTCTGTCTGACATTCCTGTATGTCAGACAGGGGCATGCCACTAGAGGAATGCAGTATGCACTGACAATGGGCACTATATTACTTTTTTTCTTGCTGGTATATATTCCAGTTTTAGACAGTGGCCCTTGCCATATTAAAACTAAGTTGAGTTGTTATTATTGCATAGGATGAGGCAGACAGAGAGGTTACTACAAAATATGGGACAGAGAATCAAAAGAGTAAGGACAGGCCCAAGTATAGCTGTAGGTCTGTTCAGTAAGTAGGATATGTGTTCATTATTTTTTTATACTCTAATAATTTATTTCTATGACTAACCAAGCTGTCAAACCCAGGGACATCACAGGAGGACAAACACTCACTGACACCGCAGCTAATTCAATTTGGAAACAAGTTAAATAATTTAACTTTTTCTGAAGTGTGAATGAAACAGAATAGAGCCTGGAGAGCTGATGATTGTGGGGCACTTTATGTAAATGAATCGAACCGCTCATCACCCAGGATCACTGAAAATGGCTTAACATTTACTGAGTGGTTCTGTTCTAAAGCTTAGCCAGTTAAGTGCGTACTTAACTTCAAATGAAAAACTTTATGAAACAGATCACTCAATAAGTACTAAGTCATTTGCAGCCATCTTGGGTGATGAGCAGTCCGATTCAGGATAATTCAGCAGTTCCTTTGTTGTTGTGTTGGCTGCAAGAAAAAAAAGTTGATCCAAGTGCCAGATGGAGCAGGAACACTTATCTTAAAATTGACTTAATCGATTTGCCATAAATCCCATAATTGGTAACGGTCAGACAGTCTTCACAGTTCACACAGTTCACTTGTCATCTCACATCATCAAGGGAGCTGGGCAGCCAGGTCAGCATTAGCATACACTGTGAGTTAATGAAAACTGAAGATCTGGACTGATTGAATAGATCATAGGATTCACGGGGGGTGGGGGCTTGCTGGAAGCAGGAGCCGGGAGCAAGGTCAGAATATGTTGCTAGGAGGCTGGCGATACGCAGTTTATATTAAACACATAAATAATAAAACAATCAATGTTGCAGCAGCTTGATTACCTCGGTGGTGGTCGAGGCGGGCCCCCAATGTGCTGGGGCACGGCTGGCGCGGTGCTAAGGCCGGCCCTGGTAATGGGCTAGGAGTGTCAGAAACCCTATGGGACACAGGTGGGTGTGTTTTGCAGTGCTAATTGAGTATGTTGCAGGCTTCAGTGAGAAAGAAAAACTGTTGCAGGTAGCACTGAGAAAGAGAAACTGCTTTGTGAAGGACTAGGAGTTCCATTTAGAATGCAGGCTGTTTTGAAGCTGAGATCAGCACAGTAATGGGCTAGGAGTGTCAGAAATTCTATGGGACATGGGTGAGAGTGTTTTGCAATGCTGAGTATGTTGCAGGCTTCAGTGAGAAAGAGACACTGTTGCAGGTAGCACTGAGAAAGAGAAACTGCTTCGTGAAGGACTAGGAGTTCCATTTAGAATGCAGGCTGTTTTGAAGCTGAGATCAGCACAGTAATGGGCTAGGAGTGTCAGAAACTCTGTGGGACACAGTTGAGTGTCTTTTGCAATGCTAATTGAATAAATTGCAGGCTTCAGTGAGAAAGAGAAACTGATTTCTGAAGCAGTTTCATTTAGAATGCAGGCTTTAGTGAGTGAGTGATGACATCAGCAGAGTGTGGATAAAAGGATATATCTCACTGCACTGATGTCATTAGCATTTATTTTACTGCAGTGAGAAGGTCTCCATTTATTCCACTGGAATAGCTCTCACCCCCATTGTTTAAATATATTTATACAATGGGAGTGAGAGCTATTCTAGTGGAATAAATGGAGATACTCTCAATACAGTGAGATAAATGCTGATGGCATCAGTGCAGTGGGATATATTCCATTTTCCATAATCTGCTGATGTCACCTCTCACTCACTCAGTCACTCACTCACTAAAGCTAGCATTCTAAATGAGAGTGCTTCAGAAATCAGTTTCTCTTTCTCATTGAAGCCTCACAATTTACTCAGTCAGCATTACAAAACACTTACCTGTGTCCCACAGAGTTTCTAACACGCTTAGCCCATTACTGTGCTACTATCAGCTTCAAAACAACCTGAAGTCTAAATGAAACTTCTTTACAAAATAGTTTCTCTTTCTCAGTGCTAGCTCTAACTAACTCAATTAGCATTGCAAAACACAATTATCTGTTCCCCATAGTGTATCTAATAATCCCAGCCCATTCCTATATAGCCTAGAGGTTAGAGTAATGAGCTCTGAACAAGCTTGGTACATTCAGCAGACCAGACCTGGGTTTGATTTTCACAGCCTCCACTTGATACTGTGTGCCTCTGAACAAGTCACTTAACTGCCCAGTGCTCCCAGGTCACTCCTAAATACTCACCTAGTTACCAAAGACTAAAATAAAAAAAGAAAGCACACAGAAACAGGAAAAAAGACAAACATAACAACAATTCTGAAGCTCCTACCCCATTATATAAATAGGGGACCTTAATATGCCAGGTACAAACTGGGGAACCATGTCCTCTAAGGTGGCCAAGGAGCAGAGGCTGCTGGATGGCTTCCAGGATGTGTTCTTAACACAGCATGTGATGGAGCCCACAAGGGAGGGGCATGTCCTGGATGTGGTTCTGGCAGATGGGGATCTGGTAAGGGACATGGTTGTACAGGACCCCTGACTGGGAGTGACCACAATACTGTCTGGTTTCAAATAAGCATTGGGGAGGGGGTGAGATCTAGGACACTGGCAGTGGACTTAGGGGGCAGACTTTATGGGCATGGGAAATATTCTCAAGGATCACTTGAAGGGGATTACCTCAACAACAAGTGTGGAAAGGAGATGGGAGGTCATAAAACGGGGACTTCAAGAGGCAGTCAGGATCTGCGCTAAGTTGAAACGTAAGGGAGCAAGGTCACATAAACCATGCTGGTGGTCCAGTGAGGTCCAGGTAGCAGTCAGAGAAAAGAAGGCGGCTTACAAAAAATATAAAACAACAAGAGGGGATAGGGATAAGGAAATGTACCAGCTTGCATCTAGAAAAGTCACCCGTATGGTGAGGGGAGCTAAGTCCAGTAAAGAGCAACGGCTGGCACAGGGGATACATGGAGGGGAAAAGGGTTCTTCCGGTACATTGGGGAGCGGAGAAAAACTAAGGGCCATCTCAGCAGATTGAGATCAGAAGGAGGGTGGGTGGAAGAGGCGAGGGACCAGGCAGAGTAATTGTAGCAGTACTTTGCCTCTCTGTGTTCACTAAGGGAGGGATGGGATATCTACAAAGCAAGGCACAAAGGGATAGAAGCGTGCAGGAGTGGGATCAGGGGAGCAACAGAAATGGAGCAAAAGGGAGGGAAAGGTACCCCAGGGGTGTCACATCTGGATAAGGATAAAAAGACCAGTAAGGTGGAGGGGACGGATGATGCCATCCCCACCAAAAGGGTGTGGTTTGCCCTCAAGGCCCTAAAGAAAGACAAATCTCCTGGGCCGGATGGCATTCATCCGAGAGTACTATGGGAATTGGCGGACATACTGGCTGCACCCCTGGCGGAGCTTTTCAACAGGTCACTTGAGACAGGAGGGTACCTAGGGATTGCAAGGCACATGTGGTACCAATCCATAAGGGGGTCAAGGAAGTACCAGAAACTATAGACCCATCAGTTTAACCTCGGTGGGGAAAATTAATGGAGAGTATACTAAAGGAACCGATTGGGGTTTACTGGAGGAGGTGGAGGTCTGGATAGTCGGCAGCATGGGTTTGTGCCAGGTAGATATGTCAAACCAACCTTGTGGAGTTCTATGAATGGGTAACATCAGAACTGGACAGAGGTAAGCCTGTAGATGTATTATTCTTGGACTTCAGCAAGGCGTTTGACTCTGTCCCCACAATGGTCTGGTGGAGAAACTGATGGGGTTAGGAGTAGGCCCTTTGATGGTCAGATGGATTGAAAACTGGATAGCTGGACGCACTCAGAGAGTAGTGGTCTGTGGGGAGCTCTCGAACCCTACAGATGTTGGTAGTGGGGTACCACAGGGCTCGGTCCTGGGTCCAATCCTGTTTAATGCATACATATCAGACATCAGGGATGGTATGGGGTGTGAAATGAGTCTCTTCGCGGATGACTCCAAGATGGGAGCAGTAGTTGAGGGAGAAGAGGGGAGGTTGGCCCTGCAAGGGGACCTGGACACCCTGGAAAGCTGGGTTCACACATGGAAATTAAATTTCAATATCACCAAGTGCAAGGTGTTGCATCTTGGTCGGGAAACCTAAACACAGGTACACCCTGGGAGGGGAGGTGCTGGAAGCCTCAACAGGGAAAAAGACCTAGGGGTCATGGTGGATACATGTATGAATAACACTGAGCAGTGCAGGAGAGCAGCTAGCAAGGCAAACAGGATGTTGGGATGCATCGTAAGGGGGATCACCTCCAGGAGCAAGGAAGTGATTCTGTCATTGTACAATGGACTGGTTAGACGACACCTTGAGTACTGTGTACAGTACTGGAGACCACACTTGAAGAGGGACATACAGCTCCTGGAGAGGGTACAGAGGAGGGCAACAAAGATGATACGACGGCTAGGGGATTTGACTTACAAGACAGACTTGAGGAGCTCTGCCTGTTTTCATTGGAGGAGAGGAGAGACAGGGGACATGATTGAGGTCTTCAAGTACCTCAAGGGAATAAATAGGGTAAACATGGAGGGATCTTTAGAGCTAAAGCAGGAGGCATCACCAGAGGGCATGGTTTGAAGTTGGAAGGTGGAAGGGTGAGGGAAAAGGAGGAGGTTTTTCACTGAGAGGGTGGTGGACCTTGGAATGCTCTGCCTGGTGAGCTGGTTCAGAGTTCCACAGTGGAGAGCTTTAAGAGAGGGTGGGACAGACACAGAAAGTGGATGTATCAGATGATGGCCTGTCCCGGGGGGGTGGGGATGGATGATAGGGGTTTCTGGAGCACAAGGGATGGGAGGGTCTCGGCACCCAACTAAGGATCTAGGTTCGAGCAGACTTGATAGACCATAAGGCCTAATCTGCTGGCAAATAGTATGATGTGCAGATTGTGTGCTATGGGAAATATTCTCAGTCCTGCAGAGTGAGTTGTGCATTCTCGCCTATGCCTTTGGCATTCCTGAGAATACAGAGCTCACTCTGCAGGAGTGAGAATATTTCCCATATCTTACTCTTGCCAATCATGCATCCCCTATATATGTGTCAATATATATATATATATATATATATATATATATATATATATGATATACACTGGAGAGCTGTCAGATAAATTATATATCTGCCCAAGTACTGTTTGACCTCGGGTAACCTCATGAGTGAGGCGTCCGAGGTAAACAGCACAAGTGCAGATAAATAATTTCTCTGACAGATCACCATTTTGTATTTCATTTATGCAATAGGGATGCTTTCTGTCAGTGCAGGGACATTTGCTTTTGACTGTTTATCTTTTTTTTAAATGATAATTTCTGGGACTTTTTGTTAACTTTCCCAATGTATGTCCACCTAGTGTAGTGGTTACTATTAAATGAAACATCACTCATTTTCTAGAAAACTTTGTGCTGAACAAATAGCATGCTCACAGTATGAAAGCACGTAGTGAGAATGACACTCCCGCATCGACCCCACCACAGTGACACGCATGACCCGACTGCAGCAACAGCGCCCTGCAATCCATGGCATCACACTCCCACAGTGAACGGTGCTCACTGTCCATACAGGGACAAGCACAAACTGTTGACACTTGATGTCTACCAGCAGGATGCATTGAACAGGACAGAGGGCTCAATGGAAAAGGGAAGAAGAAGGAGGAGTTGGGGATGACAAGTGAATGTGGAAATGGGGAAGGGGTAGGTGAAAAGGGGTGGACATGGGAGGTTATAAACGGGTAACATAAGGGAGGGATTTATGCAGCGTGCAGATGGTCATATACATACTGCATTAGTTAGGCAGAACATGACACTGTGCCAGTCGATATCTGCATAACAGCCAGAACTGTTGTTCATGGTTTGCAGTCAGCATATCCAAACAGTGTCACTGCACTGTCGGGGAGGCTGCACACTTGGTGGCTTGCTCTTGTTGGTGATTGTTGTGTGGTGCATCATTCTGAGGCTGGTTGCACTGGTGTGGGATGGACATTGCCAAGGGTCGGGGGATCTGTCTGTTGGGCTGGTGTGCAATGGGATATTTTGTGTCGGGTCTGCAGTGTTGCTGCGGGGGATGTTGGTGCTTTTGCCATTGATCCTCTGTGGTGCTTCCTCCAGTACCATACTACTTTTTTCATTTGAAAGTTATTTGCATTTGTTTGGTGAAAAAGTGGATAAAAACAGAATTTTCTGCTGTTTTTCTGCTAATTATAAAAAAACTAAAAAGTATCTATAAATGAAACATCACTCATTTTGTAAATATTTGTGTGCGGAACAATTTCTGTGCTCACAGTACTAGGCTATTGTTTTTTCATTTTAAAGTTATTTGCATTTGTTTGTCAAAAAGTGAACAAAGAAAATGTAATTGTCTGCTGTTTTTTGCATATTATAAATAAATCTATAAGGTATCTATAAATGAAACCTTACTCGTTTTGTAGATAATTTTGTGCTGAACAACGTTCATACTTACAGTACTATGCTATCTTTTTTTGTTTTAAAGTTATTTGCATTTGAATATAGTTAGTACTGGTATTGAGGTCGAACATCCTATATGAGTTCCGGAGTGATTGTGACATATCTACTATGGCTCAGATATTCAGACTGCGCCAGACTGTGGCGCAAGCCTGGGTGCAGTGCAACTTGACTGCGCAGGGGGCGTTGACTGGGCGATATTCAACGGAGCTGCGCCATGGCACAGCATTGTTGAATATCACACCCTGGCCACCTGCAGTGTGCATGGTACAGTGGCACTGTGCCAGCGCAAGTGGCCAGAAGTGGAGCAGTGGGATGCGCTAGTGCAAGTTCCATTGCGCTAGGTGCAACAACCGCGATATTCAAAAGTGCACATGCAAATGGGGCCATAATGCATGCAAGGCACAAATGGGGCCATTTGCATGTCATTATGGCCCCATTTGCATGCAGTTATGCCGATCCCTGGTGACTTGCGCCTGGCGCCCTGCCAGGCCATAGCCGTTGGGGACCGACGTCCCCTGCACAGCTCGGCAATGTGCCCCACTGCCAGACTGCGGGCATATGTTAAATATACCGGTCATCCTATTTCTCTGGTGGTCCAGTGGACCGCTCGCAGCCCGATCGTGGGCATAAGTACAAAAAAGTCCAATATCCCTGGTGGTCCAGTGGACTGCTTGCAGCCCAATTGCGGGCATAAGTAAAGAAAAGTCCAATATCCCTGGTGGTCCAGTGAACGACTTGCACCGGAGCTCGGGCATAAGTGAAATATGAGTATTCCTATATCCCTGGTGGTCTAGTGGCGCTGTGCTCAATCGAGGGCATAAGTAAAATATAAAGTATTCCTATATCTCTCGGTGGTCAGCGGTACCCTCCTCATTCTCCCACTGAGCCCCAGTGCCCTGCCCCTCTGGTCAGTGGCGGGTGGCAGCCCTCACTTGCTTGCCACCGCCAACTCACACTGTACAGTAGGGCTGTACGCCCATTGGTCCACAGCATGAGTCAATGGGCATGCAGCCTGTACCATACTACACAGTCCAGATATGTGAATCGATCCATTCACATATCTGGACTGTGTAGTACAGTATGGGCTGCATGTCCATTGGCTCACGATGTGGACCAATGGGCATACAGCCCTACCGTACAGTGTCAGTCAGTGGGTGGTGGGGCAGCAAGCAGGTGGGGAGCTGCCGCCCGCTGCTGACCGGGGGAGTGGGGCGGTGGGGCTTAGTGGGCAGGTGGGGAGGGGGTACCGCTGGACCACCAGGGATATAGGAATACTATTATAATTTACTTATGCCCACGATCGGGCTGCAAGCAGTCCACTGGACCACCAGGGATATAGGAATACTTCATATTTTACTTATGCCCATGATCGGGCTGCAAGTGGTCCACTGGACCACCAGGGATATTGGACTTTTATTTTACTTATGCCTGCGATTGGGCTGTGAGCAGTCCACTGGACCACCAGGGATATTGGACTTTTATTTTTACTTATGCCCGTGATTGGGCATGGGGGGTGTCGCCATAAAGGTGCAGCCGGAGCTCGGGTGGCCACCACAT
Source organism: Neoceratodus forsteri (assembly GCA_016271365.2). Classification (NCBI taxonomy): domain Eukaryota; kingdom Metazoa; phylum Chordata; order Ceratodontiformes; family Ceratodontidae; genus Neoceratodus; species Neoceratodus forsteri. The sequence goes on along the minus strand of CM028131.1, from coordinate 988,615,939 downwards.
GTGGCAGCTGCCGACATGCCTGCAATATGGCAGCTCACCTGTGGGTGGTCAGCTGTTGTTCCTTTTTGTTTCACCTGTGTGTAGTATAAGTAGGGGTTTGGCGCATGGATTGCAGCTCACATCCCGGCTGAATATCAGGATGTGCAAAGTATGCATGGGCACCCTCACCTGCGCTGCATACATTACTGATGCACTCCGGTGCATCAGGATTTGTGCCAGGCACAATCCCCATTTGAATATTGCACCAGGGCGCATCAGTGGGTTGCGCATGGCGCAACACTGTTGCGCCATGTGCAACCCTTTCGAATATCCGGGCCTATGTGTATAAATCTGTGATGATGCATCTACTATGTGTATAAATGTCATCATAGCTGTTATGCTGTATTAGCTACATAACTACTGCAGCATAACAGCATGGAATGCGCTCGCAAATGTGCATTACACTAACCTCGCACCGTAAGGAAGCGGCTGTGGAGAGGAGAGGGGAACCGAGGACAAAAACAAAAGTAAGGACACTGAAACGCAAACATTGTTGAAAATGGACTTGTTTAGATAGCGGACTACACACTATAAAAGACAATGTATGGTCGGCTATCCATAACAAGTGTGGGTAGCCATCTCGAGGTTGCCATGGTGACCAAGACCTCTCAAGCTTCGTTCTCAAGGTTTTAGCAGTCACCACTGCCAACCTCTTGATGGTTACCCATGCTTGTTATGGATAGCCAATCATACATTATCCTCTGTTTTATTGAAAAGGTATCTAAATTTATGATGTATTTGCCAATAAATATATATTAATATAAAGCATTTCTTGATACTGCAGTTTTCTTATACGCTATTTAGTCTGTAAAGTGAATCCTAGTTATTTGATTGATATCATTACTTACTGATTTGCAGTGAGAGATGGAGATAGTGATGTCACTGCATATATAAAACAAACATTTTCACCATCTCTTGAACTTTGAAGAGTCATGATAGCTTAACTTTGTTTACCTTGTAACAGCACTGAAATTAAAAGTTGTCTGCAGCTCCTTCATAATTCACACTGTTGGCAACAGTCAAACAAAAGCTTGTCGATGATCAAGCACAAATATGAACCATTTTTTTAAGCAAAAGGCAAATTTATGGATGCCTTCAGAAAGAAAACAAAGGAAATTCAGAACTTTTACTTAAAGGCTTTCGAATGTACTTTCACAGCACTGTCTAGGAGCCAAAACTGTGGTCTCCGTGGCTCATGTCACCTTTGATTAGAAATCAATAGCAAGTCTTTTTCTGCAGGCAATATTTAGTGGAATGCTATTTATGATAAAAGATAAAAAAATAAGGCAAAGCAGTACTGTGAATGGTTGTTACATTACACAAGAAGAGAACATTCAATTCAGAAAGTTTCCAGGTGGGAGAGAGGGGTGCCGTTAGCTGCCCGGCCAAGTATCAGCTTTGCTGCAGAAGCCCCAATAACAAAGCCTAATTTTGTTTAAGTATTTCTTTCAAAAAACATTTTTTTTAACTGAAACATGTTCAGTGGTTGGATTAAGAGCACAAAGGGGTGAAGTTTGTAATCCATGGGCTAAAAAACAATTGATGCCCAGCAGGATTTCTTTTACTCACATGGAAGGTCTCTGAAGAAGCCTGAGCAAGTAGGGGCACCCCCCGATTACAGATGAGTCACTGGTTTCAGTCTCTTCAGGCTACAATAATTGCCCTAACTCTTTTGATACAAAACATAGATAAAAAATTAGATGTATATAACCATCATCAGCTAGCTGTGGAGAATCATATTGATAGCACAAGGGCAGCAGTGAATAACTCAGAGACTGTAACAGGGAGAGCCATGCTGGCTGTGGCCTCTACAATAAAGAATGATAACTTCACAAGTAACACTTGGAGGAGATAGAAAATGCAGTAAGGGTTCCTTATGTGAGAATGCTTGGGATTCCAGAAGAGTCCAAATGGGAGAAAGATTTACATTTTATGAAGTACAAGCTATTTGGGCTTGAAAGGGCACCTCCTGCAAGCTTATGGCATCACACAGAAGAGCTAGCCCATCTGAGTCCCCCATTCCCTGCTACTGATAACAACCCCTGTTACAGTTTAGGACTCCATATTACATGTTGCAGGGGATCTGGGAGCCATCCAACTGGACAGATCCAGAATTATTTTCCCCCAACATTACCTATGCAAGAAGGATGAAAAGAAAGGTATTTGATGCACTTAAAAGAACGTTAGGGGTCATGGAAGTGTCCTACAGTGTTTAATTCACTACCAGGCTACATTTTACTAGTAACAACAAGCCGTAGGCCTTTAATGACCCAGAAGACCCGAAGAACCTCCGTGCAGTACTAGAAAAGGAGGCGCTTCGTCAAGATGCAGCGTTGGAAAGTTCAGCAGATAACAGAGTGGACTGAGCTCTGATGATGACTTCTCTTGCCAGTGGTTCTGTGTCCAGCGATCCGCTACTGGTTATAAAAGTAGTTTGCCCCTCTATTTGTGCCTGAAACTGTGTTTTTGATTCTGAACTTTGTTCATTACCTTGTTTGATGGAAATCCTTGAGGAGCAAATGGTTGTGCTGTTGCATAAATGCAGACTACGGTTGGTTTTATGCAGTGAATATGTTAGATTCTCAACGTGGACTAGTTCCTCCTTTTGGAGTTGCAAATGTACCTTGTTATAAGTTGCTACTGTATTAATTACCAGAAGTTAAACTTGTTTCCTCTTTATTGTCACCAGTTGGCTTGGCAGGGAGTTAAGGCTGTGTTCTTTCTGTTTTACATAGATTGCCTTATGGTTGCAATGAATATACGCAATGTGGGTGTTGGAAAATCCGAATGCCCCACAGGGTGCTTTCATCTTGGTTTTTTAACTGTATTTTTCTGATGGTGCAGTGCACACATCCTACAATGGTGTTGCATACAAACAATATAGCTGAAGTGCACTATAGATGCACATGGGATGCCACCGAGATAACACTATGCGGTGGCTGGTGGGGGGCCTGCTCTGTATGAGGGGTTTAGTTTAACAGACATCAGTTTTAGAGATGACACAGCTGGTTTTAATATGGATCATACTAATTTAGTGAATAAAAAAATACAAACTTTAGCAATGGCAGTGCAATATTTGTGAATGGCCATTACATTAAACAAGGAGAGAACATTCAGTTAAGAATGTTTCAGGCCGGGGAGGTTGCTTCTATCTGCCCGTCCAAGTACCAGCTTTCCTGAAGAGGTCCTAATAACAGAGCCTAATTTTGTTAAAGTATTTATTTTAAAACCATTTTTTTTGTTAACTGAATCAAGTTGAGTGGTTGGATTAACAGCACAAAGTAATGAAGTTTAGCATCCGTGGGCCAAAAAATGACTGGTGCAGTGCATACATCCTACAGTGGTGTTGCAGACAAATGATATAGCCGAGGTGCACTATATGTGCACATGGGATGTCACCGAGCTAACAATATGCAGGGGCTGGGGACTTGCTCTGTATGTGTGGATTAGTTTACCAGACATTGATTTCAGTGATAACACAGCTGTGTTTTTAAACGGGACCAAGTGAATAAAATAATACAAGATTTACTGTGGTATCCCTAGTATGCAACACTTATCTGAGTCATCTAGTTTAGGTTACTACTGTGGCTCCCTTCAACACCTATCTGACCGAGAGGCCATTTTTGCAGAATTGAATGTTAGTACATATAAAAAAAAATTAAAAAATAAATGCTGTGGTGCTGTTGTATGGACTGCTATTATGGCAGAGGTCCAATTACAGTCTGGTGTCTGGCCTGTGTTTTCTTCAAAGATGATGATTGAGTATTTCCAGGTCAGCTGAGGTGTGGGTACATTTACTTTCTCCACTCTCGCAGATTTGCACCTGACTGTTTTTAGTGGAAGGGGTTGAGGTACTAATCAGCTATGGCCCTGACCTCATAGCAACAGTACAGAATGCCATGGCTCAACACTCCAATATGGATACTAGTACTTATAGTGGTGCTGACTGGCAAACTGCACTTCTCTGGTTTGAAGGTTCTTTTCAGATTAGGCTGACTCCCCCACCCCCATATTGCTGTACCGCTGCTTGCTATTTGCCGTTGTCTGCTGCTGCCTGCAGTGTGTGTCTTATCCCACCTCCCACCTCACCCCCCCAAGTGCAGGCAGGGGTCATGTCCAAAAATGGGAGTAAGGGTCAGGACTCAGAAAGAAGAAGCCATCATAGCTCTGCCCCCCCCCCATGCTCCCTCCCCGCTGTGCACTGTTTGGTGCCGTGCTCTATCCCATCACACAGAAGAGCTAGCCCATCAGAGTCTGTCCCCAAATCCTGCTACTAATAACAACCCCTGTTACTATTCTGGATCAATACGCCTTCTTCATACCCTCTCTCTGTAAGAACCTTATTTTAAACTCTTCTGCTTGTTTTTCAAAAATCTAAATCATTCTGCAATTATGATATAACCTCAGGAATTGACCATATGGTATCAATTTTTATGGCTGCTCATTTTGCCATCACTGTAGGATAGAAAAGGGACTGTGAGTGGAATGCGTCCCTGTGTTCTCCTACAGTGATGTAGCGACTGTTACACAGCACCAACTCCATTGCTTTTCTGTGGTGGATCTTCTTCCCTTGCCCTCCGTGGATGGAGCTCCCATCTGCAGCACAGTCTCTCCCACCGGGGGCATTACTTTAATGTGGCACTGCCACATTTTATTTCAGAACTGCGCATGTGCAGTTCTATCACTGACGCCATCTTGGGAATGGCATACTTTGCCATTCGACAGAGCTATGCACCCTTGAAGTAGTAGTGCTTTAAAAGTGCTGCTTTCCATTTTTTTACTACTCACTCTTTTTTGTGCCTCTGGACTCCCACTGGTGTTGCAGGCAGTCCCGAGGGTTGGAGCACACCTGGGAGCATATCAGGAGCCGCTTGAGCAGCTTTTACACTTAACTCTGCAGCGCTGCTTTAACTTTTGGGCTGGTAGCTCGTTTCACTCTTCACCTTTTTTTGTGTCTACGGACCCTCATTGGTGTTGTGGGCAGTTCTGGTGGTCAGAGCACATGTGAGGGGAACATGTCAGGAGCCGCTCAAGTGGCTTTTACATGTGGTGCCGTAGTGCTGCTTCCACATTCCAGCTGGCAGCTCACGTATGCAGGCAAAGTGCTGCACAGAACTGTGCAAACCACTGAACAAGTGCTTTCACTTTCAACAGTGCTCCTCCCAACCCCATACAAATCAAGCAGTCAGTGGCCAGTTGGAGTAACAGAGGGAGACCACAACTGGACCAGGACTGGTGTGAGGGCAGCATAGCACTTGAGGAGGCACATAAGGTAAGTCCCACCTGAGGAGTTACATAGGTCTCACACAAGACAGTAGATGCTCGAAATGCTATCAAACAGGTGTCAATGTAATGCATATGCTATGGAATTGCCCCAGATTTACAAATCTATGGTACAACATTCACTCCATCTATGAATAGATCATAGACATGCAACTACCCTTCTCTCCATGTGACAGGGTCAGAGCCCCTGTCTGAATTTGTGTTACATTTTCTTTTACACTGCCCTGTTCTTGTAAGTTTATTGTTTTAGTTACAGGATAAAATCTGACCACTTTCAGTCTTGTGGTACCCCCTCCAAGTACGGTGTATAAGGAACATATAAGTAAATCAAGAGGCATTATCTTCTCCTGTGCTGTACTGCAGGCAGACACAGAGGGAATGTAAGTAATGAGAAAGAACTGAAACACAGAGCCTTGCACTCTGTGTAAACTGTTTTGGGTTTGCAAGAAGACAAAAACAAAACATTCTTTCCTAGGTGAAGCAGAGGTGTGTAAAGGTCAGATGAGTCAGTCAGTAGAGCCCTAACTGTTGTGGAGGAAGCAACTTATGGTACATGCACATTTTCATGTGCTAGGAATCTATTTGACTGGAATGAAGCCTGAAAGTTGTGCACTGAGGGAATTGTGCACTGTTTTTGAGGAACTAAAGGACTAATCACCTGTTTAGTTTCTGTATGTTTATTATTTTGTTTTGGAAAATAAATACTGCCAAGTGCATTCTGCACCTTTTACCTGAGTCTGTGCATCTGTCTCAACCACTAACCTTCACATCTGGTGTCAGAAGTGGGGTACTGGTGTGTCTAGGCTGGGAGAGAGATGTTACCAGGGAATATTGCCCTGATATCCTAGCAGATGTCACAGGAAAAGCAGGTACAGAAAGGTAAACATGTGGAATACAAGTCACCTATCTTGACCAGAGTGATAGCAGAGAAAACGGGTGAAAAGCCTCTTCCAGGATTGGACCTGGGGCAAGGAGCATAATCAAACCTGAAGTCGAGGACGGCATACCTGAGGCCGAATAGGACATCACATCTGCACCACCAGAACAGGTCAGTGAGCTCCCAAAGTGGCTGTGTGTTAAACAGATGGAAATGGAGAGGAAAAGGTGAACAGAGCCTGCCATGTATACTTTTTCAGGACTTGGGTCCAGACATCCAGAAGGGACATGGAAGCTCTACAGGAGGCAGCACTGAAGAGGTCTACTTAAGACCAGAAGGGACTAAATCATTGTTCCATGGTGTGATTCCCTGTGATGAGGTGGACTTGGGTAAGATGCAAACTAATGATATGAGAATCAGGAAACTGTATGCTTATGTCTAAACAATTGATAATGTTCCTGTCTGTAATGACAATGAAATGGAGAAATGTTACAAATGTTAAAGAGGGGGGTATGTGAAAGGGTCAGAGCCCCTGTCTGAATCTGTGCGGAGTTTTCTTTTGCACTATCCTGTTCTTGTAAGTTTATTGTTCTAGCTACAGGATGAAATCTGTCCACTTTCAGTCTTGTGGTCCACCTCCACCAAGTACTGTATAAGAAGCATATAAGTAAATCAAGAGGCATTAAGTTGCTTGCCTTCTCCTGTGCTGTACTGCAGGCAGACACAGAGAGAATGTAAGTAATGAGAAAGAACTGAAACACAGAGCCTTGCACTCTGTGTTTTATTATGTGTAAACTGCTTTGGGTTTACAAGAAGCCAACAACAAAACATTCTTTTCTAGGTGAAGCAGAGGTGTGTAAAGGTCAGATGAGTCAGTCAGTAGAGACCTGACTGTTGTGGAGGAAGCTGCTCATAGTACTGTCACACTTTCATGTGCTAGGAATCTATTTGGCTGGAATGAAGCCTGAAGTTGTGCACTAAGGGAATTGTGCACTGTTTTTGCAGAACTAAAGGACTTATCACCTATTTCATTTCTGTATGTTTATTATTTTATTTTGGGAAATAAATACTGCAAAGTGCGTTCTACACTCTTTACCTGAGTATGTGCTTCTGTCTCACCCACTAACCTTCACACTCCACTACTGCATAGTCTTGAAATAGTCCCTTCCTCCTCCTTTGGTAGTTGGGGGGTTGTTTAACCAGGAAAAACACCCTGACCTCAAGATTATTTCCAGGTGTGACCTGGGAGCACAAAAAAGTTAAGTGAATTGCTTTGGGTCAAACAGTATGCAAGTGGGGGCTGTAGGTTTCAAACCCATGTCTCCAGATTTGCAGCTCAGCTACCCTTCTCTCCACTACTGTATAATCTTGAAATAGTCCCTTCCCCCTCCATCTGTAGTTATTGGGGGGATTGTTTAGCTGGGAAAAGTACACTAAGCCCAGGCTTGTTTCCGGTGTGTCCTGATAGCACAAGGAAGTTAAGTAACTTGCTCAGGGTCACATAGTAAGCAAGTGGGGGCTGTGGGTTTCAAACCCAGGTCTCCAGGCTTGCAGCTTGTTGCCCAAACCACTGTGCTATACTGCCTCCACTATGCTCAAAGACTCTGGGTCTCAGCTGCAGCTCTGTATTTAAAATGTTTACTATTCAGATACTGGAAAGAACCACAAAGCCCTACACTGTCTAAGTGGTACAAGCTTGATAGTTGAGAATGACATACTATGCCATTCAACAGAACTACACATGTGTGAGTGCCACGCATGTGGAGTTCTGTTGGCGCTGCCATCTTGTGAATGGCATACTATGTCATTCGACAACACTGCGCATGCTCAGTAAAAGCTCTATGCAGCTGTTTCAAAGAGGTGGGATGTGCACAGTCTGTTCTCAGCAAGGAATTAGTTGCTGTAGTTTTTCTATGGCATATTGGAAGAAGCAAAAAATAAAGTTAAGCAAAAAAAAAGAAATGAATTGCTGTACAAAAACAATGATTTGATAGCAAGCAAGTCGGATGCAAACATGGTAACCTTTGCTACTGAATATAACAGTGTAGCTGGTAGAATTGGAAAAGTAATATTCTGATGTTAATGTGGGAATGGCTGCAGGAGCAAAATCCAGAGTTTCATTCAGAAGAGCAAATAATCTTAGGGACACCTTGGTGTGCAGCAGATTAAGGGGTGAATGAAAAACAGGAAACGGTTGGTTTCCTGATAAACCAAAAGGATTTTTCAGATGTACTAAATGTAACATATGGAAATATGGAAATACTGACAAAAAGTTTCAACATCCAGAGAACATTAATATGCCTCTAGATATGCATGGGAGGAAGGGCAGACTTGATGGCCCGTGGGGGCCCTTTTCTGCCATCAGATTTCTAAGGTTCTATGATATTATGGAGTGGATTACCTGTGACACCCCTTTTTCTGTTTATGGACTCTGGTGTAATTGCAATTTGATCTCCATAGAACATATGGTGAGACCACTTAAACAAAGAATACAGGAGCATGTCAAGTCAATAATCAATAACAGATCTGAAATACCAGTAAGTACACACTTCTCAGAATTTCATCAATCAGATCCTGGGGATCTTAAGTTCATGGAGCTTGAGCATGTGCCACCCCCTAGAAATGGTGGTGATAGACAAATTCTCCTCTTAAGGAGAGACAGTTTTTGGATTTTAACTTTAAAAACAGTAAAACCTGCAGGACTAAATGAATGTTGGGACATAAAACCTATTTAAGAATTTATTAAAATGCAGCATGTCAGCTCCGTGGCACTGAGTGATAGGTGATCGCTCACACCTACTCTCGGGACAGCAGGAGCAGAGGCTGGCAGGGAGCACTAGGAGCATTTGTTGGATTGCTCTCCTCCTTGGGGGGGAGGGGGCGAGCCTGCACTGCTTTGAGAGTGGCTCCTGGTGGCCTGTAGTGGTGGTGCATTTGTGGCATGGGTGATCACGTGCTGTGGTGCATCTCCCCAGGACACCGCATGCATGCAGCTGCAACATATGAGGTGGGCAGCTTGGAGGGAGAAAAATAGAAAATGTGCCTGCTTGGCTGACCGGATGATGATTGCTGGGTCCCCTCATGCCATGCAGCCCTGACACATGCCTTCTAAGCTGACCCCCTGCTGTGTGCCCAGTCTAGACTGAATGCCAAGTCTCCCCTCCCAGGGGCCTTGTAGTGGCCCCCGGAAGGGATATGATGGGCTGCCCGGGCATGACACAAGGCGGGATTGTGATGATGGCAATGAGGGGATGGCTTGGTTGTAGAGGGGGTCCTAGATGGCCTGAAGGAGTGGCTGGTCAGGGGGCACAGGAAGTAACATAAAGAAATAACACAAAAGAAAAAAACTCAGGTTGTCCTTTTCCCATGTGTAAATTAAAAACATTCTTCTCCCCCCCTTCTCTGCCCTATTTCCCCTTCAGTTCCAGTATTAATCATATCCCCCCTGTATAAGTATGGAAATTGTTTTTGCTGAAATTTGATGTATTATATTTGCTTATAATGTTTTTTTGTTTCTGTTTTTCAGATTCTTCCATCTTCACCTTATGGATGAAGGAATACCGTGTTGATCCACCTGTTGTAGTATTTGATAAAATGTTGATCAACCTTGATTTATTTTTCCTATTCTTTTTCTAGTTTCTCCATTTATATTTTACCCTATTTCTTTTACTGGCTCCTGCACCCCCCTTTCCCTTCCCTTACTTTTCCACACCCCACTTGCTTTTGCTTTCCTTTTCATTTTACTTGTTGTTTGACTGATGCTTGCTATTCTACCTGCAGTAAGACTTTTTCTTCCTTGCCCTTGTGTTTTCGTTTTCAGTTTTTTCTTTTAATTTTGAAATGAGTCAGCCAAAATGTAATATATTTATGCACTATAGACATTTGCCTCAGTGAAAAAAATGATGTATGGCACTATATAATAGCAGCCTGTGTTATCATTAATTATGTGTGTATTTAATCTGCCGCTCTTTTTTTTTTGTTGCATATTTTTCCTTCCCTTCCATACCTCCTATGGTTCCCCATCCAGTCGACCTTCAGCGGCACTGCACCAGGCACCTTGCCCAAGCTCACCACCTCACCCTCTCACACTTCTGGCCACATCACTCACCCCATTGCGGAAGACCCTCGAGGAGTCAGGCTTGAAGGAGCACCCTGGGAGCATTGGGTGCAGCACCAGGGGCTGGTCATCACGAGAGCTGGAGCATTAGGCTGCTTTTTCCTTCTTCTGGATCCCCCTTCCCTAGCTCAGGTGTGCAGTGACATCAATGAAGCTTCAGTGCATGTTTCCATGCACCGAGCATCCGATGTCGGCCCATGCCAGCCCCACAACTATACCATGGCATGTAATGACCACCAGCCACCACCAGGAGCCAACACAACCACTGTTGTCCCTCCCCACCCTCCCCAAAAGAGGAGAGCAGTCCTTGGGGTGCTCAATCCTCCTCTCCCCGGCCAACCCACTGACTCCTGAGGTTGCTTCTGACCCTGGGTCATTGGCGTGGTGTGGGGTGTGGCGTCCAGTGCCTCAATCCTCAGTGCCACCGGGCTGGCCACAATCTTCTGCTCTTTAGTTTTTAAATGTCACATTGTATGTATTGCACTAGTCACTATTATTTGTATTTAGACATCACTGATTGGGGCTTTTGAATTATAATTTCATGAATATGTAAGACAGGCTTGTATTTAAGGTGACTTTACTCCTCTGTGGCCTCACTCTCTGAGGAAGGATTGTTTAGATCTGAACCACCAGGGTGAGTGTGGTCAGTGATTTGGCTCTACTTCCTACTTGCTTCTGCTTTATTATTTTGTATATTGTAATAAAAAAATGTTTTGACACACTGCAATTTGGGCTGGCGAATACTCATTGGAGCAACTGTCTGGAGCTCAGTGCTATTTGACGTTTTACAATGGAACCGGACAGCCCCCATTCTAGAAGCATAGTATAAGTAAAATTTCTACATGAGTGCACAGAGAGTGTTGGTAGTTGTGGGTCATGAGAGGGGTGGTCCCCCTTTTTCTGTGCACCCTCTCTTATTGTGATTTTGCAGATTCTCCACATTGGACTCTGTACTGCTTTGCATTTGTCCTAATGTACTTGCCATAGTTAGTTTCTGTAGTTTTTTTACTTCTGTACAGCCACCCCCCCCCTCGCCCTGCCATTCCCTATTACAATAGACAGATGGAGAAAGACCAGCACTGTTCAGGATTACAAGGTTTAAATTTTAAAAACACACAAACCCATCATCGGTATCATAGGTAATTTCAGAGCTAGAAGTCTTTATGTCCATATTGCTTGCCTCTATGTTAGCCATAAGTACTGTATAAGAACCATTTTCCTGCAAAATTTATCAAGCTGTTTTAAACTTGTTCATAGTTGAACTTCTCACCCATTCCCCTGGTAGTGAATTCCACAAGGATACCACCCTTTGGCTATACCATTTCTGTCATTTAATGGAATGCCAGTTTTCACCATTGAGTTGTAAAGTATGGGCACTCATGTTATAAATTTGATCCCTGATATCTAGGCCTAAGCTTTCCCATAACTCATCATTTATCAGCATCCTGTATATTAAACTTATATCTCCTACCGTAGCCTTCTATACTTCAATGAGTACATATCCAGCTCTCTCAATTTGACCTCATAGTGATTGCCCCTCTGATCTGTTATTATTCATGTGGCTGTCCTCTGAACTCTCTCAATCATTTGAACTTTTGTTTTCACATACAGTGCCCAAACTTGGGCACAAAACTCCAAGTTCAGCCTAATCTGTGACACATACAGTGGCACAGTAACTCACCTTTCCATGCTAGAAATATGCCTAATTATACTGTTCAGCATGCTGCTGGCTTTTTTCACAACTGTTTGACAGTTGGACTTAAACTGAAGATCATCTGATATGGTTATTCCCAAGTCCCTTTCCTCTGATACATTCTTTAAAGAACAGCCATTGAGTGTATAATTTACATTTGGATTGCTTTTACCCAGGTGCGTAACTGTGCACTTTTCTGTGTTCAGATTTAATTTGTAGTTGATAAACCATGTTTCAAGCATATCCAATGCACCCTTAAGTTGTAGTGCATCTTCTATGGTGTCTATTACTGTCCCTAAGTAACAGTCATCCGCAGATTTAGTCAACCATATGTTATCATTATTACAGTGTATAGAGGTGATAAAAAGATTAAAGAGGCATGGTCCCAAAACTGAACCCTGAGGGACCCCGCTCGCCACCTCAGTCCAATCAGAACAAATTCCTTGAATGCTCACCCTCTGTCTCCTGTTACACAGCCAAGATAATATCCAGTTAACAATATTTCTATGTATGCCCATATCAGACAGAACTTCAGTCAGCTCTGGATGGGGCAATTTAACAAATGCCTGGGTAAAGTCCAAACAGATTATATCCACTGATCTACCCAGATCCAGGGCCTTACTGACCTTGCCATAGATTTCAAACATTTATTTGGCAAGACTTTCCCCTTTTAAAACCATGTGGTGTTTTTTCATTCATGTTAGAATCTTGTACATAAGTACCTACAAAATCTTTAATGATCCCTTCTAGGACCACATGACTGAAGTAAGGCCCACTGCACTGGGCGATAGTTTTCAGGGTCCATTCTGCTTCCCATTTTAGGGCCGTGGGTCGAGCCTGCAGCCTTTCTGTCATTGATCAGATTGTAGCTCTAAAATGGCTGATTGTGCAACTCCCTTTTGGACATTTGGAAGTATTCCTCCACAGCTGCAAAAAGTGCACTCCCCCTCTGATTTTTGCTATTTGCTGTTCTGTGTTAAAGGCATCTGAAGGGAGGGGAATGCTACTGCATTGTACCTCAGAACTTCTCAGGATATTAACACAAAAACACTTTTTAAACTGCTGTTTCTATCATCTGTCCAGATCAGTCTAATAGATTTATTCTATTTCTTTCAGCAATATGTTGTACTGGCAGTTTCTGAAACTGAAAATCAGACTACAGTGTCAGATTACAGACTTTGCAACTGCAGTTGTTAGCCATCTATGGGCAGGACAGGTTGCACACACACACACACACACACACACACACACACACACACACACACACACACACACACACACACACACACACACACACACACACACACACACACACACACACACACACACATATGACTAAACAGCACTATATGGCACCAACCAGAAAATAACTTTGGTCATTTGGTAGCTCTTTGCAGCCCTATCAGCCATGGATCACATCTGGGGTGGGGGAGATGAGACTTTACACTTCATTTATAGAAACATAGAATTTGACGGCAGATAAGGACCACTTGGTCCACCTAGTCTGCCCATATTCCTACCTAACAGATAAGCTGCAGATCCTAGTTAACCAACAGCTTACTTCTTCCTACCCTCCACTAGGACTGCCTTATGTTTGTCCCATGCATTCTTGGATTCCTCCACTGTTCTTGACTCCATGACCTCCTCAGGGAGGGTGTTCCATGCATCCACAACCCTCTCTGTGAAAAAATACTTCATCACGTTACCCCTAAGTCGTCCCCCCTCTATCTTCAAATTGTGCCCCCTTGTTCTTGCACATCTCTTTTTCTGAAAGATGCCACCCTCTTGGACTTTGTTGATTCCCTTGAGGTACTTGAAAGTTTCTATCATGTCCCCTCTCTCCCTTCTTTCCTCAAGGGTATACATATTAAGCTCCTTTAGTCTTTCTTCATACATCTTCTGGTGCAGACCCTGCACCATTTTAGTTGCCCTCCTCTGGACAGCCTCCACTCTGTCTATGTCTTTGCGGAGATGGGGTCTCCAGAACTGCACACTGTACTCCAGATGGGATCTCACCAACTGTCTGTACAGAGGGATAACAACTTCCTGTTTTCTACTATTGATGCCTCTCCCTATGCATCCCAGTATCCCCCCAGCCTTCCTTACTGCCTTCTCACATTGCTTGCCCACCTTTAGGTCATCTGATATAATTACCCCCAGGTCCTTTCCATTTTTACTGTTGTCAGTATCTCACCCCCCATTGTGTACCCTTCCCCTGGGTTTTGTTTCCAGGTGCATTATCTTGCACTTCTTTGCACTGAATCTGAGCTGCCATACATTTGACCATTCCTCCAACCTTGCCAAGTCCCTTCTCATTCTTTCCACTCCATCTAGTGTATCAACCCTGTTGCAGATCTTTGTGTCATCTACAAAGAGACATACTTTTCCTTCCAGTTCCTCTGTAATGTCACTTATAAAGACATTAAAAATGACCGGTCCCAGTACTGAACCCTGCGGTACCCTGCTAGTAACCCTTCTTTCTTCACTGTGGATTTCATTTACTACTACCCTTTGCATCCTGTTGTCTAGCCAATTTTTTTTCCAGGCTACCACCTTGGGACCCACTCCAAGGCTGGCTAACTTGTGTATTAATCTTTTGTGTGGGACTGTATCAAATGCCTTGCTAAAATCTAGGTAAGCCATGTCCACAGCCCCTCCCTGGTCTACTACTTTGGTCACCCAGTCAAAGAAATCTATTAGATTCGTCTGACATGACCTTCCCATCATGAATCCATGCTGCCTTGGGTCCCTGCCCACTGGCCTCTAGGTACTCAACAATTCTTTCCTTCAGAAGTGATTCCATCATTTTCCCTACCACTGAGGTCAAACTAACTGGTCTGTAGTTTCCTGCCTCTGTCCTGCTCCAATTTTTGTGAAGAGGAATCACATCCGCCCTCCTCCAGCCCTCAGGTACCACCCCATTCTCCCATGTTTTGTTAAAGAGAGTAGTTAGTGGTGTCATTAGTTCTACCCTTAGTTCTTTTAGAATTATTTGGTGAATCCCATCAGGCCCCATTGCTTTGTCCACCTTCAATTTTATTAGTTCTTTCAGAACCTTTCTTCTGTAAATGGACTGGTATCAATCTCCGCCTTCAGAGTGTTTCTCTTGTTTGGTTTAGGTACCTCCCCTCTTCCTTTGTGAATACTGAGCAGAAATATTCGTTCAGTATCCCTGCTTTTTCATTGTCACCCTCTACCCACATTCCTTCCCTTTTATTAAGCATCAGTATCCCTCCTTTGGTCTTTCTCCACTCCCTAATGTACCTATAAAAGGTCTTATCCCCATTCTTAACAGAGTTGGCTATCTTTTCCTCGGTTTGGGCCTTTGCTATTCTGACTGCCTTCTCAGCCTCTTTCTGCTTTAACTGATAAAGTTCTCTGTCCTGCTCCTTCTGTGTTTCCTTATATTTCATGAATGCTATCCTTTTCTACTTAACCTCCCCTGCCACCTCTTTTGAGAACCATAGCGTTTTTTTCCTTTGTTGTGTTTTGTTGATTTGCTTTACACAGAGGCTTGTTGCCTCTGTGATGGCTGTTTTGATTACTCCCCATTGTTCCTCCATCCCTCCTTCTTGCCTGTTTGCTCATGCTTTTCTGAGGCACTCTCTCATTTTCCCAAAGTCAGCCCTCCTAAAGTCCAATACTCTTGCTTTTGTATGGCTTGATTGTATGGCTGTGTTTATCGTGAACCACACTGTTTGGTGGTCGCTTGTTCCCAGATGGCTACCCACTTCTAAATCTAAGATTCTTTCTCCGTTCCCATTTGAGAGAACCAGGTCTAAGATTGCTCCCTCCCGAGTGGGTTCCAATACTAGCTGTCTGAGGCATGCCCCCTGTAGGGCATCAAGAATGACCCTGCTCTTGTATGTGCCCTATTTCTTTTTATTTGTATTTAGTTTTTGTTGACCGGGTAAGTGCACTAGACAAATCCTGCCTATTTTCATGCATGACCCGGGGGAGGGGGATACAGATGAATGCCAACTGACCTTGAACCAGATTAAGCTGTTGGTGGTATTTTTAGTGAAGAAAGAAATTTGGCCAGGACACCGGGAAAATCCCCCAACTCTTTTCGATAAGTGCCACGGGATCTTTAACATCCACCTGAACTACCACCAATCCAGGCAGATGGGACTACGGTTTAATGTCTTATCCGAAAGACGTTATTGGCATTATCCTGTCTTTTTTGCACCGATGGGGAAGGGGGTTGTCACTGTCTATAATCACAGACTTCAGTTTTAGAGAATGTAACCACTGAGTCAAGCTAATTTATAATGGAGTCCCTTCTAAAAGTCCTGCATTCCTCAGGGTGGGTTCCTTTTTTGGGTTTGTTGCTTAAAGTAGCAGTATTTGATTTATGTCTGTTCCTGATTTGAGGCTGTAAGCAGCGTACACCAACCTCTAATATTTAAACTATGGCCTTTTAAAGATAAAAGAATATAAGCATTTAAATACTTTTTTTTATTATTATTCTTTGGTAACCGGGTATGGCCCACTAGGCACAGGTGCCTGTTTTCTGGGGCTACCCAGAAGCACTGAGGAGGTTAAGTGACTTGATCAGAGTCACACAGTGTGCAAGTGGAGGTTGAGGGAATCAAACTCAGTTCTGTGTGCTGGATGTACCAAGCTCTTTACTTCAATCTCTAAAGCTATATTGACAGCCCCAGACTTGTGGCTGGCAAGGCAATGTTATGCTGCAACTCTGCCCCTCACATCTGCAGCATCGCTATGTTGGGTGCCTCCAACCACCACCAGAGGCTGCTCCAGGAGTTATTGCTTCCCCAAAATCCTCCCTGGGAAGAGAGAGCAGCTCTACAGATGCTCAATCTCTTCCCCTCACCAACCCCCGATGGCCCAGGCTTGTTCCAGAACCTGGGTCGCAAGTGTGGTGCGAGGTGTGGTGTCCAGTACCTCAACCCTCAGCACCACCGGGCTGGCTTAATTCACATTCTTTATCTTGTTTTCTCCTACAGTCATGCTTCTAAACCAAAGGAATACATGTGGTTTATAACTTAAACCTGAAGCTAGGTAAAATGAAGTTTCAGCTGTAAGCACACTTGTAGGGTGAAACATCTTTTAAATATGCAGTGATGGGGTGTCTGTTAATGCTGCTGGTGCTGGCATACATGCAGGGCATTATAGGCTTGATACCCTGTGCAGTAGATAGCATGCTCATCTCTAGGGATGGAAAATCAGAAGGTCATCGGTTCTATCCCCACATCAGGTACTTGGGGTAATACCCATAACTGACATTGTAGCGCAGTATAATGGGGTGCTGTACAGTTGAGGTGCCATGCTTTTAATGAGTCATTGAACCAAGGTATATTCTGCCAATTTCTGGTCACTATCCTGGTGGAAGTAATAAATCCCATGGCACTTAGTGATGAAGAATAGGGGAATTTAAATGAAATCATACAGACATTACATACATATAACAGTATACAGAAAAGAAATGTAAATGAAGCAGAACAATTTCATGAACTAAATCTTGTTTATAATCTGTTCCTCATACTGTCAAGGAATCCATTGTTTACCTATAGCCTGTATTGTCCTTAAACCTTGAAACATTACCCTACCAGTTACAAAACTGCTGTCCCTTAATTTTATATGACTCTGTTTTATATCTCACAAATCTCACCAGTTACAATTTCTGCTAATTCTGTTTGTGGGATATGTTTTTGCTGTAGAACAAATTTTCATCTTATTTGCCAGATCTAGTATTTTATACATGCAAAAATGACTCCAAGACTACTGTCATACATTCCCCACTCTTTCATGAAGGTTCCAAATATAAAAATTTAACGATACTGTATTATATAAAGGCACATTCCAAGTTTTTGCCAGTGAATACAAGAAACTTTGGATATATTGACTTTCAAAAAATAAATCTTTTACTGTCTCTGTTGTTGCACTACACATTGGTCTTAGTAGCTTTCTTGTATTCCTTTATGTTTCAGATTAATGTTCAAACATCCATGGCAACATAGCCACTGTGTATCCCATGCTTTTGTTACTATTCAGGGAAGAGTCGGGAAGTTTATTGACAGAATACTTACACAACATCATACAATTACACACATTTAGAAAATGAAATCAGACCATTTGTTAATGTAAGCCCCCATCCCATGTCTAGGGGTATGCAGGTGTTAAAGTGTGTGTGTGTGTGTGTGTGTGTGTGGAGGGATCACAATGGTGGAAAGCTAGCACAGTCCCAAGGATAGAAACAGTTCAGTTCTTACCAGCGGATGGCTTCATTGATGGCTGGGTATTCTTGCCAAGCTGGCTAGTGGCTACCAGGTGAGGGGTGCTGGGCTGTGGGACTCAAAAGGGGGTTAGGTACAACAACAGTTTAACAAATGGAATGTCCACACAAACATGAAGGAACAGGAGATGCCAATTTAATGAAACTTGCTGGCCAGGCACAAACACATATACAGAATCTATCTCTGGGCTACAGGAACCCAACATTTGTTTTGCTTTTATTTTTTTATTTAAAACTTTGGTAACTGGGTACAAAAAGCATTGGGCCACAAAGCCCTTTTACAGGCTTGACCCAGGAAAAACATACAAACACCATACAGTATTACAAAACAGACACTTAATCATAAAAAGCCAAGAATACATAAACAGATACACTTAAATACTGATTTATAAAGACTAAAATAAAAATAAAAACAAATTAACTAATAGGCACAAATAAATAACAACTATACTAACATTGGATGCACACAAGAATTAATTCCTGATAATAAATGATGGAATCACTTCTGAAAGAAAGAATTGTTCAGTACCTAGAGGCCAGCGGGGCACAGGACCCAAAGCAGCATGGATTCACAGCAGGAAGGTCATGTCAGACGGATCTAATCGATTTCTTTGACTGGGTGACCAAAGTAATAGACCAGGGAGGGGCTGTGGATATGGCCTACCTAGACTCTTGCAAGGAATTTGACACAGTCCTGCACAAAAGATTAATAATTAAGTTAGCCAGACTGGGAGTGGGTCCCAAGGTGGTAGCCTGGGTAGCAAACTGGCTGCACAACAGGACACAGAAGGTAATAGTGAATGGAACACATTCTGAAGAAAGGGGTTACTAGTGGAGTACCTCAGGGCTCAGTACTGGGTCCAGTCCTCTTTAACGTCTTTATAGGTGACATTGCAGAGGGACTGGAAGGAAAGGTGTGCCTCTTTGCAGATGACACAAGGATCTGTAACAGAGTTGATACACAGGAGGGGTGGAAAGGATGAGAAGGGACTTGGCAAGGTTGGAGGAATGGTCAGACATATGGCAACTTAGATTCAATGCAAAGAAGTGCAAAGTAATGCACCTGGGAAATAAAAATCCAGAAGAGTACACAAAAGCAGGGGAGTTACTAACGACAACAATAATGGAAAGGGATCTGGGTGTAGTCATATCAGATGACCTAAAGGTGGGTAAGCAATGTAAGAAGTCAGTAAGAAGAGCCAGGGGGATACTGGGATGCATAGGGAGGGGCATCACAAGTAGAAAAAGGGAAGTGGTTATCCCTCTATACAGACAGTTGGTGAGACCCCATCTGGAGTGCTGCGTGCAGTTTTGGAGACCTCATCTATGCAAGGACATAGACAGGATGGAGGCAGTCCAGAGGAGGGCAACTAAAATGGTGCAGGGTCTACAGCAGAAACCATATGAAGAGAGACTGAGAGAGCTTAATATGTATACCCTTGATGAAAGGAGGGACAGGGGGGAAATGATAGAGACTTTTAAGTACCTCAAGGAAATTAACAAAGTCCAGGAGGGTAGTATCTTTCAGAAAAAGAGATGTGTAAGAACAAGGGGGCACAATTTAAAGTTAGAGGGGGGACGGCTCAGGGGTAATGTGAGGAAATTCTTTTTCACGGAGAGAGTGGTGGACGCATGGAACCGCTTTCCTGGAGAGGTTGTGGGGTCTAAAACAGTGGGGGAATTCAAACATGCAGGGACAGACATAAGGCAATTATAGTGGGGGGTTGCAGGAAGTAGGCTGTTGGTTAGCTAGAATCTGCAGCTTATTCAATAGGTAGGGAAATGGGCAGACTGGGTGGGCCAAGTGGTCCTTATCTGCCGTCAAAGTCTATGTTTCTATGTTTCCTAAGCTGTATGACTTCAGTACAGTTTCAATGGGTCTTAGAATACAGGACTCTTTTTAAAGATGTTTTAAAGTGATTTATACTTTGTAAATTATGTAATTCCTCAGGTTGTCAATTCCATATTTTTATTGCACTCTGTTTAAAATACTTCTGTTTTATTGTCATTTTGTAATATGGTACTTCCAAAAAGATTGCATTTTGGGACCTCAATAATCTGGGATAGGTTGTTTGTACACAGAATTTTGACATTGGGTTATATTTAGAGCTATGGATTATATTGAAAATGAAACAAGAAAACTGCAGAGTTTCCCTAGGTTCTAGTAGTAACTTACCCAACCTATTATACAGGTTGCAATGATACTCCCTGAATCTAGCTCTTAGGGTAAATTTACATATGGAGTTATATAGGCTGTTTCTTTGTTGTCTGATTTTTTCAGTAGCTCAGCCCCATATCAGACTTCCATAATCAAGGGTTGGCATTTTAAACAAGTCAAAGCTATAATTTTCCTTGTATCATCAGTTAAGTAATCCCTCACTGCGTAAAGAGCACCCATTTTGTTGTGTAATTGTTTGGTTACATTATCAATGTGTAGTTGAAAATTCAGTTGATTATCTAAAGTCACTCCCAAATATTTAAAATTTGAGACAATTTCTACATTTGCTCCATCCTTGGAAGGTATCGCAACATGGAGTGAGGCAATTCATTACAGCAGTTCTTGTGGTCATGGAGACCCCCACCTATATTTAGTCAATCCCTGGGCGGGGTGGCCACACACTGGATAAAGCAGCAGCAGCTTAAACAAAGTCAGGACATCTCAATATGGCAGCAGCATCTTCTCTAAGCTCCCAGTTTCTGTGCTGTACCTCTCATACCTTCACAAAGGTGGATATGGTACCCTTTAAACTAGAGAGCTCCACATAACCTCCCCTCCATGACAGCAGCATGACTAGCAGTCTATACCTGGTCTCAGTATAGCACTGAGACATGTGCATTTCAAACCAGAGCTATTAAAAGCTCCAGCTATACAATAAACCTATGGATGCTTCCATGGCTGCTCCCTGCATTGTACATCATTCTCAGGACAACCATGGGAGGTTCTGGGTGTGCCACAAGGGCACTTGGATTTAAAATGCTGATGGGGAGAGATGTAGGATCAACCAGATAAACTCTAAATAAAACAATGCACAATCAGTAATAACAATCAACTTTTTGTGAAAATGCTAATTGGGCCCAATTTTAGGTGGATGTTTCCCTTTAAATTATGCTGCTGTATTATCCAAAGAGCAAAGTACAGACCTACATTAAAAAGCAACAGTTGAGTTGAGCTCTGGAATTATGAAGGCCAAGTATGCCAGAGGAATACAATGAATCTATGTCAACATCAGTCAGTGCCTCTCTTCTACTGGGTTTATTACCTTTTCCTTGTTTCTTAAGGTATTTCTGCTTGATACTCATAGTTTTTATAGTCTCCTTAATTGACATGTTTTTCTTGTGGCACTGTAAATTGAGTGTTCTTAGTTGTGTTTGATTAAGTGTCTGTCCACACTGCCAAGAATGCGTCTGACAGTCCCAGGCTCATAATCAACCCCATTTATTCTCAATAACAATTAGATGTTTTTCAGTGCAGTATTAGCCACCACTAAGCAATATAAATCACAAACTGTAGTGAGAAAGAAATAATGTGACCTACTGGGAATTGAACTCAGGCCCCCAGAATACCCCCGCCCCTCTATTTACTGTGTATACAAACTCAGCTAAAAGAACATCTGGCTCCTCAAATGGGATGGTGTAGGACTCCTGATTTTCAACAGTTTGTGAGAGGTAGTTTTTTACTATTTTGATATCAGCAGCCATTTGTTGTATTGTTCTGGTATTCTCCTGTGTGTGGCTAAATGTTTCCCAGTCAGAAAGTTCTTTGGAAAATACAACAGCAGCCATCAGTGCCCCACTGAATTTAGTGTACAATCTGACTGAGTGAATTGTGTGAGTTCAAAAGTCTGTTAAATGCAGTTTTGACTTGAGAAGACAGAGTAGGCATGCAGTTCAAAGGAGAAAAGTTACTGTAGTATCACTGTGATGTCAGAATGATGCCAAAACAACTTTTCATGACCTCTTTGAACCGTACTACAACAAGAAAATGCCCTGTATGGAAATCCATACACAACAAGGGAAAATCATATACTATAAGTAAAATTGTGTATTACAATTAGTTTTTTTGAGTTTTCACTGTTATGTCAGAGGCTTTTTAACACAACTGTCACATCCTCTGTTGTTTGAGCATGGCATACACTATTTATGTTTCCTCAGAATGGAGTGAAGCCAGATCTGATAATAAAACAGATTCAATATAAATTAGTTATGGGCAGTATGGACATTGGAAGAACAGTTCAGAACATTACTTATTGGATAAACTGTATAAATGAGTTCCATATTACTTTGGAGGGGAGAAAATTACAGATGTGGCCTACAGTGACTTTGGCAAAGCTTTTGGTCAAACAGAACATACCTTTTTGGTGTACAAGATAATTGAGATCAGAATACACATGGCTAGTGTGTTGGCACAGCAGTAGAGCTGTGGCGTGTGATGCTAGTGGCTGGGTTCTGGAACTAGCTTTGGTCATTCAGAGGACTAGCGTAGGGAGGAGGCATCTTTGAGGACACTTCTGAGGGGGTGTCTACTCTACCACTTTATGGCCACCTGAGTGACCACAAGTGACATACTGTAGATAGCGACTGAGCCTCTGGGGAGGAGGGAACACTGCCTGGCTATGGTGGGCATACTTGCATCTTCACACATTGGAGCCCGGGCTGCTGATATCCCAGGGGAGGGCTGTAAAAATTAAGGAAGAAATACCCCAGCCCATCAGCATGACACAGCTGGTGCTCTGGCTTCATGTCGAACACTGAGAGGACCCCAAAGTATAAAAGCCACTGCAGATGTCCAGTGGTTCCACCACCTGAGAGATATTCCATGGTGAGCAAGAGCCTCTGGTAAATTCACAACATGGTTGAGAAGTCACCAAAGGGCTGATGGGGGCCAGTGCTGGCAATGGAGTGACATAATTAGTAAATAAATAAAAACAAAGATGGGATCTCACCCTGCCTTGCTCAGATGGGTCTGCATTTTTTTGAAGGGAAGGTCACACAGAACTCTTTTGAGGGAATTATTATTAAATGGAAAGTGTAGGTGTTAGAGGTCTTCAGGGAACTAAATAAGGCTGCTGCTCCTTCTTAGAAAGATGAATAATCTTAAGACTGTACTCAAGAAAGGGATGCAAGTGGATGATACTACGATATTTAATGTGGACATCAGGAAAAATGAGGAAGACATGCTTCAGAAGGGCCTAGATATACTAAAGTAGTAGATAGAAAAAGAAAACTGGGAAGGGCAGTGGTTCTTCTTGGTTGAATAATGCTGTTTCTTCTGATACATCTGTCAATATTATATTGAGTGTTGTCTGCCTTTTTTATGCATTTTAGTTGTGCAACCTCATTTTAAACTAAATAACGGTATGGTTAAAAATGTTTTGAGTAAATTGATGTGTATCAGTGTATCAGTATATTGGACTGGGCACCCTAGTGTCAGGTTCTTCATGCCATGGGGTTATCAACCAGCACTGGGGGTAGGTACCCAAGTGTTGAATGCAGGAAAGGTTATGTAGCTAGCACCGGTGATTGGACACCTCTGTATCAGCATCTTAATCAGGTGGGGGAAGTTAACCAGCAGTGGGGATTGGGCACCCTGTTGTCAGGGTGGGTAATTAATGAAAACGGAGGTGGTGGTACTTAACTGGTATCAGGGGTTAGGCACTCCACTGTTGGAAACATTAATTCTTTAGCTGGTAGCAGGCATTGGGCACCCCAGTATCCAGTTTACACCAGCCACATATGCAGGTAATGGCAGTCAAAGGCCTTTTACCACAAAAAGCACACTCTACTACATTCAGTGGGGGTGGGGGCTATGCACTGATATTTAGCCCTGCCCCCACTGACAAAACAATGTTTAAACAGAAACAGATGCTGTTTACAGCATCAGGATAGCCCTGCCCCTCAGACACACATGCATTTTCATAAAATGACCACATTAAGAAATGCAGTTGTAAAAATCAGTTATCCTTAGAATGTTTAGTTTTTAAACTGAGCATGCATGTGTTTTTTTATTAACTGTCTCAAACACAGGAAAAATTAGGGACTAGCATAAAAGTACACACCTTTGAGACACACTCTATCAAACCTGCAAGTTTCAGGTTTGAATTCCTTCTAGTTTTTTAGCTCTAGGTGAGCACAAAAAAAGCTCTTAATTTTGACCAGTTGTGTGCTTTTTACACCTCTATAACTTTACCCCCAGTAAACCGATTGCCATGAAAGTTTTAGGATCCAGAGATCATGGCACCCACTCTGCGTGTTCCAACTTTAAAGGAAAACAGTTGAAAGTGGGTGAAATTATTAATGTGCAAAAAGTAGGGGGAATAATTGCACTGCTTAATGGTGTCATTAGGCAGGAGACACTTGTGCCCAGTGTCTTTAAACACCCAAGAGTAAAGTGCAATTATTACCCCACAATTACACATCCCTGGGGTGTCTTATCATACTTATAACCAGGGTCTTTTCTTACCTAAAATGTAAAAGAAAAAAACAGCATTTTTAAGCAAATAGATGATTTTTTTTGTTACAAAAAGTTGCTGTAGAAACAAAGATAGTCTGAGATGCTAGGAGCCAGACAGGAGCCAGATGTATTGGTCTCAAGAAAGAGCAGTGGTATACAATAAGGTATTTCTGATTCCAGCATTAGTAATTTTAGTTAGAGTTCTGAGTTAACAGAAGTAGGAATATGTTTTTTTTTTTTTTTACAAAAATAAATGAGAGATGGAGCTGGCAGTTGGGCATCGTGGGCAATTTACATGATTAGTTACTGCAGTGGAAGTGAAACTCTGGGAGCTGTACAGGAGCTAGATGCATAGGGGGTTATTCAACAGCAGTTTCATGCTGGAAGGTGTTTGAGATTCCAACCATGGCAAGCTTCGTCAGCAAACTACTTTTGAAATTGTGTTTGACTTTTTTTCTTGTATGAGCTGTTAGAGGGGAGCTCAAGCAGCTACCAGTGGAGGTTTTCAGAGGTGTATTGATATTTTACTTGGCTGTACACAGACTGAAGAAGTATAGGAGTGTAATTATGGCCATATACTTACACTCCTGTATTTCTGTTTTAGCCAATCAGTCGGCTAGAATCTTCTTACCCATGTTATGAACCCCAATATAAATGTGCTACAATACACTTTCAACATCTCAGAATCTGAACATGGGGGATCAGATCTAGTGATCTTACACTACTTTTCTTATTAAAACTCAGGAAAAAATAACCTAAAATAATTTTCAGAGTAATAGCTCATATTAGAGTTGATTAAATATATTTGGTTCAAACTGATATCATAAGACATGATGCGACATCAATAATTAATTAAATTATAAATCCTATACCTCCAGATCCATATTCATCAAAATGTATTTGTTTACTTATATTCAAGATACATTTTTACTACCTTTGGAAAGGAGAAACATTAACATATTTAACATCATGCAACCTGGAAAGAACAACAAATAAAGCAGTTATAACCATAGTTCTTCTTTAATATTTTAAAGTTTAAACTCAATCAGATCTCCAAGTCTGAGTCCAAGGTAACCTGAATATTGGATCCTGACTCAGAACTAGGATCTTTATCAGAAGACAGAAATGTATCAGCTAGTCCTCTCTTTCACTGTGCTGCTTTCTAATTTTCTTTTTTTGTTTGTGTGCTAGAAGGAATTATTTTATTTGGTTAGGGTAAAAAAATGTATATTTTTCCCATTGTATATACTGTAACTAAGCACTTAGGAGGCATTTGGAGTAATCCAAGATGTCTGCCTGAGTGGATGTGGGTGCGGGAGCTGACAAGCTCTCCAGCATGTCCTTCTCTATTTTTATAGATGCTATGTGGAATGTTCAGTTGTTGGCTTGAGTTGAAACTGCTCTTGGCACTTCTTGGTATATGGATACTTTCCTGAAAACCCACAAAACAATTTGAGGATTGTTCCGGAAAGAGATACATTACTCCCTTCTCGACTGTTTTCCCCCTCTCTTTTAATAAATTAGCCAGATTGCTATGTCAAGGCAAGTTAAAAAAAAAAGAGCTTTTAGCAGAGCAAGAGTAAGACAAATCATCACAATGGGGAAAGAAAGATACTGTTCTAATTCATTTTCAATCAGTTCAGTCGGGTGGTGTGACAATGCCTATGAAAGGCACTGAAGCTGACTCTGGTGATCCCCTTCAGGGTCAGTGCCAGTAGACCCTTCAGTAACAGCCTAATGACCCTGGATTCAACCAACTGGTGCTACTCACAACTGCAGTCTCTCCCCTACTGCCATCACCATAAGCACCATCTCAGCCAGATACGGAACTTGGTGTTTCACTTAAACCGCAGGGTGAAATGAGGGTTGACCAAGGCCACTGATTTACAGTGATTAAAACAATGAAATTCCATTTTCAAGACTTCATATTCCAGAATTGTGCCAGTAATTGCTACTCTAATTTTCAGATTTTACCAGGCTTTTGCTGTCATTCTTTTACTATGTGTATACATAATCAGAATAAAAGAAGGCTTAATATATAGAGCATTAAATAAAGCAAATTGAAAATAGTACAGGAAGCAATTATAAGAAAAACACAAGTTTTGTAGATTTACTGATCTAGTATAAAATGCCAGATTCCATGAAATCTTTGTTTTTACCGGTGTTCAGGCAGCCCTAATTCTGGAATTTTACAGGGTTTTCCGGTAAAAACTGAAAACCAGTAGCCTTGCTGATGACATTGTGGTTCACAGAGATGATGCGCCAGTTACTGCAACAATAGCTGTACCAGCTCAATGACTTTCCAAGGACTTACTGAATGCTTCTGATTTGATAAAAGTGCCTAGATACATACTGTACATCAGGAAACTAAACACTCTGTGGTGAGATGCTTTCCTCCACATGTACGGATATTATGGAAACTATCTCTCCCTGTGGACCCTTGGCTGTGGACCCTTGGCTGCTCTGGCCATTGTTTACACTCCTGAACTCTCCCAGCAGCAAGCAGGTTTATTTAGTACCAGCATTACTAATACTGACTTACATCTGCTGGTAATACCTGTTCCATACAAAGCTGCAGTAACAAACGCTGTTCAGTCCTCTCTAGCCCAATCTGACTCCATACATGCCACTATTAAAATTAAGCAAATACATCCAACTAATGGGGTTTTCAGTTAACTGAGGATACATTCACCTCCTCCCAGTTATCAGACTTTTGGCCAGATGGAAATATTCAGCCTCTCATCAGGCAACCTAATACTAATGCTACACCAGTTATTTTTGCACAAAATGCCAGAGATCAGGTTGTAGTTTTCAATTCCACAGAATCCCCAGCCTTGGAGACAAGTTCTGGCAATATTTATTCATTTACTTTTGATAACCGTGTAAAGAAAAGCATTGGGCCACATGGCCCTTTTATAGGCTTGACCTGGTGAGAGTCAAAGATACTCAAACAATTATCACAATACAACAAGACAGTCACAATATGGTAAAAAGCCAAAAACGCATAAGCATGAATAATAACACATAACTCAGACTAATTCCAAAGATTAAAACATACATTGACATAAACGATTCAGATAAAAGTGACATTTAGAACATGGAAAGCATATCTGAGAATATTACCTTACGTACAGTATGTGCAATTGCATCTGGTCTTGGAATACAATACTTTTTTCAATGATGTCTTGAAGAGATTTAGGTTCTGAGCATTACGCATATCATCAGGCAATTTGTTCCATGCTTGTATTGCATTCTGTTTAAAATATTTTTAATTTTTAGTGGTTTTACAAGGTGGAACTACCAAATAAAAATAGAATTTTGTGACCTCAGTAAACTTGAAGAGGTTCTTTGTGTAAAAAAGTTTAACATTGGGTTGTATTTAGCACAGTAAATGGAATCATAGACAAAGCATGACATTTGCAAAGTGTCACTATGTTCTAGAGATAACCACCACAACCTGTTATACAGGCTGCAGTGATATTCCCTGAATCTAGCCCTTAAGGCAAATCTGAATATAGTATTAAAAAGACTATTTCTCTGTTGCCTAATTTTGTCAGTTGTACCTCCCCAGATCAAACTCCCATAATCCAGTATGGGCATCAAACAAGTTAGTGCAATAGTTCTCCTAGTGTCATCTGTAAGGTAGTCAATTACAGCGTAAAGAGCACCTATTTTCTTGTGTAGTTGTTTTGTTATGTTACTGATGTGAGTTTAAAAACGTAAATTATTATCTAAAGTCACACCTAAATATTTAAAATCAGAAACTATATCAATTTGAGTATCATCATTAGCAGTTATTGTAAAGGCTTCCTGTAACTTCTTAGATTTTATGGAAGAGCAAAGAAGCATTCCCTTAGTTTATTTCTTATTAAGCACAAGCCGATTTTCTGATAACCATCCCATTAATTTGCAGTATTCACTTCCCAGTTTTTGTTGAATCGTTTTTATAGGCAACATACAGTACAGCATCATCTGCATATAGAACCATGGAGGACAAATTGATGGTAACTCATTTATATAGATGGAAAATAACAAAGGCCTCAATATTGAACCCTGGGGAACCCCATAATCCACCTTTCTCTGTTTTGACAGTACTCTGTTAATACGGACCTGCTGCACTCTTTCCATTGAGTAACTGTGGAACAACTCCACCATGGGGTCCTCAAAGCCCAGACCCCTGAGTTTATATTCCAGTAAGGGATGGTCCATGAGATTGAAGGCTATGGTCAGATCCATGAACACTGCACCCACATACTTCCCCTCATCCATACTATCATGCAGATCGCTCATGAACCTGACTAAGGTCATCGCTGTGCCATTACCACCTGCAGAATCCATGCTGTACCGATGTTAATAAAGCCATATTTATTCAAATACTCCATAATCTGGAAGTGAAACAGCCTTTCATGTATTTTACTAATTGTGGATAATAATGATATCGGTCAATAGTTAGTTGGTAAGTTAGTTTGACAACCTTTAAAAATTGGAAATTCTATAGCTTTTTTCCAGATATTAGGGACTATTCTTGTGGATAATAATGATATCTGTTGGTAGTTAGTTGGTAAGTTAGTCTGACCACCTTTACAAATTAGGGATTCTGTAGCTTTTTTTCCAAATATTAGGGGCTATTTTTGTGTTAAATGATTTATTAAAAAGTATCTGCAAGGGATTGGCAATTCACTGGCAACATATTTTAATATTTTAGATTCCAACTGATCAGGTCCTGGCCCCTTTGATTCATCTAGCTTTTTTAATTCTGAGTAAACATTCTTCCACAAGATCTCTTTAAAATAAAATTTAGGTGCAAGGGTGTTTAATCCGAGTTATCCTGTTTCATAGGTTCATTAAATTCTTGTAAATACTCAGATTTGTAAATTTGCCATTAAGATAGCCAGCCATAGCTTTGTTATCAGTATCTTGATAATCTTTTAATAAGCTAGACATATTATTTTTATTTCTCTAAGTGAGCAAATTATTTACTCTCTACCAGAATTTTCTTTTATCTTGAAAGGTGGTGACCTGTTCATTTTTATAGTAATAGACTTCAGCTTTTTTATTTCTCTTTTACATTCATTTCTTAATTGCCTGAAGTGATTCCAGCCCCTTTCAAGTCAAGTTCTCCTACAGAGCAAACTACCGGCATCCCTATCTTTTATTAATTTTAATAGTTTATTACTTATCCATTTATTGCGTGTCCCCTTATTCTTTGGAACTCTATTTTTTATTGCATCTAAGTTCTCCAGAAAAATATCAACAACCTTATTTATGTCATTAATTTTTAACAGTTGGTTCCAATTAACTTGTGACAAATCTTGTTTTATTTCAGACAATTTGTTTTATTTTAACACCCTATTCTCCACCATGTTATTTTTGCCCTGGGTCTTTTATTGCTCCAAATGCAATAAATAGGAAGATGATCACTAATGACATCTGTTAATACCCCCAGAAGCACTATTATTGTTTGTTTGTTTTTATTTTTAACCAGGAGGTAACTGGGACCAGCCCTTTTTCAGTTATGCCTGACATAAATACATACAATATACTAATATACAAAAGACTTAAGATTACACATACAGCATAAAATGTTCTGGGTACTTCATATAAAACAGTTACATTTGATATTCTTGTTAAGATGTTCAAAAAGCAAAGCTTGAAATTGATTAACATTCTCTGTAACTTTAACTGTGCTAGAAAAAATGTTTAGTGATGTTGAGGCATAGTAAGAAAAAGAATGATTACAAATCTTCAATTTTACCAGAGGTGAACAAAAAAGAGTATCTGACTGCATTCTGGTTGTATATGAACTTTTACATTGAATGAATTTGTTACATAAACCACATGATATTGAGTTTTTATATAAAAAAAAGCAAATATTGCAGCCAAATAATCAATGTTTTGTAAGGGAGGAAAAATATTCATCTGATTGTACAAATGACAATGATGCATCCATGGTGGGGCCCTCAAACCAAATCTGCAAATGCTATTAGGAATAAGTTGATATCTGTTACCAAATAACCTATCCTGGTTTACAGAAAGAACTGCCCCATATTCCAATATTGGTAACAACATTTGTTTTGCTATAATCATGCGGGCCTCGTCTGTCAAGAAATTGATGTTCCTATATAGGAAACCTAACTTTTGGTGAATCTTTTTACCTATGTTCACCAGATGACCCATAAAACTTAATGCTGGGTCTAGGTTTATCCCTAAGTATTTAACCAGTTGAACTCTTGAAATATCTACACCACCAGTCCCGCTGACAAACAGGTCTCCCTCATCCCGGGCCAACCTCTGCGATGTACCAAACAAAATCACATTTGTTTTCTTCTCATTCAACCTCAATTTATTTTGAACTATTCACTTTACAAGTTTATTATAATATCCTGTAATGACCTTTGGATATCAGTAATTGAGTGGCCCGAACTGAGGAAGACCATATCATCTGCGTACTGTATACACTCCATTTCGACGAGTGCCTTGGAAAAGTCATTCACAAAAATAGAAAACAGCAGAGGGCCCAACACAGATCCCTGCAGAATGTCCGACCTCACTTGCAGAGATTCTGACAGACAGTCTCCAATCCTAACCATTTGTACTCTGCCACCTAGTTAGCTCCTAAACCATTCCAAGCCAGTTCCCATTACTCCACAAAAGCTAAGCTTCCTCAATGATATTTGATGGTCGACAACGTTGAAGGCCCTGGTCAGGTTGACAAACACCACACCAGTCATCCTCCCTCAATCACAGGCATCAAGCATGGTGCCTGACAACCCATCCGGGACCATTAGTGTGCCATAACCCCATCTAAATCCGTGCTGTTGTTCAGGTAGCAACCCCTTGGAGTCCAAATGAGATACTAATTGTTTGTAGACACATTTCTTTAACAACTTTCCTAAGGTGGGCAACAAGGATATATGTCTATAGTTTTTAACATTTGTCCTGTCCCCTGATTTAAAAATTGGCACTATTATTGATTATTTCCATATCCTGAGGACAATGCCCCTAGAGATGGAAAGATTAAACAGATATGTTATAGGACCAGCAATCTCTACTGCTGCTGATTTCAATATTTTTGGAGGGAGCAAGTCAGACCCTCCACCCTTCTTTTCATCCAGGGCCAATAAAAGACTCAGCACATCCTTCTGAGGCATCATAACAAATTTAAAATCATCACCCATCTTTCCCTTACATTGTATTTCCTGCTGATCAAGGAAATCTAGAATCCTTTGTACTATCAACCAGAGCTTCTCCTGTTTGACTTATTAAAAACCTATTAATAAACGGAGCTATTTCTTTCTGTTCAGTTTTAAGTTGATCACCTTCAATCAAGCAGTTAATCTCTTTACTTTGCTTTGGGTTAAAAATACTTTTAAATAAGAACCAGAATTGTCGTGGTTTCTTTAAGTCTTTCAGTCTTTCAGTTGTTGCTCCTAAAAATACTTCGATTTGGCCTGTATTAACTCTTTCTTTATCTGATTCTGTCATTGTTTATGACCAATTAAATGTTTGTATCCCCTGATATCAAATACAATTTCTTCATTTTGTCCCTCAATTTCATTTGTTGTCACAAGTCCTTATTAAGCCAGGGCGAATATTTTCCCATGACTCTTTGTGTTATTTTTGATGTATTCTGTTCTATTAAAGTTAATAGTGTCCTGGTTAACCAATCTACTGCCAAATCTGGATGATCAAATTGTTCTGTTTTCTTTGATTCTACTTTCCCTAAAGCAGACTTGAATTTGTTCTCATCCAACTTACCAACACTTTTCCTTTTAAGCGGATTCAAAACAATCTTCTTTCATATGTTTTCTTATACACATCAGAAGACAATGATCTGAAATTGAATCCGTTAGGACCTCCCATTTCATTATCTTATCAGGTCAATTTGAAATCAATCAATCAATTATTGTATGTTTCTCTGTTTTGTAATTAAAATGCGTTGGACTAGTCACTAGCTGATTAAGTCTGTATGTGGTCAGTCTATTTTTATAATCTGCTTTCCCTTGACTTGTCCAGTCCAGATTCTGGTTTCCCACCATTATATGTTCCCTCCTAATGTTATGGAGTGAGACCAGATGCTGGAATAATTTTAACTTGTTATCCATACATTCTGGTGGTCGATAGAAGCAGGTAGTGTATAAATACTTACCCTCTGGGCCCCCAAATGTCAACTTTGTTGTTATATAATCTGTTTGATCCATAAATGGTCATTTTTTACCTCCTGAACCACAAACCTGTATTTAATATATAATAAAACTCTCCCCCTTTCTTCTTCCTTAACATGTCTTGTCTAAATATTCTATACCCACTTATTTGCAATTGCACATCACCTACTTAAAGGCTTCAACCATGTTTCACTCAGACCAATTATGTCTTGTCCCTCACTTGAAATACAAGCCTCTAGCTCAGTAAAATGAGCCTGCAGACTCTGAATATTCAAGTGAATGATAGTTAATCCTTTTTAGCCACGCAATCCACCTCCTCTGTCTACCAAATTTCCTACTAAAGGACACAAGAGGCTTGGGTTGAGTTCTACATCCCCTGCCAAGACCAGCAGGAGACATAGAAATAACTTATTTAAAACTTGGGGGTGAAGTCCCTATTAACCTTCTTTTAATGACCCCAGTTTTAGTACTAACCACCTCTGAAACAATTGCAGAAAAATAAACTGATGATATTAGAGTTAAAAACGTACAAATGTCTTCCCAATCAACATGGTTATAGTTACAAATCTGGTTTCTGTGTAGCACACTCATGACTTCAGTGTCCTTCCTTAGACACCATTGTTCACCTGAAAGTTTGTGTCTTTCAGTAAGTGTTGTAATACAATATCCACTCCACAATAAAATATTTCCTATCAGTAAAACTAAGTGCTACCCATTGCTGTACTCTAGATATCACTATTTTAATACTTTGAATTCAAACCTTGAACTTTTGTTTTATTTACACAGCCTCCCAGCAGACTCCCTCAGCAGACTCATGCAGGTGACTCATGCCACTCCTGAATGACACATTGTTCACTAAAACCCAATCTATAAGTGTTAGCAGTTTTGTTTTACAATTTAGTCTTGTTCCTTTGGTAATTATTTGTTCTACGTTAACTTTTTGTAACAGTTTCTTATATTTGTTGACCTTATTCCCTAATCAATTTAAATTAAGATTTCCCATTAATATCAACTCTTCATTTTTGAGT
Source organism: Neoceratodus forsteri (assembly GCA_016271365.2). NCBI lineage: Eukaryota > Metazoa > Chordata > Ceratodontiformes > Ceratodontidae > Neoceratodus > Neoceratodus forsteri. The sequence continues at coordinate 988,582,027 of CM028131.1, read as the reverse complement.
TTTTCAGCCTCATTAATTAGATCTTCTAGACCTTGTTCCTTAGAATTCAGAGGGTTGTATATATATCCCAAAATTAGAGTCTTTGTTTTCCCTAATATTAGTTCAATAAACAAATATTTACATCCAGAATCAAGACATGGAGAGGATATTTTCCTTACCTCAAGATGTTCTTTGTAATACATTAAGTCCCCACCTTTTTTCCATAATAGATTTTTTTGCAACTGGCTATAACCTGTAATTAGTGTTAAACTGTTATCATGTCTGAGTTTCAGCCATGACTTCATTATTAACATCAAGTTAGGGTCATGAGCCGAAACCCAGGCTTCTAATTCCTGTTTCTTTGGTAATATACTGCACATATTCAAATGTGCCGGTCTTAGTCACAGGGTATTAAACAAATTGGCAGCTACATCATTGTCTTGGGGCCAGGATTCTCCTCAACATCTCCCAATTCAAGCAGTTGCTTGAAACTAAGATGTACTGGGAAAAGGTTCACTTTCAACGAAATTAAATGATCACCCAGTCTTCTTGTTTCCCATTTTTCTAATAAACCAAGGAACACCTGGCCTACTTCAATTACATACTTGTCAAGTGTCATCTCCAATTGTAGCTTGTTATTATAAATATCATCTTTGTCAACCCAATTTATATTTTACACTGCTATGTCTAATGAACACAACAAAGCAGCATATATTGCAAAGCAGGATATACCCTTTTGCTGCATCATTTGTAGTGCCACACAATTGTAAAAAGGGAAAAAAAACAACAAATGGGAATAGAAATCAGGTGCACCAAAATTTGGGTCAGCTATACACTATAAATCAAATCAGGAAGGCAGTATAGCGAAGTGGTTTAAGGCTCTGGGCTACAAATGTGGAGACCTGGGTTTGAATCCCAGAGCCCCCACTTATGTACCGTGTGACCCTAAGCAAGTCACTTAACTTTCCTTTGCTCCCAGGTAGCACCTGTATACAAGTTTTCAGCTTAGTGTGCCAATCCTGGTTAAACAATTGGGGGAAAAAAGGAACAAAAAGTGGCTAAGGGCCAATCAAGATGATTGTATTAGAAAGTAGTTATATATTTAATTTATAGGCTAGTGAGACATTTCATATATGGAGGCGTTAATTGATATCATTAAATATAGTTTTATTTTTTTTTATAAGGTGCAGTAAGGTCTATCCCAATTGTTTTGATGTTACACAAAATTATAAATAACTGTTAGAGGGGAGTCCCCTATAAAGCACACTATATGAAGAGAAAGATTTTTGTAAAACTTAGATATCAGTTAAATAACTGTATGCTGTGCAGTTAAATTAAAAACATCATGTAAAATGCTTAGCATTTTTGGCTAATAAAACAATTCAAGTATTGAATTCAAAATTCAAAATGAAACTAATTCAGATCAGTCCTAACCGGTACTTAAAAAAGTCCATGCAAAGTTTGTCTTTTTACTTATCGAGTGATGCTACTCATGCTTGCACTGTGCACGGCACAAGCTTATTTAAGGGTCTGCTCCTCCTCCTCCTCCTCTGCTGATGCTCTCCACTGAACTCCTCCTTTACCTGTTTTCACTTGACCAGCAGTAGATTTCAATTACTGGTACACCAGGGCTCAGCTAGAGCACAGAGTGGGAGCATTGGCACAGTGTTTGTTCTCAGGTACAAGTCAGGCAGATGGAATTGCTGACAGGAACAGACTTTAGTGCAGCGTACCTGTGGAGTCTTCAGCATGGCATGAGTGTTTTATGTGGGTCCCCCCCCCGCTGATGCTCTCTACTGAATTCCTCCTTTGCCTGTTTGCACTGGACCGGCAGTAGATTTCAATTACTGGTACAATGGAGCCCAGTTAGAGCACAGAGGGGGAGCATTGGCACAGTGTTGGTGTTCAGGTACAAATCAGGCAGATTGAATCACTGACAGGAACAGTCTTTAGTGCAGTGTACCTTTGAGCCTTCAGGGCAGCACAAGGCTTTTATGTGGGTCTGCCCCACCTCCTCTGCTGATGCTCTCCACTGAACACCTCCTTCACTTGTTTTCACCAGACAGGTGGTAGATTTCAATTACCGGTACACCAGGGCTCAGCTAGTTGACTTTAGCAGGTACCAAGTAGAACACAGAGGGGAAGCATTTACACATTGTTGGTTTTCAGGTACAAATCACGTAGATAGAATCACTGACAAGAGCAGCCTTTAGTATATCACCTTACTCGGTGAAATTTTTAAATTCAACATCAGAGATCTCTGGTTCTGATTCTACCACTGTGCCTAATCCTAGTAGTTTGATTACTAAACCTAACTTAATTAACAGTAACCTCACAGTAAACGTAACTCAAGCAGTTAACCTGACTACCCCTATTATACCTCAGACAACACCCCTATATGGTGCCGAAGATGCATTCTTTACAGGCTCCACATTTGAAAAAGAAGTGTTGTTTCGGGTTCATACCTCTCAACTGTTCCTGATTTTAAGGGACGTCCCTGATTTTGCCTCAGAATTTTACTCTATCCCTCCTAAAAACTGTGTTTCCATGACCAAACAGTGGGAGTTGTAAGCACAAAATAATGTCAGACATTAAAGTTACAGACTTGTTCTTCCTTAGAAAATGCATTTTATACTATGCCCCTTATTCTACAAGCTGTCTGAGTTGATATCTCCAATTTTGAAGATGTGTCCCTGATTTTAGTCCCTTGTCCTTGATTTTTTTAAGCCTTGTCCCCAATTTATGAGGCAGGAGGTTAAGAGGTATGCTGGGGTTAGTTCCATTCAAAAAACTTTGGGTCTGCTATCTGAGGCTGTAGCTGGTATTAACTCAAAGTAAGATGCCTTAACTATTAGAACTGAAGAGGTGGAATCTTGTGTCAGTGTGACTGAAGACACTCTTAATCCCATGCAAAAAAACTATTCCCTTCATACAGCCCAGCTTAAAGCACCTACAAAAAAGTGTAGGAACAAGGAGAACATTCTCATAAGGGTAACTTAAAACTTGGGCAGAAACCAGAGAGAGTTGAAGGTACCCAGTACCATATTTTAAAGAATGTTTGACTATCGCTGCTAGCTGTATTTATCTGGATCAGAAAATACAACCTTGACCGAGCCCATAGAAGCTCAGAATCTAAGTGCTCAGCCAATTCTAGCCATCCTCATTTTGTCTATGTCAAGTCACATTATTTCCAGGACAGAGAACCATTATAGTGTAAAACCTGTACAGAAAAAGGGTTAACTACAAAAAACATGAAATTTCAAATATTTCCTGACTTTAGTTCAGAAACCATGAATGATAGAAAAACATTTGACCCATCTGTGAAGTTACTCTTGAGAAAAGGGAATTAAATATGCCCTTCCTCCTCCTGCTAAACCTTATTTTTTTTGGCAGGTCCAAATGAGACATTTTACTGACCCAAAATAAGCTGAAGCAGTGCTTCATGATAAATCTCTTCATGAAAATTCATCTGGTTCCTCAACTAAAATCTTGGAAGACTTGTTGGAACCGGTAACAGTTCCTGACTTTACTAGTCCTTAACAAGTACTGCAACTTAAAAATCTATTTGCCTCATTGTTATTAAATACGGGGGCCCATCAAAGATGTGACACCAAAGTCATAGAATGACCTTTATACATCTTATTTGGTTTCTAATAAGATTGTGGCTTTTGAGGGGGGAGGGAGATAGGAAAAGGAGAGGGGAAAAAAGAAGTGCTGGTTGACAGTGGAATACTATAAATACAAAGTCAGACGGTTAAAGATTAGAAAATTCGTGTTGAAAGTATTTGAGGGACTTAGGTAGACATAGGAATATTTTATGATAGTAAGATATAAGTTCTTGATTTACCTCTATTTTCTCATTTATAGATTGTTCTAGACTCTTTTTCTATCTATTCTCTAAGTTTCTGGTGCAAGGGACAGTGGTGGTGCCAGACCACACATCAGCTCTATCTAGTCTATCTGCTATATTCCATGAATGGAGGGCTCAACCTGGCTCTCTTCACTCATGAGGTAAGTGGGTGTAACTTAGACTGTCTTTTGTTGATGTAATAGAGGTTGGGGGGAAGGGGACATGGGGATTGGAGTAGTTTTTTGGGGGAAAGATTTCGGGGAAGTTTTACAGTTGGGGGTTATAATTAATTTAGATGTTAAACTTAAAGATGTTTCCTTTCTATTTTGAGGGGTAGGAGGGGTTTCTGTTATCATTATGGTGAACAGCAAGAGAGACAGGTTTATATATCTATATAGGTTTCAGTTTAATTTGGGTCTCTAATTGGTACTATAGAGTTCAAGGAGACAGTTCTGTTCAGAAGGACAAATATGCTACAATGGATTTTAAAATCTCTTGCTGCGTTGCCTGGGACACACATGGTTATTTAGGGCAGCTAGGAACTCCAGACCCTCCCCGCCTGTACTGCATCTCCACCGGATGCCTCCCTTGCCTCTACAGCTACTGGAGCTCACTTGCTGCACTACCTGGGGCACAAGGTCACTAGGTCAGCTAAGGACTCTGGGCTCTCTCTGCCTGCACTACCTGTCCACCAGATGCCTCCCTTGCCTCTACAGCTACCAAAGCTCACTTGTTGTGCTGCCTGGGACACACACAGTCATTGATGGCAGCTAGAAACTCTGGACCCTCGCCGCCTGCACTACCTCCCCACCGGACATCTCACTTGTCTCTACAGGTTTCTCTTCAATCCTTTGGTTGTGCTTACATTGCCATCTTTGTAGCAGAGCATGTGGCCCCCTGGAGGAGTCAGCCAAACAGTTCAGTTTTATTTTTACTTGCAGTTTGTGTGCCTCTGTATCTGTATTCTAGGCCATTTTTAAGTTTTTCTTTAAGATCAGTTTGCCTCTGTACATGTAACATAGTAACATAGTAATTGATGGCAGATAAGGACTGCTTGGCCCACTTAGTCTGCCCATTTTCTCTGCCTGCCTCAGTGGCAGCTGACTCTACTTGTCCATTGACTTTTCCACCCCTAGGGTTCTCTTGTGCCTAACCTAGGCATATTTAAATCCCCCCACTGTGCTTGCTCGCTCCCACCACTGCCTGCGGTAGGCTATTACAAGCATCCACTACCGTTTTGTGAAGGAAAACGTCCTCAGATTCCCCTTTATCCTGCCCCCTCCAATCTCAAATCGTGCCCCCTCATCTGTGTACAACTCCTGTACTGAAAGATGTCACCCACCTGCACTTTGTTCAAGCCCTGAAGATACTTGAAGGTTTCTATCATGTCTCCCTGTTCCCGCCTGTCTTCTAGTGTATACATATTGAGGTCTTTCAATCTCTCCTCATATGTCTCCTGGTACAAGCCCTGCACCATCTTAGTTGTCCTTCTCTGGACTGCCTCCACCCTGTCTATGTCGTTGTGAAGATGCGACCTCCAGAACTGTACACTATACTCCAGGTGAGGCCTCACCAGTGTTTTGTACAGTGGTATCACCACCTCCCTTCTTCTACTAGTGAAACCCTTTCCTATACTCCTTATGATCCCACTGCCCCCCCTCCCCCACTGCCCTGTTACACAGTTTGGCCACCTTTAGGTCATCTGAGATGATTATCCCTAAAACCCTTTCCTCCATCATGACTGTCATTTTCTGCCCCCATCCTGTAACTCTCCACAGGGTTTCTGTGTCCCAGGCACATGATTTTGCACCTTTGCATTAAATTCTAATTGCCATGCTTTGGACCATTCTTCTAGCTTTCCCAGGTCCCTTCGCATTCTATCAACCCCTTACAGTGTGTTTACTCTGTTGCAGATCTTGGTATCATCTGCAAACAGGCAAACCTTCCCCTCCAGCCCTTCAGCAATGTCACTAATAGAGACATTGAAAAGAACTGGCCACAGGACTGATCCTTGAGGCATCCCACTGGTCACCCTTCTGTCCTCAAACTTGATCCCATTTATCAAAATCCTCTGTTTTCTGTACCTCAACCAGTTTCTAACCCAGTTCTCCACTTTGTGGCCTACCCCCAGGCTACCTAATTTATTAACCAGTCTTCTGTATGGAACGGTGTTAAAGGCCTTGCTAAAATCAAGGTTAGAGATTAAGAGAATTTAAATTCCACCAGTGAAGTGAACACGAAGTGGGCACTTTGCATTGCCACTCCTCTATGTGGAGTGGACAATACAAAGTGCCCACTCCACCTTGTCATTACCACTTCGAGTTAAGGCAGAATGGCAATGCGAAGTAAGGTGAACTCATTGTTTTTAATAGACTTTGAGTTCCTCATTATGACTCTAAATGATCCACTTGGTGTTTCAAATTTGTCAACACCCCCACACATCACATGGCTTACAGTACTTTAAGTCACATCCTCTTTAGCTAGGCAGGAAGGAAGAGAGTCATACAAGCAGACACTTTTACTTTCTCCTGTGCAGACGGAGAGAGAGCAGTGTGTTTTGTGACTGCTGATACTTTGAGATCAAAGCGAGGAGGAGATTTAAACTTTGATTTAGACCTAACAGCTTTTTTAAAAGCTACATTTTTTTTCTTTTCTGTACTCTTTTTTACTTAATTTGTTCTTTCTGTAAATTTTGTTTTTCTTACCTTTATAAGTAGTTAATTGTTTGTCTGTGTCTGTGTGTCAGTGTGAGTGTTGTGTGACAGTGTGATTAGTGATTGCTCAGACTGAGGGAGCTCAGTAGGAGAGATGGACCAGGGTGAGGGAATGTCTAGGGTGGGGGCAGCTCTGGGAGATCATGGTAGTGTTACGTGTCATACCGTGCGCATGGGTTGGGGGCATGGGTGCCCATTCCTGTTGGACCACTCGAAACTTGTGAGTGTCCTCCCCGGTAGCAGGACCAGCACCACCTCCTGTCCTGACTCTGAGGCAGTTGAACCACCACCACCAGGTCCAGCACCAGGTCCTCTGGAGCAAGATGTGCCTGTTCTTCTGGGCCCAGGTGTGGATCCCATCCCTGTTCAGCACCGTGACCAGCCAGCAGCCAGTTCATCTGGCCCTCCCCTGCTTGTGCCTGGTCCTCCCTGCACCTCTGTTGTTTGGCAGTTTTTTGACTGTGTCGGGGGGAACAGCAGTGTTGTCAAGTGCCGCCTATGTGAGGTGGAGGTTCGCCGTGGCCCCCAGGGAACTCACTTGGGGACTGGGGGCCAGCATGCCCATATGCTCAATCACCACCAGTTGTAGTAGCAGGCTGCCACAGAACGGACCATGCCTGCACCTGCTCGCCGTTCTGTGGCAGAGGATGCAGCTATGCATGGCGGCATCCCTAAGAAGAGGAGGGCCACATCAGCACCTGCTGCTCCACCAGCAACCCCATCCCCATCACTACCACCAGCAGGTCAGCCTGTAGAACATGTGGACCCCAGAGAACTGTGTGTAACACAGGCTGACTTGGCAATTCTCTGGAGTGCTGTTGAGGAGAACAACGAGAGGGTGAATGCTGTGGAGCAGCGGCTGGATCACATAGAGGGACATCAATTGCAAATTATGTCCATGCTGGAACTGCTACTGGATCACCATGGGATCCCAAATTAGTTTTTTTTCCTCACACCATGTGCCCCCCACTCCTTCCTTGCTGTGTTGTAAAATGTATTCCTCCACCATCCCTGACCCTTGTATGTAATTATACCCTTTCTTTGTTGTCTTCCGTATGTGTGACACTTTATATTCTGAGCAGTGCAAGTATACTGTGCTAAACTGCATGTGTGCAGTCAGTCTTCTTTCCAGTCTGTGTATGTTCCTGCAGACACTGTCCAACTCCCTGACTTAAAAACACTTAATGAGTACAATGGTGGGATGGTGAAGCCTGGAGAGATGCTACAAACCAAGCTTACAATACATCCAAGTAACTAGTAAAAAAATTAATGTTGTGATTTGTGACATAATCGTAAATCATGATCTGTGACTGCATTTGTTGACTGTGATGATGAAGAAACGCGAATGCCTACGGCTGTACTTCCCCAACCCTGATGAGGTGTGGCACAAAACTCCCCGACTTAAAAACACTCATTAATGAGTACAATGGTGGGATGGTGAAGCATGGAGAAATACTACAAAACAGACTTACAATACATCCAGGTAACTAGTAAAAAAAATTAATGTTGTGATTAGTGACGTGATCATAAATTGTGATTTGTGACTACATTTGTGACTGTGATGATGAAGAAATGCGAATGCCTTCGGCTGTAGTTCCCCGACCCAGATGAGGTGTGGCACAAAACTCCCCGACTTAAAAAGCACTCATTAATGAGTACAATGGTGGGGTGGTGAAGCATGGAGAGATATTGCAAAACAGGCTTACAATACATCCAAGTAACTAGTGAAACAATTAATGTTGTGATTCGTGGCGCGATCGTAAATCGTGATTTGTGACTGCATTTGTGACCATGATGATGAAGAAAGTGATTTGCATCACGAGTGACCTGTGATGATGGTCCTGACTTAAAACGCATATTAATGAGTACAATGTTCATGCAGAATTATGCACCACACTCGTCCAGTACTCTGAAGGGAAACCAAAGAAACAACTGTGACTTAAGTTAGAGATGGAGATTGGGCCCTAAACAGATGCAAATGCACAGAAAGATTAAGATTGCGCTGCACACTGAAGAGATGCAGATGAAAGGCACAACACCTAACCAGTGCTCACCATCAGAAATTCAAATCTGGGAAAGAATACCTTTGCTGGTTGGGGTGGGCCAGTGGGGGCAGTGTACTGCACTGCTGCAATAACAGTCACTAGTACTAGTACCAGTAAAAATACCACAAAGAAGTACAAAATTACACAGCCGCAGGGATAGCAGGTTCACATTGCTGAAATTATGTGGCACAATAAAAGGTGTCTGATTTGATGACACGAGTCACACACATACTCACACACACACTAAGTAATGCATAGCAAATTGAAAACTTCAGTAATATAACCACATATTTTAAACAAACTAAATTATGCACTGCTGCCACAACAATCAGCAAAAATGGCAAGAATTATTGAAAATATTACTGTGTGTACATTAACACAGTTATACAAAAAAAACATCACAAAACAGAAAGCACTGTCTTTTTCTCCAAGTTAATCTACCTACACCACAGATATGCCCCTCCCCAAAGCACACTTCCACTGTCTCTCAGTACACAGACTGAATGTTGTACATTAACATTCAAAATCCACACACAAACAATAAAAGCTCGATGATATGAGCACAGGAGGGTTTCCTATAATCGATGAACTAAAGTTTTAGCAAAAAAAAAATGACTCAAAAAGGCTTTTTTAACAGCTTTTAGAAGGTTTGAATCATAGAGAGCTCTCAGAGCAGATTGTCTCCTACAGCTTCCTACACACACTACCCCAAACTGAGGCTGTGCAGAACAAGCTAGAGCCCATGTGACCTGAAATTTGCCTTTGGAGCTTAAAAACAAGGCGAAGTGAAGCGAAGTACGTTGTTTTCAATGTACTTTGCCTTAAGAATTGGTGGAGTAGTGGTTTGGGAAGGCAGAGTAATGCAAAAGTCATTGTTTTCAATGGGCTTGTGATTACCATTTTCACATAACGTGCCTCCGCTTCACATTGCGGGCACTCCGTAATTGCCTTCACTCCACGAATCCACTATGCGGAGCGAATTGGGGCCACTTCACCCATCTCTAATCGAGGTAGGTGGTATCCACTGTTCCCCCTGATCCACCTCCTTCGTCACCCAGTCAAAAAAGTCAATCAGATTTGTTTGACATGAGCTTCCTGCTGTGAAACCATGCTGCCTTGGATCCTGTGTTCCACTGATTTCCAAGTGTTCCACAATCCTTTCCTTAAGTAGTGCCTCCATAATCTTGCCCACTACTGAGGTGAGGCTTACTGGCCTATAGTTTCCTGCTTCCTCCCTGTTTCCACTCATGTGAAGAGGCACTACATGTGCCCTCTTCCAGTCCTCCGGAACCACTCCTGTATTGAGTGACTCTCTAAACAGGGCTGCCAGAGGTGCTGCTAGCACCATCCATACTTCCTTTAATATCCTGGCGTGTATACCATCTAGTCCAATTGCTTTGTCCTCCTTCAGTTCTTGAGAGTTCTTCCAGGACTCTTCCCGCTCTCTTCTGTAAATGGACTGGTGTTTACCTCTCTCCTTCCCCTCATTGTTTCTGCTGCCCAGTTGTGGTCCCTGTCCCTCCTCCTCTTCAGTGAATACTGAACAAAAGTATTCATTCAGTAGCAATGCCTTTTCCAGGTCACCCTCCACACACCCCCTTCCTCCTTCCTCCTTTCTGAGTCTTACAATCCCTCCCCTGGCTTTTCTTCTTTTGCTAATGTAGCTATAGAAGGTCTTGTCCCCTTTCTTTAGCGTCTGTGCTAATATTTCCTCAGTTTGTGCTTTCACTCTTCTAACAGCATTTCATGCTTCCTTCTGTCTCTCTAGGTACACTGCCCTGTCCTCATTCTTCCATATCCCTTTATATTTACTGAAAGACATCTTTTTTACTCCTTACCTCTGTCTGCCACCTTCTTTGAGAACCATAGTGGTTTCTTCCTTTTTTTGCCCCTGTTACTCTGACTAATGCACTGATTTGTAACCTCTGCTATTGCTCATTTTAGATATGCCCACACTCCACCTCCACCCCTCCTCCTGCCTTTCTTACCAGGGCTTCTTTGATCCCTCTCCACATCCTGGTAAAGTCTGCCCTTCTGAAATCTAGGACCTTTGTCTTTGTGCGGCTCACCTGTGATGCTGTAGCAATATTAAACCACACTGTATGATGGTCACTGGACCCTAGTTGACCATCCACTTGGACTTCCATGATCCTGTCCCCATTGGTCAGTACCAGGTCCAGAATCACCTAGCCCCTGGTAGGCTCCCACACCAACTGCCTGAGACCTGTGCTCTGGAAGGATTCCATAATGTCTCAGCTCCTGGTTGAGGCAGCCACTGGGATGGTCCAGTACATCTGGCATGTTGAAATTGCCCATCAGCAGTACCTCCCCCTTTTGCCAACATCCCATGTATTTCCTCCACTATTTCCCTAGCTATCTCTTTCCCTTGTGCTGGAGGCCTGTAGATCACTCTTGTGTGAACTGGTGTGCCTTTAGCTGGCACAAGGGTGACCCACAGTGCCTCAGCCTCCCTCTGTCTACCTTGTACTGCCATTGCTTTGATACCCTCCCCGATGTAAAGGGCCCCCTTTTCACTCTCCTTATCCCTCTTGAACAGAGCGTACCATGGTAAAGTTACCTTCTGGTCATGGTTTCCAGTGTACTATGTTTTGATAATTGCCACTATGTCCAAGCTTACTTCGGCCATCATGGCCGCTGAGTCTGGGGTCTCATTTCCCATACTACGAGTGTTTGTATGCATGGCAGTCCATGTTTCTCTGCTTGCCCCCTTTTTATTTCCACTTCTACCTTCCCGTCCCCCTTTTCCAACACTTTTATTGTTATTTTGCTGCCCTCTTCCTCTGCCATACCCCTTGTACTGACCCCAGGAATATCTGCTAACAACTTTTGCTCCTGTTCCACTCTTTTAGTCTCCCTAATCTTTGGGGGTGGGCTGCTTAAGTCACCCTGTTTCCAACTGTATTTTTAGCCATTTATCAAGTTTGCATTCAGATCATTGCAATACATGTTCTTTGGTGTTCCCGGGCTTTGAACCTGCTACCTGTGCACTCAGTATGAATTAATTTAGTGCCAGGATGTTTACTGCTTACACTGTTCTATCCACTATGTCCTGTAATTAATTTAGTATTAGTTTAGCAGTGTTTTACTGTGGTCCAGCATTTCATCTCTATCCTTTATGCAGATGTTTTTCTAGCAGGCACCTAGGGTCCTATAGAGCACATTTATTTCAGGCTGTGATTTTACTTACATAGGACCACAGACTGCTATATGGTCTTAGCAGATCCCATCCCCCCTCGCCCCACTCAGGTTACATGATTTGCCCTCCTGCTACCCCCGACTTCCCTCATAACAATCCCTACTTATTTTTCTTTCCCCAGCTACTGGAGCTCACTTGCTGCACTGCCTGGGACACACAGGGTCATTGAGGGCAGCTAGAAACTCTGGACCCACTCTGCCTGTACTACCTCCCCACCAGATGCCTCCCTTACCTCTACAGCTACTGGAACTCACTTGCTGTGCTGCTTGGGACACACATGGTCTTTGATGGCAGCTAGGAACTCCAGACCCTCCCCAGCTGCACTACCTCCCCATCGGATGCTTCCCTTGCCTCTACAGGTATTACTTCAATCTTCTGGTTGGGCATACAGCTCCATCTTTGCAGCGGATCATGTGGCCCCATGGAGGAGTCGGCCAAGCAGTTCTGATTGATTTTTGCTAGCTGTTTATGTCCCTCTGTACTTGTATTCTAGCCCTTTTTCAAGTTTTGCTTTAAGATTAGTTTGCCTCTGTACATGTATTTTATGCCTTTTATCAAGTTTGCTTTCAGATCATTGTAATATTTGTTTGGTGGTGTTTCCGGGCTTTGAACCTGCTACCTATGCACTCAGCATGAATTTATTTAGTGGCAGGATGTTTACTGCTTACACTGTTCTACCCACTATGTCCTGTAATTAATTTAGTTTGAGTTTAGTAGTGTTTTACTGTGCTCCAGCATTTCATCTCGTTCCTTTATGCAGATGTTTTTCTAGCAGGTAACTAGGGTCCTACAGAGCACATTTGTTTCAGGCTGTGATTTTACTTACATAGGACCACAGACTGCTACCTGGTCTCAGCAGCTCCCATCCTTCCCCCCACTTAGGTTACCCTGCTTGCCCTCCTGCTACCTCTGACTCCCTTCTTAACAACCCCTTACTTATTTTTCTTTCCCCAGCTACTGGAGCTCACTTGCTGTGCTGACTGTGACACACACTGTTGTTGAGGGCAGCTAGGAACCCTGGACCCTTCCTGCCTGCACAAACTCCACACCAGATGCCTCCCTTGCCTCTACAGGTAGTACAATTCTCTGGTTAGGTGTGCAGCATCATCTTTGCAGCGGACCATGAGGCCCCCTGGAGGAGTTGGACAAACAGATCTGATTGATTTTTACTTGCAGTTTATGTGCCTCTATACCTGTATTCTAGCCAATTTTCAAGGTTAGCTTTAAGATCAGTTTGCTTCTCTGCATGTATTTTTAGCCAGTGAACAAATGTGCTTTCAGATCATTGCAATACATGTTCTATGGTGTTCCCGGGCTTTGAACCTGCTACCTGTGCACTCAGTATGAATTAATTTAGTGCCAGAATGTTTACTGCTTAGATTGTTCTACCCACTATGTCCTGTAATTAATTTAGTATTAGTTTAGCAGTGTTTTACTGTGGTCCAGCATTTCATTTCTATCCTTTATGCAGATGTTTTTCTAGTAGTCATGTAGGGTCCTACAGAGCACATTTGTTTCAGGCTGTGATTTTACTTTCATAGGACCACAGACTGCTACCTAGTGTCAGCAGCTCCCATCCCCCTCCTGCTTAGGTTACCTGACGTGCCCTCCTGCTACCTCTGATTCCCCTCTTAGCAACCCTTACTTATTTTTCTTACCCCAGCTACTGAAGCTCACCCGCTACACTGCCTGGGATACGCAGAGTCATTGAGGGCAGCTAGACACTCTGGACCCTCCCTGCCTGCACTACCTCCCCACCAGATGCTTCCCTTGCCTCTAACAGGTACTACTTCAGTCCTCTGACTGGGTGTATGGTGCCATCTTTGCAGCGGACCATATGACCCCTGGAGGAGTTGGACAAACTGTTCTGACTGATTTTTACTTGCTGTTTATGTGGCTCTGTACCCGTATTCTAGACCCTTTTCAAGTTTTGCTTTAAGTTTAATTTGCCTCTGTACATGTATTTTTAGCCTTTTATCAAATTTGCTTTCAGATCATTGCAATACATGTTCTATGGTGTTCCCAGGCTTTGAACCAGCTATCTGTGCACTCAGCATGAATCAGTTTAGTGCTAGGCTGTTTACTGCTTACACTGTTCTACCCACTATGATCTGTAATTAATTTAGTTTTGGTTTAGCAGTGTTTTACTGTGCTCCAGTGTTTCGTCTCTTTCCTTTATGCAGATGTTTTTCTAACAGGCACCTAGGGTCCTACAGAGCACAATTGTTTTAGGCTGTGATTTTATTTGCCTAGGACCGTAGACTGTTACCTGGTCTCAGCAGCTCCCATCCCCTCTCCCACCGCTCAGGTTATCTGACCCCCTGCTACCTCTGACTCCACTCTTAACAACCCTTACTCTTTTTTCTTTCCCCAGCTACTGGAGCTCACTTGTTGCACTGCCTGGGACACACACAGTCGTTGAGGCAGCTAGAAGCTCTGGACCCTCCCCACCTGATGCCTCCCTTGCCTCTACTGGTACTACTTCAATCCTCTGGTCAGGCATACGGTGCCGCACTTAGCTCACTTTCTGCCCACCCTCCCCAGTCACCCTTCCACCCAAAGCTGGCTCTGGCTTTATAGGCAATCACTGCTAGTGTGAACCCATCAGCTCACTTTCACACACCTATTTTTCCCTGTACTTGTACTATTCTCACCCCCCTCTGCTCCCTGTTATATGGTTGCTTCCTTTTCCATTGTCTCCTTCCAGAAGTGTATATAGCACCCTCTACTGACCTCATATCATGCTACTAGTCTAGAGTTAGTCTTTCTTAGGGTGGCTGTCTGCTGATTTTTGCTGTCTTCCTTAGCCCTGTTTGTTAATTCTCCTGGACTGTAGTACTGATTTGCTGGAACTTTCTGCTCAACTCACTTAATCCCTTTTCTGAACAGTGCCTTCTCTCCTTGTCATTATGTTTCCTCCCCTCATCCCTTGTCATGTGTTGCTGCATTCTGTTCTCAGTTCATCTTATCTTTGACCATGTAACCACCCCCTATTATCCTCCTCTGGAACTAGTCTGATTTATTCTGTATGACTTCCACCACTCAAACCTCCTTGTCTCTCAGGCCAGCTGTCATAATCTTACACCACTTCTGTCCCCTGGCCGATTGTATCTGATTACCAAGATCGACACTAAACAGTGCCACTTCTCTCTGCGTACCTTGCCCTTTCCCCCTTGTAAACTATGGTACCTTTGCCTCATTACCCTTATCTTGGCAGGGGATATTGAACTGAATCCTGGACCCCCTTCATACCTCACCCACTTCGACCCTCACTGGGCTGGAACCAAGGGCCTGAAAAATATACACTTTAACATATGCAGCCTACTTTGCAACCTCACTGAACATGAAGTTTGGAAGGCATTGTATAACTCTGACATATTATGTGTGTCTGAAACATGGCTAAAACCCTCCACTCCTGGCTCAGCCTGCTCTCTACAGAACTACAATTTACTGTAATGTGATCACCTCTCCTCTAAAAGGGGTGGTGGTGTAGCAATATACTTTAAATCACATATTGATCTCTCTGTTCTCCCTACCCCACACCTTTCTTACTGTGAGGCGTTGCACTTTGTCCTCCTCTTAGGAGGTACAAAACAATTAAACATCATCTGTGGCCAGCCCGTTGGTGCAGCAGTTGGATTTCCACTTGTGACACCAGCAACCTGGGTTCAGGAATGGGCCCAGGTGCTGGAGGGCCGGCCGGGGAGAGAGGGCTTGAGCATCAGATGACCGCTCGCCTTCTCTTGGGGGAGGGCGGGGAAGTGACCCTGCACTTACTGGCCCCTAGCCGAAGGCTGAGGACTGGCAAGCGTGTCCCACTAACTAGTGGGGCATGATTAAGGCTCATGATGCCTGACATTAGTGGCACACCATGTCCTGGAGAGCAAACGGGAAAAGAGCCCCGAGGCCGACTGGATGACGGTCACCAGCTCTTGCTGCTGCAAGACCTCGAGCAGTGCATGGACCATCCCAGCAGCACCTGGGTCAAGAGTTGTACTGGGCACCCCACTGGTGCCTGCCTCCTCAGAGGAGAGGGACTCACCCAGCAAAGGATTATGTCTAGGTTACCCAGGGGAGGCTGCAATATGGGATGATGGGCGTGGCTGCATCGAGGCAGTGTGGCAATGAGGGGCATAGGAAGGTCTGAAGGAGAGGCCGGCCTGGAGCTGGGGGGAGCAAAAAAAAAAATAACCCATCATCTGTGCCTACAACCCTCTGAAAGGCGGCTCTGTGTGCCTCTTTGGGCTCCTATCTCAGTCTACCACACTAGCTGGCTGAAATGAAGTCATCAACCTTGGTGACATCAGTCTTGACTGGGGTGATAAATCCATCAATAATTATGATGCTCTAATTCAGAAACATAGTCTTGACTAATTTATTACTGACCCGACTACAATTTCTGTGACCTGTGGCTCTCATACCTTAATAAACTGGGTTCTGACCCATAGAATCTGTGGTGCTGGTATCCTCTTGGATGCTATTGTGGATCACTCCCCTGTTTACTGTATTTGGTGGGTTCATTCCCCTTCTAGCTCCCCTCAGGTACTCTCATTTTGGGATTTTTCCAAACGAAACCCTGTTGCCTTCCTTGATGACCTATCCAAGGTTGACTGGACAGTGCTTTTCACCTCAGCAAATGTCAATGTAGCCCTAGATTACTTCATATCTAATTTATATGCTCTCCAGGATCCTCATACCCCTAAAGTATCACCTAGAATCCATGGGACCCCCACTAGGTGGCTACACAAGGACCTCCTTGCTCAGCTAAAGTCTAGGGACAATAGCTGGTCTAAATTCAGAACCTCTGGACATTGGGGTCACCTGTATGAATACAGAGCTAAGAGAAATGCCTGTAAGAGAGCCATACACCTTGCCAAGAGCTCCTACTGCAAGAATCTATTACTCACTGCTGTTGGTGACTCACATAAAAATCTTTTTGGAGGCTAGACAAGCACAGTCCACAAATGACATGGTGCTGGAGAGATCCTACTGTAACAACCCTGTTACCATTACAAATTCTTTCAACCATCATTTAGCTAATTTATCCAGCTATACAAATCCCAACTCTACTCCCCTTGCTGCTATCCCTACTCCCCCTATCCAAACCCTCACCTCAATTTCTGATCCAGCTTACTCATCTCCCTCCTTCTGCTTCCATGCTGTATTTAACCAGGAAGTTTATATACTACTAAGATCAATCTCTTCCAGTAGTAGCATTGGTGTTGACGGCCTAGAACCCAGGCTACTTAAACTGGTTGCATCTCTCCTTGCTCTTCCTCTGGACAGAATCTGCAATATATCCCTTTGCCCTGTAATTGTTCCTGACATCTGGAAGATTGCTAGGATCATCCCCATCTTTAAGAATGGGGACCCCCAAAACCATCTCTAACTACCATCCCATTGCCTTCCTGTATGTCCTAAGCAAGATCCTGCAGAAACATGTTTCTACTTAAACTATCTTCTTTCATGACCGGAACCTTCTATCAGATGCCCAGCATGGCTTTAGGAAAAGGCATAGTACTGCCACTGTGTTCCTCAAATTCACAAATTACACAAAAATCTCAGTGAGCAATGGCCTACTAACTGGGGCAATTTTCATTGACCTCACAAAGGCTTTTGACCTTGTTGACCATCCCCTCCTCAAGTCCAAAATGCTTTCCCTTAGTTTCTCCCCTGAGGTTGTAATGTGGTACAATAGCTACCTAACCGACAGACAGCAATTTGTCAGATATAATTCTGCTGTCTCTAAACTTCTCCACAGTTAATGTAGGAGTACCACAAGGCTCCACACTTGGACCCCTTCTCTTCACTATTTTCATAAATGACATATCTGTTAATGCCATCTCTTGCTCAACTCTGCTCTGCACAGATGACCTTGTTCTCTACACTAGTTTCAAAAGTATCCCTGATCGTAACTCTACCATTTCTTTTGACTTTCACTGCATCCAACACTAGCTCCACAGTAACAAACAAGTATTAAACACAAACAAAACCCACTCCATGCTTGTTGGTTCTGTCCCTAGATTAAGGAAATGTCTTGAACAGCTATCCATTTCCTGCTATGATGGCTCTCCCCTTGTAAATGTTAATGCGTTCAAATATCTGGGCATTACCCTTGATGCCTTCCTTGACTTTGAGCAGCACATCTCCAATACCTGCAGAGCAGAAACTACAAACTTGGCCTGGACCACAAAACCAGCTATGCTCTCACACCTTCCACCACAATTGCTTTTTCCCAGGGTGTCCTTTTTCTTGCCCTTACCTATTGATCTGTCACTTTTGTTGGCACTTCCAAATCAAACCTCCTTAAATAGGACACTACTTATAAAAATATAAGTTGTTTTCCTTAGCTTTACATCACCTCACACACCTCTGTCAATTGTATAGTAGCCTAAACTGGCTTTCCCCAGAGGCAAACCGACTCTGCTCCCTTTTCACATTGGTTGATGGTATTGTTCATGCTGGCATTTCTTCCTCTCTTGCCCAGATATTGATACCTTTGAGGTCTCACTATTCCCTTCGCTCCTGTGAGCTATCCCTTCTATTTGTACCCAGGAGCAAAAGGGCTATGGGATCTCAGGCTTTCTCTAACTTTGCTCCTCTATTCTGGAACTCTGTATCAGCAGCAATCCATCTCTCCTCTAGTCGCAGTAGCTTTAAATGGGAACTGTACAACCACCTTGAAGCCTCTAACCCTTGCACTTGTTTCTTTCCACCCCAACAAATCTCTGCCCTTGTTCCCTATTGCCTGCCCACCTTGCACACTCACTAAGCACTGAAATGCATACTGCTTCATGACTGACTGAACTATGCAAGCAATAATACCTGACAGGGTGGGTGGTATTGGGCAATACTGGGCTTCCCAGGGGTGTAATGAGGCCCAACACCACAGGTGGAGGGCCTCATAGGCCCTGGAAGGTCCAGTATTGCCCATAATGCCCACCCTGGAGGGTATTATTGCACTTAGAAAATGGGTTAACTGTATCACTTTTTTATAGAATTATTTAAAGTACTGTAGTAATGCTACATAAAATTACTAAAATTGCATGTTTAGTTGTCTTGTGGTAAAGTAGCCCCTTTTGTACTGGCATTGGCAGTAGAGGGAGCTGGTACCCCCCTCGAGTTTGTTTCCTTGTTGGTGCCTTGGTTTCCCCAACCCCTTGTTGTAACTTTTTCACAGCGATGTTACTGAAAGGGAGGGGGGAGTCCAGGAGACATAAAAAAATGCCTTTTTTTGCAGAGAAAGTTGTTTATCACATAAAACCCACTCCTGCTACTTTCAATGGAGCGGCCGCTCGCTGATTGCAGTAAGCTGTGCACCGCATTGAAATCATTCAGTGTGGTATTGACATACTGGGATGTTTTCTTGGAGCCACTGGGAAATAGGGGCATAGCTTTGGTTAAATGGCTTTTTCTGTCTGTTTCCAAAAGGTGTCCATACTGGAAGCTATGGTTTTTTGATTAAAGCAGACATGGAGAGGTGCGTGCTGCAGTTTCAAAAACTGCACTGCTGACTGTGGTTATGTGATGCCAGTTGCAGTGATGGCTTGGTTTTTCTTTTTAAATGTGTGGCAAACTTTTATTTAATTTATGTAGTTCTTTGCTGCGTGAGGGTCGGGGGCGGCTCTCTGTAGCTCTCTCGCTAAGCGAGGAAAAAATGGTGGTAATTTCAATTTCAAACAGGTGTTTGAGCCAATTAGGAAGCAGGGAGAGCTCTAGGATACCTCAGTGGGTTGGCATAACTGGCACTTGTTATTTAGAGGGCTCTCACTGCAAGTTAATGTACTCCTGCCAACCAATCAGGTTTCTAATATTTTTAAGCCCGTTTTCCAATTTAGTTTAAACTATCTTCTGCTTCTACTTGGATCTCTTGCAAATGTTTTGAATTTGTTTTGCTATTGTTAAACCATGTTTTTTCCTCTGTAACTGCATTTACTTTCTCTGTAAAATGTGTTTATGTGATGACTTTTCCCTTGTACTGTCTCGGGTCTTGCCGAAAAATAGGCATTTTTAATGTCTAGTGCACTTACCCAGTTATCAAAAACAAATAAATAATTAAATCAGAATTTGGAATGTAAAAGGCCTGCAGGATAGGGTAAAAGCTTATAACATTTTGAAGTATTTAGATCATAAGAATGCTAATATTATACTATTGCCAGAAACTCGTTTCTCTGCTCCAGAGGGGGCATTATATGCAAAGAAATTGGGAGACTGTCGGGCTGCTAACTTCAGTAACATGGCCCAATGGGTTGCTACCTTCATAAAAAAAAAACTGCTTCTTTTGGAGGAACATTTAGTGATCAAGAGGGTAGATATGTTACAACTGAGATTAAATCAACCAACGGCTCCATAACTGTAGCAAATCTATGTGGTTCAAACATACGTGGTTCAAAGGTTTTTGTAGATTTCATTTTAAATTTAGCCGTGTTTGCAGGTCCATATATTTTTGGGGGAGATTTTAATGTGGCAATGAATTGCTGGCTTGACAAATCATCTTCACATTTAGATATGTCTAGCGTATCAAAAATGGCTTAGATCTTTTATTGAAGATTTTAATCTGTTAGATCCCTGGAGAGAGGCTAATCTGGATGCTCAGGTTTATTCTTTTTTTCTCCCCCCTGTTTATTTTATTTATTTATTTATTTATGAGATTTACCAGATAGGCATACAGAGCGGTAAACTGCTCGTTTCCAGATGCGACCTGGGATTTGCATACATAAATACATAGATCAACACATACAATGCAAAATAACAGATGCAAAGCCAAAGGTACATAAATACATAGAATCAACACATACCAATGCAATATAACAGATGCAAAAGCAATGGGGCAAAAGACAGGTAACACCCGAGTACATAAGGGAGAAAATGACAGTGATAAAACAGCAGGTCCAGAGAGGAACAGGCTGGGCCAGGGTTTTTGTTAGGTAGTCCTAGTTGAATAGCAGTGCAGTGTGGATTGAGTAGCTGGACAGTAGTTGGGGGTTATGGCCCCAGTACATACCAGACAGAGTCATTTGAGGAAACAACGTTATAAATAGCAAAATCAGTTGTTTGAAAAGTGGACCTGTTTAAGGTACATTACGATGCCTTGTGAGAACCGATCTGGGCTGCAGGTTGCAGTTACATGTGTCGGAGAAATGATCCTGTAGAAGAGTTTTTTGGGACCTTTAGGTAGAGGACAGCCTGATTTCGTCTGGGAGGTCATTCCAGAGTTTGGGCAGTCTGTAAATGAAAGCAGATTGCCCCTTTGTGGTGCACATAAAAGGGATTTGTAAGAGTTTAGAATTGGCGCCTCACACGGAGTAGGCTGGGGGTTGGGTTGCCAGGACAGAACTGAGATAGGGAGGGAGAGAGTTAGACCAGTACTTTGCTATGAGATTTGCGCAGTGAAGCTGGTGCCTAGAGTGCAGCGAGGGGAGAGCAAGTGCGCTATACAGGTAGCAGTGGTGTGTGGAAGGTGAGCATTCCAGGATGAGCTGACAGAAGGAATGAAAAAGGGGGTCAAGGCTGGCCAGGGTGGATAGAGGGGCACCACTGTAGACCACATCTCCATAGTCGAAAATTGGGACAATAATTTTTTGCACTTGTTCCCGCCTGACCGAGGTGGATAGGCAACCTTTGTTGCGGTAAAGTGTACCTAGCTTTGGGTGAAGTTTTTTCTGAAGGTGGTCAATATGGACGGAGAAATCTAAGTGATGATCGAACCATACTCCCAGGTAACGAAAGGAGTTGCAGGAATCCAGGGAGGTGCCATCTAGTGTGTAGAAGGTGGGTGGAGCATCTAGACAGGAGAGTATGGGCTGGGTACCGAAGGTTATAGATACTTTTTTTTAGCATTTAAGACAAGTTGGTTTGAGTTTAGCCAGGATTGAATGGCATGGAAATCCTGCTGTAAGGCAGAGTTTAAAGACTCACTTTCGGGGCTGGAGGCGTATAGAATGGTATCATCAGCATACATTTGTATGGCTGAGTTTTGGCAGGATAGTGGGAGGTCATTTAAAAATATAGAAAAGAGAAGAGGGCCAAGGACGGACCCCTGGGGACCCCCATGGTGACCGGGAGTGTGGGGGATACGTGTGAGCCAATCTTTACTGCTTGTTTCCTGTCTGATAAGTAGGCTTGGAACCAGCTAATGGCTACTTCAGATAGCCCAGCGGTGTGCAGTTTTGTGATGAGTTTGGGGTGGGAGACGGTTCTCCTCCTTACACCAATAGCACAAGTGCATTGACTATTCCCTGGCTTCTCATGCACTTCAATATTGTATTTCACATGTTCATTAGAACAGTATAATATTTTCAGACCATGCTCCTGTTGAACTTTATATAAATCTTTCTAAATCATCTAGCTCCACAAGCTGGTCTATGGACCTGTCCATTGTAAAGGATGAACAATTTTTGACAGTATTGACATTTTCTGTATTTGAATTGTTTCACTTAAATGACTGCCCTGAAATCACACCATTATAAGATGGGAGGCTTTCACGGCAGTAGTAAGAGGTGTTATCATCAACCATACCACTTTTAAAAGAAAAACCTAGAACCAAAAATTTTAAAAAGCAGAAGAGGAACTAAACAGGCTGGAAAAATTACATATGATTTCTTATGACACTAAGATTTTTCAGGAGCTTCTATCAGCAAAGGAAACATTTAATGGACTGATTTCATTGGAGGCCAGAAAGAATATTTTGAAAACCAGTGCAAAATATTATGCAGTTGGGACAAACTGGATAATGTTATGGCCCTGCACTTGTTGAAATAAAAACATGCCTCTACAATTTTTGGTATTAGAGATGAGAACAACAAGTTGATAAAGGATCCAGTAATGATTAATAATATTTTTGCAAAATGTTATACAAATGTGTATACATCAGAGAGATGCAAGTTTCAATTCGCTACAGACAAGTTTCTACAATATGTCAGATTAAACTACCTACTTTATCTCCTGAGAAAGTTGGATACTTTGAAGACCCATTTACGAGTGAAGAAATCTTGCAAGCAATAAAAAAATGTGTTAGTGGGAAAGTCTTGGGCCTGGATGGTCTATCAGTGGATTTCTTTAAACAGCACCACCACCTTTTGGTGAAACCTCTACAGGAGCTATTTAATCATGTGACAACTATAGATTTCCTTCCTTCTTTGTTTTATATGGCTAAAATAATTGTCCCCCCCCCAAAAAAAAATAATCCAGATCCAATTCCCTTCTCAACATGGACATGAAAATATTGGCTAAACTACTGGCTTTGTGTTTGGAAAAAGAGATACATGATCTCATTCAACCTAATCAAAATGGCTTAATTAAAAATAGAAAACCAGATGTGAATACGTGGCACCTCATTAACCTTACTGAACTTTATGACCAACATGAAGCATTGGTAATGACCTTAAATTCCAAAATGGCCTTTGATCAGGTTAAGTGGGACTATGTCCTGGAGAGATTCAGATTTGGGGATGGATGTATCAGAAGGATTACAATTTTACACCACTTTCCCTATGGTGGTTGTACAGACAAATAGTAATGTCTCAGATAGTATGCCAGTTTGACAACAGTTTTGTCAACCGGCATCTCATCAACAGTGTCTGGGCATCCTTTGTTTTATGATTTAAAAAAGGCACCAAGCCTTCTTCAGTCCCAGTTGGCTGTCACAGTTTTAAAGAATGAAGCTTTGAAGTTTACTGGATGCGGCTCGGAATTAACAATTTGAAACAAAATAAAATTTCAATTTGGTGGAAGTGACTCTGATTTCTGCCTCCCTACTGCCCGTAGATTCAAAATCTCTCTGGTGCAGGGGAGGGTGGGTCCTGCTACTCAGGACACAGTCACCTCAGACCCCGATGACTCCGGCTGCTTGAATTTCACTTACTGGAGCCCTGAGCCCTCTTATGAAGGAACTCTGCATCTGGGCTTCTTTTGCTGATGGAAAAAAGGCACCAAGCCTTTTCTGAGTTCCAGTTGGCTCCTGCAGTTTAAAAGAATGCAGCTCCAAATTTTACTGGATGCGACTCCAAATTAACAGTTTGAAACAAAAAAAATTCAGTTTGATGGAAACGGCTCTAATTTCTGCTTCCCTACTGCCCGCTGATTCAAAATCTCTCTGGTGCAGGGGAGAAGGGGTTCTGCTACTCAGAACACAGCCACCACAGCCACTGATGACTCCTGCAGCTTGAATTTCACTTATTGGAGCCCTGAGCCCCCTTATGAAGGGACTCTGCATCTGGGCTTCCTTTGTTTGCTGACTTAAAAAAAGGTGCCAAGCCTTTTCTTGGTCCCAGTTGGCTGCTGCAGTTTAAAAGTATGTGGCTCCGAATTAATGGTTTGAAACAAAAGAAATTCAGTTTGGTGGAAGCAGCTCTGATATCTGCCTCCCACTGCATACTGATTCAAAATCTCCATGGTGCAGGGGAGAGGGGGTCCTGCTACTCAGGACACAGCCACCTCAGCCCATGATATCTGCTGCTTGTATTTCCAAGACAGAACTCTCCCACCAACGAAAGTGTGGCTTAACTTGATGGTAGATCTGTATTGTTTGAATGACTTCATTACTACATAAATGATGAAGCAAAAACCTTTCAGGAAATCTGGGAACCATTCTATTACTTAGACTTGTAGCAACATTCAAACCTCTCCTGCAGTGCTTTCTAGATAGTGGGACTTTTTTTCCTCTTGGTTACAATCACTGTGCACTGAAATTCCTTATTAATTCTAAGAACATGAGTATAAACAGTATAGATGTATATATTTTAATATGCTTGTAAGAAGAATCATATATATCATGTTTAGTATGATTTATGATTCTTGTTTTTTTTCTTGCTATACTTATCCTTATCTGTGTATAAAATATCCTGTTCCCCACTTGCTGTTTTGTTTCTGTATCTACTTTATGGATGTGCAAATATATAATAATAATAACTGGCTCCACCTTTTTCCTATAGGGAAACCGTGTGCGAATTTGCTTGTTATAAAGGAGCCGCTTATAGAAAACATGCACATGGTTTCCCACTTCAGCGCATGCGCCCGCAACAGTCGCTCCATCCCTGACCGCACCGCTTGCTCTCTCGGAGAAAAGTCAACTGCTGTATGACCCAGTAACTCGGCAGTAAGTTATATTATTTTTTAAGAAGTCTGGGTAAATTCAACAGTAAGGGGGACAGATGGACATCTTTTAAGATTTTAAACTCACATACACAGTCACCAAAGGAAAACAGAGAGCAGCACCCCTCGGCCAGAACCTCTGTTGTTTTATATAATTGCTAAGGTGAAAAAGACAAACCCAGCAATTACATAAAATAAAAAATGGGGCGGGGTGTGTAAACTTAAGAAGATTACACACACCTCGGGTTAGATACTTTTGATAAACCCTCGAGACTACTTGTCGGGTTTATGTAGCATCTAACCCTCAGGAGTGTAAACTTCTTGTTACACACCCCAACCCATACTTTATTCTATATTATATATACAGTATATATATATAATACATATGATGGTCAGGAGTGGGATATGGAAAATATTCTCCCTCCCTCAGAGTCAGACTGCACAGTTCACTCTGCAGGAGTGAGAATATTTTCCATATCTCATGATCTGTACATCATGTGTGCGATTTATACCATGGGGGTGAGAGCTTTAGGAACATTTTTTTCTGTTTCTATGTGTTTTCTGGTCATTCTGTGTGTGGTGAGTGTGTGTGTGTTGTTCTGAATGGACTGTGAGTCAGATACACAATGGGACACAGGTGAATGTGTTTTGCAAAGCTAATTGAGTAAGTTGCAGCTTCAGTGAGAGAGAAACTGTTGCAGGTAGCACTGAAAAAGAGAAACTGCTGTGTGAAGGAGTTTCCTTTAGAATTCAGATTGTCCTGAAGCTGAGATCAGCACAGTGATGGGCTAGGAGTGTTAGAAACACAATGGGACACAAGTGAGAGTGTTTTGCAAAGCTAATTGAGTAAGTTGCAACTTCAGTGAGAAAGAGAAATTGTTTTCTGAAGCAGTTTCATTTAGAATGCAGGCTGCAGTGAACATATCCTCACTCTGGTGACATCAGCAGAGTGTGGATAAATGGCATTTGTAAGCATACAGACTTAACGTTAATAACATTTCTCCGTTTCATTGTCAATACAGACAGGAACATTATCAATTGTTTAGACAGGCATACAGTTTCCTGATTTTCATCTCATAGTTTCCATCTTACCTCATCACAGGGAATCACTCCATGAAACAATGATTTAGTCCCTTCTTGTTTTAAGTAGACCTCTTCAGTGCTGGCTCCTGTAGAGCTTCCATGCCCTTTCTGGACGTCTGGAGCCAAGTCCTGAAAAAGTACACATGTCAGGCTCTGTTCCTTCTTTCCTCTCCATTTCCATCTGTTTAACACACAGCCACTTTAGGAGCTCACTGACCTCTTCCAGTGGTGCAGGTGCAATGTCCTCTTTGGCCCCTGGTATGCCATCCTTGACTTCAGGTTTGGTTTTGCTCCTGGCCCCTAGATCCAATCCTGGAAGAGGCTTTTCATCCATCTTCTCTGCCATCACTCCAGTGAAGATAAGTGACATGTATTCCACCTTTCTGCACCTGCTTTTCCTGTGACATCTGCCTAGATATCTCGGTGAAATCTCCTGGTCACATCTCTCTCCCAGCCTAGATGCACCAGTATCCCACCTCTAACACCAGATGTGAAGGTTAGGGGCTAGACATATGCAACACACACAGGCAAAAGGTGTAGAATGCACGTTGTGGTATTTATTTTCCAAAAAATGAAAATAAAATAATAGACATACAGAAAGGAAATGGGTGATTAGTCCTTCAGTTCTGCAAAAACAATGCACAATTCCCTCAGCGCACAACTTCCAGGCTTCATTCCAGCCAAATAGATTCCTAGCACATGAAAACATGCACATACTATGAGCTGCTTTGTTAATGCAGGATTGAAGTGTAAAAAGTAGGGAAATGCAATCTTAGGGTTCCCAAGCATAAGACCCTGCCCTCACCCTCGGCTTCGAACCTGAACACCCCACCCTCACTCTCAGCTTCCAACCCTAAGGCCCACCTCCACCCTGCATGCAAGAACAGGTGTGAAGGGTGTGCCTTGGGGTTGCAAACAATGTGGTTCATGATAAACACAGCCACAGAGTCAAGCCATACAAAAGTGAACGTACTGGACTTCAGAAGGGCTGATTTTGGCAAAATGGGAGAGTGCCTCAGAAAAGCACTAGCAAACAGGCAAGAAGGAGGGATGGAGAAATAATGGAGGAACAGCAAAACTGCCATCACAGAAGCAGTAAGCCTTATGTGAAGCAAATAAACAAATCAAAATGAAAGAAAAATCCACTATGGTTCTCAAAAGAGGTGTAAGGGAAGGTTAGAGAGAAAAAGATAACATTCTGGAAGTATAAGGAAACCCAGAAGGAGTAGGACAAAGAACTGTACCAGTTAAAGCAGAAGGAAGTGGGAAAGGCAGTCAGAATAGCAAAGGCCCAAACTGAGGAAAAGATAGCCAACTCAGGTAAGAAGGGGGCTAAAACCTTTTATAGGTTCATTAGCGAGCAAAGAAAGACCGAGAGAGGGATAGTGAGGCTTAATAAAGAGGAGGGAGGGTGAGTGGGCAGAGAGGAACAGTGAAAAAGCAGGGATACTGAACAAATTCTTCTGCTCGGTATGCACAACAGAAGGTGGGGGTACTCTGGATAGGGGGGTTGATACCAATCCTTTCACAGAAGAAAGTGTTCTGAAAGAACTCTTAAAAATGAAGGCGGACAAAACAATGGGGCCTGATGGGATTCACCCTAGAATTCTAAAAGAACTAAGGGAAGAACTAGTGACACCACTGACTACCCTTTTTAACAAATCATGGGAGGATGGTGTGGTACCTAAGGACTGGAGAAGGTGGATGTGATTCCTTCACAAAAGGGGAGCAAAGCAGAGGCAGGAAACTACAGACCTGTTAGCTTGACCTCAATGATAGGGAAAATAATGGAATCACTTCTGAAAGAAAGAATTGTTGAGTACCTAGAGGCCAGCAGGGCACATGACCCAAAGCAGCATGGATTCACAGTGGGAAGGTCATGTCAGACAAATCTAATAGATTTCTTTGATTGGGTCACCAAAGCAGTAGACCAGGGAGGGTCTGTGGACATGGCCTACCTAGACTTTGGCGAGGCATTTGACACAGTCCCACACAGAAGATTAATAAACAAATTGGCCAGCCTGGGAGTGGGTCAGTAGCCTGGGTAAAAAATTGGCTGGACAACAGGACACAGAGGGTAATAGTAAATGGAGTCCACTCTGAAGAAAGAGAATTTACTAGTGGGGAACCACAGGGTTCAGTACTGGGTCTGGTCCTTTTTAATGCTTTATAATTGACATTGCAGAGGGACTGGAAGGAAAAGTATGTCTCTTTGAAGACAACACAAAGATCTGCAACAGGGTTGATACACAAGGGGGGTGGGAAAGATGAGAAGGGACTTGGCAAGGATGGAAGAATGGTCAAAAGTATGGCAGCTTAGATTCAGTGCAAAGAAGTGCAAAGTAATGCACCTGGGAAACAAAACCCCAGGGAAAGAGTACACAATGGGGGTGAGGCACTAACAACAACAAAAATGGAAAGGGACCTGGGGGTAGTCATATCAGATGACCTAAAGGTAAGCAAGCAAAGTGAGAGGGCAGCAAGGATGGCTGGGGTGGATACTGGGATGTATAGGGAGAGGCATCACCAATGGAAAACAGGAAGTTGTTATCCCTCTGTACAGCCAGTTAGTGAGACCCCATCTGGAGCACTGCATGCAGTTCTGGAGACCCCATCTCTGCAAGGATATAGACAGGATGGAGGCAGTCCAGATGAAGGCAACTAAAATGGTGCAGGGTCTGCAACAGAAGCCATACAAAGAGAGACTAAAGGAGCTTATTATGAATACCCTTGAGGAATGGAGGGAAGGGGACATAATAGAAACTTTCAAGTACCTCAAGGGAATCAACAAAGTCCAAGAGGGTAGCATCTTTCAGAAAAAGAGATGTGCAAGAACAAGGGGACATAATTTGAAGATGGGGGGAGATGGCTCATCAGGGAAAATGTGAGGAAGTATTTTTTCACAGAGAGGGTCCACCACCCTCAAAAACAGTGTGGAAATTCAAGAATGCATGGGACAGACATAAGGCAATTCTGATGGGGGGTAGGAAGAAGTAGGCTGTTGGTTAACTAGGATCTGTAACTTATCCAATGGGTAGGGAAATGGGCAGACTAGGTGGGCCAAGCGGTCCTTATCTGCCTCAGAGTTTAGGTTTCTATGTTCTATGGTGTTACACATCATCAGTGTTGACAGGGGTAGCCATTGAGATTGTTCTCAGAAAGCTTTATGGTCCTGCATCTGAATCTGATATTCCTCCCCTCACATGCACCACATGTCACACTTGTGGGTGGAAAAAATAGCAGTCCTGCCCACCAATTTCAAGATGATCCATCATCTCCACTCTTCACATGGTGGAGAGTTCCAAAAGTGAAACTTATCTGGATCAAGTTGCTTTCTGCCTTAAGAATGGAATGCATGTGGTTTAACCATGGTATCCGCACAATGGAGCATAGCCAAGGTCTCCCCCGCATGAGCCCAGACAAGCAGTATCACTTGCTTCACCAACATTCCTTTCCCCTCGGAGGGGGGGGGTATTGTTTAGCAGTATCTAGTTAGTAGCATTCCTCTTAAATGAAACAGACCCACTGATCTCACCTTTCTGGTACCCATTGTTTTTGACAAGCTTCCCTCACGAGCGTATAAATCACCATTGCACTCCCCTTGTGGGGTTCATATTCATCACACAGCTTCCTAAGATGGCTGAACATGTGGCCATTCATGCTGATGATCACAGGCACTCTTTGGTACACACCAGACACACCCAACTGCATGCACATGAGTGCCAACATCTCCATCGAGCCTCCAACCCCAGCAACATGGGCTGAAAATTCACAATTCATACTAATTCATCCCAAATAGGGATAGACCATACCCCTAAGGCCCCATAGGTCTAACACCTGTAGGTATAGCAATAGAATGTGTTGTAAAAAGCCATCATAGAAGTGCTTAAACATTGGGGAAACTTGAGATCCACTGTCTAACACCACTCAGGCCCTCTGACCCCCAACATTTATAAAAAATCACTGAAGCTGGTTCAATAAGAGTCTCTAACATTTAGAGACACAGCTTCAGGTTGATGTTAACTCGATGTGATCGATTTACTTTCAGTTGGCCCCACTGGCATTTCCCAGGTTCTGTTGAACATGTGTGAACAACTAATCCACTACTTATAAATTCTTTGGCTGTCGGCAACACCATTGACTGTGCCCAAAACTTCCACAATTCAGACAGACGGATGAGGATATAGAAGAGCTAGGGCCATCATCAAAACCTACCATGTGATCCCCCCCCTCTGTTCTGCAGGGGTTTGCTCAAGCCCTTAGGGCTATGGGCCTTTTGCTGCTTACTCATTAGCTGAGTTAACAACTTTAGACTTCCTGTCAGCTCCTACAGCTCAGATACAGTAAGGATCACCACAGGAGTACTAGGTGCATCTTTGATGTTTTCCTAATCACGAGAGCTCCAGCCAGTCGCTCCTCATGTTCACACACCTTCTCAATCAATTCCCTTTAACTAGGGAGTGTAGTCACTCTCTCTGTCCCTACTAGAGATCAGTAAGTGTCTCCTCTCCAAAAAGAGTCCCTTTGATCAGCTGTTCCCCTCTAGTCTAATCAATGTCCTAAGCAGTCAGGCTACCATTTCTGAATGATTTCCATACTCACTATAAAATCAGACACCTTTTACTCTTCAGCTTTTTCCATACTGACATACATCTGTTATAACATATTTAAGCAATCCTTCACATTTGCAGCCTTTTTTGACAAAAGAATTGCCAATACAATGTCAGAGTAGGCCCTCAGAGGCTACTGGTTAAATGGATCATTTTGTCTAAGGATGTAACATCCAACTTCTGCAGCATTAACACTTTCTGCTTACTCCAGGCATGAAAGTCTTCCTTAGTGGCAGTGGTGGGCAGCCAGCTACTATAACTTATGTAACCTGCCTGTTTAACACCTTTTCATTAACCCTCCTTCCCCTCCTTTTCTATTACTAAACCACTAGCCTGTGGCTCCCTTCCCCTACTACTCTCCCCTCCTCTACATACATCACCTCTTTACTATCTACTCATGTCTCTTTGCTCTTACGCTATCCACAAAGAACACCTCTAGGGTATCCCGGGTTGAGTTGTGTGCAGCCGTCGATATCAGCCATACCTAGGTGTTGGCTTGCCTTCCTGTAGCGATCTAATCTAAACTGTTTAAGAAAGCTGTTGCAATGCTTGTATAAAAGTATTACTTGTTTTTTTATTCTCTTTTTCTCCTTATATTATTGCACTTTACACACCAGTACTTTGTTTGTTCATTGCCTTTTATGTAATAATATGTTATTCACTATATTTTCAATTGTGCTGATTACTGTATTATGTTTTTGTCATCCCAGGACCATCTTGTAAATGAGCTTGCTCAATGGTGCTTCACCTGCTTAAATAGAAGTTGATTGATTGAATATTTGCAAATTGCGATACTCAGCCAGAGTGGATGGACAACTTCTCTACCAGATGATAAAACATGCCTATCAATCTCCCCCAAGGCATCCAATGAACTTCTCAAATCATTTACAGATTTCCTCTTTTTACTTAACAGATCCATAACCTGTTGCAGTCAATCATCTTAATCCAGCCTGGTGGATGTCTGATCTCTAATCATTTTATGCTGAACAATGGTAAGCACAGCTGAGTTATTCATCTAAGTAACGGTAATAGCAATGGTAATGGAGGCTTAGCTATAACTAAGCAATAATTAATGGCTTCCTCTTTTTCCCATAGGGAAACTGTGGCGTAATTTGCCGTTATAAAGGAGCATTTATAACAGCAAACACGAGCACAGTTTCCCCCACTCTGCGCATGCGTCTCCTCGCGCTCCTCAATTCTCAATCGCCGTCTGCTTCCCAACTGCAGACCCAACATGTAAAGAAAACTGCCACGGACTCTAGGCAGTGAGTAAAATTTCAACTAAACTTTTGATGTTCCTCGTTTTTACTGGCTCGACCTCCCTCACAATAGTAGGACAAATGTTAAAAATAAAAGTGAAAGCTGACTGGTTGCGCCATGACGTGATCGGACTGCGGCAGCACAGCAGCCTTTTTTATTTTATATAATTGCTGAGGGGAAAAACAGAAACCCAACAATTATATAAAATAAAAAATGGGTCTGGGTGTGTGTGAACTCGAATTTACACACACCCTTGGGGTTTGATGCTACGCATAAACCCCTCGAGCTTCGCTCTCTCGGGGTTTATGTAGCATCAAACCCCTCGGGTGTGTGTAAATTCTCGTTACACACCCAGACCCATACTTTATTCTCTATATAATATACAACAGGGTGTATGTTGTTGTGTAGTAACATCACACCTTGGGTAGGCTGAAACACCAGGCCAAATACCACACCAAAAAGATCTAATTGTGATCTTGATTTTTTCTAGTTGCTGGATTGCAACACTAGAGAAAGGAAGTGTGTCTGGGAAGAGTCAGCTCTAACCATGTGAGCCTGTATGTCACCGGTTAGAGCACTGGGATGGTATTCCAGAGGCCTGGGTTCAGTGCTCAGTAGGGTGCAATTTGTTATCTAAATGCTTAGCAGTGCTAAGTACTGCACCATAAGTATCTAGTTGTCATCTCGATTGTTTCTAGTTGCAGGATTTGCAATACTAGAGAAAGGAAGTGGGTCTGGGAAGAGTCTGGTCCAACCCTGTGAGCCTATACTGTAGCTCAGTGGTTAGAGCACTGGGATAGTATTCTGAGGCCTGAATTCAATTCCAAGTAGGACACATTATTTATTTCTCACTGCAGTTTGTAACCTAAATTGCTTAGCAGTGTCTAAATATTGCACCAAAAACATCTAATTGTCATCTCACTGCTGCAAGAGTTAGTTTAAATTAAGTAATTAGATCCTTCCTTAGTGGCAAGGTAGCCAGTTTTCATGAAAAGCCACAGAGGCTTGCAATGTTCTCATCTACAAGAAGATAAAAAATATACAAAAATGAAAGTGGTATGTAGATCAGGCAGTCAGGGAGATGGACAGCCGTGAGCTGTAACCAAATGAATTACTCCCTTGCTGACTTGTTCCAAATATAGAAAAATACAAAAAGAATACCATAACAATAGATATTGTTTAAAAAGAGGGACTTTGTGTTTTGTTTTGGGTGGACACATACTTTGACATGGTACAGCAGGAAAGTGGTTTTTACCTTTAGACATCAGGGTGTGCTAACCTTACCTACTTCTAAATGTGACAAGGTCATGCGAGTGCCTGAACTTAATATAGTGGTGTTATTGTCACATACCTTCACTGGTCCAGGAGCACATTGATCAATCAGGATGTCAGAAATTTGCTTGCCGTTGGATGATTAATAATAGTT
The DNA here is from genome assembly GCA_016271365.2 of Neoceratodus forsteri. Lineage (NCBI taxonomy): Eukaryota > Metazoa > Chordata > Ceratodontiformes > Ceratodontidae > Neoceratodus > Neoceratodus forsteri. The sequence continues at coordinate 988,548,751 of CM028131.1, read as the reverse complement.
TCACTTTCTGCAACCACATCAGACACAGGACTCCCGCTATCAAATGCATACATAATTTTCTGATATCCTTCAGCTTATGATTTGGCAGAGAGGTCAAAGAGTCCCAGCCTAGTATCTCTAAGACCCCTTGGAGCACTAAAAGCTTATTTGGGTTATATCTTAGCCACTTGCACCACCACCATTCAATGGAGGTAAAAGCCATAGTGCCAATTTCCACATGGGCAGTGATGGCTTCTTAGGGAAATGACTCACCTGCAGGGCAATGACAAAACTATATAAGTAACCCAGTGGTGCCTCCAAGATGTAAAGCGGCTTTTTCCACACCATCCTAACTTACCCCACCAGCAACCACTTGGGCTTTGGTGCATGCCTGGATCTATAGAGTATATAGTCACTGTAAATGATGTCTCCATCCAGATGTAAGTTTGTAGTGGTTTAGCTGGACCATAGGCACAAGCCTCTGGAATGTAGAACCTACCTACCTCCCCTGCAAGGCAGCCCTCCCCTGCAACCCTAGGTCTAAACTGTTTAGACAATAACCAGACCAGTTTAGCCAATAACATGGCTTTATTAATAGCAGCACTCTTAGGGAAGTCTAGAAGTAGAAGGATGGCACTAGAAACACCTCAATTTACTCCACTGTTTAGACGCACCCTACTTGGGATAGAGGTACAGACCCACACAGAAGAACCCACCCACCCACACAATATCTCTGGTACCAGATTTTGTTACTCAGTCTGTAGTACCATCTCATCTCATCTTTTTAGTATGATTCAGCTACACAAGAGTACCAACTGCAAATGCATCAATAGAGTACTTTGAATACCTTAAAATATCTCTTTCATTGCACTCAGTGTGGATGCTCATTGTGATTGGGTTACTGTAGTGCAGTAACTACCACGACAGAGCTGTTGACCTCATTTTGTAAATATCTATTTACATTATTTTATTTATTTTTTGTTGACCGGGTAAGTGCACTATACAAAACCTGCCTATTTTCAGGCACGACCCGGGGGAGGAGGATACAGATGAATGCCAACTGACCTTGAACCAGATTAAGCTGTTTGTGGTATTTTTAGTGAATGAGGGAAATTTGGCCAGGACACCGGGGAAATTCCCCTACTCTTTTTCGATAAGTGCCATGGGATCTTTAACATCCACCTGAACTACCACCAATCCAGGCAGATGGGACCCGGTTTAACGTCTCATCTGAAAGATGGCACCTCAGAAGTGCAGCACCCCTCTCATGCAGCACTATAGTGTCACTACTGGGATATTAACCCAAGTGCCAGATGTGGGAACTGAACCCACAGCCCTCTGATCTCCCGGCCTCAGAGATGAGTGTGCTACCTGCTGAGCCAATTCAGTCAGAGATATGAGTTACTTACAACATGGCCATATAGAGCAAAATATTCATGTTGCTTTTAGTTTCATTAGAATTATTACAGTATATGCTATTCATTTTATACCTTTATTAAACTTCAGACAGACATATTTAAGTGATAATAGAACAGAAGTATTAGTTTAACAAAACTACATCCAGAACAGCTAGTCTAACTCTTGCATCCTCTCTGCACGAGGTGTGGTGTCCCAGAACGTAGAATGTGTTTTAAATGAAAAGTCTGTCTCTGTGCTAGTCTTGAGCTACCAGGCAATCCCTAACAGATCTTTAGTTTCTGCTGAACACATTTGTCACCCTGGATGGTGCTCCAGCCTAGTCAATGCCGAAGTGTTTAATTAAGCAATAATGGATGATAAGGTGTGTGTCGTGCTGGGATAATGTCACGCCGGGGGGGGGGGGGTAATGCATGAGGCCACAAGCTGAGTGTGTGTTCAACACCCAAGAAATTATGTTATCCCAGCAGAAAACACTTCCTGGAGTGCATTATTGCTATTATGCAGTAGCTAGTCTTTAAACAGAATAACAAAAAATATATTTTTTAAATATTTTTTTTAACTTTGTTTTTGTACGTGGGAGGATTCTGAAATAAAAAGAAGTTCTTTTTTTCTGTATCTTCACTAGGTGGAGCTGATTGTTTGTGCAGTAGGTGGTCTTATCTGCCTCCCATTCCGTTTACCTCTTATGAGGTCCCCCCAGTAGTGTGCCATTGTCACACTTCTCCCAGTGCATATTTGTTGGCATGTTTAAATGCTGTACCAGGAGGGGATCAGAATTTTGAAAGCTACATAGAAACATAGAAGCTGTCGGCAGAAAAGGACCTCCTGGCCCACCTAGTTTGCCCTGAGGTCCCTACCTACTGTGCTACCATAGGCCTCACCCCCCCTAGCCCTGTTGCTAAGATCCCCCTGTGTCTATCCCATGCATGTTTGAAACCTGTTACTGTTTTGACACTCACCACCTCTGCCGGGAGGCTGTTCCAGACATCTACCACCCTTTTCGTAAAGAAGCATTTTCTCATGTCCCCTCTTGGTCTCCCCCCTTCCAGCTTCATATCATGCCCCCCTTGTCCTTGAGCATCTCTTTCTGTGCAAAATGCCATCTTTTGGCACCTTAGTGATACCTTTGAGGTATTTGAATGTTTCAATTATGTCCCCTCTTTCTCTTCTTTCCTCTAGAGAGTGCATATTTAATTCCCTAAGCCTTCCCTCATAGGGCTTCTGATGCAGACCATGCACCATTTTGGTTGCCCTTCTCTGTACTGCCTCCACCCAATCTATGTCTTTCCTGAGACAAGGCCTCCAGAACTGGACACAGTACTCCAGGTGGGCCTCACCATTGATCTATACAGAGGCATCACCATCTCCCTCCTCCTGCTGGGATACCCCTCCTAATGCACACCAGCATTCTATAAGCTTTTCCCACTGCCTTATCACACTGGTTTTCTACCTTCAGGTCATCAGATGTGATGACCCCCAGATCCCTTTCCTGTTTTATGGTTAACACCTCCCCCCCAAAAAAAAATTATACATTGCCCTTGGGTTTCTGTGCCCTATGTGCATTATTTTGCACTTTTTGGCTTTGAAGCCCAGTTGCCAAACCCTTGACCAGTCTTCCAGCTTTTTCTGATCTTCCCTCATTTTTTACCCCCCCTCCCCAAGTGTGTGTCCACTCTGTTGCAGATTTTTGTGTCATCCGCGAACAGGCATACCTTTCCTGCCAACCCCTCTGTGATGTCACTAATAAAGACATTGAAGAGGACCAGTCCCAGTACTGACCCCCAAGGCACCCCACTGGTTACCTTACCTTCTTCATATTAGCCATTTTCGAGATCAACACTTCGTGTTTGTTCCTGCTTGCGCTGCCTTTACGTTATACTGATGACCGTGGTTGCTTGGCATGGAATGACACTTTTTGCTTTGTAATTCTGTTTTGCCAGAAACATACAATATAGTGAACATAAAGAATTGTGTTATTGCATAAAAGAAACTAATAGCTTGGTTGTCTGATTCTTAAAATGTTTTATTATAACAAAAACTGGGAACAGCACTCACCTTTGGCATGGTGGGTGAATTCTGTTCCTGGTTTTTGCTATAATGAAACGCATTTATGAATCAGGCAACCAAGGTATTGGTTTCTTATATGCAGTAGCCTTAGCACAGTTCTTTAATTTTATGTTGTATGTTTCTAGTTAAACAGAATTACCAAAGCAAAAGGGAAACAAGTTATCCATTCCATACCAAACAGCCTCTTGTTCTTGCACAGTCATCCAATTTATGGCATTAGCGAAGGCAGCGGCAGCAAGGGTCTGGAGCTGCAAACACTGTGTGTTGCTGTCAGAGGGTAGCGGTAAATGGAGTTCACTTGGAAGTAACTTAGAATATGCAGTAGCCTTAGCACAGTTCTTTTATTGTATGTTGTATGACACGCATTCTTCCATCCAGAGCTTGGCTAGTCCATCAGGTTGCCACCACCTGTTTTTATTTTTTACTAGAAACATACTAGAAAACAAATGGAAAGTGAGCAAGCGTTATCAGAGGCAGAGAGCTGTGCACTGTCTTTCCAAAGGAGCACTCACACAGTTACTTGCTTGCTCGCTCTGTCCAGTTGTGACTGAAAAAATAAACAATAAACAAAAAATAGTAATGTTTTAAACTGAGATTTTTTGTTTGTTGGGTGGCATACAGTGACGCTGTGGCTGGGGTTTTTTTTGGTTTAGGGATTACTGTGTAGTAATCTCTGATTTTTTGAAAATGTAAAAAGGTCATGTGGCTACTGGACCTTGATACAATGATACTGTGCTGGGATAACATCACTATTCAAGTTGACCACTGACCAAGCAGGTTCTTTGAAACCTTTACTGCTGTTGTATAATTTTATTTATTTCTTTACTGTTTCAAATAGTTTTAAAGCTTACTGGTAAATCTCTCTCCCAGTCTGGGTTTTAAGCATCATTTACAGCATTTTGTGCATTTTCTCAGTTTCCAATCAGTTCCAGGCACTGAGAACTAGGCCTCAAACTGCTCTGTCCACTGTGACAGTGCTGGAGTAGCTGTTCCACTTTTCAGCCTCCCCTTTCCCTATTTCTGGGCTCTGATTTGATTTTAAATTAACATGATCTTGTCATTTGACTTTTGTCCTTAAAATTAAGGCTGCTTATTGTGTATTTAATCAACTCACAAGGACTGAGGATGACAAACTGCTTCTTCCTTTTCTGACAACACTTGTTGATTTCACCAATTTCTGGTGAATTTCTAGTCCTCTTACAAAGACTGTGGTCAACTTCCTGCAGGCTCAAGCCAGCCCAGTGGTGCTGAGGGTTGAGGCGCTGGACGCCACACCTCGCATCACGCCGGTGACTTGGGTTCGGGAGTGGACTCGGGCTGTTGGGGTCAGCAGACGAGGAGAGGATTGAGCATCTGGAGGGCTGCTGTCCTTTCCTGGGAGGGAGGGGGGTGCCGATCCCACCATCTGGTGACCCCCAGTGGAGAATGGGCATTTGGCAGCAGTCGGGATCCTGGCAACAGGGAATTGGTCATGGCAGCACTCTTGTTGGCATGCGCAGGAGCATGCACATGCCATGCTGCAGTGCACTGCACTGCTGGACCAGTGGGGGGAGGAAAAGCAGGAAAAAACCCTGCCAGCCAGGTGAGGCGATGGCGTTCCTCCTGGGGCTGACGCTCCACACACCCTACACAATGGCAATGACTCCTACTCTATCCCCCAGGGATCCTCGGCCCTCTCTTCTGGGGCCAGGAGGGGCAGGGATCCTGACATCAATGTATCTGTCAGGAGAAGTGGTTCAGGTGGGCGGTTAGGGGCAGATAGTTGAGCGAGATGCCGTAGAGATGCCCCGGGTCTGGTAGGTGAAGAAACAAAGTTTAAAAAAAAACTAACAAAAAAAAACCTTCCTGTAGGCTCTAAATGACTGAGGTTGGTTTCATTTAGTGGTATCCCTCCTGACCCCATGTCCGAGTTAGGAAAACCAAAAAAAAAAGAAAACTGGGTCCCCTGATTTTTAAAGGTGTAAAAAAATGCAGCCCCAGTTTGCCCAGGGCCTATAGGCATTCTGAATGCTATAAGTGTTTCGGCACATCACACAACTGGAAAAATTGTGATGTGTGCAAGGTATTTGGTCCTAAAACACAGAAAAGGCAACAGACTAAAAGGTAATCTCTGTCAGTCCCAGCATCTCTGTTTAACTCCCAAGAGTGTTCCCATACAGTATAAAGGTTTTGAACTCTTTGATTGCCATGTGAACAGTTAGCCTCACCTAAGGATATAGCTGCAAAGGCAGAATTCTGCAAGAGTGTTACTAAAGAGCACAAATCCTCCCCCGAGGAATGCTCTGAGAAGGACAAAAAGGATAAAAAGAAGCATGCTGGGGAGTCAGCATCGTCTGCCAGCCTAAACAAGCTCAGGAAGGAAAAAACACCGAGACAGAGAAAAGAGAAACAGGAGCACCTTGTGACTCCAGTTCAGCCCCGCTTCCCCATCTAGTGTATCATAATATTATGAGCAGGAAGAGGGAGATCCCATTACACCTGAAGCCACAGGAGACGATGAGATTGGCCTCCCCCCCAAGGGCTTTGGATGACTTTACCTCCTATTCTGCCTTTTTAAGAAGCACAGTAGCCCCTTGCTATAGGGAACCCAGCTATAGTGAGAACCCGGGTATAACGAATGTTATATGTGTTAAAAATTATTACCTTGAGTTAGAACTGTTACTTGGGCTGTGATATTGTAACTTTGGAGGCTGGGAACAGTTGTTTGGCAGTGATAATTAGAGCAAAATTTAAATGTGTTGTTTGCCTGGTGTTAGGGAGAGGGGACATTAAACAGGAATTACCTTGTCTTTAACAGAAATTACCTTGGCTTTCATCGTTCACTTGGGAACATAGCAGGAGGCTGGTAAGGACAGAGGTCTGGGGTTATATTCTGTTTTAACTGAAATATTTGAATAGTTTTGTAAGTGAAATTAGTTCTATGTGTTAAAAATTATTACCTTGAGTTAGAACTGTTACTTGGGCTGTGATATTGTAACTTTGGAGGCTGGGAACAGTTGTTTGGCAGTGATAATTAGAGAAAATTTAAATGTGTTGTTCTTAAATACTGAAAAGCCACTGGGTGTTGGGATTGAAGGGCTGAGTATTTCTGCTTGTGACTTAAATTCGAAGCAACAGGAGCTGGTGGGCCTGTGACATCATACAGTACCTGATGTCTGCATACACACACTGTTAGTGGAACTGAACACACACTGGACTATATGTGTTTGTGAGACTTGGGAACTTTATTGGTGGGGTTGAAATTGGGTTTGTAAATAACTGCAGTCAGTATAGAGAGAAACTGTATTCCAGGGGAAAGGGACTGAGAAAAGGGGGTGTGCCATTATAAACAGAGGGGGATAAATAGGGTGGCCATATTCTACCATGGCAGGCATCTTCGGAAGGGTTGTAGGCTGCACAGGCTGTGGGATGGCAGTAATTCTCAATTGGGTCTGGAGAGAGGGAGGCTGCCCACTCTGTAGACAGCTATCTTGTATCAGGAGTGAGGTATATTGGTTAAGGAGTAAGCTGGGGCAGCTGGGGGGGGTGTCCAAGGATAAGGGGTGTGGATATGGGCAGCAGAAGGGTGGGACTGAGGGGAGGCTGGGGCAACGGTCTGAAATTACAGGATGTTATGTTACAGCAAGCAGGAGGGGGGATATTAGGGACAGAGGACCCCTAGATAGGGATGTTGGCGCTAAGGGGAAAGCGTACGGGTGAACATTCTGAATTCAAAGAGAGTGGAGGGGAAGAGTCAGGAGGGGCTTTAAAGGAAGCCTAAAACAGCAGACTGTTGGAAGGAGCTCCTAAGGTGAACAGAGCAAGAGGGAAGAAGAGGGGCAGTTTAGAGGTGCAGTCAGGGGAAACTCGGGTTACTTGATGGAGGCTGACATAGAGTGTCACAATAAATTTGAGCTACTAAGCAACCTAGAGGGGGAGAAAGGGGTTTGTGGAAATGAGGAAACTTATACAGAGGCTGGGGGGAGGGAGTCGGATACCCATAGGGCATCACAGACCGGCAATGGAAAGGATAGAAATAGTCCCAGAGGGAGAAGGGGAAACATAAATGTTAAGCAAATGGGGGAGATGCAACATATTGTTGACATGAGGGAGAAAGCATGATTGGAGAGAAACTGGGAGACAAGGAGGTGGGAGAGGAGCCCCCCTTCAGCAGGGGGGTGAGTACCAAGGATGGGGCCCTAGCTAAAGGGGACCCACAGAGAGCCTCTGGAGGCAGGGGTACTATTACAAGGGGGGAGGATGGCGGTGTGGGGGAAGGGGAAACCATCAGGGCCAGGATAAATGGTTCAGATAAGAGAGGGTTAAAGGGGACACCTATTCAGAGGGGGTTTGAGTTAAGTGGGCAAAATAACGAGGAAGGCAGAAAGGGGAGGGTGACAAGGGGGTCTCTAATAAGGCAGGAAGACTCACATGGAATTGAGATCATGAATAAGGGGAGGAAGGGGGGCTGAGAGGGCATAGTGGAGGTAACCATAAGGATGATGGAGGCGTTAAGGTTCTGTTATTGGGAGACTCGATGATTAGGGGTATCCAGTGAGAGGGACGGAGGGTGGATGACATAGCCAGGTGAAGGTAGTGAGTATCTCTGGGCTGACAGTGCAGAGAGCAAAGTTCATGGTGTATGAATTGGTTAGGGATTGTGGAGGGAAACCGGATTTCCTGGTGCATTTGGGAACCAACGATCTAGAGGGAAATAGCGTTTTGGAAATCCAATCAAGGTTCCAAGAACTTGCCAGAGTCTGTCGGGATAATGGATGCAACATTTCCTTTTCAGAGATATTGCCAGTACCAAAGGCCTCAGTGGAGAAAAAAATGAAGCTCACAGAGGTTAATGACTGGCTCAGGAAGTGGGGTGAAGAGAGTGGGTTGGGGGTGTTAGGGAACTGGAATGGAGTTTGGGAGGATAAGGGACTATATGCCAAGGACAGGCTTCATCTTGCCCGTTAGGGAAGGAAGTCCTAAACAGGGTTGGCTGACTACATTCAAGAAAGGTGGGGTTTAAACTTGTGAGGGGGAAGGGATAAGGAAGGGGCTGACCAGAAGCCCTCTCCTCCAGATGAGGGAAGTAGCCTTCAAGCCCAAGGGGAAGGGGGAAACAGACTGGGGTGGAGGTTTCAGGAGGAGCAGAGGAGGATGGAAGTATAAGGAATCTGGGTTGGGTCTCGATAAAGATCAGGGATAAGGAGTGGGGTGGTGTTAGTAAATGCCAGGAGTTTGGGAAACAAGTTGCCAGAGTTCCAGGCCATGCTGTTCGGGGTGGATGGCGGCGGTCACGGGAGACTTGGGCCAACAAAAACCATGACTGGGACCTAAACGTACGGGGGTACACTATGCTTAGGAAAGATAGAAAGGAGGGCAGAGGTGGTGGAGTGGCTATGTTCATTAGAGATGACATAGAAATTGCTAAAGTAGAAGAGGCAGAGGGAAACGTGGAGGCCTTATGGGTCACCTTACGATCCCCAGCAGGAGATAAGGTCAAGCTGGGTGTAGTACATAGGCCCCCCGGGATGAGTGATGTTCTAGAGGATGGTTTGCTGGACAACATCATTGCCCAGTGTGGACCAAAAGGGGAAGGAGTGGTGTTGATGGGGGACCTTAATATGCCAGGTACAAACTGGGGAACCATGTCCTCTAAGGTGGCCAAGGAGCAGAGGCTGCTGGACGGTTTCCAGGATGTGTTCTTAACACAGCATGTGATGGAGCCCACAAGGGAGGGGCATGTCCTGGATGTGGTTCTGGCAGATGGGGATCTGGTAAGTGACCTGCTTATACAGGACACCCTGACTGGGAGCGACCACAATACTGTCTGGTTTCAAATAAGCATGGGGGGGGGAGATCTAGGACACTGGCAGTGGACTTCAGGGGGGCAGACTTTGTGGGCATGGGAAATATTCTCAAGGATCACTTGAAGGGGATTACATCAATGACAAGTGTGGAAAGGAGATGGGAGGTCATAAAATGGGGACTTCATGAGGCAGTCAGGATCTGCGTTAAGTTGAAACGTAAGGGAGCACGGTCACATAAACCATGCTGGTGGTCCAGTGAGGTACAGGTAGCAGTCAGAGAAAAGAAGGCAGCCTACAAAAAATATAAAACAACAAGAGGGGATAGGGATAAGGAAATGTAACATCTTGCATCTAGAAAAGTCACCCGTATGGTGAGAGGAGCAAAGTCCAGTAAAGAGCAGCGGCTGGCACAGGGGATACATGGAGGGGAAAAGGGGTTCTTCTGGTACATTGGGGAGCGGAGAAAAACTAAGGGCCATCTCAGCAGATTGAGATCAGAAGGAGGGTGGCTGGAAGAGGCGAGGGACCAGGCAGAGGTATTTAGCGAGTACGTTGCCTCTGTGTTCACTAGGGAGGGGGATGGGATATCTACAAAGCAAGGCATGAAGGGGATAGAAGCGGCAGTGAGTGGGATCAGGGGAGCAACAGAAATGGAGCGAGAGGGAGGGAGAGGTACCCCAGGGGTGTCACATCTGGGTAAGGATAAAAAGGCCAGTAAGGTGGAGGGGACAGATGATGCTATCTCCGACCAAAAGGGTGTGGTTAGCCCTCAAGGCCCTAAAGAAAGACAAATCTCCTGGGCGGATGGCATTCATCTTAGAGTACTATGGGAATTGGCGGACATGCTGCTGCACCCCTGGCGGAGCTCTTCAACAGGTTACTTGAGACAGGGAGGGTACCTAGGGATTGGCGAGAGGCACATGTGGTGCCAATCCATAAAGGGGGGTCGAGGGAATTACCAGGTAACTATAGACCCATCAGCTTGACCTCAGTGGTGGGAAAATTAGTGGAGAGTATACTAAAGGAATGATTGGGGGTGTACTTGGAGGAGGTGGGAGGTCTAGATAGTCGGCAACATGGGTTTGTGCCAGGTAGATCATGTCAAACCAATCTTGTGGAGTTCTACGAATAGGTAACATCAGAACTGGACAGGGGAAAGCCTGTGGATGTATTATTCTTGGACTTCAGCGAGGCATTTGACTCTGTCCCCCACAATGGTCTGGTGGAGAAACTGATGGGGTTAGAAGCAGGCCCTTTGATGGTCAGATGGATTGAAAACTGGCTAGCTGGATGCACCCAGAGAGTAGTGGTCTGTGGGGAGCTCTCGAACCCTAGAGAGGTTGGTAGTGGGCTACCACAGGGCTCGGTCCTGGGTCTGATCCTGTTTAATGCATACATATTGGACATCAGGGAGGGTATAGGGTGTGAAATGAGTCTCTTTGCGGATGACTCCAAGATGGGAGCAGTAGTTGAGGGAGAAGAGGGGAGGTTGGCCCTGCAAGGGGACCTGGACACCCTGGAAAGCTGGGCTCATACATGGAAATTAAATTTCAGTATCCCCAAGTGCAAGGTGTTGCATCTTGGTTGGGGAAACCCTAAACACAGGTACACCCTGGGAGGGGAGGCGCTGGAGGCCTCAATAGGGGAAAAAGACCTAGGGGTCAGGGTGGATGCATGTATGAATAACTCTGAGCAGTGCAGGAGAGCGGCTAGCAAGGCAAACAGGATGTTGGGATGCATCGTAAGGGGGATCACCTCTAGGAGCAAGGAAGTGATTCTGCCGCTGTACAATGGACTGGTTAGACCACACCTTGAGTACTGTGTACAGTACTGGAGACCACACTTGAAGAGGGACATACAGCTCCTGGAGAGGTACAGAGGAGGGCAACTAAGATGATATGAGGGCTAGAGGATTTGACGTATGAGGACAGACTTGAGGAGCTCTGCCTGTTTTCATTGGAGGAGAGGAGAGACAGGGGGACATGATTGAGGTCTTCAAGTACCTCAAGGGAATAAATAGGGTAAACATGGAGGGATCTTTAGACTAAAGCAGGAGGTATCACCAGAGGGCATGGTTTGAAGTTGAAGGTGGAAGGGTGAGGGGGGGAAAAGAGGAGGAGGTTTTTCACTGAGAGAGTGGTGGACCCTTGGAATGCACTGCCTGGTGAGCTGGTTCAGAGATCCACAGTGGAGAGCTTCAAGAGAGGGTGGGACAGACACAGAAAGTGGATGTATCAGATGATGGCCTGTCCCAGTGGGGGTGGGGATGGATTATAGGGGTTTCTGGAGCACAAGGGAGGGCCTCGACACCCAACTAAGGATCTAAGGTTCGAGCAGACTCGATAGACTGTAAGGCCTAATCTGCTGGCAAATAGTATGTTAGTATGAATGCCTCTTCTGGTTCCCAATGTTTCAGCTGTTCTGTTCCTCATAATTCCTATCCGCATCTGACCACCCGCTGCACTGACTTCTTCAATGTGGTTTGGCAGCTATAGTGACTTCTTTTATGAAACTGAACAACATACTGTGCATAAAATAAGTTTGATACTAAATAGCATAAATTGAACAACTAAAGATGTGGCGTCGCAGTCTGTGAGTTGGGAAGGGGGGACATGTTTGCAAAGTGTGTGCATCAGTTTGATGCTGAAACAATAAAGAACAGCAAAAGAGGCCTGGAATTTGGAGAGGAGGTATTTTTGGCAATCTGTTTAAATGTTTTGTTTTTAGTACTGCCCAGTTCAACAATGCCTACTAGTCTGTGAGCTGATGTGGAGCCATGGTTTGTGAGTCAAGGGGGGTGTGTATGTGTTTGTGTTTGTAAAGCATGTGAGGTGAAAGGTCTCAGCTGCCATCTGTAGCAGTTTGACTAAGAAAAGCAGAAAGAGACCAAAAGTACCCACTAGTCACAGGTTCTGTCTTCACTGTAAATAAGCAAATAAAGAATAATTACTGCATAACAGATATGAAATGTGTTTGATGTGTGTGGGTGACATATGCACCGGCCGATAGTAATGCATACTAGCATCCCTCGATATAGCGAATGGGTAGCTATAACGAATACAGGCTATGGCCCTTTTTTCATTTCTTGTAATTAGGGGCTACTGTATGTCAGAAATGCTTCCCAGAGAGGAGATGGAAGGAGTGGAAGGTGAGTCAGATTTTTTTAAGCATGTTGTGACTTACCTCAACATTAAAAAAAATGTCCATTCCCATACATGCAACTTTTAAGGAAACACACAAGAAGCTACTTGAGCGCTCTTTAACTTTAATGGCCTTTAAGAAAAAATAAAGAACATTTATCAGGTCACTAGAACAGGTTCTGAATACTTTTGCAAGCATCCAAAGCCAGAAGGCTTGATTCAGGCTGCTGCCTTTGTCAGAGTCAAGATTGCTTTTTCATCCTCACCTGGCTCAAGATTCAAGACAAACAGATGCTCTTAGAAAACATTCATACTCATCAGCCTTTTTGTTAATTAGATTTATTTCCTGAGTTGCACTGCACACTATCAGGAAGCTCTTTGGAATCAGATATTAACATTTTGTGACAAGGACTCAATGCCTTCTGACAACAGAACACAAGTCCTGCAGTTGGCAAAGTCAGGAGTAGGTGCTCCTAAAACCCAGCTACAAATATCTGTAGACATTAATGTTACAGCTACGTGGGCCCTGTCTAGTGCTGTGGCCACTGGAAGATATGCATGGTTAGGGCTACAGTTCTATCCCTTGAGCAACAAAATAAAGCTGCTGAGTTGAATTTTGAAAGAGTCACACTTTTTGGAGATCAAAGAGTTATATTTTATTTTTATTTTTACTTACAAAATGTTTCACCAGCAAAGACAACATGAGCTCATGAGCAGCTCATTTCTGGAAGCATCCTGGGGAAGGGGGGGATGCTATAGATGGGTGAGGAAATAACAAAGCAAGATCAGCAATACAGGTGCAAACTCATTAATTTACAGCACTGCAGACTAATATACTATAATACAATGGCCAGAGGCCTGCTGCACCCACCCTTCCCTTTCTACTCCAGCCTGGCTAAAGTCCCACCCCATCCATAGTAGTGTCCCAATTACCTACCCCTCCTTCATCATTATCATAATAAACAAGTACACAACAGCCATCGTCACTTTCTGTGGTTTTAGCCCAATTTTTCCCTCAGTTGTTGGAAATATATCCCTCCTCTTCTTTACCTCTCTAACCTGCCACCCCATACACGGCCTCTTTCCCCTATATGTGTAGTAGCCGGCTGCCTCACTCAAAATATCTCTGCTTATAACCTCTGTATGTCTATGGTTGATTGTATATCTGCTGACTTCTTCAATTATAAAATAATGCTGTTTTTTTTTATTGTTTCAACCTTGTACTGTACTGTATACACTGTATATACTTTTTCTTCCTTGTATATTATTGCTTTTCGTATACCTGCTTCTGTACTGTACTTTGATGTATTCATGACCAGGTCCACCTTGCAGATGAGCCTTGCTCAATGGTGCCCACCTGGATAAATAAAGATTTTGATTGATTGATTGATAGTAGTAACACAGTTGGAGACCTATATGTTGTAGTTGGGGCCTAGAGACCAGGAGGCCAGGAGAGAAGCAAACAAAGAATTTAGAGAAGTGCCTAGAGTTGGGAGTTGGGCTTTGCTAAGTTCAGTGAAGACTAGATAGAGAAGGGTGGAAAGTGGGGGGGGGGGAGAGGTTACCTGGACCAGAAGCCCCTTCAGGATGTGAGGGAAACCCTGCAAGGGAGTTGGGAACAAGATAATGGAGATGAGGAGGGAGGTAAGAGAGAAGGAAGACAGCGGGTGCCAAAGTGGTAGTGAGGGAAGACGGGGTAGAGGACCAAAAGAGGGAGGACTACCTGGCAACAGTGAGGATAGGTGGGGTGGTGGATTAATGGAGGGCTAGGGGCAGGAGCAGCTAGGGGAGTAGAAGTTGCATAGAGCTAGGTGGAGGGATGATGTGGATGAAGAGAGTCGGATCAGAGGAGGAAGTGAGTTCCAGAGTTTGGGGAAGCGAGTTCCAGAGATTGGGGAAGTTATATGACTAAAGGTGATGCAACTAAAATAACTTTAAATATCTGATGGACAATGTTGGAAGGGGATGTATGGGAAGAGGTTACTACCAGAGGCAGTCCCACAGCCCTATAATGTAGAGAGAAGTTCCCTCAGAGGCTGGGTTACAAGGGCAAGAGGAAAGCTGCCACCACAAACCCATCAGAAGCTAAGACTAATCCATAATGAGTTACAGGTTGCCAACACCCACATACTGAATTTCCTTATCATTCACAGAAATCCCCAAATAGAGTAAAATAAAAAATCTCAAACCAAAAACAGAAGAGGGGCAGCTTCAATTACAGTTAGGCATCCATAAACTGCTGTCTCATGAAGCAGTAGAAGTAGTACCTGTTATACACAGAAACTTAGGATTTGTCATCAAGAAAGGACTGCTTGATCCACCCAGTCTGCCCAGATGTTGTGGGGAGCTCTCGAACCCTAGAGAGGTTGGTAGTGGGGTACCTCAGGGCTCGGTCCCGGGTCCGATCCTGTTTAATGCATACATATCGGACATCAGGGAGGGTATAGGGTGTGAAATGAGTCTCTTTGCGGATGACTCCAAGATGGGAGCAGTAGTTGAGGGAGAAGAGGGGAGGTTGGCCCTGCAAGGGGACCTGGACACCCTGGAAAGCTGGGCTCACACATGGAAATTAAATTTCAATATCACCAAGTGCAAGGTGTTGCATCTTGGTCGGGGAAACCCTAAACACAGGTACACCCTGGGAGGGGAGGTGCTGGAGGCCTCAATAGGGGAAAATGACCTAGGGGTCATGGTGGATGCATGTATGAATAACTCTGAGCAGTGCAGGAGAGCGGCTAGCAAGGCAAACAGGATGTTGGGATGCATCATAAGGGGGATCACCTCTAGGAGCAAGGAAGTGATTCTGCCACTGTACAATGGACTGGTTAGACCACACCTTGAGTACTGTGTACAGTACTGGAGACCACATGAAAAGGGACATACAGCTCCTGGAGAGGGTACAGAGGAGGGCAACAAAGATGATACGAGGCTAGGGATTTGATGTATGAGGACAGACTTGAGGAGCTCTGCCTGTTTTCACTGGAGGAGAGGAGAGACAGGGGGACATGATTGAGGTCTTCAGACCTCAAGGGAATAAACAGGGTAAACATGGAGGGATCTTAGACTAAAGCAGGGAGGTATCACCAGAGGGCATGGTTTGAAGTTGGAAGGTGGAAGGGTGAGGGGGAAAAGAGGAGGAGGTTTTTCACTGAGAGGGTGGTGGACCCTTGGAATGCACTGCCTGGTGAGCTAGTTCAGAGATCCACAGTGGAGGGCTTCAAGAGAGGATGGGACAGACACAGAAAGTGAATGTATCAGATGATGGCCTGTCCCAGGGGGGTGGGGATGGATGATATGTGTTTCTGGAGCACAAGGGATGGGAGGGTCTTGGCACCCAACTAAGGATCTAAAGTTCGAGCAGACTCGATAGACCGTAAGGCTTAATCTGCTGGCAAATAGTATGTTAGTATGTTGCCTGCCTAGTCTGTGTCTACATATCCTAACTGGTCTCTGGTGACCATCCCTCTTCCTTGCCTATTTACTAATATCCCCCTACATCTAGCCCATGTATGCTTGAAGCCCCCAATGTTTTTGCCTCCTCCACTTCCACTGGCAGTCTGTTCCTGGTGTATACTACCATTTCAAGGAGATAGTACTTTCTGACATCCATATTAACCCCCCCAGCTTCATCATATGCCCCCTGGTGCTGATGCTCTTTTTTTCATTCGAAAGAGACTCCCCTCCTGCACCCTGTTCACCTCTGTGAGGTACTTGTAGGTCTCTATCATGTCTAGTCTCTCCCCTCTCCTCCAGAGTGTACATGTTGAGATCTGTCATTCTCTCCTTGTACAGTTTTTGGTGCAACCCATGTACCATTTTAATAACTCTTATCTGGACTGTTTCCACCCTGTTGATGTCCTTTCTGAGGTGCAACCTCCAGAACTGGACATAATACTTCAAGTGTGGTCTTACCAGTGAGTGACACAACGGCAACACCACGTCCTTTCTCCTGCTGGAGATACCCCACCATATGCATCCCAGCATCCTACAAACCCTGATGACTGCTCTGACATACTGCCCAGCCACTTCAAGGTCATCAGTTATGATCACTCCAAGGTCCCTTTCCTACTTAGTGACTAGCAATATCTCCCTCCCATTCTATACTCAGCTCATGGGTTTCTATGCCCTAGGTGCATGATTTTGGATTTCTTGTCATTGAACCCCAACTGCCATGCTCTTAACCACTTTTAGAGTTTTACAAGATCCCTATACATTTTCACCACCTCCTCCTAGTGCAGATTTTGGTATTATCTGCAAAAAAGCATACCTTCCCTACCAGTTCTTCTGCAATATCATTTTTGAAGACAATGAAAAGAACTGGCCCCAGAACTGAGCCCAGCTACACCCCATTGGTTACTCTCCTATCATTAGAGTGAGTGCTGTTAACCACCACCATCTAACGCCTACCAGTTAATCAGTTTCTAACCCTATTCACCAATTTGGATCCTACCCCTAGACTGCTCAATTTCCTTATCAGTCTCCTGTGTGGCACAGTGTCAAAGACCTGGCTAACGTCTAGATTGGCTACATCCACTGCCCTTCCCTAATCTATTTCCCTTGTCACCCAGTCAAAGAAATCAATCAGATTCTTGTGGCATTAATTCCCTTCTGTTAATCCATGCTGTCTGTGGCCTTCCAGCACACTGGACTCAAGATACTCCACCAGCCTTTCTTTTCGCAGGGTTAATTAGTCTCACCAACACTAAAGTGAGACTGACTTCTTTTTTAAAATAATTGGGAAAAGGATTCTTTTTCAGGTACTTTCTAATAAGAAAAAAATCAGGGACTGTCAAACTATTCTTGATCTGAAGTGTCTTAACAGGCGCATACAAAAGGAGAAATTCAGAATGGTTACCATACAAATAGTAATACTGTCACTACAGAAGTGACCTGGCTCTTCTCACTGGACCTCAGGGATGAATACTTAAGTATTCCAGTGAAGGAGTCACACAGAAAGTCTCTCAGGTTCACTGCAGGAATAAAGCAGTACTAATACATGGCAATACCCTTTGGACTGTCTTCAGCCAAAAGAAGCTTCACAAATGCATGGTTCTGGTAGCAGCTGCATTAAGGAGGACTGGTATCACATCATATCCATACTTAGATGTCTAGTTAGTGTATGGAAAAACAGAAAGAAAATTAGGATTATTACAATGTGTAATGAAAATGATGATGCAGTTGAGATTTCTCTTAAACTTGGAAAAATCATCCAAAGAAGCAGTCCAGAGTCCAAAATTCTTAGGAACAGAGCTAAATACAAAACAGACTAGAATCAGTAGGACCAGTCCAGATTCTAAAATTCATAGGGGCAGAGTCAAATACCAAACAGACCAGAACATTCCTATTCATTTAAAGGGTGAATATACTCTGATACAATTTGCAGGCACATTCCAAACAAAAGCAAGAAGATCTGCACAGGTGTCCTAATCTTACTGGACTACATGTCAGAAAAACTTCAGTCCTCCCATGGGCAAGACTGCACATGAGAGACATTCAGTGGCACCTAAAAAGACACTGGTCTCAGCTGAGTCAACCACTGTCCACTCACGTCCCAGTGACAGACTCGGTGGTACCCTCGCTACAAGGGTGGAAAAATACAGATCACCTAAGAATGTGAACTCCCTTCCAAAAGGTAAAGAATCACACAATATGATTCTGACAATTGATGCATTCCTGCAAGGGACAGGGGATCATATATCAGAACACACAGTGCACGGGAAATGAAGCAAAACAGAATCACAGGAGTGCATAAACCTGTTAGAAATCAGGACAGTGTTCTTCTGCATTCAGCACTACCCAGAACTCCTAAGGAATCAGGTCATACAATGGACAGACAAGACAGCAACCATATACAACATAAACAAGCAGGGTGGAGCAGGATCCTCAAAACTGTGCAAAGAAACACTGAAAATTTGGGATGTAGCTTACAAGCTGTATGTCCAGATATCAGCAGTCCATATGACAGGAAAGCACAATGTCCTGGAAGACTCATAAAGAAGAATGGGAATAGTCTCCCATGAGTGGTCACTGAACATTCAATAATCCAACTGGGGTCTCCTAGAGGTGGACTTGTTCACCTCATGGCAGAGCAAGAAATTACCCCTGTTCTGCTGCAAAGCCCCATCTCGGGGTACATTCCCAGATTTGGATGGGGAAGGGGGGCAGGTCCCTGTATGCTTTCCCACCTTTACTGCTATTGCAGCGAGTACTTCTAAAAGCAAGTGCAGAAAGGTCCAGACTAATCCTAATTGCCCCAGCCTGGCCAAGGCAGCCTTGCTACTCTCTGCTTCTGCAAGTATCCAGGAAGAATTGCCTTCTATCCATGTGCAGAGATCTACTAAAACATTCAAATGGTCAAGTGACTCACCCAAATCTGGATTCCTTCCACCTGAGGCCAGGGGCATCATTAGCCCCAAAAATGGGGGCATGGCCCCCCCCAGTTTAGGCTGGTGCCCCCCCAGTCTTTTCCCCCACCTTTCCTTTAAAATTTAGTGTAGGGCTTTAAATTAAGCCCAGTTAGCTGACAGCCAGCAGTAGCAGCAGCAGCAGCACCAGTCTCAGCCTGCAGTGAGTCATGTGAACTGATGGAACCTCTGCTCTGCCTCCTCCTTCTCCTCCTACCTTGACTCCACTTGCTCCTGATTGCTCTGCCATCACTTGTCTGTAATACAGACTCCTTTTCCTCCATTCAACCAGTCCAGCATTAGTCTGTGACGTGCTGGCTCTCGTTAGCTGTTAGTCAGGGTGGGACCATGCAGCGGCAGTCAAATCACATGGGGCAGAGTCGGCAGACATTGGACAGGCAGTGATTGGTGAGTGAGCCAAGCTGTGGGGTTGGGGTGGGGCATCATGTCATACAGCCTGTAGAACAAAACTGACAGAAACAATTTAATTCAAGGGAGGCAGTATAGCGCAGTGGTCTAAGGCTCTGAGCTGCAAATTTGGTGATATCCAGCAGACCAGACCTGGGTTTGAATCTCACAGCTTTCACTTGCATACTGTGTGACCCTGAGCAAGTTACTTAACCTCCTTGTGCTCCCAGGTCACTCCTGTAAAAAAGCTTTCAGCTTAGTGTGCTATACCTGGTTAAATAAAAATAAATAATTCTGCGTCTGCGATGCACTCTGCAGAACATGGCAGTTGGCCTGCCCATCTTATTTTGTGCACAGATAAGTCTCACTGAAAAAAAAAAAAAAAATAAAGATATTTTGATTAAAAAAAAAACTTGGACTATCAAGACTCAAGGATGGAGATGCTGCTGAGGAGGGGAGAGAGGGGAGACTCAGAGCATAGCAACAGGAGGTGCTGCGCAACTTGCCTCCCGGCAGCAGTCAGATCTCATGATCTGCAAAAAAATTAAATAAAAATAACAGTACTGGGGTTAAGGAGAGACTGAGGGAGCTTGAGCTTGGTGGCTAGGGAGTGAGTACAGGAGCAGCAGCAGAGCAACCTGCTGCCCTACCCTGCAGGCCACAGCACAGTTTAGCATCCAGGAAAAAAAAAAAAGGATTATTTGGGATTTAGGACAATACAATTTAACATATACATAAAATAAATAAAAAACAGATTGGGAATGATTAGAGAAGGACCTTGGGAGCAGAGGAGACAGACTAACTGACACAGGGAGTGAGCTGTGAAACAACAGCAGGAGCTTGGCAGGCTGTCCTGGACTGGAGAGCTGCTGCAGCAGTGTGTTGTTCTGTTAATTCTGATTACTGCTTACAATCTTGTGATATAGCCCAAGAAAAAAAAAAAAGGCAGGCAGAGTTTTGTTTGCCCAGGCCACGGCACCGTCACTAATTACTTGATTGCCAGTGCCTACAGCCTTCGGATGTGTCCCCAGAAAAAATAAAAAGGCAGGTTTTTTGGTTGCTTGCAGCCTTGGGATATAGACCCAGTGAAAAGCACAGGCAGGATTTGGTGTTTGCCCACCACTGTCAGTAATTACTTGATTGCCCATGGTCTTGGAGTACATAGTCCCAGAACAAAAAATAAGCAGGGTTTTTAATTTGCCTACTACCATTATGAAACTACTTGGTTGCTTACAGACTTGGGATATAGCTCCACAAAAAAAGTTAACACTGAAACAACTATGTTCTCTGGTTCAAGTCATGTTCTGTATTGCAGGGTTTTTAGCTACTAATTCCCTGTGTTTGTCTTGATGCAGATTACATAGCTTGCTTCTAAAGTTCACCCTTTGCCACATATTCTTCTTTCTTCTGGACTGGCAAATCTCCTCAGTGTCCTGCCCACCCTGGCCCATTGGGTTTTGAAAAATAAAAATAAAATTTAATTATTAGACAGTTTTCCTTTTATCTTTCTGTGCAGATAATTCTGAAACTAAGGCACTAAGTATGTTCTCTGGTTCAACTCAGTCACCAGCTGTGTACATCAGGGTTTCAGCTATGAAATCCCTGTGCTTGTCTTGATGCAGATTTCACAGCACATGCTTATCGAATGCACCTTTTGGCACCTAATTCTTCAAATTTCTTGCAGGGGTAAATATTCCATGTCTAGGCACCATTTGACTTGGGAGGGGGAGTTGTTAATCTTTTCCTGTGTGTGTGTGTGTGTGTGTGTGTGTGTGTGTGTGTGAGAGACCACTTGGTTTCAGACTAAGGCAATAAACCAAGTGTGCTCCCTTTCCCTAGTTCTGGAGACCTGCTGTGTATTTCATGGTCTCATCTACACAATCCCTATGCTTGGCTTGCTGCAGATTTCATAAAAAATGCTTCTAAAATGCATCATGTAGTAACAAGGAGGCAGTATAGTGCAGTGGTCTAAGGCTCTGAGCTGCAAATCTGGTGACATCCAGCAGACCAGACTTGGGTTTGAATCCCACAGCTTCCACTTGCATATTGTGTGACCCTGAGCAAATCACTTGACCTCCTTGTGTTCCCAGGTTGCTCCTGTAAAAAAGCTTTTAGCTTAGTGTGCTATACCTGGTTAAACAATTAAAAAAAACAATTCTGCAAATTTCTTCCAGGGGTAAATCCACACCCACCTTTCCATTCCCAGGTGCCATTTGGCTTGGAGAGAAAAGGGAGACTTGTTAATCTTTATTTGTGTTTGTGAGCACTTGGTTCTAAGTCTAAGGCAGCACACCAGGTATGTTCCGGTTCCCTGGTTCAAGTCACCTGCTGTGTATTTCAGGACTTTGCTACAAAATCCTTATGCTTGTCTTGCTGCAGATTTCATAGAAAAAAGCTTCTAAAGTGCACCATTTGGCACCAAATTCTTCAAAATTTCTTCTGGGGGGGCAACTCCTCCTGGACCCCCCTTTTTGGCTGAAGTCACTGATGGGGCATGTGCCCCCCTCACTTTTAGAATCCTGCTGATGCCACTGCCTGAGGCTCTGGTTCCTGAGACCTTAGAATTATTTGAACTGAACCTTTCAACACAGATAATGGATGTGCTGAAAGTGGCTAGAAAGCCTTCCAGGATAACTTACACTGCAAAGTGGAAATTATTTTCAGTTTGGTGCAACAGCAAATGCTCACGTGCACACATTTCTCAGATTTTGGACTATTTGCTAAGCATGAAGTTCCAGGGGTTGAGTCTAGCATCACTGAAAGTGCATTTTTCAGCAACTGATGCTTACAGTACAAGCCAAAAACAAAGGTACAACCTTTGTTATCCCACCTAGTGTCTAAAAGGTTCTGCAGAAGCCATAATCACATACAGTTTGCATCCACTGAGGAATCCTGTGTCAGCGTCGGATCTCAATTGGGTTACTTTACAACTGATACTACACCCCTGTTTAAGCCTGTGACTACTGTAGAGTTGAAGTATGTCACATAGAAAATCTTATTTTGGTGGCAATAACTTATGCAAGAAAAAATGAATGCCAGGCCCTAGGTATAGAGCCTGAATTTGTGGTAGAACATAAAGAAAAGGCAACTCAGGACAAGCAGCACTTTTCTACCAAAAGTGGTTGCAGAGTTTCACTTGAACCAGTCCATTACTTTGCCTGTGTATTTTAAGAGACCACAAACAAATAGTGGAGAGCAGGCTTTGTACAGTTTGGATGTAGAAAGGGTTCTTATTACCTGAGCAGAACAGAGCCCATCAAAGGGTAACAATAAAGAATTGTTTGTCATATATGGATAAGTGTTACAGGGACATCCAGTCAGCAAGCAGACTATATCATGTCAGACAGCATATGCAATTGCATACTGCTATGAGAAAGCAGGCAGAGGGCCACCAGATGGCATCAGGACACACTCTATGAGGGGAACAGCTACATTTGCAGCTGCTAGTAGAAATGTGCCTAGGCTGAGATATTTAAGGCTGCCACTTGATCGACTGTCTGCACATTCATTTCTCATTATAGAGTAGACGTCAAAGCAAGTGAAGATGCCAGCTTTAACGTCTTTATATGAAGAGCATGTTTTCTAAGTAAATCTTAAAACCCTCTAACCCAGAGTACTACTGGAAGTCAGCAAGAGTTGGACTAACTGTTCTGCTTATGGTTGTGAGAAGAAAAATAAATTAACTATAGTATTTGCTGTTCTTCTAGATAATCAGAACAGCTATTACCACTCACCCTTCCCTACCTCCCCATTTTAAGATTATGTATTAGGCTAGGGCATTTTTAACTGGGACACTACAACCTGAGCTTTTCAGTGAGCCACAACTTGTTGACTTTGAGTGTTGGTAATTCCCTTATACAAATTTAACTTTCAATCACTTATTTGGTTGTTTTTTAAACTAGGTCTAGTCTCCAGTAGAACTCTTCAGCTAAAAGATCTGTTAGGGATTGTCTGGCAGCTTGTGAACAGCACAGAAAGAGAGAAAGAAAGAGTTTTCACGTAAAACAAATTCTACCATCACACCTCACACAGAGATAAAGCAAGAGTTGTACTAGCTGTTCCGATCCTCTAGAAGAAAAGCAGATACTACAGTACAGTCAGTATATTTTCCATACGAGACAACAATCTGGTTGCTAAGTAGATAAAGTTCAGTTCCAAAAACCATGTACTTTATATGATAAGGCAATCACAGTATTGTTGAGTATAGCACTAGGATAGTGCTACTGCTGTCCTGTTACTAGTATTATGCTTAATGTTTCTATCCTCTCTCCATGTCTCATGCCTTCTATAAAGTAAAATTTCAGTCACTTTTCCAGCAAGATGTTTATGCTGCTACCACTCACTTGAAAGAAATGATAAACTGCATTTCCATTTTTTTTTTCCAAATGCAAGCAAGCAGTAGCAGCATGAACAATGTGCTTAAAAAGTGATTATAATTTGTCATTACCTGAAGGCATAACACATGGAGTGAGGGCACTTGGTAGCTGGGTGGATTGGTTTTTGCTTGATACTTACATGAAACCAGCTTCCAGTTGCAATAGGTTCTGTCTTTCATTTTGTTTTTAGTTCATGGTAAGCATGTGGACCAATCAAAAGGCAGGGTGAACTGATGACATCACTATTGTCATTTTATTGTCAATAAAATGGCTGTTCTGAGCTATCAGCAGTCATCTTATTGAGAATAAAATGACTGTTGAGAGTTTACTGTGAATAAAGTGTGCATAATTCTGGCTTCTGTGTGGATGAGTGGGTAAATGTAGTACACTATTTAATATATGATCTGTGAACTTGGTTTCAAATAATTTTCAAATTGACATTTGTTTTCTCAAGACAATTCATGGTGGAAATTTAACAGTTACTAGATTGTTTTAAAAGTATGTGGATGTGAGTTAGGAGGTTCTCCAAGGACTGGAAGAGGGCAGCTGTGGTCCCACTTTATAAATCTGGTAGTAGGGAGGAAACAGGACACTACCGCCCGGTGAGCCTCAGTTCTGAAGTGGCAAAATTGATGGAATCACTGCTCAAACGGTGGATAATAGCATTCCTTAAAAACAGTGGGCAACGGGATCATGAGCAACATGGGTTCATGGCCGTAAAGTCTTGCCAAACTAATCTAATCAAATTCTTCACCTGGGTTACCAAGACAGTGGATAATGGGAGGGGGTGGTGGCATACTCTACCTGGACTTTAGCAAATCATTTGACTTTGTCCCACACAGAAGGCTGGTAAAGATATTGGACTACATGGGGATGGGACCGGAGGTGGTGGTGTGGGTGAAAAATTGGCTGTATGACAGCACGCAAAGGGTGCAGGTATACAGCACATTATGAGCAGAACAGAGGTAAACAGTGGGGGTGCCCCAGGGTTCATTGCTGGGGCCTCTGCTATTCAATGTATTTGCAGCTGACATTGCAAATGGGCTAGAGGGGAAGGTGTGTCTGTTCACAGATGACGTCAAGATATGCAACATAGTGGACTTCCCAGCAGCACAAATGAAAATGGAATCAGACCTAAAGAAACTGGAGAAGTGGTCCAGAGCATGGCAGCTGAATTTAAATGCCAAAAAGTGCAAGGTCATGAACACAGGGAGAAGGAACCCAAAAAGGGAGTACTACTTGGGAGGAGAAAGGCTAGCAATGACCGGCCAAGGGCGTGATCTGGGAGTTTTAATATCAGATGACTTGAAAGTGAGCAGACAGTGTGAGAAGGCATCACTTAAGGCCAGTGGCATGCTGGATTGCATTGAGAGTAGAATCATGAGCTGGAGGAGAGAGAAGTGGTACTGCCACTGTACAGGGCACGTATGAGTTTCCACATGGAATACTGTGTCTAGTTTTGGAAACCACACCTCAGAAAGGACATTGACAGAATAGAGACAGTACAAAAGAAGACAACAAAAATGGTACAGGGAGTACATCAAATGTCGTATGAGGACAGGATGAAGGAATTAAACGTGTACTTCCTGGTACAGAGGAGGGAGAGGGGAGACATGATCGAGACCTTCAAGTACATGAAGGGTATAGATAAGGTACAGGTGCAGGAACTTTTTGATTCCAAGGAGTGTAGCAGAATGAGGGGTCATGATCTTAGACTCAAAGGGGTGAAGTTCAGGACCAATGTTAGAAAGTTCTTCTTCATGGAGAGGGTGGTGGATGCCTGGAACAGCCAACCCACAGAGGCCGTGGGAGCCAAAACAGTTGAGGGGTTCAAAAACACTTGGATACGCACAAACAAATCATTCAAAAGAGGGAATAACAGGTGGGAGGAGTAATAACCTATACACCATGGGCAGACTAGGTGCACCTTGAGGTCCCCTTCTGCTGTCACTGTCTATATTTCTATGTTTCTGTTAGAGCAGAAAACTCAAAGGGTCCCATATTCCAAAAACTGCATAAGTGCAGGCCCAGTTTTTGTGCTGCACTTGCCCATGCATTCCCCCAGCTGCTGCAATATTCAGTCTGATAGTGAGTGGTGCTATCTGATTGAATATTAGGCCATGTTTGTATAGCACTAAGTAAAACTGTGCTGCCCTGACATGGACCTGGGCTACATATAGCCCTGAGAGAATAGTGCTGCCTGAAACAGGATAGTGCCCAGACCCCTCTGGGCTATATTCAGCCAAAACATGCAAATGAGCCTATCGGGCATGTAAGGCTGTAAGAAGCAATTTGCTTGCCCATTATCGGCCCATTTGTATGGGGTGCTGCAGCCCTTAGCACCACCTACACAAAGTAAACAACATTTCCTGATGTCCAGTGGTCACCCCCATGTCCCAGGCACACTGACAAAATCAATCCCTGGTGTCCAATGGTCTGTTCTTTCTTATATAACTGTCTATTACAGTGTCAAAACAATCACTATACATACAAATAATAAAATCATAAATAAACATCAAATACATTTGAAACCGACCTTGACTACATTCATTTCTAAAACTGTAAGAGACAATCCTGCTTTCTGATTGGTTACTACATATGCATGAACTCTGTTTCATGCACAGGTAATAACAAGTTCCTAAAAGCAGGACTCCATTGCTCAAACAAAATCGCTGTGGCATTAGAATATACAAGTTTGAAATGTTACCATTATACAGTAAAAACCTTCAACTGGGTCCTAGAAATAAAACTACCTTAAATAAAAAATAAAACAAATTAAATGTTATTTCCCTGATTATCATACTTTCCTTATACACATAAACCCATTAGAAATACACATGATTGTGTATGAGCAGTCATACACAACAAAGGATATTCTTGTATTGAGAGGTTTCCTTGGTAACAGGTGACCTTGAGAGTGTAGCTTGAGAGATGCTCTGTTACCAAGGGAACCTTGAGATACAAAATATCCTTGTTTGTGTATGACTGCTCATACGCAATCTTTTACAGTGTGTGGGCAGTTACAGCATAGAGAATCACACAAAAAACAGTGAAGGCAACAGAGAACAGAAATTTTAACCTTTTTATTTTATTCAACTGACACAGTGTGCTGCAGATGCTTCTGCAAGTTCAAGTTAAAAAAAAAACACAACTTTCAGCTTAACTGGATAGAAGAAAGCAACTATGTGGCAGCATTCCAAGTTGTTCTGCTGTAGTAGTGACATCACTACTGCAGCAGAACTACATAATGATGTCACTGCTGCAGCAGAACAAGCATATTCCAGGCATGGAATTCCATGCATAACAGCATTCCACCATGCACCATGTAACCCCTCCTCTGGGGCTTATCTTAACTGCCCCTTTGTCCTTTAGCTCTCCCAGTCTTCCTCCTGCTGCCCGCTGGCATCCTGCTTTTACCGCTGCCAGCCTGAGTCTTTCTGGTACCCCTGGTTTCCCCAATCAGCTCCAACAATTTTGTTTAGCCCAGTTCAGGCTCAAAATTTAAAGTGTGATCTCCCGCTGTTGCAAGTGCACTGCAGTGCATGTGGGGATCAAGATGGCACAAGTGGTGCCTTTGATGTGCCAGCCACCAAGTTTGCAGTTGTCTGACAAGGAATTTCGTGGTCCTGGCACCCCTCCTCTGACAGATGGGGCCGGTGACCTGAAGGATGTGGCGGAGAAGCTGCTGGGGGAAAAATAAAGAATTTTACCTCAGGGCCAAGAGTGGGGCAAAACAAGAGCTCCCCCATGAGCTAATGAGGTGTTGCTTCCTCCTAGGGGGGTCAGAGTTACTTTAGCAGTGACTCTAAATCTATGGAGGCTAAATGTATAAAAGTGGTCTTGTTTTACAGGGCACAACTGGGGCTACATGTAAGTGGGGAAATGGTAAAATTAAAGTGTACTGCCTGGCTGCACCAGAATTCCAAAGTGGAGACAGTGTGTAAGCTGCTCGGGGATTGTAAATGCAGCCACCATTTTGGGAGTGTAACAACAAATCACAAGGCAGAATTTCAGCCAGGGGCTCATAGGACCTAACTGGAGCTTTGTGTGGGATATACAGGGACAATTTCTTGGTGGCAAAGCTCCAGCCAGTCAGGAGACTGGGACTGTAAATGACAGCTTGGGCAGCCAATGGGAACTATGGAACTATGCCCTTTCTTGAGGGGGACATTTTAAAAAAAGACAGTTGGGTTCAGCTGAGAGATTGAGGAGCGAGGCCTTTCAGAAAAAGATCATGCCAGTTAGCTCCTGCTGACATTGATGATGTCAGGCACCACCTTCAGGAGATGTTAGCAGCTGGGATTATGCAAGAGTCATGCAGTCCTTACATCTCTCCGACTGTGTGGTCTGCAAGAAAAATGGCTCTGTCTGCATGTGTGTGGATTACAGGACTCTTAACAAAAGAACAGTGCCTAACCAGTACACAGTGCCTCACGTCCAAGATGCACTAGACTGCTTCAATGGAAGCAATTGGTTCTCCGTACTTGACCTAAGAAGTGGGTACTACCAAATCCCAATGGCCCCTGAGGACAGGGAGAAGACTGCATTTATTTGTCCTCTGGGGTTTTACAAATTTCTGCGCATGCCTCAAGGTATTTCAGGGGCACTAGCAACTTTTTAAAAGATTAATGGAACGTGCAGTGGGAGACATGAATCTTCTGGAGTGCCTTGTTTATTTGGATGATGTCATAGTTTTCAGCAAGACCCTCAAAGAGCATGAGGCTCGTCTTTTTAAAGTACTGGACAGACTTGAAGAATTCAGATTAAAGTTATCAATTGACAAATGCCACTTCTTCCAAAGCTCAGTGAAATATGTAGGCCACATTGTGTCCTCTGAAGGAATCCAGACTGATTCTAGAAAAGTAGAAGCACTAACCACCTGGCTAAAGCCAAACAACCTAAAAGAGCTCAGGACCCAAGGCAGCATGGATTCACAGCGGGAAGGTCATGTCAGACGAATCTAATAGATTTCTTTGACTGGGTGACCAAAGTAGTAGACCAGGGAGGGGCTGTGGACATGGCCTACCTAGACTTTAGCAAGGCATTTGACACAGTCCCACACAAAAGATTAATAGTCAAATTAACCAGCCTGGGAGTGGAACCCAGGGTGATAGCCTGGGTAAAATAGTGGCTGCACAACAGGACACAGATGGTAATTGTAAATGGAGTCCACTCTGAAGAAAGGGGGGTTACTAGTGGGGTACCGCAGGGTTCAGTATTGGGTCCAGTCCTTTTTAATGTCTTCATCAGTGACATTGCAGAGGGACTGGAAGGAAAAGTATGCCTTTTGCAGATGACACAAAGATCTGCAACAGAGTTGATACACAAGGAGGCGTGGAAAGGATGAAAGGGACTTGGCAAGGTTGGAGGAATGGTCAGAAGTATGGCAGCTAAGATTCAATGCAAAGAAGTGCAAATAATGCACCTGGGAAACAAGAACCCAGGGAAGAATACAATGGGTGGGAGGCAGTAACAACAACAAAAATGGAAAGGGACCTGGGGTAATCATATCAGATGACCTTAAGGTTAGCAAGCAATGTGAGAAGGCAATAGGGAGGGCTGGGGGTATACTGGGATGTATAGGGAGAGGCATCACCAGCAGAAAACAGGAAGTTGTTATCCTCTGTACAGACAGTTGGTGAGACCCCATCTGGAGTACTGTGTCCAGTTCTGGTGACCACATCTCCCAAGGACATAGACAGGATAGAGGCAGTCCAGAGGAGGGCAACTAAAATGGTGCAGAGTCTGCAAGAAGCCATATGAGGAGAGACTAAAGGAGCTTAATATGTATACCCTTGAGGAAAGAAGGAGAGGGGACATGATAGAAACTTTAAGTACCTCAGTGGAATCAACAAAGTCCAAGAGGGTAGCATCTTTCAGAAAAAGAGACTTGCAAGAACAAGGGGACACAATTTAAAGATAGAAGGAGGGCGGTTCAGGGCAATGTGAGGAAGTATTATTTCACAGAGAGGGTAATGGATACATGGAACAGCCTTCCTGAGGAGGCTGTGGGGTCTAAAACTGTGGGAGAATTCAAGAATGCATGGGACAGACATAAGGCAATTCTTGTGGGGGGTAGGAAGAAATAGGCTGTTGGTTAACTAGGATCTGCGGCCTATCCTGTAGGTAGGGAAATGGGCAGACTAGATGGGCCTAGTGGTCCTTATCTGCTGTCACAGTCTATGTTTCTATGTTTCTATGTCTATGAGCTACAGAAATTTCTGTGTTTTTACGGTTACTACCGATGCTTCGTTAGAGATTACTCCAAAGTTATCAGGCCACTGCTGAACTTGATGCAAGGGTACCCACCCACTCATCAAAAGTTCAAGAAAAGTGCTGTCAAAGAAACTGATAAGACATACTTTTGGCCTAATGAACTGTTTGGTCAAAGATGGACTCCAGATTGTGATTCTGCTTTTCAAGAGATAATCTACCAATTTATGCATGCACCAGTTCTTGCCTATGCTGATCCATCTAAGCCTTATGTTCTGCACACAGACGCTTGCCTGAGGGTCCTACACACCATGCTGTTCCAGGAGTACACTGAAGGACTGTGCCCAGTGATGTTTGCAAGGCTAAGTTTAACCCCATCAGAAAAGAACTACCCAGTTCACAAACTGGAATTTCTCACTTTGAAGTGGGCAGTCGAGGAACAATTTCACAAATACTTGTATGGTGCTAAAACGCTTGCAAAAATGAACAACAATCCATTAACTTATGTGCAAACCTCCGCCAAGTCAGATGCAACTGGACATTGCTGGTTGTCGGCCCTATCAACGTGTGATTATTCAGTGGAGTATAGGCCTGGCCTTAATTATACTGATGCTGATGCTCTCTCCAGGAGACCTGCCTCAGACCAGCAATGGGTGCGCATACCAGAACATTCTGTGAAAGCCTTGTGTCACAAATTTGACAGAGATGAAATTCCATCTGAAGCAACTGTAAATTGCCTAACTGATTCCTTGGGAATCACCTGATACCTGCCTGCTAATAGTCTTTTGTAATTTCGCAGCCGTAGACCTAAGTGCTTTGCCTCAACTTACTCCTGCTGATATACAACGAGAACAGTATTATGACTATGATCAGGCCAGTACTGAATGCTTTAAGTAAAGGAAAAGATGTCTCCAAGTTGCGATCAAGTGACCACAGAACTGCTTTACTATTTCGAGGGGGCCTAAGCTCAAGCTGAAAGAAAAGTTGCTGTACCATAAACTGACTGACAATCAGGGGACAGTGTTAAAGAGACAATTGGTACTGCCTTCAAAGTTCAAGTATGTTGTGCTGAAAGCTCTTAATGATCAGATGGGACACTTGGGTAGTGAAAGAACTTTACACTTGGCCCATGCATGCTTTTACTGGCCTAAAATGGGCATTGATGTTGAACAATACAGCAAAACATGTGGCAGGTGTCTTCAATGAAATACTCTACCTCAGAAAGCAGCTCCTTTGGTGAATATAATTACGAGTGCCCCAATGGAACTGGTGTGCATCGATTTTCTAAGCTTGGAGCCTGATTCCAGAAATATTAACAACGTATTAGTAGTAACAGACCATTTCACATGGTATACTCAAGCTTATACCACAAAAGACCAAAAAGCCACCACAGTAGCTAAAGTACTTGTTGAAAAATTCTTTGTTCATTATGGTGCTCCTCAGCTATACATTCGGATCAGGGCAGAGACTTTGAGAGTCGCCTCATCAAAGAAATGTTATCTGTCTGGGGTGTTCGAAAATGCAGGACCACTCCATATCACCCACAAGGAGGCCCTCAGCCTGAAGGGTTTAATAGAACGTTGTTAGACTTACTTGGCACCCTGCATCCAAAAGACAAACCGAAATGAAGCCAACAAATCAGTATGCCAGTCCATGCATACAACTGCACAAAGAATGATGCCACAAGTTTCTCCCCTTATCATCTCATGTTTGGTCGTGAAGCTCGTCTACTTGTTGAAATCTGTTTTGGAGTTTCTTCCAACAGAGCACATTCAGACAACTATCTGCAATGCCTTCAAAAGCTGAAAGCACAACTAAACCATGCGCATCAACTCATCCACACCATGGTTGCCAAGAAAAACCTAGCAAACAGTGCATCACGACAAAAGGGTCAAAGCTCAAAAGTTGCAAACTGGGGACCGAGTATTAATGAGAAATCTGGGATTCCAGGTACAAGATAAAATTTCTGACAAATTGAGTCTTCAGCCCTACATAGTGCTCAGTAAACGTACTGATTTACCAGTTTATAAAGTACGTCCGGAGGGAGCTACTAAAGCTGTAAAGACCATTCATAGAAATCATCTGTTACCCACTGGGCAAATAATTACAGATACCGCATTGCCAGATCCTGCTCCAACATGTCCTAGCACTCATTCTGTTACACGCAAGCAATCAAAACCTTAAGTTATTTCTGGTTCACAGATGCTACCCTCTGCTACAACCAGTACAGATTGTGATGGTGTCAATTCAGATAATGATGAAAGTGACTTTGGGACTGTCTTCTTTTCTTCCTTTGAACTGGGTCAATTATTTCAAGGAGATCCTTTAGCAACACAGGAGACAATCTGAGTGGTCCAGTAATGTTAGGTCATCCTGATGCCATAATTGAACCCATACCTTCTGACAGCGATGTTCAAAGTGTGAGCTCTAATATAGTCGATGATTAAATCCTGGTGGAACTATCAGAAATTGAAATATTGGATACTGATCAAGAAAATGGTGAACCTATCAGTGAGCCTTCCAGTGATGCTAAAGCAAGTGGTTCAAGCAAACTAGTTCAAGTGCCAGACAATACTGTTATTCCTGTGAGTGCTAACAGTGTGTTGGATGACTCAAACTTTGTCAAAATACCTCTTTTCAATGAACCAGAAAGTTCAAGTGTTACACCAAGTACAAGTAATACGACGCAGTCTGAACCTTAACAAAATGCAGTGGTGCCCTTTTCGTCAGAAGCTGTCTTGTTGCTGGACAATGAGCTAGGAGTAGCTACCCCGAAAGCTAATGCTGAAAGACAAATGCCAATGTCCTTTTCATCTAAATGACAGACCAGTGAAACCTGTGGTTTGACTCAGTTATGACACCAGGAATGCCCGTAGATCTGCCCATGAATGTAGTTCACAAAGGGGTATATGTTACAGCGAATTCCCTGCCCAAGCTAGTATTCACTGCATCCTCCCAAGTGGTAGTTAAGCCTTCCATCCAGTATTTTAGGGGTCACCCTTAAGGAATCAGAGAAACCAACTGAAAGGTGCCCCATGTCTGTGTTAACTGAAGGTCAATACTTAAAGGTTAGATGCAAAAAGGTTGAATGTCATTTGCTGATTAGTCAAAATGTAAACAAATGTAATGTTTACATGTAAACTGTCATGACAGAATTCAGACAATAGAACTAAGCAAAGTGGTTAAAAAAGGTACCATTTAAAGCAATAGCATGCTGTACAGTGTAAATACATATGTCATATGTTAGGCCTAACATTGTAAATAGTCTGTATAGTAAAGTGTTATTATATGTGCTAGCTTATTATGGTCTTGGCGGGCATGCCAAACTTTTCAGGCAGGGGAGAGATGTAACCCATTCTCGGGGGTTTACCTTAATTTCCCCCTTGTCCTTTTGCTCTCCCAGTCTTCCTTCCCCTATCTGCTGGCATCCTGTTTTTACTGCTGCCAACCCGAGTCTTTCTAGTGCCCCTGGTTTCCCCGATCAGCCCCTACATTTTTGTTTATCCCAGTTTGGGCTCAAAACTTAAAGTGTGATCTCCCGCTGCTGCAAGTGCACTGCGGTGCATGTGGGGATCATGCTGGCACAAGCGGTGCCTTTCATGTGCTGTCCGTTATGTTTGTGGTCGGCCAACAAGGGATTTCGTGGTCCCGGCACCCCTTCTCTGATAAATAGGGGCCAGCGACCTAAAGGATGTGGTAGAGAAGCCACTGGAGGAAAACTAAAGGATTTTACCTCAGGGCTAAGAGTGGGGATCATAAGTATGCAAAAGACCCCTCATGAATATTAATGATGTGTTGCTGCCGCCTAGGGGGTCAGAATTACAGTAGCAGCAACTCTAAATCTATAAGAGCTAAATGTATAAAAGTAGTCTCATTTTACAGGGCACAATTGGGGCTATATGTGAATGGAGAAATGGTAAAATTAAAATGTACTGCCTGGCTGCACCAGCACTCAAACGTGGAGACAGTGTGTAAGCTGCTTGGGGATTGTATATGCAGCCACCATTTTGGAAGTGTAACAGCCAATCATGAGCCAGGATTTCAGCCAGTGGCTCA
This sequence comes from Neoceratodus forsteri, assembly GCA_016271365.2. Lineage (NCBI taxonomy): Eukaryota > Metazoa > Chordata > Ceratodontiformes > Ceratodontidae > Neoceratodus > Neoceratodus forsteri. The sequence goes on along the minus strand of CM028131.1, from coordinate 988,514,903 downwards.
TGGGACCTAACTGGAGGCTTGTGAGGAATATACAGGGACAGTTTCCTGGTGGCAAAGCTCCAGCCAATCAGGAGACTGGGACTGTGAATGACAGCTTGGGCAGCCAATGGGAACTATGGAACTATGCCCTTGTTGAGGGGGGCTTTTTAAAAAGACAGTTGGAGTCAGCTGAGAGATTGAGGAGACATGAGCCAATGTGGCTCAGTGCTGTCCTTTTCACAGGGAAGGCTCTGTGAGAAATCCTTCTATCCAAAGGGGGTTTAGACTTTGGAACTGCCTTCCAGTACACCAGAAAAAAAAGTTTCATTCAGCAAGAGCGACTGTATTGCAAACCTGCTTGAATCCGACTGGAAGGAACAAAAGAGGAGTTTATACTGTTGTGTATAAATGTGCTGAGTAACCGAAGTATCATGTGGCCTGTCAGTTGGGATGTCTTCTGGGTGATTGAGGGGCCAGGACTTGATTCAGTTGTTTGCCAGCTGGAGGTTGTTACCAGCAATAAAACTGAACTTTACCAGAGACATTCAGGTTTGCCTTGGGCTATGCCAAATCTGGCTGAAGCCTAATGCTTCTGCATCAGCTACCAGCTTCTTGGTGAGAGACCAAATGGGGGTCCTGCCCCATGCTACTTGAACATCCAACAGAGGTCTACATTTTGCCAGGTTACCATCTGCGACTGGGTACAGTGGGTAAAATCCAGGGCAGCTCCCTGCAACCAAATCAGTCAATCTCTGTGGTACCACCGAATTGATTTTAAATATTTGCTTAGGGATTTCAAGGGACTGGGCCATCTGGCCAGTGGATACAAATAATTATTGTGCATGTTTTATTACATTTCTTTCCACCAAGGGCCCCAACTACAGCTGCAGCCCCGGGCAACGACCAGGCTAGCCTGTTTCCTCCTGGGTACCCAGTGACTGTGGTTTGGGACTGCATGCATGCCAAAAGCCCTGGCTGAGGCCATGCTAACTAAATCATTGAACTAGATCTTCCCCACCCCTGTTAACGTTCCCCTTTAATAAATCAAATAGTTTATTACACTGTTATACTGCCTCACATATGCTTTCCTGAGTGCCCTAAGGAAATGTGTTTGGGAGGAACATAACTTAAAAGTGCATGCTGATTGAATACTGTTTTACAGGGGGTCCAAAGTGGTTTGCTGGAATCCTGACCTTGGTAAGTGCAAAGAGTGTGAGCATATTGTTAATGATTGAACTGTTTGATATCCTGTTACCGACTGCAACTGTACCAGTTTAAAAGATCACTAGGTGGAACTATGGGTGGTATGAGCTTCCCAGAGGGCTGTGCCTACTGTAATAGTTATCCACGTGATTACTCTGGGTGGAGGCACCAAAATTGTAGCACAACTACTGGTAGGGCCCCCTCCCATACTAGATAATTACGAACCCAGGCCTCTTAACCTGTTATGAGGGATACTGGCAGGGGTAGTAGCCCTTAATATAAACGTGCCAGGGCTACAACTATATTAAGTATTGTTTATAGTTTTCATTACAACTGTTTCTTTACTGACAATGAAAAATCCCCCTTCTATCTTTATCTGCTCATCAGGGAAATCACTTCTGCTTGCCCTGACAGTGAGATAATTGAGTCTCTGGCTCTAGAAGAGGCATTTGTTGCGTGTGTGTGTACAGTATGGTAGGAAAGGAACATTCTGCCAGTGGACCTGAGCAGAATTTTGAATCCCTGTGTTCCATGGTAAACATTCCATGATAAACATTATATATCTTGAATGTGGGGGAAAACAAAGAAGAAAAACAGGATGAAGAAAGTAGATAATAATACTTTCTAAACAAAGAGAAAAAGTGAGAAAACAAGATTTTTTTTTTGTTCTTTTGAGTGATGCTCCTTTGCTTTGCTGTTTAAGTTTTAATGTATCAGGAGACTAAGGTTACATGTAGAGAGAGAGAGAGAGAGAGAGATGGTATTTAGTAGAGTGGCTACACATCTGCATTACCCTTCCCCTTCATTAAGCAAAATAAATAAATAGATAAATCATAAGCAATGGTTTTTATTTTCTAAATTGCAAGATGTCAATGCTGAGGGGCAGGTCCGGCAGCTCTCTTGATACATTAAACTTAAACAGCAAAGAAAAGGAGCACCACTCAAAAGAACATATATATATATATATATATATATATATAATATTATAGTAATTGCAAAAAACATCATTTAATGCATCAGTTAGGTTTAAAGTGACAAAAGTGGGGAAATGAGACGTTAGGGTTGAGCCCTTAATTCCCTCCACCCCCCCATCCTCCACAGACTGACAGACGCCAGGGTGTGCCATGGGGTCATGAGACCTAATTCTCACCCCATTCTCCTTTACTGTAGCATGTCAACCTGTTTACACATGGAATGGGGTGAGAGTTGGGCCTCATGACCCAATGGCAAACCCTGCCGTCTGTCGGTCTGTGGTCGATGGGTGGTGGAGTTATGGGCTCAACCATAACATCTCATTTCCCCACTTCTGTTGGTTTAACCCTAACTGATGCATTCAATGAATTTTGTAATGATATATATATATATATATATATATATATATATATATATATATATATATATATCTATCTCTCTCTCTCTCTATCTCTCTCTATCTCTCTCTCTCTCTCTCTCTCTCTCTCTCTATCTCTATCTCTATCTCTCTCTCTCTCTCTATATATATATATCTCTATCTCTCTATCTCTCTATCTCTCTCTCTATCTCGCTCTGTCTCTCTATCTCTATCTCTATCTCTATCGCTCTCTCTCTCTCTCTCTCTCTCTCTCTCTCTCTCTCTATCTATCTATCTATCTATCTATCTATCTATCTATCTATCTATCTATCTATCTATATATATTGACTGCAAAAACATCCATTGATGCAACAGTTAGGGTTGATGTCATGGTGACAAAAGCTTGGAAATTCATTGTTAGAGTTTTTAACCCTAACTGCACATACCCACGCCACCCAACACACACACACACATGTGAGCAGGGGAAGGGGCAAGGCAACACACCTCCAATCAGAAACAGCCACCATCAGGCAAGAGAAAAAACAAAACTCTGTGAACATACCACAAGAGACATCCATCATCATGATTCAGTAACTGTATGAGCTCCGTTACCATCCCAGTGTCTTGGGGGGTACACTTGCATGCTGTACAACCATGGGAGATGGCCCCTCTTATGACCTTGTATGACAGGATCTGTGGTATACTGTGCTGTGTGGTGACATGCTGTGGGAACACAGGGTCAAAAGAACACTGTGTTCCCACCCTTCCTAGTGCTGTGCTGGGTGTTTCATTGCAGGATCTATGACCTACTGTGTTATGGGGTGAAATGCTGTGGGAACGCAGGGTCTGAAGGACCCTGATTTCCACCCCTTTATAATCTTGTGTTGCAGGATGTGTGGCCTACTGTAGTGTGGGATGACATGCTGTGGGAATCCAGGGTTCCCTGCATTCCAACCCCCCCGCAGTCCTGTGCTGGGTGTTATGTTGCAGGATATGTGGTCTACTGTGGTGTGGGGTAACATGCTGTGGGAACGCAGGGTCTGAAGGACCATATGTTCCCACCCAACCTTATTACCTTGTGTGACAGGATTTGAGACATACTGTGCTGTGGATGACATGCTGTGGGAACACAGGGTCCAAAGGACCCTACGTTACCACCCCCCTAGTGCTGTGCTGGGTGTTGCATTGCAGGATCTGTGGCCTATCATGTTGTGGCGTGACATGCTGTGGAAATGCAGGGTCCAAAGGATCTTGCGTTCCCACCCCCCAGTGTGGTGCATGCAGTGGGCCATCCTCCATTGTTGCACATCAGGCAGGTCTACCCCCAAGACACTGGGATGGCAGTAGAGCTCATACAGTTGCTGAACCATGATGATGGATATCTCTTGTGGTATGTTCACAGAGTTGTATGTTTTTTCCCTTACATGATGACAACTGTTTCTGATAGGTTGTGCTGCCTTGCCCCTTTCCCTGCTCTTTTGTGTGTGTGTGTGTGTTGGGGGGAATGCAAAGTTAGGGTTGTAAACCCTAACACCAAATTTCCAAGCTTTTGCCGCTGTAACATCAACCCTAAATGTTGCATTAACTGATTTTGTTAAAATGAATATATATATATATATATATATATATATATAAACAAGGCGCTGCGTCAGCATGTGGTCTAAAAGCAAAACAAAATGGTTATATTAAATGCACACTGAAAATAGAAAATAGAGTTAAAAATCTACGTTTTGAACTTAGGTCTTCTTCAGGAAATATCTAAAAGAGAAAAAAAAACAAAGTTAGTGTAGAGGGGAGGTAAAAAGAGGGATATATAAATATGTGGGAAAGAAGAAAGGGGAAGCTCAGGGAGAAGAAGTGATAAATGGTAAGATTAAGAGAGAATCTGTGAAACAAAAAGGTGATGATGGGAAAGATAAAGCATAATAGGAGTAAAGAGCTAGGGAAGTTCCCAGGTGGGGACTAATTAACAGGGCCTAGTAAGAAGGCTGAAAGGTGACAAATGTGTGGGAAGGAGACAGAGATGGAGACTTATGGTGAAAATGAAAAAAAAAAATTAAATGAGTACAAAAATAAATAGACTTTAGGGAAAAAAAAAAGGAGTGGCTGAAAGATGTTAGTGGAAAATAAGTTTATCATTTAAACCAGAGGGCTGCTGGGAGCCAAGGCGGATGATCATCTTGGCTTCCATGTTTTTTCTATGGTCAGGATCCCAGAAGCCCTGCTGAAGGACACAATCAGAAAGGTCATTGACACTGTGGTCCCTGGAGATAAAATGTGATACAATTTGTTTAGCAATGTCACCATTCCTGACTGCTCTGTAATGTATATGTATATATATTAATTGCAAAAACCATCATTTAATACATCAGTTAGGGTTAAAGCAACAAAAGTGGGGAAATAAAATGTTAGGGTTGAGCCCCTAACCCCCCCATCCCCCCATCCTCCACAGACTGACAGAGTCCGGGGTGTGCCATGGGGTTGCAAGGCCCAACTCTCACTCCATTCCATGTGTAAACAGGTTGACATGCTATAGTAAAGGAGAATGGGGTTAGAGTTAGGCCTCACGACCCCATGGCACACCCTGGTGTCTGTTAATCTTTGGTGGATGGGAGGGTTAGGGGTTCAACCCTAACATCTCATTTCCTCACTTTTGTTGCTTTAACCCTAACCGATGCATTAAACAAAGTTTTTTGTAATGAATTGCCTTACTTTTTGAAAAAGTGTAATGTAACTAGTAATAGCATGTATTGGTGGGAGCGTGGGGCCTGCCCATTTGTGCATAACGATATGCGTCTGTGGGAGCGTGGGCCCTCTAGGCCCTGTGCTCTCACTCACATAGCTATGGAGCCATACAGCAGCCCTATAGGGCAAGGAACCCTTGTAACACTAATTTGCCAAATCTTAAGAACTGTGGCAGCTAGGAAGAAAATTCAAGTTTCATTGTAATCGTGACAGTGAGTCATCCACACAACATAAATTGAACGAATCCATATCCCACATCGTTTATGAGATATGGGCACCCAAAAAGCACTGTGGGTGCTAACTTTGATGGCATAATACTGGCTCACGGACCTGAAAATGAGCAACTGGGATACTATTTTCCAAATATCTCAGCAACCGTACAAGGTAGAAAAAAATTCAAAATTCATGGTATTCATGACTTTCCAACCTACTTCTGTGTAAGAGTAATAAGAATTTGTGTGATGAAAAATCCATATCTCGAACCGTTTTTGAGATATATGCACCGAAAAGCGTGATGGGCGCCGTAATGTTATCCTATAGGAAAAATCTCAACTTCGTGATGGCATATCTATGGAACCACTTAACTTTTCAACACCTAAATAGCATAATTCACATCTCTAGGGCATCCCCTTAATACCCTGAAAATTGCAAGTCAAAAGACCAAACCATTAAGTTACAATGCAGTGGGAAAGTTTTTAAAAGTTGAAACATTTCTAGTTTGTGAGGTAGCAAAATCCCTGACCATCAGATCAATTCCCATCCACAAGCTGTCAAAATTACCATCCATGAGAAATTCTCGAGCATCAGATTTTGGCCATCTGGGATCTAAGTGACAGTCAAGGATTTTGCTACCTCACGAAAGAGGATCATGTGGCAGACTAGGAGTTTGACAGCTTGTGGACTGTGATTTTGTCAGCTGATAAAAGAGGATTCCAAAAACCAATCCCTTTTGGCAAGCTGTAAAAATCCCAGTCCATCAGCCGATCCTCTTTCGCGAGGTAGCAAAATCCTTGACCATCAGTCAATCCTTGTCTGTCAGAAGGGCCATCTGGCCACAGAGTGATGGACAAGGATTTTGCAGCCTTGCAAAAGAGGATTGTCTGGCAGACTAGGATTTTGTCACCTCGCAAAAGAGGATCGTTTGTGAGTTGTGGTCAAAGAATCTGTAAATTTCAAAAGGCTGTTTTTTGGACACAGTGAAGCAAACCAAAGGTATGGGTTTGTAGAGGGAATCACCCTGAACAAAACTCATGCCTCATTACACCAAAATGTCACTCGTGGAGAAAGCTATGACATTTTGTTTGTGGGGAAAAAATGAAAACAAGATGGTGGCTCGTGGATAGGGACTTTTTCTGATGGACTAGGATTTTTTTAAATCCTCATCTGTGAGCTAACAAAATCCTTGACCGTGAGCCCAATCCTAGTTTGAAAAAATATACATATAAATCTTGGGGTGAACTGAGCATGCTCAGAACCCAAACATTAAAAATTAAATAACTTTAGAACAAATTAATATTTTTTAACCAAACCAATGCTGGATTGTTCTTTGACCCACACTTTTTCAATGTTCCAAATTTCAGAATAAAACATCAAACGGTGTGGTCGTAGCGCCATGGGGAAAAACTTGTCAAAAGTGGCAAAAAACACATTTTTCAGTACTTTAATGCACACAAACCGTAAGTCCAACTAAAACACAACTTGGTAAATCAAGAGATCTATTATACCAGACCACACATTCCAAATTTCACGCCAAGCCATTTGAACGGTTGCAAAATTATTAACACGCAAAAACTGAGGTTTAATATTAAAGTGCCTACTCCACCCTAACTATAGGGAGTGTGTGTGTATGTATATGTATGTATGTGTGTGTATATATTTTTATACAATGCATGTTTTGGGATAAATGACTGTATAAAAAGTAATATCTCTGCTCCCCTGTGAAGATATCATTGTTATCTCAATGTTCCTATACGTCATGCTGTTATCTCCACACTCCTATACGTCATACTGAAACTGCCATTCTCACAGTCACAACTTTCACTTTTGTTCTCCAGTGTAGCATGACCGAGCGCTATTAGTACTGCTAATCTGCTGCCATACATTTAAAATAATGTCCAATCTCTCTAAATAGTAACACAATTTGTATATCAACACTTATCTGGTTGACCCTGCCGCTCTGCTCTTCGGTAGTAAGACTTTCACTTTCCTGCCGTATTTGTTTCTCTAAATACTGCTTTAAAAACACTTATCTGGTTGATCCTGCTACATTGCGCTTCAGCAAGCATAACAAGAGTTCACTTTCCCCCAGAGTTTCACTTTCCCCCAGAAATGTAGCATGACCAAGCGCTAGTAAGAGACTCCCATAACTCGCTCCCAGACCTTCATAGTAAAGCAGTCTCCATGAGGTAAGTAAGAAAAAATGTGGACTTCTGCTCATTTTAACTGAATTTTTCCACAAAAGAAGCTGCCGACTGTACCGAGAATAGAGAGAGACCTAGTCAGCAGCTTCGGAGAAGTAGAAGGTAGCATGAGTGTCTGTTGCTATAGCAACAGATGCTCACTCTTCCTTCTGCTGCTGTGAAGCTCCTGGCTCGGTCTCTCTACTCAGTACAGTCGGCAGCTTTTTGTGGACAAATTCAGTTAAAATGAGCAGAAGTCCACATTTTTTTCTTACTTACCTCATGGAGTCTGCTTTACTACGAAGGTCTGGGAGCGAGTTATTGGAGTCTGTTACTAGCGCTCGGTCACGCTACATTTCTGGGGGGGAAAATGAAACTCTTATTATGCTTGGTGAAGTGCAATGTAGCAGGATGAACCAGATAACTGTTTTTAAAGCAGTATTTAGCTAAACAAATATGGCAGGATCAAGTTAACATTTTTTTTAATGAAACATGTCATCAGTTCTCTTGATGGGGAATAATTCAGGAAAACAGTGAAATTATCAATATGGCTACTAGTGGGCTAACAAAACTCTGAAGGACAGGATCAACCAGTCACATTTTAAATCCTTATTTAAATGATTATTTATGTAAAAATAATGGCAGGATCAACCAGATAAATTTATTTACAACTACAAAAATCCACCAAATACTTTTTCAAAACACATACTGTAGCTCATCTTTGTGTTGGAGCCTCTTGGAGGGGGTATTGAGAACTGTGTTTGAAGAGATACTATCACATGTGGCCCAAAACACATATTGTATAAACAGAACATGACATGGCCCGACTGAAGATATCATATTTATCTTCACTCGAGACCAATGACATCAAGATATCTCACTCGTGGCTTTGCCACTCGTGAGATATCATGATATCATTGGCCTCTCGTGAAGATAAATATGATATCTTCAAGTCTAACATGTCATATCCTCTATATATATATATATATATATATATATGTATATATATATATGTGTATGTGTGTGTGTGTATGTATGTATATGTGTGTGTGTGTGTGTGTGTGTATATATATATATATATGTGTGTGTATATATATATTATATATGTATATGTGTGTATATATATATATGTATGTATATATGTGTATATATATATATATGTGTGTGTGTGTATATATGTGTGTGTGTGTGTGTGTGTATGTGTACATGTATATATTAAAAACTGCATTTAATGCATCATTTAGGGTTAAAGTGGAAAGAGTCAGGAAATGAAACATTAGGGTTGAGCCCCTAACTCCCATCCCCACACACCCCACATCCCCATCCTCCACAAACTGACAGATGCTGGGGTGTGCCATTGGGGTTGTGTGGCCCAAATCTCACCCATTCCATGTGTAAGCAGGTTGACATGCTACAGTAAAGGAGAATGGGTGAGATTTAAGCCTCCACGACCCATGGCACACCCAGCATCTGTCTGTGGAGGATGAAGTGCAGGTGTGTGGGGTGGGGTTAGAGGGTTCAACTCTAATGTTTCATTTCCTGACTTTTTCTGCTTTAACCCTAAATGATGCATTAAATGCAGTTTTATTGCCATGAATTTCCTTACTTTTTGAAAAAGAGTAATACAACTACTAAAATACATGTATTGGTGGGCCCCGCGCTCCCACCAAGTGACCCATTACTGCATAACAGCATATGAGAAGTAGTAAACAATATGTATTGGTGGAAGTGCAGGGCCCCAGGTTGCCAGCACATTACTGCATAACAATATACATCTGGCATAGCTGTACAGCATCCCTATACAGCAACGAACCCTTGGAACACAAATGTAAGAATATGTAATGATCCATGCAAAGTACTAAAAAAATTGCACTGCAGGCTTACTGTGCAGTTTAAAATCTTGTTCCCGTGGCATAGATCACCTAAAGGTGATCTAAGCTGCCAGTAGCGAAAAGTCTGTATCTCGCTTGATTTCTAAGATGACGGTGCAAAGGTGATCTAAGCTGCCAGTAAAGAAAAGTCTGTATCTTGCTTGGTTTCTGAGACAATGGCACAGAGGTGATCTAAGCCACCAGTAGTGAAAAGTCTGTATCTTGCTTCATTTCTGACATAATGGCGCAAAGTTGATCTAAACTGCCAGTAGCGAAAAGCCTGTATCTCACTTCATTTCCAAGATAACAGTGCTGAAAGTTGTGACATAGACCACAATGTAATCTTATGAGAGAAATGTCAACCACGTCATTGAAATCTCTGCAACCAATTAATTCTCCAACACCTAAACAGCAAAATTCACATCTCTAGGACATCCCAGCAACACCCTGCAAATTTCAAGTGAAAAGACCAAACCGTTATTGAGATATGGAATTTAAAATTTTTTAAACCTTTGAAAAATGTTCTTTCGTGAGAAAATCTTCAACTGCAAGCTTAGGCCGTGAGCTAACAAAGTCTTTGGCTATAAGCGGCCATCTGGTAGTCCCAATTTGGGCCATCTGGTCATCCCTAGGGCCATCTGGTCTTTCCCATGAACATCTGGTCATGAAAATCTGGCCATCTGGTCTTCCCCTCACGGAAGAAGCTCACAAATGAAAATCGTCTCACGACCGAAGAATTTGCAGGCTCGCAAACAAAGATCATTAGTGAGCCGCGAAAGAAGAATTTTTATTTTTAAAAGTCTATTTTTTGACTAAACCGAAGCAAACCAAAGGCATGGTTCGATAGAGGAGGACCCCCTGAACAAAACCCATGCCTCATTTGCCCCAAAAGTCACCTGTGGAGAAAACTACAACATTTTTTCAGACCTAAAACTGAAAACAAGATGGCGGCTCTCGCGAACGATAAATTTCTTGTGGTAGAATATTCTTCCACCGTGAGCATACAAATTCTTTGATCATGAGGGGAAGATCAGATAGCCAGATTGCCATTCTTCTTTCGCAAAATAGACATATACATTTTCCCATAGGATATAATGGGAACTTCAAATTTTAATAACTTTTGAACAGATTAATATTTTTTCACCAAACAAATGCTGGCATGTTCCTTGATCCAGTCTTTTTCTACATCCCAGGTGTTGGACCAATAGACCATACAGTGGCCACGCAGTGCCACGAGCAAAAAACACACAAAACTGGTGAAAAGTGAATTTTTTGGTGCTTTGCTGTGCAAGAACAGTATGTCCAACTGAAACACAACTTAGTAAATCAAGAGATCTGCCATACCAGACTGTGCATTCCAACTTTCGTGCAAATCCGTTGAATGGTTGCAAGGTGATTAACGCGCAACATTTTAGGTTTAACATTAAGATGCCTACTCAACCCTAAATATAGGGTGTGACCGTGCCCCTATAATATATATAAAAATAATATTATACTGGCCCGGTAGGGCCTGTATAGTTACGGTTACATGGTCACTTCTATGTTAAACCTCAAAGTTTACACTTTAGTAACTTTATAATAATTTGTCTGATTTGCCTGAAATTTGGAATGCACAACTGCCTACCATAGATCTTTGGATCTGGAAAGTTTTGTTCCAGTCAGATGTATGGTTGTGGAACCGTGGAGAGCTCAATATGTGAAAAATCACGCTTTTTTGCACATTTTTCAGTAAACCATGATGGACTGAAGAATGTGTTTGAGTGGTTTCAAATTTGTTTGTCTACATGTGGCCTGGTTTGAACTGGTGCCTTTTGAAGATCTGGTGAAAAAATATTGCTCCATTCAAATGTTATTCCTTTTTTCATGTCCCATTATAGCCCATGGGAAAATTTATATGTGCACTGCGAAAATTTTCGCGATCACATTTTCTGTTGTCGAGCTCCCTGAAATTGTTTTGTGTTGCCGCAATCTTGTTTTCAGTTAGCGAGAGAGAAAAAAACATAACTCAAAAAATAATGCCATTTGGTAAACACCAACAGTTGTGTTAACCTAATCAGGCCCTGAGGAACATGACCCTGACATTAGTTTTTCATCAGCTGGTCTGGAAATATGTTTTTCAAACCTTTTCCATCATTTTTCCATTTTCTGATCATAGCAACATTTTTTGTAGCCACGAAAACAATCGCGATAAAAAAATAAATAATAGCGACAACATTTTTATGTGCGCAATAAGATTTCCATTATAGAGATAGGAAGTGCCATGAAACTATAGAAATAATTGCAATAACACTGCATGAACACATTTTGTAATGTGCTGTTTTCTTTGTCACTTCATTGTGCCAAGATAGATTGTGCTTTTGGCATGAAATTTGCAGGGAGACAAGCCCTGGTCCCACAGATGTGCCTTTTGGTGGTTTGGTATGAAAATATTGAACAGGCTCATAGTTACAGCATTCCAAAATTGAGAAATTTTCCCATAGGATAACATTGTAGTGCTCATGATGCCTTTCGGTGCCCATATCTTGGAAATGATTCGAGATACGGACATTTTGTCGCATAAATTGCAGGACACTGCAGCACAGGAGCTAGCACAACAAAACTCACCCAAATCAGGAACCAAAACAAAAAAAGCAAAAAGGAAATCAAAAAAACTTCTGAACATAGGAGACTCCATGAATCGGGGAGTTGATACCCATCTCCAGCCAGGGGTAATGGTCAGATGTCTCCAGGTACATCAGCATGGAGAGACACTGACGCATTGCTAAATTGTTCACAAAGCAGGAGAAACACTGCGTCCCTGGTACCATAGGACTAATGATCTCACCAGCCGGTCAGTTGTGAGACCAAGGAACACATGACCAGGCTGGGTGACAAACTATCATCCATTTCATCGGCATCTCCTTCTCTGAGATCCTGCCAGTCTGGGAGAGGGGACAGATGGACGGAAGGTCAGAGAAGGGGAGATAGGGGAGCTAAACATGTGGCTCAAGGGCTGGTGCCAGGAAAAAGGACACAGATTTGTAGGGAACTGGCAACAGTTCTGGGAGCAAAAGTTCTTTAAATTTGATGGACTGCATCTGACTAAGGAGGGAGTCAGTGCATTGGGGCAGAAGTTTGATGTCATTGCAGAATATTTAAACTAGCAAATGAGGAGAGGGGTGCAGCACCCCATATCGAATGGGAAGAACACCCTCCCCTCAGCTAGTGGTCAAACAGGAATTCAGCATGTTTGCAGTTCATTTGCATCACCAGGTAAGAAAAAAGGTCTGTCTCCCCATATGACGCACAGGAGAAATGCCAAACCTCACCCAACAACTAACACACCGAAATCTGGCCAATGGAAAATCATGTACACAAATGCTCACAGCCTGGGAAATAAGATCCCAGACCTGCAGACAATAATGTCAGAGGCTAAACTGGACATAGTAGCAATTAGTGAGACGTGGTTTACCAGTAACCACACTTGGGAGACTTCAGTACCTGGCTATGTATTGTTCAGAAGAGACCGAGGTGCAAAAGGGGGGGGTGGAGTGGCCCTGTATGTCAATGAAAATATCAAAGCTACAGAAATTCAGAATACACATAAGGAGCCAGAAGAACTGTGGGTCACGCTGGAAACAGGAAATGGGACAGCCATAAGAACCTGGGTTGTCTACAGGCCCCCAGACCAGGGGGAGGACATAGACACATTACTGTTAGAAGATATACAAAACATGACAGCTAAAGGGGAGGTTCTGATAATGGGAGACTTCAACATGCCGGATACAGATTGGTCAATACCAGCAGGAACATCTGCCAGAACTAGACACATGGTGGATTCCTTGCAGGGGGAGGGCCTCAAACAACTGGTACAACAACCCACAAGAGACAGGGCTATCCTAGATCTAGTACTGACTAACAGGGAAGGGATCACAGATCTCCAGGTAGAAGGCCACCTGGGGGCCAGTGACCATCACATGGTATGGTTCAATTTGGCTACTACATCTAAATCATCCCATTCCAAGGCAAAGATCACGGGACTTCAGAGGAGCTGACTTTGATAAGATGGCCAATAGAGTTAAGCTAGCCCTGGCAAAAAAAACAGGTGAGGATACAGGCAAAGTGGGCAAGCATTAGGATGCAATACTTGAAGCAACATCCCATTGTGTTAGACAGAAAAGGAAGTGCAAAGAAGAAGGAAACCACTTTGGTTCTCAAATACAGTAGCAGAAAAGGTCAGAGCCAAAGGCTGGCCTTCAGTAAATATAAGGGAACACAGTGGGATGAAGATAGGGAGGCATACCAAACTGCTCTAAGGGAAGCAGGGAAGGCAGTAAGGCAGGCAAAGTCCCAAACTGAGGAAACACTAGCACGAACAGTAAAAGTAGGTGACAAGACTTTCTATAGATACATTAGTGAAAGGAGAAAGTCCAGAGGGGGTATTGCTAAGCTCAATGGAGAAAATGGAACATGTGAGGAGGCGGACCCTGTAAAAGCATCTATCCTAAATAGATACTTTTGCTCAGTATTTACTGAAGAGAAGGTAGGGCAGAGCCCACAGTTCAGCACCATGGACACAGGGGGAGGGAGGTGAGCACTACTTCCTTCACAAAAGAAAAGGTCCTACAAGAGCTCGCTAGGCTCAGGGTAGATAAAGCAATGGGACCTGATGGCATACATCCCAGGGTACTTAAGGAGCTAAGGGTGGAACTAGCAGAGCCATTAGCAGAACTGTTTAGTGAGTCTCTGAGCACAGGAGAGGTCCCAGAAGACTGGAGAAGGGCTTATGTGATCCCGCTCCACAAAAGTGGTAGCAGGGAGGAGGCAGGGAACTACAGACCAGTCAGTCTTACCTCAGTAGTGGGCAAGATTATGGAGGAACTCCTTAAGGAAAGGATAGTGCAACACCTGGAATCCATAGGGGCACAGGATCCAAGATAGCATTGGTTTACAAAAGGAAGGTCCTGTCAAACTAATCTCATAGATTTCTTTGACTGGGTGACCAGAGTGGTGGACCAAGGGGGAGCAGTTGATGTCGCCTACCTTGACTTCAGCAAAGCTTTTGACACTGTTCCACATAGAAGATTGATAAATAAGTTGGGTAGGCTCGGAATGTGGGTCAGAAGTTAGTCAACTGGGTGGCAAACTGGTTGTGACGGCGAAAACAAGTGTGGTGGTAAATGGTATACAGTCGGAAGAGATGCAAGTCACAAGTGGTACCTCAGGGATCAGTCCTGGGGCCAGTCCTCTTCAATATCTTCATTAGTGACCTTGCAGATGGACTAGAGGGTAAGGCTTGTCTGTTTGCAGATGACACCAAGATCTGCAACAGAGTAGATGATCCAGATGGGGTGGGCAGAATGAGAAGAGATCTGGATAAACTAGCAAAATGGTCAGAAGAGTGGCAACTGGGATTTAATGCAAAGAAGTGCAAGATCATGCACATAGGGAAGAGAAACCCTGAAGCCACCTATAGGCTGGGAGGGGAGTTGCTGGCAGTCACAAAGGAAGAAAGAGACTAGGGCATCATCATCATCACTGATGACCTGAAATCATCCAAGCAGACCTCTAAAGCAGTAAGTAAGGCTAGGGGATGTTAGGGTGTATAAATGGGGGTATCAGTCGTAGAGGTAATAATCCTCTTTACAAGACACTGGTTAGGCCCATCTGGAGTACTGCGTGCAGTACTGGAGCCACACCTTCACAAGGACATTAACCAAATTTGAGGCAGTCCAGAGAGGGCAACCAAATGGTGCAGGGACTGCATCAGAAGACATATGAGGACAGATTAACTGAGCTCAGTATGTATACCTTTCAGCAAAGGAGGGAGAGAGGTGATATGATCGAGACATTCAAACACCTTAAGGGCATTAACAAGGTGAAAGAGTCTAACATGTTTAAATACAAGAAAAATAGCAGGACAAGAGGACACAGCATGAGAACAGAGGGAGGCCGATTAAGGGGGAATGTGAGGAAATACTTTTTCACAGAAAGGGTGGTGGATGCATGGAACGGCCTACCTCAGGAAGTGGTGGCTATGAATACAGTGCAGGGTTTCAAACAGGCATGGGATAGGCATAAGGGAGCAATACAGATGAGTATGAATAGATAGACCACTGACAGAGCAAAGGCCAATGGCACATTTTGTAAGGTAGAAAAAGAAATGGGCAGACTTGATGGGCCTTGCGGTCCTTATCTGCCGTCAACTTCTATGTTTCTATGTTTCTATGTAAATTCTTACAGAAGTAGGTTGGAAAACCATTAATACCATGAATTTTGAATTTTTTTCCTACCGTGTATGGTTACTGAGATACTTGGAAATTGGTATTCCAATTGCTCATTTTCTTGTCCATGGGCCACTATTACCCCCTCAGAGTTAGCACTCACAGCGCTTTTTGGTGCCCATATCTCAGAAATGATGCAAGATATGGATTCAGATGATTGGATATCATGTGGACATCTCACTGTCACGATTACAACACTTTAATTTTTTCCCTAGCTGCTACGGTTCCCAAGAGATTGGCAAATTTGTGTTATAAGGCTTCCTTGCCTAATATAGCTGCTGTATGGCTCTGTAGTCATGTGTAGGTGACAGCCCAGGGCCGGGAGGGCCCAAGCTCCCACAGACACATATCATTATGCACAAATGGGCAGCTTGGTGGGAGTGCGGGGCCCGAGGACATACCATTTGCTATTTATATTATACTCTTTCAAAAAAAAGGAAATTCTTTGCAAAAAACTTTGTTAATGCATCAGTTAGGGATGTTTCCACAGCGACAAAAGTGTGGAAATTCAACATTAGGGTTACCACCCCACCCCATACCCCATCCTCAAAACCCTAACTCAGCATTGCCCCCACCCCACCCCACACACACATATGCTAGACACATGCAAGATTGTAAGACACTATATGAGTCAGTCACATCTGTAAGCACAATAATCACGACACTGTACTCATTTCACATAACACTATGTAATAAAAAAACAAATACAGTATGATCAACTCTATACTTCCAGCACAATATGATGACACATTATAGCTGCATATCTTCTTTATACAGTGAAACTTAGTTTGTACAAATTTTCTAAATATTGATTTTATGTGTCATAATTCAACAATTGGCTCACTGCAGGTATCGCTGCTACCACATAGGCATGTGTAGCATGAAAGAACAAAGCTGACAATACATAGTACTTTTCAGATACTGCCCAGGTATGAAACAGCTTATCATCACATGTTGTTATACTGCTGCACCTGGAAATACTCATTAGCAGCATGTTATGGTTAGCTTTGGATGTTACAACTGTTGCTTTCACATGTTACTTGTAAACTATACTACACAACATTACTTTTATTATTACGACCATTTGTTATTAGGACTGACTCACACTATCAGAAAAAAATATGCAAACATCCAATGACTGTTGCTAGGGTTATCCAAACTCTCATTTCCAGTATAGCTATCTGTAGATAACATACTGTGGGCCAGACATTCAAAACTGTGCTCGGGGGCTAAATTAGCACTGCCTGGCAGGCAAACTTAGCCTGGAGCAAAATGCAAGCTATATTCAAAAGAAATAGCCCAGAGCAAATCCATATAGAAAGCAAAGGAAGCCAGACAAACAGGGCCAAGAGCGCAGGGCAAAAATACCCCAGGAATAAGACAGCACTGACTATAGCAACAGGGAAGTGCACACTGCCACTGCAGCTCATTAGACCCTGGAGAAAGCCAGTGTTGCAGGTGGAGAACATTGTGTGTGATTGCACAAAGATGCCGTACATCTACTGCAAACAACAATGTAGGTCACACTCTGCAGAACTGTACAATGCTGAAGTGAAGTTTGCCCGGGCTAACCTTGTTGCACAGTGCTAACACATTAGTACAGGGCACTACGTTAGCCAGGGAACCCGACAGGGATTATATTCAAAGCTTCCATGCAAATGAGCCTACTTAGGTAGTCTGTGGGCAAACAGGTACATTTGCATCTCATTAACTGCTGCTTAGCATACATTACCATGTGGTTTGCCCAGTGCTACTGCATGGAGCACACAGCACCACCTTTTGGTCGAAATGGAAGTACAGGCTGGATGCTGCAGGATATGGGTACTGGCTGGCACAAGCGGTGCATACACCTGACCTCTGCAGCTCTGCAAGCAGCCCAGAACAGTAAATAGAGACATGTCCATCAACATATAGACATAGATATATAGCCATGTATATACATGGGTATATATACATATATATGGATATATACAGATCTATATATATACGCACACATTTATATGTACTGACTGCATCCAAACGTGCACTGGGAGACAGCCCGACCCCCACAACAACAGTGCACCCCACAGCAGTTGTGGGTGCAATAACAGTGGGGTGTCTCACGACTGCATGGAACAGGCATGAGGCAAGGGGGGGGTGGAATGTAGGCCTGAGGCATACTAGGATCCACAATGGCACAATACTGTTGGGGACTGGGAAGGCTGGGTGGGCCAAGCAGTTCATCTGAGCTGTCAAGGCTCTGTTCCTATAGGTGCAAACACCCTGGTAGGCTAGTACCCCATACCTGTCAACCTCTTGCCTCATGAATCAGGGACAAGGCTTAAAAAAATCAGGAATAAAGACCCCAAATCAGGGACATATCTTAATAATAGGTACTATTCATGCAGAAAGCTGATGGAATAAAGAAATGTGTGTTAAGATGCAGTTTCTGATGAAGAACAAGTCTGTAACTTTAATGTTTGACATTCATTTGTGCTCTTAACACCGCTGTTCTGTTACAAACACATAACCATTAAGAGGGTCAGAGGAAACATTTTGAGGCAAAATCAGGGACAGTTGAGAGGTATGTAGTGCCCTCCCCATCACGATTCTGGACACGGTAGCTGCTCGAAGTACTGTATTCCCTGGTTGTCTAGCGGTCCGCCCACCCCAGAACAAATCCCGACCCCCGTTCCCTGTACAATATTGTAATTTCCCTGGTAGTCTAGTGGTCCCCCCCCACCCCCAGCATGACTCCTGAGCCTCGTACCCTGTACAATATCTTTATTTCCCTGGTAGTCCAGTGGTCCCCCCACCTGGCACTGCAGACCCAGCTCATCCCACCCATCTGCCATGAATCGATCCAGCGACCGGCTCAGCCCTCCTCACACCACCACAGCTGGCTGCCGACTGAGAATGTATGAGCTGTACTACATGCAGTACAGTACAGCTCATTCATTCTTCCATAGTCTGCGGCCGGCCGTGGTGGTGTGAAGACTGGCTGATACTCGATTCATGGCGAATAAGATAACGAGATAGTCTGCGGTGGGGGTTCAGTCAGACTACCAGGAAATGGGCGTATCTATGGCAAACGAGGGGTCGAATACGTGCTGGGAGTGGGGAACCACTAGACTGCCGGGCATTGATGATATGCTGCGAGGACGGGGTTGGGTTTTGTGATGGGAGGGGGGCACCGCCACCATTAACGCTGCATTACTGACAGCTTTTTTTCAGCAGTAACTAGCACTGCGCTACAGATCGTGCTAATGCCTGTAGCGTGGTGCTATGCTTTTAAATATACCTGTGTGCCGGCATTCAGGGCTCTCCCCTCTGTCCCTCCTCTGCATACAATTATGGTTTAGCATTGGCGCTAACACCTAGCACCGGCACAAACCATACCTTTCAGTATTGCAGTAGGGTGCAAAGTCGGCGCTAGTCCAGCGCAACGGCTTTGCACCCAGCGCTGAGCTTTGAATATCTGGGCCCTAGTGTTTCATCATTTGTTAACAATTGAAATACAGGCATCTGCTTAAATCTTGTTATTGATGTTTGTAACAGAAAAATGCTTACAGTGGGCCATCACCCATGGTTTCCCAGCATGCGTGTGCACCCCCAAGGCACTCTCATAGCAGCAGAACTCATACAGTTGGTGGACCATGGAGATGGATGTGTCTTGTAGTACGTTTAGAAAGTTGTATGTTACTTCTGTTACCTGATGCTGGTTGTCTCTGATTGGTTGTGTTGCCTTGACCCTTTCCCTGCTTGCATTTGTGTGTGTGTAATGCGGAGTTAGGGTTTTGAGGATGTAAGCATGAGGGTGGGTTGGTATCTCTAATGTTGAATTTCCACACTTTTGTCGCTGTGGAAACAACCCTAACTGATACATTAATGAAGTTTTTGCAAATATATATATGTATATATATATTATAGGGATGTGGTCACACCCCTATATTTAGGGTTATGAAGACACTTCTATGTTAAACTTGAAAGTCTGCACGTCAATAACTTTGAGCCTGTTCAAAGAATTTGCATGAAATTTGGTATGCACAGTGGGGCATGATAGATCTCATAATTTCCAAGTTGCGTTTCGGTTGGACATATGGTTTTTGTGCACCAAAATGCTGAAAAATGTACTTTTTGCCAGTTCTGTGGACAGTTTTATTGGATTTTGTCTGTGGCACTGTGTGGCTGTCGTGTGGTCTGCTGGTCTGAAACTTGGCATGTGGAAAGAGCTTGGGTCAAGGAACATGCCACTTTTTGTTTGGTGAAAAAATATTAATCCATTCAAAAGTTATTAAAATTGTTGGCTCTCATTATAAGTCAATAGGAACATTTATATGGTTATTTTGCGAAAGAAGAATGGGGTTTTGGCCATCTGGTCACTCCTCACGATCAAAGAATTTGCAGACTCGCGATCAAAGAATCTTTGATCATGGGAAATTTATTGATTGCGATGGCTGCCATCTTGTTTTCAGTTTGGGGTTGGAAAAACTTGGATGGGTTTGCTCAAGGGGCTTCCCTCTATTGAGCCATACCTGTGGTTTAATGTACTTATGTCAAAAAATAGAGTTTTAAACTTTTAAATTCTTTGATCGCAGCTCACTAATGATCTTTGACTGCGAGCCTGCAAATTCTTTGATCATGAGATTCTTTGATCATGATCTTCATTTGTTAGGGAGGGACAAGATGGCCAGATTTATGGGTTGGAAAAATCAAATATCTCAGCGCAGGGGTGACTTGCGAAGTCAAACTAGGATGGGTTTTGCTCAGAGGACTTCCCTCTGTCGAGCCATGCCAGTTGTTTAATGTAGTTGTGTCAAAAATTGGAGTTTTAATGTGTTTTTTATTCTTTCATCATGAGCCTGCAAATTCTTTGGTTGCGAGCCTCCAAATTCTTTGATCATGAGATTCTTTGATTGCGAGCTTCATTCGTGAGGGCAGGACAAGATGGCCAGATTTTTGCTGGATCAGATTTCTCTGGGAGGGACCAGATAGCCCAAATTTCATGACCAGATGTCCTCTCACGATCAAAGATGATCTTTGATCACGAATTTGCGGTCAATTCTTGCAATCAAAGATATTTTAAAGGTGCTAAAACTTTAAAATTAAATTTCTTGGAAACAGTTTGGTGTTTTAACTTGAAATTTGGATGGTGTTGAGGGGATGTCCTGTAGATGTGAATTATGGTATTTAGGTGTCAGAAAATTAATTTGCCGCGGAGATATTGCATGATGCAGTTTACATTTTGCAGAGAGTGTTCTCCATTGTGGTAGTGGCTTGACATTTATAGGGTAGCTAGCCTTTCTGCCATGGAGGTAATTTTCAGTGGTTAGGTGTGCAAAATGTAAACAGGTGTGGAATTATGCCACTCCAATGAATGAAAATTTGTTTTGTTTCAAGCTGGTGGGAGCGTGGGGCCTTCCCACCAATATGCGCTCCCACCAATACATATGATATTCAATACTTGTACTGTTATGTTAGGCAGAAATTTACAAGTTGGTGGGAGCACGGGGCCCAAACCAACTTGCACGAGTTTGTACTTTTCTATGCTTTCTCAAAAAGTAAGGAAATTCTTTGCAAAAAAATGCGTTAATGCATCATTTAGGGTTAAAGCTCAAAAAGTCAGAAAATGAGACCTTTAGGGTTTGCCCCTACCCCCCATATCGTGAACCCCCTATCCTTCACAGACTGACAGACACTGGGGTGTGTCATTGGGGTTGTAAGGCCTAAATGTCACCCCATTCTTCTTTACTGTGGCATGTCAACATGCTTACACATGGAATGGGATAACATTTGGGCCTTACAACCCCAATGACTCACCCCGGCGTCTGTCAGTCTGTGGAGGATGTAAAGTATATATATGTGTGTGTGTGTGTGTGTATATATCTATATATCTATATATCTATCTATATATCTATATATATCTATATATCTATATATATACACTACCGGTCAAAAGTTTTAGAACACCCCCATTTTTCCAGTTTTTATTGAAATTTAAGCAATTCAAGTCCAGTGAATAACCTGAAATGGTACAAAGGTAAGTGGTAAACTGCTAGAGGTTAAAAAAAAAAAGTTTAGGTTAGCAAAAACTGCTGTAGAGAAATTGCAAAGAAAGCCAAGGTGTCAGTGAGTACAGTTTCCTACACCATCAAAAGGCACTTGGAAACTGGAGGAAACTCTGACAGGAAGAGGTCTGGCAGACCCAAAGCCACAACAGAATCAGAAGACAAGTTTCTGAAAGTCAACAGCTTACATGATAGGTGGCTCACAGGACAACAGCACAGAGTGACTGGCACCCTGAACCAAAAGGGCTACCACAGCATTTTGCAGCGCCATGCAATACCCTCTGGTCTACGCCTAGTTGGTCAGGGGTTCATCCTACAGCAAGATAATGACCCAAAATATACCTCCAGGCTATGTCAGAACTACTTGAGGAAAAGAACAAGACAGTAGGCTTCAAATCATGGAATGGCCAGCACAGTCTCCAGACTTAAACCCCATCGAGCTGGTTTGGGATGAACTGGACAGAAGGGTGAAAGCAAAGCAACCTACAAGTGCAACACATTTGTAGAACTTCTGCAACAGTGTAGGGAAGAACTTCCCGAACAATATTTGATGTCCATTGTAGGAAGAATGCCACGAGTGTGTTAAGGTTACAGTATATCTGCAAAAGGTGGCTACTTTGATGAGTAAAACTTTAGATTAAATTTTGTTAAACAAAATGATTCTATGATTTCTTTTTTATCTCCAATTGTTTATTTGTTCTATGCTTTAATTTCAGAGTACATTGAGACATTAACCTGCGTAAATTTCAATAAAAACTGGAAAAATGGGGGGTGTTCTAAAACTTTTGACCGGTAGTGTATGTATCTATCTATCTATCTATCTATCTATCTATCTATCTATCTATCTATCTATCTATCTATCTATCTATCTATCTATATATACACACACACACATAAATGAGACTCACATTAAATCCTAAAATCCTACCATGGCAATATATGCACATATCTCTGTTGGGGGGGGGGGGCAGTCACCATCAGTCATACTCTAATTAAAGAAAAAAAAATACAACTATGGATGCTGCCAGAGGACAAAAGCCCAATAGCAAACCAGGCAGAAGGACTATTTTATCATAAATTCATCAAAGTACAGTCTTTTTTCATAGATAAACCTATTTATTTAATTTTAGAAATGCTTTCAAAAAAGTTAGCCCATTTTATAAGCACAATAAGACACTCTGGGACTGTGTATGGAACAGATTTTAGAGCACCTCCAGGCACTCAGCCTGCAGCCTTTTGTCTCATTACGCCCCTGGGCATGCGGTAGAATCTGTTCCATGCATACCCTATTGTGTCTTATTTCTTACATATAACCAGTTAATAGCACATGGTTCTATATAGAACTGCATTTCACTTCAACATATTTCTTCTTGTACAATGCAAACATACATTATTACTGGTATCATCTAAGAAGAAATAATGAAGGACTAGAGTACACTATCACACAATCTAATGGCTTAAATACAGCCCTGGTGGTCCGGGGTACTCCCAACACCAATCACCTGTTTAATCCCTGTACAATATCAATCCAGTGACTCCCCCCACTGAACAGCCACCATCCAACCCACCTGTTCACAACCCATCTCCCCTTACCTCCTTTTACACATGAATCCAGCGTCTTGTCAGCTCCATATGTTGACCAGCACAGCCTTCCTCTCACCTCCACAGCTGGCTGCTGTATAAGCTGTCTGTGAGCATGCATGCTGTACTTTCTACAGTATGTGCACTCACTACTGGACTATTAATGGACATCAGGGATTGATACTGTCAGTGTGCATGGGAGATCAGTGGGGACAACTGTACAGCAGGGATTAATTCTGCCAGTGTGCATGCAAGATTGCGGGTGGGTGGTGGCAGTACAGCTGCTCTGCCTTCTAGGGGTGGGGGTGCAGATGCAGGCTTTGTGCCCCATTAAGATGTGGCTTTTAGTGACAGTAAATAGCTGTTTACTACTGACATTAACTTTTGAATATATAACCATATTGATATGAATGATGGAACTCCCTTATTTGCATAAGTGCTGCAATATTTTAGTGCTTTGGCGTTGCTGAGTTTGAAGGGTTTGAAAGGTGCTCCCAGGGCCTCTGACTATGGCATGGCCAGGAGCAGTCATGCAAACCAGGGTTAGTGCCAACACTAACCATGTTACTGTGAGCACCAGCCTTTGAATATTTGGCCCGATGTTGTTTTAAAGTAAGTTGCAAACTAATAGGATTTTATTTACTGCAAAGCATGAAAGCCACTCCACTGAAAGTGGTCTGTGCACAGCAAAATGTAGAAAAAATGGTACCAGGCTTTTGAATTAGTTGCAAACAAACAACAGCTTTTTGGTTTTTTTTTGTTGACTCTGTTTATCTCTCACCTGGATGCCAACACCGGGGCATCTCTCCAGTGGACCATTCAGTCCTTGCCTCCACCACCTGCCTAAACCTTTACCCTAACAGAGAAATTGGGTATGCTGGGTCCCCCCTCTCCCACCGACCCTAACAAGAGGAAGCAGGGGACCATGGAGAGTCGAATTGGGGTTTGGGCCGGCACTGGGCATGTGGGCTTGGCCACTGGGAATCCACCTTCACCTCTTTGGCACTGGGGAATTTTCCTTGTTCATCCGCCCTCCCCCAGTGCAGGATGTGCAATGCTGTCCAACACATGCATGCAACCGCCCGTGTCCGCAGGTCAGCTGCCTGATGTCAGCCCTTTTGCATGGTCCCTAGCTGATGTAGCCCCAGTCTCCACTGAGCACCACAAACATTGCAGGACATGGACCCCCCTCTCTCCTAGGAGAGGAGAGCAGTCCATTAGATGCTCAATCCTCTCCCACCAACCCCTGGTTCCCAGGGCTCATTCCCCAACCTGGGTCGCCAGTGTGTCGCGAGGTAAGGCAGATGCCTCAGCCCTCAGCACCACCGGGCCGGCTAACAGCTTTATTTAAAAGTGCAGGAATGGAAATACATATAAAAAGGTACACCAAGCTGTGCAAAAAACCCCAAACAAAATAAAGACAGCACCAGGTGGATGGATGCCACAAGCAGACCGACTGATTTTGCAAGCTTTTATATGTACAATATTTGCACACCTGCACTTCAAAATCAAGCAGTTTTTATTTTCAACTAATATAGATGTCTGGTGCTGTTTTTTCTGTGCAGTATAGGATTTTATTTAGCAACTTGCTCTATACATGAGAGAATTGGGCATGCAAATTATTTATATGCACCCATTTCCTAAATGAAATAAAAGGGAAGTTAACTTTTTTTACTGAGAAGGGTCTTTAATTGTTGGGAACATCTTGAAATTTATAGGAATCGAGTTTAGCTCAGAATGTATTGTTAACTGTCTTCTGATCTGTTGGATACTACTGTATATTAAAGCCTGAATGATGAAGTTAAAAAAGACTGTTTGAAATGGCAATTTATGAAAATACAAGTGGTTGAGTTAATGGGAAGAGAGCAGAGCTTACTGAACAGTGCTAAATAAGGCATTAAACACTAGTGTGTTCATCATACTACGAGTTCTGTTCACTTCAAATTAATTTTATGACTTGCGCTTTGATGAATCCCTATTTCTGAATTGGCACTTATTTTTGTAGGTTTATTGAGTGACTTCTATTGAGTGACTTCTATAGTGTATGTCCCTCTGTTACCAGTAGCCCGTAGTC
This sequence comes from Neoceratodus forsteri, assembly GCA_016271365.2. Taxonomy (NCBI): domain Eukaryota; kingdom Metazoa; phylum Chordata; order Ceratodontiformes; family Ceratodontidae; genus Neoceratodus; species Neoceratodus forsteri. The sequence continues at coordinate 988,489,411 of CM028131.1, read as the reverse complement.
TTTCACAATGCACGTGGCCAGTCCTTTCAGACTGAAAGTTTTGGATGGCTGAGCGTAGTGCGTGACAGAAATCCAAATAGCAGGGTAGTACAAATAACAGGTTTAAATAGACAGTGGGCAACTGATACTGCATCAGGATTAAGGGAAGCTGGTCAGCAGAGTCACAAAAAAAGAAAATGTCAGAAAAACCTAACACATTGAGGACTAAGAAGCCATGCTCCAAACACACAAAAAGGTATACAGATGCCGACTGCCCAGCAGAAGGGCACTGTTCTGTTTTGTTGGTGACTCGGGTTCAGGAGCAGACACAAGTTGCCACCTTCGGTAGGCTGGCCATTTTGCTGGCAGCTCCCCAGTGCACCCTGGCTGGGCAGGGCTGGAGGGAGGTTCTGGAACCACCATGACCCCTGTGGGTGGGCTAAGGCATTTGCTCCTCCTGCTGGGGCATGCTGTACCTGCATGAAGCTCAATGAGGCACTTGCCCATACGATAGGGAGCAGAAAGGAATATGGGCACCAAACCTATGGAGTGAAACACCTGGCAGCTTTCTACATGACAGTGATGGCCTGAACCGGGTATATCCCAGACAGCATGATACATATCCCTGGGTGACAGCAGGGTCAGAGATAAAATCTAAATGGAAAAAAATAGAAAAACTTTACCCCAGAAGATCAGAGGCTCTGGTGTGTGTCTGCTCTGATGGGTAAGAGTATCAGAAAATGTTTTTAAAAACTGTTTTCAAAACAGGTTTACTTAAACTGGTTGAATGTATCTACACTTTGCAGTAACCATTCTTGAGAACTGTTAGTGTGTCACTATTGCTGGTATTAATCCTCTTTTCACTTTATTCATTTACTACTGAATTTCAACACACAGCTCTGTGAATGTATGCCCAGTGCAGGTAGAACAGTTTTAAAACAATTACAACTTAAACCATTTTGAGGCTAGTCTCTTGGCAGTCAAAACAACAGTTTTCAAAAATGATTCTATCTGGACAGAAGTGTGGATGATGTAATCAATAATACCTGATAGGGTGGGTGGTATTGGGGTATACTGGACAGCCTAGGGGCATATCGAGGCCCAACGCCACAAGTGGAGAACCTTGTAACCCCTGGGTTGTCCAGTATAGCCCAATACCACCCACCCTGGAGGGTATTATTGCACTTAGAAAATAGGTTACTGGTAACATTTTAATTAAATATGAAATAAAAAACACTTCAAAATAATTAAACATTAACAGTAAATCCATTTTCTTGTAAAGTAGTTCCTCTACTGGCATACTCACCAGTAGAGGGCACTACTGCATTTCAAAGACTTTTTTTTCTACTTTTGAGATGTGTCTTTTTTGTTCACTGCTTCCCCCACAGCAGTGCATTTAATGCATTGGAGGCACCATCTGGTGATTGGTGAATGCACTGAAGTAATTCTGACAGGCAGCATTTTTTAATTTTTTTACAAGCAGTTAGGAGCGCGACTTGATGGCAGCATGAGTGATGGCAGCATGAGCACTACTACCAGTCCAAGAATTAAAACAGAGTCGGGACTCAGGAGAGATAAAACAGCAGTACGTGTAATGTGCACTAGGGGTGGGATATTCAGAATACGCCAGGCAGGGGTGCAAGCCTGGGTGCAGCGCAACTGGTCTGCATCAGGGCATGGACCTGGTGATATTCAATGGTGCTGCGCCATGGCTCAGCACCATTGAATATGACACTAAGGGTAAATGCACTGCACAAGGCGCAGTGGCACTGTGCCAGTGCAAGTGGAAGAAGGGGAGCAGAGGGATGCGCCAGCAAAAGTGCGGTTGCACTAGGTGCATCAACTGCGATATTCAGCACAGGGCATGCAAATCAGGCCATTATGCATGCAAGGCGCAAATAGGGCCATTTGCATGTCATTATTTATTTATTTATTTATTGAATTTTGTTGACCTGGTAAGCCCACTGGGCCTAGAAGTCCCTTTTTCAGGGGTGACCGGGTGGGAGGGGGGATACAGATGGTAGCAACTGAAATTTAACCAGATTAAGCTGTTGGTGGTATTTTTAGTGAATGGGAGAAATTTGGCCAGGACACCGGGGAAATTCCCCTACTCTGTCAGCAGGAGGCTTTGCCGTCTGCTGCAGAGCCAGTCTTTGCCTGTTTACTCATGGAGAAGGACATGGGGGAGTGTAGTGCGCTTGCTGCACTGCCTGTATTGGATGCTGCTTCTACGGTGGTGACTCCTGATATGGATTCTGATTCACAGATTTCTGAAGTGCCTGCTGGACCTGTTCTCGACCAGGCTGCTGTTTCTGCAATGGAAGAAGTTACTTTGGAACCTGCCTTACCGTCTGCAACAGACGTTACCTGTACGGATGTTGTTTCTATACCTTTTCAAGCTGAGGTTTCGATAGATTGTTCTTCGACGAGTGTCTTGCCTTCCCCTACACCCCTGAGTACGCCGGAAGGTGCTGTGGAGTCTAGCGGGAGTTGTCAGGCTACGCTGACATCCCAGAATACTCCCACTTTAGGTGTGGCAACGGGACTTTCTGATGCTGCTTTCGTTCCTGCGCTGGTGATTTTCTAAACTGACCTGATAAAGCAAGATGGTGTTTCGACATTTTCTTTTACGGCTCCTCGGTGCATCGTTAAACGGTAAGCGTCGCATACTGGTTGGGTTGACTTGGTTCCGGATGATATGGAGCAGTGGCCGGTGGAGCGTTCTCTCAGGGCAGCGGGATGGGTGCGTTCTCCTGTTTCTCAGCAGTGGACCTCAGGGTTTGCCCCGATACGGATCCCAGGTGTACAGATTGCTACGAAGCCCCCTCTGTTTTCTCCAACACTTTCACAGACTGTGCAGTGCTCTTTGGGTGAGGTATCAGATTTACATTTAGACACTGACTTGGAATTTACCCCCAATCCTAAACTTGCCTTTCCACTGCACTCTGTACTTTCATCTCAGGACCATGTGGGTTCTGTTCCTTCATCCCCTGCTCCGTCTGGTGATTGTCATTCGGAACCCCCCCTCTACCTCCTATGGCTTCCCCCACCCGGTCTTTGGGGGGTGAAGACGCAAAATCTTCAGGGGGTAACACTGCTGGCTCGTCCAAGACTTACGCTTCCTTTTTCAAGAAAAAGGTGTTACCAGCTAAGAGACATAATGCTGTTCGTATTGTGTATAAGGGGGGCCTGGATGTGTTTCCTGATAGGGAATATGTGGGGAAAACGCTGCTTAAACATAGTTTGCATTTTCTAGCTACTGAATTGTATGCTCTCATCCATGTTTCTGGTGAACGTTCTTTTGATGTTAGTTTTAAATTGCAGGCTGGTTTAGAAGCTTTTTGGAACAGGTATGGGGCAGTAAAGTGTACTCTGCTGTGGGCTCCATTTGAGGTTATTCCTCTTACTAAACCTGCTCAGAAATCCGTCACAGTTCTTTTTCGTAATGAGGGTGTCAGTGTGACCGACTTGCTTTTTTGGCTCAAGCAACGGTGTACTGTTTTGGGGGCCCCTGAAGCCATTTTTGATAGTGAAGGTATTTGGATGGGAGGTTGGCGGTTTAGGGTTCTTCTTCGGGAAATAAATGGTTCCTTACAACATCTACCAAATTCTTTTTTTTTTGGGGGGCGACCGTGGTGTTTTATTTTACACAGGCCAACCTAAATCTTGTTATAAATGTGGTGCTCCGGGACACCTTAGTAGTGTCTGTGATAAGATTCGCTGCTCCTTGCATGGGAAACTGGGTCATATGTCCATGCATTGTTCTGAAGTGGCCAGTTGTAATTTATGTGGTCTTCCTGGTCATACCTATGGTGAATGTACACAGGCTGCTTCTTCCAAATCTGGTTCTGGGGATTTGGAGGAACAGAGATTACTGATTGCGCTTGCTCAACGGACACATGTACGGTCAGGGGAACCCCCCTTGCCATCAGATTCTCAACCTTCTACTACCCTGTCAATGTTGTCCCCTCCTCCTGAATTTTGCTCTGAACCCCTTCCTGTAGTTCAAGAGACTCAGGTGGTTTCTATATTAGTGAGCTCTACTGCCCCTCCCTACCTTTGGTTCCCCTTTCACGGGAACGGGGACTTACTTATCCTTCCTCTCCTGATATGCTGCCCCACCTCCTCCTAAGGACTTGGCCGCTGATCCAGAACTGGGTAACACTCCAGGGAGTTGGAGACAACCAGCCCCCAAGGTTCACAAAATTTCGGAAACCCAAACTTCTAACCGATTTCAACCTCTGCTTTTGGAACCTGATTCTCTGGATAAGAGCTCTGAAGTCTCTTCAGAGGGTTCTCAATGTGCGGATCCCTGTTCTGATTCTGAATCCAGTGTGTTAGGTGAACAGGTGGCAGGCTCCTCAAAAAGGGAGGCCTGCCCCTAAAGGGAAGAAGAAAAGAGCTTCTGGTGCTGGTAAATCTAAATTGTTTAAACCCCCTTGATTTCTTTGAATGTGCCTTTCTGCCCAGTTAACTTTCTTGACAATTAACGTCAGTAGCATTAAAAATCCGCAGAAACGTAGTGGTGTCTTTTCTCATTTACTGTCCTCCCATGAGGATGTTATTTTTTTGCAGGACACAAGACTACACACTGCCCTTGAGGTCCGCCATGCTAGAAGTGGCTGGTACAAGGGTCCTTCTTACTGGTCTTTAGGTTTGGATGCATGTATTGGGGTGGGGATTTTATTTACTTTACCTGTTCAGCTTATAAATTTGATAGATTTGGTGCCCGGGGAGGGTTCTTTTGTTGGATGTTAAGATTCATGACACTTATTTTCGTCTTATTAATATTTATGCACCACAAATGAAAGCTGATAGGGTGGATATTTTTCTTCAGCTTCGGCCTTTTCTTTTTTCTGCACAAACTGTGCTTTGGGGCGGTGACTTTAACTGCAGTCTTACGCTTCAAGATCGTGGCAGTGGTACTTCTACCAAAAAGATTTTTTTCGATATGTCAGCTTTAAAGTCTACGGTCCAATTGGCTCACCTTAAAGATGTTTATAAATCCTTTCATTCTAAGGGGATGCCTATGTTCCAGAGGGGTACTCATGCTACCCGTATTGATTTTTTCTTTCTCAGTAAGCGGTTCCTGTACTTGCCGCACAGGTAGAAGCTGTGGCCTATTCTGATCATAACGCCCTTTCAGTGGTAGTTGGTACTCAGGACCCACCTCATGGCCCAGGCCTTTGGAAGTTTAATACATTATTACTCTCTGGGGGTTCCCTGACCCAACAAATTTTATATTTAGTAGAGGGGAAAAAGACTTTGTTTCAGTTGTTTGATACTCCCTTTCCTTGGTGGGATAGCTTGAAGTCTGATTTATGGACTCTTTTATTATGTGAGAGCAAACACGTCTCAGACTTAGAAAAGGTGAAATATCAGATGCTCAGACAGCAGCTACAGCAAGTGCTGAGTTTGGCATATACCACTAAACATAATTATGGGGATCAAATTCGACTTCTTAAATAAAAATGCAGGACTTTCATGAAAAGAAAATGGCATCTTTAACTATGCAACAGCGGTTTGGGACACAGGGGTCTTTGGCGGAGATCTGCCCTTTTCTTAGTTGCTCTTCCCGAATTCATCGTAAAACCATGTCTGCTGTCTGGGATTCTGATATGTCGACTGTTACGAAACAATCCGATATAATGTCAGTAGTGTCTAGGCATTTGGAACAACAATTTGATGCACAGCTTACTGATACTGCTGCCTTCTCCCACTGGTTCCCCTTTTTTGACATTCCTGTCCTCTCAGGGTCTGTTGTTACTGCCCTTACCTCGGACATTTCCCCTATGGAGGTTTTGGAGGCAGTGGCTGCATTACCAAGACGGAAGGTGCCGGGGTTGGATGGCCTTCCATTAGAATTGTATGCATTACTTGTGCCGTATATTTCCCAAGAATTGGCCCAGGTTTATAATTTTATGTTAAAAGAGGGCACTTTTCCTATTCATATGACTATGGGTGTGGTAACCCTGTTGTATAAGAAAGGGGCTAGGGAAGACTTAGAAAATTGGAGGCCGATCTGTTTGTTGAATGTTGATTTTAAAATTCTGATGAAGATATTAGCCCTTCGCTTATCTGTGGCTGCGTTGGGTGTTATTTCCCGTCACCAATCTTGTGCTGTTCCGGGTAGGGTAATAACGGACCAATTGCTTGTATTGAGGGAAGTGTTTGAAGCCAGTGCATTTGCTTCTACCACGGGATTGGTGGTGTCTTTGGACCAAAGGAAAGCTTTTGATTCAGTTGAATTTGGGTTTTTATGGCTGACTCTTCACAGATATGGTCTTCCTAATACTTTTCTTGTATGGTTACAGGCTATTTACCGTTGTGTCTTTATTAGACCTCTGGTGAATGGGTTTTTGGGGCCGATGGTCCCAGTTCGATGGGGTGTTCGTCAGGGGTATCCCTTAAGCCATTTGTTATTTGTTTTTAGTATAGACCCTTTACTCTGATTGTTAAATGATGTTCGTTTTTTTACTCCGGTTCTGCTTTCTGGACTTCATGCCCCTTGGACTGCAGCTGCTTATGCAGATGATATTTGTCTACTTCTGAAATTGGCAGCTGAATTGCATAGAGCTCTTGAGTTTTGTTCTGTTTATGGTACTGCTTCTGGTATAAGCCTGAATAAAGGTAAATGTGTCCTTAAATGTTTAGGGTTGGACTTTTCTGCCACACATCTGGATGGTATTCCAGTGACGATGGGTCCCATATCTATTTTAGGGATTGCCTTCGACACTGGTAGACAAGATCTCGTTAACTGGGATTTGAAGATTGCACTGGGGAAGGCGTGGGTAGAGAGTTGGAACAAGTATACTATGAGCAAACGCAAACGGGTATTTTTGGTCAAGACTTATTTGTTGCCTTTATTTTTACATATAAGTATGATTTTTCCCCTGCCTAAAGAACGTGATACCACTCTTTCTGGTTTATTTTTCCAAGCCATCTGGTGCAGTAGACTGAACCCTATTAAACGTAACATATTGTATCTTCGGGTGGCTGATGGCGGATTGAATATGATAAATCCAATCCTGTTTTTGTTTATTCAATTTTTGTATGCTAATCTTCATCCCATTTGTAGTGGGTGGCTTACTGGTTGGTCGCCTTTGTTTAAATGTCGGATTCGATCTTGGTATGATGGTTGGGTTTCGGATTCCCTGAAAATTTTTTAAACGGTTCCCTTTTCCTCTGCTTATTATAGATTTATTTTTGTGCGCCTTAAAAGTTGGGGTATTACATCTCACCTCATTTTGCATTATTCAAAGAAATTGCTATACTCTGAGGTGCAGGATAAACATTTTAAGGAGTCTGTTACTCTTCCTTTATGCCCCCATCTTTGACATCTGATGTTATGCGACTGTTTCGTAACACCCGAGTGCCTTGCAAATTTCAAGATGTTCTGTGGCTTTGTTGCCACGAAAAATTGAATGTTAAATCTAAACAAAAACATGAAGCTATGAACGAAAGATTTTGTAGTAGGCCTCAGTGTGTGGCACAATCTGAGACTATGTTTCATTTATTTTTTACGTGTTCTTTTATTCATTCTTTTTGGTCCTATGTGGCCCTGTGTTGGAATATGTTACCTTTTCAGAAAATTTCTTATGAAACGCTGATTTACAGGACTTATGGCAGGGAATGGTCTTCTTGGGACTCTAGTACCTTAACTGTGTTATTTGCTATTCTCAAATGGTATATTTGGAATGCTCGCTGTTTGTTCACATTACAACAAAAAGTATTGTTTTATGGTGATATTGTGGGGAACGTTTGCAAGGAAATGCTCTGCTTGTATCATAAGGAAACAGCTTACCAAACTGCACTATGTATTCGAAATGTGTGGTGCAATCTTCCTTGGATAACTGATTCAGATGTTCCTGTTACCTAACGTCGTGATTTTGTAATTTTCCTTTTCTTCTCTGTTTGATTTTGCTTGTGATTTTTGTTGTGATGCTCTACAATACTTAATAAAAACAAAATTCCCCTACTCTTTTTTGATAAGTGCCATGGGATCTTTAGCATCCACCTGAACTACCACCAATCCAGGCAGATGGGACCTCGGTTTAATGTCTCATCCGAAAGACGGCACCCCAGAAGTGCAGCACCCCCCCTCATGCTGCACTACAGTGTCAGTACTGGGATATTAACCCAAGTGCCAGATGTGGGAACTGAACCCACAGCCCTCTGCTCTCTCAGCCTCAGAGGCAAGTGTGCTACCTACTGAGCCACTGACACTGAACACGTGTTCATTCACATATCAGGCCTGTGTAGTACAGTATGGTCTATGCGCCCATTGGCCCATGCAGGTGGGCGGCATGCGGGCGGGGTGGTGCCACCGCCCGCTGACTGGGGGTGCTGGGTGGCGGGGACCTCAGTGGGTGGGTGGGAAGGGTGGTACCACTGGACCACCAGGATTATATTCACTATATCCACCCACAATCGGGTGCTGGGGGGGTCCACTGGACCACCAGGGATATTATACTCATATGCCCATGATCAGGTGATGGAGAGTGGTCCACTGGACCACCATGGATATTATACACATGTGCCCATGATCGGGCGATGGGGGAGCACATCACTCCTGGGGCAGGGGCTTGTGGACAGTGTTCTGGGTGGGCGGGTGGCCACCCACGGCTGGTGACTGCCATGTTGTGCCCTGCAATATGGCAGCTCACCTGTGGGTGGCCAGGACTTGCTCCTGGTTTTACCTGGCACAACTTTGCACACACATCCCAGGCTGAATATTAGGATGTGCCGCATATGCATGGGCACATCCCCACACTGGCGCAGCATACATTACTGATGCAGGAGTTGCTCAGCACAACTTGTTCCTTTGAATATCGCACCGGAGCACATTGGTGGGTTGCACATGGTGCAATCCTGTTGAGCCATGCGCAACCCTTTTGAATATCTGACCCTAGGTCTACATTTTTCAAAATGCTTACTCATTGAAGCAGGTTAATCTGGGAATGGAGCCACGCATTGGAGGCACTGTCTGTTGATCGGTGAATGCATTGAAGTAATTCTGACAGGCAGCATTTTTTTTTTTAAAGCAGTTAGGAGTGCAATTTGATGGCAGCATGAGGGATGGCAGCTTGAGCACTATTGCCAGTCCAAGAATTAAAAGACAGTTGGGACCTGGGAAAAGATAAAACAGCAGTACAAGTAATGTACACTACAGCCTGATTTTCAAACCCCGTGTGTCCGCCACAAGGGACTTGAGGCAAAGAGTTTGATACAAGTGGTGACTTGCATCAAACCTGTGCCGCAGTGCAGTTTTTGACAGTAGCATGCCACAACCCCTTTGCAGCAAATCCCTTACAGTGATGCAGCACAGTTGCACTAGCCCCCCCCCCCAGTGTACCTTTGTGTCCATGGGGGAGCCTTTTAATGGGGCATGCTTTGGTGCAAGCTGCCGTAAAATGCCAGCACTCTTGCAACTTACATCCAAGATTCTAAAATCTGGTGCAATTAGACATAGGTGTGGCAAACTTTGTGGGGACACAGGCATTCATTGCAAGCCTTGCATCCCCATTTGAAAATCAGGCCCTAAGACTGCTTTTTAAAAAAGTACTTCCTCTTTGAAGCAGGTAAATCAGGGAATGGAGCCAGCAGTCGAGTACTACATTGCTGTCGTGAATGGAGTCGGATTGAAGAGGGTCAGCTGACAGATGCAGTACGACTGAACATGGCAGAATGTAAAAGCACAGTGGCTGAACAGTTCCATAACATGATTTTTGTTTTAAAAAATAAAGATATTACTTTTTCAGGTGGGTTGAGGTGAACCAGGGAATTGGAGCTGGCAGTTGTCAGCTGAGCCAGCGGGTGGCTGGATGGAGAGAGGAGGTGGGCTTGATGATGAGCGGGTGAGTTGACAGGAGGATTGATGGTGCTAGGATCCATCTGAAAATGAGCTATTGCAGCTCAGTATGTCCTTCCTGGTGAAACTTTTTCAAATAAAATAAAAGTAACAGTGCTATGCTGAATAAAAGTTTTTTTTTTTTATTTAAAACTTCAAGGAGGGAGTGTGGAGAGGAAAGTGGGGGGTAGTTACTCAGATCTCACTGAGCGACAGGTCATAATGGTGGCAAGGAAGATGCTTGCATTCTATGGCACAATAATATGGGTAAAGAGGCAGATGTAGACTGGGACTTATTATTTCCCGGTCTTTGTTGCCTGATACCAGACTTGCTGGTTGATTGTCTGAGCCACTCATGGTGTAGGATTTGGCATACCCATTTTCTAAAACTATTATAAGCACTGTTAAACCAGACTAGCTTTTTTTCAGAATTAGTAAACTTTATTAGAGGGAAGGTTTGATTTTCTTTCCAAACTTACTAAAGAGGTCATTAGATGTTATATGACATACATGTATGGTTCACAACATAATCACACATAGAGCCATAGATTAGAATTGTATACAGTAGAAAAAACAGACTAGCTTAACTAGCTTACGCAATACTATATAGATATGGTCTTACTCGCTCTATGACCCTGAACACCTCTTGATTTCCCACTGCCTTAGTCCACCCAGCTGTAAAATAGGTTAAGAAAAGCAAGAACCCACTATAAGAAAGATGCTGAATCTTAACTGGACTATCTTGGATAAATAACAATAAAATAAAACATAAAATAATTGCTTAGTGATTGAGAACTTCTGTTTTTTTTCCTGGGACAGTAATAGGGACACTTCAGGAGACTGAGGGTAGGAGGGCATGTATACTGTGGCTCAAGAAGAGACCTACAGTACTTGAACTATGGAATTGTCAAGTGATGCTTATTGACAGTATATAACACTCTGAGTCACACCTACCTTGACTCCTCACATAATCATAATATCAAGAATAGTCTAAAGTTTTAAGAAATTCCACTGAACTGCCCTTTTCTAAAAAAATATACAATGATCAATAGGCTCTATGATAAATCACAGTATTTCAAATTGATATAGGGAAACTATCATTACATGGCCATCTTTTTGTACTGGCTAATTATCTGCCATCTCTGTTTTGTGCTAGATGTTAATATTTATTTTAGATGAAAGATATGGGGAGAGAGTAAAATACTGTACATATAGTACAACATGGCAGGTAAAACAATTGCAAATATAATAAACAGAAACAGAAAAGAAGCCACCTGAAACAGTGCTGCTTTCTTATTTACTGCTGCTTATGTTTTTAACATCCTTTGCTTATTTAATATACTTAATTTAATTGGTAAATGTGCTTTATAGAGAATACTGGATGGGCAACTATGCACAACCAGTGTGTTCTGCCACGAGGTTTGTTTCCCTCGGACTTCGAGAGAGCAAGCTTGAGAGGTCTGTGGGAATCAGAACCTCAAGGTTCTGACTTGTGCAGTTTCTAGAGGTTTCAGAATGCTGGTGTATGACAGAAGGGTAAATCAGATTCCATGATCTTTGAGCTGTGGTACTACAGCGCCCTTTCAAAATGGATGGAACGCTACACAGAACAATGCTTTACTACACGCTGTAGCAATTGTTTTATACTGCTTGCTGATTGTGACCTCTTGCACCAGGACATGATTGCAAATGGGATTTAGTCTAAATCCAATTTCCCAGTTGTCACATAAATAAATAATCAATAAATAAATCACAATAGCTAATTGTTTCCAGAAATTTAAAGAATAAAACCCTTTAGCTCTTGCAGAAACCATGCACACAGGAAGGATTTAAGCTGCCTAGGGTAAATAGTGATCTTGCTCAACTAGGTTTGGCCCAGGAATCCATTTTGTTTGGCTACCATCCCAGTCGATTAAAAGGTTTCTGGCAGTGTTCTTTCATTATTTCACTCAAAGCAACATGACATTGGCTAATGTACTAATAAGCCAGAATGAGGTCACGATCATATGAAATGTCCTGCTTATTTCTATGGGAACAAATAATTGGTCACGTTACAGTTCTAAAAATATTTTATGTTTTCTATGAAATCAATTAAAGGTACAGAGAAAGAAATAAACTGGAGGTAAAAATAATGAGAACTGTAGACAGTCAACTAGGCGGGGGGGGGGAGAGATTTGCTTTTTTTCCATCTTGTGGCCACTAACAAATTCAGCAGATGTAGCAGGTCAGCACAGACTATGAATAAACTCCCAAACATACTGTACAGTATGTGGTGTGGAACTGTAACAGTGTTAAATAGTGCAATAGGTCAGTCAGACAAGATAAAAAGTTAGCTTTATGCTTGGGATATGAAAATGATCAAGTAATTGCTCCACCGGTTATTCTGAATTCCACTGGATATTCTGAATTCCCTCCTGATATCTATGAGAGATCCTTATACTATCACTATTGTTACAGATGGACACAAACGAATAGGGTCTTGGACAGAGAATACTGTCTACATTTATTTATTTGTACTTTTTTGACCAGGGAAGGCACAGTAAGCTAATATAGCTTGTTTCAAGCTGTGTCCTGGGATGGAGTCACACGGACCTGTTTTATTGACAGGTGGAATGCTGGCCATGACACGAGGAAAACTCCCAGCTCTTCATCAATATGTGCCATGGGATCTTTTACTTCCATCTGGACAGTGACCAGAGCTGGGCAGAAGGGACATTGGTTTAACGTCTTATCTGAAGGACCTGCTACACAGCTGCTCATCATCAGACCACAAAAAAAAATTGAATGATCCAGGCCCAATTATGAGTTCTGCAAGTCTCATGCTAGAACACACATTATGTAACACTACTGTACACTAGATGCACAGTAGTACACACACTCAAGGGAGTCAATGTACAACACAGTATGTCTTTATCAACAAAAGTAGAGAACGTGGTACAAAAGAACTAGATGTGTGTCATCAAAGAAGGTGAATTAAATAACCTTTTCATCACCATTACCAGTGGAATGTCATTTAAAAGGAAGAGGGGGCACATGATAGAAACTTTCAAGTACCTCAAGGGAATCAACAAAGTCCAAGAGGGTAGCATCTTTCAAAAAACAAGGTGTGCAAGAACAAGGGGGCACAATTTGAAGATAGAGGGGGGGGCGGCTCAGAGGTAATTTAAGGAAGTATTTTTTTCACAGAGGGTTGTGGATGCATGGAATGGCCTTCCAGAGGAGGTTGTGGAGTCAAAACAGTGGTGGAATTCAAGCATGCATGGGACAGTCATAAGGCAATTCTAGGGGGTGGGGGTAGGAAGAAGTAGGCTGCTGGTTAACTAGGATCTGCAGCTTATCCATTAGGTAGGGAAATGGCAGACTGGGTGGGCCAAGCGGTCCTTATCTGCCGTCAAATTCTATGTTTCTATGATTCTATGTTTCTATGTAGGTGGACTGCAGCGTGATAATAGAAGAGAAGATCATCAAGGATGATGGACTCTGAGGGACCTTTCTGAATGTTGTCTGTAAAGAACACAAGAAGAAGACAGCATTGTAGCAGTCACTGATGACAGTGGGTCTATCAAAATCTATCAAAGTGAAAATGTAGATATCTGACAAAGGTTTTACAAACTTCTGTAAGGTTGTGATAGGAAACTGTAAATATGTGATTAAACAATCTGTAACAAAGCTATGGTCAAGGTTAATGGCACCATCTCCTCTAAATGTCCACTATTCCGAGATACAGGACAAGGTGCCCCTTATCTCCCTACTTATTTTCTCTCTATGCCGAGCCCATAACACACTTTCTTCAACAGCAGGACCAAACAAGGGCCTACACATAGCAGAGCAACAGCATCAAGTGGTCTACTATGCGGATGACTTGTTACTATACATAACAGAACCACACTGATCCTTGCCTTATCTCCAGAGCAGCTTAAAAATAATAGAATGCATAATAGGATATAATATAAATGAATGTTTCTCTGAACTCTGCCATTTGAACTCAATACCTGTTTCAGTAGGACAGACCACTAGGGGTTCAAATAGGGGCAAGTACCTCTGATCTTTTACATCATAATTATCCTGGTCTAGTCCAGAAAATAAAGGAGGACCTTCACAGGTGGCCACTCCTTCCACTTTCCTTTTTAAAGAGAATACATATAAGGCTCTGAGCTGCAAATTTGGTGACATCCAGCAGACCAGACCTGAGTTTGAATCCCACAGCTTCCACTTGCATACTGCATGACCCTGAGCAAGTCACTTAACCTCCTTGTGCTCCCAGGTCGCTCCTGTAAAAAAGCTTTCAGCTTAGTGTGCTATACCTGGTTAAACAACTAAATAAAAAAAAAAAAACATATAGTACATATGAATATGCTACTGAGATATCTTTATCTTTTCCAACCCCGATCATCCCAGCATAGGTGGACTTCCAACTGTGGAACTGCACTATATCTCGATTTATTTGGAATGGGAGACATGCCAGAGTGGCCTACCGCCTGTCTTGAGCTATCAAAAGATAAGAGGGGGCTAACATTTCATGACTTATAGTTCAATGCACAAACCACACTTTTGCACCATGCTTTGTTATGGTTATGAACCGACCCATGCCCTAAATGGATTGCTATAGAGACTGGCTACCTGCCCATCCCAATACAGGTTACTCTAACAGACATTAACCAGCGATATACTGTATAAACTGCATGAGAACTCCCTAACGCATGGTATACTAACAGCTTGGCAGGCACTCCTCAAACAATGTGTTTTACATCAAGGCAGGACCTAGCTAGAGATTATAGCATATAACTCTTGCTTCCTTCCTACAATGCTAGATCCTTATTTCCATAATTGGACAATACGGGATCCATTATATACCTCTGATTATTATATAGCAGGAATTTTTAAAACATTTGAACAACTTCATCAAGATAATAACTTAAGACCCAAGATAGATATTGATATCTACAGATTAGGCATTATATGCAATTATGATAAGTCTTCAAGTAACAAACTACCTCCAATCATTAACTTAGTAAAAACATTTTAAAGGGTATGTAGCCCCCATATCTTATCTCACTTAGCTATTAGACTTTATTGACTACACCAGAGGCTATCATGAAAACCATTACAACATCCTGGAAAGCAGAGCTTTCCATAAACCTGACCACAGAACAGTGGTCCAGACTGTGGACACGGTGACATAAAATTACCTCCTCTCCCCAATGGAGGGAATTTGGTTGGAAAATCACCACAGGATATTTCAGGACACCTCACATCACAGCCAAATTCCATAAAACACACATAGTGGCCTGTTGGCACAATTGCTCCACCTAGGTAGCTACTCACACCCATATTATTTGGTCCTGCCCGATATTGGACCACTTTTTGGGTGGAGGTAATCTAGGAATTACAGTCCATATTTTCATCCTTAAAGCACAAATAAATAAGCAATTTAATATGTCGATCAAATCATAAATGCGCCCGTGTATTTGTAGCATATGGCATGCTGATTTACACTGTTCTGGAGTTTACCTTTATTTTGTTGATTTTCATCATTTTCATCAAGTTTAAAACTTTGGCTGAAATGTAAATAAAAGCTCTGTTTAGCCCCACTACTGAGCTGCTACTCAGCTCACAAAATGGCGATGATGTGCTGACGTGATGACATCATTGTAGGAGTCCACTCCACTTCTTCTAATACAACCTATGGGCACCATTGTAAACTGCAGGATATTGGCAGCATATTTAGTTATCAGCCTATGTATTGCTACTTGAAAAGCATGCACAGTCTGGTACAAGCTAAATAAACACATAGCGGTGACAAAATATACTGCCATTCTAAAGATGAAAAATTGTAATAGAAAAAGGAGTCGCCACAATTGTCATCAGCGATGGCACGCCATTACCATCTGTGAACTGAGGCAGCACAGTAGTGTAAGAAACTGTTACATTTCAGCAAAAGTAAAACGATGAAAATATAATCAACAAATAAAGGCAAACTCTAGAACAGTGTAAATCAGCATGCCATATGCTACAAATACACGGAAGCGTTTGCGATTCGATTGACATATTAAATTGCTTATTTATTTGTCTTTAATGTCTCTGACCCCTGAAATGGCACTCTTTCTTCATTTTCCCAAGAACATCAGGGACAAGGACAAAATCTACTGTATTTAATTAGTATATTAGTGATGGTGACTTAAAAAAAAAAAACAGCTAGACTACAGCTGACACCAGAATCCCCCAAGCATTATCAGTTGGGAAGATACAGTCTTGGTGAACCAGGATCCTCAGTGAGAGGTTTAAATATTTCATCATTAAGCATTTAAACTAACCAATGGGGTTAGTGGAAATAAGCTGGGTGAGGCAAACAGCATCTCCACAAATGATACAGACGTCAGACAGGACCCTAAGACTGAGAAATCGCCAAAGATAACTAAAACTAAAATAGCTAAAAATGCAGAGAAAAGGCAGAATGGGAATAAGGACAAGAGGGGAATGGAGGAATGACATGGGGATAGGAGGGGAGTTATTAGGAGAGGAGGCAATAAAACATAGAAACATAGAGGTTGACAGCAGATAAGGATCACAAGGCCCATCCAGTCTGCCCATTTCTTTTTCTGCCTTATAAATGTGCCATTGGCCTTTGCTCTGTCAGTGGCCTATCTATTCAAACTCATCTGTATTGCTCCCTTATGCCTGTCCCATGCCTGTTTGAAACCCTGCACTGTATTCATAGTCACCACTTCTTGAGGTAGGCCGTTCCATGCATCCACCACTCTTTCTGTGAAAAAGAATTTCCTCACATTCCCCCTTAATCGGCCTCCCTCTAATCTCATGCTGTGTCCTCTTGTCCGGCTATTTTTCTTATATTTAAACATGTTAGACTCTTTCACCTTGTTAATGCCTTTAAGGTGTTTGAATGTTTCGATCATATCACCTCTCTCCCTCCTTTGCTCAAGGGTATACATATTGAGCTCGGTTAATCTGCCCTCATATGTCTTCTGTTGCAGTCCTTGCACCATGTTGGTTGCTGTTCTCTGGACTACCTCAATTTGGTTAATGTTCTTGTGAAGGTGTGGCCTCCAGTACTGCGCACAGTACTCAAGATGGGGCCTAACCAGTGTCTTGTAAAGAGGTATTATCACCTCCCTCTTACGACTTGTGATACCCCTACTAATACACCCCAACATCCCCCTAGCCTTACCTACTGCTTTAGAGGTCTACTTGGATGATTTCACAGACCTGGATGATTTCACGGACCCCCTGCACAAGGGGAAGAGCTGGACAGGGTACTTGTAGAAGCCATCCACAGAATTATAGCTAAAGGGGAGGTGCTGCTGGTAGGAGACTTCAATCTGCAGGATGTGGATAGGAGAATTTGAAGACCATGTGCACAAATGCCCACAGTCTGGGAAACAAAATCCCAGACCTAGTGGCACTGATGGCTGAGGCAGACCTGGACATTGCTGCTGTTACTGAGACATGGTCTCATGTGAGACCAAAAAGGGAAGGAGGGAAGTGTGCAGAGGGGGACCAAGAAAAAGCAGAAATCCTGAACGTATATTTTTGTTCAGTCTTCACAGAAGAAGGGAAAGGGGAGGGACCAAAGTTAGGTGACAGAAGCACCACTGGGAAAGAGGTGGATACCAGTCCATTTAAGGAGGAGAGAGTCTTAAAGGAACTCACTAATCTGAAAGTGGACAAGGCAATGGGGCCAGATGGGATACATCCCAGAGTATTAAGAGAACTCAGGTAGGTGGTAGCAGAACCACTGACAGCCCTGTTCAACAGATCGCTGGAAACAGGAGTGGTGCCAAAGGACTGGAGGAGGGCGAATGTAGTCCCTTTTCACAAAAGTGGGAGCAGGGAGGAGGCTGGCAATTACATGCTGGTCAGCCTGACCATGGTGGTGGGGAAACTAATTGAATAACTATTAAAAGAAAGGTTTGTGATATATTTCGAATTCAGTGGAGCACAGTATCTGAGGCAGCATGAATTCACAGAGGCAAGATCTTGTCAAACAAATCTGATTGATTTCTTTGACTGGGTGACTAGGGAGGTGGATCAAGGAGGATGTGGTCCACCTGGATTTCAGCAAGGCCTTCGATACTGTCCCACATAGGATACTAGCAAACAAACTGGGCAGCCTGGGAGTGTGTCCCAGGGTGGTAAACTGGGTCAAAAATTGGCTGAGCAATATGACACAGAGGGTGTTAGTGAACGGAGTTCAATCTGAAGAGAGGGGGGTGACTACCAGGGTCCTGCAGGGATTACTGCTTAGACCAGTCCTCTTTAATGTCTTCATAAGTGACATTGCGGAAGTGCTGGAAGGGAAGGTGTGTCCCTTTGCAGATGACATGAAGATCTGCAATGGGGTTGACACTCCAGGAGGGGTAGAGAAATGAGAAGGGACCTAATCAAGCTTGAGGAGTGGCCATGGGTGTGGCAGCTAAGATTCAATGCAAAGAAGTGCAAGATCATGCACTTGGGGCACAGAAATGCAGGGGAGGAATACATGGGGGGGGGAGGAACCGATGGCCACCAAACAGGAAAGGGACCTGGGAGTAATCATATCTGATGATCTAAAGGTTACCAAACAATATGAGAAGGCTGTGAGCAGAGCCAGTGGAATGCTAGGGTGCATAGGGAGTGGTATCTCCAGCAGAAGGAAGGAGGTGGTGATGCCACTGTATAGAACATTGATGAGACCTCATCTAGAGTACTGTGTTCAGTTCTGGAGGCTGCATTTTCTTCAGAAGGACATAGAGTAGAAGCGGTTCAGAGAAGGGCATCACAAATGGTGCAGGGGCTGCACCAGAAGTCACATGAGGGGAGACTGGAGTATCTCAGTAAGTATTTCTTGGAGGAAAGGAGAGGAGAGGAGAGGAGAGGAGGGGGGGGGATAAGATAGAGACTTTTGTGGTGAGCTTATCAACTAGGTGCTGACCACGAAGATTGCCTGTCCCAGCTGCACACCCAGCATCACCTCAAGCAGGTGGACTGGTGAGACAACGCTTTGGTTGGAATAAGGTTGGGTGAAAGGAAACACCCTTTAAGGAGAGGCAGGAGACAATCTGGAAGTTTGATGCCCGGTGGGCTTTTATTTATACACAGGAGAGGTAGACACAGTCACAAGGAAAGGAAGGGGATCAACTTTTAGAAGCAGTATAAAACACTCTACTAGCTCTACTTTTGTTACCTCTCTATAGGTGCACTTCAGCTTAAGGCCACTCTGTGATACACTGTGACTCTAAAATATACTGCCATGAGGCCTACGCACCAATGGAATACAAACTTATATCACTTTATCACAGTATACAACAAACATGCAGCATACAGTGACTACCAGACAGTATAACACTCTAAATGTCTATGAGATCCAGATGTTCCATCGTCTTCATGCCCACTTGGGAAGTAGAAGGGTAAAGAGAAAAGGAACTCCTGCTTGGCACCAAGCTACCGGCGGAACCTAGGAGAGGTTGCCAGAGAAATGGAGAGATTGGTATACATACCTTAGTCATCGGCCAACCCACTCTCCAGAGTTGCTGGAATATCAGAGCACAAACTGACTGAACTGGGCTAAGCTCTTTCCTGGGGCGAACCCATGATCGGGGCTGCCAAGGATGAAGAAACAGAATGTGTTGAGGAATCTACCTGTAGGATTGCCACAAGAGAAGGATTTGCTGCTGTCTCCCCGGCACCAAATCTTGACCAGGGCTGCCAAGGATGAAGAAGACAGTGCTGCGGGTTTTCCTGGCACTAACCCTTGACCAGGGCTGCCAAAGACGAAACACCAGACTTGGCGAAGAATTCACTCAAAGGATCGCCAAGGTTGAAGACACCGATTGTTGAGCTGCTTTGGCGATAGATCCACTTGGAGGACCACCAAACTTGAGCTGTTTCCCAGAAGACTGCACAGATGATGCAGGATGGAATAAGCAGAAAGAAAAGCTGGAAGATGAAGATTAGGATTCCACAAGGTTAAAGAACAAAATAAGAAACCTGTGGCTGCAAACACACCTTGGCCATGATGGACTCATCATTTGGTGGGCATCTGGGAGTGATGGATGAGGCTTCTTCCAGTTGTCTCACTTCCAAGCTGATCAGGAACCGGCGGTCGCGACTCTCCAAGGGACGTCGATTTCGACTTATGGTGGATGATGGGCAAGAAGATGCTGAAGTTTTCTGCTGGCTGAAGACTGCTGACGTAAAGAGTTGATGGAGACTGAAGATTGAGTCTACAGACTTGATACTGCACTATGGTACTTCTATGAGCACTGTACATTGGAATTTCTCTTGCAGGGGCAATTTGCCTGGAGCAGGGGAAAATTGTAACAATTTGGGGCAATTGTTCACTTGCAGGGACAATCTGCCTGGAGCAGGGGCAAATTACAACAATCCAGGGCAATTGCTTACTTGCAGGGGCAATCTGCCTAGAGCAGGGACAATTTGCAATAATCCGGGGCAATTGTTCACTTGCAGAGGCACTCTTCCTAGAGCAGGGGCAAATTGTAACAATCTGGGGCAATTGTTCACTTGCAGGGGCAATCTGCAACAATTTGGGACAATTGTTCACTTGCAGGGGCAATCTGCCTGGAGCAGGAGCAAATTACAACAATTTGGGGCAACTGTTCACTTGCAGGAGCAATCTGCCTGTAGCAGGGGCAAATTGAAACAATCCAGGGCAATTGCTTACTTGCAGGGGCAATAAGTCTGGAGCAGGGACAATTTGCAACAATCTGGGGCAATTGTTCACTTGCAGGGGCACTCTGCCTGGAGCAGGGGCAAATTGCAACAATCTGGGGCAATTGTTCACTTGCAGGGGCAATCTGCAACAATTTGGGACAATTGTTCACTTGCAGGGGCAATCTACCTGGAACAGGTGCAAATTGCAACAATCCAGGGCAATTGTTCACTTGCAGGGTCAATCTGCCTGGAGCAGGAGCAAATTGCAACAATTTGGGGCAACTGTTCACTTGCAGGAGCAATCTGATTGGAGCAGGGGCAAATTGCAACAATTTGGGACAGTTGTTTACTTGCAGAGGCAATCTGCCTGGAGCAGGGTCAAATTGCAAAAATCTGGGACAATTGTTCACTATCAGGGTCAATCTACCTATAGCAGGGGTAAATTGCAAAAATCCAAGGCAATTGTTCACTTGCAGGAGCAATCTGCCTTAAGCAGGGGAAAATTGCAACAATCTGGGGAAGTTGTTCACTTCGGGGCAAATAATCACAATCCTAACATATCACAATACAGTCTCAGTGCTTTTTGCAATTAACACAACACTTTAGATGCTTGAAAAATAAACATTTGATAGAAACCGTACATTAGCTGACAGTCACTTTATAGTACATTGTGTGCTAAGCGCCCCCTTGGTTGGACCCTTTTTCTCTTGGGGTCTGTCCTTATTAGGATCTGGCTACCCCGAGCACTTCAATGCGAATGCCCCAGTTACTGAGCTTGGTTGCCCTAATGACACTGGGCCTGGATGCCCTAACTGCACTGGGCCTGGTTGCCCTATTTACTCACCTGGCTGCCCTAACTGCACTGGGCCTGGTTGCCCTACTTACTACTGGGCCTGGTTGCACTATTTACTACTGGACCTGGCTGCCCTAACTGCACTGGGCCTGGTTGCCCTAATTACTTTGGGCTTGGATGCCCTCTGTTGACTGGGCCTGAAGCACCCTCTTTTATACTGGGCTCACTTTATCTGTGCCTCTTTTACCACACTGATCCCTTTGGACAGGGCCCCTTTAAAACCTTCAGGCTTTGTCTTAGCCTGCTGCCACTCAGTCCCTCTGTTCCTCCTTAGACTCAGCCCCCCTTATGAATATTTAAAAGCCTTCCACTTGGCCTTGCCTGCCGGCTCCTCCCACGGGCATCGCTACACCCCGCCCACTCCTGAATATTAAATTAAGGGTCCTTCTGACCCGACCATCCCCGCGGCGCTCAGACACTTTTCTATCTGCCTTAGCACAACTGTTAAAATAAACAATTGCAGTCTTTACTTTTTTTCAGGCAGACAGCATGAATCATGTGCTGCCGCCGACTCACCACATCTTCTGGACTCTGAAGCAGGATCGGGAGGTGGGAGGTAGTCTGGCAGTGGGAGGGCATGATTGCAGGCAATGCAGCAGATGTCAGGGGCCTCTGGAAGGCTAACGGTGAGACTGGCAATGTGGTCCTTGCTAGCCATTGACATGGGACCGGGGAAACTTTTAAATAAATAAAACAAATAAATGGAACAGGGTTCTTAGCCCAAAATGACCGAATCAGAGTTTTCCTTTCTTTATGGTGCCCTGATGGCACCAACAACTGCACCACACTACTACTGCGGGTCTTCAGACAGTGGAAGCAGAGCAGGCACACACAGAAGTCCTCAGGGACGGCTTCAACCCATGCTAAGCCCTTTTCCCTAGTCCCCTTGACTTGCCGTGTCCTCTATCCTCAACAGCTGCCCAGGAACTCCCAACTGACTGAATAATTTTTTAAAACATTAGGTTCTCATTCCAGAATGGCTGAAGTGGAATGTTGTGCATGAGCAGCTCAGCACAACATTCCATCCAGACCATTGTTACAGGTGCTGCATATAAATTCTGCTTTTTGACAATTATTTAGTGCACTGGGCACTTTTTCTGTCTTTGTAACAGCATTTCCCACTTATACGGGATGGAAATTCACTTATGAGGGGCCCCTTTTATTACTTCCTGCTAGCTCACACATACAGCAGGCACCCAGGGCACCTGTAAACCCCTATTTGTTTGTTTCTTCCCCATTTCTGTATTGTCCCCAACTTTGGGGCACTGCACTTTCAAAT
Source organism: Neoceratodus forsteri (assembly GCA_016271365.2). Classification (NCBI taxonomy): domain Eukaryota; kingdom Metazoa; phylum Chordata; order Ceratodontiformes; family Ceratodontidae; genus Neoceratodus; species Neoceratodus forsteri. The sequence continues at coordinate 988,466,782 of CM028131.1, read as the reverse complement.
ACCTCAAGGGTGTAAATAAGGTACAAGAGGGTAGCATCTTTCAAAAAAAAAAGATGTCCAAGAACAAGGGGCCATGATATGAAAATAGAAGGGGTAGACTTAGGGGTAATGTGAGAAAGTATTTTTTCATGGAAAGGGTGGTGGATCCATGGAACAGCCTCCCGGCAGAGGTTGTAAGGGCAAAAACGGTAGGGGAGTTCAAAAATGCATGGGACAGACATAAAGGAACTCTAGCAATAGAAACGAGAGGGTAAGCCGCAGATTGTTTAGAATCTGCGGTACTGTATATACAACAGCTAACGAAAATGGGCAGACTAGGTGGGCCAAGACGTCCTTATCTGTCATCAAATTCTATGTTTCTATATTTCTATGGGATGTATATAAACTGGAAAAGATGACTGCCCACTTGCACAACTCTCTCCCAAAACTACAGAACTAATGGAATGTTTGGTTTCCCCATATAATAAATAAATGTTCTAGTACTATCCCACAGGAGGATTTTTTTTATAACAATCTTGAATTCTGGGCAGCGAAGGAGGAGGCCTATTAAAAAGCACCTGAACCTTAGCCTTAAGATGGAGACAAGGTGCTGAATTCACCTCAGATTATGGGGGTCTGTTCTCCCCTCCCTCCCCCTGCTCTCTAGATCAGCACACCACTAGAACCAAGCAAATGACACCCAGGGAGATCATTTCTTGATGTGTATAAAAATAGATAGGACAAACATTGAGCTGTAATAATGGTTTTATTCTAGCCACAAACTGTAAAGATCTAAATAAATACTTAGTATTATGGCTGCTATGTGTTATTGTATCAGATGCCCTGAAAATGAATAAACATTTAGTTGAACTCTATTAATGTCAATGGAATAATGCTAAATTGCAGACATTTTTCCTGTATTTTGTACTCTTATGCTTTGATCAGTTATTCCATATCTTTTATTTTGGTCAAAAAAACCCACACACTATATATTTTTGAATTCCTAACTGATTATTCTTTTAATTTAGCCAGACGTCGAAATTATGAAAAAGTCATAGTTAATAATTGTCACATGATCATATCCAAGCTTGCCACCATGATATCCTCTAATAATATTACCTCATTGACCAGGACCCTCAGCGAATACTCGGGAGTAACTTCTAAATTTCAAAACATGGGCTTAGCAGTAAAATATGTATTCTGTAAAGAAATATGCAAGTATGACCAAATGTGAGGCTATTTCCTGGATTTTTAGCTCTTTATTCGAAGATGTGTGTAGCGTGTCATTTCAAAATGGAGTGATCAAACATTAGGATTCAAGTTATATCTGCTGCTGTATATGTAACAGAGCTACAAGCATTTCACATTTTCTCGAGGTCACATGATCAATACAAAATGGTCACCATCATACGATTCTACATTTGAGGAATTTTAGTATTGGGTATATGGAGTTAAGTCTGCAATAATAATAATAAAAATGGGATACATTTGCATTGTGTATCATTGACTCAGGCCTCCTGTACAAATTTGTCCTAATGTTGAATGTTTTCTAATGTGGCAGGGAACCATACTTCATCATCACGAGTGTGACCAATTCAGGCTAGGGGGTACCACCTATGGCTCTATGGGCTATATAGAAACATAGAAGTTGACAGCAGATAAGGACCACAAGGCCCATCCAGTCTGCCCATTTGTTTCTACCTTATGAATGTGCCATAGGCCTTTACTCTGTCAATGGCCTATCTATTCATACTCATCTGTATTGCTCCTTTATGCCTATCCCATGCTTGTTTGAAGCCCTGCACTGTATTCATATCCACCACTTCCTGAGGTAGTCCGTTCCATGCATCTACCACCCTTTCTGTGAAAAATCGAAATTGAAAAAGCTTTATTGATTTTATATGTTCCACAATCAAAAATAGTACACTACATCAAGAGCATAGAACAGGAGAAAACAAAACCTCCCCCCATCCCTACCCTACCCTACACCCCCCTCCCCCTGCGGAGTGTGCAATGATGCTGGAAAATAAATATCCCAGAAATTAATACACAGCTTGAAGCTGTGTGATCCATAGATTTCTAACGAGGTGTCTGAGAGCGCATAAAAGACAATCCATTCAGATAAAGGGCATATCATTTGCCCTATATTTTATTAAACGGGGGCTTATGGTGTCATATACTAGCAATAAGGTGTTCTGTCCATAGAGAGAAAGAGAGCTCATGCAACCATTCATTGTATGTGATGGGTATCTGGTCCAGCCAGTGTCTGAAAACTAGCTTTTTAACTGCTAAGGAGATGAAAGCCATATGATATCTCCTTTCCTTGACCTGAATCTGTGAGCAATCTCCAACAATACATATTTCAGGAGAAAAGAGACCTTGTAGCCCCAAAAGGTGGGTCCAACCATTCTTCAGTATGTACCCACAGGTAAGATACCTTCTCACAAGACCAAAAAACATGCAGCAGTGTACCCTCAGCCTTGCCACATCTGGTGCAGGTAGAGGAGAGGAGATTACCCATTTTGGCTAATTTGACTGGGGTATAGTACATATTATTTAACATATGATATTAGGTAAGTCTTAGTCAATCTTGAGTTAGATAAATATACAGATCTTTCCAGAGGTATGGCCACTTGAAGGTAAAGTCTGGTATGAGGGATTCCCATATCTTAGAACCTGCCGAAGAAGAAGGATAAGGATTGGTAAGCAGGCACATATATAAGGAGGAGACATCGTGGGGTTTGGAAACCAGCTCTTGGATCTGCTGAAGAAGATCACCCAAGTAGGAATGATTTTAAGGAAGAGACCAAATGGTTGCACTAATAGGTGTCGTAGCAGACCGATCTTAAAAATGTTAGTTGGCCCAGTCGAAATTTAGTTAATAACTCAGGAGAGGTGAGTATAAATGTCTGCGTATAAAAGTCTGACACTATAAGTTCAGGGAGGACAGGAAGCCAGTCGGGAGATAACGGGTGGTCTCCGATCTTGATGTTTAAATTAGAGAAAATAGGTTGAGAGAAGTCTTTGGAAGGAGACACCTTTAAGTAAGAGCAGAGCTGGGAGAAGACTTTAACAGAGACGCCAACTGGGGAGGAAACCAACATTTTTGGAAGAGATTTCAAGGGGGAAAAGAAAATAGCAGTAGGACATAGGCTGTGGTTGAAAATTAGCTTGGATTCTATTTGTAACCAGATGGGAATGTAGCCATCTTCTGATTCAGCTTGAGGTATAGAGAACCATTTTCCACATTTGTGGAGATGGCTGGCCCAATAATATAGCATGAAATTAGGATGTCACAGAATGCCTGATTCTTTAGGAAGCCCCAGTTTAAGGTAGGAGCATCTGGGAGATTTGTCCAACCAAATAAATGAAGTGATATTTGAATGAATACGTTTAAAGAAGGAAAAAGGAACCCAGTTGTTCAGCATACTTAAGGGATGGAAAATCCTAGGAAGGACATTCATTTTGATAATATTAATTCTACCCCATAATGGTATGGGAAGATTCTTCCAACATGTTAAGTCTTGTTGTATAATACTCAGGAGGCCATCTAAATTCAATTTCCGCATCAAGGGGGGCTCAGTGGTTAAATATATGCCGAGGTACTTAATACAACATGAAGACCACTTCATACCAAATGGGGTGAATTCTTGGTTGTGTGTTAAATGATTGAGAGGGTATATTTCTGTTTTATTGAGATTCTGTTTGTAATTAGAATACTTAACAAACTGGTCTATTATCTTTAGAGACTCGATGAGAGGAGATGGGTTTTGAGAGATGGAGTAAGAAGTTGTCTGTGTAAACTGAAAGAGATGGTGATAGGTTACCAATGGGGATGCCACTTATGCTGGGAGAAGATTTAAGACGTCTGATAAACGATTCTAAATATAGGTTAAAGAGGAAGGGGGAAGAGGGCACCCATGACATGTGCTTTTATAAAAAGGGAACACAGAAGAAAATACACCATTGCAATAGATTTTAGCCATTGGAGAAGAATAAATCACCTGAAGCCATTGTAGAAATGAAGAAGGGAAGCCCATCGTCTGCAGGGTTGACAAAAGGAAGGACCAATCCACCCTGTCAAAGGCTTTTTCAGCATCAAGAGAGATTAGGGCCATAAGAGAAGAAGAGGAACCAGCTACTTGGAAGATATGGGATATCTTGCAGAGATGATCAGCAGAGGACCTCCCAGAAACAAAACCTACTTGTTCTGGACTGAGAAGACAAGACCAGACTTTTTCTATTCTTGAGGCTAGAATCTTAGTTAGGATTTTAATGTCACAGTTTAATTGATAGGGTGATAGCTCGCTGGACAAGTGGGTGGTTTATCTGGCTTGAGAAAGAGGACTATAGTGGCCTCCAGAAGTGAGGGGTCTAGTGCTTCTGAAAATACCATGAAGTGATACAGAGCAAAATGGGGGCTAGATCTTTAAGAAAGAGTTTGTAGAAGTTGGAAGGAAAGCCATCAGTCCCAGGCGCTTTATCAAGTGCAAGCTTGTTCATAGCAGATTCCACTTCTACTAAGGAGATAGGGGTAGATAGAAGGGCTTGGCGATGGTCCAGAAGATGAAGCAGTGCAGTGGAGTCTAGATAGGAAGACATTTCTTTGCTGGTTGGTGGGGATGAGCATTGGCCATATAAGGTGGTGTAGAATTGCTCAAAAACTAATGCTATGTCTCTGGGAAATGTCTTCATGGAGCCATCTGGGGACCTAATGGAGGATATGATTCTTGATGCTTCCAATTTCCGTAAATGGAGAGCAAGCAGTCGGCCCACCTTTTCACCTTGTTTTATATATTTAGTTTGAGTTTTTAGTATTGAGAATTCTGCCTTTTCTTGTAGAAGGGTGAGATATTTATCTCTAAGAGACAACAGTGTCTGTAAGGAGTCTGGGGAGGAAGTAGGAGAGAGAGAGATTATTCTAGGGTATGAATTTGAGTGAGCAAGGAGAGGGCTTCTGATTCTCTACGGCATTTCCAGGTAGAGGCTAGATGGATAAATTCCCCTCTCAAGAAACATTTTAACGCGCACCACACGTGATCTATCCTTGGTACCATATTTTGATTAGATTGGGTAAAAGACTGGATGAGAGATGAAATTCTGGAGATCACATGGTCATCCTTAAGGAGTTGAGTATTTAATTTACAGGTCGTGTCTCATTGCAGATTAGTATCTGGGGCAAGTACTGCCCATGCCACTGCATGATCAGAGAGAGCAATGGGCTCTATTCCAGTATTACAGAGACTGGGAAGAAGAGAATGACTAATACGGACATAGTCCAGTCTAGAGGAAGTGTGATGTACCATTGAATAAGTGCGGGACAGCGGGTTTAGAACTCTCCAGGGGTCACAAAGACCTAATAGGTCCATAAATTCTTGCAGGGCTCATTGTGCCACCAAGAGAGGTTTAAGGGGGTGGTTAGACCAATCCAAACCTTGGGTATGGGCAAGGTTCCAATCGACCCTCAATATCAATGGGAGTGAGAGAAATGGGGCTAGTTTGTCAGTTAGCTCCATAAAGAAAGCTGGATCACCTCCTACTGGACCATAAATGCTGCCCAATACTAGTTCCTGTCAGTCGAGAAGGCCCTTTATGAAAATGTGTCTTCCCTGTGGGTCTGTAAGAATATGGTCTACTTGCAGGGAGACTGATCGGTTCACAAGAATGGCCACACCTTTACTTGAGGTTGAGGCTCCAGAGATGAATATTTGGCCAATATCCTGCCTGCGGAGCCTGATTGCCTCATGGGGGAAAATATATGTTTCTTGAATAAAAGTAATGTGTGCATGAAGAAGGGAAATATGTTTAAGCACTTGATACCTTTTGAGCTGTTCCCTAGCACCTCTGACATTCCAGGTTGAAAACTTGATTAACCTGCTAGCCATATTCATGGCAATTAAAATGGACATTCAGGTAAACAATACACCATGAACACACTCCGCACCCACTCTTCCCTCAAAAGTCCCTCACCCCCCATCCATTTGACATAACATTCTTTAAAATCGCAAAGATAACTAGAATAATAATTAATCTAGAAAATTAAATGAAACAGTAGTTATTAATACCCCATAAACTACAATCAAGAGGGGTAAGAAGGAACTCCCAACTACCCACCCAGCCCCCCAGTTAACAGAGATAAGATTTTTGCATAAACATTAACAACCAATCTGTCCTGGTCCCCCCACTCCCTTTCCAAAACACCTCCCTCCCAACCTCCCCAATACAGTCCTGTGTAAGGTAACCTACGTAACTGTGGCAAAGAATGTCCCAACCCCCCCCAAATGCTCCCGCTCATCCCAAAAACTATTTACATTAATCCCCATGGTCCCCGATATCCAGGAAATAAAAAGCAAGTGTCAGAGACTGTAAAGACCGTCCCCATGAAAGCCTGTGCCCCCCTACCCCCTCCTAAGTGAGACTGGAAGAAGCCCTAGTAGACGGCAGTTGAACAAAATACAGACAACCTCCATAGTGCAAACTGAATTTAGGCCCCTGCTGCTTTGTCCAGACTAGGGCTCCCTTCTTCAGCTTCTCAATACAAACTGCCCTAAGTACCCACAGGGGAGCATGCAGGGATATCCCCCCACTAGCCAGTACTTGAGGCTCAGTGTCTCCAGGCTAGCCTCCAGTTTAGCTTCCCCCCTCCCCTCGCCCCCTCAAACACTCAACTATCATAAAGATTTAGGTATTCCACTTAGAGAAACACAGCTTATTGGAGGAGTCCATAACTGTCTTACCAGCCACTCAGACGATTTCGGATCAAGCAGTCGAGATCCACCAGTGTCTCCACAGGCCGAACAAATATATGTATCTCTCTCTACCCTTTGACTTTATTTTTGCTACTGTCTGGCCTAAATTGGCAACATCCTGCCTTTGGTTACTAATTCACCTGACTTTGGGGGCTCCCCCTCCTTCTCAATGCCTCATTGTTTCTGGGACCGCTAACATCTATTACCCTCTTCCTCTTCTCTCCTCCTGCCTGTCTCATTACCAGCAGTTCCCTGTCACTTTCTGCAATGCCTTCTCTTACTCGCTCAGGGACACTTATGGTTATAGTGGGTTTGCTACCCTCCCTTTTTTTCCTCGTCTACCTCTCAGTTATAATACCTGCTGGTGACCCTGGGTCACACCCATAAGAAGAATCCTCTTTTGCCTTTTCTAACCTGCTCTCAACTAGAAAGTTACATCCATTTCTTAAACTGTCCATCTATTTAACATGCCCTGCCAAATTTGGACATTTTCTCCTACATCACCCCCCTGTCCTGCCCAATTGCCTCAAGCGCACTTATTGTTTCACCAGAGAAGTATGGGTGATGCTTCTACATCTATCCTTATCTGGAGACATTGAGCCCAACCCTGGCCCCCTCGGCAATGATAGGCCAACTCATAACTCCTCCTAGTTCTCCTCAAAGGGCATAAAAATTGCACACATGAATATCAGAAGTATTCCTGCTAACTTCCCTGATCTTGAAGCCTGGGTTGCTCACTATCATCCAGACATTCTAGAAATGACCGAATCTTGGCTCAGGCCTGACATCCCTGATTTTATGTACAAATTAACTGGCTTCAACCTGTTGAGATTTGATTGCCCCTCCAAGCATAAGGGTGGGGGTGTTGCTTTCAGTTATAAAGAAGATCTCAATATCTCCGTCCAACATGCGGGATTATCAGGTCTCTGTGAAACTCTGTACACCGTTCTGCTCTTAGGAGGTGGAAAAAGGTTAAACTTGATATGTGCTTACACTCCTCCTCAGGGGTCTCTTCCTGGCTTAAATGAGCTCTTGGATTACCTCTCTTCTCTAAAGGATAGATCTGAAGTAATTTTAATGGGAGATTTCAACCTAGATCTATTAGGTGCCCACGCTGGTTCGTAGACTGAGGCTCTTACATGACTGCACCTTTCTCAACTGATTTTTAATCCTACTCAAATCTCAGCTAATGGTGAGCATCAGTCTCTCTTGGACTGGATAGCTACTAACAGAGCAAATAAAATTATTGCTGCAGGTACTTTCTCTGATTCTATTAGTGATCACCTGCCTACCTTTTGCATTTGGAATGGTCACTGCCCAAACCCACTGCCTAGAATCATACAGTTTCGGGATTTTGTCAATCTTAACCTAAGCGAACTTCTTGCTGATATAAATAAAGTTGTCTGGTTTACGACCTATGTCACAGAGGACGTAAATATAGCACTTGACTACCTGATCTCTCATCTACCTGCCCTACAGGATGTGCATGCCCACTGAAAAAAAGGCATCTAAGGGGCTCTGCAAATAGATGGTTACACAAAGACCTCCTTCAATCTATGAGAAGAAGAGACAAGGTCTGGGCACTGGCTAAGAAGTCCCTACGGCCTGAAGACTGGGCTAAGTATAGACATTTGAGAAATGCCTACAAAAAAGATGTTCGGATGGCTAAAAGGAACTATTGCCATAAGCTTCTTCAATCCTCCGCTGGCAATATCCGGGGGTTTTGGAACCATATCAAAAATTTCATAGGTCAAAAGCCAAAGATGGCTATAACTGACATGACGATACATAATGCCAATTGTAATAAATTACCAACTATTGCTAATGCTGTGATAGCTCAATTCTCGGATCTATCTGAATACTTGGTGAAATTTTAACCAGCCCCCTGCTCCTCCTCCTGATATTCGCATTCCGTTCACATCCCCCTTTCAGCTCAGACCTGTCTCCTCTACTGAGGTGCTGCATCTCCTTAAATCTATCTCCCCACACAGATCTGCGGGTCCTGATGGGCTACTGCCAAACTTCATCAAACTGGCAGCATCAGCTCTTGCTGTCCTGATTGTGAGAATTTTCAGTCTCTCCTTGCTGACCCAGACAATGCTTTCACTGTGGAAAACAGCTCGCATTGTCCCTGTACATAAAAAATGGGATATAAAAGACATGGCAAACTACAGACCGATTGCCATTCTCTCGCCCTAAACAAACTGCTTGAGAAGGCTGTTGCCTCACAGGTCTCAGAATATCTGCAGCTTCACAGCCTTCTATCACCTGCCCAACATGGATTCCGTACAGGGCACAGCACTACTACTGCTCTACTTCAAGTAACTAGTGAAGTCCTTTCGGCAATGGATAAGGGACAGTTCACAGGGGCTATTTTTATTGACCTCTCCAAGGCCTTTGATCTTGTGAATCACGCTCTGCTACTCTCCAACCTGTTCTCCTTGGGTTTTGCCCAGTCTGCCATTCACTGGTTTGATACCTACCTCACTGGGAGGATACAATTTGTTCTAATTGAAACTGCCATCTCTGATCTTTTCACCACTACTGTTGGGGTTCCCCAGGGATCCATTCTTGGCCCTTTCCTCTTCTCCCTTTTTATTAACAACCTGCCCTCTCTTCCCTGTTCTTTCCAATTGATCCTTTATGCTGATGACATGGTGCTTCTCTCTAGTGACAAAGACCCCCTGTCAGTAAAGGTTGATCTTCAAACTGATTTTGACTGCTTACAGGACTGGCTCTTACCAAACAGGCTCATACTCAATGCCAAAAAAATTGCGGCTATGCTTTTCGACTCCCCTTCTAGAATCAAATCCCTAGCTCCGGATTTTTCATTATGATGTCTAGATGGCTCCCTCTTGGAATCCGTTAACTCATTCAGGTACCTAGGAGTCACTCTTGACCCATCCCTCGGCTTTAACCTCCACATTGCAGCTACCTCTAAGGCGGTAAAGTCCAAACTGGGCCTTGCCTATAAAGTTAGGTCCTCCCTCAATGATGCTGCTGCTCGGCTTGCTATTGCACAAGGTTTCCTACTTCCCTCTGTTACCTACTGCTCACAGGTATACCTTAATGCAAGCAAAGCTGCACTCCTTAAATGGAGCACCTGCTATAACAGCATATGTACATTTTCACTCTCTGCACCCAGACTCACCCATCGTTGTAAACTATACTCTAAATTAAACTGGCTATCCCTGGCTTCCCATAGACTCTTTTCAGCCGGCTGTGTGATTGATAATATTCTTAGAATGGGAACCTCTGAATACCTCTCTAGACAGCTATCTCATTCCTCCCAAACATACCTTCTCAGGTCGTTCATTCAAACCCCTCTTGATATTCCAAATATCTCACAAAAAAGGGTGAACTATCCTTTTCCATTTCTGCTCCCCGCACCTGGAATTCCCTCCCCTCCCACATCAAACTCACCCAATCCCACAAAGCCTTTAAACTGGGACTTCAAGCCCACCTAAAGGAATCTGATGGCTGCTCCTGTGCTGTAACCTGAGACTGTCTCCTTGCTGTTTTCCTTCATTTCTTGGCACTTACTGTCCCCCCCCCCATGTTCTACCTTTAATATGAATCCTATTGTCACAACTGCTACTTATCCCTTAGTTGTTGTAGTATGTAGTTCAGTTTGAGTCATTAATGTATCATTCTAGTGTAATTAATTATGATATTTATTTTTTTCTCTTAGCTTCGACCACTACAGCTTCTTTTGTCAGAATACTGTGTAATTGTTTTGTTCTCATTTCATGCTGCATCATGATCTACTGTTTGTGCTGTTGTACATTGTTTGACTTTTTTCTCTCCTGGGTCGTGCCTGAATATAGGCAATACTCTTGTCAAGTGTACCCACCCAGTTAACAAAAAACAAATAAATCTCCAACAGGGCCGCAGCACTAAAATTGTATTGAAACCAAGTGGTGGCAGCCCTCCATTGAATGGTAAACTGCTGAGGCAACAGGAGGTGCCTACCAACGCCCCCAGCCAATCAGGGAGGGAACCACCGCTCCTATCTATTATCCTAACTGAGTGTTACAAATCTGGCCGTGGTACTCCGGTGGATCCTTGACTCAAAACCAAAGGAGCAGCCAGAAATTTATTCCATAAACCTTTAAAGCATCCCAGCAGATGATGTCAGTATAGCAACCCCCCCCACAACAACTTCACTTAAATAGTACAACCACCCGGGGAACCAAAACAAGGCAGGATCAGTCCTTTGTGAAATCCAGCCCTCCTGAAAGACTAAACCCTTGAGAAAAGGTTCCTAGGTCAGTGCAGAGTTCGAGGAAAGCAGCAGAAGTCCAGAATGGCTCCCAGAGGAGCTATGGTCCCCAGTTCTCCTGCAGCAGAACAGCCAATTGAATGAGCACCTCAAGAGGGTGGTCCAGACTCCTTCAAGAGATCCCTGAGTCTGAACCAGCACAGAAGGCCATCAGAGATTAGTCCCTTCATGAATCGAACAGCCAGTGATTAGAAAACAAGCCAGAAGTCTGTTTACAGCAGGTATAAGCAGCGAGGCAAGCTGTAAGGCATACTTCAGGTAGTTTTGAACAATTCCAGCAGGTGAGTACAGAGATCTTCAGAGGCCTGGGTCGGGGTATCATACCAGCATCACACTCCCTCCGTGTTCATCTGCAGATGGGCTGGGTAGGCCATCTTAAACTTTAGGCCTGCTGCAATTAATTTATTTACAACAGAGTGGAATGTGGCCCTCTTTTGCCATGTTTCGAGGGGTAGATCCTGCATGAACCAAAGCTGTTTCCCTTCCCAGGTAATAGATTGCAGCTCCCTGGTCTTCATAAGAATATGCTGCTTTTCTAAATAGCTCAGAAATTTTTAAATTGTAGGCCTGGGGGGCGCATAGTCTGGTGGTCTGGGTCGGAGGGAGCAGTGGGCTCGTTCAATAAGATACAATGGGTTGTGGGGTGAGGGGTCTGCAACCTTGAGGAGCAGTTTTTGGAGGAATGGGATTATTGAGGGCCCTCCTTGGTCTCTAAAGACTGAAAATCCAAATGTTGTTCTGTCTGCTATGTCCTTCAAGATCTTCGGTTTTCAACTGATGCTTTTGGAGTTGTTGCCTTAACTTGTGTAGCTCGGGATCTACTTTGTCTCTCCAGGGCTCGAGAGAAGCTGTATGCACTTCTGAATTGGTGATCCTGCAGCCTAAGTCTCTCATATCAGCCCTGGTGGATTTCAGCTCAGAGTCTATATCCACAAGAGAGTCTTTAAATGGTGCAAACTCCTGCAGAAATCTGTCCTCGGTGAGCAGTACAGCTGAGGACGAAGGACCAGGTGGTTTGGAAGGCTGAGCTTTCTGCATTTTGGATTTTTTAGTTTGCTTTTCCGGGGTATCTGGTGGCGTGTGTTGAGGAGGGGCCTGCCTCATCTCTGATTCCATTGCAGCGGTAGGTGCCAATAGCGAAGTTCAAAACTGGGATATATCAGAGCAGCTAGTAATTAGAAACAGGATTCCTTGATGGCTGGTCTTGTTCTGTGGTTTTTAAGCAAGGATTTCAGTAGATGGTAAGGCGAGTGGCAGGAGCTGACTGTGAGAGCAGCTATAGAGTCAAAAGCATCACGTGATCTCTCCCTTTCAGTGAAAAATTATTTCCTCACATTACCCCTTAATCAGCCTCCCTCTAATCTCATGCTGTGTCCTCTTGTCCTGCTATTTTTCTTATATTGAAACATGTTAGACTCTTTCACCTTGTTAATGCCGTTAAGATGTTTGAATGTTTCGATCATATCACCTCTCTCTCTCCTTTGCTCTAGAGTATACATATTGAGCTCCGTTAATCTGTCCTCATATGTTTTCTGATAATTTTGGTTGCCCTTCTCTGGGCTGCCTCCATTTTGTTAATGTCCTTGTGCAGGTGCGGCCTCCAGTACTACACGCAGTCCTTCAGATGTGGCCTAAACAGTATCTTGTAAAGAGGGATTATTACCTAACTCTTACGACTTGTGATACCCCTACTAATACACCCTAACATCCCTCTAGCCCTACCTACTGCTTTAGTGGTCTGCTTGGATGATTTCAGGTCATCTGTGATGGTGATGCTCAAGTCTCTTTCTTCCCTTATGATTGCTAGCAATTCCCCTCCCAACCTATAGGTAGCTTCAGGGTTTCTTTTCCCTATGTGCATGATCTTGCTCTTCTTTGCTTTAAACCCCAGTTGCCACTCTTCCGACCATTTTGCCAGTTTTCCCAGATCTCTTCTCATTTTGCCCACCCCATCTGGATCATTTACTCTGTTGCAGATCTTGATGTCATCTGCAAACAGGCAAACCTTACCCACCAGTTCATCTGCAATGTCACTGATGAAGATATTGAAGTGGACTGGCCCCAAAACTGATCCCTGAGGTACCCCACTTGCGACTTGCATCTCTTCTGACTGTATACCATTTACCACCACTCTCTGTTTTCTGCCCTCCAACCAGTTTGCCACCCAGTTGACCAAGTTCTGACTCCCCCGAGCCTACCCAGCTTATAAATCAATCTTCAATGTGAACAGTATTGAAATCTTTGCTGAAGTCAAGGTAGGCGACATCAACTGCACCCCCTTGGTCCACCACGCTGGTTACCCAGTCAAAGAAATCTATGAGATTAGTTTGACAGGACCATCCTGTTGTAAACCCATGCTGTCTTGGATCCTGTGCTCCTTTGGATTCCAGGTGTTGCACTACCCTTTCCTTAAGGAGTGCCTCCATAATCTTGCCCACTACTGAGGTAAGACTGACTGGTCTGTAGTTCTCTGCCCCCTCCCTGCTGCCACTCTTGTGGAGCGGGATCACATGAGCCCTTCGCCAGTCTTCTGGGACCTCTGCTATGCTCAGAGACTCACTAAACTGTTCTGCTAACGGCTCTGCTAGTTCCACTCTTAGCTCCTTTAGTACCCTGGAATGTATACCATCAGGTCCCATTGCCTTGTCCACCCTGAGCTTAGCAAGCTCTTGTAGGATCCTTTCTTTTGTGAAGGGACTTGTGCATACCTCCTTCCCCCCATGTCCATGGTGCTGAGCTGTGGACCCTGTCCTACCTTATCCTCAGTAAATACTGAGTAAAAGTATCTATTTAGGATAGATGCTTTTCCTTAGTCCTCCTCCACACACTCCCCCTTATCCCCTTTGATCTTAGCCATACCCCCTCTGGACTTTCTCCTTTCACTAATGTATCTATAGAAAGTCTTGTCCCCTCCTTTTACTGTTTGTGCTAGTGTTTCCTCAGTTTGGGCCTTTGCCTGCCTTACTGCCTTCCCTGCTTCCCTTAGGAAAGTTTGGTATGCCTCCCTATCTTCATCCCGCTGTGTTCTGTTATATTTCCTAAAGGCCAACCTTTTGGCACTGATCTTTTTTGCTACTGTTTTTGAGAACCAAAGTGGTTTCCGCCTTCTTTTGCTCTTGCTTTTCTCCCTAAAACAATGGGATGTTGCTTCAAGTATTGCATCCTTAATGCTTGCCCACTTTGCCTGTATTTCCTCACCTGTATTTCTTCTTGCCAGGGATAGCTTAACTCTGTTGGCCATCTTATCAAAGTCAGTTCCTCTGAAGTCCAATATTTTTGCCTTGGAATGGGATGATTTAGTTCTAGTGGACAACTTGAACCATATCATGTGATGGTCACTGGCCCCCAGGTGATCTTGTACCTGGAGATCTGTGATCCTTTCCCCGTTAGTCAGTACTAGATCCAGGATAGTCCTGTCTCTTGTGGGTTGTTGTACCAATTGTTTGAGGCCCTTCCCCTGCGGGGAATCCACTGTGTGTCAAATTCTGGTAGATGTTACTGCTGGTACTGATCAATTTGTATCTGGCATGTTGAAGTCTCTCATTATCAGAACCTCCCCTTTAGCTGTTTTCTATATCTTCTACAGTAATGGATCTATGTCCTACCCCTGGTCTGGAGGCCTGTAGACAACCCCAGTTTGTATGGCTGTCCCATTTCCTGTTTCTAGGGTGACCCATGGTTCTTCTGGCTCCTTATAAGTAGTCCGAATTTCTGTTGCTTTGATATTTTCATTGACATAAAGGGCAACTCCCTCCCCTTTTCAAGCTTGGTCTGTTCTGAACCATACATAGCCAGGCACTGAAGTCTCCCAAGTATGATTACTGGTGAACCATGTCTTGCTAATGACTACTATGCCCAGTTTAGCCTCTGTCATTGTTGCCTTCAGGTCTGGGATCTTGTTTCCCAGACTGCGGGCACTTGTGTACATGATCTTCCTTTCACCAGAATTTGGTGCTTTAGTTGTGGGGCGAGGTCCGGCTTTTCCTCTGCATGTCGTATGGGGAGCTGGACCTTTTTCCTTACCTGGTGATGCACATGAACTCCTGTTTGATCACTAGCTGAAGGGGAAGGGGTGTTCTTCCCATTTGATGTATTGGGTGCTGCACCCCTCTTCCCATTTGCTAGTTTAAATATTCTGCAAAGACATCAAACTTCTGCCCTAATGCACTGACTCCCTCCTTAGTCAGATGCAGTCCATTAAATTTAAATAACTTTTGCTCACAAAACTGTTGCCAGTTCCCTACAAATCTGTGTCCTTTTTCCTGGCACCAGCCCTTGAGCCACATGCTTAGCTCCCCTATCTCCCCTGCTCTGACGTTCCATCCATCTGCCCTCCTCTCCCAGACTGGCAGGATCTCAGAGAAGGAGATGCCAGGTGAAGTGGATGACAGTTTGTCTCCCAGCATGGTCAGGTGTTCCTTGGTCTCCACAACTGATTGGCTGGCAAGATCATTAATCCCTATGTGTACCAGGACAGCGATGTTTTCTCCCGCTTCCTGCACAATTTTAGCAATGCAGTCAGTGTCTCTCCATGCTGATGTACCTGGGAGACATCTGACCATTACCCCCAGCTGCAGGTAGGTATCAGCTCCCCGAATCATGGAGTCTCCTATGATCAGAAGTGTTTTGGATTTCCTTTTTTTTGTTTTAGTCCCTGTTTTGTAGTGCTAGCTCCTGTGCTGCAGTGTGCTGCTCTGCAGTGTCCTCTGCCTCTGTGTTTGATTTTAGAGGTAGAGGCAGATACCTGTTTGTAGTTTTTATATAGTTTGTGGAGGTGATAAGTTGGTGAGCATTGAGTAATGGGGCTCCTGATTTGCCTCTTCTTTTTTTTATATTTAATATGCTTTATTATTATAACACTAGAGTCACAGTACATTTATGGTATGTTATACAAGTCTTCTTGTACAGATGGTTAAGCGAACAACCATAGTATATAACTAGACATTGTGCATCTCCATTAGTATGTGAAGCTATAGGTTATGGTGTCTTCAACATTGGTGACCAGAGCTGACAAAGTAGAGGTACTATTAGATTGTCTAACAAGAATGTCTAACTACTAAAACAAACTGTAATATAGTAGAACTAATGAGACCTTTTATTCCCCTTCCCACCCCTCCTGACCCTCCCACATTGCCACTACAATATATAGCTAAGGGGTAGTTTCCTTCCGAGATAATGGAAGGAATAGTCAGACAAGCAAATAAGAAAATAAAAGGAGCTTGATCGTTAACCTGCACAGAACTATATCAGGTCCAAGTCTGTACTAGGGCTCTCCTAGGTGGATAATAGAGTATGTAGGGGTGCCCATACTATCTGGTATTTATTGCTATGTTTGGATATATTTGCTATAAAGTATTCTGCTTGTAAAGCAAAAAGAATTTCTTTGTGCCATTCTGTGTGTGTGTGTGAATTTGCTGATCTAACCAATGGCGTAGTATAATTTTCTTGGCACACAGAGATATCAAGGACATATGTTTCCTTTGGTTTCCTATTAGAGTTTCTCCTGAGTCTCCCAAGATACAAATTTCTGGTTGGAAAGCATTCTGTAGCCCCAATGTGGGGTCTAGTTTGGATCGAATGGCAGCCCAAAATGGGGTAATTTTATCACATTCCCAGAGAATATGAAGAAGTGTACCTCTCTGGAATCCACATCTGGTACACAATTCTGTTGGATAATGCCCCATTTTGTTGAGTTTTACAGGTGTGTAATATAGGTTGTGCAGTACATAAAATTGAAGCAGT
Organism: Neoceratodus forsteri; assembly: GCA_016271365.2. Classification (NCBI taxonomy): domain Eukaryota; kingdom Metazoa; phylum Chordata; order Ceratodontiformes; family Ceratodontidae; genus Neoceratodus; species Neoceratodus forsteri. Next base: position 988,450,030 of record CM028131.1, on the reverse strand, counting down.
CGACATCGGTCCCACCTAACATCTTTATACAGTCTTTTCCAGATTTGTCGCCATTGGCGGGGTACCTGAGAAGTAGAAGGAAGGGAACTGTCCCACGTGTAACAGGGGGTGCCTTCTAGTTCACTACATCTTGCCTGAAGCTCTTTATAATAAAAGGCAACATAATGGGATGATGGTCTCCTGGGAAGTGAACCAAGTATAGGGCCGAGCATGTACCGGTCCCAAAGGCCACTGCCGAAATGCTGTATTAGGACATGGGAGATTTGGAGATATTTAAAACAGAAGGAAGCTGGTACTTTGTATTTTGTCCCAATAGCTGAAAAGGTGAGTAATTTGTGATTTTTGGTTAGATCTGCCACCATATCTCCACAACCCACCGGCCAAGCAGATAACTTTGCCCCCTATTTTGAAGTTAGGGTTTTTAAGGAGGGGCTGCGATAAGTCCTTTGTTAATAAATCCCCAAAAGTTTTGTTCATCTACGCATGTATCCGAATAGAAGCCATGATAGGCGAGGTTTTACACTGCTTTGGGACTTTATTGGAACTCAGATAGGGTAGACTCTTAATATCTACTCCTGCTGCATTACATATTGACTTTTCTATTTGTAACCACAATGGGGGGTCTTCTGTGGGTTTTAGCCATCGTGAAATTATGGCACAGTTAATAGCCAGGTAGTTGTGGTAGAAATTGAGGACCTGTAGCCCACCTCGTTCTTTAGGTCTCTGTAGTTTAACAATTGCTCTTCGAGGTGACTTATTTTTCCAAATGAATGTTGAGATGGTGCTGTGCACTTGGAGAAACCAGGATTGAGGAAGGAAATGATTTAACATTTGAAGGGGATATAACAAGTGGGGCAAAACATTCATTTTTATAATGTTAATACGTCCCCAAAGGGAGATAGGGAGTAGCACCCATCGATTCAGATCTGTCCTAATATTTGTGAGTAATTGGTCCAAGTTATGTTGCTTCATTTTACTATTAGATTGAGACAAGTATATGCCCAAGTATTTTATTTTGTCCCTTACCCAAGTTGTTCAATATCCGTTTTTAGGGTGTAGTTATTTAGTGGCATTACTTCTGTTTTAGCAACATTTAATTTGTAGTTAGAGAGTTCCCCAAACTCTTGAATAATGGTGAAGGTGGCTGGTATAGAAATGGATGGATTTGTAACGTGGAGCATAATATCATCGGCGTACACCAATAGCTTGTATTGAAACTGGTTGTTCGAAATACCGGATATTGCTATGGATTGGTTAATCTTTCTAATGAGTGGTTCTAAGAATAAGTTAAATAGGTAGGGGGAGAGGGGGCAACCTTGCCTTGTACCCTGTTGAAGGGAAAAAGGCGGTGACAGGACTCCATTGCATATATACCCGGGGGAGGAATGTGAATAAAGTATTTTAACCCATTGTATGAATTGCTTCGGAATTCGATATCTCAGAAGTAAATCAAACAAATATTCCCATGAAATCCGGTCAAAGGCTTTTTCTGCGTCCAGGGACACCAAAGCTGCTGGAGTATGGGAATCCCTGGATGCAGAAATGAGATGAGAAATTTTACGTAAATGATCTGATGAAAGGCGCCCGGCCACAAAACCAACTTGCTCAGGACTTATTAATGTATGCCAAACCTTGGTCATCCTATTAGCCAGGATTTTAGCTAGAATCTTCATATCTACATTTATAAGTGATATTGGGCGATAATTCGGCAGTAATGTAGGGTCCCTATCCGGTTTAGGGAGCACCACAATAGTAGCCTCGGTGAGGCTAAGGTCTGATAACCCATATTTGTCTATGTAATTGCATGTGTCAAGCAAAATTGTACCCAATTGAGATCTAAAAGCTTTATAAAAGTTGGTTGTATAGCCATCTGGGCCTGGTGCTTTGTCAGTAGGGAGAGCCTCAATAGCTTCGTGTATTTCATCTATGTTCAGAGGGGCTTGTAAAGTGGCTATTTGGTGCTGGGATAAATGTGGAAGATCTATGCCTTGTAGAAAGAGATCTAATGCTGTATTTTAAGGGGGTGGAGGGGGACATGAGTAGAGAGATTGATTGTATGATTTAAAACATGAAGCTATCTCAATGGATGTGGTGTGGAACTTACCTATTGGATCCTGAATAGTTACTACTATCCTGTCTGTCACTTGTGCCCTAAGCCTTAAGGCTAGGAGTTTCCCCGCCTTATCCCCTTGGTCAAAGTAGGTGACTTTTGACTTAAAATGAAGATACTCAACCTTATCGCCAAGAAGGGTGTTGTATTGAAATCGAAGGCTTTCTAATTTTTTGAATTCCGTAGAGTGGGATTGGGAAGTTAAGGACTGTTCTAAAGCTCTAATTTGTTGTAAAAGTAAGAAAGATTCTGATGAAATTTTCTTTTTCCTGATAGAGGCCAGCCGAATAATTTCGTCTCTTAGTGAGCATTTCAGGGCACCCCATAACACATCTAACTTTGGCATGGACAGGGCATTAAACTTCTGGAAGTTTTCTATGTACTTTTGAAGAAGATCGACTATGTTCTGGGACCTTAGTAGTTGGGGATTATATCTCCAGACTTTAACTTGGTTAACAGAAATGGGCGTAGACCACTGCAACAGAGTTGGGTGGTGATCAGAAATCACCTTGGAGAGATAGACACAGCTTTGAACCCTCATTAGGTGCTCAATCCCCAACAGAAAGAAATCAATTCTTGAAAATGTATTATGGGGCACGGAATGAAATGAGTAATCTCGGGTAGAGGGAAAGAGGGTCCTTCATGGATCAACAAGGCACATGGTGTTCATAAGGTCTTTAAGAGCCAATTGTGTGGGGGTATGAGGGATATGTCTAATTTTAGACCTATCCAAGGTATTACAAAGAACTAAGTTCCAGTCTCCACCAAGTAATATGGGGAGTTTGGACCAGGGTGCCAAACTAGTCATGAGATTTATAAAGAATTGGGGATCATCCCCAACCAGTCCATAGATTGATCCTACTACCATTTCAGTGTGACCTAAAATGGCTGTCAGCAATATATACCTGCCTTGGGAGTCGCATATCGACTGAAGCAGCCGAAAAGGTATGCGACGAGCAATTAATACTACGACTCCATTTCTACGAGCATCTAGCCCAGTTCCAAGTGCATGTCCCACCCATGTTCTTCTTAAGCTGAGGATTTGTGAGTTGGGTAAATGAGTCTCCTGGATGAAAGTTATATCTATATTAAGCTTACTGAGATGCAACAAGATCTTGGCTCTTTTGGTGGGGGATTGAGCGCCTTTAACATTCCAAGAGCAGAACTTTAGTGCTATTGTCATGTCCAAGCAAAAACCCAGTCATAGTTCTGTGTCCTTAGCTCTTCCCCCAGAAGGGGACTTACCCCATAAAATGTTCCATCTTTGCTTAGTGGTGACCCCAAAACAACTCCCTCCCACCCTTCAACAACAACCATTGTATTCCAACCCAACCAGACCCCTCTAACTCTGTAGTCCTTCCCATAATATAATATAAATGTAGGAAGTTGAGGTCGGAAGTTACTACCCCTCTCCATAAACACACTTAGTAATCTATCTCCTTCCTTCCCCCTATCCTGCCCCTTCCCCCCTTTTCTTCTACCTACCTCGGGGTAAGCTTTATGCCAGAAAGAAAAAGCAAAAATGAGGGCCAGTATTTTCAGCCATCTTAAAATTAAAGGTATCATTAATAGTAGAGTCCCGGTTTTGGTCCTGGTAATCCCTGTGGGCTCCTATCCCACCCTATGCCAGTACATGGTGCACTGCATCGGCTGCAGAATTACCCAGAGGCTCTTGCCTCCCGCCCCAGTCCTCCAGTTCAGTAACCTGAGACATCTCCATTTGCGTCTTTCTGTTTATCCCCCTCCATTATACGGAGGAAAGAGAAGAAAAAAAAAAAAAAAGGAGGTAGGCAACTTGTACAACAGTTATTACAATGCGGTCCACCCAAAGGGCAGCTTGACAGGTGATTTTCATCTAGCAACATAAAGAAGGCTTGGATACTCAGCCAGGTAGAAATGTATTAAATTTACTGCAGATGATAACGAATGTATCCATTCTTCATCGTGGAGTTATGCTGCCCTCATGTGTCCTCCGTAAGTAATGCCTGGAGGGGGAAATCTTAGCTCAAATTTGTAATAGTGTTCGTGGTACTATGCCAAATGGCGACTTGTCAGTTATTCATTCTTTTCATTCGAGATCCAACGTTATCTCAGTATATTTAACATTCTCCACCTCATAAGGAGATATGTATTGGCGCCGTTTTCTATGCCTGTTCAGCGGGCAGGGAAAAAATCCGGATACATCATGTGCAGTGCAGGAGTTGCAATCTGTGCTGTGTCAAAAGAGTGCCAGGAGTCTGCGTGTAGCACCATCAACCTGGAGGGGTATTGAAACTTGTACCTGATGCCCGCGGCAATTAACTTTGACACCAGGGGATGATACTCTGCTCGGCGCTGTCTCACTGTGGCCGGAAGATCCTGTGTCAGGCGTAGCTGCTGGCCCTCCCAAAGAACCTGTTGCAGGCTTCTAACCTGGTCCAAGATATGAGTTTTATCAAGGTAGTTTAGTAATTTAATGATAACTGGTCTCGGAGGTTTGCCATTCGTGGGTTTAGGGCGCAATGACCGGTGAGCCCTCTTTATTATATATGAGGGGTTATTCGGGGAAGGACCAGCTATTTTTGCAAGCAGCTTTTGAAAGAATAAAATAGGAGATGTTCCTTCAGCTTCTTCAGGGAGACCGAAGATAACGATATTGTTTCTCCTACTTCGGCCTTCCAAGTCTTCTAATTTGGACTCAGCTTTGTGCAGTTGCTGTCTTAGGGTCACTACTTCGGGTTCCATTTTGCTCTTCCAATTCTCTAATGATGTGGCCCGGACTGAGACGTCGGAGATGGCCCGATTTCTGTCGGAAAGCTCCCCTCTAAGAAATTTAATTTCTTTCGTTATATCTTGCAGAGCAATCTTAAAGGGCTGTAATTCTTCTAGGAATTTTTGCTCCGATAACGGAGTCGCCACTGGTTGCGGCATCATGGATGTGAGGGCTTTTGCGGTGCCACTGGTCTGGCCTTTAGGTCTTTTTGGTCCCTTCTCCGGGGTTTGTGGGGGCGTATGCCGCGGGAGAGCCTGGCACATTTCGGCTTCCATGCTGCTATTAGGCCCTGAGTCTTAATAGATCTGCTCTTAGTCTAATAAGAAGAGAAAGAGAAAACCCCCAAGTTGCTGGAGCAGCGCAGCTGTCCGTTGGGGACAGATTTTCCTTTTTAAATGAAGTCGGGTCCCTTCCTGAAACGTGTTTTAAAGGATTTACCAGAGGATGGAGACGGGAGCTAGCATCCAGAGCTGCTAGTCTCACAGAAACATCACGTGATCTCCCCTGATTTGCCTCTTCTAACAACTTGCCAGCCTCCTGGATCAAATACCCTCTGCGGTTGAGGTGCTTCAGTTGGATGTTGGGGAAATGGCGGGTGGTTCTTGTAGTATATTTCCTCCTGAATATGTGATTTGAGGTGCGCAGTCTCTGCCCTGACCAGGTACAACAGTCACCAACACCCTCCCCCACACAACCTAATTACAACTGTCATCAAATGTACACATAAAGTGCTGAATTCACATGGAACAATAGCAGCACCACTTCCCACACCCCTCAGGTATGATGGCAGTAGCACAACCGGCACCATCCCTTAAGTGTGTTGGCAGCTGCACGACAGCCACCACCCCTCTGTTGTGATGGCACTAGCACTACTATCCCCACACATCATGTGAGAAGGCAGCAGCACTAAAGCCTATATCCCTCTGGTGTATTGGCAACAGCATCCCAAAGAGTTGGCAGCAGCACTAAAATCCACACCCTTTGTGTTTGATGGCAGCAGCACTACTGCTCCCATTCCTGCGGTGTGATGGCTGCAGCACCACTTCTAACACCCCTCAGTTGTGATGGTAGCAGCACCAATTCCCCCAACCCTCAGGTATGATGGCAGTAGCCCTACGGCACCCACCTCTTGGATGTGACACCACCAGCACCAATTCCCCCACCCCTCAGGTGTGATTATATCTAGGCCCATACCAGGTGCATGCTCATACCCTCCAGGTCACAGAACCAGAATAAAAATGGTCATCACTGATCTGTCATTTTTAATAAAGAAACATTCCTAAGTTTTAATAAAACATTCAGGTAAAAGGTTGATGAAAAGTGTTAATCTCTATCAGCACTCTTTTTCTCATATCTACACTTGACTGGAAGATATATCTCTGCATTATTTCCATATAGTTACACCACATTCAGATCAATGGTGGGTTGTTTTACTATTCCATCCCTACTGTCAAGGAAGACTACTGGGGTCCCACTGTCTGCAAAATGGGGCATTGGTAAAAAAAAGAATTAGAAAAGTTATAAAACAACCTAATATTTACATATAAGGTGTTGACAAGTATATCTAATGCCATTATGGGGCCATATACATACCCCCTGGAGCAATGAACCAGAATCAAGATGGCCACCATTGTTATGCCATTATAACTGTGGAAACTCCCCCCTTAACAATTTCTTCTTCTAAAACTGTTAGACATAACATTACTGTCAATCAACTCAGTAACCAGCACCCACTCATTGGACCAGGTACAACAGTCACCAACCCCATCTCCCTGGCCCTGGTACAACAGTCACCAGCTCTTCCTCTACATCATGGGTACAGCAGTCTTCTGCCCTCCCTTCTCCTGCCCAGGACCACCAGTCAGCTGGCCTCCATTCCTGGCCCGAGTACAGCAGTCACCAGCTCTCTCTCCCCTGCCAGAGTATAGCAGTCACTATTCCTCACTCTCCAGCCCAAGTACAGCAGTCTCCAACCCTCCCCCCAGCCTGGGTACAGCAGTCACCTGCCCTCCCTCCCCGGCCCGGGTACACACGCCATCAGTTCTCCCTTCCTGGTCTGTGTACAGCAATTACCTGTCCCCCTCCCCGGCGCAGGTACAAGAGTCACTAGAGCTCCCCTGGCAAAGGTACAACAGTTAACATTCCCTGGGGTGTGACATCAGCAGCACCTCTGCACCCACCCCTTGGGAGTGACTGCAGCAGAACTACTTCCCCCTTCCCTGGGGTGTGTTGTCAGCAGCACCACTGTCCACACCCCTCCTGTGTGATAACAGCAGCACCACTGCCCCCACACCTCAGGTGGGATGGCAGCAGCACTACTTCACCCAGCCATCGGGTGTGACAACAGTAGAACCACTATCCCCAACCCTCCGTTGTGATGGCAGCAGCACCACTGCCACCACCACTGGGTTGCGACAGCAGCAGCACCACTTCCCCCACCTATGAAGTGTGGCGGCAGCAACACCACAGTCCAAAACCCTTGAGGTGTGTCATCAGCATCACCACTGCCCCCACCATTCTGGTGTGTCCTCAGCAGGACCACTGCCCACATGGCAGCAGCATCACTGCACCCCTACCCCTGCGGTGTGTCATCAGCCACAACACTGTCCCCATACATGGCGTATGATGACAGCAGAACCCCTTCTGCCACCAGTGGGGTGTGTTGTCAACAGCACAACTGCCCCACCACTTGGATGTGATGTCAGCAGCATCACTGCACCCACCTCCTGGGGTGTGTCATCAGCAGCATCACTGATCCCATCACTCGGTTGTGGCAGCAGCAGTACCACTGTCCCTATCCCTCAAGTGAAATGGAAGCAGCATCACTTCCCCTATCCCTCAGGTGTGCCAGCAGTAGCATCACTGCCGCCCACCACTGGGGTATGACATCAGCAGCACACGCCCTTAGGGCGTGACTGTAGAAGCACTACTGCCCCCAACCTTGGGTTGTGTCATCAGCAGCAGCGCTGCCCACATCCGGTGGGGTGCTGGTGCTAGGCCAGGTGGTGAATTGGGGCTGCTGTTGGTGCTGGCGTACATTCCCACAACCACGCAAATGCGTGGTCTTGAATGGCCAATGCCCGATGAAGTAGGGATTAGAAAACAGGGAAATGGTGTTGGCCGACATGATGATGCCAGTTCTCCTCCTCAGGCTCTGTGCACCGGCTAGCTGGGGGCACATGTACCAGGAGAAGTGTCCTGGTGGACGCCGTGGTGACAAGGCTGTAGGAGGGAACCGGTGGAAAGAGACCGGCCGACAAGGGGAGCATAAACAGAAGAAGAAAAAAAATAGAGGCACACCACCACCAGGCTGCAAGCAAAACAGAGGCACACTGCCACCCAATGGCAAACAAAATTATTTATTTATTTATTTAAACATTTGGTAACTTGTAAAGTCACGCTGAGCAGAGGCTTGATTCCAGGTGCAACCCGGGGGGAAAGAAGCAGTGTAAATACAGACAATAAATGCAGAGAATTAGTCAACAGAACAATAGCAGCTAATTACAATCAATATAGTACAGCAGTGAGAGCAAAAACATCACATGATGAATCTCTAGAGGTGAACTATACACTAGTAAATGCTCTACATAATGAATCTTTAATAAGTGCTGGGGAGGAATTGTAGGAAGGTAAAGTCAGTAGAAGTTGTGGGTTTAGCTCAGTTGTGGCAGCGACATAAAGGTGGGGGAAGAAGATGTAGCTGTTGCTTGCAGCTGGAGTGAGAGAGTGAATTTCTGATAACAGGGGTAAGTTTGTTACACCAGTAAGGAAGCTGGTAGAAGAAAGCAGCTTTGCTTGTTGTGGAAGAGGGTCGGGGCAGGGTGAAGGATCTTTCATTTCTGTGCCTGAGTTCACAGGTGGATAGGGAGTCTGAGAATAGACATTCCTCAAGATAGGAGGGGAGAAAGTTAAACTAGTACTTAGATATAAGGTTGAGGGTGTGTATATAGCACCTGTGAGATAAGGGTCTGAGTCCAAGGAGGGAGTAAAGATCGCAGTGGTGGGTGCATAGGGGGAGTTTGTAGCGAAGCGGCAAAATGAGTTTAGAAGGGTATCCAGCCTGGCAAGGGTGGTTACAGGGGCAGAGCTGTAAACTATGACCACATAATCTAGTATGGGGAAGATCATTTTAGAGACAATTTCACATCTGGAAGGTAATAGGAGAGAGTCCTTGTTCCGGTATAGCATGCTGAGTTTGGAGTGCAGCTTGGAGGGGATAGATTCAATGTGAGCTGAAAAAGATAGGTGGGGATCCAGCCAAACACCCAGGTACTTGTATCTGGTGACTTGGTCATGTGGGGAGCCATTGAGAGAGGTGACGGGATGGGGGTGGGTAGTACGGCTAAGTTTCTGGGTTGAGCCGAAAACCATGGAAACAGTTTTGGTGGTGTTTAATTTCAGTTGGTTTTGGCTGAACCAGAGCTGAATGTTGTTGAAGTCGCTTTGTAGGGTAGCTTGGACTTCAAGCAGGTTGGGACCAGAGGTAAAAAGGATGGTGTCATCTGCATACATGTGTATTGATGTACTGGTGTAGGAGAAGGGAAGGTCATTAATGAAGAGGGAGAAGAGAATGGGACCGAGAACAGAGTCTTGAGGGATGCCCGCCAGGAAAGGGAGAGGGGGGGATGTGGTATCAGCGATTCTAACAGATTGAAATCTGGTGGATAGATAAGACTGAAACCGCATTACAGTGATGGGGGCAAGTCCAGCTGCCTCAAGCTTCTGCAGGAGAAGAGGGTGGGATATGGAGTCAAATGCCTTTGCTAAACTGACAAATACTGCTGCTGTAAGGAAGCCTTGGTTGGAGGCAGTTTGGATATGGTTGGTGACACGCAGGAGGGAGGAAACTGTATGATGGTGTTTCCTGAAGCCAGACTGATGGGGTGAGAGGATGTTGTTTGTTGCAAGGTAGTCAGCTTGTCGGGTGTGGGCAAAAGGATTCCTGTGGTTTGGCTAGGGCTGGGAGGAGCAAGATGGGCCTATAATTGCCTGGCAAGGAGGGGTCACCGCCTTTGTGATGGGGAATTATGCAGGCCAATTTCCAGGATTGTGGAACTGTTCCTGTGGAAAATGAGAGGTTAAGGAGATGTGTAAGGGGCTTGGCGATTGCAGGAGCTGAGATCTGCAGGAGCTTGGGGTGAATCCCGTCCAGGTTGGTGTTTGCAGGGTTAAGTGAGCGTAATGCTTTCTGAACCTTGCGTACAGTAAGGGGTTGAATTTGAAGCCTTTGCTAAGGGGAGGTGGTGGTGGGACTGAGGAAGGAGGGGGAGCCCAGTGGTATGGCACAGGAAGTGAAAAACTGGTTCAGGATTTCAGAGGCACAGGTTGTGTCTGTGACTGGTTGGCCGTGAAGTTTGAAGGTGGGGGTGCAGGGCTGGTCTGGTGGGTCAGGAAGTGTGTACACAACTTTCCAGAATTGAGGGGGCTTAGCATGCAAGAGTTGCAACCTAAAGTAGTCTGTCTTTGCCTTTTTATGTTCTTGGTGCAGGCATTACGTAGGGCATTAAAAGCTTGCCTGTTCTGAGGGCTGGGGTTTGTTTTAAAGTAAAACCAAGCCTTGTCTCTTTCCTTGCATTTGGCAAGGATGGGTGTAGTGATCAAGGGGTGGTGCAGTTTCTTGACCCTGGACTTTTTCAAAGTGGCATGGATGTCCCAGATGTAGGTGTGTAGGAATCTAGAGAGGGCCATGTCAACATCAGGGCTGAGAAGACAGGCTGCCAGTTGGGTTCATATGGACTGGTAAGGAGGACGTCAGTGCCCAGCTTGTTTAGAGAGCGAGTGTTGATGTACTTGGGGGCAGATCTGGGCAGTTGTGTTTTCCTGATACAGTAAGTAATACAGTGGTCACTCAGCACATTAGAGAGGACACCAGAGGAGGTTATTCTGTGAGGGTGGGAGGTAAGGATCCAGTCTAATAAAGAATGGTTTTGGGAGTGGGGGTTGTAGCGGGTGGTTCATTGATCAATTGAGTGAAATTAAGGGACTCAATTTTGGAGGCGTGAGCTTTTGAGGAGGGGCTCGCCAGTCCAAGTTGAAATCACCTACAAGGAGCAGTTCCACTCTGGATGCTGGGTCAGGCAGGGTGATAAGGGTGGTAATGAGGGAGTCACAGGATAGGTGGGGAGAGGCATAGAGCACACCTAGGAAGAGTGGGAGTGAGGCCAGAAGGGAGAGTTGAACCATAAGGAGTTTGTGGGAGCCGAGGCAAGCTTCTTTGTGAGTTACTGAGCTCACAAGCAGTTGTTTTGTGTAGATAGCTACACCACCAGCTGTTTGGAGAAAATGGAGAAACAATGCCACATAGCTGCAAACAAAAAGGAGGCACACCGCCACCAGACTGCAAATAAAATGGAGGCAAACCACCACCCAGCTGCAAACAAAATGGAGGCACACCTCCACCCTGCTACAAAACAAAATAGAGGTACAATGGCACACGCTGAAAACAAAATGGAGGCACACTGCCATAGGCTGCAATCAAAATGGATGCTCACTGTCACCAGCTGCAAACAAAATGGGGGCACACCTCCACCCGACTGCAAGCAAAATGAAGGAACAACGCCACATACAGTGAAGCTCACCAGGGTGAAGCGCAGTGTCAGTTTTCCTGCATGACAAAAGGGATTAATTCCCTTGGAAACTGCATTGTTCCTTGCAGTAACTCATCTGCAGAATTCTGCAGAGTTGGGTCTCATCCTGGTGAACTTCAGTGTAGCTACAAACAAAAAGAAGGCACACCGCCACCAGACTGCAAATAAAATGGAGGTAAACTGTCACCTGGCTGCAAACAAAATGAAGGCAAACTGTCACCTGGCTGCAAATAAAATGGAGGCACACCACCCGGCTGCAAACAAAATGGAGGTATAATGCCACCCGGCTGCAAACAAAATGGAGGCACACTGCCACAGGCTGCAAACAAAATGGAGACACACCTACACTTTGCTGCAAACAAAATGGAGGTAAAAGGCCACCTGGCTGTAAACTAAAGGGATGTACGCCTCCACTAGGCTGCAAACAAAATGGAGGCTCACCGCCATCAGCTGCAAACAAAATGGAGGGAAACCACCAATTGGCTGCAAACAAAATGGAGGTAAACTGCCACCCAGCTGCAAACAAATTGGAGACACACCTCCACCCAGCTGCAAACAAAATGGATGTACACCGCTACCTGGCTGCAAACAAAATGTAGGATCACCACTGAGAGCTACAAACAATATGGAGACAAACCACGAGCTGGCTGCAAACAAACAGGAGGTAAACTGCGACCCTGCTGCAAACCAAATGGAGGCGCACTGCCATCTGGCTACAAACAAAATGGAGGTAAAATGCTACCCAGCTGCAAACAAAATGGAAGAACACCACAACATACTGTAGCTGCAAACAAAAAGGAGACATTCCACCACCAGGCTGCAATCAAAATGGTGACAAAAAAAAACACCCGGCTGCAAACAAAATGGAGGTACAATGCCACCCATCTGCAAACAAAATGGTGGTACAATGATGATCGGTAAAGGAGGTAAGAGCCTCCGCTCTGTCTATCAGTAGCCGAGCCATGGCTCTGCAAGAGTTGAGCTCAGCATCAATGAAGTGAATCACCTGCGAAGGCATGAGTTCTGATTTGGCCTCGTTGACTAAGAGGCCAACAGAGATACAGGTATTGAGGGCCAGGTCCCTGGACTGCTCACTGCCTTCCTGGAGGGACTTACGGTAAGTCAGTCATTCAGGTAAGGGTACACCCAGACTCCCTGGCACCCCAGGTGGCCAGCCACCACTGCTATGCATTTGACGAAGACCCTGGGGGCCAAGGACAGGCCAAATGACATGGCATGGAACTCGTAAAGGGTTCCCTCTGTTCGAAAGTGGAGGAACCGTCGGTGTGACGGATGGATCGGGACATGAAAGAACTCCTGGAGAGCTGGAGTGCAAATCCACATGTTTTGCTCCAGGGATGGTGTGATCTGGGACAGAGTTACCATCCTGAAAGTGTGGGTCATTATGAATTTGTACAGGTCATGAAGGTCTAGAATGGGGCACCAGATCCCCATGCGTTTTGGTACCTGAAAACACACCCTGGTTGAGGTGGGGGATCCAGGATGGGAGCAACTACCTCCTTGTGCTGGAGCTGGGCAATGTTGTCCTGAAGGGCTGTCGGAATGTCAGTATACACCATGTCCTCCCGCGGGGTGCGGGCTCGGCTGGCATGGTACTGCTCAGATTCCATAAGCAGACCCTGGCCGACCACCTCGAGAATCCACCTGTCCATGGCAACAGTGGACCAGGCAGAAAGGAAGTGACAGAGCTGGTCCCCCCACGGGAGGACCCAGGGGGTTCAGGGCGGGAGAGGGGAAGGCATCCCCCATCTTATCACTGGGCAGGCTTGGAAGCACAGGAGGATCCAGCTGAGGGACCGCCGGAGGCCCAACCTCCCGGCTTACTGACGACTGTAGCCACAGACTTGGATCTTGGGCACCAGGCCTGCTGCTGACCAGGTCACAGTACAGCAATCACCTGTCCTCCCTTGCCGACCTGGGTACATCTGCCACATGACCCCCCTCCACAGCCCAGGTACACATGTCATCAGCCCTGCCTTCACCTTCAGTGTAAAGCAGTCACCTGCCCCAAACAAAATGGAGGCTCACTGCCACCAGCTGCTAAAAATAATGGAGGCAAACCACTAACCGGCTACAAGCAAAATGGAGGCACACCTCCACCCGGCTGCAAACAAAATGGAGGTACATTACCACCAGCTGCAATTAAACAGGAGGCTCACCTCCACCTGGCTGCAAACAACATGGAGGCACACCACCACCTGAATGTAAACAAAATGGAGGCTCACTGCCAGAAGCTGCAAACAAAATGGAGGCAAACTGTCAACCTGCTGCAAACAAAATGGGAGTAAAATGCCACCCGGCTGCACAAAAATGGAGGAACATCATCACATAGCTGTAAATAAAATGGAGACAAACTACCACCCTGCCAAGTATAGCAACCACTAGTCCTCTCTCCCCGGCCACGGTACAGCAGTCACCTGCCCTCCCTTCCTGGACCAAGTATAACAGTCACCAGCCACCCCTCCCTGACCCGGGCACAACAGTAATCAGCCATCTCTCCCTGGCCTGGGTACACATGTCACCTGCCCTCCCTCTCTGGCACTAGTGCAACCCTCACCAGCCCTTCCTTTACAGCAGACACTAGTCCACCCTCCCCGGGCATTGTACTACACTCACCAGTACTCCATCCCCAGTCTGGTACAGCAATCACCTGCCATCCCTCCTGGACCATGTACAGCAGTCACCAGCCTCCCTCCTGGCCCAGGTACAGTCATCACCAGCCCTTCCTTTCCAGGACCAAGTACAGCAGTCAATTGCCCTTCCTCCTTTCCTCCCAGCTTAAGTTGAACAGTCACCAGCAACCCACCCACAGCCCAAATACAACAGTCACCAGTCCTTCCTCCCTCTCTGGCCTGAGTACAGCAGTAAACTGCCTTCCATCCTCAGACTGAGTACAACAGTCCCATGCCCTCCCTCTCAGGCCCAGGTGCAACAATCACCAGCCCCCCACCTCCCCTGCCCAGGTACAACAGTCACCAGCCTTTCTCTCTGTCCCTAGTACAGCAGTAACATGCCCTCCCTCTGGACCAGGTGCAACAGTCACCAGCCACCCCTCTCCTGCCCAAGTCTAACAGTAACCAGCCCTCCTTCCTTGGCCTGGGTGCAGCAGTCACCAGCCCTTCCTCCACAGTCACAGTACAGCAACCAACTGCCCTCCCTCCTTGGCCTGGGTACAACTGTCACATGGACCCCCTCCATAGCCCAGGTACACGTTACCAGCCTCCCTTCCCCTTCAGGGTAAAGCAGTCACCTGTCCCTGCCCCTTCGACCTTGATACACACATAACCAGACCCACCATCTGACCATGTACAACAGTTACCAGAAACCCCCCCGGACCGGCTACAACAGTTACCAGCCCCCACTCCCCGGACTGGGTACAACAGTCACCAGCCCTTCCTACAGTACCTGTCCCTCGTACAGCAGTCACATGCCCTCCCTACACAGACAAGGTACAACAGTCACCAGACACTCCTCCCCTACTCAGGTACAACAGTAACCAGCCCTCTCTCCCTAGCCTGGGTACATCAGTCACCAGCCCTTCCTCCCCGGTCACAGTACAGCAATCATCTGCCCTCCATTCTCGACCTGGGTACAACTGTTACATGGCCTCCCCTCCACAACCTGGATACATACCTCACCAGTCCTCCCTTCCCTTACAGGGAAAAGCAGTCACCTGCCCCCAAACAAAATGGAGGCTTACCGCCACAAGCTGCAAACAAATTGGAGGAAAACCTCCATCCAGCTGCAAACAAAATGGAAGTACAATACCACCCAGCTGCAATAAACATGTAGGCTCACCACCACCAGCTGCAAACAAAATAGAAGCCACTCACCAACCAGCTGCAAACAAAATGGAGGTAAGCCACCACCTGGCTGCAATCAAAATGGAGGCACACCTCCCCCCGGCTGCAAACAAAATGGAGACACTCCGCCACCTAGCTGTAAACAAAATGGAGGCACACTGACACCCAGCTGCAAACAAAATGGAGGCACGCCTCCACTTGTCTGCAAACAAAATGTAGGCACACCGCCACCTGGCTGCAAACAAAATTGAGACACACCGCCACCTGTCTGCAAACAAAATGGAGGCAAACTGCCACCCGGCTGCAAACAAAATGGAAGTAAAATGCCATTAGGCTGCAAACAAAGTGGAGGAACACTGCAATATAGCTGCAAACAACAAGAAGGCAAACCACCACCTGGCCCGAGTACAGCAGCCGTTAGTTCTCCCTCCCCAGCCACGGTGCAGCAATCACCTGCCCTCCCTTCCCGGATGAAGTACTGTATAACAGTCACCAGCCACCCCTCACCGACCCGGGCACAACAGTAATTAACTATCTCTCCCTGACCTGTGTACACATTTCACCCGCACACCCTTCCTGGCCTGAGTACAGCAGTCAACTTCCCTCAATCTCCGGCCCGGGTACTACAGTCACCAGCCCCCCCCGCCCTGTTACAACCATCACCAACCCTTCCTTTCCTGGCCTGATTTCAGTAGACACTAGCCCTCCCTCCCTCCCCAGGCATTGTACTACTCTCACCAGTACTCCATCCCCAACCAGGTACAGTAATCACCTGCCATCCCTCCCTGGACCAGGTACAACAGTCACCAGCCCCTCCCCCCCGACCTGGGTACAATTGTCACCAGCTCTTCCTTTCTAGGCCCAAGTACAGCAGTCTACTGCCCTTCCTCCCACCCTCCTGGCCTGAGTACAACAGTCACTAGCAACCCACTCATAGCCCGGGTGCAACAGTCACCAGTCCCCTACCTCCCCTGCTGAGGTACAGTGGTCACCAGCCCTTTCTCTCTGTTCTAATACAGCAGTAACATGCCCTCCCTCCCTCCCTGGCCTGGTTGCAGCAGTCACCAGCCCTTTCTCCCCAGTCACAGTACAGCAATCACCTGCCCTATCTCCCCGTCCCAGGTACAACTGTCACGTGGCCCCCCTCCACAGCCTGGGTACACACGTCACAGGACTCCGTTTCCCTTCAGGGTAAAGCAGTCACCTGCCCCCACCCCTTCGGCCTGGATACACACATAACCAGCTCCCCCCCTCATCTTACCATGTACAACAGTTACCAGCCCCCTCCCTGGACCGGGTACAGCAGTTACCAGCCCCCATTCCTTGGACTGGGTACAACAGTCACCCGTCCTTCCTAGCACCCATTCCTCGGACTGGGTACAACAGTCACCTTCCTTCCTACAGTATCTGTCCCTCATACAGCAGTCACGTGCCCTTCCTCCATGGATGAGGAACAACAGTCACCAGCCAGCCCTCCCCTACCCAGGTACAACAGTAACCACCCTCTCTCCCCAGCATGGGTACATCAGTCACCAGCCCTTCCTACCTGGTCACAGTACAGCAATCACCTGCCCTCCATTCCCGGCCTTAGTACAACTGTCACATGACCCCCCTCCGCAGCCTGGGTACACACCTCACCAGTCCTCCCTTCCCCTACAGGGTAAAGCAGTCATCTGCCCCCAAACAAAATGGAGGCTCACCACCACCAGCTGCCAACAAAATGGAGGCAAACCTCCAGCCAGCTGCAAACAAAATGGATGTACAATGCCTCCCAGCTGGAATAAACATGGAGGCTTACTGCCACCAGCTGCAAACAAAAAGGAGGCCACTCACCAGCCAACTGCAAACAAAGTGGAGGTAAACCGCCACCTGGTTGCAATCAAAATGGAGACACATCTCCACCCAGCTGCAAACAAAACTGAGACACACCGCCACCTGTCTGCAAGCAAAATGGAGGCTCACCTCCATCAGCTGCAAACAAAATGGAGGCAAACCGCCACCCAGCTGCAAACAAAATGGAAGTAAAATGCCACCAGGTTGCAAACAAAATGGAGGAACACAGCAACATAGCCACAAACAAAAAGGAGGCAAACCACCACCCGGCCTGAGTACAATGGCCACTAGTCCTCCCTCCTTCCCTAGCTGCGGTACAGCAATCACCTGCCCTACCTTCCTGGATCAAGTACTGTATAACAGTCACCGGCCTCCACTCCCTGACCCGGTTGCAACAGTAATCAGCCATTTCTCCTTGGCCTGTGTACACATGTCACCCGTCCTCCCTCCCTGGCCTGAGTACAGCAGTCAACTGCCCCCGGTACAACCATCTCCAGCCCTTCCTTTCCTGGCCTGATTACAGTACACTAGCCATCCCTCCCTGGACATTGTGCTAAACCCACCAGTACTCCATCCCCAGCCAGGTACAGTAATCATGTGCCTTCCTTCCCCTGACCAGGTACAGCCATCACCAGCCCTTCCTTTCCAGGCCCAAGTACAGAAGTCAACTGCCCTCCCTCCCAGCCTGAGTACAACAATCACCAGCAGTCCAGGTACAACAGTTACCAGCCACCCTTCCCCTATCCAGGTACAACAGTGACCAGTGCTTCCTCCCCAGCCTGGGCACAGAAGTCACCAGCCCTTCCTCTCTGGTTACAGTACAGCAATCACCTGCCCTCCTTCCCCGGCCTGGGTACAACTGTCACATGGCCCCCCTCCACAGCCCGGGTACTCACGTCACCAGCTCTCCCTTCCCCAAAAGGGTACAGCAGAAACATACCCCTTTCCCTGCGGCCCAGGCACACACATAACCAGCCCCCCCCCCCATCTGACTGGGTACAACAGTTACCAGCCCTCCCTGCCATCCTGGACTGGGTACGACAGTCACCAGCCCTTCCTATCTGGCCTGGATACAGCAGTCATCTGCCCTCACTCCCTGGTCTGGGTACATTAATCACCTGCACTCCTTCCATGCCCCATCTACAGCAGTCACCAGCCCTCCCTCCCTAGCCCGGGTATAGCACTCACCTGCCACCACTCTCCCAGCCCTGAGTAAAGTAGTCACCTGCTCTCCCTCCCTGAACCAGGCAAAACATTCATCAGCCCCCCTGGCTGGTTACAACCATCACCAACCCTCCTTTCCTGGTCAGAGTACAGCAGTCACTGGCCCCACCCCAGCCTGGTTACAACAGTCACCAGCCTCCCTACCCCAGCCCGGGTACAACTGTCACCAGTCACCAACAACTCACCTACAGCCCTGATACAACAGTCACCAGCCCTTCCTCTCTGGCCTGAGTACAGCAGTCAGCTACCTTCCATCATCGGACTAGGCACAACAGCCCCATGCCCTCCCTCCCCAACCCAGGTACAACAGCCACCAGCCTCACCTCCCCTGCCAAGGTACAACAGTCTCCAGCCTTTCCTCTCTGTCCCTAGTATAGCAGTCTTATGCCCTCCCTCCACAGACCAGGAATAAAAGTCACCAGCCACCCCTCACTGACCCAGATACAACAGTAACCAGCCCTCCCTCTACGAGTTGGGTGCTGCAGTCACCAGCCCTTCCTCCCCAGTCACAATACAGCAATATAGCAATCACCCGCCCTCCCTCACCAGCCCGGTTGCAACTGTCACATGGCTCCCCCCTCCTCAGCCCAGGTACACATGTCACCAGCCCTCCCTTCCCCCACAGGGTACAGCAGTCACCTGCCCCCGTCCCTGTAGCCCGAGTACACACGTAACCAGTCCCCCCCTCATCTGACCAGTTACAACAGTTACCAACCACCCTGTCTCCTCGGACTGGGTACAACAGTCACAAGCCCTTCCTATCTGGACTGGAGTCAGCAATCACCTGCCCTCACTCCCCGGCCTGGGTTTATTAGTCACCTGCAGCCATCCACAGCCTGTCTGCAGAAGTCACCAGCTTTCCCTTCATGACTGGAGTACTGCAGTCAACAACCCTCCCTCCCCGGCCTAGGTACAGCACTCACCTGTCATCCCACCCCCAGGCCAGAGTATAGTAGTTACCTGTCCTCCCTCCCCGGTCCTGATAAAACATTCACAAGCTCCCCCCCAGGTCACCAGCCCACCCTTCCTGGCTCGAGTACAGCAGTCATCAGCCCTCCCCACCCTGGCTTGGTTACAACCATCACCAGCCCTTCCTTTCCAGGCCCAATTACAGTAGTCTACTGCCCTCCTTCCCTCCCCGATCTGAGTACAACAGTCACCAGCCCTTCCTCTCTGGCCTGAGTACAGAAGTCACCTGCCTTCAATCCTCAGACAAGGTACAAGAGTCCCATGCCCTCCCTCCCTGGCCCGGGTACAACAGTCACCAGCCCCCCCCGCCCAGGTACAACAGTCACCAGCCCTTCTTCTCTGTCCCTTTTACAGCACTCACATGCCCTCCCTCCATGGACCAGGTACAACAATCACAAGCCAATCCTTCCCCTGCCCAGGTACAACTGTAACCAGCCCTCCCTCCCCTGCCTGGGTGCTGCAGTCACCAGCCCTTCCTCCCAGGTCACAGCACAGCAATAACCTGACCTCCCTCACTGGCCCGGGTACAACTGTCACATGGCCACCCCTTCACAGCCTTGGTACACATGTCACCAGCCCTCCCTTCTCCTACAGGTTATGGCAATCACCTACCCCTGTGGCCTGGATGCACACATAACCAGCCCCCCTCATCTGGCTGGTTACAACAGTTACCCAAACCCCCTTCCTGGCCCGAGTACAGCAACCACTAGCTCTCCCTCCCTCCTCTGCCTGGGTACAGCAGTCACTTCCCCTCTCAACCCAGGACCAGATATAACAGACACCAACCCTCCCTCCTTGACCATGGTACAACACTCACCAGTACTCCATTCCTGTACTGGGTACAGCAGTCAATAGTACAATCCCTCATCAGGACAGGCAGTTCACAAAAAATAAGTAATTTATCACCTCATGTCCTGAAAATACTGAGTTACTGGATTACCTCAGTGGTAGGCTGATACTGGAGATCGACTGAGCAAATTCAAGGTAACAACTGTATGGTTTCATGCTTACCCAGAAATTGGCTTTGAAATGCTGCAGTGTTGTGTGGATTGTCTCACAAGTCCAGCTGTCCCAGACCCATTTCTTTACACATTACTTTTTTATCTCTCACATCTGGAACAATAAAGGTGGGTAAGCATGTTGTTCAACTAGGACACAGTTAAGTGGTGTTGGAGCTTTCTTTCTTTTTTCAGACTCATGTTGGGAGGCTTTACCACCACTAAGTGGCAACTCAGTTTGGCAGTTTTAAGGAAACATTTGAGAGGTGAGTGGGGCAGAAACGGTTAGGGTACAAAGAAGTGATTGAAAGTGTTTTTTAACAGATACGGGTTTTCCATGAGTTTAAATACTTTTCCTTTTTTGTTTATGGTCCACCACTACTCTGTTTACCGGGGAAACCAATATGGTGACTTTCACGTTTTGTTTTGGTGGGGTCAATTGATTTGCTTTGGAGATGCGACTGGCTGACACTTTTACCCATTGGTGATAACAGGATTTACCACAAGTAAATCATGCCAGCCAGCCAATCAGCTTTTACTATTTTCTGAGCCACAGTAGTCACCTGCACTCCCTCCCCGGCCCAAGTACATCAGTCACCAGCTCATTCTTCACGACCCAAGTACAGCAGTCCCCAGACCTACCACCCTGGCCCGAGTACAGCAGTCACTAGTCCTCCTTCCCTGGCCTGAGTACAGCACCCACCTGACCTCCCTTCCCAGACTGGGTATAACAGTCACCTCTCCCCTGCCCTGGTACAACAGTAATCAGCCCTCCCTCCCTGGCCCAGGCACATAGGTCACCAGCCCTCCCTCCCTGGCCTAGGTACAGCAGTGACCTTCTCTCCCTCCCTGGCCCAGGTACAATAGTCATCAGCCTCCCCAAGCCCAGTTACAATCATCACCAGCCCCCCCTTCCTGGCCTGAGTACAACAGTCAACAGTATTCCCTCCCCAGACTGGGTACAGCAGTCACCGAACCTCCCTCCCTGGCCCGAGTACAGCAGAAACTAACCCTCCCTTCCTGGCCTGAGTACAGCAGTCACCATCCATCCCTCCCAGATCCTGGTACACAGGTCACTAGCCTTCCCTCCCCTGCCTAGGTACAGCAGTCACCTGCCCTCCCTCCATGGCCCAGGTACAACAATCACAAGCCCCCGACCCAGGTACAACCATCACTAGCCCTTCCTCCCAGGCCCAGTTACAGCAGTCACCTGCCCTCCTTCCCCGGACTGAGTACAGCAGTCACCTGCCCTCCCTTCCTGGCCTGAGTACAGCAGTCACCAGCCCTTCCTCCTTGGCCTGAGTACAGCAGTCACTAGTCCTCCCTCCCCAGACAAGTGGTGCTGTATCAGGTAGGGAATGAGCATATGTGCACTCTGGCTGTGAGAGAGTATGCAGGCAGGTGGGAAACAAGTGTTTTTGTGTGGAAGGATGGCAAGGAGGGTGTGACGGTGTTGACTGTGGGCCAACAGTTGAATGAAAATGAGGTGACTGAGTAAACCAATTCTGATCAGAGCCACAATGGCTGCTAATGCATTAATGTGATAACAGATTTATTTATTTCAAAGGTTTTATGAGGAAAGACGTACTGAGCTAGCAACAGTTCATTTTCAGATGTGTCCTGGGGGAAGGGGAAAGGGGAAAAGATAACAGATACAAAAATACAGAATATGAAGTTCATAGACATGCAATAAATGTAACAAAGATAAAGAGGACAATTACGTCTAAGAATAAATAGACACAAATAAGTTACCAAGCAATAAGTTGTGGAACTGACCAAAGAACAAAATAGCAACTTATCAAAATAAAGATTTGGGGAATGACTGAAGCTGGAGAAGAGATATAGAATGAATGTGTGACTTAGTTGTATTGCTGTGATATAAAATCTTTTGCTGGAACAGTAGGGCAGAATTTTTGGGTAGCTTGGTACTCATTGTGTGTCTAACCAAGGCAGATGGAGGGTCCTTAATTGGTGGGGGTTAGAAGGGCAAATAAAGCCTTGGTTGGATAAGGACTGTCATACAACCTTCTATCATTGAAATGTGGGAAGCTGACATGTAAAATGCGAGACTTCTCTGTGCGGGCAACACCTCTTCTGAGTTGAAAGGATGTGGGATAGAGCAATATTAAGGAGTAAAATGAGGGACGTTCCTCATAATGTGGGAGAGTGGAGAGGTATGTGGATCATTACCACATTCCCAGACCATAGTATTTGATTACTATGCTACCTGACAGAAAAGACAATCACTAATCTAGGCTTATCACAGGTGTATCAGTAAATGGGATTTGGTGATAACTGCAAGCGATACCTCAACATTAATATACCATCACAGTTCCCTTCCTGTCCACAAAATGGATACCACCAATGGGCTCTCACTTCACTATGTAAATTGCATTTTATATTTTACTCATTTAATTTTATTAATCTAACCCAGCATTCTAGTAACTGTATCATTAAATTAACTTTTTAAATGATCATTTACAGAATGGAACAAATTCTAGAAAAACAGAAAAGACAGGTCATTTGGTAATAATAATAATTATGGTAGTAAATACAACAACATCTCATTATTTCAGGGTGCACCATCTGAACTACGCTGTCTGAATCAATTCTTGGTGTATGGATGGTTTCTTTAAAAGATTCAACTATCAATTAGGGCAAGAGGGACTAGGGATTGATCTTCTGAGTGCTGCTAGAGAATTTAAATGGGAGAAAATATTTAGATTAGTAAAGAGCCTTCAAAGTGTTGATGCATCCTAGCAACTGCTGGTCAGATCTAATTGTTTACAGTCTGAAAAGGAAACCCTTCTGTACATGATCAAACTCTTTTTTTTAGCGGTAATAGGAAGAGGATCAGGATCACACAGGGCTCTGATTGGGAATGACTGAATGTCTGAATTATGTTAAGTAGACTGGAAGAAGCAAGTTTATGATTGGGGATGTGTTTCTGGGGTGGGGTGCCAGTTTTTCCCTGGATCACTAAGATTGAAGTGAATTGAAGCTGCAAGCACTGTCTGTAAGGATGTCTTGTATATGCCCCCTGGCAGAATGTTGACATTTTCTGGTTAATAAAATGTTGCTGTTTGAGGCAATTTAGCCATATGTTTAGTGTTTTTTGACTACTATCATGTAACCTATATGGAACAACCCCCTTCTACCACTAAGGGGGGGGGGTCATTACCAGATTGCCAGACCTATGGCCTACTTTCTAGTAGTGACTCTGACTTAAGTTTCCTAGTGGGAGAGACTTAGTACTAGGATGAAGGGTGCCAGGGTGCCTTTGAGGAGTCATTGACATGAGGTGGCAAGGATCTTGCACCTACCAGCAGTTATTGGATCCAGACTTGTGAGACCAGATTTACTTGATGCCTAGCTGCCGAGGACCCTCCACGGTCAGGTCCAGGAAAGTAGTGCAGATACAGGGAAGGGATCTGGGTGTATTTAATACAGATCACTAGTAATTTGAGAGTCATGTGACAGGACACACCAAGAGGGTGTGGGGGCCCTAAGTGGCTTCTTCTCCAGGGAGTTCCTAGTAGCTTTGTAGTGCAATAGGGATCTCCCAAGGGGGTTGCAGTCCTGTGCCTGAGCAATGCTGCCAGCTGAGCTGCCGATGGGAAGACATGGTAAGAGACACAGAACCACTGAAACAGGGTAGGAAATATGCCTAAATTTCATGAAAGGAGATCCCATTCTGGACCTGGGCACCAAAGCTGTCGACACAGGCAGAGGGGCTTTGGTAAAGGTCAGCCACTCCCAGTAGGCAGACTGCAGTATGTACTGTTGCACTGTGCCCAGCACATCCAGTGAGTAGCAGGCCTGCGAAGTGTGGCACCTGCCAACAGGGGTGGCCTTCAGGTTCCATACAGGAAACTGACTTGGTACTCAGGTGTTACCCGCAGGATCAGGTGAACTATGCATGTTGCAACGGCCAATTAAGTATTGCTCCTGGCTGAATGAGCCACTTAGTCATGCAGGTGTGAATAAACTGTCCCTACAGCAGTGGATACCTCTGGCATCACTCGCTGATCAGGCTCCATGGTGCCAAATTATATGAAATGTGTCAGAATATAATGTAGCACAGTGGGTGTTCTAATACATTTCACAAAATACAGCAGGCTCTGACCTAGTGTGTAACCTCATACAATGGAGTGTGTGTGTGTCCCAGTGTCAAAAAGGAATAGATGGAATTATGAAGCTCCAAATGTGTGTGCAGGGAAAATGGCCCTTTTGGGCAGAAAAGCAGTACTGAGCTACTGAAGGGGAACAACTAAATTGAAAGGAGTTTTTTTATTTTTAGGTTCGCTTGTGCGCATGCGCACGGAATGTTTTGGGAGAGTAGCACACTTTGGAGGTGTGCCTCTCTCATCCAATGCACTGCTCCCTTGAGCAGGCGTGGAGGTCCTGCACCAATGGGTGCAGGAGCTCTGTATGACAGCGGTGTTCCTCTTCTTCAAAGCAAAGCACCACTGCCATACTGAGCACCATGTCACGTTGTCCCTCCCTCGCGTCACGCGCTCCCCCCGCGCGCGTCATGCTGCCCCCCCAAAGCTTTGGTGCCACGCTGGGAGCCCACCCCAGCGTGGCAAACGTTGTTTGCTTACGGGGGTGCCCAATCCCCCGTTGGCTCCTCGGCCCCCCCAGCCATCTTCTGCCAGCTGGAGCCCACCCCAGCGTGGCAAAGCGTCCATCGTCTTTTTTTTGTTAAACCTGTAAAATAAAACAGTCTCATGACACGTCTCCCAGCCCCCTCCCACAACCCGCACCCACCCACTGTGCACCCAGCCTCCCACCCCCTCACCCCATGCCTACCCGGACTCTGGCGCGGCGATCTTTGGTGGACGGAAACACGTCTGCACTCTTCAAAGGCAACTGAACTGAGGAAATGCCGGTAAGCTACATAATGGGCTAGATGGGGGGTTTCAACTTTATTGCATATCTCAGGCATTTTTTGGAATTTTTGCACCAAATTTTCAACATAGGGTTTTTGGGACCCCTTCTCATGATTGATTCACTGTCATGGCGTTATTCTGGCCCAAAGGGTGATTTCACAGTCACTGCGCGGTCACTGTGCGAAATCACCCTTTGAATACAGACTCGCCATGACGTGATCGATGAGAGATCATGATGAAATTGGTCAATCAAACTAAACTGTTCTGAGCGTGCATTGCGCACTTCCTCATGCCTTTCGTGGGTTTGCAATTTTCAATATTTCTACTCCAGATTTTCAACATTGCCATTTTATCACATCTTCTTATGAGTAGTACAGCTGTCATTTTTCACATCTCACCCAAAACGTGTTTCTGCCCATGTAGCACACAATGGCACAGTCGGTGTGTGAAATCAATGTATGGGACACATTAAGAAAATCGCAGTGACACTGTTCAGGAGCAGAGGTCTTACTAACATACTAAAATGCCAGTAGAATAGGCCTAACGGTCTTTCGTGTCTGCTCGTTTGGTCAGCCCCCACCCTGGGTGCTGACCTTGCTGTCCCCCTTGCCTTCTCTGGCTTCTCCCTTCCCAGTTCTGGATATTCTTGCTGCATTGGATTTTGCTTCCTGAACCCTTCCCCTGTACCTGTCCCACCCCCTCTTGAACCCTCCACTGTCTCTGCCTCCACCAGCCCCTAGGTAGTGCATTCCATGGCTCCACCACCCTCTCAGTGAAGTAGCACCTCCTCCTTTCTCTCCTGAATCTTCCCCCTCCAGCTTCCACCCATGCCCTCTAGTGGCCCTTCCTCCTTCCTTGAAGCACCCTGACTGTTCCTCCCTATTTACCCTCTTCATGTACCTGAAGACCTCTATCATGTCCCCCCGTTCCCTTCTCTCTTCCAATGTGTACATATTTAGCTCTTCGAGCCTCTCCTCATAGGTCCTGTCCCCCAAGCCCCAAATCATTTTGGTTGCCCTCCTCTGGACCCTCTCCAGGAGGTTAATGTCCCTCTTTAAGTGTGGCCTCCAAAACTGCACACAGTACTCCAGGTGCAGCCTCACCAAGCAGTTATACAGAGGGAGTATCACTTCCCTCCTTCTGGAGGTGATCCCCCTAGTGATGCATCCCAGCATCCTGTTGGCCTTGGCTGCTGCCCTCCTACAAGTCTCAGAGTTGTTCATCTTGACATCCACCACCACCCCCAGGTCCCTCTCAGCCATTGAGACTTGTAGTATTTCCCCCAGGGTGTACACTTGGCCTGGGTTTCTGGCCCCCAGGTGGAGTACCTTGCATTTCCCTGCATTGAACCTCAGCTTCCACTTTCTAGACCATCTTTCCAGAGCCTCCAAGTCCCCCTGCAGGACCACCCTCCCCTCCTCCCCATCCACCACCGCCCCCAGTTTTGAGTCATCTGCAAAGAGACTCATCTCACTCCTGATTCCTGTCCTTATGTCAGATACGTAGGCATTGAACAGAAGGGGCCCAAGGACTGATCCCTGTGGGACCCACTAATGACCCTCCTTGGGGATGAGACTATCCCACCAACTACGACCCTCTGGGTCCGGTCCTGGAGCCAATTGCCTATCCATCTGATCATCTGGTTTCCAACCCCCATTTCTCCTAGCTTATCCAACAGGCCCAAGTGAGGAACAGAGTCAAATGCCCTGCTGAAGTCTAGAAAGAGGACATCCACTGGTCTACCCAGGTCCAAGGCACTTGTCACCCAGTCATAGAACTCCACCAGGTTTGTCTGACCCGATTTCCCTGGGATGAATCCATGCTGTCTATCATCCAGGCACCCTGACTTATCCAGGTCCCCCAGCCTCTCCTTGACAATGCCCTCCATCACCTTGCCCACCACCGATGTCAGGCTGACAGGCATGTAGTTCCCTGCCAGCTCCCTTGATCCCCCCTTGTGGATAGGCACTACATGCGCCACCTTCCAGTCTTGGGGCACCCACCCTGTCCTCAGAGAGATGGTGAAAAGCTCTGCCAGGGGTTTCGCCAGGACATCTGCAAGTTCCTTCAGCACTCTAGGATGTAATTTATCCGGCCCCGGTGCTTTCTCCGTCTTAAGGATGCTGAGGGCTTCCCTCACTCTCTCTGCTGTGATTTCCACTTCTGGTACCTCTTATCCCTGCTTAGCCCTCCCCCCACCTGCCAGTGATGCCCCCTCTCCCCAGACCTGCCGATCGGTAAGGGTCCCCCTCCTCATTATCTCTGTCTCCTCCCATGTATGATGCAGCATCCCCATTTTCCCTGGTGAAAACTGAGGTGAAGTACTCATTTAGTACCTCAGCCTGCTCCCTCGGGTCTTGTGCCCATCTCTCCCCTGATTTAATCCTGCTAATCTGCCCCTTCACCCTTCGTCTTTCCCCAGTGTATCTAAAGAACCCCTTTTGCCCTCTCCTAATTTCCCTGGCCAGGTTCTGCTCCTTCCTTGCCTTAGCCGCCCTCACCACTCTAGTGGCCCTTCTAGCCATCAGCTCGTACTCCCCTCGATCCCTTTCACTCCTTGAGCACTTGAATTTCTTATAGGCTGCTTTCTTTCCCCTACCACCTCCTGGACCTCCCTGGTCCACCAACAGGGTTTTTGGGCCCTACCGCATTTTCGTCTTACTCTTGCACAGGTGCTGGTAGCATCCTGCACCCCTCTCCTGATGATTTCCAACCTACTATCAGCGTCCATGTCTGACCCAATCCCATCCAAATGCTCCTTAAGGATCCTTCCCATTTCCTTAAAATCCACCCCCCTGAAGTCGGTTACTTCCGTCTTTGTGCAGCCTTCTACCCCTCCTAGGTCAGGCAGAACCAGACCATGGCATGGTCACTCCCGCTAATGGGTCCCTTACCTCCAGGCCCCAATCTGGTCAGTGTCTGCCAGGACACATCCAGTACCGTGCCTCCCTGGTGGTTCCCTCACCTGCTGAGTTAGGAGCAGGTCTTGAAAGACATTCAACAACCTCTGTTCCCTGGTCACAGAGGATGTCATAGTCTCCCAGTCTGTTCCTGGCATGTTTAGTCCCTAACACCACCACTTTCCTCTGCCCAGTCTGCAGTGTCTCCTAACATCTGCCACCAGACTGTCCTCCAGCTCCTCCGCCAGGGCAGGGGTCTATACACCACTCCTATTTTTACTCTCTTGCCCCCCCTTGTTATCAAGGTGACCCAAATCGCCTCCACGGTTCCCTCCGCCTCCTCTACTCCCCCTATGCCAATGCAGTTTTTGACCATCATTGCTACCCCTCCTCCCCTTCCCTCCCCCCTGTCCTTCCTGAACATAGTGTAACCCTCCAGGTTAAAATGGCTATGTTGAAAATTTGGTGAAAAAATTCCTAAAAATTACTGTTTTACGAGCATGTGTTGCGCAGTTCCTACGCACGCTCGTACATTTGTGAATTTTCAATATTTGCAGTCCAGATTTTCAACATTGCCATTTACCACACCTCTCATGAGCAGTACAGCTGTCATTTTCACATCCTGCCCAAAATATGTTTCTGCCCATGTAACGCATAACCACAGAAATGGTGTGAACTCAATGTATGGGACATATTAAGAAAATCACAGTGACACTGATCATCATGAGCAGAGGTCTAAATGGCTGTGCTGAAAATTTGGTGAAAAAATTCCTAAAATGACTGTTTTATGAGTCTGCATGCGCAGTTCCTATGCACGCTCGTAAGTTTGCGAATTTTCAATATTTTTACTCCAGATTTTCAACATTGCCATTTTACCACACCTCCTTATGAGCAGTGCAGCTGTGATTTTTCACATCTTGCCCAAAACGTGTTTCCGCCCATGTAGCGCACAATGGCACAGTTGGTGCGCAAACTCAGTGTATGGGACACATTAAGAAAATCACAGTGTCACTGTTCATGAGCAGAGATCTTAAAATGGCTATGTTGAAAATTTGGTGGAAAAATTCCTACAAATAATTGTTTCTGGCGTGCATTGTGCGAGTTCTCTGCCATGCCGTAAGTTTCAATTTTCAATATTTCACTCCAGATTTTCAACATTGCCATTTTACCACACCTCCTTGTGAGCAGTATAAGCTGTCATTTTCACATCCTGCCCAAAACGTGTTTCCTCCCATGTAGTGCACAATGGCGCAGTCGATGTGCAAAATCAATGTATGGCACACAGTAAGACAATCACAGTGACACTGTTCATTAGCAGAGGTTTTAAAATGCCAATGTTGACAATTTGGTGAAAAAATTCCTAACAATGACTGTTTTTCGAGCGTGCATTGCACAGTTCCCACTCACGCTCCTAGCTTTGCAAATTTTCAATATTTCCACTCCAGATTTTCAACATTGCCATTTTACCACACTTCCTTATGAGCAGTACAGCTGTCATTTTTCACATCCTGCCCAAAACATGTTTCCGCCTATGCAGCGCACAATGGGGGTAACAAAAAGGTCATGCTGACAATTTATTGTGCAAATACCAGCAATCGCACAGGGCATTAGGGTAAAGCACCATACATGCCAAACACCACTGCAAATACCTGCAAGTGAATGTTCGGCATTGACAAATACTTGTTTATTTTCTTTCGATAAAGGTTTTTATCCTCCAGGGCTGACCAGGCAGCTGTTCAGCCCCATCCCTGGGTGTCATCGGCAGCCATTCTGCCTCTCTCCTTCTGGGATAGAGGTCCCCCCCCCAATTGCCCCCAGGGCAGGGTTGCAGGAAGGGCCAACCTCCCCCCCAGTGGATCCCATTCAGAAGTCCCTACTCCCAGTGGAGTGGCAGGATGGGTTGTGGCAGGACAGGCAAGGCGTCATGCAGTCTGGTTCCCTTTGATTTTCCACCTACTTTTTCTCTCTCAGCCTGGAGCCACAGTGCAGCACAGAAGCAGATGTGCCTGGAGGTGCACAAGCACTCTGGAACCATGGCCTCCTTCCACCTACCCAGACATCCTTCAGGCTTTGGCGCCACCACCAGACCTCCACCTGGAGGCAGCCAACAGCTGTGAAGGTGAATCATCCCTGCCCAGGACAGGAGAGCTGTCTGTCAGTTTCTCACAACTTCTCCCAGCCCTCCCATTGCCAGCCCCCAGCAACCCAAGCTTATTGCTGAACTTGGGTCACTGGTGCGTGTGACAGGGTAGAATAGGACCCTGTCCCATTTGTTATGGAGAAAGGGTTTAAATGCAAGGATCTTTCCTTTTTCTGTCTCTTCTCTGTCTGGTTGCGCAACCAAGTTTTCCTGTGAGGCCTTGGACTTGATCGACCAGAACAGTCTTGCAATTATTTGCCCCCTCACTGTCTCTCAGTTTTCTCTTGCTGTCTGTTTTCCCTCCCTTGCATATCTGCTAATATAAAAATATATGCAAATCAATGTATGAAATGAAACTGATAATGGGATCACTTTTGTTTAGAGAATATTTAGTATTACTGTTAAAATGTATATTAACAGTATTTTGATATGACCTGAAAAAGCTAGAGGTTACTTGAGTGCAAATACTTGAGCCTTTTGCAAGGTCTGTAGGGGCCTCAGGAAGCTCACTGTTCTAGCAGCTCCTGATATTTATGAGAACAGAACATTTTGCAAAAAACAGGATTCTTGCTAAGGATGGGGGTTCAAATGTCTTATAAAAGAGCTAAGCTGCTACTGCAAGGGAGATCACAAGAAGAAGGAACACAGATTGAAGGAAGATTTTATTTTTATTCCTCTGTACATAGTTATTCTGAACAGGTTTATTTTTTTGTGTTACTGCAACTACAAATAAACAGTTTTGTGGAATTTTACAACTGCTCCTGGTTTTTCCTCTGCTTCCTGACCTGTGCTTAGATGACATGTGGTGTTAGAAGTGGGATTTAAGCCATGCATACCCTAAGACAGGAGATTTGTGTGTGGGTACTGGACATAGTACCAGGGAAGCACAGAGAAAGGTATGGATTCTGCAGCAGCAAGTCCAGGAGTGGTTAGCAGGAGAATAGCAGCCAGACTAGCTGCAACTGAAGTCCATTCTGAGACTGTACAGTCAGCACAAGTCATGGAAAAAGAACAGGCAGTGACAGAACCTGAAAGCCTGATTAACTTTTTCAAATGGTGGGCCTCACAACAAAAAGAAACTGAGAAGCAGAGAGAAAAAGAGATTCAGCTTTTAGAAGCGCAGAGGAGAGAATAGATGCAGTGACAGAAGCAGCAGATGAGCAAAGAGAAGCAGCGATAGAAGCAATGATGGCTGGATGCCTTGCAAGCTATCAAAGGCAGAAGATCTGGCACAGATCCAGATGAGCAACAAAATGCAAGCAACTTAAAGGCCATTAAACTTGCAAAGTTGTGTTCCTCGGATGATATGGAGGCATACCTGACAACCTTTGAAAGAGTTGCCACAGTCTGCCAGTGTCCAAAGCAGCAATGGACCATCAGACTGGTACCATACTTGACAGGGAAAACCCAGCTTGCCTACAGCAGTATGGACACTGGACAGTCAGAAAACTATGACCTGGTGAAAAGCAAAATCCTGAAAAGGTACGACATCTCCAGAGAGACCTACAGGCAGAGATTTTGATCTCTAAAGTACAACTGGGTTGACAATCCTCAAGAAGCCTTCACCCGACTCAGAGAACTCCTGATAAACTGGATCCAACCAGAGAGCAAAACAATCTCACAGATCATCAACACCTTTGCGATGGAGCAATTCATGAACATCTTGCTTACCGATGTAAAGTTGTGGATAAAGGAACAAACAAACCAGAGAGTGGGGAAAAGGCTGTTTCTTTGGCTGAGGACTACCAAATGGCCAGATAGATGCCACAGCAGCGAGGTAACAGCCAAGCACTGGTAAGACACTTTTTTTCCTATTTAAATTCCAAGCCTGATAAGAACTCTGGTGTGGGTAACAAATCTGTGCCCAAAGACGTTATCTGCTATAACTGTAATAAGCCAGGCCATTTTGCAAGAAACTGCTACAGTAAGGAGAGTGTCACTGGAGTAGATCTGTCTTTGGCAAATTGGGGCACGTACTTAACAGATGTGAAGGTGGGGGATAAGACTGTGAAGGGACTCATTTATTCGGGAAGCAGACAGACCTTAGTGCATGTTAAAGTGCTGGGAAAACACTGTGCAAAGGGACCAGGTACTGGTGTCATCTGCATCCATGGGGACACTCGATACTATCCCACCACCCAAATGACTCTGACCTTTAGGGTGTGTCACACCAAATGAAAGTGGGGGCAGTACCAAAGTTGCCTGTACCTGTGATTACTGGAAATGACTTTCCAGGATTTACTGAGTTGATCAAAGAGGGAGTAAATCCTGATGTTTCAGCAGCTGTGGTGACAAGAGCCCAGGTAAAGAAAATTTCAGGCTGTGGAGACACTTTTCCTTTCAAAGATTTTGATTTGGACTTGTTTAAGCACAGCTCCAAGATCCGGAAATCCAGGAAATAAAGATGAAGCCTGAGGAAACTGTTGCAACAAATGACTGATGGACATAAAGGGTTAAAATGTGAAAATGCTGAAACTAAATTGATAACGGATTGTGATTTTCTTTTAGAACAAGCTAACAATGTTTCTCTCCAGGGTTATTTTAAGCAGCTGGGGGTGAAACCAAAGCAGGGTGGACCAATGTTTAAAAAATATAATGGGTTACTGTATAGAGTTTGGGTTAAACCTCAGGTATAGAAACAGACAAAACAATGGTTATACCACAGAAGTATAGAACAGAGTTGTTACAGATAGCACATGATAGTCCTATGGCTGGTCACTGAGGGAGGGATCGCACCCTTGCCAGATTGCTGTATAGATTTTACTGGCCTGGAATTCATGAAGATGTTGCTACCTATTGTAATTCCTGTGCTGAGTGTCAGAAAGTAGCCCCAGTCACTAGAAAAGACAAGGTGCCCCTGGTGCCCCTTGACAGATGTGCCTTTTAAGAGAATTGCAGTGGATGTGGTTGGTCCTTTAGACAGAAGTAAAAATGGTAATAGATGTATCCTGGTAGTATCCGACTATACTACTCAATACCAAGAAGCAGTTCCAATGCATACTGTTACAACTTCAAAAGTAGCAACAGAGCTAGCCAAAATGTTCAGCAGAGTGGGCATACCTAAATAAATTATTACTGATCAGGGTAGTAATTTTGGTGCTACATTGCGTAAAGAGCTGTACAAACTATTGGGTAACACTGCCATTAGAACCTCCCCCTATCACCCTCAGACAGATGGTCTTGTTGAGCATTTTAACCAAACCCTAAAATGCATGTTAAAAAGGTCTGTAAAACGGGAAGGGAAAGATTGGGACCATTACTAGCCTTACCTACTTTTTACTTACAGAGAAGTGCCACAGGTATCAACAGGGTTTTCGCCATTTGAAATGCTGTAAAGCAGGCAGCCAAGAGGGCCACTGGATGTGATAAAAGAAACGTGCAAAGATAACCCCACTCAGAAACAATCTATAACATCTTATATGTGTGCCCTAAGAAAGAAGCTGTCAAAATATGTTGAAATTGCCCATGGTAATCAGGAAGAGGCTCAAAAGCCAGCAGAAGGTATATTATGACCATGGGGTAAAAGAACAAGTTTTCAAGCCAGGTGAAAAGGTTTTGCTACTGTTACCCACAACAGAAAATAAGTTGTTAATGAAGTGGCAAGGGCCATATAAGGTTCTTAGACATACTGGCACTGTTAACTACGAGACTGAGACCCCTGACAGAAAAAATCCTACTAAGATATACCATGCTAACCTCCTGAAGAAATGGGTTGAAAAAATGGCAAAAGCTGCTTTGCTAGTTTTATCAGAAACTGATAAGGAAGATATTGATGTAGCTTATGATAGACTGGAACAGACTGTAAATGCTGATGCTGAAAAGGAGAATGTTTCCTTAACTTCAGAACAAACTGCAGGCATTTGTAATGTACTAAAGACATTTAACAGCACATTTACCACAGTACCAGGCCAAGCAAAAGGGGATGAGCACGCAGTAGTAACAAAGAATGCTCGTCCTATTAGACAAAAGACATACAGGTTGCCAGAGCGGTTAAGAGCTCGTATGGTTAAGGAAATATAAAAAATGAAAGAACTGAGTATCACAGAGGAGTCGAGGAGTGCTTGGTCATCTCCCATGGTAACTGCAAACAAAAAAGAAGGGGGTGTTAGAATCTGACTTGATTTCAGGAAACTTAATCAGGTGTCAGAATTTGACAGTTATCCTATGCCCAGGATAGATGATTTGGTGGACAGACTGGGGAGTGAAAAGTATATCAGTACCCTCGATCTCACCAAGGGTTGCTGGCAAATACCTTCAGCTAAAGAATCCAGAGCTAAAACTGCATTTGCCACCCCTATAGGATTCTATCAGCTCACCACCATGCCATTAGGTTTACATGGTGCACCAGCTACATTCTGGCTGTACATGGATGTAATTGTATTCCCTCACACTAGTTATTGTGCTGCTTACCTGGATGATGTTGTGGTGTACAGTCCAGACTGGGAAAGCCACCTGGAACACCTATGAGCAGTTATCCAAGCTATCAAAAATGCAGGTCAGACTATTAATCCTACTAAATGTGCATTGGGTATGCAGGAAACCAGATAGTTGGGCTATGTGTTGGGAAATGGAGAAGTTAAGCCAGAGATTTCTAAAATAGGAAGGTATCCACCTTTACTAAGAGTCACCACCCCTCACACTCCATGCACCCTTCCTTTCCATCTGCGTCCCCTTAATCCCTTGTCATATATTACAGCCCTATACCCCTGTTATACAAACCCCCCAGTGCCACCCTTCTGCCCTCTTCATAAGGCCCACAGTTTATCCGTTCCACAGCATAGGCCCCCACAATCTTCCTCCTCCCCCACCAGCCAGGCACACCACTTCCCGCTCCCCTTCCCCTCACCCCTTATTACCACTACACCCGAATTTAATGTATAGTCTGATTAGAATGTATCCGTAGACTGTGTGTATACTGAATGTTCTATGTAGTATCCTACAGTGTGTGTATATTGAATATTTTTTATGTATCTATGTAAATTGAACCTTGACCTTACCAGGTCCATCTTGCAAATGAACTGTGCTCAATGTTGTTCGCCTGGATAAATAAAGATTTGATTGATTGATTGATTGATTGATTGAATAGAAGCTGTAGCTAACAGTCATGTACCTAAAACAAACAAACAAAAATGTCAGGTCATTTTTAGGGCTGGCTGGTTATTATCAGAGATTTGTTCCCAACTTTGCTGAGTTAGCTACTCCCTTCACTGAACTCACAATGAAACGGTACCCAAATAGTGTGAAATGGACCCCAGAGTGTGATGAAGCTTTTCAAGCCATAAAGGCTGCATTATGTTCAGCACCTGTTTTAAGAAGCCCAGACTTTGAGAAACCATTTCAGCTACAAACAGATGCATCTGAGGTAGGCCTACATGCAGCCTTAAGTCAAAATATAGTCCGGAAAGAACATCCTATTCTGTATATACAGTAAGTAGGAAGTTGCATGACAGAGAGAAAAGGTACTCCACTATCGAGAAGGTGTGTTTAGCAGCAAAGTGGTCCATGGAGTCTCTCAAATTTTATTTGCTAGGAACTGACTTTGTTCTTGTAACTGATCACAATCCTCTCTGTTGGCTTAACCAGATGAAAGATAAACATTCCAGAATCACAAGGTGGTACCTGGCACTGCAGCCACTTAAATTCACGATGATTCACAAATCTGGTAAAGAGAATAGTAATGCTGATTTTCTTTCGAGGTATGGATCAGGAACTGAGATTTCTGAAAGTTAAAAACAAATGTATGAGTTTAAACTGTACTTTTTCCTGTACTGTTAAAAAAAATGGATACAAATGTGCTTAATTTCTGAAAGTACTGTAGAAAATGTTAGTAGAGAATAGAAAGTTTTGGAACCCTGTTCAATAAAACAGGTTCCCTCTTAAGGATGGGGTATATGTGACAGGGCAGAACAAGACCCTGTCCCATTTGTTATGGAGAAAGTATTTAAATGCAAAGATCTTTCCTTGTTCTGTCTCTTCTTTGTCTGGTTGTGCAACCAAATTTTCCTGTGAGTCCTCGGACTTGATCAACCAGAACAGTCTCACAATTCTTTGCCTCTCTCACTGTCTCTCAGTTTTCTCTTGCTGTCTGTTTTCCCTCCCTTACATATCTGCTAATATAAAAATATATGCAAATCAATGTATGGAATGAGACTGATAATGGGATCACTTTTGTTTAGGGAATATTTAGTGTTACTGTTGAAATGTATATTAACTGTATTTTGACATGATTTGAAAAAGCTAGAGGTTACTTGAGTGCAAATGCTTGAGCCTTTTGCAAGGTCTGTAGGGGCCTCAGGAAGCTCACTGTTCTAGTGCTAGCTCCTGATATTTACGAGAACAGAACATTTTGCAAAAAACAGGATGCTTGCTAAGGATGGGGATTGAAATGTCTTATAAAAGAGCTAAGCTGCTACTGCAAGGGAGATTACAAGAGTAAAGGACACAGACTGAAGGAAGATTTTATTTTTAGTCCTATGTACATAGTTATTCTGAGCAGGTTTATTTTTTTTTATGTTACTGCAACTACAAATACACAGTTTTGTGGAATTTTACAACTGCTCCTGGTTTTCCCTATGCTTCCTGACCTGTGCCTCGATGACAGTGTGGCATGAGGTAAGGTGCTCTGCGGTGCCTCAGCTCTTTGTGCCACCGGGATGACTAGGATTTGTTTTTGTTTTTACAAACTGAGCTAAGTAATTTTGTGACTTACTGTCCAGCAGGAACAAGAAATGGCCCCATGCCATCTTGGAGGACTGTGAGTTGGGGGATCACGTGACCATGATCCTCCAGTAGTAGCCAAGCAAGAAGCAGGTAGTTCTGTATAAAAAGATTCCCCTCCCAGCATGTCCCAGCATGCTCGTGTCACAGTGCATGAGTGGAACAATGCAGGAATGGGGCATCTACCCTTGAGATGTCTGCAGGACTGCTCCAAGCCAAACAAGAGACACTCTGTCTAGGGTAGGGTACAAAAATGTGTTTCAGAAAAGCAAAAAGGGGAGGTAGGAGTACAACGGGAGTAGAAAGGAGGCAGAAGATTACAGAGAAGTTTGAATAGACAATAGGTAAAGGAAGGAAACATCATGGGAGTAGTGCAGTGCAATGGCGTAGGCCTCCAGTCTTTTGGGACACCTTCTGGAGACTGAGGTGTTGCTCTTATGTACTCACCTCTCTGTGTTCTGGGCAGGGGATCCTAGACCTTGGACTGAACTGGCAAGGGTACAGAGCACTTTCTGTACTACACAGGGGCCACCTGCTTTGCTATAGCTCCCATGAAGGCTGCCCTGGCAGACAGTGTGAGTGGACCTTAGTGAGCTATAGGAGAGTGGGGTTGGTGGGAAGGGTGCATACTCTTAAGCCTATACCACTGCAGAAATCTTTCTCTGTACTGGTGGGATGGGGCAGCCCAGAGGAGGCACCTGTCACAGTGGAAAGGGAGGAAGAAGGGGTTCTTAGAAGGGGATTCACCAGCCAGCCTACCATCGCAGCAGTACCACTTGCAATGCCAATGATCTGAGCTCAGGAACGAGCATAGGTTGTCAGAGGCAGGCAAGAGGCAGGTTGGCTCAGCGTCCTTTTAAGACTCACCTGCTCCAGAGAGGGAGAGAGTATGGTCTCCACTGCAACACTGCCACCTGGGTGACACAGATGGCAGTGCAGCTAGAGCCATGGACTGAGGGAGGAAGGGAGGGAGGGAGTCATTGGTGGCATGACATGATGCATTAGCAAGGACTTCCTGACATCAGGGTGTGGGACAGAAAATGCAGAAAACACCCATACTGCAGCAGGATGCTTTCCACCACCTGCCACGTGCTCCACATCGACGACTGGGTTTTTCCTCACTGACCAACACTTGAACTCTCTCCAGGGGGTAGTAAGGGCCCTGGCAGCCCTTCCCATAAAGGGTCATTCATAGAGGAAGGTAATTCCCAGAGATGGCAGGTGACATTGCTGGGCAGGATGGCAGGACAGATAGTGTCCAGTCATGCAGAAGGAGTAAAAAGTGGAGTAAATTCAAACAAACAAACAAACAAAAAATTGGGGAGGGGAGGCTCCAAGGAGGGAGAAAGAGGCTGTCTGTCAAGGAGGAAGCAGCTACTGGTGGGGGACCTTATTGTTAGTGGATACACTTGGGGGAAGGAAGGGATAGGGAGGTGAAGCACCTGAGAAGTGCTTTGGCTTCAGGGGATGGAGAGTATATCCAGAGGATCACTAGAGCAGCAGGAGATGAGAGGGAACTAGACAACATTGTCCACCTGGGGACAAATGACCTGCCAAGAGACAAGATAGGAGTTGTGCAGGGTAACTTCAGGGAGCTGGGGAGGGACCTCAAGCAGGTAGTATGCATAGTGGATGTTGCTGACAGGCAAGGGTACTCTGCACCAGGGCATTGAACAACTGGTTGAAGGCATGGTTCATAGAGGAGGGCTTCAGTTACACTGGAGACTAGGGATCAGCCTGGGAGGATACGGTCCTCTATAAGGGAGACAGCCTACATTCTTCCAGGAAGGGAATTCAGTCCTTGGTGAGAAGTTTAAATGATACTTGGATAAGCATTTAAACTAACCAAGGGGGAAGAAATAAACTCAAGGGAGGCAAAAATAGTCCCTCTGAATGATGGAGCATCAGGGAGGGAGGGTCTGAGGGGAGTAAGCTTCCTTGGGGTAGGGGTGCTCATAGACAGGGATGGGGACAAGACAGACAAAAACAGGGTTTTAATAAGGTAAGTGTTGATAAAATATCAAAGGAGACAGGGAATGGTGACGGTAAAAAGTGAGGGAACTTCAGGGACAGCTCAGGCAGGAAGGGGGAGCAGGCAGTGAGGGAGTAAGGTATGGAGAGCCATGTGCACCAATGCACAGTCTTGGAAACAAAATTCCAGATCTGGAAGCCATCATGACTGATGCTAACCTGGATTCAGTGGCCATAATGGAGTCATGGTATACCATGACTGGGACATGACCATACCTGGTTAGTCTTTGTTCAGGATAGACAAGGAAAGGAGGAAGGAAAGACGGTTTGTACTATATGTGAGTGGGGGAGGGAGGCAAAGCTACAGAGGTACAGGGGCACCTGAAGGAAAAGGAATGATGGGATGTGCTATGGGTCATCTAGAGACAGGTTCTGGGGCCTCTTTCCATACCGGTGCAGTGTACAGACCTCCAACGCAGGGAGAGGAGTTGGATAAGGCACTTGAGGATGCTATCATCAGAATGGCAAGTAAGGGGGAGGTGCTGCTAGCTAGTGATGTCGGTCTGCCAAGTGTGGAGGGGAACCTTCCAGCTATGGGTTTGGCAAGGAGCAGGGCTATCCTCAATTCCCTACAAGGGGGGTTTTCTCAGGCAGCTAGTCAATGAACTGATGAGGGACAGGGCAGTGCTGGACCATGTGCTTACAAACAGGGACACCACTGCAGACACAGTAGGCAGTCTCCTAGGTACCAATGAACACTATACAATGTGGTATAACATAAAGACAGGAGCAGAGGCAAACCACATCAGTACAAGAGTCCTGTACTTTAAGAAAGTGAAACTTAAAGAAATGGGTGACTGTCTCAGAAACTGTCTTGTAGGGGGATTGCCAGTGAGGGGCAGAGATACAGAGAAAAAAAATTGATAACATGACTATAGCAACTAACCTCTGTATGAAAGAAGTGAGTAAATGCAGAAAGAAAAAGACCGCTATGGTTCTCTAAGGAAGTAGCCAAGATGGTGAAGGAAAAGGGTGGGATTCAGGAGTTACACGGAAAAACAGAGAGAGGAGGACAGGGCTGTATGCCAAGTTGAACAGAGGGAAGCAGAAAAGGCAGTGAGGGGAACAAAGGTGCAGACTGAAGAAAGGCTATCCAAAGGAGATAAGACTTTTTTCAAATACATAAGTGAGAAAAGGAGAGCAAGGGAAGGAATAGTGAGGATAAAATGAGCAGGAGGGGAGACTGCACAGAGGAGGACCAAGAAAAAGGCACCATCTTGAAGAGGTACTTCTGCTCTTTCTTCTCAGAGTGGGGGGGGGGACTACCAGGGAATAGCAAGAACAGTCCATTTTCAGAGGAAAGAGTACTGAAGGAACTTGCAGCTCTGAAGGTGGACAAGGCTATGGGACCAGATGAGATACATGCAAAGGTCCTAAAAGAACTCAGGGGAATGCTAGCAGCTCCACTGGCAACCTTATTCAACAGTTCTCTGCAAACAGACATGGCTCTGTAGGACTGGATAAGACTTGACATGCTCCCCCTACATGAGAAGGCTAGCAGCTACAGTATAGGCTGGTCGGTCTTACTTCAGTGGTAGGTAAATTAATGGAAGTCCTTCAGAAGGAAAGACTGGTAGAGTATCTTGAATCCAGTGGGTTGCAAGATCATAGTCAGCATGGATTCATGGTGGTGGTGGCGGGGTCATGCAAAATAAATTTGCTTTGACAGGGTAACCAGGGAAATAGATCAGGGAAGAGCAATGGACATGGCTTATCTGGACTTTAGCAAGGCCTTTGACAATGTGCTGCACAGGAGGCTGATAAAAGAAATTGAGCAGCCTAGGGGTGTGATTCAAAGTGGTGAAATGGGTTAGAAACTGACTAATGTATAGGAGACAGAGGGTGGTGATTAGCAGCACTCTCTAATGATGTGAGAGTGACCAGCAGAGTGCTACTGGACTCAGTACCATTACTGGTCCACTTCAATGTTTTCATAAGTGACATTGCAGAAGAACTGAAAGGGAAGCTATGGCTTTTCTTTCTTCAGATAATACCAAAATCTGCATTAGGTTGGGCACCCAGGAAGGGGGTGGAGAGAAAGTGCAGGTATCTTGGAAAACTGAAGGAGTGGTCAAGAGCATGTCAGTCGGGGTTCAATGCCAAAAAGTGCAAAAGTATGGATCTAGGGCATAGGGACTCAGGAGATGAGCATAGGATGGGGAGGAGGTACTGACAGTCATTAAACATTAAAGTAACCTTGGAGTTATCATATTTGATTACCTCAAAGTGGCAGGGCAGTGTGGCAAAGCAGTGGGTAGGACTAGTGGAATGCTAGTGTGCATAGGAAGGGCTATCTCCAGCAGGGGGAGGGAGGTGGTATTGCCACTGGATCGCTCACTGGTGAGACTGCATGTGGAGTACTGTGTCCAGTTTTGGAGGCCACACCTCAGAAAGGGCAGACAGGGTGGAGGCAGTCCAGATGAGGGCAATTAAAATGGCACAGGGGTTGCATGAGAAGCCCTATGAGGAGAGACTGAGAGATCTCAGCATGTACACTCTGTATAACGGAAGAGAGAGAGGTGACATGACTGAGACCTTCAACTAACTCATAGGGGAACAGAGTGCAGGAGGGTAGCATCTCTCAAATGAGAAAGAACACCAGAATCAGGGGCATTCGATGAAGGGGGTGGTTTAAGAGAAATATGAAAGGGGTTAAGAGAAATATGAAAGGATGGTAGACACCTGAAACAGACTGCCAGTGTAACTGGTGGAGGGAAAAAACAGTGGGGGACTTCAAGCATGTGTGGGACAGACATGGGGTGTATTAGAAAATAGACGGGGGGGGGGCACAGGAGACCATTTAGGGTCTGCAGAGACAGATTAGACAGGGTACAGACTTGGTGGGCCAAGCGATCCTTTTCTGCCAGCAAATTGTATGTTTCTGTATAAACGTTTTAAATCAAAGACTTCAACTGGTCCTGACCTATGTTCAGGGTCAGGACTAAAGCTATTTGTACAATGCCAATATGGGGAAAGAAGATAACATAAAAAATTAATACAAATTTTTTTTAAGTATTAATTAAATTCATCTGCTTCTGGTGTGGCAAGAGAGGCTTATTTACTCATGCTGTCAGGCTGCAAGAGAGATTGACTGACAGTAATGTCTTCTATTATTCACAGAGCAAAACATACAACACTTGTTACATTTTATTCTTGATATTCTGTGTCTTGTTTTTCAGTACTTGGCATTATAATTTTAAATAAATCACAACTCGAGTATTTAAATAAGAGTCACAGGTCAGCTAGTGCTGAGAAAGCTACTGGATTGCTTGTGCTTAAAAGGAATATGAAATTAAATTAAAAAACCCGATAATGCCCCCCGCCCATGTGATGACTTAGCTTTAGTGGTCTGAACAAGATTTCAATTATATGTACTAATATTATCTGAATAAATTTTTATAAGAAAAAATTTTAGCCACAGTGACAAATACAGAATCCCATCTGAGGCTCTCTTTGCAGATTCAAGCGACGGTCATATGGTTTCTGGGAATCCTTAGGGTTAAAGGTTCAGGTCACAGTTGAAGCCGTAGTTTCTTAAAATGCTAACTGGTGAGTTTTTCCTTTCTACTCTTGCTAAGAAAGTTTGCCAAGCAATCTTGTTAGCTATGTTTCTGTTTTGTTTAACTCTGTATCACTGTATTAAACATTTTGCATATGTGTCTTCTAACGTGTTGTTAAGAACAGCTGCAACCTACTTAGCAGATGTTATGAGAACACAAGGTTAATAAGCGAGGCTCTGTCTAAAACAATGTTTAAACAATGGCCAATATGTGAAGTCTTTTGACATGAGTACTATTTAATGGTCTAATGGTAAGGCCATAGGTGTAGATTGGGGGGGGGGGGAGGGGCAAACTGCCCCCCTAAAAAATGAGACCAGGACTTTTTTAGGAGCCCAGCCACCATTCTCTGGTTATCTTTTTTTTTTTTTTTTTAATATTGAATGGGCTCAGGGCTATGCCTGGACTGCCTGCACCTCTCCAGTGGAGGGAGGGGGGTTGGCGGTGCAGCGCCGTGTCTCTTAAACAAAAACTATCCCCTTTTCTGATTGGCTGCAAGCCTGCAACCATAGTAGCCTGTATGTGATAGCCAATCAGAGAGTGCTGCAAGCTGGCGCCATCGCGTGAGCAGTACTCCATTAGTGGCGCCATTTAGTTGTCTGTGTGCCTTCCATGAAGGAGCAGCAGCAGCATCCATATAGCATAGGGTTGAGGAGCAATAGCTATTCAAGGATGTTGAGCAACAGTTGTTGGTTGTCTGTCAGGTGTCACCAATGTCTCAGTCAGTCTAGTGATCCCACCCTCCTCCTGTCCTGAACAGCCCAGTTTAAATATACCTCACCCGAGTCCTCTGACTACCTACTCTCTGTTTCTCAGTGCAGCCATCTGTGCTCTGGGCTCTCTCTCACTGCCACCTGAGCCTCCCATCCCCGAGAGCCTAGGAGGCCTGTGGCTGCAAGGCCTCTACCACTGGACAGACCAGGCAGAGGAGCAAGTAGTACAATTACAGTGAGTCTGAGGCACGGTCAGGCTTGCCTGCACACCCAGCTCCTGTGTCCAGCAGGCTAGAAAAAGATTTACCGTGTTGTCGTCGAGTCCCACACAACGCCTGTTGCCCACCAGTTCCACGGTCCACCGAGAGGGATTATTCAGGTCAGTGAACAACCAGACCCAGAACAATGAAGAAGCCAGCGGTCATGCAGGCTGTAGCAGACCCATAATGCGACACGTTCATCTGGTGTCAGAAAAAATGAGTTACTGCCTCACGGGAGATTAATCGGGAGAGGAATGGGACTGTTGGGAGAGACTCGGCTACCTGACCTGCCTTCTTGGCCTTGCTGTGCCCTGTTGCATGCTGCCCTGTCTGTGCCCTTACTGATTTGGTGAGTAACTGTGCTGCAAGCTGCTTGTTGGAAATTAATACCATTCACATCCCAGAAATGTGTTTTTTTGGGGGGTTTGTCTTGGCCATGGCTATGTGTCTGGGGTTGGGTGGAAGGTTTGCTGTCAGCTTGTGTTTCTTTGGGTGGGAGGGATTTGCTGGCTGTTGAGGCTGTCTATGTTGGTGGGGTGGGGTGGGTGGGGGGCCTATTTGTTTGGTATGGTGTGGACACTGGTCATGTTGGTGGGGTGGGGACACTCAGTTACTGTGCAACTGGTGTGGTAAGGTTTATTGGGGAAACTCACTGGACGGTCTGTGTTTGGTGGGGCTGGGGGGATGGTCTGTTTTGTGGGGTTGGGGTCGGGGGAAACAGTCTGTGTGTTTTGGGGCTGACTCACTGAGAGGATGGTCAGTGTTTGGTGCTGGGGAAGGGCCTGCGTTTGGTGGGGCTGGGGGGGACGATCAGTGTTTGGGCTGGGGTGGTTAGTGTTTGGGACTGGGAGGGCAGTCAGTGTTTGGTGGGGCTAGGGGG
This sequence comes from Neoceratodus forsteri, assembly GCA_016271365.2. NCBI lineage: Eukaryota > Metazoa > Chordata > Ceratodontiformes > Ceratodontidae > Neoceratodus > Neoceratodus forsteri. Next base: position 988,405,643 of record CM028131.1, on the reverse strand, counting down.
ACAGTCTGTTTTCTATTCTGGGGTCTGGTGGGGTGGAGACACAAGCCATGGTGATGTGGGGACACTGGCTGTGATGGTGGGATGGTGACACTAGCCATTGTTTGGTGGGCTTGGCTGGCCATTTGTCTGGGGGGACTGTCCATAATGGTGGAAAAAGGGAACTGTCCATGTTTGCCTGCTGGGTGTCTTGTGGGGAGGGGGGCACTATTTGCTGGTCGGGTGTCTGGGCGGGATCTTTCCATGTTGGCTTATAGAGGGGTGAATGTCGGTGATTGCTGATCAGGTGTCTAGGACGGACTACCAATGTTGTTGGGAAGGGAACTCTCCATGTTTGCTAGCCAGGCGTTTGGGGATTGTTCATGTTGGTGGGGCGGGGAAATTCTGTGTTTGCTAGCTGTGTGTTGGGGGTGGGGACTGTCCTTGGTGGGATATGGGGGACCGTCCATGTTTGCTGGCTGCCTGGGTGCCTGGTGGGACTGTCCTGTTCGGTTGGGAGAGGGGCATTCTATGCTCACTGGCCCGGTGTCTGGTGGGAAGGGGGGGACTGTTTGGGTGTCTGGGGGGGGCTGTCCTTGTTTGCTGACTGGGTTTCTGGTGGACTTTCCATGTTGGTTAGGAGGGGGGACATTCTGTGCTTGCTGACTGGATGTTAGCATATAAACATAAGTAAATGTTAAAATGTAATTTCCACCTCATCCTTTATCTGTCAAGGGATGCATCTCACTGACCTGTGCCCACAGCTAGCATATGAACATTAGCAAATGTTGAAACATTATTTCCCTTCATCCTTTACCTGGCTGTAAAAGTAATCTTTCACTTTTTTGACTTCTCCGATCGTCCACTGTGGAGGGGTGAAACAGACAGATTCCTTGGCCTTGCTGTCTCTGTCTTCATTGCCTGTCAAACACAACCAAAGGGGTAGCTTTTTGTGTTCTCCCCCATACAGTGTTATAAGACTAGCAAAACAAATCTTGCACTAAAACATGCACCCTAAAGAAATGATTATACTACTACCTGGCTATTGTTATAGCGACTACTGACTGGCTATGATTTTTTTGGGGGGGGTTAGAACACTGGTCATGTGTGTGGGTGTGGTTGCGGACACTGCTGGTTGTGTGTGTCTGTGTGTGTGGTTGGGGACACTGCTGATCATGTGTGTGTGGGGTTGGGGACACTGCTGGTTGTGTGTGTGGGGGATTGGGGACACTGCTGGTCATGTTTGTATGTGTGTGTGTGTGTGGTGTTGCGGACACTGGTCATTTGTGTGGGTGGGGTTGGGGATACGGGCATTGTGTGGGTGTGGTGGGGGCACTGTTGTGTGGGTGGGTGGAGGCACTGGTATTGTGTTGGTGGGGCGGGGTTGTAATTGTATACCAGGCAAACTGTGCTGACCGGTAGCTCAACATCTCTCTTTCCAGACAAAGAAAGAAACATAAACAAAATGCAGTATAAAAATGTGGTTTTATTTATTTTTATATGCCTGTGATGGGGAGGCACAGACCTGGATGCCTGGAGCGGATACCAGATAAGTGGAGCTGGAAATGGTATTGGTTGGGTGGGGTGAGAAGAGTGGCTGTGCTGGTGCGGTGGGGAGAGTGGCTGTGCTGATGGGGTGGACACAGAGTGTGGAGAGTGGCTGTGCAAGTCCATCAGGGTGCAAAGAGTAGCTGAGCTGGCCAGTCTGGGTGGAGATAGTGGCCTTGCAGGTCTGGGGTGGGGAGAGTAGGCTGTAGCTTTTTGCATGGGCATTTAATTCACTGTTGCTTGCTGTGCCTTCTGCTACCCTGCCATCTTCGTGTTGCTGTGCTGATCAGGGCAGACCGGTACACATGCTGAAAAAAATGGTTCTGGCCACTGGTGATGGAAGAGGAAGGGGTGGACGGGAATATTGGCACAGAAATATTTTTTCAACATGTATACTGAGTCTGCTGGGTCCACATCATGCTTACCTCCCTCTTACAAGGGCTTCGAGCACTAGAGATATGTTTCTGTGTCAAAGTTAGGAACTGTTGGAAAGTATGAAATCCTACAGTACAAAAATTGTGCATGTTTATGTAGTTTCACCTTACTGTATGGCTCGACAAGATGTTCTGTGGTCTCTCCTCCTCATTTAGCACCCTGACCTGTGACCTAGCCACCCCACCCCCCCCGGGCAAGGGGAAGGTCCATTGTTTTGTGGTCTTTTGGTGGTTTGTTGGGCATTGTAAAATGCATTGTTTCATTTACTGTGTTGTACTGCCTGGACCTGCTTTACCCTGTCTCTATCCTAAATGTAAACATGGTATAAAAAAAGTTCATTTTTTGGTGGTGTGTGTGTCTGTCTGTGTCTGTGTGTAGAAGAACAGAGACACACACTCGGACAAAAAAAACTGTATTAAACCACATCAAACTGAAGCAACCATGTTTCATTTGTACCCTTCAAAACTGTCAGATGAGACGATTTTGAAGTAGTCTGGGGGGGGGGGAGCATCCACGGCAAGCTGGGCTACCACAACCAGCCCACCACATACTGTCATAGGTGATGCTAATAAAAACCACCAACCAAGTATTTACCTTTCAGGGTGGGTCCTGCGAGGTTGTGCACAGGTATCTGGAGTCGTTGTTCCAGTAAACTTCCTGTGGCGTCTGTTCTCTTAGGTTATGTGATGCGACCACTTTTGTGCCAGGGCAGTCCATGTTTGCTTGGATGGGGTTGTATAACCCTGGAAATGGACAGAGATGCATATTCCTTAGGAGTCCATGGGGAGGAGAGTGGTAGGGGTTGTGGTGTGACCACACCATGCCCATGATCATCTTGAACAATTAGGGGATTTACATTGTTCTGTTGCACTGTCCCAGGTACATCAGCATGCTTGTTAAGAGCACCACCTGAGGGATATCAGCAAGTCCTATGCTTATGAATGCAATGCTTGCTTGAGGAGAGCATTATCCTCTTCGCTTACCTTACCTAACCAGATTCAGGCATGTGACATTGAATAATATGGGATGGGATGGAGACTAATGAATTAACTTGGTTATAACAAAGAAAAGTGTTAACACTGGGTGCAAGTAAAGCAATAATACCCGACAGGCGTGTGTCATCACTGGGATAACATCACGCCTCAGGTGGTTGGAGCACGAGTGCATCACCACATAAGGCATGGCGTTATCCTACCATGACACACATGCTGGAGGGCATTATTGCTATTATACAATGGTGTGTTGTTATACAGTATTAACAAAAATAATTTTAAAGATGTTTTATTTGGTGTGGAAAAATATTTTTAAGAGACGATACAAAAAAACACACTAATGCTAACAATCATCAAGAGGTTAACGGAGAGCTGAGACTAGACCTGTGATGAATCGGATGTACTGGGATAACATCATGGGTCTAGCCCAAGACTGACCAATCAGAGGCCAGCATTCATTCTTGTCATTGTATAATCGCATTTTTTTATGTAATCTTTGTAAATAAGGGCTCATGCTGTGAGGATGCACATGCTGGGATGTTTCCCATACCATCCCTGTTTATAGGTATACTGAGGTGGCACAGCCATTTGCTGCACTTCCTTGAAACATGCTTTTTGCACTCCTCAAGGGTGGGAGGGCTAGCTCAAGTAGACATTTCAAGAAGTTTAGGATCCAGTATAAGGGCTGGACTTGGAAGGGTTATGTAAGCAGCAAAGGGGGTGAGAGACTAGTGAGCTATCCACCTGGAGGTTCGGGTGGGGGCAAAATTAGGTCAAGACTGATTTGAATTGAAGCTGAGGTGAGGTCCTGTCCTCTTGAGAAGGAAGTTAAATTCCTTACATATTTTCAGCTTTACAAGTAAGTCCCCACTCCCAAGGTAGAAGAACGAAAAACTGAATACAAAACAGATCTCGGTCAGTTTTTCGACTCTGGTCTCAGGAGGAGTTGGGCCGAGAGCAGGCTGCAGTAAAACTGGTGGGGTGGGGAAAAGTGCTCTGACTTGGCCTGGGCTGGTCCCTCCCAGGAGTTATTCAGCTGTAGTCTTATATGTTTTTGGGGCATTATTTGATGCTGGTTGATTTGTTTGCATTACGCAAGCCACCCGCCCTCTTCACTGTCGTGATACGTGAAAATCAGGACTTTTTTGTTACTTTGCCCCTCCTGTAAAAATAACAAACTACGCCCCTGGGAAAGGCACTGTAGAAGTGATTCATTTTAAATTATGACAGTTTTTTCCTGTAATGTATAATTACTGTACAGTATTACACTCATCATAAGAAACACATATCTGGAGGCATGCCTGTGCATTGTGAGAACATCTGGCAATTTTGTAAATCTGGAATCCTCTAATTTTTTAACTCATTAGAGGCATTTAAGAAAATCTGGGATAGAAAGAAAAACTCAAGAGGGCTGTACAGCATATAAACAGGATGAACCCAGCAGAATAAGGCCATTTGGTCTATTGAGTCTGCTTGTATTGCTGGATCCTCAGTGTCCGCTACTGACTCTAACCCCTCTCTGCAATCTTCCTTTCCTCTCTGTCCACTTCTGTTTTGACCCTTATTTTCCCCTTAACTCTGTCCCAGCCTCTCTTGAAGCTGTCTACTGTTTCAACTAAACCGCCCCCCAGGAAGCACATTCCAACCTGCCACCACTCTCTCCCTGAAGAAATGTCCCCTAGCCTCTCTTCTAAACCTCCCCCCAAGTTAAGAATGTGTCTTCTCATGTTTCAGCTCCCACTGAGCTTGAAGAGACCCTCCTTGTTTACCCTATTTATTCCTTTCAAATACTTGAAGGTCTGAATCGTGTTCCCCCTCTCTCTCCTTGCCTCCATAGCGTACGTGTTCAACGTCTCCAACTTCTCCTCATACGTCCTACCCTGCTGGTGCATGATCACCCTAGTTGCCCTCCTTTGAACCATTTTCATCAGGTTTATGTCCTTTTTAAGGTATGGGAACCAGTACTGTACACTGTACTGCAGATGTTGCCTCACCAATGACCTGTATGAGGGCAGTGTTACCTCCTCCTGCCTACTGCTGATCCTCCTGGCAATGCAGCCCAACATTTTTATTTACCTTTGCTGCTGCTTTCCAACATTGCATGAAGTGTTTCAGGTCACTAGTGATCATGACCCCCAGGTCCTTCTCCTCGGATGCAGTTAACAGGACCCCATCCAGGCTATACTCAGTTCCCAGGTTCTTGGATCCAGTGTGCATAACCTTGCATTTCCTTGCATGGAAGCTAAGTTGCTAAATCCGGACCACCTCCCTAGCTTTTCCAGATCTTCCCTTAGGTCTTATACCCATTCTGCTGTGTTCACCCTCCCACAGAACTTGGTGTCATCTACAAATAGATAAATTCAGCTGTTACTATCAACACCAGTATCATTGATGAAGACATTCAAATACACCAGTCTTCTGAGCAGTGAGCCCTATGGGACCCCACTGGTGATCTCCCTAGTACAGGAGAGCTCAACTACCACCACTAGTCTCTGAGTCCTGCCCCTCAGCCAGTTTTCCATCCACATGATCAACTTCTTACCAACTCCTAGATCCACCAACTTCCTGATGGACCTCTTCTGGGCTACAGAGTCAAAGGCCTTGCTAAAGTCCAGGTAAAGGATGTACACCACTCGGCCCCTGTCCACTGTTTTAGTGATCCTGTCAAAGAAATCAGATTTGTTTGACACCACCTTCCTCCCATAAGCCCATGTTGCTGCTCATCCTAGAGGCCATTCTCATCCAGATACTCCACTAACCTTTCCTAAGGATGGTCTCCATTGAGCTTGCACACAACTGAGGTCAGACTGACAGGTCTGTAGTTCCCTGGGTCATCGTAGAGACTGGTCCTATGGAGGGGCACTACATGTGCCATTATCCAGTCCTGCGGTACCACACCCTACTTCAGTGAATTATTTAACTGATCAGCCAAGGAATGTGCAAGCTCCTTCACCAGCTCCCTCAGCACCCTTGGGTATATACTGTCCGGGCCTGGGGATTTATCTACCCTTAATGCTAGCAACCCTTTCCTCATGCTATCCATGCCCTCCCCTTCCATTTTCTATCCTTTTCCCTAGTGGCAGCAGTCCATCTCTCTCCATGTTGAAGACTAAACAGAAGTACTCATTTAGTACTTTGCCCCCATTCTCCTCTATCCACCCGTCTCCTTTCCCTGAACCTAACCATCCCATTTTTTTGTCCCTTTTCTCGCCAATAGAGAGAAAAAAGGCCTATTTTTCCTTTTTTTAATTCTGTCTGCTAGCTGCAGTTCCTTCTGAGCTTTAGACCACTGGGCTACCTTACCTGCTACACTAGCCATCTTAAGGTAGTCCTCCCTGTTTCCTCCCTCTAGGTCCTCCTGAACTTCTTGTAGGCTGACCTCTTATCTAATACTGCCTGGGTGACCTTAGTGCTAAACAATCTGAGCAGTTTGTCCCTTGAGTTTTTCCCTTTAAGCCTAACATGCTCGCTTGTGGCTACCATTATTCCCGCCTTGATGATGGACCCCATTTGGTCCACCCCATATCCAATCGGATGCTTGCCAGGTGATTCCTTAGCAGCTTGTCCATCTTTTTGAAGTCCACCTTTCTAAAATCCAGGCTTTTTGTCTTAGTGGGGTATTTTTCCCTGCCTGTGTCTAACCAGAAACACAATGTGCGATGGTCTCTCCCACCCAAGGGCACCTCCACCTTTACATCCTGGACATGGTCCCTGTTAATTGGCACCAAACCAAGGATTGCCCCTTCCCTGGTGGGTTCTGTGATGCCCTGTATTAGGAATCCACTTTGCAGAGCACACCTCACCAGAAAGCTCCTCCCGTCATCATTCCAGGTACTCCTTACTGTTCCCAGAACTGTAACTGCTGCAGGCAAAAGATCCTTTGCTATAGTGGCACCAAGGTTGTAAGATGACCTCCCAGCTGATGGCCTGGCATGCTGCAACCTTAACTCCTTCAAATCCTTCTTCAAGGGACTACTTTTGGTAAGCAGCCAGTGCATCTGCCTTCGCTAAGTGCCCCACCCCGAGACTTATCTTTTTGGTTTTAGGCCTTTCCTATTGTTCTGCAAGATTTACTATTTTATGTTGATACTACGTTGTTGTATTCCTGTAACACACTACTGTCAGATTCAATGCAATGTCCAAGACTGCGAATCATCCCTATCCTTGGTAAGGCTCTACATCACCTGATAAATCTATCTGTACCTTATTGAATGTGTTTGTTATCTCTATCACAATAATTATGACTGTTACATGTATTTATTTATGACTGTCTTTTTGTAATTCATTCCAGGTCACTCTTAAAAAAGGGGCTTTTAGTCTCAGTGACCCTACAAAGTTAATACAATCCAAATAAATGAATAAATCTAGGACCACTTGATTTCTGGTGCAGGCCATGGCCAGTACCCTCCAATCCACCTTAGGCAGATTGAAGTCTCCAACTATTAGCACCTCTCCCATCCCTGCAGCAGTCTTTATTTCTGAGTTCAATTCCTTGTCTCTTTCCTCCTCCTGGTTTGATGGTCTGTAAGCCACCCCCAAACTCACCTTCCTCCTTCTGTTTGACAGTAATTAAATCCACATTGTTTCCACCCTTCCCTCTTCTGACTGCACCCTTGCACAAGTTGTACTCTCTTTGATGTAAATCACCACACCTCCTTCTTTTCCTATCTCCCTGTCCCTCCTGTATAATTTAAATCCAGGGATCGAGAGGTCCCAGTTATGGTTAGGTGTGGCCCATGTCACCATGACCACTGCAATGTCCACTCCCCTCTCTGCCAACAATGACTGCAGATCATCTATCTTGTTTCCAAGACTTTGTGCATTCAGGGACACCAGCTTCCACCTAGAGTCAAAGCCTCCTTCCCTTCCTGCCTGTCTGTCTGTCTTTATCATTACTCCCCTTTACCTGTACCCCCCTCCCCACTAACTTCCTCATTCCACCTCCACCTCTACCCTCCAGTCCCCTGTTGTGGTATGGGGTGAAGTCTGCTGACCTCCTTCTCCCACAGACTTGGGACCTGTAGGCCCCCTTGACCCCCAGTAGTTTAAATTAAGTTTTTGGTTTATGTACACCCCAGCCTGTCCCAGAAGACTCTCAAGTCCCTCTACTGAGCAGCAGTCTGCCTGGTGCAAAAAGTGTTTTATCTGACCAGGTCTTCCCCCAGTCCCCAATATAGTCGTACCCTTCCTGCTTGCACCACTCTCTCAGCCAGTCATTTAATAACTCTAGCATTTTCTTCCTGTCAGTGCTCACGCTTAGTACTGGCACCACCTCAGAGAATGCAGGTAATCTGGCTACCTCTTTGCAGGTCTTTCCTAGTACCCTGAATCTTTCCTGTCCTATCCCCACCTCCTCCCTGGTAGGTCCTTGGTACCAGGTGAATACCTATGTGTGGTTCCCCCAACTCCCCTTAACAATTCCCCAGTCTTTGAGCACACCTTCCTCCCTGTATTTGGGTCCTCCTTCTATTCCCAGTGGCTACCCTTGACTATGGAGTCCCTCAGGATTACCAGCATTCTGCCCTACTCCATATTTCTGACTCCCTCTTTTCTTTCTCGGACTACCTCATGAGCTTCTCCCTCACCAGTCTGCTCCCCCTCAATCATGGCCACTGCCCCACTCTTATTCTTCCCAAACCCTGCCTGACTGGCTCCCCTGCAGCCCCTACTACTCACCTGTCAGACCGCCTTCCCACCCACCTCTTCCTGACCTTTCCTTTTTTGGCCACACACACACACACACACACACACACACACACACACACACACACTTTCCTTCCCCCCTCCCTCCCATGTTAATGACAGAGAGAAAGTGTAATATTGCAACTCATTATGAGTATTTGAGAATTTAGAACAGCATAATACTGTATGTGACAAATGGGGTAACGTTGCAAGTGGTGCCACACTTACTCATTTTTCAGCTAGAACATGAAACAAACTATCCCTTTTTAACTAAAGCAAGGAGCTTTATGGCACCAAAAAAGACTGCTCACAGATCCAATATTACAGTCCATCATCCTGTGTCTAAAGTGGAGACTCACACTACAGAATTATACTTATTGAATTGGACCATTTACAATGATTAAGCTTGTTATGCAAAAACTTGGCACAACAGTGGCCAACTAATTGCATATGAAGAAACATGAATACCCTTAACTTCAGAGATTGAGTTTTATCTTTTCTCATTCAGTTTTGAATTAATTCCCAAACATTGAGCTCTCCCTGAAGGATAACTGTTTCTCCATAAAGAGACTGGGCATCCAGTACTTTTCTTCTAAACAGTATTGAATAAGCCACCGATGGAAGTGCTTAACACATGTCATATTGAATGGGGATTCCAGATGCATGGGCTGTACCAAGGTAAGGCAGGAAACACTACTAAACTGTGATACAAAGATTTCACATTGAGAAATGCATTCAATGTCCAGACCAACTTATCAAGTTAATCAAATTGGACCAAACAGGTTTTATACTGACTAGACATCTACATGGCAATGTTTGGTGATTCTTAAACATTATCATGCACATGGAATCCCACACTGCTACAACCCTGGCTGTAGTTATAGATGCCAAGAAATAATTTGGTTGACTTAATTTGAACTTCTTGGATGCTCACCAAATTTGACTTTGGGAACAAATTTAGAAAATAGATTACAGCTTTCTGCATCAGAGCTATGGCCACAACTAGAGTAACTAGCACACAAACTAATACCTTTGAAACTAGGATAGGCACCAGTCAAGTGTTCCCCCTCTCACCATTGCTGTTTGCACTCAGTACTGAACCACTTGCTGAAACATTCGGGATGAACAGGAAGATAAAGGGGACTGTAATAGTGGGGGAATAATCCAATCTCACTACATGTAGATAGCACGTTGCTGTACTTAGGGGAGTCTATAGTATGAATACCAGAAACTCTGTGTATTTGGCAGGGGTACAGAATGGCATCTGGTTTAAAAATTTAGGCCATTACAATGGTATGGATGCTGGCTTTCCTGCCATAAGACCTTCAAAGATAAGCGTAGTTCACTTATACAAACAAAAATACTTCATTTATGGTATAGGACCCCTACGGTACTACAACATATGGGTCTAATGAATAACAATAATTGCTGGCACTGTAACTCCCCCAATGGGGACCTACTTCACATTTTATGGCAGTTCCCTCTTATAAAGAACCTCTGGTGCACTACTTACAACTTCACAGAAAAATTAATCGGTCAGCCCTGTACTTTAGACCCTAAACACACCATATTGGGCATGTTCAACCTAACAATAATACAATTTCCAGGGCTCAGAATAGATGGCTGAATCTACTGTTTCTTCAAGTTAAATGCCTTATACTTATACATTGGAAATCTGTTATAATCCCCAAATGTTCTGACATTCTTAAGAACCTATCTCAATATGCCTCCCTGGACTGTATATCTCACATCTCTTCTGGCCAACTCAAGGCATCTAATGGATGTTGGCAGGACTATTTTAACTACTTAGAATCTCCACATACTTCTAACACTTAATATATGGACTGTTATGAAGATTATCATTATCCAGTACTACCTGATAATCCTTATTGCGATTGTCTCTCTTACCAGTTGTTTTTCCTTCTCTTTCTATTTGATGTTTTTTCTTCATTTTTGTTTTACTGACATTAATTACATGCCTTGTTACATCAACAACCTTTCCAAATATATATGACATATAGTTATGTAGAACAAGATTTAATAATATCATTGCTATATAAGTACTTTACGTTATTCCTCTCTCTTCTAGTTGATATTACCCCCCATGTTATTCTTAGAGAACTCAGTTTAGACATGTTCATTCATAACATTGTCCTCTTATACTAGATCTTAGACATTATAGCTTTCATTCTACTCTAATGAGGTTGTTTAACCGGCAATGTGTTATCATATTCTGTCATTATGTCTATTTACTTAATCTTTCACATATGGAAATGGTTGTTTTTATTATATATAATAATAAAAAGATTAACTGCAAAAAAAAAATACACCACAAAATCAGAAGCTATGCTACTCAGTGGATGAAATACACCTAACTTGCAACACAGTGATGCCTCTAAAATGGGCCCCAACTAGATTCGGATATCTGGGCATTCAGATATTACACAAACAACAAGATTCACTAAAACTGAATCTGGACAAATTGGTTAGGTAAATTAGAAAGGACTTTATTAAGTGGCAGGACATTCCAATATCTCTTATTGTCTGGTGAGAAGCAGTTCAAATGAACACGATACTGTACCTATGCTCTTGTAGGTCGTTACTAAACTACCTATTGTAATTCACAAAAAAACTTGGATGGGGCTACACTGATTAATATCAGACTTCATCTGGGTGGAAAAGAGACCTAGACTGAAGCAGTCCATACTTACAGAACAAAATGACAATGGAGGACTGGGGCTGCCAACATTCAAAAATTACAGTGCAACTTGCCAGTTATAGCATCTAGCTATACATGTTGGGAAAGATGGAACCAAGTTGGTGGGTAAGAGAGAAGCTGACCCAACAGGTGACAGTATTGGGGAACTAATATTGACAGAGGTGGATGCAAGGCAGTAGCTGACTTGCCAAATCCATGGCCTTAAACAGTACTACAGTATGTGGGAACAAAAGTGATTAGAGGTGCCTAATGGAGTCTCTAAATTTACAGGGATATGGTGGGTGCAAAGATTTCCCACCCTCTCAAATTGATACAACCGAAATGCCTGAGATGTACAATATTTTGGGAAAATAATATAAAAAGTTTCCAGGTCTTACAACAAGAACTTTCCTGTAAGGTGCTTCTGTTATTACAGTTGTAGTAGTATACCTGATCAGATACTTCTAGATAGTTCACTGTATTTCTAAAGAGAGTCCCTCTGGAAGCCCAGTAGTGGTACAGTAAGTAGGCAGGGAAGTTCTTTAGAGATATCTCGGTGATTTTGGGAAATATCTGACCATGTCTTTTGATGCAATTGTACCTGCTGCTCAGACACTACCTTATTACTGAATTCCATAAGGCACAACTGCTCAACTCCCTGCACTGGTTTATGGAAATCTTAGAGGTCATAATGACAGTTGGGGGTCTTAAAAAGGTGTTTCATGGCTATATCATGGGTTTCAGAGCTTTAATCCATATGTAACAGGAGAAATCAAATTAACGTGGGAAAAGGAAACAGGACTGAAACTGGAAGAGCTTTACTGGGGGGAATATACCGTACAGTGTGGAATGTGGCAATGAAAACTATGACTGCAGATAATGGTAGAGAACATAGGTGGAAGACCATAATCAGGCTTTCTTTAGAATACTGTCTGTACTCTCACAGACACACACACACACACACACACACTCACACACACACTCTCTCTCTCTCTCTCTCTCTCTCTATTGGCTTACCCTAAGGTACACTAATTTTGGGAACAAGTGACACATGTCATAGAATAGACCCTCAATACAGCAACCCCACTAAAAATTCAACATTTGATACCAGGGAGACTCAACCACAATTACTGTATCTGAAAAAAATAGATCATTTATTTAAACATTTTTCATAGCTGCAACAGTAACAGTAATTACTGAAAAATGGTTGAAGAAGGAAAGCCCACTGTGGAACAATTGCTCTCCATTTGTGAAAGTATTAGAAGAAGGAAATTATAGCTTCTCTGAGCCTTCAACAGGACAGGTATACATATGTGTGGCTCCTGTTTCTGGAACTACTGGAATGATAAAAAGAGAGTTTAGCTAAATTAGCACCAGATTAGGATGAGGGCACACTGCCTTATAAAAAGTAGCTCAGCATCAACATGATTCAGCTGGCAGCACATCTGCTCCTGGGCCAAAGGTTGTGGATTCTAGTTCAACACCAGGACTGAGCTCACAGCATAAAAAAATGCTGGCCCCTGAGTGCAGTACTAAGTGGATGCAGTACTATTGGTTTGTGTTGTACTTTGGATGAGATGTTAAACTGGGGGCCTGCCTGCCATTTCTTGCAGTTGTTCAGGTAAATGTTAAATGATCCAATGGCACTTTTTCAAAGGAGAGGGGGAAGTTCCGTGGTGCCATGACCAAATGTCCCTCATTCACTAAAATACCACCAACAGCTTAATCTGGTTAAATTTCAATTGATTTACATATGTACCCTCTCCAGGATGAGACTGAAAATAAGCAGCACATATATTGTCTATCCCTCCTTCTCCCAATCCACAAAAACAAACTAAATAATACTGGTAACTAAATAAACAAATCTGCACCTTCCCATAAGCAACCTATTTTAATGAAGTAGAAGTGTAAATATATTGGTTCTGAGACGTATTGATGTAAAATGATCAATTAATTCATGTCATGTCACTGTAGCACAGTTTATGTTTATTGTATTAGTTCATACTAGCAAAATCTATCTGCAGTCACTTGTAAACTGCAAATGTTCCTGTGCATTACTAATTTTCTTGTAAGCTGCTAAATTTTGCTGGACCTGAGCTGAAGGGAATATAATGCTTGTGCTCGCCTGTACCTTAGTTTTACAGCTTGGCACCTGTGGCGGGAGATCAGGCTTAGAAATTGTTTCTGGGACTTTTCCAGTTAACCTACTGTCCCACCATTTGAGTTCTGTGTCTAGGTATCAGATAGTCTTGCAGCTTGTAATTTTTTAGGTGGTGTATAAGGCTTAAATGTCTGTTTCCAGCTCACTGTCTTAGTCCTGCACCTTAAAACTTCGAGGAGGGGCCAAATCAATTTAAGTGTTAATTCCCCTGAATTTGCTAGAAACTGGAGCCCTCCTTCAGTTCCCAGCTAATCCCTCCCTTTTTTCTCTCTATTTCTTGTCACCTCAGGGAATTAAGCCACCATACCTATTGCTTCCCTGGAATGGCCAAGGAGCTCTGACCCACCTTACAAAGCAGGATTCCCAGGTACGGACCTCTCACAGAGACCTCTGCACAGCCCAGTAGCAGCTCCCCTTTTTGAACTTGGTGCCTTTTTTTGCCATGGTCAGGAGAAGAGCAAGAGCCCACAGTGAGCATTACAGGACTGAGGAATTTAAACTGGGGCTTTATACTAGCAAAATCTGTCTGCAGTCACTTGTAAACTGCAAATATTCTCCCACCCACCCACCTTGGCCCCAACCTTGACCTCTGTTAAATGCATGTTTGCACCACCCAGCCATTCCTCTGATTAGTAACTAAAGCAGGTCTCTCAGGCAGCTAGCACTAGCTCTCCTAACCTTAACGAAACATATCTCTCTCTCAGGCTATACAAGGCTGCAGGCACTCCCTAGTTACAAATCCCAACCAATCTCTTCACCCAGCCAGGAATATATTACCAGAAGACTTTCTGCATTGAAAGCACCTTTAAATTCTACAAGTCTACCACTCCATTACTGCCCTCACAGGAGCCCACACACTGTCATTTCCACATTGCTGACTAATTATAAACTAAACGAAACAACTATAAAAATAAATAAATAAATAAATAATATAAATAAACAAGTAAAAACCTTTTTTAATAAATTACATCCCATACCTAATCTCTCCCTGCTCACCTACACACTATACACTAACTACTATGCTCCTTAGGTTCACTGGTGATCTACTATTCAGCTATCAGCTCTGCCCCTTATTCCATAGCCAAACCTGTGATGGCGTGGGGAACCACCACCATGTACGTCACAGTGATCCTGGGCTCTGACGTCCTACTACATTGTATTCTCCAGGACCCAGCACATGGAAAAGAAATCTCCCACAGATGCCCAGACATATACTCCCAGACTGGGCTCAATACCTCCCTGATCTATATGCAGGGTCTTAAACAAAAGGCTACATGTACAACCTAATGTTCTATTTCTATGGCAAAAGCAACAGGGCCCCCTATCCTCTTACCATTGTCCCTGAGCAGCTCCCTACTCAAGTTATTACTCCTACTCAGTGGTGATATAGAGATGAACCTCAGCCCCAATGGCACAAATGTACTCATTACCTCCACCACCCAGCCCACCTGGGCCAACTCAAAGGGGTTAAAAATAACCCATGTGAATATCAATAGCCTGAGACCAAAGATACATGAACTTGAAGCCTGGGTGAATCTTTACTACCTAGATGTAGTCACTGTCTATGAAACGTGGCTCAAACCACATGTACTTGACCATGAGATTGAGTTAAAAGGCTTCAAGATTTCCAGGCAGGATAGACTGGGCAAAAAGGGAGGAGGCATCCTTATCTATGTGAGATCCTCCATAACTGCTTCCAGGGTGACAACTACTGCCCTATATAACACCAGCTGTGAAACTGTTTTCACAACCCTACTGATAGGAGGCACCAAACCCCTGCAATCAGATGCGTCTATAACCTCCGGAAAGCAGCCGATGCTGCCCTAAACTTGCTTCTTGCGGTGCTGCCCAACCTCCCACAAGGGGCAAAGGTGATTGTGGGTGATTTGAATATCAGTTGGGGGACTCAAATAAATGGGGAACTAAAGAACAGACTACTAGAAGTCAATCTAACTCAATTAATTCATGAGTACACCAGACTGAACACCAAAACGGGAAACCACTCTACACTAGATGGAGTCCTGGCATCAAAACCTGATAACATTAGATTAGCAGGTACCTTTGCTGACACCTTAAGTGACCACTCACCAGTGTTCGCAATATGGAGAAGTCATTTTCACCCCCCCCCCACCTAGAATACTCTGGGCCCAAAATTTCTGTAACTTTGTCTCTGGATCCTTCCTTGACACATTATCTGGGATAGATTGGACCTACATCAAGAAAGCCCCAAACCTTGATGCCGCCCATGAATTCTTCATAAATAACTTCGTATCTGCAACCAATAAGCATGCTCCTCTGAAAAAGATCAGCGTAAAAGGTCAGGATGCCAGGTGGCTGTCCTGGGATCTGAAAAAACTCATAAAGGAGAGAGACAGGGCATGAGGGAAGTGCAAAACCAACTCCCAACCCAACACCTGGCAGGGCTATAGGGAATTATGAAATAAATGCAAAAGAGAGCTAACGTCTGTAAAAAAGCGATACATCAGAGATCTCAAAAAAAAAAGTCTCTCTGACCCTAGAAAATTCTGGTCACAGATCAACGCCCTCATTAAGGGTAGCTCTGCCCAGGGGGACTGTACCATAATAGCTAATGGTACCCACCTAAAGAGCCCTGTTGACGCCGCCAATGCAATAAATTCCTTCTTCATGGACCTAAACAAATTTAGGACCACACCTATAGGAGCCCTCTCCCCCCAACCAGGCTCTAGTCACACTCCCCCCTACCCTAACTTCCACTTCAAGTTGTTCACTAAAAAAGAGGTCCTAAAACTTCTCATGAACATAAAGCCTCATGGCTCCCCTGAGCATGACAAGCTAGAACCAAGACTGCTCAAGACTGTAGCCTCTGTCATTGCTGCTCCTGTCTCATGGCTGCTCAACAGATCCCTTCTCGAAGGGAAAGTTCCAACACTCTGGAAAGTAGCCCTGGTCATGCACATCTATAAAATGGGTTCACGGGAACACGTGGAAAACAACCTCCTTATATTGATCCTCTCCATCCTTAGCAAGGTTCTGGAGAAAGCTGTCTTCAACCAACTAACTGAGTATATTGAGAGGAACTATATATTTACACCTAGACAACATGGTTTTAGGGAAAAATCATGGTACAGACTCCACACTTGTCTGCCTCACTGATCATCTCTTTACAGCGCTCCACAAAGGCCAGTTCACTGGATCTGTCTTCATAGACCTCACCAAGGCCTTTGACCTGGTGGACCATCAGCTACTCCTAACCAAGCTCAAACACATAGGCCTAGACTGTCTGACAGTCTAGTGGTTCACCGACTACCTCCAGGGGAGATCCCAATTTGTCAGATGGCGAGGTGAGCAATCTGAAATAGACCAAATCCTTAACAGGGTTCCCCAGGCATCCATCATGGGGCTTTTATTGGTCTCTATTTTCATAAATGACATGCCAAATCACTGTGGAGAGGCAAACACACTCTTATATGCTGACAATGCAGTGCTATACAGGTCTTCCAAGGACCTTCACTCCCAAAATACTTCTCTAACAAGTGACCTGCAATTCCTTGAGAGCTGGCTGGTCATTAACAGTCTAGTGCTTAATAGCAAAAGACTAAGGCTATTCTGTTCAGCCCTGCAAACCTGGGTCTGGATAGAGCCTCCCTTCTAACCCCTAGACTGTTGTGTAGCACAAAGATTGAGGTAGCTGACAATATAAAATACCTAAGCATTACACTAGACCAGAATTGCACTTTCAAGGCTCACACTGAACTGCTGACTAGGACATTAAATCAGAAGTTGGGGCTATTGTATCACCTTGCAAAAATTGCAACTGGTATCCTGCTACACACCCTGCTGTATGGGTCACCGGTACTACACACAGTCAAAGGTAAGAAATTCCAAAAACTTAGTACCCTTTACCACAGGGTGAGCTGATTTGCCTTGGGGGCTCCCCCTAGGGTGAACCACTGCCAGGTGCTCCAAACCCTGTCTTGGCCTCCACTGAAAGAACATATTGTCTACCCATACTGCACTGACAATATAAGCGTACACATTATATTATATGTATATATTTATATATAACAAAACAATAACTGGAAAAAAAAGCTTACACAGGATAAACAGGAAGGTAGACAGACATGTGGGGAGTAGTGCAACGTACTGGCTGTGGGACAAGATGCTGCCCTATCTGCAGGCAACTCTCTGCCCTGATGGAGGAGGTTGCCTGTTTTCAGGCCACACTGGACAGTAGTAAGGGAACCTCCACCACTCAGGGAGCACCAGGGCCACCACCACTACCTCAGAGGTTGCCAAGAAAGCGCAGCAGTTGGACCACAGTGGCCTCAGGGATGGTGAGGGTGGTGGAACAGAGGCACACACAGTCAGTTGTACCACTCCACAATCCATACACCATTCTGATGGAGCATAGCTGCCCTATGGATGCACCCACAGAGAAGACTAAGGAGGTTGCGGACAACTGTCACAATGGTGCCCCACAAGAAGGAGGCAGAGGACACCACAGGAAAAGGAAGCAGCTCCTGGTGGGGGACTCAGTTATTAGGGGGATAGAACTGGGGTTATCAGGGAAAACTGAAGTAAGGTGCCTGCCTGGCACCATGGCTTGGAGGGACAGGAAGCACATCCTCAGGATCATGAGAACAGCTGCACGGGAGACTGAGCTGGATGTCATTGTCCACCTAGGGATGAATTACTTGGCTTCACATGAGATTAGAGCAGTGCAGGAGGAGTTTGTGGAGTTGGGGAGGAGCCTAAGGCAAGTAGCACACATGGTATCCTTCTCAGAGGTGCTGCCTGTCTATGGCAAAGGTGAGGCAAGTGTACTTCGCACCATGCAATTCAATGAGTGGTTGAAAAAATGGTGCTGAGCACAGAGGTTTGGCTTCATTGGGGACTGGGGTTCCACCTGGAGGGATACCAGCCTATACTGGCAGGATGGTCTGCATCTGTCCAGGAAGTGAACAAGTCTTCTGAGTGATCGGTTTAAATGCTTCATTGGCAAACTTTTAAACTAGTTAAGGGGGAGGCACTGATAAGCAACAGGGAATTCCCAGCCTCCCCCTACAAAACAGGGTACTAAATGAGGTAAAGACCAAGGTAGAAAGGTCAGCAGGGAGCAGGACAGGGGTAAATGGAAAAAGCAAAGTCAATGAGGACAGGGATGGTGCTACGAGAGGTAAAGCCATCAAGAAATGGAGGGCAATGAGTACCAATGCCCAAAGTCTGGGTAACAAGCTTCCTGAATTAGTGGCCTTGATGGAGGAGGGACATCTGGATATCATGGCAGTCACAGAAACATGGTACACACAGAACCATGACTGGGATGTAAACATACCAGGATACACTATCTACAGGAGGAACAGGAAGGGTAAAAGAGGAAGAGGAGTAGCTCTCTACATAAGAGAAGGAATCAAAGCAACAGAACAAAAGGGTAAACAGGGAGGTGAGGAAGCACTGTGGGTCAATTTGGAGACAGGCAATGGCACCACAATCTGCACAGGGGTTGTATACATACTCCCATCTCAGGGGGAGGAAATGGACAAGGAAATGATAGAAAGTAATCTAATATGGCAGAAAAAGGAGAGCTATTGCTAATGCGGGATATGAATATGCCAGATGTTAACTGGAGTGCATTTGCAGCAGCCACTTCTAAGAGTGGGGTCATTCTAGATGCCCTACAAGGGGCACGTCTTAGACAACTAGTATCAGAACCCACTCGAAAGGGAGCAGTCTTGGACCTGGTACTCTCAAATGGAGATGGCCAGAGGATCACAGATTTAGAAGTGGGTAGCCATCTGGAAACTAGTGACCATTGAACAGTATGGTTCACAATAAACACAGCAGTAGAGTCAATCCATACAAAGGCAAAAGTACTGGACTTCAGGAGGGCTGACTTTGCCAAAATGGGTGAGTGCCCAAGGAATGCACTAGCAAATGGGCAGAAGGAGGGGTGGAAGAACAATGGGGAATAATCAAAACTGCCATCACAGAGGCAACAAGCTTTTATGTGAAGCAAATAAACAAAACTATGTAAGAAACCACTATGGTTCTCAAAGGAGGTGGCAGGGAAGGTTAGGGAGAAAAAGAGAGCATTCAGGAAGTACAAAGAATCACAGAAGGAGCAGGACAGTTAAAGCAAAAGGAAGCAGGAAAGGCAGTCAGAACAGCAAAGGCCCAAAGTGAGGAAAAGATAGTCAACTCAGTTAAGAAGAGGGATAAAACCTTGTATAGGTACATCAGGGGAGCGAAGGAAGACCAAGGGAGGGATAGTGAGGTTTAATAAAGGGGAAGGAGGGTGGGCAGAGTGTGACTGTGAAAAGGCAGAGATACCAAACAAATATTTTTGCTCAGTATTCACAAATGAAGTGGGGGAGGTACCTAAACCAAACAACAGAAGCATGCTGGATACGGCGGTTGATGTAAGCCCTTTCACAGAAGAAAGGGTTCTGAAGGAACTCTTACAAGTGAAGGTGGAAAAAAGCAATGGGGCCTGATGTGATTCATCCCAGAATTCTAAAAGAACTAAGGGTAGAACTAGTGACACCACTGACTACCCTCTTTAATAAATCATAGGAAGATGGGGTGGTACCTGAGGACTGGAGGAGGGCAGATATTATTCTATTTCACAAAAGTGTGTTCAGGTCAGAAGCAGGAAACTACAGACCTGTTAGTTTAACCTCAGTGATAGGGAAAGTGATGGAGTCACTTCTGAAGGAAAGAATTGTCGAGTACCTAGTAGCCAGAGGGGCACAGGACCCAAGGCAGCATGGATTCACAGCGGGAAGGTCATGTCAGATGAATCTAATAGATTTCTTTGACTGGGTGACTAAAGTAGTAGATCGAGGAGGGGCTGTGGACATGGCTTACCTAGACTTTAGCAAGGCATTTGACACAGTCCCACACAAAAGATTAATATACAAGTTAGCTAGCCTGGGAGTGGGTTCCAAGATGACAGCCTGGGTAAAGAATTGGCTAGAGAACAAGACACAGAGGGTAACAGTAAACAGAGTCCACTCTGAAGAAAGGGGGGTTACTAGTGGGGTACTGCAGGGTTCAGTACCAGGACTGGTCCTCTTTACTGTCTTTATAAGCAACATTGCAGAGGGACTGGAAGGAAAAGTATGTCTCTTTGCAGATTTTACAAAGATCTGCAACAGAGCTGATACACAAAGTGGGGTGGAAAGGATGAGAAGGGACTTGGCAAGGTTGGAGGAATGGTTAAAAGCATGGCAGCTTAGATTCAGTGCCAAGAAGTGCAAAGTAATGCACCTGAGAAATAAAAACCCAGTGGAAGAGTACGCAGTGGGGGGTGAGATACTAACAACAACAGAAATGGAAAGGGACCTGGGAGTAGTCATATCAGATGACCTAAAGGTGGGCAAGCAATGTGAGAGAGCAGTAAAGAGGGTTGGGGGGATACTGGGATGCACAGGGAGATGCATCACCAGTAGAAAACAGGAAGTTGTTATCCCTCTGTACAGACAGCTGGTGAGACCCCATCTGTAGTACTGCTTGCAGTTCTGGAGACCCAGTCTCCACAAAGTCATAGACAGGATGGAGGCAGTCCAGAGGAGGGCAACTAAAACGGTGCAGGTTCTGCACTAGAAGACATATCAGGAGAGACTTAAGGAGCTTAATATGTATAGCCTCGAGGAGAGGAGGGAGAGGGGGACATGATAGAGACTTTCAAGTACCTCAAGGGAATCACCAAAGTCCAAGAGGGTAGCATCTTTCAGAACAAGAGATGTGCAAGAACAAGGGGACACAATTTTAAGCTAGAGGGGGGATGTCTCAGAGGTAATGTGAGGAAGTATTTTTTTCACGGAGAGGGTTGTGGATGCATGGAACAGCCTTCCTGAGGAGGTTGTGGAGTCAAAAACAGTGGTGGAATTCAAGAATGCATGGGACAGGCAAAAGGCAATTCTAGGGGTGGAAGTAGTAAGAAGTAGGTTGTTGGTTAACTAGGATCTGCAGCTTATCCATTAGGTAGGGGGATGGGCAGACTGGTTGGGCCAAGCGGTCCTTATCTGCCATCAAATTCTATGTTTCTATGTTTCTATCCCTATGCTTTGCCTACAAACTTATGTCAGAGTCTGCACCTCAAAGCCTTGCTACTACTCTATCTGCCAAACAAAATAGAAAGTTTCTTAGATTTTCAAGCCGGCTACTCCTCACTGAGCCTACAGCCAGGTCAACCTTGGAACAGAGGTCATTCTCAGCAAGCATCCCACCCCTCTGGAATGCTCTGCCAACAAATGTTCAGTCCTGTAATTCCCTCGGAGGGTTCAAAAAGGGACTCAAGGCTCACCTCTTAGAGCTTAACCAGTGCACTTGCTACCACTGGATACTATTCCCTCCCCCGTATTCCCTTACTGCTATGTTTTGTCCATAACCACAATTGTATCCTAATTTGTTAACACATACTGAGTGTCAATAGTTGTCTAACTGTAAACTATAATTTGTCTTATAATACTCTGCACTGTTTCTGTTATATACCTTTTTTGTGCCCTCTGCATAACTATCTGCTGTAAACTGTGTTCACCAACGAATTGTCATCCTATACCGGTTTGTGTAATTTTAATGATTAATCCGATTAATTAATCCGGAGTCACCCCTGGAAAAGGGAATGTCATGGTCTCAGTGGGTTTTACCCAGTTACCAAAACTGAATAAATAAATTGTACTTGGTATATGTTTCCATCTCTTCTCTTCCCCTTCCCCCAGGATGCTTCAGCTCAGTATGACGTTCCTGGTGCAACTTTCGAAATAAATAAATAAACAAATAAATAAATAAATACGTTATTGTTTTTTATGTAATTACAAAAAACAAACAAAAAACAAACAAAAAAAACCCCCAAATCCTTCTTATAAAATACTTAAAAAAAAAGACTGTACCACTGAGGCCTGGCAGTTATTAACCTTTTTTTAAATTAAGAACAAACCATGCATACATTGAACCCTATGCACTATGCCAATGCGCCACATAAACCCAGCATGTTGGCATAGCTAAGTCAGAATGCCATGGAGTGGTGGCCGCATGACATTCACTACCAGGGCATGCAGCTGGTACGTGCCTGATCCCCCCTGCTGCATAGACAGCAATGCACCAGAGGCATGCCAGAACTATGGGCCATGCACCATGGTGAGTAGTGCTGTGCACTGGGGCACATGCGGGGACAGTTTCTACACCAGGGACAGCCCTGCCATATGTGCCCCTATGCGCCCAGCCTCTGCACACACCGAACAGTGGAATGGCCCTACAAGCAGCAGGCAGACAGTCCCCCCACACACAATCTGGGCCAGCCCTGACCCCATACCCCCTGGCAGACATCCCTGCACACACAAGCGAGCATTCTCCATCCCCCTGATGCTGCATCCCCACAACCCAGGTCTGCACCGCCATACCCAAGGTTCCTATCATCTAATAGTGTCAGCATGGCACCCAGAGAGGCACAGCCAACCCCCCCGGTAGTGCCCATCCATGATCCGTAGTCCCCACCCCTATAGGGATACCCATCCTTGGTATCACATGGATGCTCCCACCCCACAGATATGGGGGTGCCCATTTCCTCCGCCTGAATGGACCCCATGTCACTAGAGGGCCCGTCGGCACCGACAACCCCCAACCTGTACCTGAAGTGTTGGTACTGTGAGCTGGATGGCCAGTGGCACAGCCCTCCACACAGCTCCACAACTGCTGGCTGTCTAACCTATGCAGGGGCATGCAGTCATTGTGCACCCATGTATGTCAATGGTCAGTGGCTGAGGAGATGTGTGGAGGGCTGTATCGCTGGGCCATCTGACTCATGGTTCTGACACTTCAGGTATAGATTAGGGGGCTGTCGCTGCCAGGAGGCCACCATTGAACATCACTGTAGGGTTGGGGGTATGGGTTTTTGGGGTCATCTGCATGGGGAAGGTACACCTGTGTGTAGTTTGTGCATGGGGGGGTGCCTTGCTACACAGGTGTTGGGGTTGCCCTGAGCTGCAGAGGGTGGCAGTTAGTAGCCCCTGTACTCCAGGGGTCCAGAGCCCAGAGGGGCATTGCCACATAGGTCCAGGTGTACACTGCTACCATTCACACACCTGGACCTGCACCCAGGTGCATGAATGATCCACTAGGAGACCCAGGGCAGGAATCCAATTGGATGCCCGGCTGGGTCTGCTATGCCTCCCCTGGCCACCCTCTGCAGACCTGCATGCTGGGGGGGGTGGGGCCATGGACAGGTGGCAGCCAGTAGTGAATACTGGCCGGTGAGCACCTGTCCACAGGTGTGGAGCTACATGGGAAGGATATGCACCTCTGGCACATATTTCCTGCCCATTAGTGCATAGGGCCCATTATATGTATCGCTGGCCCATGCAGGAGCCCTTTGTAGATGTTCTGCTTACATATTCCATGTCAGTTTCAAAAGTCATAAACATTTTTAGAAGCAAGATATCAACCTCAATTTGTGATCAACTCTCAATCCAAAACTCCTCCTATGCACTGAAATCACAATCTAACCACAGGATACTCATGCCAAAGGTCAAAATAAATTCTGGTAAAAATACGTTCTCCTGCCATGTACTAGCATTATGGAACAGCTTACTTATAGATATCAGGTCCGTGCTAGTATTTTTTAATTTAAGTGCAGACTAAGGGTAGACTTGCAGTTTAAATCACTATGTTCTGTATGTAAAAATGTATATTTTTGAGTTACTCATACAATACTAGAAATTGACTCTACTAATTATATGAGTGAATGCTTTTATTTCTCATATAGTATACGGTTAATTTGGACAGTGGTCAAACACATGGTAGCTGGGGTTCAATACTAGGAAGTGCAGTGTACTGCATTTCGGGGTCAGGAACCCAGGATACAGCTACCATTTGTGGGGAGCAGATATTCGTATCTGGGGAGGAAAAGGATCTGGGTGTGGTGATCACAGGGAATATGAATCACTCAGCACAGTGTAGAAAAGCAGAGGCAAAGCCAAACAGAATGCTGGGGTGCATTGCTAGCGGGATCATTTCAAGGAGGGAGGAGGTTATTCTGCCACTGTACAGATGATTGGTGAGGCCGCACTTGGAGTACTGTGTGCAGTTCTGGTGCTAATACTTAAAGAGGGATGTCAAGTTCCTGGGGAAAGTCTTGAGGAGGGCGTCCAAGATGATCCAGAGAATTGGGGAGAAATCCTATGGGGTGAGTCTAAGAGAGCTCAACATGCACTCCCTGGAGGATAGAAGGGACAGAGAAGATATGATCGAGTCCTTTAAGTACTTGAAGTGCATAAACAAAGATAGTACTGAGGGTATGTTTAGACTGAAGGGGAAGGGAACCACAATGGCATATAGACTGAAACTGGTGGGGGGAGGTTCAGGAAGGAGCTGAGGAAGGAATACTTCAAGGAAAGGGTGGTGGCAGCTTGGAATGCGCTGCCTGAGGAGGTGATTTTATTGGATTCAGTGGGGAGTTTTAAGAAGGGATGGGATAGATTCATGGGCAAGGTACAAGTAGGGAGAGAATTGACCAGGGTGGTGAACTCAGGGAGGGAAAATTCAGCTGAAGGGATGGAAAGGGGAGGGGGGGGGCAGCAGCAGTTGTCTGAACTGTGAGCTGCATTTTTGAGCAGACAAGATAGACCTTGAGGCCTAATTCTGCTGGCATTGTCATATGTTCGTATATTTGTATGTTAGGGCTTATTGTGGATAGAAATCAGTGACTTGTAAAAGCTGTTGTACTATCTTTCTGACATCACATCAATAATACAACAACCTTTAGTGTGGACTGACCTGTGTGGCTTCCAAAAGCAGTGGTACAGGCACCAGTCCTTAGCTGCTGAGCTCCTTACATCGTGCTAGACTTACCTAGAAAGGCTATAATTAAGCTTTAAGAAAGCACTGCTCTTGGGTGATTGTAGGGGGGTGAAAGCATCTATAAACAGTGAGAGGAAAGGGTTTTATAGCCGACATACATATTAAACTTCAGCTTCCAGCTCCCAGATTAGTTCAAAGGCTGATACTTCTGTAGGGCAAACAGTGTGGTTTCATTCATCTTACTATTTGTAGTTTGCACAAAAGTAAACTTGGCTTGGGTTGCCTGGAGGAGGTTATGTGACCAATTTGTGACTGCCAGCTCCTGAGTATAAATAAAGTGCTCTAGCGAGTGGAGCGAGTGTGAGTGGAGGGAGAATGCGCATGGGCATGTGTGGAGACCTGCGTAGAGACCCGTGCATCTCAATGCGCATGCCTAGCATGTCCAGAAGATCCTGTGGATCCCAGGTCTTGCAGGCTTTTTCATCTTACAGGTGCTGAATAATCTGTTCTCTGTAGCATATATAGATTAGATATATACACTTTGGCTATCATGAGTGACTCTAGAGTTGATGTGTTCACCCTTCACTTAGATAATGGGCATGCACTAGTTATCTACTGCTCTTGTAACCACATCTTGCTTAATTTACCAGCTATAAATCAAGCCCCCTTGAATTTTAATTGTAAATACTGTCAAGAGGTTAAATCTTTAATAAATTAGAATAACAATTTAAGAGAAGAGTTACAAAAAGTTAAGGAGCTAAGAGATTTAGAAAATGTTGACAATATGGTGAGAAATTGCCTCAATACATCTTCTCTACCAAAAATCTCCTCTGACTAATCAACACAAATGGATACTATTAACCACAAATGTACCAATAATGCTTCAGTGGTTGGACTTCAAAAGGCACATATTATCCCTCAAACTGCCCAAGCTCAAAAACCTCTCTCTCTGTTAGGGATGAGAACTCAATGTGCAGATAATATGAGACAGACAAATTTAAATGCTATCAGACCTGTATCTATGGATCAGAATTCCATCTTGCATAGAGCCAATAAAAGACCTCGAGAAATAGAATATGATCCCCATTTGGAAGTGGGCTGGGAATATGTTTCAAAAAGGACAGCAAGAAAAGGCAGAAGAGCTGACATTTACCAAACTTCCCCACTTTCCGGAAATGCTAGTGTTAGAAACAATATTTCTGTTTTTGAACATAACAACAGGTGCTCCCCATTAATGTCTCAGAATGACCTAGAACCTATAACTACTTAGTCACTAGACCCCTGTCTACTAATGATTGTAATAGGAGACTCCATTATTAAATACATGGATACTGTGCTGAATGACAATTCCAATAATAGTGTTTTGGTTAAATGTTTTTCTGGGACCAAGATTGAAGACATTAAAAATCGAGTGGAGATGCTATAGTTACCCATCCTTCTACTGTTATCTTGGATGTAGGGCCTAATAATGTTGAGTACTCCCAGAAAAAGATATCTGCTATGATCTTATTGAGTTAGGAAAATACCTGCATTCCAAAAACTGCAAAGTAGCAATGTCAGGTATGCTTTATATTTCACGAGCTAGAATTGAAAAAAAAATCAAACCATTGCCTGCATGAATGCTAGACTGCAAAACTGGTGTTGTAATTAAAATTTTACCTGCATAAATCATTTGTCAGTCTTTAATCTACACAGCAATTTATTTGCAATAGATGGTCTTCATCTGAATAGAGCTAGAGCCTGAGAACTTAGTATGCAATTTTGTAAATCTGTGCCTTTCATTTCTTTAAACTTTTAAATAAGGAGGAAATCAGTAGTCATCCTAGAAATCATGTATCAAACAGTCAAAACTGCCAGTTTAACAAACAAAAAAGACAATTAAATGTAAAGCTTTTAAATGCTCGAAGCTTAGGTAATAAATTAGATGAATTACTAATCAGAATTAAAACTGATCAGCCCAACATAGTTTGCATTACTGAAACATGGTGGCACGCAGATAACCCTTGGAATATATCTATATCAGGTTATAATCTATTTTTCTTAAACAGGCAAAATAGAAAAAGTGGTGGTATTGCCGTGTTTGTTAAGTCTACCTTGAAACCCACTGAGGTTTCCTTTAAGATCAAGACTTCCCACACCATGGTGGAATCTTTATGGGTCTCCATGAACAGAATGCATAACATTAATTTAATAGTAGGGTTTTGCTATAGACCACCAGACAGTCCTTCCCAAGTATAATTTGAAATCTTTAAGGAAATGGAATCAGCAGCTGAACTTGGAAACAACCTGTTTATGGGTGACCTGAACTTTAGTGATATTGATTGGTCAGAAAAAAACAGTCACTACCACCATTTCAAAAGAATTATTGACACTGTGTGAAGAATTAAACTTAATTCAACAAATACAATTCACAACAAGAGGTAATAATACTCTTGATATTGCGTTAAGCAGTGATTCTTTAACTATTAGTAATTGTAAAGTCACAGCTCCAGTAGGGAATAGTGATCATTACGGCATTACATTTGTCCTTCTTTTATCATGGATAGTCTCAATCAAGCTGACTAAGGTTTTTGCTTATAACAAAACAGCTCTCAGTGAATACCTTGCAAATATTGATTGGAATGCCATTTTGAAAGGGACAGACATTGATAGTATCTGGAATTCCTTTAAAAATATTATCTGCACACAAATTTATTCCAAAGAAAAATAAAAGGTATTCTCACCTGAATCCTAGATGGTTATCTGGTAAACTAATTAAATTAATCAAAAAGAAATCATTTAAAAAATATTTTGGCAACAAAAATGAAAAAAAAAAAATTGGGCTAATTTTAAAAGAATCCAGAAGAAATGTAAAAATGCTATCGAAAAGGCGAAATATGACACCAAAACATACATTGCAACCCAGGCCCAAAAGGGAAATCAGAAGATTCTTTTTAGTTATACTAATTCATTAATAAAACATGAATGTAAAGTTAGTCCACTCCTGGTTAATGATGCTGTAGTATCCTCCCCAAGGAAAATGGCTGAACAATTAAACTCTCATTTTGGTAAAGTATTTAATAACACATAAGGCTCAACTGCACCAAAAATTGAAAATATAAAGGATAAGGTTACCTTATATATTGATGAGATTGCCAACAAATTAAATAGTGTTAAACGAGGCTCATCCCCAAGCCCTGATGACATATCAGGGGATATTATTCAATTTATGAAGGATCATCTGTCACTCCCTTTAAAATCTATTTTTGAATATAGTTTGAACTCTGTCTCTCTCCCGTCTGAGTGAAAATGGGTGACTATCACCCTCTTTTTAAAAAAGGTAATAAAAGTAATCCTGATAATTATTGCCTGATTAGTTTAACTCCTGTGTTTTGTAAAATTATAGAAAGAATTATTAAAGATAGATTCCCCAGCTGTTAAACACATTGATCCATCTCAACATGGTTTTATGAAGGGGAGCTCCTGTACTACCAACTTGGTGTGTTTCTATGACAGTATAAGTCAGTACCTTGACAATAGTATCCCCAGCGATGTAGTTTTTCTTGATTTCAAGAAAGACTTTGGTTCTGTGCCCCAT
This sequence comes from Neoceratodus forsteri, assembly GCA_016271365.2. Classification (NCBI taxonomy): domain Eukaryota; kingdom Metazoa; phylum Chordata; order Ceratodontiformes; family Ceratodontidae; genus Neoceratodus; species Neoceratodus forsteri. The sequence goes on along the minus strand of CM028131.1, from coordinate 988,376,793 downwards.
TGGACCTTGATTCAAAAGCTTTTATCACATGGCATTAACTCACTCATCACCCAATGGATCATAAATTGGCTAACCAATAGATATCAAAGAGTAGTCATTGGTCATGAATCCTCATGGCTTCCTGTTAATAGTGGGATTCCTCAAGGCTCCGTCCTGACCCCTGTTATATTTCAAATCTGTATCTCAGATCTTTCCCATAACATAAATTGTGATTTAATTAAATATGTAGATGATTGCAAAATTAGCAATCCCTGCAATAGCCTCAAAGATGTTAGGCTGCTACAGGAAGATCTCGGTACTCTAAGGGCCTGGTCAAATAAGTGAGGCTTACTTTTTAACATTTCTAAATGCTGTGTTCTTCATTTTGGAAAGAATAATCATAGAAATCAATACACTTTGTACAATGAAGCTCTTACCAGTAAATCCAATGAAAAAGACCTAGGTATTATAATTGAACATGATTTAAATTTCAAATTGCATATTTCTAAAATTCTCAGTAAAGTTAACAAAATATGGTGGGCCATAAAACAAAATATAAAATCAAAAGATCCAGATATTCTTCTACCACTTTATAAAGCCTATGCAAGGCCACACTTCGATTACGGCTCCCAGTTATGGTGTCCTTACTTTTGTAATGATTTTAATAAGTTACGAAAAATTCCAAAGAAAAGTTACAAAATAAATCTGCCTGGATAATACTTTGACCAATGAGAAATGACTCTCAAAGTACAGCTTAATGCCTTTAGAACTACATAGGTTGAGAGGAGATCTCCTCTTTACATGGGACATCATTAATGAAGAATCAGTTACAACTAACTGTGGTCTGGAATTTAAACGAACTATAATTAACACAAGGGGTCACCTGTTGCCACTGTAAAGATCTAAAGTTAAATCTAAAGAGAGAGCATATTACTTCTTGCAAGGAGTAGTTAATCCATGGAATTTATTACCTACTTCTCTGATAATTAGTAATAATAAAAGTACATTTAACCCTTAGGCTGCTGGCAGAATTTGAATGCATAGTAATTCTTGACTGATGTATCAGTCCACGGCATAGCAAGGGTTAAAAGCAGATTAGATAACATCTTAATGTCAAATAAAAATTTGACCTATTATATGTAATAGTTGGAGTTACTATGGAATATAAGCCTCCTTGCACCTAACACTTAATATTTTCCCTAGTAACTGCCACCTGATTGGCTAACTTGACAAGCTCAAACGGGGAACAAAAATCAGAAACATGGCTGTGTGATTTAGTGACCAATCAGTGGACCCTCCTAGATTTGACACAAAGAGCCTCACATGGCTCGGTGTCACAGAAGTTATTCTTATTGTTTTTTTATTTCACTTTAAAAAGGTACAGTGCTGCAACCAGAAAAATGGAAACAGATGTCAGAGTGAGCAGGAGTGCGGAGAAGCCATAGCACGTATCATGGAGAAGCAGGTGAAAGCAGGAGCGGGAGCAGCAGCAACTAAGATAGCGATAACTAAGAACTGAAAAAAAGGACACGAAAAAGTAAATAAGCCCTAACCATATAATATATAAAGCAGTGGATGGGTGCCATCCACAACTAAGGCTGTTTTTTCATCTCGGGAGTTGGTGACATCAACGAGATCTCTCAAGCTTTGCTCTCGAAGTCTCTATGATGTCATCAACTCCCTTGATGGAAAAACAGCCTTGTTGTGGATGGGCATCTGTCTACTATTCTAAATGTCATTGATGATGTTTGCTTTCAGATGAATGGATGGATTTGTATTTTATAAAGCAACATTTAGCACCATTTAATATCTCTAGGTAATTTATACATTCTAAGTAACATAAAAAAAAGTATACATACATCAACAATTCACATAAAAATCAAACAACTAACATAAAGAAAACAGAAAAAGAATTAAAAACTTAAATTATCAGGCAGGGTAGGCCATACTGAAGACCCTCCTGTTGACCTCCTACCTGAAGTGACCCTCTAGGTTGATCACTTGGCCATGTGGAGGGAGTTCTAGAGAATCAGGGCCACTACAGAAAATGGCCTCTGCCCTGCTAATTTTAATATTAGCAGGGGATACTAAGCAGCTCCAGATCCATGGAATGAAGGGACCTGCCAGGGCAGAGGTAGGAGGGAGAAGTTTGCCAACATAGGCAAAACCCAGACTATTTACGCCATTAACTGCCAGAAATAAAAACAAACAAACAAGCTAAAAAACTCATAGTCAGTCCTCTGCCTCATTGGTAGCCAGGGCAGTTTATGTAGCCCTAGTGTAATGCAGTGCTCAGCAACTGTACTGCTGCATTCTTCACCAACTACAAACATTGGACCTGACCACAAGGAAGACCTTTATAAAGTGCAGTGCAGTAGCAGAGGCATGAGGAAACAAATGCCTACCCTACTGTTTTGTATCAGCAGATTCCAGGAAGGGGTCCAACCCCTTTTCCTGTTTGTTTTTACTTTTATACATACTGTACATACATAAATACATACATACTTAGAGGGAAGAAGACCAGCGGTCCCTTGAGGTCCTCCCTCTAACTAGCTCAGTAGGAATACTCTGTCACCCATTTTCTTCAAAGTACTTGTTTAGTCTAAATTTGAATGGTAGTACAGTATCAACTGATACCACATGCTCTGTCAGTCTATTCAAAATGTTCACCATGCATTTTGTGAAGACATTTTTTGCTGATGTTTCCCTTGAATCTTACTCCTTTGAGTGACATTGAGCATCTACTTGTCTTTTTATCCTCATTTCTTGAAGAGCTGTAGGTAATCTGATGGTGTTATCCTTTATAGATACTTCAGTACTGTAAACGTCTTCCCTGAGTCTTCTCCTTTCCATGGAAATTTGTCTCTTTGTGGACATTTGTTACTCATAGCCAATGTTCTCCTAGCCATCAAAGAAGATGGTCACTCTCCTCTGCACCCTCTGTACTGTGTCAGTTTCCTTCCTCAGATGTGGGGACCAGAACTGTATGCTGTGTTTAGGATGGGGCCACACCCAGCATCTGTGTATGTGCATTCTAACATGCCTAGATCTACTTACAAAGTGTTTCATAATGCATGCCAGGATTTTGTTTGACTTACTAGCAGCTGCCTCACACTACTTCTGCTACATAAAATTGCTTCTAATTAGTTCTCTCTTATTTTTAGATTTTCTGCCTATGGTGTTTAAACTGCTTTTGTCACTGGTTCTAGATGACAATAGTATGCATGATGTATTCCAGCACAGCCAGTGAAAATAATAAATTAATAAAATAAATAAATGGTGTGTCTTGCATTTGGTCTCTTTTTATGCATTCTGAATTATAGTTCCCTTTATCTGAGTGAAGAAAGGTTAAACAGAATGAGTGGGTCCCAAATGAGGAAGAAGTGCTGCATCTCAGTTGTGCTGTTATGGTAATAGGAAAACAACAACCCCCTCACCCCCCCAAAAAAATGACTGTTAATATTTTGCAACAGAAATGGTAATTGCAATGAGTAACACCCAACACAGATTACTACAATCCTGTTACAACCCTGCAAGCAGTACAACATCTGGTTTATCCTGCCAGTAGTTTATCAGCTATCTTCAAACTATTTTAGGTCTGTATGCCAATAGAGAGTTGTTTTCTATGGTCAAAGTGGTCTCACATCAAGCTGCTGGTACAATTTGGTTCTGTAAGGCCACAGAACCAGTTTGGGCTCTGATTTTGTTGTGGTGGTAAATCACTCCAATGGTATTATGTTATAAATTCCCTAATTATCATCGTCTTACAAGTAGGGGTATTACAAAAAGTCTATGTGTTCTGTATGGTGTTGCAAAACTTGTATGTTCCACATTCGAAGCAATCAAACCACAAGGTGGTGCTGGAATCAAACTCTTAGAGGAAATATTCACTTGGAGACTAGGCACGAGCACACAGTATCCCCCAGTTTTTTGATTCTCCTTTATACTATATGGGGAGACCCTTCTATATAAGTTCTGAGTGAGTGCCAGATATGTCTGTAGGATATGCCCATTTAAGATTTTTTTATGTCCTTATCCTGCCAGTTTCTAAATATTTGAATTATGCTCCATCTTTTCTGGATCTTTTACCATAGTAGACATGCTGCATGGATTAACTATAGCAGCCCCCTTTCATATTTTTAGTCACATGGTGCATTTCTACAGGAGAGTCTACATAGCCTGAAACTGGGAAATGTTGCCTTCTGGAGATGGCTCGAGTTGCTGGAATAAGAATGACTAAGTCATAGGAAAATAAGAATTCTGGAAATGGGACAAGACCAGTTTGCCTGAACAGACCTATCCCCTTTGGTTTGATTATTAATTTTTGTTAGGTCACCTCAAAGTCTCCTTTTCCGGAGAGAATTTATTTATTTATTTATTGAAGAATTACAACCTTTGAGTCAGAGACTCCTTTACAAAAGCTCCACGAGGATAACAAAACAAACTGACAGAAACACTTTACAGTGGGTGTACAGAGATGGTGGTTACAGGCAGGGTTACACAATGTGTGAGGCATAAGAAGAACAAACAGTCAAGATTACCTAGAAAAAAACAGGTACAAGGTAGAATGTAAGGCAGGATGAGAATCCATTGTTGAGGCTGTGGAAAGGCAGGGGGTAGTGGAAGGGGGGTGGGGAATCCTTAGGTGGCCAGTGGGGCACAGAACCCCAAGAGGCTAGTAGCAGTCACAGATGCCAGTGGAATGAAGATGTTCCCTGAGGAGGAATTTGAAGTGGCCTAGCTTACTTTCAGCAGTTAAGGTACTGTGAAGTGTGTTCATCTAGTGGGGGGGGGCTATGTAGCTGAAGGTTCTCTGACAATAGGGAAGTTCTGCACCGGGGAATCAAGAAGGGGTATTTAGAGGAGCTGGGGGTGGTTTTTAACACTGGTGCTGGCCGCAGGAGGGCAGAGAGTCCAAGAGGGGTAAGCCCAATGGAGATCTTTCTGGCAAGGAGGCAAGTTTGATACTTAAGCCTTCCATCAAAATTTAGCCAGTTGGAGAGACTGTAGAGGGAGCAGGTGTGTATAGTCTGGTCACAACCTGTGACTAGGTGCCATGCTTTAAGGGACACCCTAATTCTGTGGAGGGAGGAGTTATTAGCTGCCCCATATACCAATATCCTATAATCAATTAGCTAAAGGATTGAGGAGGAGACAGCTGTACGGAGGGTCTCTGGGTTGAGACAATGCTTGTACCAGTGGAACAATCCAGTTCTGGTGTTGACAGCAGTGCTGAGGAGATGGATACTTTCATGGTAGTTAAGAGCAGAGTCAAGGGTGATACTGAGGTATTTAAAGGTATCAACTTGGTCAAGGGGTTGTTTCTGGGAGTTAAAGATTTGCAGTGGAAGGCCTTTGTGTTTGCATTGATGATGTGCAAACATCATAACTTTGGTTTTCTTGTAATTAAGTACTAACCGGTGCTTGGCAAACCAGGATTCAGTCTCTTTGAATGTTTTTTTGAAGGATAGCTGGAGCATGAGGGGATCTGAGTGGGAGGAGTAAAGGACCGCATCATCGGCATAAAGGAACAGTTGCCCAGAGCATGCTTTGGGGACGGTGTTTAGAAATAGGCTGAAAAGAAGGGTTCCTAGGATTGACCCCTAGGGCATTCCAGACTTAACTAGAAGACTGGAGGAGAGTGTGTTGCCTATCTTGACTTGCTGAGACCTACCAGTTAGGTAGCCAGCAAACCAATTAGTGACATCATGGAACAGATCAGTGTGAGAGAGGGCAGATAAGAGGAGGACATGGTTGACGGCATTGAAGGCTTTTGACAAGTCCATGAAAACTGCTCCAGCAAGGCATCCTTTGTCAAGAGCAGAGTGGATAACATTGAAAAACTCCAGCAGAGCAGATCGTATTTAGTGAGATGTTCAGTGAGTTGGTCAGAGATAATTCTTTCAGAGCCTTGGGGGGTGGGATGAAGATGGGACAATATTTCCTCGTAGCAGTCGGTCACCACTTTTGTGGATGGGAGTGATGCTGGCGGTTTTCCATTTGGCCGGGAATTTACCCAGGCATAAAGAGCAGTTGAGGACTTCGTCCAGAGTCAGTCACAGGAGTTTAAGGTACAGAGTATCACTGCTGAACCAGGAACGCCCTAAGGCTTTTAGTAAATAGGGATTAGCTTCTCAAGGTGCAAGAGTTTTGAAGCAAAAAGGGTGTGTGTGGTGGGGGGGGTGAGGGTGTGGTTAGGGGATCGAAGAAGTGTGGAGGGAGCACACTGTTGAGGTCCGAGAAAGAGGAGTTTAGGGTGTCAGCAATGAGAATGCACATACTCAGTGGCTGACATACTTCAGTATAGTGCTGTGATGAACCTGCAAATCACTTCACACTGGAGAAGCTTATTTTTAATACTGGTTCCAATTCTGTTACTGCTGCACCTATACAGGATATCTTGTTATCCTAGTGGGTGTTTCTGCTGATCATACAAGTACTAAGTACCATTTTAGAACTGTAGGATGTAATTCATGCCCTTGCTCAGCTCCTCTGTTGTTAGCACAATACATCCATGTTCTGTTATAGAAATGTGTGGTTGCGAGGGACATAAGTACATTATGCAGTTCTAAAATGGTACTTAAATTAGCAGTGCATGATAGTGGTGAAAATGTTGACCTATACTTTTTTATTCTGTTTTACACTGCCCCTTATTTCCTGACTTGTATGATACCATTCTTTCTCCATTTTGAATCTGCTTTAGTACTTGTTTTCACATCTGAAATAATAAAATAAGTGCTCCTTTTACTGTGGTTTGGACCACATTTTCATTAGTATTTCGGATGAGACGTTAAACCGAGGTCCCATCTGCCTGGATTGGTGGTAGCTCAGGTGGATGTTAAAGATCCCATGGCACTTATCGAAAAGAGAAGGGGAATTTCCTCGGTGTCCTGGCCAAATTTCCTCATTCACTAAAAATACCACCAACAGCTTAATCTGGTTCAAGGTCAGTTGGCATTCATCTGTATCCCTCCCACTCCTCGGTCGTACGTGAAAATAGGCAGGATTTGTCTAGTGCAGTTACCCGGTCAACAAAAACTAAATAAATAAATTTGCAGCTTTTTTTGATGTCTCTTGTTCCATAACATCAGGGAGCACTGCCTGCTGCCTAATAATTCATTTTAGTTACAATAGAAGTGAATTTAAAAAGGATGTACAAAAACATCTGAGAATACTGATGAAAACCTTATATGGACCATATTAAAATGAGCACTCCTTTTATTGTTTCAGATGTGAAAAAAAGCACTAAAGCAGATTCAAATTGTGGAAAGAAGGGTATCATACAAGTCAGGAGGTAAGGGGTCATCTACAAAAGAAAAAAATTTAGTATAGGTCAGAATTTTCACTGCTATTATGCACTGCTGCTCTGAAAGAGAGTGTACACTAGAAACACTCTAGGGATGCAGTGAAATTTAATTTCACCAGCAAATTTCATGTGAAGTGTGCAATTTCTCATCCATGCGTTGTTTTGCATAATTGTGCCTCTGAACCCAAAATTCACAATGTCGATTTAATTTTATAATTTCGCATTTATGTCTATGCTACTAATTTCTCATTGTGCATTTTTTACGAAATCAGCCAAAATAAGGTTTTATCACATGTCAACCTTTCATCAGGTTACATGATGGGCAGGAAGTAACTTGGTGAGACAGGAAGTGAGTGTCTCACTTTCAGTTTCACAGCAGCAGGGAAAGCATTGTATGTGTCTTTGTGTGAGTGTCTGAGAGGCGATCCAAAAAACAACCATTATCCTTTGTCTTTATATACGGTAGTTTCTTTGTTTACCCTAACTGAACTTTTGTCATACACCTGTAAGGTATTTATTTATTTATAAACTTTTGTTGACCAGGTAAGCACACTAGACAAAAAATTGCCTATTTTGAGGTATGACCCCGGAGAGTACAAGAAAGGACAAGTCCATACAAAGAACAATAAGATACATTTGAGCATTGCACAGGATAAAGTAGAAACAGGTGACATAACATTACATAAGCAGGCAAGAATTAACACAGTTGAGTAGGAAAGACCAAACACAGGATCAAAAAAGGATAAGTACAGTGCATCCAACAAATCAACCACCCAGTAGCAGGGGGTGAACACATAACTATAGAGAACAGGACCACCAAACAGTGCATCAGACATACCTCCACCTAGAGCAGAGAGTAGGTACAGTAATTATATAGAGCAGTGCCTTAACAAACAAGATCCACCCTCAGGACCCATGTAGGGGCCGTCAGAAGTGCAGGGACATAATAGTCCAGTACAGGGACCAAAGTTAAAAATTAAGGTGGCTTAGGACAACCACATGCAGAATAGAGCTTCAGGTAAGTCCAGAGGGAGCTCCGAAGGCATGAGTGAGAGGGTGAGGAACGGAACTGTGGGAGGAAGGAGTTCCAAACTCTGGGAGCACATGCAGCTAAATCGCTATCCCCATTTGCATACAAGTGGTGGGAACTTTGAGAACAGCAGAGCCCAAAGACCAGAGGGAGTAAGAGGAGGCGACAGGTATGAGGAGCTCAGCCAGTCCTTGGGGGATGCCAGTTCTGAGCACCTTACCTGTGAAGCTACCCAGGACATAGCTCCTATAGTTGGGAAGGGAGAGCAAGTCGAGCTTACTATACAGGTCACAGTGATGGGTGAGCCTGGGGGCAGCAAGTGCAAAACAACAGATGTTGTTGTAGGCTAAATTCCACCTGGCAAGGTGAACTTTAGAAGTATGCTCATACAGGATGAGCCTATAACAGAGAGTAGGAAGAAATACACCTCTGGCCAGTGCCCAGTGGGCAGCAGATTTAAGGTTATTTTTCACTCTGTAGGCTAGGCCCAGCTTGCAGTTGACAGCCCTGCATACATTTAGAATATGACGGCCAAAGTCAAGCTGGGAGTCAAGTGTCACCCCTAGGTATTTAATGGTATCAGTTATCATGACAGAGAGCCGTCAAGTTCAGTGATGCACAGAGGGGCAGAGGAGGCCCTAATCTTGGCTGGGGACCCAAAGAGCATGGTCTGGGTCTTTTTTAGATTAAGGACAGGATTATTTGCCATAATCCAGGACTGGATATTCCTGAAGTCAGCGTTCAGCTGGTGGTTGATGATCTCGATGTCACGGGAACGGGTAAGGATAACCAGGTCATCCACATATGGAATAGAGCTACAGTGGGAGGAAATGGAGGGGAGGTTGTTAACAAAGATGGAAAAGAGGTGAGGTCCCAGGACTAACCCTTGAGGGATGCCGGAGGTCACGGGGGTGGTGTGAGAGAGGACCTTGCTGAACATAGTTAATTGGTTTCTACCCTGGATGTAGCTGGTAAACCAACTTAGGACAGGGGGAGACAGACCAAAGGACCAAGGCTGAGAGATAAGTAAGGCATGATCGACTAGGTCGAAGGCCTTAGATAGGTCAATAAAGATGGCACCCAAGAGCTGGCCCTGGTCCATTGCTGCCTTAATCCCGGAGGAGACAGTAACGAGTGCTGAGGATGTACTGTGCCCTTTCCGGAAGTCATGCTGTGCAGGCGACAACAGCTCATGTGCCTGGATATACTCCGTAAGTTGCTCAGCAACAACTTTCTCAAGGAGTTTGCTGATATCCGACAGGATGGCTATGGGATGATAATTATCAAGGATCTTAGGGTTGCCTTGTTTAAGGAAAGGGACAATCCTTGCCATCTTCCAGAGGTCAGGGACAACACCAAGGGCAAGAGACTTATTGAAAATATGAGCCATTTTGAGAACCTAATTTCTTTGCAAGGTTTCTTTTTTGTTTGATTCCCTCTTGTTTATTTTGTAACTCTTGTTAAACATTTTTTTCTTAGTTTCACTTTTCTTTCCAGTCCTTTCATTTTTTTTATGGTTAAACTTTAGTTGAAATGGAGAAGAAGAGAGGTAAAAGCTGTGGGCAGCGAGGGCCAAGGACGTGGTGTGGGAGAACCATAAGGCTTGACCGCCATCTTTTTCTGTCTGGTGAACCCCCAGAAACAGCAGCAGCAGCAGTGAATGCTCCATAGGCAACAGTGGCAGCACCAGCAGCAGTAGTAGATGCTACAGCACCAGCAGCAGTAGATGCTACAGCAGCAGATGCTATAGCAGCAGCACCAGCAGCAGCAGTAGATGCTACAGCAGCAGCACCAGCAGCAGCAGCAGTAGATGCTACAGCAACAGCACCAGCAGCAGCAGTAGATGCTATAGCAGCAGCACTAGCAGCAGCACCAGCAGCAGCAGTAGATGCTACAGCAGCAGCACCAGCATCAGCAGTAGATGCTACAGCAGCAGCACCAGCAGCAGCAGCAGTATATGCTACAGCAGCAGCAGTAGATGCTACAGCAGCAGCACCAGCAGCAGCAGCAGATGCTACAGCAACAGCACCAGCAGCAGCAGTAGATGCTACAGCAGCAGCACCAGCATCAGCAGTAGATGCTATAGCAGCAGCACTAGCAGCAGCACCAGCAGCAGCAGTAGATGCTACAGCAACAGCAGTCAATTCTGTCTTTGTTAGTGGCACCGCAGCACAGGTGGCTGATGCACAGTCCCAGCAGCCAAAACAGCAGCAGCAGCCTGTTGTGCCTGCCCCTCCTCCTGTCTGTTCTGCCACCGCAGCTAGCACCCAGGCCTCACCTGCTGATCAGCCCATTACCATCACACCTGGTGCCCCCACTTCCTGTTCCCAGACTACCAAGGAGCTCTGTAGTTTGGGAATATTTCAAGATACCAGAAATGATTCCAGTGTAGTGCAATGCAGTATTTGTGGGATTCATGTCCGGTGTGGGAAAAAGGGAAGCCACTTTGGCATGGGTGGGCAGAAAAGCCACCTTATTAATCACCACCATGAGGAGTGGAAGACCAGGCTGCAGCAGGGAGCAAGAAATTATATTTCTGTGGCAGGGGATGTAGCAGGACAAGACAGCACCGTGCAGGGAAAATGTGCCAGAAAGAAGAGGAGGACTGACAGCAGGCCTACATGTGAGAGGGTGGCTGAATTTGCATCATCATCTGTACAATCAATCTCATCTTCCTGTCCTCCATGCACACCAGGAGGAGCTGTTACTCAAGCTCACCTTACCATTATTTGATTTGAGATAGAAGATCTCTGCAAGGAGATCATGGCAGAATGTGCAGACACACAAAGGATACTGGAGAACCAGGAGAGAATGATAAGTCTCCTGAGAGAATCCGTGATCGTCTTTAGTTTTTCTTCTGTTTCTTTACATATGTGTCACATTATGTTATTTTGATTGTTTTTAATGTATTTGTACTGTACGTTATCATTTTTTTTTCTCACTTTCCATCCCTCCTCTCCTGTCCCAACACCACAAAATAAAAACAGCAAAAAAATAAAAAACAAAAAAGATGGAAACAGCAAAACAAAAAGTGTTTGATCATACACACATTTACTTCTCGAACTTCTTTTCATTTCTGAAGTACTTCTTATTTCATTTTCCTTATCCTTCTGAAATCTAATTTTTTTGAGTGCTGTTGAGAGTTGTATTCCCCACCTTCCCCCCAAAAATATTAAAGCAGCAGTGCAATAATCAGGTGAAAATTTTGACTTATACTTTTAATGTTATTTTAGATTGCCACTCACCTCCTAACTTGTATGATACCCTTCTGTTCACAATTTGTGTCTGCTTTAGTACTTTTTTTCATGTCTGACATAATAAAAAGAGAGCTATTTTTAATATGGCTCAGAGCAGGTCTTCATCAGTATTCTCAGCTGTTTTTGTCCATCAGTTGTTTAAATACCACTCATGTTGTGAGTAAAATAAAGCATTATGCAGTGAGCAGCACTCCCTGACCTTATAGAACAACAGGTGTTAAAAAACAGCTGAGAGTACTGATAAAAACCTGGTCCAAGCCATACCGAAAGGAGCGCTCCTTTTATTATTTCAAACATAAAAAAGAACTAAAGCAGACTCAAATTATGGCAAGAAGGGTATCATATAAGTCAAGACTCAGGAAGCAAGCGGCAGTGTAAAATAGCATTAAAAGGAATAGGTAAAAAATTTCACCTGATTCTTACACTTCTGCTTTAAGCAGCAGCACAATAATGTTGTGAAACATTTGGCCTATACTTTTTTATTCAATTATATATTTCCCCTTACCTACTGACTTGTTGTATGTGATACCATTCTTTCTCGATTATGAGTCTGTCTTCTATTTAGATTTCACATTTGAAATATTAAAGTGAGACTCAGTTCAATATGGCTCCCACCTGGTTTTCATCAGTCTTCGCTGCAGTTTGTGAACACATACTTTCCCATATAATGTGATGGAGCAGTGTGTGCAGTGTAATAGTTGATTTCAGTGAATGCAGAAGTGAGTTTCAAAAATTCATGTACAGAAACAGCTGTTAGAACTGCTGAAATCCTGGCCCTGGCCATATTGAATTGAGTGCTCCTTCTTTATATTTCAGATGTGAAAACAAGTTCTGAAGCACACTTAAACTGTGTGAAGAATGGTATCACAGGACTCTAGTTAGTAGATAAGTGGCAATTTAAAATAGAATAACAAATTATAGGTAAATATGTTCACATAATTCCTTAATGCATTGCTGCTGTTACCCCCACCCCCCCAAAAAAAAAATACAAAAACGTTCCTATCTTATGTAAACTAGGCATACTGCCACATCAGGCTGCATGCTGTCTCAAGGTTGATAGTGTGTAGCAGAAAATAAGAACCACTAATAGTGTATTATCTAAGACGCCATTAACTAAAAATCATTTAGTTTTTAACCTTGGGCTGGGGAAACTATCTGGTAATAAATAATAATGTAAATTGATGGTGCAAGCCGGTTACAGAATGCATACACAATACCTAGAAATACAATATGCATCCTTATGTTGTGCTGTGCAACTGCCCAGAGAAGTCAAGAAGACACACATGAGAAAATGTCTTATTAAGTGAAATACATTGTGGAAATTTTCATGCAAGATTTTCCCTGCTAGCCACATTCATCAAGTACTTGCCTCAGTACCAAAAATGAATTGCATATTGCATCACCTTACAGCATCCCCCATCCAGTACCTCTGGGTTATGTCCACCTCATAGGCTGCAAATGCACATGTGACCAGATCTGAAATCTAATCTGCCTAGGTCCTGTACCTTACCACAGGTCTTCAGTTCCTTCATGTACACTGCAGAGGTTGCAAACATTTTGCCTAGCTCCACAGCATCAATGTTAAGGTAGGAAATCTTTCCCTGCTTTAAAGAATTGTTTGGCATACAGTTCAGGTTGAATGTAGCAGGGTAGTGACTGATTCAGTGACTGCTCTGCAATGCAACATATCAATATTTATTTGTTTAACTCATGCAGATGAGATTAGTGATGTCATCAACTATGTTTACGGATTACCTGAAGGCCTTGGGCCTTGCTCTACTGGCAGTGTTTTTTGAATGTTTTGTCTAACAAGGTTACTACTGGCTTAGCCAACCCATAAATTTTAATACAGGTACTATTGGAATATCTTTAGTGTTGAAGTACATTTCTGGAGGTTGCCTGGTTTGCTTTGTTTTGCTCTGTATCTGGAATAGTATACTGGCAGATGGGCATTTTTGGCTGATGCCATGAGGTCTGTCTCTAGCAGTCCCCATTTGTGGTTTAGTTAGTGGAATACCTGCAGATGTAGAGACCATTCTCCAGGTGCTATCTCCTGGCGACTGAGCCAATCTGCCCTTATGTTTAGTTTGCCTGCTACGTGGATGCCTGTAATTGATTTGAAGTGGGTTTGAGCCCAGTTCAGTATTCTCCTTGCCTCACACAGCAGATGAGGACTTCTTGTACTACTCTGGTTGATGATGTATGCCACTGTTGCTCAGTTGTCTGTTCATATGAGTACTCGCTTTTCCTTGATAGGTGCATGGTAGACTGCTCTCATTTCCAGCAGGTTTATCTGCATGTGTGATTCTGCTCTTGTCCATTTCCGCTGAGCTGATATATGATTGAGGGTGGCTCCCCAGCCTGTCAGGCTAGCAAATGTGTCTATTGCTATGTCATGTCGGGTCAGTAGATCTGCTCCATTGGTCGTGTTATGCCTGTTGGACCACCATTTTTTTGAACTTTTGGCCTTTGTGCTTAATTAAACCAATTTTGTTAGGTCATGTTGTAGCTTGTGACCTTCCCGTATTGCAAAGATCTGCAGTGGGCACATGTTCCATAGTGCCCATGGGACAAGGCCAATGCAGGATGCCATGGATCCCAGTGTCTGTAGGACTGCATGGAATATGGGGTTCTGTGTGGCATTCAGTGCTAGAACTTGAGTTAGAACTTTTTCCATTCTTTTTTTGCAATGACTTCACTTTCCCTGTTGCCATGTCGATAGTTGCTCCTAGGTGTTCTATCATTTGACTTAGGATCAAGCTGCTCTTGTCCCAATTGATCACCCATTCATGGGACTAGAGTGTGTCTACCACTTCTTGAGTGTGTTGGTGTGAAGCCACAGGACTTCTGGCCCATATTAGTCAGTCGTCGAGATATGGGATGATGTGTATTCCCTGTTGCCTTAGTTTGGCCACCACAGTGATCGATACTTTGGTAAACACTCAGGGGACCAATGCTAGGCCAAATGGCAGAGTCTGGTATTGGAAGTGGCGGCCCAGAATTTTGAACCTGAGGTACTTGTGATGAGATAGGTATATGGGTATGTGGAGCAGGCATCCCTCATCTCGATGGAAGTGAGATACTCTCCTGGCTTTATTGGTCATAGGGTTGTTTGGAGAGTCTCCATCTTGAATTTTTTGTATTATACAAAACGGTTGATAAATTTTAGGTCTAAGACAGGTCTCATGTCTCCTGTTTTCTTCAGTACAAGGAAGAAGATGGAGTATATCCCTTGATCCGTCTGATCCGATGGTACCTCTGCTATCACCTTGTTGGCCAGGAGGTTGGACAGTGTGGTCCTTACTGCTTCCATCTTGGCTGGATGGTGAAATACCGGGGAGATTACCAATCTGTTTGTTAGTGGTTTTTGGAAAAACTCTATGGAGTATCCCAGAGATACTACTTCCAGGACCCATTTGTATGATGTTGTTTACTGTCGTACATGGGCAAATTGAGTCAGTCTTGCGCCTATTGGAGGGTGATGCATACACATCTCCCCTGGGCAGTTTTTCTGAGGTGCCATGCGTAAAGGCTGTGTTATATCTTCCTCTTTGACTTTTGCCTTCAGACTCTGCCCCTGGTGTTGTTGTTGAAGTATGCTGGCTTAAAATTGTATGTTTTCTGTTGTGAGTAGTGTGCTGTTTGTCTCCTATCCTGCCTGCCCCTGAAGGGGAAAAATCTGCTGTGGAAGGCAGGCAGGTAGATACACCTAGAGGACTTGTCTTTGTCTAGGCTCTTTCCGTCATCTTTCTGTTTCACATAATTTTCCAGGCCCTCTCAGAAGACCAGATTTCCCTTAAATGGGAGTTTGCTCAGCATAGTTTTAGATTCTGCATCCGCATTCCAGATTTTCAGCCAGATGTGTCGTCTTGTTCGGTTAGTCAGCGCAGCCAGCCTAGCTGTCATCTTGAATGCATCTATGGATGCGCCAGCAGCATATTTTGCTGCCTGGATGGCATATTCCGCTAGGTCAGCCTGTTTGGAATTAGGTTCCAAGGATGACACCTGCTCTACAAGCCAGGTAACTAGTGCCCTGGAAGTGTATGTGGCCACCGTGTTGGCTCTGCATGCTAGGCCGGACATTTTGAAGCATTTCTTCATGAGTTCTTCCATTTTCTTGTCCATAGGATCACAAAGTGGGGTAGTCGTTTCTGAGGGGAGTACTGTCTTTTTACATAAGCCTGTGACTTGGTGGTCCACTTTTCTGGTGATTTTGTGTCTGGTTTCCTAGCACAGGGAAATCTGGTAAGTGAAACTACACAATGAATCTGTATTTTATACGCCCAAAACACAGGTCTGGTTTCCTAGCACAGAGAAATCTGGCAAGTGAAAGTGAATACCGAACCAGTAT
The DNA here is from genome assembly GCA_016271365.2 of Neoceratodus forsteri. NCBI lineage: Eukaryota > Metazoa > Chordata > Ceratodontiformes > Ceratodontidae > Neoceratodus > Neoceratodus forsteri. The sequence continues at coordinate 988,360,870 of CM028131.1, read as the reverse complement.
TTCACACACAAAATGCACAGAGAGTTAATTTTAGCAGTAGGAAATATGGCAAGAAAAGAACAAAAACAACATATACCACAAAAAACACTGCTTAACTAAGAAAAAAACTACAGATCTTGATTGAACCTAGCCTTCTACAATGCTGCTGCTCCCCTCCCCCACACAAAACAGACAGAAAATGAAAAACATATTTTACACTATCCAATCGATGAGTGAATACAAAAAGAAAAATTACTGTGTATCCACAATGCACTCAAACAAATTTTGACCTAAACTTTGTTCAAACAAAATGTTTTTTTATGTTTTAACAGGTTTTTATGATCAGTCAGACTAACACAATGTGCTCTCTGAGAGATTTTCAACTACACTGCACTCAGACACAACCTACTCAGCTTCCTATGGGCTATTCAGAAAACATGTGACCCCCAGAGCATCAGATGACATCCTATCCCATACTGCAGTGCGAATTTCGCATCAACCGCAAATTTCGCAGGCAAAATTGTCATTTCACGTAACAGTAAAAACCCAGATAGTGGCACAATAGAAGCCAAGTCAGCAATTTTGCATTTCTTCACAAAATCACCGGAAAAGATGAACCTGGGATTTTGCATGGCATACAATTTCACAGAAAGTCAAAACTCTGTGAAATATTATGCAGAACGAAATTTGATGACTTCACACACCTCTAAAACTATCACTGCAGGTTCCTAATAGGCCTCTATAGATGGACAATAACAGAACTGGAACCAGTATTTAAAGTAAAGGTGTGAGATAACATTTTGGGCCTCATAGCCCGCTACCCTGGGGTGACAATAGCCCCTCTGTGTTAAAATTATAAATTGTAATGCACCCTTTTAAAATTGGGAGTGGATGGCAATTCTGGCCAAACTGCCAGCCAGCCAATCCCTTCCCACTTCCTGATCCACCTGCTCCACCTCCGCTCTCCCATGTTTTGTGACATGGAACCAGAAGGTTAACGGGACGACCTGTATGCCAAGTCTATGGTACTCATTTCAGAATGCTTTTACAAACCTTGGGTAGTTTAAAGTGTAATAAAAACATTCTGAAAACAAGCCCCATAGACATGTATGGGTTGCATCCCTGCACTCTCCCTGGTTCCATGTCACAAACCGTGGGAGCACGGTGGCAGAGCAGGCAGACTGGGAAGTGGGAAGGGACTGGCTGGCTGGCAGTTCAGACAGAATTACAGCCTCTTCCCAAACTTTAAAGAATGCATTACAATTTATAATATTAACAGAGTGGCTATCACCGCCCCAGAGTAGTGGGTTAGGAAGCCCCCCAATTTTATTTTTTAAATGCCACTTTTATTTAAAAAAACAAAAAAAAAAAACACTTTTACTGGGAAAGCAACTTTCAGGTTTGGAACAGTTCTCTTTTAAGAATTCTAACTTTAAGGCAAATGAGAACGAACCACTGAACCCAAATAATGAACCCTAAATCTACTATACAAAATGGTACAAGTCATACCACTGGGTTTTAGGTTTCCCTGTGTGCCCACCAGTCCTGCTTCCCTGTTGGCTAGTCCAATACATACATTTCATCATAATCAAAGTCTGCAAAATAAGCTTTTAAAAGACATACACATATAATATACTATGTACATGTTAGGGTTCATTATTAAAGTCACAAAAGCATGCAAATGTGATGTTACCTTTTTTTGAACCCTAACTCTGCTCACATCCATCCACCACCCCATGAACCCCATGGAGCTGAAAGCCAAAGCACCACCAGTTTGAAAAATATGACTGAACATCATAAATAAATGACATAGTATGAGATATAGAGTTACATCCCATGATGAACACTGCATTCATAAGTTTTGAGATGGAAGCAGAATTTGATTTAATACATTTGTTTAAAAAACATTGTGTAGAGGTTTATGTAGATTTCAGATGTAGAGACTGTCATTCCATGAAAATATAACTGACAAAATATACTGACTTTTATTTGAGTTATTTATGTGTTTAAAATGTTATTGCTGGGGCTTATTTAGATTTCAAATGCAGAGACTGTCATTCCATCTCAAACCGCTTTATCATCTGAAGTGACTCATGCGTCAATGAATCTACTTCTGCTTGTTAATGTCTAAATGCTACTGTATCTATCTCTTCAGGGTATAAACCATCATCTCTTTTATTCCTGCTCACACTGACTCCCTACTGCAGCTTCTACATTTATTGTGAACCACAAAGTCCTCACTATGGTGAACGTAAGGCATGAGTGGACTCAAGAGTAGACAAACATAATCATAACGACTGATCCTGAGAGTCAATAAAACTAATGTTTCGGTTGACATTACCCCATGGTAGATGACAACTGGAATTCGAAACATTTGCAAAAGGCTGTCTGAATGGAGTTTTGTTTTAACCCCTTTACTGTTTTTAAACAACTTTTAGTGACAGAGAAATGTGAACCAGGAAATGCAGGGTCAAATCCCACCACAGTTACTTAATCGCTGACTATCCTTGGGCAAATTACAGTTACAGTCCTTAGCTTAATAGTGTTCCAGTGCACTTAGCTGTAACACAGACAGAAGGATAACCCCACAGAAAATGAAATGTGGCATCTCAGCTAGGTTAATATCTATAAATAAACTGTCTTTTTTTTGTTTTAAAAATAGTTATAATAGTAACAGTACCCTCTATACCAAGCCAAATAACTAGATAATTGACCTCGCTGATGTTAAATGACCTCTCAACACCTTGACAGTGACATACTGTAATTGCAGTGCAGCTAATTATGAGATATAACCCACTATGCAGTATCAAGTATTACTTCTTCAATATGGAAGAGCTGTACAAGTTATTTAAAATCCTCCTTGAACTCAGGAGGCCCGATTTGGCAGCTTGCACCACAGGTTTGGCACAGGCCCCATGAAAAGGTCCCCCAAATGGTGTAAGTTACACCGGGGGGGGCGGCTGGTCTAACATGTGGCATCTGGCACAAGGGACTTGCACCAGGGGCTTCACGCAGGCTGCATTAGAAAATTGTCGCAATTTCTGATGCAAGTCACTACAAGTCACCCCTTGCGTCAAACTCTTTGATGCCAGTGCCTTGCATCGTTCTAAAGCCCTTTGAAAATCAGGCCCAGGATACGCAAGTCACTAACTATTTGATCATCACATGACATAACATGACATAACATAACATAACATAACATAACATAACATAACATAACATAACATAACATAACATAACATAACATAACATAACATAACATAACATTACTTCTAGCATTTTGTAAGTTAACTAGATATAAGGCCTGCCCAGGGTCTGTCTTCAGCCAAGCACATCAGCAATGAAGTTCTTAGTTCCTGACGGATAAGCATGGACTACCTACAGCACGAGGTCATCTTGTCTCATGCTAAAACAGCGTGGAATGAAACTACACTGTTAAAACAGCAACCATAGAAAAAAACAAGTAAAACCTTGTTTTCTATGGTGGGCTCCACCCCTACACCACCCATTATGGGGTGCTGCACCCCCGAACCTCCCTACTTAAATAACCTCCTCTGGGGAGGTGGGGGCAACTCAAGGAGAGGGTGAAAGTTGGCAGTGGCAGCACAACACAAGAAAAAATAAAATACACTGACCTGATCTGGGACTGGGAATAGAACCCCAGTCCACAGCCACTCCATTGTCTTGCAGCATTGATGGCTCTACTCCCTGAGCCATGGCAGCTGCTCAGCACCCCCCCCCCGGCAGAGCTCTTACCCTCTACGGCAGAGATTTCCCAGAAACAGCTACAGGTTTACCACTACCACTGCATGCTATTGTGTCATGCGGCATTGCATTCCCTGTCGCTGTTCTCTGTTCCCATTGTGCGGTTTTGCCATGTGACATAGAAGGTGTGAGATATTGACCTGGTAGGACAACCTACTACTTTAGCAACCCCCTACCAGCTAACCATGAAGCATCATTAGTATAGGCAGTGGAGGTAAGTACCTGCCTGTTCTCCTGGATGCAGGTATTTGTAAAGTCATAGCCAATAATTCATTTCCATACAGGAGAAAAACAAGGACTTGGGCCATTTGAATTACAACCAATGAACCAATATTTCCACGTTTAAGCCACATTTGCTACCTTTACATAGTAACACAGTATTTCAGTAACAGAAGGGAATTAGAGTCCATCTTGTTCACCCATCCTGCCATATGACAGTGACTATATCCAGTCTGAGTATGGACATAAACTACATCTATGTATGACAGCAGGAATATTAGTCTGAATTTACAGTGTAACTCTCACTGCCATGGTCCCTCAGTTATCTGTCTAGTCCTGCTTTGAAATATTGTATAGTGCTAGTTTCTGCAATCTCACATCGTAGGCTATTATACATGTTAACCACTCTCTGAAGTAAGTAACAATTACCAATGTTTCCTTCTATGCTGCCCTTACTCACTTTGAATGCTTGGCCTCTAGTTCTACCTACACTCCCAAGCTAAAACATCTGCATGTATTTCAAAATGTCTATTCCCTTTAGCATTTGAAAAACCATGAGCATGTCCCTTCATATCCTTTTCTTTTCTAAGTTAAAAAAATTGAGCATGTCAAATGCAATTATTTAGACTTTGGTAACCAGGTGAAGTTCTCTGGGACAGAACCCATGCATACTGCAGGGGCAACTCAGACATTACACAAGATGCTGATGATACAAATTGGGATTAGCAAGTGAAATATATTCCAGTTCATGTAAAACTGTTACATTTACAAAGGTCAAGAAGGCACTACAGGGCACCCTCTATTATCTGCCCCTCTGTTATCTGCCACACTCCTTATCTGCCAACTTGACTACCTATACTGTTCACTGTCTATGGAAAGTCCCTCTATTATCTGCCACCCTCTCTGTCCACCATCTGCCAACACTTTCTGTTGTACAGGCTGTTATTTTACCTCTACTATCCACCACATCACTGGCACTGACACTGTGTATTACGGTCCTGATTTTTTGGTAGTTGTAAATGTCTTATTGATAAATACAGTATTTTATAGTGCCATGCTGAGGACTATACTACATTTTAGAATGGTTGTGAGATTCTTAATAACATCATTGATGAAGAGATTATTGAAACAACCTGTCAGGGGTGAAAAAAAGGAAGATTTCATAATAGAAACAATTGTTCTTGATTTTAACAGTGTTTTACTTATCCAGTGAATAGTGCATATTGACTTGGACTGCTGCAGCTTTTCATCTTGACTAGTGCTTGTCTTCTATGGCTGTCAATGAAGTAAACCCAAAGTTCCTACTTTAGTAAACTGCAGTCCTCATGCCAATCTCCCTCATTATTTCAGATGGCCCGGTATGATTGACAGTTCTTTAAGAGTTGCATTTACCTGGTACCTGGTAGTGCCCAAGTAGTGTCCCAGCCGTGATCTGGAGTGGAATGCTGTGAAGTCTCTAGTTGCCAGTGTTCTGAGTTTGCATCTCCATGTGTTTTGTCATACACCACATTATTAAAGCCAGTGTACCTAATTTTTCTACATTTTGAGTATCATTACCCAACATTTCAGTGACAAAATGTTAAGAGGTATGTTAATGTCTGCTATGCAGGTGGTGAGCTTTACCCCAGCCTCCCCATAGCTACACCCTCTCCCTTCCCATGCTCCCAGCTCTATATTTGCCCTAGACACCACTGCAGTCCCATGAGGGAGGAGGATTTGGATGCTAAAATGAAATGAATCATGACAAATAAAGCAAAACAAATGTCCATCACTGATTAAAGTTGAATGATGAGAAATGAACTAGATTTCAATAGTCATACTGTGATTTTTAGATGTTTTTGTTAAAAAGGTCTGTACACAAATAAACCGAATAATTAATACCTAAATGTAGTCCTGCGCTGATTTTCCAGTATTTTACCAATGCAACATAACACCTCTATTTTCTGCCACCCGGTATTAACCACTAAAAAAATGGAGTACCAAGGTTGGTGGATAATAGAGGATGCACTGTATTTATACAAACATTTAAAGGAACATAGAAATGTTCCCCTTCAGATGGGGTGATAAGGTGTTCCAGAGTTCGGGAGTTACATAATCAAAGGAATGCTGACCCACTGACATTCTGAACCGGGAAATAGAAAGCAAATTAGTGGATGACCTGAGTGACCAAGGCCTGGGGGTGCTAGAAACAAGCATTTTATAAATGGTGACATCCAGCAGGTATTGAAACCTGGCCTCAGGGGTAACCATCCAAGATACCTAGAGATTAAGAAATGGTGCATCTTTCTATCAGCACAAAGTATCAAATGCCCTATCAGATTGTATAGACTTGTATCTAGACATTTCTGTGTCAGGCAAGGAGATGAAAAGAATGGCCCCATAATCCAGGAGGGGGAGAAGGTTGTAGTTTGCAGTGACTAAACTGGCTTCATGAGTTAGGCATCATTTAACTCTGTAAAGGAGTCCACGTTTTCTATTTAGTTGAATGGTGAGATGGTCCAGGTTAAATCTGAAGGATCAGCTGGGATCAAGGTCATTCCCTGAATATTTAAAACTACTGAGAGCCTCCAGTTTTGTACCATCTATTGTGCATACGTGAAAGACACCAGCAAGGTTTTTTTTTGGTAGTGTATCCCAAAAGCATAGATTCATTTTTTTTTGTTAAGCATGTTTTTGTTCTAAATAAACCAAGTGACCATCCAATACCTTACCTGTCAGTCAGTCTGTTATCCACCTACTGTACACATTGTGGAGTGGACTTCATATGTGCTACTTTCTCCATTAGTTTTCCATGCTGTACTGTACATTGTCAAAGGCCTTGCTGAAGTCCAGATAGACTATGTCTACCACTTGGCCCATATCCACAATAATAGTTAACTTCCTCAAAAAAAGGCAATCAAGTTGGTTTGGAAGGATTTACCTTTTGTACAGAACTACCACATCTTTTATGGTTGATTCAAACTCTTTGCCAAGCACTGAGGTAGACTCACAAGTCTGTAGTTGCATGGGCCTGACCGTATCCATTTTTTGAATGGGTGAATGATACTGGCAATTTTCTGGCCCTCTGGCACAATCCCTGTCTGTAAAGAGGCCTGAAAGATATTAGTGAGGGGCCCAGCAAGAACTCTTCTTTACTTCACTATTACCATTGAGTGGATACACTAGGACACTGGCATCTTCCCAGATTTGTACCCTCCAGAGACTTACTAGTGATGATGAATACTTCAGTAGTTCTAATTTCCTTTTACTTTTTACTTCCTTTGTGATGTTAAAAAGTTAAGTTAAATGTAACCAGTTAAGACAAGCGTTATTTTGGCATTTGCCATGATTCCACATAACATTATGTTTTCTAGACTGTTTTTTATATGAATTTTTTACTATACTGTGTTAATTAAAGACTTACACCTGTAATTATGCTGTATAAATGACTATGCCTTGATGTGTTTTAGCCACTGCCCTGAAAAAACTTGTATCAGAGTCAAAGCACTGGGGTTAAAGCCACAGCTCTCTTATGTGACTGAATAAAGTATAACGCTCTTCAATGGCTCCTCTCTATTGTGACTTTTTGCTTCTGGTTCGTAAAACGTCTCCCAGAGTTCTAAGTGCCCTTCATTTTTGGATTTTGTGTTTTCAGTTTGGCAGTCTGCACTCACCCCTGATTCCAGCGGCATGTGATCCAAAGTTTCTTAATTATAATGCGATCATTACTGTCTCCTCTTTGTCCTGCACCTCTCTTATAGCTTCCACCTTTAGTTGGCTCTGACCCCTAACTTTCTTGCTGACTACTGACACAGAAAGAGTTATTGTGTATCACTGCTAGTCCCCCTGGCCTGTTCCATGATTCCTGCCTCTCCTCAGTGATCAGTGGGCCCACCTTATCACTGCCACCCCTTTTATGGCTTATGTATTTGAAAAACAATATTGTTATTGCTTTCAATCCTCTGCATTACCCTGTCTTCCAGACCAGCATTGGCCTGGGTAGTCTTGCCCCTGCTTTTATTCCTTCTGCAATACCCTGTTCTCTATGTTCATTGCTCTCTCACCTGCACCCTTCCACGTATCATGCACCCTTTCCCTCCGTAACATCCAATCAAATTCCTTGGAAAACCATGGAGGCCTCCACCTAGACCTCTTGCCCTTGTTGCACATGGGGGCATATCTAGTCACTGCTTTCTTTATATTTTGCTTGAGGCCCTCCCACTTGGCATTAGCGCTTTATTCATCAAGTTAGCCACAGCCCTCTCAGCTTTTCACAATCAGTTCTCCTGAAGCTTAATGTCCTGGCCTTTTTTTAATGAAGTAACTGCCCCATTTCCCCCCAAATTCAATCCTATTATGGTCACTGTTGACCACTGGCCACCCAGCCTTTACTGCTCTAACCATGTCACCTCCCTATTCAGTAACAGAAGAACAGTATCCCCTCCATGCCCGATGGGCTGAATAAGCACACAGTCCTTCATGTGCGAACAGTGTTGGCCTGCACCCATGGCTGCTGTATGTACCTACATCATCCTGACAGCAAAATCAGCAGTCTTCTCCCAACTCAGCTCACTTTTACTTCACTTCGAATCCCAGCTACCAGCACTGACAGTGAGTCAGGAAAAATCTATGTGCAAAACATTATTTTGAAGTCCATCTCACTTCAAATGCAGCTCAGAGCACTAACAGTAAACACAGTATTACCACACAAATACAGTATCTGTACTGTAAAATTCTTTATTAAAACTCATTCTACTACCACCTATTTTAAGTTAGACCTTGGAATACTCTAAACACAAACTTTTAAAAAATTAGTGCTCTAAATCAAGCAGTGTTTCTGTTTTGCCTGATGTTCTTCACAGCAGAATGGAAACACATCTCCTTGCCCTAACAGCTAGGACTGCACATTAGCATGGCTACATCCCAAAACATCCTGCAGTCATGAAACCATGTGATCAACCTTTTGCACCCCAGGTGCCTGCTCGGTTATTCACCCTTTAAGAAGTACAGTAGTGCTGATATTGCTGGCAAAGCACCTTGTAAACTTTTGCAAAGTGTACTACACCACAAATTTGGTAAAATGGGATGACTTTATGAGGTCTTAATGTTGGTCTACCTGACAAAGAAAACTTTGCAACATATGCAGATATAAACTACAGTAGCAGAGCCTGTTCCTTTATTTTCACTTAAAGAAACCAGAGAATTATATACTTTGTTTTTTGGTATTACAAATTAAAATGCAAATTTATATTGAATGTGTGTCTTCTAGTCACAGTCTTACATCGGTCCTTTAGTTATATCCATTTCAAATGTAAATTGCTGAATAGTATTAGTAAATACAAGGTTGAAATGATTAGCAATGTCCTCCTCAGAGGTGAGCAGTGAGACACTGGCAACTTTGGAGTTAATTTGAGCTTGGTATTGGGATTCCAGGGCTATTTAATGGAGTTCTAAAAGCATACATAATTATGAAAAGTTTTAACTGTTGGTCCTTATATTTTTTTTAACTTGGAGTTTATTGACACAAAGAAAGTAAAATAATCATATTCTCTAGCATATATTTCAGCTTTTAGAGAAACTGTTCATATACAGTATGAATAATACACAAGGAAATGAGACACACGCCAGGAAAAGCTAAAGATGATTAAACAGTAAACTAATACAGTGCTGTGCCTTGTAAACATATATCTGAGGAGACAGTGACTACTGTTGTGCGAGATCAAGGTTCTGCCTTTAGTACATTGTTAGCCATTTGGTATCTGGACACAGAGTCCAGTGTGCATCAAAAAAGCACAACGAGTAAAAAACTAAAATAAAGTTAAAGAATAGAGAACAGAACAAGTGCTCAGAGATTAGTACAGTTGATACATCTCACATGACTTTTTTTAACTCATTATGTTATATGTTCTGTATTCTATATTTCCTGCAGATTTTGGATGGGAATATTAGGGAATGTTCTACTTCCCTTAACAATTCTACAGTTCCAACCCCAGGGAGAAAGATGAGTGTCTGGTGTCTGACTAGATTAATAGGTCAAACAGGTTGCCCCTCACACTACCATGTTATGGAATTTATTCCAGATGAGCATACTTTAAATCCGTATGGTGTATTTTATTTTTTGAGATGTGTTATCCTATCTAAATACTGTATATTGCAGGCACTCAGTTGGATCTTAGAGGCTTGTAACAAGTTGCATAAGGAGTTTTGAGCAAACTTTCAAACTGTAAGTAGCTGACATAGTGCATTGCATGTAAAGATTTTATCATAATCAATCTTAAAATGCAGGTCTCTAACAGATATGTTGAAACTTTCACAGACATTATTTAGGCAATCTCCTGAAGAAACCTGGTATTTCAAAGGTGAAACATAGAGGGTGATATAATACCTGAATCATCTGTTTGAAAATAAATAGAAATTTTGAAGAATCAGACTGCATTTCCAGGTTTAGGTTGGCCAGAAACTGAGTGGATTGCTGTTTCACTTGCTCTGCTGCTTTGGGTTCTGAACATAGAGAGAAATAACAAGTGCAGAAACTACTGACTATACCAGTTGGTGTAACCCATGTCACCCCTGGGTCTTGTAGGTCCTTTATTTTAGCAATTGTGCAGTCTGTCTCTAATTTTTATGTTGGTGTGGGTGCATGCACAAGTAACATCTTGCACTAGTAGCACATTTCAGAGGTGTGTCAGTGTTGTGGCGAATGCAGGGGATGCTTTAGCGGGTGCATTCTTCAGCCGCCAACCAGTGAGCATGGGCATGCTGCCAATGACAGCAGTTTCAAAGACAGACACTTAGTTGAAAGAAATCTGCCGCTCCTATGAGGTGCAGTTCCCTGCCTTTCCTGGTGAAATATTCCAACAAAGATGGTGACTCCCGCCACCTGCCACACAATCCCCAGAAAGCTGACATCAGGGTGCCCAATTCCCCTGTTGAAATGTACCCCCCAGTTCAGTTTGTTTGCCAACAGGGGTGTCCAATCCCCGTCAGCATCATGTTCCCCCCCTACACACACACTTTCTTTGCCAATGGGGGGCCAAATCCCCATTGGCATCATGTTCCCTCACCCCACACACTTTCTTTGTCGATGGGGAGGGGGAGATCAATCCCCATCGGCATCATGATCCCCCACCCCACACACTTTCTTTGCTGATGAGGGGCCCAATCACCATCAGCATCATGTCCCCCCAAACTTGTGGTACACTGGGAGCCCACCCCAGTGTTCCCAAAATTTTACTTTTTACCTGCAAATAAAGAAAACCATTCCCTGCTTTCTTTTTTTGTTTACCTGTAAAAACAAAAGGTCCTTCATAATTCCGCTGACCCACTCCTCCAATCTGCACCCAACCTCTGCACACCCCACCTCTCTGCACCCCCAACCCCATACTTACCTTCAGAGGTCTGGCACTGCAATTTTCTTTGGAGCGGGAACATCTCTGAACTCTTCAAAGATGAATTTTGAACTGAAGAAATGCTGGTAAGCTATATAATGGCAGGCAATGGGGGAGTTTCCACTTAGGTGGATATCTCAGCCATTTTGGGGAATTTTGGCACCAGATTTTCAGCATGGGGTTCTTGGGACCCCCCCCCCCATGAGCACATGCACTGTCATCTCATTACTCGGTCCCAAAAGGTGATTTTTCAGTCACTGCATGGAATCACTGTTTGTGACTGATTTATGAAACAACAGTGCCACATTTCATGAGGTGGTGTCCCAAAAAGCCCATGCTGCAAATTTGGTGAAAAAATTCCAAAAAATGACTGTTCTGAGTGTGCGTTGTTCAGTTTCCACACACGCTTGTAACTTCAACAATTTTTTATATTTTCACTCCAGATTTTCAACATTGCCATTTTTTAGCACCTACTTATGAACAGTACAGCTGTTATTTTTCACAACCTGCCCAAAATGTGTTTTTGCACCTGTGGCACACAATGGCATGGTCACTGTGGGAAATCAACTTTCAGAACAGAGTAACAAAATCACAGTGCCACTGTTCATGAGGGGAGGTCCCAAAATGCCTATGTCGAAAATTTGGTTAAAAAAATCCCAAAAATAATTGCATTACGAGCAAGCATTGTGCAGTTTCTATGCACGCTTGTGACATCACCAATTTTTCACATTTTCACTCTATATTTTCAATATTGCCATTTTTTTAAACCTCCTCATGAACAGTACAGATGCCATTTTTCACATCCTGCCTGAAATGTGTTTTCGCACCTGTGATGCCAAATGGTGCAATCACTGTGCAAAATCACCTTCCGGCTAACAAACTGATAGTGCCACTGTTCATGAGGTGGGGATCACAAAAAGCCCATGTTGAACATTTGGAGTGAAAATACCAACAAATGCCTGGGGCATTAGGGTTTCCAACCATTATGTCCTACCCTGTAGAGACTGACAGGCATCAAGGGTGTAACTTGGGATCGTCAGCTGTAATGCTCACACCATTCCACCCTCACCCTGCAGCCAGTGACAGCCATTGAGGTGTGACTTGGAGTCTGTGGCCCCAAAGTTCACCCCATTCTCCTATGCTGCACCCATCTCAGCATGTTTCCTTATTGAATGGGGTGAGCATAAGGCCTGAAGACCCCAAGCCACACCATGACACTTGTCAGTGTCAGCAGGGTAGGGTGAGGTGAAATGGCGTGAGTGTTACGGCTGATGACCCAAAGGCACACCCCAACACCTGTCAATCTCTGCAGGGTGGGGGTGGGCTTGGTGTCAGTTCAATACTTCACTGCCATTCCTATTATGCATCTCTCTAACTCCTGCACTACGAATGCCAATGCCAGCAAGACAACATTCAGCATTGACAAATGCTTGTTCAAGGTGGTAGGCTAACTATTTAGTTGCTTTACCACCCACCTCATAGTATTTGTGACTGGAGTATCTTAGATAACCCTTAGCCTTCCGCTCCAGAAACTCATTAAGTTTGGCCCTGGTTTTAGTAAAAGATTGAAACAGTTCAGGATCACTTTCTCTTGGTGGGCTTTTCCTAGAGCTTGTAGTTTAGTGTTTAATTTGTTGATGAATTCAGCTCACCAGAATCCACCCAAATAGCTGCACTTATCTTGTTTCTCTACACTGAGTTCCATGGGACTCTTCCTGACAAACTGATCAATCCAATATCTGAGTGTTCATAAGGGAGAATAAGCATGGGAGCATCATTTGAAGGTTCCTGTCAGGACGGACATCCTTCTACTTCATAGGTCCAGCCCCAGAAATTGATGGCTTCATATGATGGGACATCCATCATGACAATGACTGAAATTAAATGAATGTTCAGTCAGCTACTTTCACAATTTAATTGGCTGGAACTTGCTACACAGCTTACAAATGCTGATATTATTCAGCTAGCACACAAAGTGAATGTTGCTGAACAGATGGTCATGGACAGAGAGGGCTGCACATTGCACATCTCAGCCCATGTCAGAGACCCAGACAGAACTATCCACATGCTCTGGGAAAAAGCAGAAGGTTTAGAGAATCACAGCTGGCATGACAACCTCTGCTTCATGGGCTTCACAGAGGGCTGTGAAGGCAGAAATATGAACCTTTTTCTTCAACACGTTCTCCTGGAGCTGCTGGTAGTGCCCTGCCAACCCAGAATTGAGACTGATTGCTCCCACAGATCTCTGGAACCACTTGTAAATCTGGGGAGGCCTCAAACCGTGTTAGGAAAGTTCCTTTGGTACACAGACAAAGAAAATATTATGGTATGGGCCAGGCAATAGGGGAATCTGCAATGGAAAAGTCACACTATTTTAATGTTTCCTGATTTCTCTCAAGAACTATCTGCCAAATGAAGGCCTTACACCCTGTGCAAAATGTACTTATGGATTAGGGGTACCATACAGTCTCTATGGCTCTCTGAGTGACAATAAATGGTGCCTCCCAGCAGTTTGAGGCATCCAAAGCTGCAGAGGCCTACATATCTAAGTGCTGGCTGAAAACTGGCTGGGCAAACTATAATGGGACAGACTGAAACAGAAGAATAGCCTCTCCATTGGTGGACATGGATACAACACCAGTCCCTGAGGGCACTGCACACAGGAGTTGTCCAGACCCTGGATACAGGCCACTTCTACACTCACCACCAATGTAGGAGGACCTCTGGCTGCCAGTAGCCAAGCAGCAGTGGTATAATAAACAGATGGACACCAAAGCAAAAAGTCAGGACCGCTGCCCTCTGCTGCGCAGTAGAAGCTGTAGTGGGGGTGGACAATCCCCAGTGTCTTCAGAAACCCTATCCCCAGTACTGCATAACAATCACTTTGTTGCTCTCCAAGCATCTGAGGATGCTCACTCACTTCTTCTAGAGCAGCATCCCCAGGGAGAAGTTATAGCTGGGCTGTCCAGGCCCAAGTTCTGGGCAGACGTGGTTAGTTTGGTGGTGCCTGCAATAGATCTCCCCCCTAGGGAGTCCTCATGTCTGGAGGAGCAGCACACCAAAGCAGAAGTGTAACCAGAAATTTCCATTTTGTACACAGTCTCCAACAGTTACACCCCCCCAATTAAAAAATGTACACATCCTTTCCAAATAGCACCCCCTTCCAAACAAGTCAGATTGTTGTCAGATGACTCCTCTACTCTCTAAAGAGGTTATACATGTATTGGACACTCCTCAGTGGCCTACACTAACCCAAATACTGCAGATTAGAATGATAATATTAACAGAGTGGCTTATGGTTTGTGACAGGCACTCAACAAAACTGTTCACAAATGTGTACAGTGAGTATGCCTGTCTACACCCCTGCACCAAAGCACAAGAACAGGATCATCTGGCTACTCTTTCCAAAATGGCACAACTGACAAGAACTGAGCTCTGCTGATGCAATGACACCGATGGAAATCATGTTTTCTCTGCAGCCTTTATATCTGAAGTTATGAAGATTAGCTACTCTTAAATCAAAGTGTTTATGCAACTTGGTATGATGTATGCTTGTGTGAGTTAGATATACTGTGGCTGTTCACCTCTCTATCCATGGGATATACCACCCGGTAGGGGTAGGATGGTGGGGAACCCTAGTGGAGGCTTCTATCCCTATAGGTGCCATAGGAATAATTCCCTTGGCTAAATGTAGCTTAAGAAGAAGTCCACGGGAAAGAGAGACATTCTGCTGGAGGAGGAGGGGAGGATAGTGTGGCAACAAAAGAAATGAATCCTGGACTAGCCAGGAGCAGCAACCTTTAAAGGCCTGATGGAGGAGTGGTTTGTTGCTCCGCCCATTGAACTACAGGTGTAGCCTTGCAAATATTGGGCCTATCAACTCCTGATGACAATTAAGACTCCTGACCCCCTTAAGGGGGCAATGCTGCATATCCTTTATGTTAATGACTCTTACAATAAAAAAAGTGCTCTTAATAAGTTTACATAGTATAGGATGGGAGAGGAATAGCTGTGCCCCTTTAAGCCTATAGATAATTTTGCTTATAAGTATGCTCACTGGTGTTCCAGCTCATCTGTTTTTTTAATATAAATTTTTGATTATCAAGGCTGATAAGAGAGTTAACACGCAGTCATAGAAATCACACGCATGGAAGGTATACAAAGAAGATTGGCACAAATAAATATCCCTAATATAGCTTTTATAGAGCATAGCTGAAGAAAGACTCTGCAGTTCCCGTAAAGTCCTGGTGTATTTGTAGACTCGCAAAAGTTAATTCAGAATACTAAATGATAGAATCTTAGAATCTCAGTTCTCGATCTGTGAGCAATACATGTCCCAAAACTTATAATTTTCAACACAGCCTTCAGTCAATTGCTTGTGTACTTGCAACATTTTGTCTTGACATGTACTCTGCCTAATTACCATACTTGTAACATGAGAACTGCATTGCTTGTTGCACTTAAACCTTCGTGGTTGATTCTCAATCCCGGGTCGACCCCGAAAAAGGGACTGTAATTGTCTCAGTGGACTTACCTGATTACCAAAACTCAAATAAATAAATTATATAAATATAATAGAAAAAAGTTGCCTCCACTGCATCCTGGGAAAGGACACAACACTAAGTTTCCAATTTTCTAAAATTAATCCTTTAATAGATATTATATTTCCCTTAATGATGATCTTATTTTTAGTTTTAGTTTTCAAGTACCCCAAATCCTGTTCTTAAATAGTGTTATTAAAATGTAAGGGTTCATATGAACTCCCCAATTTCTTTAGGATGTTGAAAGAAACATTTCATCATTTTTTACTCACCAGGCATTCCCAGAAAGCAAGGATTATATTTGTTTCCTCTCAGTTAGGATGTTGAAAGTAACATTCCACCAGTTTTGAATCACTAGGCATTCCCAGAAAGCATGGCTGGTATCGACTTCCTCTCGGTTACTTGAATTGCATCGAAAATTCATTCTAAATAACCTTAAAGGAGATAGGGAATGATTTTTACATGGGTAACTGTCCTTCTACCTTCCTTTCCATGCCAGTTATATATTCTGATGTACTTTGAGCAATTTTTGATGACTAAATAATTTAGCTTTGGGGTGCCCTCAGATCTATCTAGAGGTCCACTCTCCTCACCAGCTACCGCTCTTTCTTTTTCATATTTCTAAGACATTCTATGATATCAATAACACCATTCCATGCAATACATCTGAATGGCATGGAATAGTGTTATTAATGTTATAGAATGTTCAGGAGGTATGAAAAGAGAGAGCAGCAACTGCTGAGGAGAGAGGTATTCAGGGTAGTTAAAAACAACAAAATCACATTATTAATTTTAACAAAAAAGGTAAAAAACATTTCAGAATATGGGACATACACTAAAAGGATAACAGGAAGGCATCTAGAGGCATAAAAAAACCTTTCCCTATTATCTTTAAAGAAATACTATAAGCATTGTGTATTATCTTTATTTGATTAGACCTGTTGCTGGATGAAGTATAGTCAGTGACTGATAATAAAATACTTTTCTATTGGAATTCCAAATATGAAGTTCCTATTTTTGTCTCCCATTTTTTACTGTCTTTTTACATATTTGCACACATGATTTATTTAAGTTTTTTTGTAGAGTGGCTGTTAAGCTCTGTTTTTTGCGAGTCATAGACTTATAAAAGGAGCCTAACTGAGCTTGCTCCCATCTCTTGAACTCTTTCAAGAAAATACTTCTTAATTGAAGATATTTAAATCACTGTTATTAAAATGATATTTGCTCTTTAAATCAGGCCAAGGAGTTAATTTATTGTTTGCAAATAAACCACACCACCTATTTATATATACCTTTTTCTATCCATCTTGGACACTTGCACACCTTGCCTTTAATTTTATGATTTGAGTTTTCCCAAATTTAATGCTTTTCTAACAGGTGTAGATTTGGTCTGATAATACTTTGTCAAACATTTTTTGTCAAAACACTGTTTTATATACTGTATTTGCAATACGTACACAGGGGTAGTCGCTATATGCTAGCTGTATTATCTTTTTTACCTGTAGTGAAAGATAACATTGAAAATGATCAGGTCAGGCCAACCCACTACCCTCCTTGTGTAAACAAAGTTTTTGCCATGAACCTCTTGCCTGTTTATTGTTCCATATAAATATTTCATAATTCTGGTTAGTTTAAGGAACCAAGATTTGTGAATTGGAACAATCATTGCTTGGAAAGTAAAGAGCATTTTAAGAATACTAATATTCCCCCATACAGAAAGAGTGATTTTTTACCAAATTTGTAGTCTTAGATTAAGTGTATCTAGTAAATGTTCAAAATTGACCAAGAATAGAGTGGTAATATTATCGGTGAGCTTTATACTCAGGTAGTCCATACTGTTAAGTTTAATCTGAGCTTTAGTTATGGCTATGCTTACCAAAGTGCAAAACAACCAAAGGTGCTTGTGCTTTTGCCCTCCATGCCCTCCAATGGTGGAACTCCCTCCTGCTTGAAGGCTGCCTGGCATCCTCTCATTATGCTTTTAAAAAAGCACTTTGTCATCACCTCATGTCATCTAGCCAGTGCTCCTGCTTTAAACCTCTTTAGTACTCTGTCCTCCCCCTGCCTAATGCCTATATACTATCAGGTTACTATTTCTCCTCACTCATCCTGTCACCCTCCCTTCCCCTAATTATTTTCTACTCCTCTCCTTTCTCTGCATTGATCCCCTCTCTTTGAGCTTTACCCTGTTCCAAACTCAACCTATCTCAGCTTCAAGTCCCCTGCTGCCTTCCTACTTGCGCTTATCAGTTTTGTCCTGATTTCCTTGATCTGTACTGGCCGTCTCTTCCTGGGTTCTTTTACTTTCTGACTGATTCTCTGCCTCTGCTCATTTTGCCTTATTTGTAATTAGCCCTGTATAAATTGCTGCTGGCTGAATCATTATACTGTAACCTGCTCTAAACACCATGCTTTATTAATGTTGTAGCCTGATATATATTACCATGTTTATATGAACCCTCTGTACCTACTAATGTAACTTTTTTCTGTGACCTGCTCTATTCACTGTACCTTATTTCATGAAGCAACCCTGATGTATAATACTTTGTTTGTTTTGAACAATTTTCTGTATTTGCCACTGTTTATTATCTCGGTAATTGCTTTGTGATTTTTCCGGGTCATGCCTGAAAATAGTCATCTCTATGGCTAGCGCACCTACCCAGTAAACAAAAACTAAATAAAATATTATTTCCTGTAAATGACCATAGTTAATAGGTAACGGTTCTGATTTTGCTAATTTATTTTGTATCCAGGACATAAAGAATACTTCTTTATAATATCCATGATTTCATGTAAGCTGTCCATAGATCTTTCAAATAAGCGTAGCATGTCAGCTGCATATGCTTTAGGAGTCACTGTTTTTTGTCTTATTTGGATCACTTTCACTTTTAGGTTACCCCTGATTTCATGCAACAGTGATTCTAGAACTAAGACATACAATGTTGGAGAGAAGGGACAACCTTGACTTATGCCCCTGTGCAGTTTTATATACAGTAGTCTGAGAGACAATTATTAATTTTCAGTCATGCTGTGTGTTGTTTATATAACAATTTAATTAAGTTTATAATATCTCATGGAAGACCCCATTTCTTAACTATAAAGAACATGAAATGCCATTTGATCATGTTGAAAGCTTTAGTTGCATCTTATTTATTGACTTATTTATTTGATTTTCAGAGATACACCTTTGAGCAGCAAGAACTCTTTTCCAAAAGTTCCAAGTCAGTTACAGTACATTACATTACATTACATTACATTACATTTAGACACAGTCTAGCTCAGAGGAGCTTGGGCAGCAGGCAATTGACAGTCACCATAGTTTATTTTTTTTATTTTTTATTTGTAAGTTTATTGTTCGACATACAAGTCATTACAAATATAAGAATAAAAATCATGAAAAGACAGACAGTGAACATATTTAAAAATTTCAATTAAAAATCCATACATTGGTTTAAATAAGACAACTCACATGCAGAACTAAATACATTTTGTTTACAGAGTTCAAAATAGTTATATAAATAAGCCTATCTTAATAAATATTTAAGCATTTTTAGAGAACAATATGTATTACTTCAGAGTCCCTTTATAATTTATATTATGGCTTTATATTCTGTGTTAGAGGCTAGATCCATGATTTTCCTTTCCTTTTATCATAGATGAAATACATTTCTGTGTTGTGATCCTTATATTACTCTACATTTAAGGCTACTGATTTCTTCTTAATTCTTGCCACATTTACAAAGAAATTAGCAAATGCTTTAATAGCTACTGGGTCTTCGGTATACGTCAAAATCTATGTTAAAGATACTTTCCCTCTTCCTAGATGATCTAGTTGCCATAGTAATCACATGTGGCAGCAGCATGCTGCCATCTTTAAGAGTTCTTTTTTCAGGGATGACTTAAACTGTAAAATCTTGGGTAGGCCCCATATGGGTTCTGGGAGATCATTCATCCAGTACGCAGCTCAGGTAGCAAATGATCATTTTCCCTGGGCTTGTTTTACAGTAGCGGACTTTGAGGGCTTGTCTAGTCATACTCCTGGTTGAGTAGTTATTGGTAACCAGGCAAAAAATCTCACTGATAGCTGATGGGGTGAGGCCCAGCTGGACTTTTCGTGCCAGGAGGCATGTCTGATATTTTAGCCTTCCACATAATGGGAGCCATCCAGTTTGGGAGTACAGGGAGCATGTGTGTGTTAGTCTGTCTGCATTGCAAACAAAGTGGCATGTTTTATTGAGGACCAGGTGTATCCTATTTAAGATCATCTCACAGGTCACACCACATATGGGGAGACCACAGTCTATGATGGAGAGTATTGTTGCGGAGACTCACAGATGTCTTGCTTCTGGGGTAAGGTTCAATTTTTGCCTGTAGAGTGCTCCAGGTTTTTGATTAGTCTGGCTTGTTATGCTGTCATCTAAAGATACAAAACTTAGCTTTGGTTTCCTATTGCCTTAAAAATTCCATTATATATTGAATTTTATAAATGATTGAAAAAAGGGTTCTATAGTAGCTCAAGCAAAATCTGCATGATCAGCGTGTTTGTCAGTCCTTGGAATAAGCTCCCCACAGGGATTATAACCAGCAAGGACAAACAACAATTCAAAAAAAGATTAGACAAGTATATGTTAGATGGAAACAATCTGTCTTATTATGGATAGCTGATAGGAGCGCTAATGGGCCAACAGCCTTCTTAACGCCTTTCACCTTAGTATGAACCTTAGTATGTAACATACAGTAGAATTTGAATGTATAAAAGTCTATTGTTTATCATTTTTACTAGAATTTTATAGTCATAATTTAAAACTGATAATGGTTTGTAAGTTTCTGCTTTTGAGTATCTTTATATTGTTTTGGAATTAAGGAAGTGTAAGCCTTATTAAAAGAGGGAGGGATGGCCTGCTCCTTCTGAATATAATTGAAAAAGCAATTCTAAGAGCAGGGCAAATATATTCATAAAATGAAGATACAATTCTAACATAAATCCATCTTTACCCAGACTCTTACCCATTTTTATTGATTTTAGAGCATTCTTCCTGCTTAATAGGGGCAGATAAAGTTTGTTTTTCTAGTTTCATTAGGAGAACAGGATTGATGAATTGTGCATGATATTCAATTTGTCCTTTTGTAGGATGACATTGTGAATGATATAATTCTGAACAATATCCGTAAAACTGATCTGCTATGTGTTTGCTATTTAGACATATTTTACCTCCCTTACCTAAATTGAATATATTTCCATATTTTCTTGATCTGCCTTGATTCTGCTTGTTAATAGTTTCCCTTGGATTTTACTCTGCAGTTGCCAAGCTTTTTTGAATGTATCCAGCTTGATTTTATCTCAGAAATGTAAGTATTTTGTAGAAGTTTTTTTAGATTCTCATACTTCTTTTTCTTATCTGCATTACCACTTCTACTTTCTTGTTTTAAGGATTTTAGTGCATTCGTGATCTCCTTGTTCCTGTTTTTCCTTTCTTTATTTTTGCAGGCTGCATAATTAATTATTTCCACTCTTAGAGTAGCCTTTTGCTTGGCTCTGGACTTGATTGCTTCTGTCCGTGTTCATCCTTTCCCCCTTCACCCTCAGGCCCCTTGGTTTGATGGGTCCTTGAGGGAATTGTGGTGACTAGGATGTAGGTTAGAGTGATGCTGGTGGATATCCACCCTTGAGATCGACCACCTAGATTGGTAGAGCATTATCAGGCCTGCCAATCAGCAATCAGTGATCTCCCTTAAGAAGGCAGAATTCCTGTCCAGGGAGATTGCTGTCATTCAGAATTGACCAGCTCAGCTCTTCCAAACCATGGACAACCCAACCTATCTGCAGCTCCAAGACCTTTTTTGCAAGTAGAGTGCAATGAGCTTGCTCAGTTCTTTGTGAATAAGGTGGCTGACATCAGGTCGGAGATCCTCTTGACTTGCTCTGTGGGGGATGCTGGTGATTGGTGCTTGGTCACTCCACCTCATGCTTCCTTGGAGTTCCTTTGACCTGCCGGAGTTCATAGATGTCATGCGGATTGTCCAGAGTATGTGCCCTATGAGCGGTAGTTTGGATCCGGGTCCAACCTCCCTGATTATGGGATGTTGTGATATTATCAGCCCAGTCCTGGTTCAGATAAATTGCCAGGATGAAGCACCTTGTTCCATCTGGGGATCTACCTACATTGGTCCATGCCTTTGTGACCTTGTGCGTTGATTACTGCAACTCCCTGTACTTAGGGGCTTACTGGAGTTGATATCCTCCACCTGCAGCTAGTGCACAATGCGGCAGCATGATTGTTGATGGGGACTTCTCGAGGTTCTCATATCACCCCTGTGCTGTGCAGTCTGCACTGGTTGCCGATTCGGTGGCAGATCACTTTTAAAGTTGGTTTACTGACATATAAAGCCTTACATTGACTTGGCTCTGACTATTTGAAAGAGCTTCTTGTTCTCTATTGCCCCAAGTGACAGCTCCATTCAGCCGACAAGGAGTTGCTGGAGATTCCGAGGGTGTCTTTGAAGTCTTCTGGGGCCCATGCATTTATGTATATGGCCCCTAGCCTCTGGAATTCTCTACCCCATTGGCTGTGGGAGTGCATGACCGTGGGAGGTTTTAAACAGACCTTAAAAACTTTTTTATGGTGCCAGCCTTTAATGGTACTGAATGAGGGATCCTCGTCAGACTATTGTTACTGCTCTGTATGGTATTTACTGATTTTACTATTGTCTTAATCTTTTGTAAAGTGCTTTGGTATTTGAAAGGTGCTTGTGTGAAATAAAGTTTATTATTATTATTATTTAAGGCATCTCAGTTCTGAACTACATCTGAGTACTCTGGGTCATTCAAAGTCCAAAATTCTTTTATAACCGGCTCTATTTTTGGAGAAGTGTTTATAATTTAACAAAGCATTATAAAACCTCCATGTATTCAATTTTGTATATTGTGTATTAATACCAATCTGAAAATGAACTGAATTGTGATCAGAAGGAGTGCAAGATTCTATTAAGGTAGAAATATATAAACTTGAACGCAGAATTGGTTTGCAAATCATGATATAAGCAATTCTGGTCAATGATTTATGTCTACTGGACTGTTGTATATATTCTTTACTTTCTTTATGCTGTATTCTCCACATATCTGACAGAAGATCAGAATCAAGAAAATTACTGAACAAATAAGACTTGTGCTAATACCACCTAAAATAATTTGTGGACTTATCTTCTTGGACTGCATGTATAGAATTCATATCTTCTCCCAGTATGAGGTTTTCAGTATTCCAGTTCAAAAGTAATTTATTAACAGATATGTAAAAACTCATTAAACTTTTAAATGGAGCATTCAATGAACCCAAATTAAAGGAACACCTCTCACCTAGATCCTAGACATCTCAGTGAGAACAAACTCAGCGTGGTAAGATACTGCGTAGAAAACACCATGCAAACAATGAACCTCAATGGCACAATGCACCAAAAAGAAACACACCGCAACATAAAAACCTCAATGAATTGGGGGAGTGAACAGGTTATGTGAGGGGATGCAACTCGGGTGGGGGTGAAACTCAGGAAGTCGGCACAACAATCCGGCTCAGGATCTAACTTGGGTGAGGGAAATCAGGAGGGGACATGACAGTGAAAAGAAAAAAATAAACAAAAACAAAATAATAATGCCACAATAGGACCCAAACCCAGGTCAGCTGCACTAGCAGTATTCACAGTCCGTCACCTTAACCACTAATCCATGCTGTCAGTATGCCATAACTCAGCACATTCAGCGGCTTAGAGTGCTAACACTTCAGTACACTGGAGGGTGTTAAAACATTAAATGTCTCTGCAGTTGTAATTACTAACATATCTCTGAATCAATTTTACTGAGGGGGCTGCACTCTGTGCACCCTCCATTGGGGGCTTCACCCCTGAACCCCTGAAGATTAATATAATGAACTCTGAGGTTGCACATACCTCAGAGTAAAGGTGAAAGTCCTAAACCTTGCATGGTTGTAGCCTCCCCCCATTCACAGTATACACATTTGCTCTCCTTCCCTTGACCCTGAAATCCCTTTCACTCTTTTCACCATGCTGTATCTCCTGTGTGCTAATAACACTTGTTGAGTAGTCATGCTACCCTCTCACCTCTGCCTTAAGCAGTAAAATTCTACCCTCAGTATCTGTAAAAGTCTCTTCTATCTTATCTTCAATACTTTTTGAAACTATTATGATTGCCCCCTCACAATGCTTTCTATTTATTTATTTAGTTTTTGTTTACCGGGTAGGGTGCACTAGCCATGGCAATGATTATTTTCAGGCATGACCCTGGAGTGTTACAGGTACAGTACTGTTGAAATTAACATTTGAATCGATAGGGGTAGAGGCAAAAATACAGAACATTAAATACAATAGGGTAAAAGCATAGACAGTAGCAAATACAGAGAAGTCATAAAACAACATGATACAGATTACATAGACAATAACATGGAGTGAAAAAAGTGCAATAAATAAACCAATTAAGCAGTTATCCAGGTGGAGAAAATGGTATAATACACAAATCAAAGATGCCCCCCAAAAGTAAAATTATACCTAGAGGAATAGAGTAAAGCCAGGATATGGCTAGGGAGAAGCACAGTAAAAGGGGAAGGATGGAAGGCAGAAAATGGGAGGATAGGAATTAGTTAAAAAGTAAGGGTGCAAGTAGATATATGGTGGCAAATAAAGTACTTACCAGAGGTGAGAGGGTGAATGGATCGAGGAAGTGATCAAAGGTTATGGTGGTTTGAAACAGGAGCATGACCCAGAGTCAGTAAGATGATCATGAAGCAGTTTCTTGAAAGAGGCATGGGAAGGTGCTAACCTTATATTTAGTGGGAGGGAATTCCAGTGACAGGGGGCATAACAAGAGAAAGCACTTGCCCCTTTAGTGGAGTGATACCAAGGAATAAGCACAGGGACATTAGCAGTTGAGCAAAGACCGTATTTAGATGGCTGGATGAGGACTAGATCTGCCAAAGGTTTAGGCATTTAGTTACGGATGACTTTATCTATGACTGAGCCCAACGCAAAGTCTCTAGATGGCGTCGGAAAAAGCCACCCAAGTTCAGAGTATAATAGGTAACGATGTTTCAAACAATGTGATGAGGATACATACCTACAGATATTATTGTAGGTGACATCCCATTTCCTGAGAATAGTTTTACTCGCAGAGACATACACTACAACTCCATAGGTGAGAGACGGAAGGACTATGCCTCAGGCTATGGCAAGCCTTGCTGAAGGTGTGAGCATATAACTGGAACGATAGGCCATACCAAGTTTTAAGTTAGCAAGCTTGCAGGATTGTTGGATGTGGAGATCAAAAGATAGGGTTGGGTCGAGTGTGAGACCAAGGTATTTAAATGAGGGTACAACATCAACGGAAGAGCCGTTAAAGGTAGTAACTTTGAAAGTAGGTTGAGAAAGTTTGAGCTTGGCATTAGTAAAAAAATAGCATGGCATGAGTCTTGGATACGTTCAGCAGCAGTTTATGGCTAAGTAGCCAATCTGAATCCTTTGAAAGTCAAGTGAAAGATTTTCATTTACTTCTGTAATGTTTTTAGCACTGGCATAAAGGACAATGTCATCTGCATATAGTATGGATGAACTCTGGTGAAGGTTGGTGGTAATATCATTTATGAAAATGGTGAAAAGCAGTGGCCCGAGAATAGAACCTTATCAGAAGGATAACAGAAAACATGTTTTATCCAGGGCTTTTTTTTAATTTTTGGCCTTCATGATTATTTAAATATGTTTCCTGTAAGAAAACTGCAGTAATTGTGTGTTGTTATCCCCATTATATTTGAGAAATGTTGCTGTTTTAATGAGTGAGGTGATTCCACTAATATTGAGTGTTAAACCAGAAACCCATGCAACCATGAATCTAAAAATGTATTCACTTAGTCAGATCCTGCTTGGTGATATTGAAAATAAACATACTCCTATACAACCTTGAAATTGTTTGACTTTTACAAATAATTAACCCTATATACCCAAAACCAAGAAAAATTGCACCAGCCTCACCAATCCCCCCAAAATGTGTACAGTGAAATAACTAAGTGGGCTACCCCAAGTGTCACTTGGCATATGTTACATTCCGTGAGATATTCTGCCATTGCCATATCTTGTACCACTGGGCAAGAAAGAAAGAAAGAAAGAAAGAAAGACTCTAAACAATATTTCCCTTATACCATTTAAACTCCCAAGTGTCCCTGCACCTTTCTGTCTCATCCTTCTTCATGTAATCATTCCTCCTATTTTTCACCTCTTCAGTTCTTTTCTCATTGAATATTCTTAACCCAAACGCTGTGTCAGTCCTTTGAAAAGATTGTTGGAAGTCTCAGAGAAAGATCCTTAAATAGTTTCTTCCTTGGAATCATAGAGGATAATCCGATTATTCAAGAAGACTCTCAGCTTTTGCAGGAAAAAAAAACAGATTAGACTTTATATTTTGCTTTCATAAAGTTTGCTGAATATTTAAAAAAGTTTTGAATTTCTGTAACAGATCATAGGAAAAATCCTGCTTTATGGATATACAGTAGTTTGATCTTTAAATCTGAAAGACCTCTGCTGGACTGACAAATCTGATGAAGTCTGATTTACTGTAATGACGGCTCTGATTATTTTTTTTTTTGTTATATCCATGTCATGTTTTTGTTACATTGTTGTATTTAGCTAATTGTTATGATTTATTTTGGATATGAAACCTTTGTAAATGAATCTCTGACTCAAAGGTATGTCAAATTCCAAGACTACAATAAATACAGTAAGTAAAAAATAAATAAATTATAGCTGAAATAACTGTTTCTGTTCTCTGTTTTCAGGAACTTAATTATAATAGGGTATGATCCTGAGCCATCATTTGGCTTCCCAGTCCAATGGATCCTGCCTATTTCCAATTGAAATGAAAATGGTTCATTTAATAGTTGTTGAAACATTTCTGTAGTTCAATTCCTTAAACATGAATTTTTTTCCATTGTTGTAACATTTAAAAATGCTTATATTTTTTCCTGCGTGCTCTGTTCTTATAATCCTCCTGCTGCCTTATGATTTCTTCTTGCTTTTTAATTGTTTTATGCTGAACAATACTTGGGGGCAAGGAAATCCTCAAGTTTAAATGGCCTATACTCAAGCTCAGTTATTTTATTTGTTTGACTAAAAATATCATTTTCAAAAGATTACATCTTAAATTATTTTCTCTTTAATGCTGACTGGAATTGTTACCAGTTGGTTCTTTTATGTTGAATAATTCCAATTGTATCCATCATATTTAGTGCCCAGCGTTGGTGTCATATCTCGGATAGTCCTCTTTTCTTCCAAGAGGGGCTAAGTACTGTATGTATAGGTTCGGGACCAGGAGTTTCAGGTTTCTCATCAAAAATATGGTACCTCTTAACATTAGCTCCCTGCTGTCCTGTATTTAAAATCCTAGATGTTTAATGTCCTGTTTTGAATAACCCTGTAAGAACCATTTCACTTTTGCACCTTTAATGGAATAGTTTTGCTTATAGCCCCTTATTCATGGAGTTAGGTTGTTTTAATTGGGTTGGATTTTCCAGTTTTAAGGATAACTTAGGTTTTATAGATCCCTCTGGAAAAAAAGTTGCAACTGGGATTGAGTTAGCAGATTTTTAGCTTTATTTTTATTAAAGGTGCTTAGTCTGTCTGAAGTGTCTGCCTTCCTGTTAGACCTTTTACTGTCTGTTTTCTTTTCTGAGTCCTTCAGTAATTTATTTAATCTTTTAGTGTTTTTCTGCTCAGTATTTGACTCTGAATTATTCATAGTATTTCTGGTGTTCCTTCTTGACCCCAAATTGACCTCCAAATCTAAATTATACATTCATGCAAAACTGACATATTGTTGAGTAGCAGCAAAAAGCAAGGGAGGAACACAAGGTCCAACTCTTCTAGTACAGGAACTGTTTGTATTTAGTGACATAAAACCACTCCAAGCAGTTTGGTGAGTGGTAGAATTCATACAATTAGAAAAGTTGAAAATAAAAGGAAGGTAGTATTACTTTTTACCGGGGGGCTACCCAGACTCATGTCAATATTCAGCACCTTATCTTGATTGCTTGTGTTGTGTGGGCTGTCTATCAAGTCAAAAAAGCTCTTCCCATCAAATGCTGTATCAAACTACTTGCATTGATTCATCCCTTAGTCCCAACAATGTGCAAGAAGAAAATGAAAAAACAAAACAAAACAAAGAATCTTCAGGATAGCTCAGTAATACAGCCCTTTGACTGAGTTTCTTTCCCACAGAGTATTTCATCCACTGCTGCCAACACCAACCCTTGCTGCTTCCTGCATGTGAAAACCAGGTAGTAATCAGGTCTTATTAATCCAGCAGAGACAGGCACTGTAAAGTAGCTGCCGCAATTTCAAGAAAAAACCTTTACCTGTAAAGACAACTTTCAACTGTTTATTAGTGGAGTCAAAAGGAAAAAGAATAAAATTGTTCAGCCCGTATAAGCCATAATACAATACACATTTGAATGGTGATGCAGAACAGCAGGTACAACACTGACTTGCCCTTGTGCATTGGTATGTACCTACTGCACCTCCTCCTGCCTTGGCTGAGAAAAAGAGTTCCAGCTCATCTGCTTTCTACCCATAGCACTTGGCATACTGCATGTTTCCGAGGGTAATTTTTCAGCCCCCACATAAGTTTGCTTAATAAAACCAGGGTCTTGGGTCTTTCATCTCCAAGACTAAATTGCTCCCCCACCACGTTTACATGGTGCAAGGTAGAAGGAGTCCATCAGGCTGAGCTGCAGCATAAAAGGAGTGTCTCAAAACCAAGCATGCCTTTTAGAGGGAGTAAGCACTGGAGTTCTGGGGAGGATGGTTGAGCAATCGGCAGTACCATGGCCACCCAGCTATCTCAGGAAATTCTAGCAAAACTCTGGGGTTGGGGGGCTGGCTTGGTACTAATATGTGCATGTCATGGACGAACCCCACCCCCAACATTGGGAACCTGATGTATAGTCATGGCACCAAAGTACATCCAGAGTCAGGTGGGTTCCCTTCAAAAGTTCAAGTGAATGTTAATGTGGGCTGGTGACAGAGTCATATAGATACAAAAATGTACAAGGAACTGTCCATACTCCAAAATGTTTTTCCAAAATCTTGATTATTTATTCTGATTATCTTTTCAAACAGATCCCAAAATAACACACAATGTTTCACCCCGTGGGCTTCCTCAGGGGCAAGGATTTATGGCTGAACACATATATTATAGTAATTTAGTAAACCAAAAATTAATATATGCATACAAATGGTATGGGTGTTTTTAAATAGGTTACTGTCTCTTTAAATACTCCTGGCATCTGTTACACCAGTATTACTGTTCCCCTTGAAACAGATACTTCAAATATTCTGCCCTTTTAAATTAAATGTTATATCGTAAAAATAGACTTGTAGTTGCATGACTCCTTAATAAGGCAAATCAATTTATACTAATTACGTGCAGTTAGTATAATATAGCAAAATCAAATGCATATCTGTCTTTCAATTCCGTCAGTTAGTCTCTACTGGTACAACAAATTCTTACTTTCAAATTTAGGTTCCTAAATAGAATCCATAAAAAGAATATTCATTTATCTTGCCAAGGTCCTAAACAGTCATGACATGCATGCTTTTCTAGTTTTTAAATACATGAACATTACAATCCTGGAAAATTAAAAAAATATATAATAACAGCATCCACAAATCCTAGTCCTCAATGGTCACCAGCATATTCTACACTTTAAATTCTCCTAATTTCGAGCATAGTCATCATAATTTTAGTCTATCAACCTGAGGTTATTTCAAAAGGTTTAAAAAGTTAATGTAAGCTTTCTCTACATTCACAGGAGTTCCTTTCACATTTAGAAACAGTCACTAATGTTCCACGGACTGCGGACAAAAAATGATATAAAGAAGGCAACCTACCTGTTCTGTATTTCAGTAGAGTGTATGGTGGAATGGAATTGTATATGGATTTCCATACAGTCAAAGAAGTCATTCTGTTTCAGTAGTGACGTACCAACTAACGCAGAACGACTTTTCATTCTGTGTTAGTAGCTACATCACAATGCAACTGCCCCTAAACAGTGCTGTTCATCGGACAGGGGCCGGTTGATGAGTTATGTGAGTGAACTGGCTGGATGGCAGCAATACAGGAAGTGCTGGTCCCTGGCTAAAAAACTCACAAAGATCCAGAATAGTAAGTGATTTTTTTTTTTTATTTGGGGCACCATACACTATAAAGAAAAGTGTATGAGAACCCAAATGCACAACTGCACTATTCTGGATACCTCGTGGTTTTCATGATGAAAGGGACCTCTCAAGCTTTGCTCTCAAGGTCCTCGTTGTCATGGAAACCACTCGGTATAAGAATAGTGTGGTTGTATATGGGCTCCCGTACACTATCCTATATGTTCATTCATGCTTAAAGTAAGTTTTTGCATATGCCTGCAATGAAGAATGATAGGGAGTACTGTCATTGTCAATATAGGAGCTAGTTTGCTCAAGTTTCTTTCCTTTTAACAAAGTGAAGTAAAAACGTTTTACTGTGGTTTTAAACTGTTATCACATTTGTTTAAAAATATGCAATGATCCCCAATACTTTGAGTCTAGCAAGTACCATACCTTGTCATGGCCGATGTGTTTTCTGGCAGTACTTACACTGTTCTGCACTGTTTGCTCAGTGAGGGTTGCCTTAAGTAGTGGCTGGACCAAAGCGCAGTGAGGGGTGTCAACAAATCAGCCTACGACACCACACCACACTCATGGAGGTCCAGGATGTTGTGGGCCCGCCCCAAGGGAGACACTCATCGGTTGCCTAGCAACCAAAGTGCACACAGCAAGACATGGGGGATTAGGGCAAAATTCCCAGCCCTGCTGTGTCTGCTTTCCACCTCTGAGTCCAGCAATAGTAGTCAGAGGATTTTATTGCCACATAGCTTCCACATTGCATAGTGCACACTCTTGTTATTTTTAAACCATTAGCATGCTCATTGTAAACTATGGAGCTGTATATCTAGGGCAATTGTTTTCATACCAATTTCGCAATTCCTGTTGTGGAAAGTTTAACTTCTGTAATATCCCTATGGATTTCTACTGGACATTCAGTATCATAATATCTACTGGTCATTCAGTATCATAATATCCAGTTCATATTTGGGCTCATTCTAGTGAATTTTCCACATTATTCAATGCGAATTTTGCTACTGCATGTTTAACAGCAACTATCCCATATAGTTTAATGCAAATTTCACCACTGTATATCTTAAGAGTGAATTCCCCTTATTGTTCAGTACAAATCTCACTTCTTATATGCAGGATATTATGGTACTTAAACTACAGTGTCCTTATCAGTTTCTGACCTTATCATAACAAGTTCTCCACATTATTTAGGCAGCAGAGGGCAGAGGTTCTGGTGGTGGTGGTTGGGGTTGGGGGACACAAGGGATTGTGGGCAGGTCATGGCACAGCATAATAAAACTAACACCCTAGCCTGAGGCGGCAATATGGGGAATCCTGGACTATGCATCCTGAGGGCTAGTAAGGCTGATTTACCCTCCAGTGCAAGATGTGCCCCCCTGCACATACAACCTTCTGAGGGCAAGGTTCCTGTGGGTTGCTTAATCAAACTATAGGTGTTTGTGCTCAAGTTGGTGGTGTTTTGCCTGAGGAATCATGAGAGAAGGGGGAAGAGACCTCTTCCCTCTGACTGGAAGGTAAAGAATGTTGACACTGCTTGCTAGGGACAGGATACCCCAAAATCCCTGAGCATAATTGCCTATCAGTTTGTTCAGAAGAGCTTGGGGAATAATGTAGTGAAATAGGAGGGGGTGTATGTTTGGCATACTGTTAGCTCCTACTCACAAAGCATTGCCCTAGTGCCCTGCTTGTATACTTGGGCTACTTGTTGAACCCTGCACAAAAGGAGTTGGGCTGTTAGAGTTGCTTCTGGGGGGAGGGGGGATATCATGGGACCAATTATTTTGAACAAGCTTGCAATGGTTTTTGTGAGAGCTCCAGTTGGGCCTTTATGTACTTGTTTGCTTAGGATATAGTCTGTGAGAGACAATTTGCTAACCACCATAACAGTGCAGAGTTTGGTGGATAATTGTGGATGGGAGAGTAGGGTGGGTACAAAATGCATATGTGAGCGTAAATCTCTTGGGGGATCAGCTGTAGTCATAATTTCATTCATGAGTCTCCTGATTCACTGCCATGGCTGACATTAATATGGTGAGCTGGAACGTCAGGGTCTCAGTTTCCTGGTGAAGTGAAAAAGGTGTTAGCACGCCTTAAAAGGCTCTAGGTCCAGATTGTTTTCTTACAGGAGACCAGGCTGAATAATGCAAAAGTGACTAAGCTGTGAAGGGAATGGTCCTCCACTGAGGTTCGTAATGTGGACCCTACCAAAAAAAGGGAGTGTCTATTCTGTTTCAAAAATGTCAAAATGGTCAGTAATCTGTGTGGTTAAAGACACACCTGAGAGATGTATTATAGTAGAAGTTTTATTTATTTATTTAGTTTTTGTTGACCGGGTAAGTGCACTAGACAAATCCTGTCTATTTTCAGGCACGACCCGGGGGAGGGGGATACAGATGAATTCCAACTGACCTTCAACCTGATTAAGCTGTTGGTGGTATTTTTAGTGAATGAGGGAAATTTGGCCAGGACACAGGGGAAATTCCCCTACTCTTTTTCGATAAGTGCCATGGGATCTTTAACATCCACCTGAAGTACCACCAATCCAGGCAGATGGGACCTCGGTTTAACGTCTCATCCAAAAGACGGCACCTCAGAAGTGCAGCACCCCTCTCATGCTGCACTACAGTGTCAGTACTGGGATATTAACCCAAGTGCCAGATGTAGGTACTGAACCCACAGCCCTCTGATCTCCCGGCCTCAGAGGCGAGTGTGCTACCTACTGAGCCACTGACAGTTAACACCCCAGAGTGCCCTTTAACCCTAGTAAACATATACAGGTCCAACACAAATGATTCACAATTTTTTCATCAGCTTAACCAAGAACCTAGCCAGTTTACTACCTCTTAGTGCCCAACCCTGATTGGAGGGGACTTTAGCATCACTCTGGAACCAGGACTAGCTCACAACACGGGGACCCAGGAGCCTCATGCAGAAGCACAGGCTGCCCTTGCAATGCTCATGAAAGACCATGGGCTCATGGATCTCTGGAGTCTCCAACACTCCAGCATGAGGGATTTCACCTGCTTCTCCGGGTACACCACACCACCAGTTGCATTGATCTGTGGTTCTCCTCCCTTCAAGTTATCCACTTTACAGTCACTACAGAAATCCATCCCATCATCATATCAGATCATGCCCCACATTCCATGAATATGGTATGGAAATTGATTATCCCCCACACAAAAGTTTGGCAGCTGGACCCCCTCCTTCTTAAGCATTCTGAATTTGAGGAGCGGATCCTGTGGGAAATCAGGCAGTTCCAGCAACTAAACAACAATGGTGAGGTCACCCAAGGGATAGTATGGGAGGCATACAAGGCCACTATGAGAGGGTTCATCATTAGTTTTGCAACCAGAAGGCACAAGTTCCACTGTGGTGTAGCATGATAAGTCTGTGATGATATGTTTTAGGAGGCAGTATAGCGCAGTAGTTTAAGGCTCTGAGCTGCAAACCTGGAGACCGGGGTTTGAATCCCACAGCCCCCACTTGCATACTATGTGACCCTGAGCAAGTCACTTAACTTCATTGTGCTCCCAAGTTGCACCTGTAAACAAGCTTTCAGCTTAGTGTGTCTCTCCTGGTAAAACAAAGGTACAAGGCCAGGGAATTGGAACTAGCCACTCTGGAAGTTCAGCTACAGTCCTTTGAAATGGTCTATAAGCAACAGAGCTTGCCTGATCCCGCTTTGCTGGCTCAATTAGTCAGCACCAGACTTGAGCTCAATGAACTCCTCTCCAGGAAAGTTAATCTGGTGTTACTCCACCTGGAACAGGTATACTGGGAGGGAATGGACAAGTCAGATAAACTCCTGGCCTATAGAATCAGAAAGAGACAAGCAGAAAAAAACATCCTAGGCCTAAAAGATGATCTGGGACATATAAAAGTGACCCCCAAAAAAGCAAACTATGCAGTCCTACTATCAGCGTTTTTATTCATCTTTGCATCTCCCTGAGCCTCAGAACATAGTTGAATTTCTAAAAGATCTCAGCATTCCAAAGGTGGACTTTGTTCAGGTACAGAACCTAGACCTACCAGTCTCCCTTACAGAGATGTAGCAAGCTATATGAACCCTTAACAAAGGAAAGGCACCTGGCACAGACAGCCTTCCAGTAGACTTCTACCAGCTGCTTCATCATGACCTCAGCTCCACCCTATTGAAGGTATATTGGGAAGCTGGTGAAACAGGGATCATGCCTCCCACTCTGAGAGAGGCAGCCATCATAGTTTTGCTCAAACCAGGCAAAGACATGCATGCTCAGGAAGCTATAAGCCAATTTTCTTTGTCAACGTAGAAGCTAAAATCCTAGCCAAGATTCTGGCCACCAGGCTGGACTTGATCCTGCATGACCTCATCCAGCCTAACCAAGAAGGTTTTGTTAAAGGCTGCCACAACACAGACCGCACCACAACACTCCTCAACTTACTTCATGCAGCCCTACAGGTCCCCACTCAAGCAGTTGCCCTAGTTGTGGTTTTTGAAAAAGCTTTTGATTCCATGGAATGGGGCAACCTGAAGGGCACCATGGAGTGCATGGGGACTGGACCCATATTCAGAGTGCGGATTAGAATACTGTATAATTCTCCTGTGGCCAGTGCAATTACCAATAGCTTCTGCATGGGCAATTTCCCACTGCAACAGGGCACTCATCAGGGGTATTCCTTATCACCTCTGTTGTTTGTGCTAGCAATTGAACCTCTTGCTGTGACCCTCAGAAGTCACAATGGACTCACAGGCATTATGGTTAGGATGAAGAGTTTAAAACCTTGCTTTACAATCTGCTCATCATCCAGGCTGATGGTGAAACCAATCTGGATCCAGTCCTGGAAATTCTGTCTGCCTTTGCACAGATTTCGGGACTTTGAGTCAACCAGATCAAGACAGAGGTACTCCCCCTAAATTCACATGGAAAGACAACCTCTGTTGTAGCTAAGGGTCTCAAATGAGTGAAGGAAGGCACACAGTATCTGGGCATACAGATTCATTATAACCTCCAGAAAATGGTGGCCAAAAACCTGTCCCCACTCCTGGACATCATCTCTACTGATTGGTGCACTAGCAGGAAAACTAGGCACCTTTAAGATGAAGCCAGTCACCCGAATCCTACACATTTTGGCGTCCTTTGCCTTGCAGATTCCAAACACATGGGTCAGTACAATGAATGTACTGCTGGGCAAGTTTCTATGGGAGAGGAACCTCCAAGACATCCCAGTGTTAGTGTGGCAACAATGTATTTAATACGAATGGACTTTATCATGAATGTAATACAAGAGATGTGAGTTATGTATATGATTGGAAGTAACATATTTCAACTGTTTTACTATGTTTATTTGTATTTGTATATGATTGGAAGTAACATACTTCAACTATTTTACTTTGTGTATTTGTATTATAAATATGTGTAACACAAGAAATTTAATTGCATATGGTATCCATTGTAAATGAGCCATGTTGCTCAATTGGCATGTGACCATGCTCATGTTTTCTTGCATTGATTAACATGAATACAAATTTTACTACCACAATACCACTACTACTAAGATACAGTAGGACAAAGCTTCACAGTCACTGGAGTAGAGTGGGTGGTGCTTGACTTGGCTGAGGGGCTACCATATGGCGTTCTTTGCCACTCACACTGTACAGAGGTTCTTTCCAGCCCAATATGATGCCCCCCAATGGCTACACATTGAGCAAGACACTATACTCCATTTCTCGATATGGTCTCTACTGATAGGTGGTGCCACCTGAATCTTTCACTTGCAGAAAAACTAGATGCCTTTAACTTGGTGCCAGCAGACAGTCGTACCTCGTTGGAACAAGATCTGCAGGAAGACTTGTCCATAATGAAAACATAGTTCATTGATTCTGGTTTGTTACTGAATAGCAAGAAAACACAAAGTACTGTATGCTTTTCTTATCTGGGATAGGTAAACAGATGGACAAAACTTTGAACATTAAATTCAATAATGGACAGCAGGTAGCAGACACAACATGTTACAAATATCTAGGTGTTCTAGTAGATAGCAGACTGTCCTATAAAAAACACATTGAAATAATGGTAAAGAAAATTAACCAGAGGCTAGGGGCATTAAGAAGAATTGCCAAAACACTAGAAATAAATTAATACAGTTGCTAATACTGGTATTAGAATATGGATGTATGGTATATAATAATACAAATAAAACGCTGGTAAAAAGAGTAGACCAGACCTATTATAGAATCACTAGATTTGCAAATTCCAGCAAGTTTGGTACTCACCATTGCAAAATTTACAAGGAATTAGATTGGCTTGGGCCAGAAGAACAAAGAAAGTGTAATTGGCTGTGTTGTTGTTTTAGATCACTGAAATAAAATACTGTTCATCCACTAAAACATTTTCTGACATTCGTGTCTCCCAGTGACAGGAAGCATAATCTGAGGACAGATTCCTTAAACCGAACTTACCCGTGAGTTTATAATAGATTTGGGGAAGCTATGCTGCAAGTTAGCCTGGTGAAATCTTGGACTGGGATAGCAACAGAACTAAAAGCAAAAAACTCTATAAGAGAGTTCCAAAATGCTCTAAGGAAATCCTTGCAATTGTTACATATGAAATTACAATTCCCTGAATGTGTGTAGCAATGTATTATACAGTATGGCTGGGATATTCAGACTGCACCAGAAAGATGCGCAATAGAGGGAGCAGGCTCATGTCCAGTGCACCATGGCACAATGGGCACAATATTCAAACCATGCGCAAGACAAGGTGCTCCTGTGCAACGTGGCTGAATATTGCTCCTGATGTGCCATAGCACAATGAGGGATGTGCCATGGAGTAGGGTCAATGCGCAATAGCACCCTTAGGGTTGTGCATGGACAAAGACAGGAAGCAACTGAGCAGCAGCCATGGATGCGCCATGCGCTGAAGAGCACGCACCAGGACAAAGAGACTGTCCCTCCCCCCCAGACCCCCCACCAGGGCAAGGCCCCCATGAGCAGCACAATCAGATGGGTGCAGGATGAACAACAGACCCTTGAACTCCAGTGCAAAACCAACAGCAGATGTGACCCAGCAGTCCTCACCCACTGTGCACGGTCCCCCTGCAACATCCACTGGCCAACAGAGACCAGGACACAAGGATGGCCAAGCCCCACCCATGCCACGGCACCACACCAATGCTGTCCATCCCAGTACAGAGTGCCCAAGACACTTAGCACAGAAGCATGACCAAACAGTGCATGGTACTGAAGGCAGTCCAGCACCACCATGCCAAGGCATCCAGTCACCCTGGAGTGCAATGCACATGTACTGCAAGCCCACTGAGACCACCCAATGCAGGAAGTGACACCATCCACCAATGTCACCACAACCCATACAAGGCCCTCCAGCATGGCCCCCATGGAGGCACAGCAAAGTGGGTGATCTGGCACCAGTACCTAAGGGACCCCACACATGCCAAGGTCCACCCTGGACACCACCACAAGCAGGAAGGCACTCCAAACACAGGACCAGAGCAAGCTCTGCCACCAATGCACCCACCCCGCCACAGCACCACCAGGCAACACAGCACCCTCCCGTGGTGCATGGAGGCATGCACCACACAGGAGGCAACACAGGACACACACAATGCTCCCCTCCAAGTCCTATGGGTACTCCGGAAAACAGCCACACAAAGCAGTGTGACAGGCTCTGCCGTCGTGAAGCCCATGGTGCTGTGTACCTGCGACCTGCCCATCACCAGGGTGCTGGTGAGCCTGCCATGTGATGGTCACCCCATGAGCCTGATCACCCTGATGGCAGGCACAGGGGCCTGTAACAAGGCCACCACCCACATCCAGCAGGACCCCATGTGACAGCCATCAGACCACAGGCACCGCCCCAGTCACCATGGACTGCATGGAGGGAGCAAACAATAGCACCACCCACAGTGGCAACAGGGACAAATGTGCAATAGTCCAGGGGTCATAATACCAGCTGCAAATGCTCTGTGCCTGCAAGGTAACAGGTATGGCCTGCCCCTGAAGGCACACTGTCAGCCGAGCACGCGGTGGTGGGGGCCACAAGACCATGCGTACCACAGTCACGCATGGTGGCAGTGTAGCAGCAATGGCCACAGCCGCACAGGCAAAGCACACACCAACAGCACTACAGCCCACTGCACACAGGTGAACAGTGCAGACCACACATGCCCCAAGACAGAGCCCATGGACCCCACCCACACCAGTGGAGAAGCCCCGCCAGGCACACCCACGTCCAAGCCAGCCCCACCCCACAGCAGCCATGCACACCACTGCAGCAAGGCTCCATGCACCTGCTGCAAATCAGAGACCAACACGGATGTAGATATAAATGTATATATTACAAAGAACAACAACAGCAACAATATCTATTTACAGTTATGTACAACAGAGGAGGGGGATGGGTGAGGATGCTACAGGGGGAAGGGAATGGGTCAAGGAACAATGGAAATGGCAAAGATGGGGGACAGAGGGGTGTGGGGTATAGTCCATGGATGGAAGGAGTGACTCCACTAGCAATAGGCCCTACTGGAGGCCCTGGTCCTCTCCTGCCACCCTGTGGCACCTGTGGTGCCACCGCCAGTCCCCACATCCATTCTCTCTAGCAGCTCAAGTGTCACCTGGGTGACTTACAGGATCTCCCAGAGGGTCTGCTTCATGGCTTCCCAATGACATCCACCTAGGACAAGGGAGCAAAAACAGTTTAAGTGACTGGCCAGACTAACGCAGCCCACCCAATGTGCACAGTGTGCATCAGTGACCGGCGCTCCTGGGATGGCATGCGACCACCCACAGTGAGTGCACCCACATGAGCTACCCACCTGGACGACCACAGCCATGCAAACTGCTGCACGCCATCACCACCCATGCACTGCACAGCACCATCCTGGCCATCTGGCATTATGGAAATGCAGTGGGAAGGCAGGGGCACACACAGGCACCGAGTGCACCAACAGCCCACCTGCGACACTCACCCACATGTGCAGGCCCACAGGACAGTGCAGAGGGCACCGCAGGAAGTGCACAACTGGAGGGGCCATGTGCAGAGGGGCCATGCCACACCACCACCCCTGCAACCCACCCTGCACACCCTGCGCACCCTCACGGTACTCACCTGCATCCTGGTCAGCAGGGCGCTGCTGACCCACAGCACCACCAATGTGGCCTGCCTGCATGCCCATTCCCTCGGCTTGATCCTGGCCGTGTTGCTCCCCTGCCATCTGTGCTCTACAGCGTTCCTTCAGTCCTAGGGGGGAAACATGGAGAGAGGCACATCAGTACATGTCTGACCCATAGGCCTCCCCACCAGTGCGTCGGCCAGCACAGCATGTCTGGATCGCGGTGGCATAGGGTGGACATGATGCATCCCCACACCCGACAACACAGGTGCTGGCCCCTGTGGTGGCCTAGCCTTCCAACCTCTGTGCCCTGAGGACAGTCGGAGATCACTAGTGATGGTTAAGGAGCACCTACCTGGCCGTGGCAAAGCTCCCCACTGGGCACGCACTTGCAGGCACCTCAGACGGTCAGGGTCATGCTGCTGGAGGTCACCGTAGTGGTGGCGACACTGCCCCCTGGAATGACAGCTCCCAGTGGCCTCTTCCAGTCCATTCACAACCTCCTGCCACACCATGGTGCGAGGCCTCTGGGAGGGGCACCTGCCCAAACAGGGCACCTGTATGTGGCGCTACAAGACCCACTAGGTTGGCCAGCTCAATGGCACTCCACACAGGGGCTGTGGTGTGTGGCATTATCCAAGCTGTCCGCAGTGCAAAATGGCACCCGGTAGTGCATGTATCCCACGTGCTGAGGCAACGTGGTGCTCACTGCCATTCACAATCATGCTGGCACTGGACTGCGCAATAGGGGGGCAGTCATGCAGCTGCATGGCGTCTAGAGGACAAAGGGCAGCCACAGGGTCAAAGGTCTGGCCACGCACATAGCACCACTGTGCTATTGGAAGGCCCCTGTATGGTTCGCGGTAGGGTGCATGTGTGTGACACCATGCAGTGGCCTACTGCGCAGAGGTGCCATGGCACCCATGGTGCAGTGGTGCAATACTGGGCATGATGGCACTACGCCATCCACACTATGGCACATGTGCCCCATAGGATGTTCAGTGCATGAGTGCCACAGGCACAGTAGTGGCTGTGCGCTGTACTGCCTCCCGCACTATGTGCATATG
Organism: Neoceratodus forsteri; assembly: GCA_016271365.2. NCBI lineage: Eukaryota > Metazoa > Chordata > Ceratodontiformes > Ceratodontidae > Neoceratodus > Neoceratodus forsteri. The sequence goes on along the minus strand of CM028131.1, from coordinate 988,320,604 downwards.
CTGCGCAGCTAGCGTATGTGTCAACACCGCGCTCATGCATGGTGTGGGTCTGATTGCGCACGTCACAGTGGTGTGCCACGACTTGAACATCCACAACACCATTGCACAAGGTGCATCCGTGGGATAGTCAGCCAGGTTATGCAAATCAGCTCATGATCCATTCTGCAGTGCATCTGCTGCATTTGCATCCCATTACAGTTGTGCATACCCTCATTTGCATGTGATGCACTATAAAGGCGCTATGGAATTGCACAGGCCATGGATCAGTATTGTAGCCTTTTGAGATACATGCCATACTGTGGAGACATCAGAACAGTGGTCTGGGAGGGCTGTATGGGACTGAACAGTCCATGGTAACATCTGTCCATCTCCCCAGGTACAAGCATGACCGAACGTGTGGAGGATGAGGAGCAGGGGAGGGTGCAGAAGTGGAGGTCCAACTTCACCAGGGCAGAATTGGATGCCCTGTTTGAGGCCTATCTCAACAGGGAAACACTCCTCAGTGGACAGAGGGGCACACCATAGGCCAGTGCGGTGGCGTGGGGTGAGGTGGCACGTGCGGTCAACCAACAGGGCAGCCACCAGCATTCCATGCATGAGTGCAAAAAGAAGGTTGGCATGGACAGGAGGAGGATAAAGGACAAGGAGGCTGACATCTGGGCAGCATGTGCCGCCACTGATGGGGGCCAGCAAGACGTGCCATGCCTGACGCCACTGGAGGAGTAGGTGGTTGGCAGCATGCGGTGTTTTGCCATTGAGGGTGTGCCCAGGTGAGGCTTCCAGACAGGCGGCAGCCCATCACTACATGGTAGGACCGGTGTTAGCAGTGTGTGGGTGGCAGGGGGGATGGTGTCCAGGGTTCAGGCGGAACCACTAACGGTACTATGTTCCTTTGCAGCTCTTGAGCATCTGCATGGGGCAGCGGTGGTGTGTATGTCCACTGAGGGGGTGGTCCTGGAACCGGTGGAGTGCCCAAGACTGACCGCCTGCAGCCCTGCACAGCTGTCCGGACTGATGCCTGTGGTGCAGGTGCAGATGAGGCCCTGGCTGTGTCCCAGTTGGATGCCAGGCACGGTGTCCTGTATGTTGAGACACAGATCAGGGCCAACTCCAGTACCAATGATGATGTGATGCACATCCCAGACAGTGATGTTGGTGGGTCACAGGGTGATCCCATGACTGGCATCCACCTAGGTGGCAGTGTGGGCAGTGCTGGTGTAGTTGCCTGCCCACTAGCCATTGTTCCTGTCATCTCTGTGGCATCCAGTGGGGCAGCACTGGCGTGCAGATGCAGCAGTGGTGTTGGTGATCCCAATGCAGCCATGCTGGTGGTGCCTGGCGCTTCAGCAGCCGGAGGGGCAGTAGCAGCAGCAGCTGGACAGTGTTGATGGGGGGACAGGGCAGGGGGTGGCAACAGTGCACCGTGTGAGGATGTACCCCAGGAAGGCACCACTGTGTGGCACCCACCATCACAGGGCGCTGTGCTGCAGGGTCAGGAACCACATGGGAGTCAGCATGATGGCCATCCAGACGACCCCTTGAACGACCACAGCTATCTGCTCCAGGCCTCTGTGGCTCAGCAGGTACGGCTCATGGTAGCAGTGGATGCACTCCATGTGGAACTGCACCAGGCAGAGGATCAGTGCTGCAGGGACCATGCCCTGCTCCTGGCAGAGTTAGCTCAACAGCGGGCGGATGTGACTGTAGCCATCGATAGGCACGCCACTGCAATGATGACTGTCGTGGCAACACTGGCCGACTGGCTGTGTGCCCAGCCACTGCACACTCTGCAGAGTGCAATGTCCACCCCTCGTTCTCGGCATCAGGTGACCCCTGCCATGTCGATGCCGGGATCAGCTGTGGGCATACTAAGCATGCCTGGTGCGGGCATGTTTGGTGTCCTGCAGGTGCCTGCATGGACATGGTCGTGTTCATGCAGCATTACTCCTGGGGGTCCATCAGTGCCACCTCATGAGGCCACTGATCAGCCTGTTACAGCTGGCAGGTCTCAGCAGGGCCACCCACATGTCCATGGTGGCTGTGCTACTGTGCAGCATGACTGACCCTTCCCCCTCCATGACCGCTGTCTACCACTGCCCAGTGTGCACTTTGTGGTGTTCCTTGTGCAACGCAGTGGTGTGGTACCCTGTCCTGCACTCACATGGGCCCTGTGCACACCCGCCTGGATGCTGACCACTGTGGCATGTGCATGATGATGCCAGCACAGCACTGTCCACCACTGTGCAACGGTGCTTAGCGTCTGAGACATGTATAGTGCCTGCCACTGGGTGTGGTTCTGTTGGGTCATGTGTGGGTGTGTGGGGGGTGCGTATGGGAGTGGATGTGCATGTGGCCCTGCGGGCATGGGATGGGGGTGTGTGCCTGTGTGTGCAGCCCTGCTGTGCTCTGCCTTTGTGTGCAGGCCCCTGCCCATTCCTGCACCCCTGCCATCGAATCTGCCTTGGTGTCCACCCCTGCCTGTCTGTCAGCTGTGCCTTTGCCCCTGGTGCTTGCTCGTGGGCCTGTTCACCTACCTGTGTGGTCCATAGTGCTCCTCTGCAATAGTGTCCTGGTGCTGCTGGACCATCCAGGCCAGTCAGGGATCCCTTCACCCAGAGGGTGGCTGCCCAACACCAGCTGGACCGGCATCCTCATTGTTCCCACTGCTGTCCCCCTCTTCGGCCTCAATGGCTATCCCACAGTCAGTGGCCATGTTGTGCAGCATACAGCAGGCCAGGAATAGCCTGCAGGCCTTTGAGGGGCAGTACTGTAGGGCACCGCCAGAACTGTGCAGGCAATGGAACCGAGCCTTCAGCAGCCTGAACACCCACTCGATGATGTTCTGTGTGGTGGCATGTGCCTTATTGTACTGCTGCTGCACTGGGGTTGATGGGTGCCAGTATGATATGAGCAGCCAGGGCCACAGCGGGTACCCACTGTCACCTGTGTGTAGAGAGGTATCGTTAGCATGGTGGTCTGTGACACTGTGCCCCTGGCCTTCCAGGCCTCTCCCCATGGCACCCCTGCCCTTGCCCCACACACACCCCCAGCTGCTCCCAGTATCTGGCGTGCACTGCATACTCACCTACCAGATGGCCAGTGGGGATGTCCCCACTCTCGAACCTATGGCACTGTGCAGACTGGTGCCAGATGAAGGCATTGTGTGCGCCACCAGGATGCGTGGCACAGACATTGATTATACGCCCTCTGGCATCGCACACCACCTGGCACTTGACACTCGGGTATCCCTTGCGGTTTATATATGCCACCCCCTCCAGGCCAGGTGGCATGCGGATGCCAACATGGGTGCAGTCAATGGCCCTGAGCATGCCAGGCAACCGTGCTACCCTGTGGAACTCTTGCATGTTTGCTGTGCGCTCCGCCTGTGTGCTGGGGAAACAGATGTACTCCGCAGCATGTGGCAGCAGTGCACTGAGGAATTGTGTGAGTCGGCGTGACGTGGCTGACTGGGTTATGCCTGTTGTGTCCCCTATTGATCTCTGGAAGGTGCCCATAGTGAGCAGGCACATGACAGCGGTGATCTTTGTCTTCATGGACAGAGCATGGCTCCGTCTTGTGGGTGCCTGCATCTCCTCACTGCACAGCTCACAGAGCCGCTTCAGAATGGCCTGGTTCAGGCGGTACCGGCCCACGATCTCGATGTCACTGTACAGCTGAAAGCTGACATGGGCACGGTACAGCCTGTTCTGGGCATACCACCGATGGGCCCTTCCACAGCCATGCCTCCCTGCAGCCTGCCTCCTCACACCCCTCATTACTGCCTCCATTTGGAAGGTGACACTGGTCATGTCCCGGGTTGGTGTCCTCCCCGGGCAGCTGACTACCTGATCCCCCCCCAGCTGTGTGCTGATGGTCCTGACCCTGCACCGGGTGCACCCCCGGCACTACACCACTGCTTGCCCTACCTATGCCCCCACACATTCACACACACACATACACACGCTTCCAGTGGCCCCCCCCCATCTACCTCTTGGTCACCCCTGATCGCCTGTGTCTTGCCCTGGCTCCCTGCCACTCCATCTCTACTCTCCCCCGCTATGGCTCCTCTCTAGCGCAATCATCCTCCTTCACTTCGTTCTATTTATATTGTTTGCGAGCCCGCTATCGCACCGCTGCTCCAGTATTGGCGACGCCATTTGTTGCTGTATATTGCACTGCACCACGTATTCCTGGTTACGCCCCTTGCACTTGTGCATGCGTTCATTACTGTTGCGCTACAGTGCATTGGGTTTTGTGCTGTGCATACGCTGCCACTGAATATCGCATTATGGCGCATATCTGCTCTTGCGCAGGCACATCCCTATTGCGCATGGTGCAACTGCTCTGAATATCCTGCCCTATATGTTTTATATGTTTTATATTTGTTTAAGTGTACTGTATAGGTCATTCTTTGAAAATAGTTACTTTTCCCCTAAATGTCTGTACCTGTATAAAAATAAAGTGTCATCATCATCATCATCATCATCATCATCATCATCATTCCTTACCAGCTGTAGCACTGTATAACAAAGTCCCATTACACCTCAAGGATCACCCTACCATAAGGACCTCCAGATCCAGTTGACAATACAACCGGTTCACAAACATATGTCCACCAACCCAACTCATTCTCAACTAGTGCCCCTAGGGGGATGGCATTATTTAAAAAATGGTGGATCCCTGCCTAACTGGAGGGGATGGATACAAAAAGGAATCCACTCAGCAAAAGATGTGCTTGCCAGTGATGCCAAACATGTGGAAACCTTCTCCGTAATACAAGACAGACATGGTATACTCAAACAGAAATTTTGGCAATACCTACAACTATGCAGTGACCTCACTTCACATCTTTTTGGTGTGTAGCAAGAAGCAGTGGTTAAGACCTCCTCCATAATGCAAACTTACCACAGACTACTAGGGAGAAAGCCAGCTTTTTGTATAAGCACCTGAGAAACTGCCTCCTTTACCCCTCATTATCAGTCAAAAATGCATGTGAAGAAGACTTACGAATCTAAATATCTGATACTGCATGGCAGGCCTGTATTTACTGAGAACATAAAACATGCAGATATGGCAGAAACAGGCTGGTCAAAAATAAAACAATCCTTTGCAGGTATCACACCCCATCAGTGCTCCGTAAGCGAGGCCTCATGCCTGATTATATGTGTTGGAGATGCCAACAATCATGAGCTAATCTCCTCCTCATTCTATCAGACTATCCCCTCATTAGGGACTACTGGGAGAGCATCCTGACAATGTGTGAGGAGGCAGTATGTCAACAACTTCCCCTTGATGCCTCAGCTATGCCTTTGGGGCTCACTACTGATGCACTACCTAAGCACTCTCCAACCGTTCAGTGGCTGGTGGCTGTGGGAGTGGTTGCCAAAAGACTTCTCCTTTGCAAATGGAGAACCACAGTTATACCCATGGTATTGGAATGGCTTGCAACAATAGGGCAATTGGCGCACTTGAAAGTTATCTCACAGCATTGCTGATACCTTACCTGCCTACCAAACAATACAACAGCTATACCTGAACTCTCCATTCTGTCAGGACACCCAACAACACAATAGGGTATGCCCTGCTCTAGAGAGAGATGCTATGGCCGCATAATCCAGGTGACAGGTGCCCTCCTGCTGTAGGCCTCATGACCTTCCCCATCAGGCCACCTCAGCACCCTCCACCCTCAGAATAACTCCACCCCACCAACTTAGTGGTCTTGCTTAAGAATCCAGGACAAGTAGCTGCTTGCAAAATGTCTTTTATTACCTGATATACCATGCTCAAGAATGTACCTCTATACTGTTGTTGCTTGTTACATTTGTGTAGTTGGTTTCTTATATTTTGTCGTTCTTCTACTTTGCCATATGTTCTTGGGCAATGTAATATGTCTGTTTTGCTTGTTCAATAAAAAGATTAACTGAAAAGAAAATCGTAATGCACTCCACCCAATACATTATTCTCTGTATAATTACTAGCAAGCATTTTTAATGCTCAGGTAACTGGTTTGTAAACATATGTTACAACCACCAGGTTTTAATTATGTGTTACAACCAAGTGGGTACCTCTACCTGTCAATCAAACTTGCACTGTGAGTGGCACAACTAGTTATACAAGTGCCACAGCAATTAAAACATGCTCACTAGTAATTATAAAACACAAAAAAAGGGTGAATGTTTGTAAACCAGAACTTTACACACACCCTTGGTGTAGGATGCTTTTATAAACTCCTCAAACTTCACTGTCAGGGCTTGTGTAGTATCCCACATGTTAGGTGTGGGTAAATTTTCCTTACACACAACCACTCATGTCCATAAACTGTTTCTATATTCAATTTAGCAATGGAGTTGGGCCATTTGGGGCTGGGGGGGGAGGAAGATAGAGCATCCCAAGGACAGCCCTTCTTCTTTGGTGAGGGGGAGGAGTACTTTGTGCTATGACCAGGAAGGTAGCATGGAAGGAAAAAAGGGGTTGAAAATGCCCTCAGCAGGCATCACACTACTGAACATGGCACCCATCAATCACAGATAGGACAGGGTAAGGGTAAGTGGTGAAGGTACAGTGGCATCCACTAAGATCAAATGCAGTGCTAACAATTTCCCAGAATCCTGCATAACAAAAGGGATCAACATTGAACTGCATTGTCTCCTGCAGAATTCAGCAAGATCCTGGACTTGATTGCCACTGTAAGTTCCAGAGAAGGTAGGTAGTAGGGCTTAGTGAAGTGCCAGCAGAATAAGACAGGCATGAGGCAATGAAGGAGAGAAACATGGGACTATATAAAAAAATGTCAATGAAGAACATAACATGCCAAAATGAATATGGATTATGGTGAGTCAAGACACAGTGGCTGACAACAGACAACCCCCCCCACACACTGCCAACAGCCTAGCTGAAATGTTATTCACAGCTGAATTTATGCCATTTGTTCTTTTAATAAAAATGCATAATCTTCAGTTCTTATGCTGAATAAATTCAAATTTGATAGAAGGAGTTAGACATAAGAGGTTGGGAGAGATGACTGAAACTACAGTGAGTTAAGTTTGGTTCTATTTTTTGTAGATGCGTTAGTCTGCTAACGCTGTGTGCTGCTTTTACTTGCCAGCCACATCACACTGACTGAACCCTAGTCTACTGCAAACAACATCAATGGCTTCAAAATATAAATTCTTATCCTTCTGTGCTGGATGTGCACTGTTGACAGATTGAGGGAATTAAAGACTTTGGGCTCGATTTTACAATGGGCCCTTAGATTGCTGCAATGTGCAGCGATCTAACGCTGTGGCCAATTCCGGGTGCATCAGGGACCCTATGCCCAATTCTGTAAAATCAAGGGTCCCTGCACCAAAGACCCGGGAGCTGCCACACCCGCAGGCTAGCACCAAACAATTGGCGCACCTGCGGGAATGGCCACAAGGATCTGTCCCCTCACCCAGGGCAACACTAAAGGAGCTGGGATGGTTGGGAGGTGGTGAAACATGCTTGCCAGGTGGGGTCCAGGGCAGAAGGGGCATGGCGGGTGCCCTAGGACTGTGGCTGCTAAATGTTTGGAAAGCTAGTGTTTAGTTTTGCAATGTGCATGTATATGAGGAATAACAAACTGTGCTTTGCACTGTAACTTTGGAGGACTTACATGTGTCTATCGCGTGGATGGAACACAATTACATTTTAAAAGCTGATATTATCTGCAATCCATATTGGTAGCCTACAATCATCAAACCAGATGGCAACTATACCTAGGAGGTGTCATGGCAACAGCAGGCATGACAGGGAGTGAGGTGACACCTGGTGAGAATGCCCACTGTCATCACGACACCTCCTAGGTATAGTTACCATCAGGTGTGTTGATTATAGGCCACCAATATGGATTGCAGATAATACCAGCTTTTAAAATGTAATAGTGTTCCATCCACCCAGTAGACACGTACAAGTCCTCTAAAGTTACAGTAAAATGCACAGTTTGCTATTCTATCTATACATGCACATTGCAAAACTAAACACCAGCTTTCCAAACAATTAGCAGCCACAGTCCTGAGGCACCCCATGCCTCTTCTGCCCCTGTTCCCCCCACTTTCACCGCCCCCATTCACCACAGTGTGTGGCACTGGCACAAGTCCACTTAGGCCACCTCCTGGCTGGTCTAAGTGGAGCCCTTTTCTGCGTCCATGGTGGGGCTTGCAAGCTCCCCAAAAAATGGGATAATGCAGCCTCACCATGGGGCAAATCTCCTTGTGACCTGGCACAGTAGCGCTTTTGCCTCAAGTGTGGCACAGCACGGGTTAGTCGCATCGCATACTGATTTCAAACAATACACATTGGTGAGATAGGAGTGCATACCCTAACAGAGAACAGGGATTGTAAAGGTGTGTTTACACTATTGGATCTGCACCATTGCCAGCAGTGAAGATAGGTTGCACAGTGCAAATCAGGCAGTGTAAACAGCTGCCAGAGCACAGAATGTTCCCTGTTTTGGTGGGAGCATGTACCAGTGCAGGTGATCTTTGCAAGCATGTAAATATGCTAGTTCACCTGCACCAGTGCAGTCCCACAGTACTCTGCACCACTCCTGCTGCCTCACCCTCAGGAAGCTGCTTCCGACCCTGTGATGGTGCACAATGGTTAACATGTAAATGGAGGTTAGCAATGATGTGGGTGGAGCAACAGGCAAGCAGCACAGATGGCAGCGCAACAGTGGAGTGAGCATAAATGCACCTTAAAATTTAGAGAGAGAGACAGAGAGGTGTAGATAAAAAATAATTATGGAATGGAGTGCAACTTAAATGTGATACACACCCTCAGTGTGTGATGTGGATACAAAATCCCTCGAGCATTGCTCTTGTGGTTTATGTAGCATCACACACTTCAGGTGTGTATTAAATTTTCATATTGCACTCTACCCCATGTATTATTCTGTATACTAGTGAGCATTTTTAATAACCAATATTAATATCCAATAACCAACATGTAAAAATGTGTTACAACCACTGAGTTTTAATTACGTGTTACAACCGGGAGGTTGTAATCTGTCCTTGTCAATCAAGCTTGCACTGTGAATGGCACAAGCACTAATGACACAATTGCCACAGTAATTAACCCTTAGGCTGTCAGAAGATTTAGAATGTATAGGTTTTTAGGATGTGTATAAATGCTGGTGGCACAGCAAGGGTTAAAAATGCTAACTAGTAATTCTGAAAAACAAGACATGAGTGGGTGTTTGTAAACCATAATTTCACATATGCCCTTGGTGTAGTATGCTTTTAAAAACACTTCTGAGTAGGCCACACGTGGGCACTGAGGGTTGAGGTGCTGGATGCCACACCTCGCGCCATGCTGGCAACCTGGGTTCAGGAATGACCTCAAGTCGTCAGGGTGTCTACACGGGGGTGGAGGGGTGGAGAAGGATCGAGCAGCCTAATGGCTGCTCTCCTCTCATGGGGTGCTTGTTGCCGCACCTTAGATCCACTACCACTGGGTTCAGGTCTGGTGGCAGCATAGGTGGGAGGGAGTGGCAAGTCAGGAGGGCACCTCAGAACGTGGAATGAGCCTGTCTCCACATGTGCACATGTGTGCCTGGTGAAGGGGGTGGGGGAAAAACACTGGATAAAAAACATATGAGTAAAATTAAAAAAAACACTTCTGAGTTTTGCTCTTGGGGCTTATATAGCATTCCACTCCTCAGATGTGTGTAAAATTGTGGTTACACACACACACACACACACACACACACACACACACACACACAAATATTATCGTTATACTGGTGCAGTAGCACCAGTATAGTTAGGGCTGAGTGACAGGTTCAATGTTAAACCCCTACATTTGCCGTGTAAAAGCTTTGGCCACATTTGACAAAATTAGCTGAAATTTTGCATGCATAGTAGGCAAGGTTTAAATACATGGAAGGTTTTGTAATGGTAGCCTGTAAAGTTTCTGAGATCTGCATATGTCACTTGCCTGTAGATGTCTAACTTTTTTCACATACTTAACATGGGATTTTGGTTTTGCTCTCATGTACAGCCTATACAGAATGGAATTTTCCCCCCAAACTTATTAGTGTAGAATATTGTTGTACCAAAGTAGGGCCTTTGGAAGGTTTCGTGAAAAAATATTAAATGGTTCCAGAGTTATAAGGATTTAAATTTTGCTTTTTTTTCTGTTCTGAGCATGCTCAGCAGGGTTTTTCAGATAATGTTCGGATACGACAAAAAATTCCAAGTAGTAAGACCATTTTTGATTTCCTGATGGCAGAAATTTTCATGTCATGACTGCTGCCATCTCGCTCCCCCAGCAAACTAAAAAGCATGGAAAAGACATAAAAATGGTATAATTTTAAAAAACAAACACCTGAATCTAGCTTACCTTTTCTGGGCACCCCAAAATCCAGGGTGGCCAAATCAGTGAGAAGAGCTGTTCACCAACATTCTCTGTATGAGAACAGTGAGACTTTCTTGAATTCTGAAACTGCAGCTGGAGTCATGCTGCCAGCTTCAGTTGATGCAGTGACCTAGGAATCCCCAGTTCTCTCTGTCACTAACTCACTCTATCTATCTATCTATCTATCTATCTATCTATCTATCTATCTATCTATCTATCTATCTATCTATCTATCTCCGTATCCATGGTGTCCACTTGTCCCTGTTCCCATTATGTACATGGTGGCACCAGGATGCCCACCCCTGGTGCTACCAAATAGTAGCCCAACACTAGGGTGCCCAATATTCAATATTGGAATGTGAATGTGCCCTGAAATTAAGAAAAATGTCCTTCACTGATTTTTTTTAACCTTCAAAAAACAAAATGGTCCCTTGCCAATGTGACCCCCCACACACACACCCACTCCATCACAACGTCCCACTCAGCACCACAGCCACACACGCCCCTCACACCCTCACACACCTGAACATGTCCCACACTACAGATCCACACTCCGATCAAAGACTTGTCTTGCTTCTGAAACAACCATGTTCTTTATGAGAACAATGGCACTTTCTTGAATTCTGAAGTTGGAACTGGATACTGCACTGGGCTGTGCACCACTGGTGCTGCCAAACAGTAGCCTGACACTGGGGTGCCCAATCCCCAGCATTGGCTAAAACCCTTGGAAAAAAGAAAATCATGCCTCACTGATTTTGTTTTAACCTGTAGAAAAGAAAACAGCCCCTCTCCAATCTGACACCCCCCACACAAACACCCTTCCACCCCATCCAGATGTCTCACTCAGCACACAGTACCCCACCCCCCACACTCTCATGCACCTGAACATGACCCACAACGTAGATCAACTCTCCAATCGAAGACATGCCTTGTTGCTGGAACTGGCGACTGCGATATGAGAAAATAAGTCTGGTTTAATGTATTTCAATGGGGCTTGAACTTTGATTCATAATTTTGTCGTTTTTACATATTTTTACACCAAATTTTCAAAATGGCCTTTTTTTGAGACCCCACCTCATGATCAGTGGTGGTGGAATTGTGCAAATCTGTTCCGAAAGACAATTTTGTGGTTGCTTTGCAAAATCACCTTATAGGAGGAATTTGAACATTTTCACAACTCTTGTTCATGAGGTGGGGTCATAAGAAGGCTATGTTGAAAATTTGGGTCAAAATATGTAAAAATCTAAATATCTAAAAAGGGACTGATCATATCTGCCATTTTTGTTGATCTTTCTAAAGCTTTTGACACACCGGGCTCGATTCTCAAAGGGCTCTTACGCTGACGCAAGCTGCGGCAAAAGGCAGCTTGCAGCAAAGCCTGGAGTGCCAGGGACCCTGTGCCTGATTCTCTATCTGGTAGGTCCCCAGTGGCAAAGACCCTTGGCTTGCAGCAACCATGGCCATGTGCCAAACAGACGGTGCATCTGGAGGGTTTGCAACAAGCTGTAGGGTGGCTGTGTGCCAGTGTAACATATTCCTGGTAATGTAGCAAACCCTCCCCCAAGCCCCAATCTGCCTGAAACTGAAAATGTTAAAAATGTTATTGTTCCAGCCCTGATCTTACCATAAATGAAAATGTTAAAAGCAGTATTCCCTGGTGATCTAGTGGACCCCACCCAGCCCCAATCTACCCCAAACTGAAATGTTAAAAACAGAGCTGGCCCAGTGGCACTGAGGGTTGAGGTGCTGGGTGCCACACTTCGTGCCACGCTGGTGACCCATGTTCGGGAACAGGCACTGGCCACTTGGGGTCGGCAGGGGAGGAGAAGGATTGTGCATCCAAAGGACTGCTCTCCTTCTCTGGGGAGGGTAGGGGCTCTCAGTGTCGGTGCCCATTCGCCCACTGGTGTAGGCTGGGTGACACAGCACTGTGCTGTAGTAGGGTGGAGAAGAGGGCAGATGCTTAGTGGAGAGCACGCATGGATGCGTGCGTGCTCCACCTCTGTCAGCGTCATTGCACATCCTCTGGATCCAGGGAAGAAAAAGCAAGAAAATGCTGGCCCTTGCTTATGAGCCAGCTCCGGTGTCGTCCCCTTTGGCTATGTATGTTCCACTGCCGGCAGCCCCACTCGGGGGGGGGGGCATCCCTGAGTATGAGGGAACAGGTCACTGGAGCCTGGCAAGCCCATTCACAGGACTTGGGGAGTCCGGCCACAAAAATAATAAATAAATTAAAAAAAAGAAATGTTAAAAACAGCATTCCCCCCACCCCCGATCTGCCCGAAACTGAAAATGTTAAAAACAGCATTCCCTAGTGATCTAGTGGCCCCCCACCACCCCACCTTGGCAGGTAGTGCCCACCACCCAGCTCCCCCTAAGCCTGAACCTCGAGACAGCTACCAGTACAGCCCTCCTCTCACCAACACAGGGGGCCACCGACTGGACTGTCACTGAGTGTGTACTGTATACAGCATGCGCGCACTGATGAGCTGTCAGTCAATGAGCACATACTGTATACAGTATGTGCTCAGTGACAGTTCAGTCGGTGACCGGCTGTGTTGGTGAGAGGAAGGCTGTGCTGATTGCCAGCTCTGGGTTTGGGCTTGGGGAAGTGGGGTGGTGAGCACTACCTGCCAAGGTGGGGGTCCACTAGATCACCAGAGAATGCTGGTTTTAACAATTTTGGTCTTGGCAGATCATGGCTGGGGAAATGCTGCTTTTAACATTTTCAGTTTCAGGCAGAACAGGGCTGGGGAATGCTATTTTTAACATTTTCAGTTTTGGGCAGATCAGGGCTGGGGGTGCTATGTTACTAGAGAATGATTAGTTATAGCATTTTAATTGTCGGGAAGATCTGGGTGGGGGGTCCACTAGATCACTAAGGAATACTGTTTTTAACATTTTCAGTTTCGTTCAGATCAGGGCTGGGGAGAGGAGTTTGCTAGATCACCAAAGAATTATTATTTATAATATTTTAATTGTTGGGCAGATTGAGGCTGGGGCTGCTAGATCACCTGAAATGATTTATGTTAACATTTTACTTGTCAGGCAGATCGGGCTGGGGGGTCACTAGGTCACTGGGAATGCTTATTTATAACCTTTGTCAGACAGGTCAGGGTGAGGGGGGTAGGGCTCTGCTAGAGCACCAGGGAATGTGTTTTTTAACATTTTCATTTTCGAGCAGATCGGGGCTGGGGGGGCCATGGCACATGGTGAGGGAAGGCTCTGATAATGGTGCAAGTGGTCAAACCCTCCCAGAGGTTGATATTCTAAGTACCCATTGACCTGCTCTGGCTGGTCTAAGGGTACTTAGAAGTTTGCCCTCTGGGAGCTTTTTGAGAATCCTGATCTAGGGAATGTGGCAGCTCGCGTCTGCTGCATGCCCCCTAGCACCATGCCGCAGCCCATTTTGTGCCACATGGACAGCACAAGGCACCCTTTGGTGCACACAGTCTGCTACTGATGCAGGCTGCCTTTGTGAATCGCTTCTGAAGCATATTTTGGCACAAGGGGCACTTTGCACCATTCTTTGTGGTGCAAGCCCCTTGCACCATGCTGGGAACTTTGAGAATTGGGCCCAGTGTCTCATCCCCTCCTCCTTAATAAGCTAAAAGTGGTGGGTCTTTCTGACTGTGCTGGCAACTGGTTTAGTTCATAGCTGGGGGTAGATCACAATCATTCCGAATATGCTGATCCAATTCTTCACCACTCCCTGTCTGCTCAGGTGCCCCTAATGGTCTGTTCTGGGTCCTATTCTTTCTTCTATATTCTTAAATGACCTTCCCTTTGTCTGTTCTTATGTGTCCATTCATATGAATGCTGATTGTACAGTTATTTTTGCATCTGGCTCCTATTCTCATGATCTTACTTCAAAGCTTCAACTGGACTTAGGCAATGGTCGGTGTTGGTTTAAGTCTAACCTACTATACCTCAATGCCAAAGCAAAATGTTGCCATGACTTTTGGTTCTCATTAGAGGCTTTCTAGACTTGCCTCTCCCCCTTCTTTTCACACCCCTGATGGTGCTATTATTGAGGATGTCTCCTCTTTTAAGTACCGCAGGGTCTGGCTTGACAATCATCTTGATTTCTTTTTTTGTATTGATGCCATTCACCAAAAACTTCACCCCAAGTTTGGTGCTCTCTACAGGAATAATGTGAGTATTCTGCTTTTATACTCCATGAGGTTGTTTTAAAAATGATCCTTCCTATTTTTGATTATGGTAATATTGTCTACAGTGGGGATCCCAAATCCACCCTTGCCAGACTGGACCCTCTTTTTAATTAGTTTTGCCATTTTTCTTTAGGCTGTTTGTCATGTACACACCACTGTTTGCTCTACTCTGCTTTTTCACTTCCCACTCTTGATGCCAGGCACCTCTTCCATTGTGCCTCTTTTATTTCTAAATTCTGATTTGGTTCCCTACCTTCCTACCTTACCTCCTTTTTATCCTCTCCCTCAGCTTCCTGCTATCCTCTACGTAATATTGCTTCACATTCCCTTGCTGTTCCTCCTAAGAAATCTACAGCCAGTCAATCTGCTTTATCTTATCATTTTCCTAACCTTTGGTCCTCCTTTCCCTTGTTTATTCACTATGCCTCTTCAGCTTTCTCCTTAAAGTCTCTCTTTCAAGACTTTTTTCTCCTCCTGCACCAGTCCTTGACCTTCTTCCTTCACCCTCTCACTAGCAGTTCCATGTTATATAAGCAAAAGCAAAACAGCGCAGACCATATGGACCAAGACAAAGCAGCTAACACAAATATAGCCACATCAACAAGAGCGAATGTCAAAACAGTGACTTCCTCAACACAGTCGCCACTACCAGACCCAGAACATATACCAAACTTAAAGCCCATTAATGGAAACTACCCCAAACCACCCCCTAAATCCAGATAACCCACACCTGAAACACCTAACACCATACACCTGGCCAAACCTCCGAAATTAAAAAATTCCACATAAGATAACTACATCCTCTCACCTACCAGCACCACAGCCCACATCACAGACATTCAAATCAGACGCTGACATACAGACTCAAACTCACACCACCACACCACACAAACCTACACATCCACCCTACCTAGCTACCTAACACCCTGCCTAACCCACTACACCATGAAGGAACCATGATCGCAAACCAACCAGAAGATGTTGACATCCAAAATCACAACACAAACCTTTCAAACAAAGAATAACAACTCTATACTGTATGCGGAGGGCTACCACCCCCTGCACCCCCCTTACTTATTATACCTAACTCAGAGACCGCACTACCTAAAACAACATGTGCAACACTACCCCACCACACTTCATCCTCACTGCACAACTTTGTGGACTTTACACATGCTGTTTCCAGCTATAGTCCTTTTTATAGGTGTTCAAAATTAGGTGCTCATGTTGAGTCGCTCAAATTGAGTCACCCATGTCATGGGATACCTCAATAGCTTTGTCCTGGCCATCTGTTTTCACCTTCCTATGCATACTATTCTGATTTATGTTTAAAATGTTACTAGTTTTCATTTAAATTGTATTACTATATTGTGTCTGTCTGTCTATCTATCTATCTATCCATCCATCTATATCTATCTATCTATCTATCTATCTATCTATCTATCTATCTATCTATCTATCTATCTACCTATCTATCTATCTATTTATCTGTCTGTCTGTCTGTCTATCTATCTATCTATCTGTCTATCTATCTATCTTACATGCTTTATATTATGTTCTCCATCCCATTCCTCAAGGACACATCTGGAAACTAGCTGTTAACAGCTCAGTATGTCTTTCTTGGTGAAACTTTTAAAATGAATAAATATAAATGCAAATCTATGAGGTATGTTGAATTTTTCTACGCTCACTCATAACTTTGATAATTTTTAAATATTTTGTGCCCAAAATTTTAACATAGCCATTTGTTCATACCACCTTATTAATGTGGCATCTGTCATTTTTCAAATCCTGGGCAAAATGTGTTTTCACATCTGTGGCACAGAATGACATTTTGGTGGGGGTTTAAAAATGTTCACCTATCAGGTTTATGAGGTGGGGAATAAGATGGCTATACTGACAATTTGATTGTCAGATATGGTAAAATGCCCAGGTTATGACTGAATGTTGCACTATTTCAATTTTCAGTCAAAACTTTGCTAATATTTTAACTCCAAACATTGAACATAGCCATTTTTCCACACCAATTCATAAATATGATGGGTGTCATTTTTTAAAATTCTTCATTAGACATGTTTTCACATTTGTGGTATGAAATAACAATTTGAACAACACACTATAAATGCCACATGTCATGTTTATAAGGGGAGTCATAAAAGGACTGTCTTGAAAATTTGGGGTCAAAACGAAAACAAATTATAATTATTAAGAAACTTTGTGTGTAGTGCCAGTCTTGGAGACCAGGATTAGAATGCTGGTCTCCACTGCTGCTGACCGAGCTGCTCTGTACACCAGCCCTCCAAGCCACAGGAGCAGCTTGGCCAGGCTGCTGGACTCTACTGCCTTTGTCCATATAGCAATACCATGGATAGCGACCAGTGGAGTGCATATGGCTAGCACTGTAAATCCCTGCTCACTGTCTCTGGTAGCGCTATAAGGACTAGTGCTCTCTTGACTGGTGCTATTAATGTAGCACTCATCTGACCTGGTACCACCAGTCTTCACCTCACCAGGCATGGTTTGAGATCCTGTGCTGGTGAGTTAAGTTAAGGGGTGAACTCAGTGACCCAGCTACATTGTGTGAGGGTGGAGGATGCACTGATATGCAATACCCATCCAGGGAATGAAAGCTGCAGGGTTGCCTGCATGGGCCCAGATACCATATAATGAAAACAACTCTTCTCTTGGCATAGGGCCCTGAACCTCTGCACCCATGGATGGAAGAAGGCCCTGTACATTTAAAGACAGATAGACTGTTTGCCCTGTGCATCTGTATCTGCAGCCACATGGAAGTGCAAGGAACAGAGAGCCCTGCTCTTTCATAGCCCACCAGACATCACCAAGAATTCTTGACATCTTTCAGTGCATAGATTTGCAGGGTTTACAAGGGGCCTGCACTTCCGCAGGCATACAATTCCTTTCCATGGCACAGAGCCCAAAGTTCCCTGTGCATCTGCAACTGTTCAGGTGGTAGTGAAGGGAGCTGTATGAATGAGGATACGATTCCACTATCTCAAAAAGAAAGGAAATTCTTTGCAAAAGACTTGATTAGTGCATCAGTTATGGTTCGAGTTAACACCAGAAAAATAGGGAAATGTGGTGTAGGGTTTTCAACCCTAACTCCCCATCCCCACCACCCAAGCAGCAAAAGGAAAAAACATTAGCGTGTTGGGTGTCCATGCCCTGTGCATTTGTATCTGCGGCCACATGGAATTGCAAGGATCAGAGGGCCCTGCTCTTCTTTAGCTCACCAGACATCACCATGAATTCTTGACATCTGTCACTACATAGAAGTGCTCACTGCATAGAAGTGCATGGTCTACAAGGGCCCTGCACTTCCGTAGGCAGATGGAGTCTTTCCTTAGCACAGGGTCCAAAGTGCCTTGTCCATTTGCAGCTGTTCACACTGGTAGTGAAGGGAGCTGCATGAATGAGGATATGATTCCACTATCTCAAAAAGAATGGAAGTTCTTTGCAAAATACTTGATTAGTGCACTGGTTGGGGTTCAAGTTAACACCACAAAAGTAGGAAAATATGGTGTTAGAGGTTTTCAACCGTAACCCCCCACTCCAACCCCCACCTCCCAAGCAGCAAAAGGAAAAAACATTAGGGTTTGGGGTCTCCAGAGTCTTGGTGAATCAGTGATTGGGGTCTTCATTGGGCTTGTTAACCCTATTGCCCATCCCAGTCCCTGAGCAAACAACATCAGCCATGATCTCCTTTCTTCATACAAGGCCAGCAGGGCCATGCATAAAGAAAGCTACAACAGATTGTTTTGGCAACATGTGATGAGACATTCTTCTCTACCGTTGATAAGTATGTCAGTATGAGGCACTGGCTCAGAGCTGTACCTTGTGCTTTGGATAAAAGTCTACAGGCTGGGGGGATCATTATGGCTGACAAACCCAAGGAAAACCCCACCACTGATTTGCCAAGACTCTGGAGACCCAAACTCAAATGTTTTCTTCTTTTTCTGTTTGGGGTATGGGGGTGGGGAGTTATGGATGGAAACCCTATTGCCACATTTCCCTACTCTTATGGTGTTAAATTGAGCCCTAACTGGTTCATTAACAAAGTTTTTTTTCAAAGAATATTTTCTATAAACTGTTTCTATGTTCAATATAGGAATGGACTCAGACAACTGGGGGCCACCTGGGGGAAGGATGATTGAGTATCCCAAGGACAGCCCTCCTTCTTCAGTGAGGGGAAGGAGGACTTTGTGCTATGACCAGGAAGGTAGCACGGAAGGAAAACAATGGGTTAAAAACACCTTCAACAGGCATCACACTATGGAACATGGCACCCATCCACCACAGATATGACAGGGTAAGGATAAGTGGTGGAGGTAAGGCGGCATAGACTGGGATCAAATGCAGTGCTAAAAATTTCACAGAATCCTGCATAACAGAAGGAATTAACACTGAACTGCACTGTCTCTTGCAGTATTCAGCAGGATCCCCTGCTTGATTGTGGAGGATGCCACTGTAAGTTCCAGAGAAGGTAGGTAGTGGGGCTGGTGAGGGGCCAGCAGAGAAAGACAAGCACAAAGTGATGAAGCAGAGAAACACAGCACTGTAAACAAAAAACAAAACAAAACAAAAAAAATGCCACTGAAGAACGTAACACACCAAAATGAATATGAATTATGGAGAATCAAGACACAGTGGTTGACAAGAGATACCCACCCCATGTATCTTGCCAACAGCCTAGCTGTAATGTTATTCACAGCACACTTTATACCTTTTGCTTTTTTAATAAAAATACACAATATTCAGTTGCTGTGCTGAGTACATTCAAATTTAACAGAGAGAGAGAGAGAGAGAGAGAGAGAGAGAGAGACATAAGCATTTGGGAGAAGTGACTGAAATCATGGTGAGTTTAGTTTGGTACTCTTTTTTGCAGACAGTTTGGCCCTCTGATGCTATTTGCTGTTTTACTTGTTGCCAGACACATCACACTGACTGAACCCTGGTCCACTCCAAACAAGCTTAATGGCTTCAAAATGTAAATTCTTAACCTTCAGTGCTGATTGTGCGCTGTTGACAGACAGTGCTGCTGCTTCTAGAGACATTGTTGACTTGTTTTCTTTACACTGCTACTGCTACTGCTGATTCAGAAGAACAGTGGCTCCTCATCCAGATTCCAACATGCTGGGTGTCCACCTGAAGCAGACTTGACAGATTTGCCAGCACCAGCACTCATTTGCAGTATTTTTATCTTGCATGTTCTCCCCCATTTGGAGGCCTGTTTAAGCTGCTCAAGTTCCTACTTACCAGGCCTACTACTGTGTCTGCTTGCAGCACCACCACCTCCCTCTATGACCTCACTTGTCACAGCTAATCTTGATTTCCTTACTTAGGATTGAGTTACTGCTATGCCAGAATGCCCTGCCTGATGCCCACCCTGCGAATTTGCCGTGATCCACCGCCGCCCTCACAAACACCTACCACTGCCCCACTCAGTTAAGCTGACTACTGGTGCTCATGTCAGTAGCCCATCCAACTCACACGTGAAAACAAAAGTTGAAATCTGCTCTTTATTGAGTTGGAGCAGATTGCTACCAGTGCCACTGAGCATAGCTCATTCCAGGGGAGAGGAGGAGGACTGGATCGCTATCAGTGCCGCTGAGAGTGGCTCATTCCAGGGGGGAGGAGGAGGACTGGATCGCTATCAGTGCCGCTGAGAGTGGCTCATTCCTGGGGCAGCAGATCGTTACTAGTGCCATCAAGTGCAGCTCTTTTCTGGGGAAAGAGGAGTGAATCACTAAAAGTGCTGCTGAGCGTGGCTCTTTCCTGGGGGGGGGAGCTGATCGGTATCAGTGCCTCCAAGTGCAGCTTATTCCTGGGGAGAGGGCAGTGATGTGCTGCCAAATATTTAACCCCCCCCCACACAGCACTTGTCCCTCCTCTAGCATCATCCATAATCCAGGTCCTCCACTGCGTCACCCTGCCCCTGCCCAACTTCCATATGCCCTACTACCTCTTGCCCAGCTGCCATCATTCCTACACTGTAAAGCACTATTGGCCCTGCTCCACTCAGATGCTCATTTCTCCCCTGCCCTATCCAACATAGCAGAGGACCATTCCAATCTGGGCTTGAAGTAACTGTGTCTCCTTCCAACCTGAGATTGAAGTAAGTGTCATCCCTCTCTCCCTCCTTCCAACCTGGGCTTGAATTGAAGTGAGTGCCCCTCCTTCCAGCAGCATTACAGCAGTGCTTTCATTGGACACTGGCTCCTCCCCATTTTTGAACCTTCTTTATTTTGCATTGCACCTCTTATAATTTGCAGCCCTTCAACTCCATTTAATTTTTTTTTCCTGTGTTTTCCTTATTCTGACCAACAGCCCCAGCCTTGACAGCACAGCAACCTAGTTGCATCTCTTCCTCACAGCTTTGTTTGTTGTTCAGTCATTTTTTTTTCTTGTTTGTTTTTGTTTAAAAAATCAATTTACAAAATCCAAAGATTCTCTTTAGTGCTGGTTCCCCCGCAACAAACTGGAAAATAAAACTGGTATGCTAAAGGTGGCTGTTCTTTTCTTCATCTTTCTGTTTTTATTCTTGTTTGTTAGTCTGAGTTAAGTTATATCCTTTTCCTCTTTGGTCACACTGAAGACCAATAGCAGCTGGTTTCCCCACTCTCAGAGTCTTCAACCCTCCCCAGCCTGCATACTTGCCTGTACCTACCAGCTGCATGTGCCCACCTGTCCTGGTGTGCCCAACAACAGCACAAGTCCTTTCTGTCCTTTCTCCTCAGGTTCCTCAAGCAAAGCGTCTGTATCTGCTGCTGCAGTCACCAGTTGTGATATTTAATTCTACTCATCTTCTGGACTGGTTCTCCTTTGCAGTCATGCTGTGATGCAGTTTGCCTTCCCACCACCCCAAGCACGGCGCGCCACTGACAGAGACTGACTCTATAGGGCGACCACCATCTGCACCAGTGGAAAACCTGACTGATGATAACAAGGTGCACCTCAAATAGCTGCAGAGGCTGAAAGCAGAGCTCTTTGACTGCATCCTGCCCCGGCCTGACTGCCTTGTCACCATCACAACAAGCTTAGAGACTAGCTGCAAGGCAGAAAATGACACTCTAGGTGCCAGGCTGCTAGTACACACTTCTGCCTCTCACAAGTCATGCAATGCCATGCCAGTCTGTTGGGGGATGGGTGCCAGTGGGCATGGCAACAGCTATGTGGATACCCTGATTGAGACAGCAGCTGGCAGTAAAAGGCCATACGTCACACAGTTATGAGTCACACATGCTGGGGGCTGGATGTTCAAAGGCGGAGTAAACAAGCAACTTTTTAATTAATAGAGATATCACTAATGCATTGTCATTGTGCATGTGTTGTGCACATCTTCTCCCTTGACTTGACCCCCCCCCTCCACTGAGCACCACCTGAGTCATTCAAGGAAGAAGTAGGACCCAAAAAACACTTTTTTTTAAAGAGATGGCTCCTGGCTGTCTGCTTGGAGCTGCTAACTAACAGCTAGAATGAAATAACTGCTGAGTCAAGGCAGCTGGCTCCAGCTCATCATGAGAGGGGAAGTGGGTCACTATCACTTCCACCAGGTGCAGCCCATTTCTTGGGGGGGTGGCAGTGGAGGAGGAGGAGGGGGAGCAGATCTCTACCAGTTCTGCTGAGTACAGCTTATTACTGGGGGGGGGGAGGGGGAGCAGATCAGTAACAGAGATGCTAAGAGTGCAGCTCATTAATGTTGGGAGTGGACGGGGAGCTGATCAGTATCAGTGCCACTGAGCGTGGCTTATTCCTGTAGAGAGAGGGAGCGGATCAGTACCAGTCCTGTTGAGCGCCACTCAGATAGACTGATAATGACACCACTCAGCTGGTTGCTGGGTGGTACCCCAGCTGCTATAGGGAGAAGAGGTGGAGCAGCTGAGAACTTTTATTTGAAGAGGGAAGAATAGATGGAGCAGCTGTCCTCAGAGGTGAGCTCAGGTTACTCTTCATGCAAAAGCTAACAGCTGGCTAAGTGGAACTCTACAGCAGCACAGCAGCCAACTGTCACTGAAGGCTATGTGCTGCCAGACACCCTTGCTGGGTGGGTTTATGCAGATCAAAGAAGCCAGCTGCTGTATGAATGGAGTGGTTGATTCCTTTCAGTTACGCGAAGTTGATGCACTGCAAAAAGAAAAATGCATCATGATCAGCCTCCTGATCATTGAACTGTGACTGCTGAGCCCACTGCAGCCTCAGCTGTATTGGATCTGGCAGTGACACACCTCTAAAATGCCATTCTTTGTAACAAAATGTTTGCTGCACACACACATATGCATGCAAACATAACTAGGACAGGGGTCAAAGGAAGTGTTGACACTGAAGGGTGATATTTCAAGTATCAATGCTTCCTAGGCAACCTTTGTTGAACGTTAGGAGGGTCCCAGCAAGCTGGTGTCTCTCTCTGTTGTGGGAAGATACCCAAAGCACAAGATGGTAGGTTGGGACAAACATGCATCACCACAAGGAATGGTGGCCACAAGGATTAGTAGCCTTCACCGACACCAAGAGTCCCAGGCAGGAGGGGACATGAACCTGTGTCTAAGGAAGAGAAAATTGCCTTCCTTTTCCCATTCAGTGCTCCTGCAGATGGTGAAAGGATTAATATGTGGAACTGCTTTACTCTGGCAAGTAAAGTATGAGTCTTCCTTTGCTCCCTCTGTTGGGGGGGCAGGGAGTAGTGTCGTTCACTTCATATGAAATCAGTCCAGGGGTGCTAGGCTAAGCAGGGAGGCCCAACACAGGAACAAAGGGAGAGAGAGACCGAGAGAGAGAGAGAGAGAGAGAGAGAGAGAGACCGAGAGACCGAGAGAGAGAGAGAGAGAGAGAGAGAGAGACCGAGAGCGAGACAGAGAGAGAGAGAGAGAGAGAGAGAGAGTTCTGGGGTAAAGGGAGAAATAACCAGACTCAGTCATCAGGAACAAATTTCAGAGTAAAATTGACCTTGAGACAGCAGTAAATCCTTCCCTGATTAAAGTGCCTATAGGAGGTGGGTGCAATTGTGGAGAGGGCATAGAGCAGCCAACAAAAATTTAGGAAATTTGGTTAGCATTGTAGCCAAATTGAGCAGTGAAAACTGAACTCATGTCACAGAGGGCTGAATGCAGTTCCCATTGGCAGTGATTCTTACAAATGCTTGTACTGGCCAAGCCCAGTCAAGCTCTGTCAAAGGCAGCAACGTACTACACCAAATCTAGCAGTGTTGCACTGCTGTGTACCCTGAAGGGTAGATAAAATGGCCATGTCTTCCAGTTTTATTATGCTATATGGGGGTGTGGTGGTCCACACGGATCAACCAATTTTCCAGGTTTCCTGCATGAGGCATCCCCTCCTCTGGATGTAACTCCTTGAGGGCTTCAGGGTCCATCAAATCTATGTGAGCCTGGTTTTACATTCAGCATGCGCCAGTGACCAGTAGGTCATTCCCACTTTATGTCAGTAAAAGATCCCCTTGGCCAGGTCCCCACCCCCGGGATTTCACTGCCCTTAAAACGTGCTTCATTGTGTTTAAGGCTACTACCACCAATATTACATACAGATATAATGTGTCAATGCTGGTCATTGACTCCTCCCTGCCATCCCTTTTGGAGCTCCCAGCTTCAATTGCTTCCACCAGTCCTGACTTAAAAAAATGTTATGATAAATTTCTCTCCAGCGAAGTGCTTCTCCTCCCCACAACACCCCCTTACTTAAGAAGATGTAACTTTACTATGTTTGGAGAGTCTGTGACTGCATGTATACATAATTGGGCAGGTCGTTTCACAGATGCAAGCAATCCACATGATCTGGTAAAGTCATCAGACATTCAGCCAGCACAGAAGTACAGTGAACATTTCAGGTCTCGAGGATCAGTTGGTAAGACCCTCATTGTCATTCGTTTTGGTTTGTGCTGTACAAGCTGAGTCACCCTGCTCCTCCTGCTGGTCTCGGATCACTGTGTACTGCATTCTTTTCATGAAGCCATGAAGATCAGGAGCCAGATGATGTGGCACCGAAGTGTCAAAGCAGGATAGTTTGCTATTTTAGCCTGCAAGACTCCAGGCCATTCTTAGAAGCTGGACTTTGAGTGCCTTCATTTGGATATTTGGGCATGTAGTCTGCCATTTTTTCAGTTGTGGTTGGACTTCCTCCAGAGGATCCTGAATTTTCACACATATGTCTAGATGTGGTTTTAGCGTGGCATGATAGTTTAGCTGTGTTTGTATTCCAGCTTTTCTTTTATTTCTTTTATTACTGCCTCACTTATTGCTGTGCACTCTGGAGATTGTTGAAGAAGTCTTGGTCAAAAAATATATATTTTTTTCAAAGGTTAGATTCTTCAGTCTCCATGCTTCAGACAGGATGTGCTTCTTAGTTTGAAAGTGGAGCATAAGGACAATCCAGGATCTGGGGTGGGCAGCAGGATCTGTCAGGCATGGCTCCAGGGAGTGGTGGGCCCACTCAGTGTAGATTGGGAGGTCTTCAAGGAAGGAGAGGACAGTGTGCAAGAGGTGCTGGATAAAATCAGGTGGAGAAGTGAAGCCCTATTCTGCACCTTCAGGGACTCCATGGATCCTAAAGTTGTTTCTGCATGCCCTGTTTTCCACATCCTCCAGAAGGGTTTGCACATCTTTATCTATCATAGAATTTTATGCTGAGTTTCCTGGGTTTGAGCGATGCCCATGGTATGATGCTCAGTAGCAGTTACTTTTTCTGAATATTGTTTTAAGTCCATGCACATGTTGGTGAATGAAGTTTCTAATTTGTTTACTGTTTTGAAAATCTTTTATACAGTTATATCCGGTGGTGACATTTGTTCCTCATCTTAAATGTCAAGATTCATGAAGGAGAGGGATGGTGTGCGCTGGCAGGAGGATCAGCTGTGGCCTGTGTACTTGTCCCTGTGGGTGTCCACTAGAAGAGATTTTAATTTACTTGCTGGTATCCCAGATTTTCCAGATTTGGCAGGTTGGGCATTGTTAACCATGATTTCTACACTTCAATTTAGAGTTGTTCTGCTGAGTTTTAAGGAGTGGATTGCAATAGATTAGAGCACCAGTGTAGGAGATCTCACACCTACAGTCACAGCCTTAGACAGCTATTTCCTGAAATTTCTGTGATATTTCTAGAGAAATCTCCTGCTTTCTTCAGGTCCACAGTAGGGGCAGCACAGAGAATCTCTTTAGAAATATTGTGAAATATCTGGAAATAACTGACCATGTCTTTTGCTACAACTGTAGGCTGCTCACATGTCAGTGATGTTACTGGAAGTCCAGTCCACATAATATATTGTGAACAGGCTTTCTTTAATTAAGTTTTACATTTATTCTGGAGCTCTTGACAAGACAAACACTGTGGGTGTTTCTTGGTTTGTGATAAGCTTTCCAACATGTATCCCTAGTTATCATTAAACAATGTGCTGTAGTAAGGATTCAGGAAAGGTACGCTTTCATCTCTGAGTCCTTTTGTGATTGTAGGTGCTTGTCTATCACATACTTGTGGAAAGCTTAGATTAAAACAAACTCTGATCAGAGTCAAAATGGCTGCTGATGCACTCATCTGATAAAGGATGTAAGTAATAAGCCATGACAGGGTGTGCATCATAGGACTTTTATGCATGTCTTGGGGGTGTAGTAAAGCATAAGGCCAAAAGCTGAGATCCTTACACCCCTGGAAAGTGCATTAACATTCTTTAATGCAACCCTGGACGGCCTAACTAAACCTGTAAAATGTCTCTAAGTAGTTTCTTTTGGGAGAACAATGAGATCTGGCACATGGCCATGCATGTATAGAGATTGAATGCATGGTCAGATGATGCAGCTTGTCCTATAAAATTTCTAATTTTTTTCCTGTCATTTTATAAATGGAATTAATGTGTGACTTAATTGCACTTTACTTGTATTAAAGAGGAATCCAGTGGAAACAATGAAAAGGAAATCCTTTTAAAAAATTGTTTTTAAAAGAATGGTGCATTACTGAACCCCCTTCTTTTCTAGGTTTCAGATGGAGAGTCTCAAGAAAATTGCATGGGGACCCTTACACTGGGGTTAATAAAAAAAGGATGTAATTCATTCATTCATTCATTCATTCCCAGAGAAATATAAAGAGATAAACAGGAATCTGATTTACAGATGTTTCCTGGGGCACAGGATTGGGAGATACAGTAAGACCAACATTTACCATAGCAGCAGACAAAATAAAACCTATTTACAATACACAATAATGATTTTGTACATATGTATTTGTTTTGTCATCTAATTAACAGTGTAACATAAGGTACAGGCATGCAATTGTAAGACTACGCTAGAGAAAAAAATGGTAAGCGTTACCGGCTACATAGACAAGCTTATGCAAAATAAAGACACCATTTCAGTTTAATGTTATGGATTCTGCTGGAGCCTTCTTGTGTCAGGTGACAAGCCATTCCACATGTGACAAAGCCTAAAACTGATAGCGGCCTGACCTGCTTTTTTTCTGCTGCTGGGAAACAGCAATTGACAAGTCTGTGAGCATCCGAGTTGGCATGCAGATTGTGGGGCAGGGGTCATGAGGCACTGAAGAGGGTGCCATGCATGGCCACTAAAATAATCAGGGAAATGGAAGACAAAAGCTGTGAGGAGAGATTGATGACCCTAAGCATTTTCATGCTGGAGAAAAGGAGGCTGAGAGGAGAAATGATCTTAGTTTTCCACAAATTCAACGGTATTGGAAAGATTGAACAGAGATGTTTGATCTGGTGTCCTCCAACAGAGCTGGTAAATTCAGGGATAACGTTAGGAAGCGCTTCTTCTCTCAGATGGTGGGGAATTGTCAGAACAGCCTGTCAGTGGAAATCATGGGCATAAATACAGTAAATGCCTTCATGGAAGTGCATGCCTGGGCAAAGTTTAACTTGCCACTGGATACCCTGGGTAGTAGAGCAGAGTTGGTAGGGAACCCCTATAAGTTGGCACATGTTTACACAGCATACTTTTTTATTACTTTGTTTATCCCCTTATCACATGTGCTGTTCTCTCTCTACCCTAGCCACCTCCCAACCCTGTACTTCTCATTTCTGTCACTTATCCATCCTTCATGGGATCCAGGGAGAGAACTTTGCCTCTAGTGTGCATTCTGTTGGGGATGGAGGCAGGTCCTCACTTGTCCATTAAGTGTACAGGATGGGATCATGGCCAGCAGCTGACAGACTAGGATCCTCTGAAAGGGAGCTTCATCTGAGCAGCTTAAATTATTAATAATGGCAACTCTCAATGCACTTGAAACCCCAAAACTGGCAGCAATCGATAAGAGTTTCTGCTCCTCATCAGACTGATACCTTTTCTGCCAGGGTAGGAAAATAGTGAAACCCTGCCAAGCCATAACAACAGACAGCAGGAAGACTAAAGCAGGGAAACTGTAGAAGTAGGGAGAAACAGGTGGTCTAAGCCATGCAGCCACAGGAGTGGGAGAGACATCGAATATGGTGCTTCTAAATACCATTGGAGACCTAGGAGAAAAAAACGGACTCACTAAGCAACACATTTACCTTCACGGAGAGTAAACTAACTTTGATGGCAGATGAGGCTAAAACTATTTCCAAGACAGTCCAGAAACTAGCAACTGCAGTAACCAGAATTATAGCTGAAAATAGACTAATGTGGTTTCAAATGGAGCATCCTAAAAATGTTTCCAGAGTGGTGAATATCAGCCTTCTAGGAGTGCCCAAAGGAGCAGAGGGATTAGACCTTTTGAATAATATCAAAGGACTGGTGGTCTCAATTCTGGGAATCTTAATTGCTCAAAATATCATTAAGGCATATAGAATTACCCAGGCAAAGGCCCACTGGTGCAGATCAAAAACAGAACCATCCTGCTTATCATGGCTGATCCATACTTACAGTCACAAAACATAAGAGACAAATTTATACAGCAGAAGGCTCGCAAATTTATTATTTCCTGGATCTCAGTTTTGCAACCAGAGAGAGACAGAAACGTTTTGATGTGGTCAGGGCTGGACTGTCCACCTTAGGCATCACATACACTATACAGTTTCCCACCAGACTGAGAATTAGCTATGCAGGTAAGACTTAGAAACATAGAAACATAGAATTTGACAGCAGATAAGGACCACTTGGCCCACTCAGTCTGCCCATTTCCCTACCTGATGGATAAGCTGCAGATTCTAGTTAATCAACAGCTTACTTCCTCCTACCCCCCACTAGAACTGCCTTATGCCTGTCCCATGCATTCTTGAATTCTCCCACTGTTCCATGCATCCACAACCCTCTCTGTGAAAAAATACTTTCTAACATTACCTCTGAGCCGTGCCCCCTCTATCTTCAAATTGTGCCCCCTTGTTCTTGCACATCTCTTCTTCTGAAAGATACTACACTCTTGTACTTTGTTAATTCCCTTGAGATACTTGAAAGTTTCTATCATGTCCCCCCTCTCCCTCCTTTCATCAAGGGTACATATTAAGCTGCTTTAGTCTCTCTCCTGATGTCTTCTGGTGCAGACCTTGCACCATTTTGCTGCCCTCCTCTGAACAGCCTCCACTCTGTCTATGTCTTGCATGCAGTACTCAGATGGGGTCTCACTAACTGTCTGTACAGAGGGATAACAACTTCCTGTTTTCTACTGTTGATGCCTCTCTCTGTGCATCCCAGTATCCCCCCAGCCCTCCTTACTGCCTTCTCACATTGTTGCCCACCTTTAGGTCATCTGATATAATTACTCCTAGGTCTCTTTTGATTTTTGTTGTTGTTATTAACTCACCCCCCACTGTGTACTCTTCCCCTGGGTTTTTGTTTGCCAGATGCATTACCTTGCACTTCTTTGCATTGAATCTAAGTTGCCACGTGTTTGACCATTCCTCCAACCTTGCCAAGTCCCTTTTCTTTCTTTCCACCCCACCTTGTGTATCAACCCTGTTGCAGATCTTTGTGTCATCTGCAAAGAGACATACCTTTATTTCCAGGTGCTCTCCAATGTCACTTATAAAGATATTAAAGAGGACCGGTCCCAATACTGAACCCTGCGGTACCCCACTAGTTACCCTCCTTTCTTTACTGTGGACTCTGTTTACTATTACCCTTTGCATCCTGTTGTCCAGCCAGTTTTTTATCCAGATTACCACCTTGGGACCCACTCCAAGGCTGGCTAACTTGTATATTAATCTTTTGTGTGAGACTGTGTCAAATGCCTTGCTAAAATCTAGGTAGGACATATCCACAGCCCCTCTCTGGTCTACTACTTTGGTCACCCAGTCAAAGAAATCTATTAGGTTCATCTGACATGACCTTCCTGCTGTGAAACTATTCTGCCTTGGGTCCTATGCCCCACTGGCCTCTAGGTACTCAACAATTTTTTCCTTCAGAAGTGATTCCATCATTTTCCCTACCACTGAAGTCAAACTAACTGGTCTGTAGTTTCGTGCTTCTGCCCTGCTCCCACTTTTGTGAAGTGGAATCACATTTGCCCTCCTCCAGTTCTCAGGTACCACTCCATCCTCCCATGATTTGTTAAAGAGAGTAGTCAGTGGTGTTACTAGTTCTACCCTTAGTTCTTTTAGTATTCTTGGGTGAATCACATCAGGCCCCATTGCTTTGTCCACTCTCCATTTCAGGAGTTCTTTCAAAACCCTTTCTTCTATGAATGGACTGGTATCAACCCCTCTATTCAGAGTTTCTCCCTTGTTTGGTTTAGGTACCGCCTCCTCCTCATCCGTTGTGACTACTGAGCAGAAATATTCATTCAGTATTCCTGCTTTTTCACTGTCGCCCTCTGCCCACATTCCCTCCTCTTTATTAAGTCTCTGTATCCCTCCCTTGGTCTTTCTTCGCTCCCTAATGTACCTATAAAAGGTTTTATCCCCCTTCTTAACAGAGTTGGCTATCTTTTCCTCAGTTTGTGCCTTTTCTATTCTGACTGCCTTCCCTGCCTCCTTCTGCTTTAACTGATAAAGTTCTCTGTTCTGCTCTATACATATATTCATATCTATACTTTTCTATACAGTGACACTTCTGAGACAGGCAAGAGACTCGATATGATAAAACAAGACTTCTCACAAAAAGAAAAAGAAAATGTCTCTGAGAGTGATGTTTGTTTCTTGAAATGTCCTTCGGTTAAATGTTTGCAAACTGAAAGTATACTCTGTTGGTTTTTCTTTTAACATAAATGTGTTAACATGAGCTGAAGTTATTTGGGAGCTAAACAATGTAAACCCAGGTGGTACAGATATCCTAGAGGTGACTGCAAACAGAGAAAAAGTAATAATTTGGCTTTTGTACCCAGAGATCTTTTGGAGTGTAAGGGATGCCAAACAGTTCAAGATGATGGTTACTGTACTACATGTGCACAATGCTGGGTCAAAGAGCACACAGCTCAAACTGCCTAGTCCTTGCAACCACAGTAGGACTGAAGGGAACATATGCTCTTGTGAGTGCAAGCTATGCCTTTGTTATTAATTATCTAACCTGTTCCTCTGTTTGAATGTATTGAAATGGAAGAGTTTGCTACCAGTTTAACATTTTGTTTCATTGTTATTTTATTTTTAATATCAGGAAAGTATGCCTGAACATACCTTCCTTTTACAGGTATGACTTGAGGTCAGAACAGAAATGTGATACAAAATACACAGATATACAAAAGTAGTCTTGTGGTCAAAATGTGTGATACATTACTTATAACTACAATCAATAACAGGAACTTATGTTAAGATTTTCAAACTGTTGGGAGACAGCAAGAGAAAAGGAATTGTAAGTTGGAATTTGCTTAATATGGTCAAACAATGAATTCCATGTAACAGATGAACAGTATGTGAAAATACGTTTACCTGCAATATAGTTCAGTTCAGTTTATTGTTTGGTTATAA
Organism: Neoceratodus forsteri; assembly: GCA_016271365.2. Classification (NCBI taxonomy): domain Eukaryota; kingdom Metazoa; phylum Chordata; order Ceratodontiformes; family Ceratodontidae; genus Neoceratodus; species Neoceratodus forsteri. The sequence goes on along the minus strand of CM028131.1, from coordinate 988,289,209 downwards.
GCCTTTACAAAATACATTAAAATATAGTGCATAAAATACACTCATCATATGAATAATACCAGCTCAGTTATCAAATACCAAAGGAATAGCAGCTTTCAATATATTCTATATCATATTCTAAGCACATCCTTATGCATCCATTTATAGTGTCCAGTGGATAATATATATCCAGAGTTAAAGACAACATTATCTCTCTGTTTATAATGTGTTCATAAAATCTCCAGAATTCTACCTTATATAATTCCAATATACAAATTGCAAATGAACAGTTGACAAAAAAACCATACTTTGTTATTCAGTATATCAATGTCATGAATTGAAAAGGTAAACAGTAGTTTGGTCATGGGGGAAGTTGAGATCACCTAAGATGCCACTCAACCATTCCTTTTTCATGTTTGTATAAAAAGGACACGTGAGTGAAATATGTTTCAGTTCATCTTCATGTTTCAAATTGCATTTGCAGAATGGGGAGGGAGTACCTATCCTTTTTTGATTGCAAAATATATAGTTTGCATTGTATAATTCCATTCTGAATCTTGTTAAAGTGCATCTTTATGTGGATTAACATTTTTCCTTAGATAAGGCTCCTTCTGATGATTAGTTTTGAGCAGTTCATACCATCTAAAATGTTTCAAGGGCATGAGGCACTGTAAGTTATTTGAGATCTCTACATCCCAAACCCTTCTTTTTTAATTGAAATACTACTTCTTTAGGTCTTATATAGAGAATAATGGATAGGCAAGTGTGTATTATGAATTTTTTTTACACACCAAAGGTGTGTGATGACCCACCTCGAGATTGAAGCTTGTGAGGTTTATGTGGTCATCACACACCGAGGGTGTGTAAAAAAAATCCATAAATACATACTTGCCTATTCTTTATTTTTTATAATTGCTGGTTCTATAGTGCTTGTTTAGGCAACATGGAAAATCAAGGTATTGGTAGAACAGTGGTTTATTTTGTAGAGCTAAGCAGCATCAGTGAACAGAACTTCAGGATGAATACAAGGGAACAATTTTTAAAAAAGGAACTGTTTTAACTGTATGACATTAGTAATAAATGCCACATCATCTGTTGAGTCTGGCTAGTGTAGCATTTCTGTGGATCGCGGTCAAAGAAACACATATTTTATAGTCCTACTGCAGATTGTGGTTTTAGAAGAAACTAGTTTAAACCTCGAAGGAAAGATTCAACAGTTTCTGTAGGAGTTATTTTCTGTCTCAGGAACGGAGAACTGGAAGTGTTTCCTTGGAGACAGGGACTTTTCTTTTCCGTGGAGATTTGTGTTAGTAACAGGAAAGGGTTAGGGACTGTGTTGAAAGTTGTGGGGTCTTTTGTGACATTTGAAAGCTTTTACTGAGAAACCTGGTGCTTTCCCTGACCACCGAGGAGAATTCTGACACAAAGACGATATGCCAGTAGCTTAGGTGCCTGAACAGACAAGCGTGAGTACCCACCTGAAGTGTGTTGCACTGACAGTGCTGTGTGACTCGTGTAGCTAGCATTGCTGTTTTTGCAAATGCTGTAATAACTGGATTTCAGGTTATTATGGCATTTTGGAGCGTAATAACCCAAAATCTGGTTATTATGGTGTTTGAACAGACCGGTAATCTGATTGATAAATAGGATCATTAGTAATTATATACATATTTCAGAGAGCAGATGTCCCAAAACCTCATGGGAGTAACTTCCTCTTAATGAATTGGATGAAAGGAAATTGAAAACCCATAGATGAATAATGAATTTCTTCCTCGAGACAATATCTAGGAATATGAGATTCTGGCAACAAGAAGAGGTGCAATAAAAATGTTAACTGTCTTACTGTTATTAATGTTTGCAATGAAAATTGACTTAGTTCAAGTCTTGTTAACTCTGAAGGAACTGATTCAATCAATCAGTCAATCAATCAATATCTTTATTTATCCAGGTGGGCACCATTGAGCAAACTCATTTACAAGGTGGACCTGTGGTCCTACAGTAATCATACAGAAAGACAAGTTACAATAGTACAAACAGTAAAAATAGTTGCTATTATAGTAAAAATGCACATTTACAGGTAATATACATTGAACATAGAACTACAAGGAGTCATGGATAATGAACTTGTGCTGGATCCAAGCTCAAAACTATGCATTTTGTAGTGGAAAATGTTAGGGAGAGGGTAGGCATACCAGATAGAAGATATCAAGTGCATAATGTAGAGAGAGGTGGGGAATAGGGGCGCAAGCGAAGAGGACACAATTGATAGAGCAGAGTGAGGGATTGGGAGGGCAGAGGACCGTACGAAAGGTGACGAAGTGATTTTTGCCCAAAAACACGGTGACATATGGAGGAGAAAAGCTGCCGTTATACTAAGTGCAAGAGGAGGAATATAGTAGCAGGGGCATAACTGAGAGGGTCCTGGAGGTTGGGGCAGAGGGAGGTGTTGGATAGATGAGGGACCGAATATTTTTTTGGGCGAAAGATGATAATTATCCCCAACTGCGGTAGTATGTGCTAGAATCTAGCTGCAGCTGTTCAGAGCGTCAAAGAATAATATATGGGAGTTTGGCAATAAATCCTGTGGATCTGTTGGTGGGCATGCTAGAGGCAGAGGCACACATTTCAGCTGGGAGGCCGCTGTTTGCGGGCCACCGTTTGAAGGAGGGAGGTTAATTAGTGTCTAGTAAAGCAGTTGCAAATTTCTGTAATGCCATCACGGTAAAGCCTTTTGAACAAAAGGGTGCTTACTGGGGTTTTCAGCTTAAGTATTTTTGGGGTTTTATTCCATATTGATGGGAGTGAGAATCCAAAGATGGCTCTCCCAACTTGTGTGAGTGCCCTGGGTATATTTAGCAGGAGCTGTGAGCAGCTTTTTAAGGGAATAATTCCTGGGCACAATCGGAGACAGACAGTCGACGATGTATTGAGAGAGTTTGCCACTGACGGCTCTAAGTGTCCAGAGTGCTGCATTAAAGTTGCGTCTATAGTGAAGTGAGGTCCAACCTGTGGTGGCATATAGTGCACAATGATGGGTAGAGAAGGGGAGGTCAGTGATGAAGCGTATAGCTCTGTGGTAGAGTGTATCCAATTTTCCAAGATAGGAAGCCTCACAGCTACTGTATATGAAGTCTGCATAGTCAATTAAGGACATAAGTGGGACATGTGGGATCATAAGTAAATAATGATATAATTTATTTAAGATTATTTCTAGAGGTTTACTTTTTGTGAGCCCCCAGATTTCTGTTGCATATGGGATACTGGTTTGTAGTTTAACATTTATTACCTTTATGACTCCTTCCACAGATCCCTTACCTGTCCTAATATTAAAGTTATTGAATGCGTTAACAGCAAATTTTAACTTAGATTGTAGATAAAGTATCTGTAGTTCACAAGTACAATTTTCCGTGAACCTAACCCCTAGATAATCATTTTGTTTTTGTTTTCCAATACTTTATTATTTTTTCAATATATTTCAAACATTTTCCATCAATAGGGTACAGGTAAGGATGACATTGCAGCATAGTTAATACATGTCTTATCACATAATAAATTACACAATAAATAACATGATGGGGGGAGGGTTCTACAGTGTTTAAATGGATTAATTTAAGATGGTTTATTAACTTCCCAGGATAAGTTAGTTTAATCTTGTGACCTTACACCAAGAAATCTGCTTATTTCCAAATATCTATCTCTTTATTGTATTAATTCCACACTGGCTGAAAATCTTTAAAGTGGCCGCAATTGTAAAGTGCTGTTAAGAATAGCTGCCTCCATTCATATTTGGGAAAAGATCAATCTATAGCATTCTGTTTCCAATATTTTAGAATAAGCCTCTTGACCATCATGATGTTTGCCTAGAGAAAAAACTTCTCATATTCCTTTAAACTTTTTATATTGTACATTTCCAATATTGTAATTTTTGGGTCATCCCAGTGTGGACTATTTATACAAATAAGGCTCAAAATCTCAAAAGTTTTCTCTATCAGGTCTAGATAGCCCTATAGTTCCAAAAGGTATGTATCATATCCACATTTAACTCCTTACAATGCCAATAAGAGTCATCCTGCAATAACTCCATCCTATAAAGCCTATGAGGTATAAAATAAGCCCTGTTTAAGATTTTATATTGGATGACTCTGTCTTGTGTCAATTTATAATGAGAAATAGCATTACAGACAAGGCCCCATTGTATTTCTGTGTAAGTGGAGTTATGCTCTTTTTCCCATTTTTGAATAGTTAATTTTTAGATCTGAAGATATGATTTTTGTAGATTATCCTTCAGCCAAGAAAAGAATGTGTCGTACTTGTTTGCTTTTATTCTAACTAACATTAATTCCATTTCTTTGTTACTCAAAGCCCTATCCCATCTGGAATAATCTTTTTTGTATATACTTAACAATTGATTGAAAAGCATATAATAATTCAATCCTAACTGAAATTTATTTTTAGAAGTATTTCAGGATATGATCCTACCCTTTTCAAAAATATTCATTTTTTTTATTTCCTTGCCTTCACATATTTTATTGTATAATGTTTTGCCTCCTATTTTAAAATTAGGAGTTTTCCAAATTCTGTTTTCCAGAGAGAGAGAGAGAAAGAGAGAGAGAGAGAGATGTAAATCCCATTGTGTTTTATTTGTGTATTTTATTATCACATCAGCCTTATAACTCACAATGGGCTCTAAGAGTTTTTCAAATGTCTAGCAGTGAAGGCAATTTGGGACAGATCCACACACTCTGAATAGGAGGCAAAACTTATATCATTTAAAAGGGACAAGTTGGGCCTGTCATATTACTCATTTAAGGCCCATTTCAGGACCCTTTTCATTAAATATGATAGGTGATATTTTTCCAGATCAGGGCAGGCTAACCCACCCTAGTTCACTGGAAGGCAAAGCTTTTCCCATGAAATCCTAGGGTGCCTCTTGTTCCAGATGAAGCTTTTAAGATGCTTATTTATTTGCTTAAATCAAGATCCAGGAATATGTAGTCTGTATGAAAGAAAAGGGACTATCACCATTTTTACAATTTGGATTTTTCCCCAGAGAGATGGGGGAATCTTACTCCAACACTATAATTTGTCCCTAACTGAATCCACAAGTTATTTAAAATTGAATCAAGTTTCAATCTGGCTATGAATATAAATTCCTAAGTATCTCATGCCTTGTTTTTTCACTGTGGCCCATATATGTCGTTGAATTAGATCTGGGTCTTGAACATGAAAGGTCATCATCTCAGTTTTCTCCTCATTTATTGTATAACCTGCCACTTTAGAGAATCTTTATATAACCAAATGCAATTCTTGTACACTAGTCACTGGATCCTGAAGTATTAAGAGAACATTGTCAGCAAAAGCATTAAGTTTTACTTCTTCTAACTCTATTTTAATGCCATGGATGTCCCTATTTGTTCTAATTTCACTCAAAAAGGGTTCTAATCCTAACACAGAAAGAGACAGTGACAATGGGCAACCCTGTTGGACCCTTCTACGGAGCACAATGGATTCAGAAATATTTCCATTTACTTTAATTTGAGCCATTGGTTTTGAATGCAGAGTTTGGATGATAGAAATGAAACCAGGGGAAAACTGAAGGCCCTTAAGGTGCTAAATACATAGGGCCATTCTAACATGTCAAAGGCCTTAGTTGCATCTAAGGCCATGAATATTGCTGGGGAATTTAATTTTTGTAAGTGTTCGATTAACAATTGCATTTTTAATAAACCTGCTTGTATTGTTCTACTGGGACTAAAATCGATCTGATTACTATGAATTAGATTAGGTAGTAGGGGGAGTATTTATTATTAACTATTTTTGCTGGTATTTTATAATCAATATACAATATTGCAATAGGTCTGTATTTTTCCACTTTTTTACTAGATTTTCCCTGTTTCAGCTATACTGAAATATATGCTTGTGAGAATGACTGTGGCATTTTCCTGGTCTTAACAATCTGGTTGAATAATATTTGTAGAAGGGAAACTATTTTATTTTCCAATGCAATATATTATTCTAAAGAAAAAACACCCGTTTCTGGGGCTTTAGATTTAGTCATTTGATGCATGATATCCCTGATCTTAGCTTCAGACATTTCATTCAACAAAATCTCTGCCTCTGTAACATTTAATTTTGATACTATAAATTGTTCAAAATATTCTATTTCCTCTTTTGAAGGGGAACATTCTGAGGAATAAAGTTTTGCATAAAATTTAACAAATTCACCCAATATTTATATTTGCTTAGAGACTGTTCTACCATCTTCTGTTGATAATGAAACAATTTCAGATTTTTATCTTTGTAACGGGTGTACTCTATTTGCCAAGGTTTTCCCAATTACTTCACTGTTACTCTTCCAATTTTTATTATGCCATGCTCAACTTCTTTTTACATGAAAATATTCTGTAGACTCAATTTCCTAAGATTTTTAAGTACTTTTTTTGTTGAGTCCCCCAATTTCACAGCCCTACCCATAGATAATCATAAAATGTTGTAGTTCACAATTTATTTTTATCAATGACTAAAGAAGGTAATTTCTTACTCTTATTGCCAGAGATGACCATTTTTGCTTTATCTTTATTAATAGTAAGTCTGGTTTCTTTACATAATTTTAAAGAATGATTTACCTTTCCTTGTTAACCTAAAAAGGATGTTGGAAGCAAGACTATATCATCAGCTCAAGCAAGTCATGCTGTTTTCTTGTTCCTTACCCGAGGAAATGAAAATCTTGATTCTCCAGGTTCAGTAATATGATGTTTATATATGTATTAAAGAGTGACTGGGCCAAAAGACACCCCTGTCATACCCCACAATTAGTTTTAATTGATGAGGTAATTACTCCAAATTGATTATGTTGTACTTTAATCCAGTTATCAGAATGTAACCGGATCAAAGTATCTAATTGTGCTAGATCAATTCCTAATATTTTCAATTTTTTCCATAACAGGATTCTGTTCATGCTGTCAAATGCTGCGCTTAGATCTACAAAACAATATAGTCTTGTCTTCTTCACTCTAATAAATTTCCATATAATATGTGATAATACATAACAATGTTGAACAATTGAATGACCTGCTCTAAAGCTATTTTGATATTCACATAACATTTGTTTTTCTTTAAGCAAGTCCTGTACTCTTTGAAGAATTTTTTGGAAAATAATTTTTGTGATGCGTCAATCAAACTTATGGGATGGTACATTTTGGGATCTGAAACATGTCCATTCTTAAATAATGGATAAATAATACTTCCTGCCTAACTCTGTGGAATTTGCCCTCCTTGATCAATTTGATTAAATAAGATCTTTAGAATAGGGACCCACCAATTGGTAAAGGATTTATACACATCCACCAAGATTAGATCTGGTCCTGGGGCTTTATTTGCACAGGCCTTAGATAATGCATCTCTGATCTCACTGTCCTCTATATAGTGTACATTGGATAAGGGGCCATTGGATGTCTCAAATAATATTCCAATTAATAATTATCCTTCACTCCATATCCTCAATGTTGGAATAATATAGATCTTGAAAATGTTCTTCCTAAGTATAAGGAACAATATATACCTCTATGGCAGTTGGATATCCTCCATAGCCTTTGCTAACCAAAGTCCAACATTTTTTTGTATCTTTGGTAAATATGGTCTATGTTCCACCCACATTTTCTTATAGTATTTTCCTCTTTCAATGTCAAGTAAGTTTTTATGTTTTTTCTGTGCTTTATTCAAATTTTGAATATTTTCTTTTGTCCTTAGGCCTTTACCATATCTCACCAATTTCTGTAAATTCCTTTTTACTTTTTTACATGTTTTATTGAACCAAGTAGATTGTTTTTTTTTCTTTGATAAAGCTCTAATTCTCATAAATGGCCTGATATATGAAGTTAACAGTCACTTTTTTCTGCAATCTCATTTCTTTCTTTGGGATTCAAAAAGGTTGTAGTAATATTAGAAACAGTTATGTCATTCAATATTTCAGGAAATAATGTCATATTTCGGGTGTCCCATCTAATTCTTCTCTCATTAATTATTTCTAGACCTTCCCCATTTCTGAGCGAATCAAAATTTATATCTGATGAGCATTGTGAATTCAATACTATCAGTATGGGAACATGTGAAGAATCAGAACTATCTATAATTTTTAAATCGTGAATCATTTTTAAAGCCTGAAAGTTGTCCCATATCAAGTCTATAATAGAAGAACCCAAGGGACCCATATAAGTAAACTCCCCATCAGGATCCCTAGGCAAATGACCATTAAGCAGACAGAAGTTCTCCTCTGACATTAATCAGAAAAGATTTTTGCCTTCCAAATTTCATTTTTTGGTCCTTTGATCTTCTGAACCAGTTCACCCTTGCGTTAATTATCTGGAAACTCTGGAATAATTCAATATAAATACTTTAATTATGTTGATCCTTGCATTCTAATCACCTAGAATTAAACTTTCTTCTTGGTCATATTTATCCATTAAATCATTTTTAATTGATTTATACATTGCCCAAATTTCTGCAAATTGTTTAATATTTGAGGGAAAATAGATGTTTACAATTACAAGTTTCAAATTCTCTCTAACCAATCTTAAAATAAGTATATAGTCTGAGGATGAAGATATTATCATACCCCTCAAAAAATTAAAGCTGTTTTAGCAAATATAACTAGGCCAGCTTTGTTACATCCAAATTTTTTATGTTTAATAGCAGGTAGAGCATATGAAATAAAACCTAATATCAAAGGAGTATTAGAGGCCCATGTCTCTTGAAAACAAAGAATGTCATACTTTACTATGAAATCCCTTGTTTCATTATCTGTTAGTTTAAAAGAAAGGCCCTCAATTTTCCAAAATATAAAATTTATTTTTCCTTCCCCACATTTAGAGCTTGGTATTACTAACACATTTTCTCTTTGTCATTGGGAGGACATTGTCTGCAGAATTGAATATCTGTTATTCTCATCCAAAACTGTCCTTTCCCTATTTATAGGACATTTTGTCAAAATATGATTTGGATCGGGGTCTGTACTTAGGGTTTCAAAGTTTGTTATTCAGTAAATATCCCCAGCATATCAAGTACATGTGATGATTTCAAAACTAAGTCAGTCAATTTTGAACTTTTAAATGTGATATCAAGCTGTGGCATATCTGAGATACCATTATTGATTTTAATCCAAGCTATAGAACTAGGCACAATATTCAATTTGAGAGATCATGATAAAAAAACCTGCCAATTCTTGTTTCACATTTCTTATTGTCTCTCCTTCACTTGTTTTCCATCCAAAGATTGACAGCGTCCTATTCTCCCAAGATAACTTGTTGCCAAACTCATACTTAGCTATTGTCTCTTGGAATCTATTTATTCTATTTAAATCCTCCTTTCTAGTCCTACTATGTGTAATATTCTCAGCATCTTCTAAATATATCTCTGATGTCCTTGGCACTTTTAGAGGAGCATAGATCCTGATTCCTAAAGATTGAAAAAAGGTATTTGTTTCTCGATATTGTATGCTAAATGTTCATTACCCAAATATAATAAAACACAGTCAGTGTAAGCTAGATTAGGGGAACGAGACACAAAAACATCCCTTTCTTCTTCTGGTATATAAAATAAAAGTCTAATCCTTTTAATAATTATTCTGGGGTTTCCTGCTCTACAGGAGTCACTCCATGGATTTCTATTAGAAATTCAATATCTATAGATGGACTTTCCTGGACCTCATCATATGCATCAAATGAAATAAGTATATTAGGTAGAGTATCCTCATAAGATCTTTCTTTTAGTCGTTCACCCAGTTTTGGCCATCCAGCCTCCAGGGCTTCTTCGACTTCCCCCCTGACCAAACATTTCACCTCTGTGCAGTTATACCTATTTTTTCCTTGATTCTGATTTGACAGTACCTCATAATCCATGAGTTTGACTCCCTTATACTGTTTAAATGAGTGTGCTTCCTCTTGAGTTAAATGTTGGGACTTCCTGCTTACGCTCATCTTTTTCCCTTATGTTTTTAGTACTAGTCCATTTTTTTGGTTTTATGTCTATCCTTAAGTTGTATCTGTACTTGTTTTTGTTTTGCTCCTTTTCTCTTCCTCATTTATGTTTTTAATTCATCCTTTTTTCTCTTACTATGTATTTGTCTTTTTTGACTTTTTGTACTCTTCTATGTCCCTTTCTTGTTTGATAATACCTCTTGTTGTTCTTTAGTGAGGGAAGTGGAAGAGACACTTGAGTTGCTTTATCAGTGTATTCTTTTGCTTCCCCTCCACCACAAAGAGAACAGGAAGAATCAAAATGTTGTTGTTCCCTTTGCCTTAGTTGCTTTACAAAGGATTGATTGAAAAACGCATCAGCTCTCACGTTTGAAATTTCCTCAAGTGCTTTAAGCTTTTCTAAAATCACTACATTTTCAAAAAAATTGATTTTTAATTATTTCCAACATTTGGCTGGAAAGGGAAGATGAAGACACAACAGTCCCTTCATTGGTAAAATAAAAACTTCCTTATATTCATTACTTTTGGGATATATCATTATCTATGTATTCAAAGTCAGCTCAGGAATCATCTTAGGAGAGAGAGATCCCTTAGGATTTATTTTATCCTTAGAAGATGGGCTTGAAAAATAATGCATCCTGATTGGCTGAAAGCCATGCTCAGGCATGCATTTACTTTTCAATAGATGCCCAGTAAAAAAACAAGTGCCAGTTTGGGGTTCCCCATTACTTAAAAAAACTTTGGGCACACCAAATTGCACACTGACCAGCAGCCATTTTTTCACCCTGGTTTAGCGAGTGAGAGACCTCCCATTCCCAACACAACTTCAGGTGCCAGAATGTAAATTAATTATTCAGTCCCCACAGAAAACTTCTTTACAAATGTAAAATAACAGTCAATTTATTCCTACCCCAAGGTTTTTGCTCAACATTACTACCACCATTCCTTATCTCCCGCTTGATGCACTGCTGATGTCCCACTCAGCGTCAATTCCCAATGCCGTGTGATACTCTCGATACACAAGGAACCACTGAGCAAGATACCGGCAAACAAACGGTCTTCAATACACATTTCCCCAGCAAATCAAAATGTGTTAGACTGAACATATATTAAATGAAGAGGAAAACAAAAACATTTAGATTGTTGCCGTGTCAACAACTCCACTTCCTGCTTTCACATTGCAGGCTTAAGCACTGGTTCTACTGATCCCAGTGTAAACACAACAGTGCTTTGCTAACTGTCCCCACTCAAAATGTGGCTTGCTTTTTGTTTTGCTGTTAAAATGACAAGAAAACAGCTTTTTCCCCCTCTGAGCCAAATAGCCTTGTGGAGACATGAGGGGTTACCATGACAACCACTTTCAACAGACACAACTACAGAGGCTCAAATAGGACTACATTGCTGTCTGTGTCATGATGTTCAATGCCATTATCTCAGAAATTAAGCGAGATATAGACTTTTCGCTACTGAAAGCTTACATAACCTTTAAGTGATATATATACTGCTGGAAAAAGATTTGAAATCATAGAGTAAGCCTGAAGTGGAATTTGTTTTGTATGTTGCACGGTCCATGAGATATTGTGAAATTACTGTCACAAGGGTTCAAAGAGTGCCTGTCCAGTGCTTTTTGGTGCCCATATCTCAGAAATGATGTGAGATATGAGTTCATTCATTAATGTTGCCTGACAAACTTACTGTCACGATTACAATGACACTTGAATTTTTTTTCAGCTCTTACGGTTCGCAAGATAGCTGCAAATTACTGTTACAAGGGTTTGGTGGCCTATAGGGTTGCTGTATGGCTCTTTAGCTTTGCATAAGTGGGCCCGCACTACCACAGATGCATATTGTTATGCAAAAATTGGCAAGTTGGTGGGAGCACAGTGCACAAAGGGCCTCCTGTTCCAACCAATACATGTTTTTACTAGTTATAGTACACCTTTTTAAAAAGTAAGGAAATTCATGGCAAAAAGCTGTGTTTATTGCATCATTTAGGGTTAAAATGAAAAAAGTCAGGAAATGAAACATTAGGGTTAAGCCTCTAATCCCTCACACACCCTGCACCCCCATCCTCCACAGATTGACAGATGCCGGGGTGTGCCATTGGGGTCGTGAGGCCTAAATCTCACCCCATTGTCCTTTACTGTAGCATGTCAGCCTGCTTATGAATGGAATGGGGTGAGAGTTTGGCCACATAACTTCGATGGCACACCCAGGCATCTGTCAGTCTGTGGAGGTTAAAAGGGGTGTGTGGGGGATTAGGCTCAATCCTAATGTTATATTTCCTGACTTTTTTCACTTTAACCCTAAATAATGTGTTAAATGCATTTTTTGACAATATATATATATATATATATATATATATATATATATATACAGATATACTGTATATATATATGAGCAACAATAAATATATTTATCAGAACTGTAGAAAATAAATTATTCATAAAAGACTGTCTGAAATATAATAAATCTTACCCTATTGCAGGTTCTTGTCTGAATTGCCAGAATAGAGAAACAACAAACACATGGTTTCCAGAGTCTGATAATGATTTACTTCTGTTATATAAAACAGGCTTACAACCAAATCAGTGATAAAAATAAGAATGATTATCACTGAGAGAGAAAATAATTAGTCTTCCTAATTCCTTACCTAGGCAGAATCAGCTTCTTCTCTAAGAGCTCTAAGCTAAAACAGTCATTCTTATACTTCTGATTATTGCTATAGAAACCAGTAAAAGAGATAGAATAAACTTATATAATTGGATAAAGAAATATGGTGTGATTTGTACTAGCCTGGAAACATGCACCAAAGTGGCAAAAACACTGATAAGGATATAGGCAGTCTTTGTTTGTACAAGGTCATCATATAATGTCTTAGTGTCTCACATAATTTGCTATTCTGCACTACGCCTAAAGATGGCATCATTGTACAACTAATGATTGTAATTATACAATTATCCAACATGCAGTTTTTCTTTAGTACATTATTATAGCACATAATGATTCTCATGAAAACACACTAATTGTAGAAGTATTGGTAATACAAGCATAATAATTGTATATAAGGCATTGTAATACTTACATATAAAGTATTGTGATTATATAGCAAGAATACAGCAAAATACATTATAATCAATAGCAGCAATGATAATAGAACAGTAGAACCCAGATCCTGACACTCATGCTTATATGATGAGTGCCTGTGTCCTAAATTTTATGGTCTGTGACATAGGGCCCCAATTAGGGGTGGTTGTCCATGGATAACATCCTCCCAATGCCTCAGAAGGGGCATCAATCCCAAGTAGGTATGTAGGGATGGAGCTAAAAAGTCATTTACAAGCCCAACGCGTGAGCCTTGTAAAGGAATTTGAGTTGTTCACGATGTTGTTTGAGGGTATGTCGCAGGCGGCAAAGATGTAAAATCAGAAAAACAATTAAAAAGGCTTGAATAATAACAAAAACTTTAAAAGAGCATTCAACCCAGTAATTACCTAGAGCTAAGCTTAAATCACCATCATGAATAAGATTATTGAGAATATCATTTGCTTTACTTTGTTACTAATGTAAATTAAATGATCATCCTTTCTAGCTAAAAGAGATCTCAAAGTAATTGTCAAGGGATCAATGTGCACATTAAAAATAGGCAAATATTGAGACAAGGCAAGCCAATATTGGGGATCGGTACCTATAACATCAAGTTCAGGGAGAGGAACAGGCATAATAACAGTGTGACCAATAACCATCTTCTGCTGTGGAGTGAAACAGAAGTTAGTTTTATCAATATTACAAGTGTGGAGACCATAAGAAAACATTTTGTAATTTGTTACAATACAGTACTGTCCTTCGGCAGTATAAGTGACTCTGAGGTTGGGAACTCTCCAACATTGCAGGCAGACTGGACAAGAAAACATAGAACTGCTGAGCCAGGTAGTGAAGCGGTGTATCTCTTCAAGATAGCTTCGAGATGGTGCTGTTTCAGCATCAAACACTGAAGATGCAGCAGGAGGGATGTTGTCATCTGGATCAACATCAGTAAGGTTACTCGGCAGATTGCCACCCAAGGTCAAGGCCCAGTCAAGATGTTCCAGAGAGTAGCCACATATGGGTTTTACAACATCAAAGACATCACAGTGGCACAAGAAGTAATATCCTTTCTTGGGGCAACAGTTTGTGTGAGGAGAAGTCCAAGCTTGGAGCACAGGATGAAACACCAACATAGCTGGAAGTTCAGTTCTTTCATGAAAAATGTCATTTTCAAGATGTCCAAGAGAATGCATATTTGCAAGTTTATCAAAGACAGCTGTAGCTGGATCAAAACGTGGAAGTGACACTGTAAAGGTAATGAACATGTTCTCCCTGATAGAACATGTCTGGGTTTTGTAGCAAGGGACTTGGTTGGGAAACCTGGAAACATAACCAATGTTACGGACAGTTGACATTGAAATATTGAGAGTACTTTTCAAACACATACAAATGCAACCTGTACCTTTACAGTGGGGGCAATACCATTTACCCAATCTGAAATCATGAATAAGATCTGGAATTTTGCCTGATTCCAAGACCCTGAAGAGACTGTTAACAGTAGAAATAACGTAAGAGCCATAAGCAGAACATAAAATTTTACACCCAATAAAGTGCTTGTCTGCCTCACGGTTGTTCTGAAAAATATGATCATTATGTTTTTTCTTATTTCATTGAATGCTTGAGCAATCTCTTGCATATTGTATATAGTATATCTTTCTTCCTCACTTAGAGTACTAACACCTTGCAAGATAGGGGGCATAACATCATTGCCAAGTGTTTGTTGAAATTTTAGTGTCTGTGCTTTAATGGAAGCAATATCAGCTCTATTCCAAATAGACATTCCTGAACCAAAAAGGCCAGTAACAGTGCCGGCAACTCCAGTAATATCAGAGACAGTACTAGCAGCACCAGCTGAGGCTGCATCTCGCTGGGTGCATGTTTTCCTAGGTTTGCAGTATTTACGGGCAGGTCTAAAAATACCTACATGATCCATGGTGTGCGGACCACCAATGGGATCATTAGTGCGCGTTTGGTATGCAGCAACAATATCAGTAAGCATCATACTGTGAAACTTAGAAGTATTAATATCTTGACATAAACCAAATTCAGCCATATTCTAATGTGATAAATTGAAAATAACTGGGACATGCATAAATTGTACATTGTTAATAAGGGCACCTGGGAGTGACGTGGTGGTCAGACCACTAGGAAGTCCCTCATCAAGATGAGAGCAGGCAAGAAGTTCTTCCTGGCTGGGTGGAATGACAGACAGATAGAGTGATGAAGAAGCAGCATAGTTTTGAGAACAAAAATCTCTTGCCACTGATAAAGGGAGTTGTTCACAGAAGGCAAGGTCAATAAGTGCAGTAAGGTTATATTGACCAGTGTGTCTTGGAGAAGCCTGTCTAATAGAGAGAGTACCATTCTGTGATATGTCAGTGTTAGGCCAGCCATGGAATGTACCCTTGGCTAGGCATGCTACGGGAATTTTGTAGCCCACTGCATCAGTATCCCATTGGATAGTAAAGGAGGATTTATCTGGAGCAACAACAACAACAGCATCTAATAAAGCATCTTTTCCTTGAGTAATTTTAACATTTTTGTTAGGAATTGTAATTTTAACACCCATGTCAGATTTTCCAAGCAATTGTGGCAGAAGATCTGGTTGTTTTGGAAGTGGGGGAGCAAAAACTGTTAGAGGTAGAAATCCACCCAGCAGGAGAAGGATGTACAAGATAGCCATCTTGCCGATATCTGAAAGAAACAGAAAGGGTTAATTAGTTGAAAGTACTATTCTGCCCTATGGGGTTAAGAAAAGTAAGTTTAGTCACCTTTATACAGTTTGAGTTGGTTAGCATGGAACCACTTGTCAGCAGTCTTTTTCTGCTTTTGCTGTTGTACTCTGACCTGATACACAGCAGGGCTGAGCTTGTTTACGATGGGATAAGGACCTTCCCATTTACTAACAAATGAATGAGAGGGTTGTCTGTATTGGAGAAGCATGACTTGATCTCCAACTTGCCAGTCGACTTCTTTAACATGTTTGTCACAGTGGGCTTTTGCTTGCTGTTGGGCTTTGCCAACTTGTTTTGCAGCAAACAAATGTGTTTTCATGATGTCATCATGAAGTTTTTCCACGTACTTGTCTACAGATACTTTATCTGCAATTGGGGTGTGAAGATCAACCAACAGGTATTCAGGTAGTCTCATAGCTCTACCAGTCATAACCTCATAAATGGTACACTGCGTAGTGGCTGCAGGTGTGGCTCTAATTGCCATAACAAGTAGTGACAAAAGGGAATCCCAATCTTTGGGATTATCATTAATGAATTTAGATAACATCTGTTTGATGCATCTGTTTGCTCTTTCTACCTGGCCTGAGGATTGATGATGGTAGGGGATGTGGAATTTTTGAATAATTCCAAGAAGTTGGAGTGTTTGTTGCATCAGTTCAGCTGTAAAGCTAAAACCCTGATCTGAATCTACCTTGAGGGGTAAACCCCACCTGGAGAATAGCTGATCCACCAGGATTTTGGCAGTGGTTTTTGCAGTGTTGCTCTTAGTGGGAAATGCTTCTACCCACTTAGAGAACAAGTCTTTGACAACAAGGGCATACTTGTTGTCTTACTAGACTTAGTAAGAGGGCCAATGAAATCAATCTGAATTGCATTCCATGCTCCAGATTGCCTTTGGGGTAGCAATTTTGTATTTTTCTTTGCAGGAATGGGATTGTTCTGGGTGCACACTATGCAGTTGTCAACATAGTGTTCCACGTCCTTGGCCATACCAGGCCACCAGATGGCTGTTTTGAGTCTCTGGAGAGTGTTGTCTGTCCCCTAGTGTCCACCAGTAGGAGTGTCATGAACCATATGAATAAATTTGGTTTGCAGTGAGTGTGGTGCCACCCACAGTTTGTCACCTGTATCCTGTTTGTGATACCAGATGAGCCTTTGATCACCAGACAAATGTAAATTGTCTGAGTGTCTCTTGTATGGACTGCCTACAGGCAGTGCCTGTTCAGTTCCTTTGTCCAGGAATTTGAACACATCTCTGATCTTTACATCTGCTTTTTGAGCAGCAGAAAGATCCAGTGGGAGTTCTGGTATTGGTTTCTTAGTGGCAGCAATTATAAATGTTACAATGGCTGCTATAACCTGAGGGTGAGTCATTTCCCATGTCTCCCCCCCTCGAGCGCCTGCTTTGGCAAGCAGGTCTGCTCACTCATTGTACTCATGGTAAGGATCAGATTTACAGTGAGCCTTAACCTTTTCTATGTACAGCTTGTGTGTGAACATTTGTGTGAGGGTGTGTATGTACACAAACAGTTCCCTATATTTGACAGGGGTACCATCAGATGAGGTAAAATTTTTATTTTGCTAGAATGGAAAGAATTCAGTTAGGGATGAGCATACTCAATTGGAGTCTGCAAAGATAATTGCATCTGTGTCACCATGGGGTATAATCTCTACGGCACAGGCCATAGCTGCAAGTTCTGCATACTGTGAGGAGAGAACAGTGCATTTCCTAGAAATGTGTCTGTAATCACCCTCATGATAGAGTATGACCACTCCAAGGCCTGCTACCTGTTCTCCATCCAGATAGGATGCAGAGCCATCTGTAAAGATGTGGAACATTGTTTTATCCTCCAGGACCTCAGGTGCTGCTGGCAGGAAGGGCCCTGGGTCAGGTAGGTCAGGTGGTTGGAGGGCACAATCAGGAGGCTTACCTATGTATAGTAGGCCATGGGCCAAGATGGATGGCATTTTAGCAGGCAGTACTTTGATGTCTCTATCCTGCAAAATCAAAGACCAATGAGTGAGTCTGGTATAGGAAACTGATCCACCTTTTACTTTGTCTGAAAGCAAAAAATTGGTTGGGGTGTGGCAGTTATGCAGAATAATGGGAGCATATCCAATGATGTACAGAAACTGTTTGACAGCCCAAAAGGTTGCCAACAGTGTCCTTTCACAAAGACTGTATTTTCTTTCTACCGGGGATAGCATCTGTGATGCATAGGGAATGGGCCTGAAGTACCCATTGTACTTTTATGCCAGCACTGCAGACATGGCCACATCAGAGGTGGCAGTTTCCAAATGGAAAGGTAATTTTGGATTTGGGTTAATCAGTGCTGGGGCTGAGGCTAGGGCCTGTTTGAGCTGGGCCACAGCTTCAGTGTGTGTGTGGGGCCCCATGTCCATGGGATGTCCTTTTTTAGCAATTCATACAGGGGAGCAGCCTTCAAGGCAAAGTCAGGGATGAAATCCCTAGAGTAGTTTACCATACCTAGAAAGCACCTGAGTGTTGCCATGCTTGTAGGAAGTGGTAGATCTTGCAAGCCCTGGATCATCTTAGTTCCTGGCTTCTGCCTTGGTCTGTAATGCATAGGCCAAGGGACATGACCTCCTTCTGACACAGTTATGCCTTAGAGGGGTTGCACTTGAGGCCTGCTCTCCCAAGGAGAGTCAGTAGATCATCTAAAAGGGTTAGGTGTTCCTCTTTGGTGGAATTTGCCAAAAGCAAATCATCCACATACTGCAGGAGACTGTCAGGTGTAGAGAACCCCTGCAGGGTGTCCATCATGTGCAGATGGAAGAGGGAGGGGCTGTTATGGAATCCCTGGGGTAAGCATGTCCAGGTATACTGGCGGCCTTCAAAGGTGAAAGCAAACTTGTATTGGCTTGCCTGGGCTAATGGGAGTGACCAAAACCCATTAGAGATGTCAAGAGCTGAAAACCACTTATTGTCGGGTGTCAGCAACTTGAGCACATTAGGGGCTGATGCCACAGTTGGGGCACAGCTGGGGGTGATTTGATTAAGCTTTCTGTAATCAATTGTAAGACTCCAAGCTCCAGTTGGCTTTTTCACCAGCCAAATGGGCAAATTGATGGTGGAGACACAAGGCCTAATTACTCCTTGTTGCAGCAGTGACTGGATGGTCTCTCTCAATGACGGCAAGGCTTCAGCAGGAAATGGGTACTGCTTCTGCCTCACAGGGTTAGGCCCTGTGATTTCAATGGTGGTGTGCATCCTATCACGATCATGCTTGTTGGTAGCAAACACACCAATACGCTTTTGCAACAGAGGTGCTAGTTCAGAAAACAGGTCATGACTGTTGAACAAAGCCATGACGTCATATTTCTTGTTGCTATGTTTGATGGCTGCCATCGCATGTGAGTCTGGAATGGTGACAGCATGGCACTGACCCTGGATCTGTAGCAATAGCCTGTTAGCTAGGTCCACTACACAGCCATGCTGTGCAAGGAAATTCCCAATATGCTGGGGTGATGACGTAATACCATGAGGTCAAAAACAAATTTAGGTTTTTAGGTGGTCTACCTGCACAGGTAATGGTACAGATCAAAAAGTTTGTAGTTTGGTACCATCTACACCTTGTGCACTAGTCTACCAGCTGGTGGATCATGCACAAGTGGCTGGGTTCTCATCATGGAGAACCGACATGGCTGCTCCTGTGTCTCGGAGCATGTCCAGTTGGCAGCCCCTGACCATGGCCCTTACACAGGGCCGTCCATTTGTGTCAACAAGCAAGTCACTCACAATCCAGACCAGGGCCTGTAATTGTCAATCCAAATAGTTCTCTGATTCTTCTTCATCTTCCTGTCCCTGGGTCTTACGGCCTGTAGGGGTCTGTTAGGCCCCTCCCCCTTGGGGCATCACAGAACAGGAATACTGTACCTGTGGCATTAGAGGTGCAATTTCCACTTGCTCAATGGGCAGTTCCTCAATCACTGCACCTGCCTGGCCAGTACTTGGTGCTGCGAAGGGGTTCGTTCCTCGGCCACTTGACCCTGCCGAGGCTGAAGACCTGAAAGGGTTTGTATTGCTGAATGGCGACAGGGCTGCAGCAGAACAGCCTGCAGTGCCATCCATTGTGGCAAGGACCTTCTCCAGCTGTTTACAGAGGGTCTCATTTTGATCTTTTAATTCCCTATAAGTAGGCCCATTATGGTACTTATTATTGGAATCTGTGTTTTGCCCACTTCGGTTGTTGTTATTGTTGTTACGATTGTTTTTGTAATTTCGGTTGCCCCCTTTGTGGGCCTGAGCCTGACGGTCATCAGAAGGGGCATCCTTCTTGGTGTTGCCACCTTCCACAGTGTAGTGAGTGGGGGCTGAGCCGACCACAGCAACTTGTGCCAGGTCCGTCTGGGCCATCGAAGTGATGGTGGTGGCCGTCTTGTTTTTGCCAGAAGCGAGATTACGGAGGTAAACCTGAAAGGCACGCTCCATCTGGGTAAGAATTTGTTCAGAGGTGTCTGTCTGTGGGTAAACATTGAGTTAAGCTTTTTCCTGGAGACCCAGAGTCATGTTCCGGAGGTACAAGTCCTTGTACTCAAGTTGGTCTCTGGTGGTGGTCTCTCCTGCTAGGCCTTTGCCAGCCTTGTAAGTGAGCCACAACTATTGATGGTAAGCTGCTGGGATTTCTTTTACATTTTGCTTAACCTTGTAGGCCAAGTGGTCTCAAACGATACCTGGGAAGTTGGCCGATAGAAAAGCCTGTGAGATATCATCAAAATCAAGCATGTCACAGTTGCGAATGTCCTCTGAGAGCTTGGCCCAGAGGGTTGGCTCGATAGTTTGTCTCAAAATCTGAACCTGATACTCAGGTTGGAGAGAAAGCTTCTCATGAAGGGAGCACACCTTTTCCAAATGACAGCTAAGGTTGTCATTGGGTCCCATTTGACCTATGCCTTGGGCAATTTGTTGAACAGAATGAGCCACCTGGAGTAGGTTGGATGTTAGGCCTCATGGAGGGCCGAGGTTTAAAGCACCATGAAGGGCAGCATCTGCTGCCACAGTAGTGACTGCATGGAATGCAGTATCCTGGCTGACAGCATGCTCAACCATGCATTCAGTTTGACTGTGCAGGGTTGGGGCATTAGGGTTTGACACAGCACCAGGGTTTGTAACTAGGTTAGTAATCATATCCTGCACGATGCCGCACACCTCTGCACTGTCCTCCCTGGTGAGGGGAGCCAGAGGGAGTTTGTGGCCTGGTGGTGGTGGCTGACCTCCCGTATCATGGGGCTGCCATAGTTGTTGTCATGGGGTGGCCATTTTGGTTATCATGGGGGCTGACATGTTTGTTGTTGTCATGGGGTGTCCATTTTGGTTATCATGGGGATGGAAATGTTGGTTATCACATGGCAACATGGGTGATGTGCCAACATGGTGGCCATCTTGTGGATGGCTAGTGAATGCCACTGCCCTGTGGGGCAAGGGTTTGGATGTGATGAGGCAGCCAATATCCTTGTAATCTGAATTGTCATTGCCTGATGACGTAATATCAATGAGTGTGTACAGAAAACCATTTATGGCTTTGACATGTCTTGCTGATGGTGCAGTTTTGCCATCTTTGCCTTACATTTTCTATGACAAGCTTTTGCAGTGGCCTGCTCAATACCATTCTCAACCTCACACTGCATAACTCGATAAGCGGTGCCCAATTAGACATTTTCCCTGAGCTCTTTGTCTAGCTCATTCATCAGCTTCTCATTCTCCTCTTTCAATTGCACATTATCATCATGTAAACATGCATTTGTGTCACTCAAAATATCATTTAAATAAGACAACTGTTTTTGTCACATTTTAACCTATCATTATCCTCTTTTAACATGCAATTTTCACGTTCTGTTTCTTGAGCAGTACAATGCAACAGCCTGTTATTGTGTTCATGGAGGGACTGTGCCTCCTCCATTAATTTCTGTTCCCTTTTCAGGAGCTCTTGTGTTTGCAACCCCCCCTCCTTTTTTTAAAGAGACATTTTGCAGCTCAAGAGTAGCACAACGGGTAAGCAGAGTGTTAACAGCTGTGTGAAAAGCAGCTAGTAACAAGCCCTTACAGTGATATTTCTTTGCTTGGACACAAGATATTGGTTTGAGATGGCAAGCAAGGGGTCTTCAGCTGATGTTGCATCCAGTGCAAAATCAGTCCAACATCCATAGGATGTGAGGTAGTTTGAAACATCTAATCTCAATTCTGTGCACACTTGAGACATTGGACACACAAGGGTTAACAGACAAAAGAAAAAAAATGGGGAAGACTGGTTTAAAATCCTGGGCTGTGACTTCAGACAGGTTGCTGGACTCCTGCTAGAAGCAATAAAGCCAAGGTGGTACGCTGTAACTCACAAAAGGAGTTTACCAGAGGTCCAGGTGGGTCTGCCACTCCTGAGACCAAAGCAAAATAAGTTTGCAAAGGAAAAATCATGGTATGTGAAAGCAGGTCCAAGTAGGCGCATTAGTCCTACACTGCTTAGCATCTGAGTTCAAAGGAACTGAGATGTAAATCTCACTCTGTGCAATCAGCTTTTCGTGGTTGCCAATGTAATTAGGGCAATAAATCTTACCCTATTGCAGGTTCTTGTCTGAATTGCTAGAGTAGAGAAACAACAAACATGTGGTTTCCAGAGTCTGATAATGATTTATTTCTGTTATATAAAACAGGCTTACAACCAAATCAGTGATAAAAATAAGAATGATTATCACTGAGAGAGAAAATAATTAGTCTTCCTAATTTCTTACCTAGGCAGAATCAGCTTCTTCTCTAAGAGCTCTAAGCTAAAACAGTCATTCTTATACTTCTGATTATTGCTATAGAAACCAGTAAAAGAGATACAATAAACTTAAATAATTGGATAAAGAAATATGGTGTGATTTGTACTAGCCTGGGAACATGCACCAAAGTGGCAAAAACACTGATAAGGATATAAGCAGTCTTTGTTTGTACAAGGTCATCATATAATGGCTTAGTGTCTCACATAAGTTGCTATTCTGCACTACACCTAAAGATGGCATCATTGTACAACTAATGATTGTAATTATACAATTATCCAACATGCAGTTTTTCCTTAGTACATTATTATAGCACATAATGATTCTCACGAAAACATAATAATCGTAGAAATATTGGTAATACAAGCATAATAATTGTATATCAGGCATTGTAATACTTATACATAAAGTATTTTGATTATATAACAAGAATACAGCAAGATACATTATAATCAATAGAAACAATGCTAATAGAACAGTAGAACCCAGATTCTGACACTCATACTTATATGATAAGTGCCTGTATCCTAAATATTACTGTCTGCGACATAGGGCCCCAATTAGGGGTGGTTGTCTATGGATAACAAGGCACAGCAATATACTATTAAATAGAAAATTATTGAATGGATTCAGGTTAGACCTTTATATCCAAAAAAATCCTTTGGCTAACTATTTATGTTGAATCCATGTGCAAGAAGGCTGATCCAACCAGTTTGATCCTAGTTCATATGATCCTTTAAGCCATTGGAGCCAATTTATCCATGGTTGACTGAAAAGTAGCAATTCCTTAAGCTTTCTTGCTTCAGGCAGAGCTACTTAGATAATTAAAGTCCCTAATTATAATTATTCACCCAAGACTAGGTCTCACAGTTTTCCTCTTTCACAATATAATCTCCAAAAACAGGACAAAGTCAGTATGAACATCCCTTTATCTTAATCTTTGTCTCCATCTTTCCCTTTTCCCAAGAATAAGATTCCTGGAAAAATAACATTGAAAATGGAATACAAGGATCCACAGCCATTGAATCAAATTGCCTATTTAATTAATTAATTAATTAATAACTGACCATACACCCTTGGATTGATTAGTGCCAATGGTTCTTGTAATTACTGATTATAATCAAGGAACCCATTTGTTCATATGTTTTATATTCAGTGTTTTCAAATAATAAACTGTCTATACCTGATTGCACAAAGAAGTGCTATTTGACTTATTTATTCAAAAAGGTATCCAATTAAACAAATCCAAGCACACACCTGACCATTTATTTTGTATGCTCCTTTAATCAGATAACTCCGGTGAGGTTTTAATTAGTGTCTTTATAGCGTTCGCTAAATGTAATATATTTTATTGCAGAACATGAATATTATGCATTATATTTAGCCACTGATTCTGTTTATAGATCCAAATTGGTTGCTAAAATACCAGAAAGTGATAATGTGAGAGACTGTCACAATCACCATGCTTGCTGTAGCTATTCAGTCTATTCAGCCTTCAGGGATCAACTAATAAAAGTTTCAAACTCTCAGTTTCAACCCACTCAATGCCCTTAATATCAACCTTAACAAAATAATACCTTCCGATAAAAAATGGTGGCAAGGTGTCCTTTCCCCGATAGGACTAAAAATGTAGTATTTACAATTCCTTCTGGTAACACAATTTGTTGCCAGTAGGACTAGAAGAAGAGCAAACAATAAAATGATGCAACAACTTTCTTTAGAAAATATTATAAAAGTTTGTTAAAAGATATGGGGTTTAAACCCTGCTTACCATGCTGAGATAGACTGCCATCTCAAACCTCCACTGAGCTCCATTGAGCTATCCCAGTGGCAGGGCAAAACAGCAGGATAACAGTATTACTTATAAATTCTATCTGCCAGAACATCCAGCATTTCTTTTAAATGTAAGAAGCAGCATTTCTTTAATATAGTAAGCTGTTCTGTAGAGTGCTCTGTGAACTCTTTGCTGTATTTTGCTCCTGCCTGTTCAAAAATGGCACAGGTCCCACTGAGAGTGCTGGTGCATGTGTGGTACTAAAGCTCAGGTGAGATCATGTGACCCCAATCATTACAGGGCCGAATTTAAAGACCCATGCACCTTGGCTAACCCTGAAAAATTAATGGAGAACTTGCCACCAGTATAAAAAACAACTAAAGCTAGCACAAAATATAGGAAGTTTTGTTACTTTACAGTCTAAACCCTTCAGAATATATCAGTTGGCTAGTAACCATAAAATTCACCGGCTGTCAAATTTTTTAACAGACATTTTTAGCAGGTGCAATTTCTGTTACAAGTCTAGTTACTGGGACCTTCAATTTAGGGTAAAAAAAAAAAAAGTTTGTGTATTGTCTGAGTTAACTGAAGTGAATGGTTATCTGAGCAGTTATCTATGTGTAAATCTCAGGTGGCTGAAGGGGATTGTTAGCTGTGCAATTTAATTACATGTAGAAAGATCTGTTAAGTAGGGGGAGTGGCATAGCTAGAAGGAAGCTATATTTAAACACTGCCCTAGAAAGATTCTGCCAGAGGCTTGCCAGAGAACACCAAGGGGAAGGAGTGCTGTGTGACTGGACTTCTCTACTGGGACTATATTGCCCTCCTTCCTTCCCCTCCACCCTGCCACCCAAAGTTAGTTCTACTTTTATAGGCACAGGATTTGACTGACAACAGGAACTTCCTGTTTGGGAGCAGGAAGTGAGTGATCACACAGCCACCAAAGAATCACCATCCTAGAAGGGCAAGAGTAGCTGTCTGGCCCCCCTAGCTGCTGGAGGTCTGCCTCTGAGCAAGTAAGGAGTCTACTGAGAAATATAGGATCTTCTTGTCTCAGAACAGGACAATCAGGAGCTTAAAGGGCACAGAGGCAGTAAGTAAGTAGGGAGAGGAGAAAAAAAAACAGAGGAAAGAGTAAGGATTCCAAACAACAGTGAAGGGGCCAGAAATAAGACATGATGGGAGTGGTGCAGTGCAGTGCAGTGGCTGTGGAACAGTAGTCTTCTGGGAGACGTTCTGGAGGATGCGGTGTTGTCCCATCTGCAGGCTTCTCTCTGGGCTAAGGGAGGAGGTTGCTCATCTCCAGACTGAGTTGGCCAGGGTTTGTGGGACCTCCTCCTCCATCCAGGGACCACCAGGGCCACTGCTGTTGCCTCAGAGGTTGCCAAGAAAGAGGAGCGGTTAGACCACAGTGGGCTCAGTGAGGGTGAGGATGGTGGAACAGAGGCACATCCTCCAGTTGTACCTCTCCACAATTACTATGCCATTCTGGCAAAGTGTGGTTCCTCTATGGAGGCACCCACAGTGGAGACCAAGGAGGATGCTGGGAACCTCCACAAAGGAGACCCACAGGAGGGTGGCATGGGACCCCACAGGGGAAGAAAACAACTCCTAGTGGGGCACTCCATTGTTGGAAAGGTAGAACTGAGGGAGGGAGGAAGGGAAGAGGGAGGTAAGATGCCTGCCTGGCGCCGTGGCTTGGAGGAACAGGGAGCGAATCCTCAGGATTGCCAGAGCAGCTGCTCAGAGGAGGGAGCTGGATGTCATTGTCCACCTAGAAACAAATGACCTGGCTAAGAAAGGGATCAGAGCAGTGCAGGAAGAGTTTGTGGAGTTGGGGAGGGGCCTTAGACAAGTAGTACGCACGGTAACCTTCTCGGAGGTGCTGCCTGTCTGTGGCATAGATGAGGCTAGTGTGCTCCACACAATGGGATTCAATCAGTGGTTGAAAAACTGGTGCAGAGCTCAGGGATTTGGCTTCATTGGGGACTGGGGGTCCACCTGGAGTGATGCAGGCCTATACTGGCATGATGGGCTGCATCTGTCCAGGAGGGGAACCAGAATCTTAGGTTATAGGTTTAAATGCTTCATTGGCAATCATTTAAACTAGCCAAGGGGGAGGCACTGGAAAGGAGCAGGGAAATACTAGTCCATCCCAAAAAAGTCAGGGTAGTAAGTGAGGTAAACATCGAGAAAGAGATGTCAATAGGAAGAAGGGCAGGGGAAAAAGGAGAAAGGGACAAAGGCAATAAGGACAGGGGTGGAGAAAAAAGGAGTAAGGCCATCAGGAAATGGAGGGTAATGAATACCAATGCCCACAGTCTGGGTAACAAGCTCCCTGAACTAGTGGCCTTGATGGAAGAGGGATGGCTGGGTATTGTAGCAGTCACAGAAACATGGTACACAGAAAACCATGACTGGGATGTTAACATACCAGGGTACATAACCTACAGGAGAGACAGGGATGGGAGAAGAGGGGGAGGAGTTGCTCTCTATGTAAGGGAAAGAATAAAAGCAACTGAACAGAAGAGTAAACAGGGAGGCAAGGTGGCACTGTGGGTCACCTTAGAGACTGGAAATGGCACTACAATCTGCACAGGGGTTGTGTATAGACTCTCATGTCAAGGGAAGGGAATGGACAAGGATATGATAGAAGGCATTCTTAGGATGGCAGAGAAAGGGGATATACTGTTGATAGGAGACCTGAATATGCCAGATGTTAACTGGAGCACATTTTCTGCAGCCACATCCAAAAGCAGGGCCATTCTTGATACCCTACAGGTGGCATGCCTCAGACAGCTAGTTTCAGAACCCACTTGTGAGGGAGCAATCTTAAACCTCATACTCTCAAATGGGGACAGTGAGAGGATCTCAGATGTAGAAGTGGGTTGCCATCTAGGAACAAGTGACCATCAAACAGTGTGGTTCATGTTAAACTCAGCTACAGAGCCAAGTCATACAACAGTGAGGGTACTGGACTTCAGGAGGGCTGACTTTGGCAAGATGGAAGAGTGCCTTAGAAAAGCACTAGTAAACAGACTAGAAGGGGGGGGTGCAGCAACAATGAGAAAACATCAAAACTGCCATCACAGAGGCAACAAGCCTTTGTGTGAAGCAAATAAACAAATCAAAACAAAAGAAAAAGCCACTATGGTTCTCAAAGAGGTGACGGGGAAAGTCAGGGAGAAAAAGATAGCATTCAGGAAGTATAAGGAAACACAGAAGGAGCAGGACAGACAGCTATACCAGTTAAGGCAGAAGGAAGCAGGGAGGGAAGTCAGAATAGCAAAGTCCCAAACTGAGGAAAAGATAGCCAACTCAGTTAAGAAGGGGGGATAAAACCTTTTATAGGTACGTCAGGGAGCATAGAAAGACAAAGGGAGGGATAGTGAGGCTGAATAGAATGGACAGTGGGTGGACAGAGAGGGACAGTGAAAAAGCAGGGATACTAAATGAATATTTCTGCTCAGTATTCACAAAAGAGGAGGTGGAGGTGCCTAATCCAATTAACAGAAGCACTCTTGATAGGGGGGTTGATCCCAGTCCTTTCACAGAAGAAAGGGTTCTGAAAGAACTCCTAAAACTGAAGGTAGACAGAGGAATGGGACCTGATGTAATTCACCCCAGAATTCTAAAAGAATTAAGGGGAGAACTAGTGAAACCACTGACTACCCTTTATAACAAATCATGGGAGGATGGTGTGGTACCTGAGGACTGGAGGAAGGCAGATGTGATTCCCCTTCACAAAAAGTGGGACCAAGACAGAGGCAGGAAACTACAGACCTGTCAGTTTGACCTCTGTGGTAGGGAAAGTGATGGAATCACTTCTGAAGGAAAGGATTGTTGAGTACCTGGAGGCCAGTGGGACACAGGACCCAAGGCAGCATGTGTTCACAGCAGGAAGTTCATGTCAGACAAATCTAATTGATTTCTTTGACTGGGTGACCAAAGTAGTAGACCAGGGAGGGGCTGTGGACATGGCCTACCTAGACTTTAGCAAGGCATTTGACACAGTCTCACACAAAAGATTAATAGTCAAATTAACCAGCCTGTGAGTGGGTCCCAGGGTGGTAGCCTGGGTAAAACATTGGCTGGACAACAGGACACAGAAGGTAATTGTAAATGGAGTCCACTCTGAAGAAAGAGGGGTTACTAGTGGGGTACCACAGGGTTCAGTATTGGGTCCAGTCCTTTTTAATGTCTTTATAAGTGCCATTGCAGAGGGACTTGAAGGAAAAGTATGCCTCTTTGCAGATGACACAAAAATCTGCAGCAGGGTTGATACACAAGGAGGTGTTGAAAGGATGAGAAGGGACTTGGCAAGGTTGGAGGAACGGTCAGAAGTATGGCAGCTTGGATTCAATGCAAAGAAGTGCAAAATAATGCACCTGGGAAACAAAAACCCAAGGGAAGATTACACAATGGGGGGAGAGGTAGTAACAACAACAGAAATGGAAAGGGACCTGGGGGTAATCATATCAGATGACCTTAAGGTAAACAAGCAATGCAAGAAGGCAGTAAAGATTGCTGGGGGGATACTGGGATGTATAGGGAGAGGCATCACCGGCAGAAAACAGGAAGTTGTTATCCCTCTGTACAGACAGTTGGTGAGACCCCATCTGGAGTACTGCGTCCAGTTATGGAGACCCCATCTCCGCAAGGACATAGACAGGATAGAGGCAGTCCAGAGGAGGGCAACTAAAATGGTGCAGGGTCTGCAAGAGAAGCCATACAAGAAGAGACTAAAGGAACTTAATATGTATACCCTTGAGTAAAAGAGGAAGGGGGGGACATGATAGAAACTTTTAAGTACCTCAGTGGAATCAACAAAGTCCAAGAGGGCAGCATCTTTAAGAAAAAGAGACGTGCAAGAACTAGTGGACACAATTTAAAGATATTTTTTCACAGAGAAGGTGGTGGACGCATGGAACAGCCTTCCTGGGAGGTTGTGGGGTCTAAAACTGTGGGAGAATTTAAGAACACATGGGACAAACATAAGGCAATTCTTGTGGAGGGTAGTAAGAAATAGGCTGTTGGTTAACTAGGATCTGCAGCTTATCCTGTAGGTAGGGAAATGGGCAGACTAGGTGGGCCAAGCGGTCCTTATCTGCTGTCAAATTCTATGTTTCTGTGATAGACAAATGACTTATCCAGGAAAAGCACAGATACAGTCATAAAAAAAATAAAACATATAAAACAATAAAAACTGAATTCAGGAATACTGAAAGATTCATAAAAGCATTCAAACTTTCAAATGTTTCGCAGTGTGCTGTTAGGGAATTATCAGAAAAAGAAAAATCAAAATGAGGGGGGCTAGGTTGCATCCTCTGCTGTTCCTGCCCTTTATGCCTTTTCCCTCTCACCCACTCTTCAGAAAACCATCAGGGCTCTCTCCACTTTACTCCACTCTATGCCTGTGACTCTTCAACCACTGTGCTAACAGTATTTGCCTCTGCAGGGCTTACTGCTACTGGCTTTCTCCAGGGGCTCCTCACCACCACGGACTTCCAATGGGGAGTTACAGAAGCCGAACTGGCAGAACAGTGGAAATAATTTGTGTGATATAAGTTAGTCAAGAAAGACCGTGCAGGATTTAGTTATTAAGGTGTAAGAATATACTGCTGATATCTTATCCAAAATATAGAGGCAACAGTAGCATACCTGTTGTAACTCAATAAGTGCCTTGCACAGCCCTGCTTTCAGTACTACTCCTCAGCAACGCAGCATTCATCCTGCAACTATTTGAACAAAGGGTTTAGACAGGAGAAATTCAGTTGAAAATTGTGAATCAAAAGTGGGGGTGCATCTGACCAAAAAGGTGTTCAAACAGCTGGGAAGACATGATTGCATTATTTTAAATACAAAACAAGATAATGATAGTTTATAGTTATTCAGTACAGACAGCCAATTTAAATTATCTAGTGACACTGATGAGCATAATTAGGTAACAACAATACAACCTTTCCCATCTTTTGGAGCATGGTTTGTTTCCTAGCCAAGGTACAGGCCAACACCATATCAATAACTAAGGAAGCATAGTTCAACGACAATAACAGATTTTGTTGTGCTGTTGCTAGACGAGTTACTTTTGATAAGAAGTTGGGAATTCAATATAATATACCTAATTTTTAATACATTTTAGCTAATATTTTGTCCATGTGTGAACCACAATTAAGAACTGGATCTAAAATGACTGCAAGATACTTAAAGGAATCAATGTGGTCATACAAAGTTCCATCCAAAGCCTGAACAATAAAATCCCAGAAAATGTCTTTGTCTTTAGAGCTGTACCAAATAACATTGACTTTGTTTTATATTTGTTTAAGACCAAATTATTGTAACTGTCATTCCTGTACGTTGGCAAATTTCTGAGTCAGAGTTGTGTTAATCTTAACTGACATACAGAATTAGTTTAACTGCCGTATTGGTCATTGTAAGAACAGATCCAGAAGCAAATGGTCTGTCTTTTATTGTACCAACATAGATATTTTCTTTTTGCTACATCTGTGTTGGTCCAATAAAAGGTAGCAAACCATTTGCTTCTGGATCTGTTCTTGCTAATTGAAGAATTTTGAAAAAACAAAACAGCTTCACCCGCATATAAAAGTAGCTCACAATCATGAATGGCAGTGCTCATAGGGTCATTGAATAATGAAACATTAGAGGGCCCAGTGAGGAGCCCTGATAGACCCCATACTAAATAGTAAACTCCTCTATAAGATGAAACCATCCCTCCAAACTTAACACACTGAGACCTATCGCTAAGGTAATTGCCAAACCAAGATAATGCTGGTTTACTCACAGCCAGACTTTTCAGATGAAAGGATGATCTATCAGGTTGAATGCCTTGGTTAGGTCTATGAACCCAACCCCAGTAAGGCAGCCAGCTTCACTATGTTTACCACTGATAATAAGAAAATGCTGTCTAGTGTCATTTTGAATATTGCCTGCCATTTTGATAGTTTTAAATGGGATTTGGGCCATTGAATGGTATATCACTTTAATAGTGTTCTAAAGGTAAAAGGAAAATGTTTTATAAAAGTGTTCAGTTAAGCACTGACTTTACCACCACAGATGGTGGCATTTCACAAGTGCAGGACACACTTTATTAACTTAACAGTTTTCTGTGTTCAGCAGCAAATCCCTCATCACTGCTGCAAGGGTCAGTTTTCAAACATTTTATTTGGAAAGTCTATTTTGGATATACAGTATAGTCTCTTAAATGACTCAAAATGAATGTAACGAAGGATGAAGAGTGCCTGTGATCCTAAGTATAATATCCTGTAACACTAATGTCTATAACTGGAACCCAGAAACAAGTTTCATATGTATGTTGTACAGTACATTCCACTTGTATGCAATTTGGTTGTATGCAATATTCATTTGTATGCACAAAATCACGATGTCCCATTTTTTTACCAGTGTCTTCTAGCTGATTTAAACTGGATGTATGCAACTCTTTTTTCGGTTGTATGCACAAAAACTTAACTAACTTCAAAGAGTTACTTATCTGCAGAGTGCTTAAGTTTAAATTGCTTTTTAGGTCTCACACATACGGAAGCTTATTAGTGGCCACGGCAACCATGATTACCCAGTCCAGGTGTTAATTGCTATCAACGGGGGTTTATAATGTGTGTGTGTTTTCATTCACATTTTAATCCTCTCACAATGGAGAAGTTCTCTTGGAAGGTTTTGAGCCTTGAGGATAAAGTAAAGTTGGTAGCCAAGTCCGAACAACCTGGTGTGACTAGAAAGGAGTTAGTGGCTCAGTTTGGTGTTAACCTGTCCAGTGTCTGTAGAATATTGCTGAGCAAAGAATTGCTACATGACAACTGGAGTAATGGCTGTAACAAGTCATGGAAAAGGAAAAGAGAAGGGAAAGATGGGCGAGTAGAGGAAGCCCTGCTAAAATGGTTCTCTCTTTTTCCCAGGATTGTGGTGTCCCCCTGTCCGGTTCCATACTTTTACATAAAGCAAAGCAACTCGCTGAGACAATGGATATCGATGAATTTGAGCCAACGGCTGGCTGGTTATCGAGGTGGAAGGAGAGGAATCAAATCAGCTATCGCTGTATCCACGGCAAGAGAGCAGAGTCGAATTTCGCTGCAGCAGAAAACTGGCTTTCAAAAGTGCTGCCTGACATTGTAAGTGGCTATTCTTTGAGCGAAATCTACAATGCCGATGAAACGGGAACTCTTTTTTAGAGCAACCCC
This sequence comes from Neoceratodus forsteri, assembly GCA_016271365.2. Lineage (NCBI taxonomy): Eukaryota > Metazoa > Chordata > Ceratodontiformes > Ceratodontidae > Neoceratodus > Neoceratodus forsteri. Next base: position 988,256,670 of record CM028131.1, on the reverse strand, counting down.
AGATGGCACACTAACTTTTAAAAGAGAGGCATTGAGTGGCCATAAAAAAGCAAAAGAAAGACTGTCTGTGATGGTGGCAAGTAACGCTAATGGCTCAGATAAGCTCCCACTGCTTTTTATAGGCAAATCAAAAATGCCACGTTGTTTTAGAGGGGTTGCCATTGAAGCACTGCCTGTTACCTACACTGCGAATAACAACGCTTGGAGGACTTTTGACATCTTCTCTACCTGGTTGCAGGACATTGACAAGAGAATGGGACATCACAGAAAAAAAGTCTGTTTAATAGTGGACAACTGCCCAGCACATAAACCAGTTGCACTTCGTAACATTAAATTGATTTTCCTCCCTCCAAACTGTACTGCAGTTGTGCAGCCCATGGACCAAGGTGTTATCCAGTATCTAAAATCCCACTACCACAAACGGATAGTTAACAAGCTCATTGGAGCTATTGAGGAGACCCAGCAAAACCCACAACAGGCGTTCATGGACTTAGCCAAAAAAATCAACGTGTTGGACGCTGTTCATTTACTGCATACAGATTGGTTTGATGTTACACCACCGACTATCAAACACTGTTTTCAAAAAGCTGGAATTGGACTTTCCAATACAGGGATAGAGGACATCGCACCAGAACCAGCTCCTGTGCTACCCCCTGCTAACATGAATACAGAACAGTTTAATGCCTATATCCATATTGATACCCATGAGCCCACATCTGGAGCACTCACTGACGAGGACATCTGCAGCTCAATCATAAGTACACAGACAGAAGAGGATGACGAAGGGGATGTAGAAATAACACTGCCAACATCTGCACAAGTCTGGGACATGGTAAACAAAATTAGACATTATGTTGAGAGGCGGGAGCGTCCAGACTTTTCTTGGTTTTATACCTTTGAGTCGCATTTAGAGACAATTGCTGCGAATGCTTGTAAGCAAACTCAGAATACCTCATATTTAAAAATTAACTAAAAACACTACTGTACTTGAATATTTAGTTAATTATGTGGTACTTTATTTATTTGTATTTATTTGAGTCTTCAAACCGCTTTTAACACATTTTAAAATTAAACACGTTCATCGAAGCTAAAAGAAGTGGCGTGTCATGATTTTTAGTTTGTTTCATTTGTATGCACATTCTGCTTGCATGCACAAAAATACAAGGTCCTGAGGGTGTGCATACAAACGGAATCCACTGTATACTTGAAACTTAAACATAAAATTTAAAAAAAGTGTGGAAGGACAGCAGGCATTCAAGTCAGCAGGCGCTAGCATGACTACTTACTACTGGGACATCCTTTTCTGGTTTTCTCCCCGATGCTGAATGGATGTTATGGCACACACATGCATGCAAGGCATGCTGGTACATTGACATCAGGCAGTGTCACCCTCCCATCTAGTGACTCCAGCTGCACTACCACCTGTGACCACCCAGGTGGCAGTATTGTAGTAGAACTTAAAACCCTGCCTCCCTGGAGGAGGAGAGCATCCTCTGGGACACTCTATCGTCTTTCCCCAGTTGACCCCCAATGCTCCAGACTCAGCCCCGAACTTGGGCAGTCAGTGCCCTGAGTGGTAACCCTATTCATACCTGTCTGTGAAGCAGGGGTAGACATGATGGACCTAGAGTCCCTTTGTACCATAAATTATTCTAGTAATAGCAATCAAAGGTTGGATAGGACACTAGGACCATCATGTTTGTCTCACCCTGTTTCATAATCAGGGATGAAATAAGTATGCTGTGCTAACATGTACAAATGTATAGGGGTTCCCTACCCTCTCTACTTTCCAAGGTATCCAGTGATTTCGTTGGTAAGCAGAAATTTGTCCAGACTTACCTCAAAGGTCTGTACTGTCTTCCTGTCCACTGTTACATAGGGTTGCCTGGTAGTTCTACTTTTCTCTGGGTTACCACCCTTGAGTTTTAGGGTTTAACCCCATGTCTTGCTGCAGGACACCAAATCAAACATCACTGTTCATTTTTGTCAACACCATTGAGTATGTGAAACACTGAGATTGTGTCCCCTCTCAGCCACCATTTCCCAGGATGAACATGATAAGAGCCTTCAACCTTTCCTCATAGCTTTTGCCCCAATACTGTTGGTCATTTTGATGACCTGTGTTGCACCTTCTCAGCTGCCTCAGTGTACGTTTTGTACTGAGAAGACCAAAATCACACACAGTACATCAGGTGGATCTGGACCAGGGCATTGTAAAGTAAGAGGATTACTTCTTCTGCTCTGCTGGTCACACCCTTTATAAACACCTCAGTATTCTGATTGGCCTTTTTTGTCCATTGAGGTTTTTTTCTCGTCGCCATCCTCACCTCACCATTGGGTTGTATTTGCTACCACCCACTAATCCAGTGCTGCCACTGCCTCCCATAGCTTTTCCTCTATGGCAGGGAGTGGGGTAGAGGGAGGACCATCCCCCATGGCCAGCACAGGATCAGGTAACAGGCAGTGGGCTGTGTGGCCTGGGGCCCAAATGTGTGGCAGCCATCCTCCATGCTGAGTGCTGAAATTTTGCACCCAGTTTTCTTTCTCCAGCCCTCTTTCTTCCCCTGGCATGAATGGAGCCTCCTGTTTGGCCAGACACATGCTTCGTGCTTCTACAGGTAAGCAAGCTCCTTAGCCCATCCACAGAGGCCCTGCAGTGGTGGAGCCCATCACCAACCCACCCAAACTGCAGCACACTACTCAGCAGCATGTATCATGGCCAGGCCTGTCCCCCAAAGCAAGCAACCCAAGTCCACTCCCAAACCCAGGTTGCCTGTGTGTGGCACTGCTGGTGGGCCATCGAGGCAGCCACTGTTGGCACTCTTGACAGTGGCTGTGCACTACTTGCCCAGCTTCAGCCTCTTTTCTGTTATTTATTTATTTAAAAGTTTAACCAGGAAGTACATACTGAGTTGAAAACAGCTTGTTTCCAGTTGTGTCCTGTGGGAGAGGGCAGTAGGAGATAGTTAACAATAAAAAAAATTTGGTAAAATACAGTGATATAGTTTTACAAGCAGAATCACAAATATTAAAGGCAGAATAGTAAATGAAGGCATCTAGAAAATAACACACACTCTAATATATACAGGAAGGGAAAATAGCAGAACAGTAAGAATAGGGCAAGACTAGAGAATGGGGAAGAAGAGGAAGGGTCACAGGCCATTGCAGGCAGGATGACAAAAGTCAGAAAGAAGAGACTTTATGGAGGAAGGAAAAGAGGCAGAATAAATAGGAAGGGGAAGGGAGGACCAAAGTTTTGGAAAGCGGTAAGAAAAAGCAGATTGGCCAACAATAGATTTTCTAGAAGGAAAAGAGAGAGAGAATGGAAAGTATTGTTACAGAGATGCTAGAAGGAAGAAGAAGGAGGGGAAAGAAGGGATTTCTGATAAGAGGGAAAGTGACAATCCAGAATTTGGATAAAAAAGAGACACAATGGGAAAAGTGCCTAGCATCACGAGAGAGGAGGGAAAGAGCTGAGTAAAGAGAGCAGTGGTGAGTACGAGAGGGGCAATCTAAAGCAAAGCAGCAGAAAGAATGAAAATGGGGGTCCATGCTGGCAAGGGAGGATTTAGGGGCACTACTGTAGACTAAATCACTGTAGTCAAAAATAGGAAGGATCATTTTTAGGAAACTTTCTTGGCCAGCAGGGAGCGGTATACTTGCTTTATTCCTGTACAAAGTACCAAACTTAGGATGAAGCTTTTGGTGAATTGCATCAATGTGCACAGAGAAATCAAGATGCCTGTCAATGCAGGTACCAGGTCATTATGTCATGGACTAAACTGCACATAAAGAACCACACAGTCTATAGCGCATAGTGCTTCAGAGCAACAGGGGTATATGAGCGATACGCAAGTATTGGTACCTCTGTTGCTCTGCACAGGAAGGGAAAGTGGATGTAACCACTGCCAGTCAGGTGCCCAATCAAGCTGCTCCCATGTTGGAGTGGCGAGAGCACCAAACCCAGCAGTGGAAAGGTGGGGAGGGCCAGGGTTTCATTCCCTGCTAGGGAACCTTTTTACTTTGTTTTGTTCTTGCACTGAGGACAAGTGCCGATCAGGATATTCTTCTTACCCTGTGTCTACACCCTCTCAGAGTTGATTATAATAATTCTGTGGGGGGTGTGTGGGGTTCTTGCGGGGGGTAAAGCCCCCTCAAAAACAAAGAGACCATTCAGGTGTGTGCCATTTCTGTTGCAGTAGCATTTTATGCTGCTGCTCTGTTGCCACATGCTGTTTTCCATGCAAGGGTTTGACATGCGCAGTTTCATCTGTGACATAATGACCTTGTGCCTCAAGGCAGACTCCGAGGTATTTAAAGGAAGAGACATCTTCAATATTAGCACCATCAGGGGTATCAAACAGTAGGGGAGAAGTAGTTTGGCAAGCCTCTGATGGGTACCAAAAGTCACTGAGACAGTTTTTTTGGCATTAAGAAACAGTTGGTTATCCTTGACCCAGCGCTGCATGTTGTCAAAATCCAGCTGAAGTCAGGAGGTAAGGTCACGGAGAGAGGAGTCAGATGCAAAAAGAACTGTGTAATCAGTGTATATATGAATGTACTTGGAGGAACAGAGAGCAGGTCTTTTAGGAATACCGAAAAGAGAATATGACCCTGGAAAGACCCTTGAGGGGGGCACCAGTGCTAATGGGAAGTGAAGGTGAAATTAATTTTCCTTTCCAGACAGCTTGAGACCTGCCTTTAAAGTAGGAACAAAACCAACTAACTAAAGAGTCAAAAAGGCCTGTAGCTTTAAGTTTGTCCAGTAGGAGGGGATTCACCACAGTGTCAAAAGGCTTAGCAAGATCAAGAAAAATGGCAGAAGTCATCAGTCCTATATCTATACCTTTAAATATGGAATCCGTGAGCTGAAGGACGGAGGTAGAAATGGAGTGGAATTTCCTAAAACCAGACTGAAAGGGAGTGAAAAAGGAGCAGTTGCCAAGAAAGGAAGTAAGCTGAAATAGAATATGTGTTCCTGTAACTTAGCCAAGGTAGGAAGGAGTGAAATTGATATCTCTGATGAAGCCTGGTGTCATACTGGCCGAAACGTAAGAATTGTTTTTGCCAGCCTGTGATCATTATGATCTAAGAGCCATTATTTTGCACTTGCACTGGTACCTGTAATAAATTTGCTATATGGAGTCCTGTACCTGGTGCTTTCTTTTGTGCTTTTGTGGACTTTAATTTGGTTATAGCATCAGTTCTAATCTCAGTGCAGCTTTTTTCCTTTACTTGATAGGTACAGCATGTTGTTAATAGGCCCAGAATGAATGGCAATATGGATGCAAAAAGGCAGATAGACAATGTACAGAATCAAAACACAAATGTACTGTTAAACAATTAAGCTGGAGCAACTACCAAGGATAACATACCCTCTTCTCAACCCAACAGTAACAGCAGAGATAAACAAAACAGTTATGAACTGGAACAACCCGTTAAATGTCTTAGCTAGACAATGTAGTATGAGCTTAGATAGACTACACAGAGTGCTTGCATTTACAATAGCCCTATCAGACAGAACATATAAATGAATAGCAGCATAAGTATATAAAATCAATATTTATTAGTTTATAACCCCTTTCCCTGAACTGTAGCAACAGGAGCACCACACAGTGAGCTAAATTAATGTTATGTTACTATTATCCTGCCAACAGGTTATGGCAGCTTTCAAAATTGGGTATCCAGATTCACAACCCTCTACCTTGCTTAAAGACACCAATTTTTATATGACTTATATTTAAGGGACTCCAGTTTTTACACTGCCTGGCCTGCAGGCTTTCCTGATCCCAAGGCAACTACTGGCACCCAATGCCAAAATGGGATTGTGCTGTTAGCCAGTAACAAGTGCGTCTGTAGGAAGGTCAACCCTAAACCACAGATGAGTACTAAATGCAGGCACACTTGAAACCGGAAGAGGCTTCAGAGAAAATAACATTTTCCAGAATTGTATTAAGGTTAAACTAATAGGTTATTTGGGCTCATAGCTTCAAAAAAGAAGAGTACAATTTTACAATTAATGCTGTGCAAATAAATCAATTCACCGAAAACCATAACTGCTTCCTAAAACACAGATAGCCAGGCACCCACTCTCCCCCAATTGTATTCTAGTTTTCCCCATCTTCACCTAGTTGTTCACACCTACCTTCTCTCAGGAGAATTCATATCTTCCTATCCAGCTCTTCACACCAACCCACTGCCCTCTTTCTTGCTTACAGTACTTCATTGTATCTGTAGTTGGTTACTGAGTCCTTCAAGTGCTTATGTTCGGCTTACTCTTTCACACTGAGTACTCATCTTTCATACATGCTGTGCTGCTCTGCTTATTGTTCTGTGTGGAAACCTCTAATACAGGGTATTATTAAGCTCTAATACAGTCCTGCTAGCTGCATGTCCCCACCATTGTGTAGTGCTTGCAGCACCCCTATCTTCAGCCGCAGTGTGTCCCACTGTTCAGGTCCCCACCTCCATCTCTGTTTGCACCACTCCTTGGCTCACTGCCCTGTTCAGTTCATCTGTCATTACTCTGCTCATCTCATGATTCCCTCTTCTGCCTTACCAGCCAGCTAAACTGAACATTGTGGGTTCAAAATGAAGAGCCAGTGGAGAACAGTGGGAGTGTTGTATGTAGAGCCAGTGGGGGTTGATGATTGGGAGGAGGTATCCTCAGCAGGAGCTAGTGGTAGATCAGGGAGCAAATGAGTCAAGGATTTGGCAAGTGTGTATTGTGTGTGTGTGTGTGTGTGTGTGTGTGTGTGTGTGTGTGCAAAGTAGTTTGCAGGAGTGGGGACTGTGGGGGTGGGGGATAGGGAGGAGAGAGAGAAAGATATGGACTGGGCAGAGGGAAGACAAAAGTATAGAGAGATAAAATCTCACGAAGAGAGAATGAGCGAGAAAGAGCACACAGCTTCATGCATTATGTGCTTCAACTTCACTGTGCACAGCAAATGTTATGTGATGTGTTTAGTGTCTGATCACACCCTTCTAGGCCCCCCTATATTCTATCCTCCTTTATTAGCAATATGTCAGGCATAACTCTTGCTATGCAGCTGTAATAAAAGTCAGTGCTGTTGACACTTAAAAATAAAGAGTTTATGAGTGTAGCATTCTAAATAATGTTAGAAAGACAAGGACTGAAATTCATATAGTGCAGTGGGGTTCTGCATTTGAGGGGCACAGACTAGTGGGTCTCCTCTGAATTTGTTCTTCCTCCAGAGGAAGAAGGGAGCCTTTGAGAGTGAAAGTGGCTCAGTAGGTAGCACACTCACCTCTGAGGCCAGGAGATCAGAGGGCTGTGGGTTCAGTTCCCACATCTGGCACTTGGGTTAATATCCCAGTACTGACACTGTAGTGCAGCATGAGAGGGGTGCTGCACTTCTGAGGTGCCGTCTTTCGGATGAGACGTTAAACCGAGGTCCCATCTGCCTGGATTGGTGGTAGTTCAGGTGGATGTTAAAAATCCCATAGCACTTATCGAAAAGAGTAGGGGAATTTCCCCGGTGTCCTGGCCAAATTTCCCTCATTCACTAAAAAAATACCACCAACAGCTTAATCTGGTTCAAGGTCAGTTGGCATTCATCTGTATCCCCCTCCCCCGGGTCGTGCCTGAAAATAGGCAGGATTTGTCTAGTGCACTTACCCGGTCAACAAAAGCTAAATAAATAAAAAGCAGTTCCATGCATTCTGAACAAGGCACATGCTGCTGGCTGAATGAACATCACAGCAGCTGTCCATTATGGGATAGTTAGGGTCTGGATGTTAGTCTACTGCTGTCAGCAGGCATGACTGCTATAAATATGTAAATATGCATAAGGCACAAAAAAAGAATATTTTGAGAGCATGCAGGGGATTTACAAATACTGTAGATGATCAAAAAATAAAGGGGACTCACTTTAGCCAAAGGTTGTTAGAAGTTATGTTTCCATTTGGTGGACAACATGAGTAATTGCACCCCTTGGTTTAAGATGTAAGCATTAAATGTTCACACGTTTAAATAACAATTCTTTACTTTTGAAGTAAGACAGAGAATGTCAAGGTATAAAACTGTCTTTTAACAAAATAACATACAGCAGACAAACATTAAACCTGAAACTTGCTACCCCACTATAAATAGGAATGTGTCACAGTGGTTATATCCTGATGGATGGATAGATGGATAGACAGATAGATAGATAGATAGATAGATAGATAGATAGATAGATAGATAGATAGATAGATAGATAGATAGATGGATGGATAGATGGATAGATAGATGGATAGATGGATAGTTAGATGGCTAGATTGATAGATAGATGGATGGATAGATGGATAGATGGATAGATGGATAGATGGATGGATAGATGGATAGATTGATGGATAGATGGATAGATGGATAGATTGATGGATAGATGGATGGATAGATGGATAGATGGATAGATAGATAGATAGATAGATAGATAGATAGATAGATAGATAGATTCATACAAAGGTGATTAGGAGATGATGAGGCCAAATAGCCCATAATGCTCCATTACAGGTAATACTTTACAGAATGAGTTTGAACCAAAAAGGTATTAAGTCTCTTTTTGATAAATGATACGATTACATTGCAAAGCATACCTGTATGTTTATGGAAATCTGGGGTATTTCATCCCATAGAAGGTTTTTTCTGATTAATGAATTGAAATAAATAAATTTACATTTACACTGACTAGACACCAGGGAAAACCTATCTGGTTTTAATAGGGGTGCTCGGGGATAGGGTGGGGGTCCATTAGACACCAGGGACATTTTTATATGGGTGTTCTTAGGGATGGGGGGGGTCTTGTAGACACCGGGGAATTAACAGATCTTTGATTTTATGACTATATTTGGGATTGGGATTGGGGGGTGCTAGACACCAGGGAAATATTTCTTTGGGTGCCACAGCCACTAGACATTCAAGAAGATTTCCGATTTTGCCAAAGGTGATAGTTTGGCAACTTTTGCAAAAATTGTTAATTTCACACAGAAGTTCCAATAAAGAGGAATTTGCAACTTTCACCCAGTTCTAGGTATGTGGACGAGTGGGTTTCCATTACCTATGGCGATGGGTGGATTTCTGTTAGCTGTGCTGACAAGCGGGTTTTACTATACACAACAGTTACAGTAAAAGCCAGCTTGTGGACAGCTGTTTAGTGTATGTGCAGAGGTCGTTCATCAGTAGTCTTGTATTGCAGTGTGTAGAGATGCATCAGTAGTGTTACGGGATCTTGTAATACTATTGATGAAGATGGAACGATAGTATTACAGGATCTCATAATACTATCGATGGATTCTATCAGTATTATTACAGGACAAAAAGTGTTTGGTCTGCGACAGTATTATTAGAGCTATCCATATATTATAATAAAACAAATGGTCCTGTCGAATATCAGGTGAAATGTACACTCTGGCTAACACCTGTACAAATTAACCTGTCTAGCCCCAAAGTGCATTAAAAGTCTTAAAACAGCAATTTATTAACACTACATGTCTAAAATACAAAAATATTTTCTTGAAAAAGTTAATATACAGTATACAGTTTATGAGTCAGTGTTTTGCTTTCCAGAAAGATTACTTTCTACATAAAAGAAAAGCATGTCAATGATTAGACTTGCAAATCCCTTTCATTTTTCTAAACCATGCAAGTACTTTACTTTTCTGAAACAAAAAAAACTACTTGAATATTTTAACCAAATTTGCACTGCATGAACATTCAGTGTAAGGTTCTGATGTTTAATATATCTACTATGGTATTCCAGTCAAACTGAACATTGTGCATCAGTATGTGGAGTCAGTGAAGAGCAGTGGGAGGGTTGTATGTGGAACTGGCGGGGGCTGGTAATTGGGAGGTGGTATCCTGTGCTGGAGCAGGTGGAAGGGCCATGGAGGGAACACATTGAGGAACAGGAAAGTGAATGTTGGGGGTTGGAGGATGCAAAGCAGTTGTCAGGAGGTCAACTGGATGGGCTGGGGGGTAGGAGGAGAGAGAAATGGACTGGACAGAGGGAAGAAAAATTGTAGAGGGATGTAAAAAATCTCATGGAGAGAAAGCAGTTTTCCAGCATACTTAGTTTCTATGCAGAAGAAATGCATGTCGGCTGTCAGCCTTGTAAATCCATTTTATTTTACTAAATCATGCAAGTGCTTTACTTTTCTGAAACAAACAAACAAACAAAAAAACTACTTGAAAATTTTAACCAAACTTGCACTGCTTGAACAGTCAATGTAAGGTGCCTGCATATGATACCTACGATGATATTCCAGTCACACTGAATGTTTTGAGTTCAGTAGGTGGAGCCAGCAGAGAGCAGTGAGAGGGCTGGCAATTGGGAGGCGCTATCTTGGGCAGGAGCGGGTAAGGTGTCATGGAGAGAATGAGTTGAGGAATCAGCAAGTGAATGGTGGGGGGAGGGGCTCGTACAAAGTAGTCACTAGGAGTGGGGACCAGGTGGGGGTGTGGGTCGATAGGTAGGAGAGAGAGAAGTGGACTGGGCAGTGTGATGAAAAAATTGCAGAGGGATGAAACAATTTCATGGAGGGGGAGAGCGGATGTGCACTGATTCATGCATACTAATTATGGGCATCAACTCCACTGCATGGACTAAACATTATGTGATGCCGTCGGTATTGAGTCACACACTTCCAGATCCCTTATATTCTCTCCTCCTCCTCCGTTAGCAATACATTAGCATAGCTCTTGCTATGCAGCCATATAAAGGCTACTGCATCATCAATATAGTTACTATTCCTAACTCAGGACACTATCCAGGTCTGCTCCTGCACCTACCGCCCTCTTTGTATTTATTGCACTGTTCCAAGGGCACAGCTTTATAATCACTGACTGCTATGTACATTTTGATGTTTAATGTAGCCTGCTATTTTTCATTGCACTATTTGCACTGTTCCCAGTACACTGTATTATAATCACCATCTGCTTGTTTTTCATTTTTTATTTTGTTTCTTTCTGTTAATTGTTATTGCTGTCTGTGCTTCCTTGTGTACCCTTTCACCAGGATGCCTCTGGAAGCAAGATCTTTTTAGATCAGTAGGTATTTTCTTGGCAAAACACTTTCCATAAATAAATAAAGGCATTAATGAGTCCATCAATCAATCTATTATTTAAGGTCCTCACAGAACTGGTCAACTTGAAAGCTGCAAAAGCTGCAATTTTTTATAATACAGGAGGTATTTTTTCCCCTCATCTTGTATCTACAGAAAGCAGGACTTGATCTGAAATGTGATTATGTAATGTTACATAATCAATAACTGAATCTGTCTTATTAGTAAAAATCCACCCTATAGTTGATTAACTACCATTTTTATTATACATTCTGGTAGGAGATGTTCACATTTGATAACGATTAAACTTGGCTAAAGTGTTCATTATTTCAGGTTTCTGTTGTCCCCCTCCCCCCCAGTTTAGATAAAGATCTTCCAGGATTATTTGGTCTTTCGTTTGTTGGTTTACAGCACAGCCAATGATATTTCATTTTCAAAAATGGCTAAGTCTGTTTTGCAAAATATTAAAATCCTTTCCTCCATTTCCCCACAATTTGGGGTAAATCAGAATGTTTTGTACAAAAAAAGATAAAATGGAATTGTTTTCACAAAAAGCTGGAGCAAAGTGAATTTTTCATCAACAATTAACACCCAAGTGCTGGTTTAGAAATGACAAATTCTGTTTTTTACCAGTGTTTTCTGTTGACAACAGAAAATCATTGAACCTATTTACAGTCATTATTTTATTCAGAACACGTACAGTAGTTGTAGCATGTTTTTAGTTTTTTGGGGGGACTATAAATATATGAATTGAAAGTTGTTCAACAGAAGTATGGCCATAACCTGTCAATGAATTTAAATGATCTGTACCCACCTTCTGACATTGTCTAGGGGTATGATGTTATGCTGAGCAGAGAGGGACACAAACAAAGCAAACCATCCAGACATTATTAGGGTTGGAAACATACCCCCTGAGCTGGAGATCTGGGTTCAGTGCAGGCTTGATAGCAGCCACTACTCATGGCAGGAAGGAAAAGGACACTTGGGACTCAAACCCAGACTTGTGGGAGTAAATTGTTAGCTGACAGCCCAGAATTCAGATAAAAACAGAGGCAGAACACACTCAGAATAAAAACAAATTAATTTATTTTAGAACTTAATACAGCTCCCGGGGTCTGGGAGCACATACCAGGAGAAGGCAGCAAATCAGTGGCAAAGCCACGGCACATAACTTGAGGCTGAGAAGGCCTAGAAACTGAGTTCCAAAGGAGCCAATGGGCTGTCATAATCTGCAAGTCCAGAGGAATGCATTGCGGGTAGCCCGGGTTGGGAGGGGTGTAGACAAAGGCAACAAACCCTGATATCAGCAAAATGTCTCAAAGAGTCTACACTCCACACAGGTACTTGGAAGCCAAAAAAAGCACTGTCAGTCAAGGTAAAGTTTTAAGCTTTAATAAGCCATATGCCGTGTGAGTGTAACATACAACATACCACTGCAATTAGCCACAGCACTTTGGGTCTAAACAACCCTTCGTCAGGGGATGTGGTAATGGGAAGGACAGACAGAATTTTATACAATCATCAATTGAACCAGTTAATAAACCAGATGATACTTAAGTGTAATCATAGTGAAAACATTTAGCAAAAACCCTAAATACATATACAAATTATATTTACAACAAAGTTATTTCTCTATAGGGCTAAAGCATATTCACATTTTATTATTAGGCTAATGCCTGTCATTGTTTCAGACCAAATGGAGAGAAATAGAGAAAATATATGAACATATGTATAAAGTTGGTGCACATGTATATATGGCTTATTACATCTTAAAACTTTACCTTGAGTCAGAGTGCTTTTTTAGCTTCCAAGTACCTGTGTGGCATGCAGACTCTTTGGGACATTTTGGCTCTCTTAATCGGGCAGCAGAAACTCTCAGTAGGCCGCAGGACCCACAATACAAACTCTGCGGCCTAGCCCATTTACCACCATGTAGCTCAAGCTACTAATCACCTGTTGAACATTCACTGAGCAGAAGGCACCACACGGCTGCATTCTTAGTCCTCCCACTACCCGCAACAGAGGACATTCAGTCTAAACCCCTGGCATCCCGTTGCAAGTTTAATAAGGTCCTTGATAGAGTACTCCAGGCCTCTTCTCTCTCCCCACTGGCCGTCAATGCATGAAGCGGAGTGCCACACCAGGTACAAGGTCAGAGGGCTGCCACCACCCTTGGGTCACATGCCGTGGGCTGCCACCATCGTGACATCCTCACCACTTCACCAACTTCTCTCGTGTACCAGGCCCTGGCCATCACAGTGCTGCAGACCACAAGGTGGGACCCTATTCTCAGATCTCCAAGACCGATCACGGCTCTCAATATGGAACCAATCCCACCACCACAGGGCCTACCACCACCCACATAATTCTGGGCAGATCACTCTCTTGCACCGCATCACTCAGGTCAGAATCCTGGGGCTGGGATTCTAACCCAAGCCTCACTAGGGTGACTACATTTGTCCAGGTAGCCTCCTCCGCCTTCCAACAATCCCAGCCTAATATACCCTAAAGGCCCAACCCATTACTCAGTCCAAGGCAGAAATTCCACCCAGCAGGCCATAAAAGGGAAAAGGGGGAGATGGTCATTATAGTAAGCCCTGCCAAAAGGGGGGCTTACAGACCCAGTTCAATTAAGGACACATTTCAGATCAGATAAAGATCAGATTAAGATCTTGACTAAGAACTGGTCAGTCTGGAACTAGACTTATAATTCAGGCAAATTGATCTTACAGTTTCTATAAGTTTATTGGGTCAGTTGAAGGCATGCTTATAGCTATAAAAGTGTTGCCTCGTGTGTTCTTGGGATGTGAGAACAGCGAACCAAAGGTGAGCAGTTCCAGCTTCCTAAGAATGCAAGACATGATGCTTTTATACCCATAACAGTGCTTCCAATTGACCCAGTAAACTTATTAAAAATATAGATCTATTGTGCCTTTTTCTTGTTCATCGGGTTGCAGATTTCTCTTATTTGTTAAGAATTCACCTTAGTTTGTTGTTTTCAGAAAGCCAACCTGAACAAAGCATTTGTGACATGTAACAGAAGGTTCAGTGACTACCGTATTTCTTCAAATTATAGCTGTCCTTCAATTAAAGCCGCTCTTGATCTTAAGCCCACCAAAAACACAAGCATTGCATTACAGACCACCCTTGATTATTAACCGTGGCTAGTAATCTCTACATTTACTCTCGGTAGTAATGTTACTAGTAAAGCATGTCCTATTTGGTAACCGGTTTGTTACGTTTGGTGGCAATGTGTCTAGTAAAGCATGTCTTGTTCTGCTCAGTTTGTTATTTAAGTTAAATTCACTCTTACTTTACATGAAAACACCCCTACATACCCACAAAATACCTCCTAAATACTGTGCATTCGACGAGCTGTTTGGCATTTGGCATTCCAGTCCATTTTTGTTTCCGGAAGTTGCTTTCTGGTGTTCAACCAGATGTGACAACGTGGCAGAGACTTGTGACTTCAGGTATCATATTTTATTAATTTGATGTATAAATTATAAAATAAAATAGTAATAAAGTGTGTACAGTTATACAGAGCTTCACTCTAGCTCTGAATCACTGCTAATGTTGGAGTCTGAGCAGCTTGCAGGCTTCTTTGATGGAAAATGGATCTTGGAGCATGTAGTATCAGCATCGCTGAAATTGGACTCTGTAATGTCCTGCAGTTTTTTGTCAGCTCATCCCTTATGTCTTCTGCTATTGCACCTACAATTGGTGGTAGTTTACACCTATCGGCCATTGCAGCCAAACAGACAGTCACATGTTTTTTTTTGTGGCCAGTCGTTAACAGTACTGATTTACAGCCAGCATGGTCAATGGTGTTGTTCCCAGGCATATCCGCCCATATAGCAGGTGCGTTCATGTTCCCTATCATGGCTGGTAAAATTTTATTCTGGGAAATGTGGTGAAAACAAAAACTGGCAAAACAGATGATTTTGGGAGCAAAGTCCTTGGGACGTCTTTGGCCAACTGTTTTTTGCTGTATTGTAAATCCCCACCTCCAAAGGAATTTATCAACTCACCCACGGCTGGCATAGAAAGAGGAGTCTTGTACGAGGCAGGCAACCTTCATAGCTAGAGCTTTTCTCATTATTCAATAGTGCTGTCCTCTCTAGTGTGTTATCCAGTATGCAAGTTCAGACTCCTTTTCTAGGTATCTGGCCTTCTGACCACTGCTATCTAGCCTTCGTCTTTTCTTACAGGACCCCATGGAACCAGTGACTGACAGCTTTTCTTGGAGTGCAGGTAGTTTTTTTCTCCTCTCCCTAAGCTGCTTCTCATCTATGCACTGCTCCATTGATGAGATGATGGGAAGGTTTGGATGGAAGCACTTTGTATTCATGAAACAATAAAACTAACTAATACAACTTATTTTTTGGAAGGCTGTTTTAAATTGAGAGTATTGGATTATTGGAGAACTTGTGTTTGTTGTGAATACTCATACTTTTTATTATGCAGTCTGTTTTATGTATGTGCTGTTCACACACCCCCATTCTGAAACTGTGAGTGCTCACACTAACTGAATTGGGACAGTGGTTTCACTGCTGTTGCTAAGCAAACATGCCATCCTCCTTTGAATGGATGTTTTCTGTGCAAGTGTTTTTGGCACGAGCAAAAGCCGGCAAGGAGGATATGCGTGATCCTTAATCCTGTTACCCGATTAGTTGGCTATGTCCTGGTGATCTATAATAATATTTAGATGTGTTAAATTAAGTCTTGATGATAGATTTTTGCAGATGTTCTGGCTAGGGCTGCAGTTAATTTCTACATCTTATGCTAATAAAAGAAATAAGAATGAAAACAGACTGATGTTACACTTTTTAAGGAAAATTTATTTACAGTAAATCTAACTTTTGTTACAATTTTAAAACATAACGATAAAATTTGCTGCAAGGCACTACTTTCTACAGAGACAGGGGAGACCAATTATTTTACAAAAATGAGAATGATTGCTCAGCTGATAAAATTCAGCAGCCATTTTGTAATGCTGCACTGGTGTATCTACGGTGGGTAAAAGATTAAAGGGGCTGGATATTCAGAAATGTGCCAAAGGCTGGAGCAACCCCGGTGCAGCTCAACTCAACTGCGCCATGGCGCAGTGACTGGGATATTCAATGTTTGCACACAGTGACATGCTCCAGTGCAACATGGCTGAATATTGCAGGGATGGCCTATGGCACAGCTAGAGATGCGCTGGGCAGCAACCCGACCTGTGCTATAGCGCAACAAGAGATGCACAAGGGAGCCAAGGAAGATGTGCCAAGGCACTGAAGGACCAGCCCTAAGCACCACTGGGAGCAAGGCGGGGACAGCGTAGGGATGCAGTGGAGCCCAGACAGGAATAGTGGCAGGGATGCACAGTGATGGGCCACAGTTGACCACTGCCCACAGGGTGCACACAGGCAGCCGGCCCCCCCCCCCAGCACCTGGGCAGTGTCCATAGAGAACAGGCGGCACCATCAGCCAAGGGTGAGCTGTCACTGGCCCCCCCCTGCAGGATGGCATGCCCCCACCCACCCAGACCATGGCAAGCAACACCCTGGCGCATGGTGCCCAACACACACACCACACATCCTGTACAGCCAGCCCATGACCACCCCAAGGCACAGCCACTGACTGAGGGGCTGGATACCACCATGCATGGCTCCACTCACCAGCTGCAAAGCAGACACAGACACAGGCAGTTAAGGTTGCAAAATGTATTATAGAACTATATACAATAAAACAAGAGGGATAGGGTAGGAGAGTGAGGGATGGGGACAGGGGACAGGGACTGTACAGTGTGATGGAGAAGGTAGGGGAAGGGAAGGCAGGGCCAAGTAGGATGTACAGTACCCACTTAGGGGGCCATGGCCTGCTGCTGCCTAGTCCCTCCATCTCTGCCTGTCATGCAGCACCATCCTCCTCATCTGTTGTGCAACCTGCAACGTGGTGGAGGTAATTAGAATGATCTGCCACAGGAGCCGGCAGTACAGTGGCAACCGCAATCTCCTCTGGATGCCTATGACAAAGGAATGGAGAGGTGATCAGTGCATGTCCATAGAAACCATGCCCTCCCACTGTGCTCAGCAGACAGTGGGAACACACACCCCTGGAGTGACACCCTGGCCACCCACAGTGGGTGGGCCAAAGTCTGCCGACACCCCAGCATGTCACGACAGTGCACAGTGGTGGACACTGATGGCCAAGGGCCACCTGACCACTCAGTGGCAGGCAGGTGGCACAGTGCTGCCTGCAGCAGAACCACAGTAGCACCGTGACAGCCGGACACACACCCATCCCACCAACAGCTGCCACACATGTGCAATGAGCACCCCTAGGGGGCATGCACACTACACAGTGTGCTGCACATGGCTGACATGGCACATGGCACAGGTGGCCATGGCCGTACCCCCACCCCTGCCGACCACCTGGTAAGGAGCAGAGGAACAGAACAGTGCCTACCTGCCCACTGCGGTGCTGCATTCGCTGGTCCCACAGCCACTCCACCTCCGCCACGTGAGCCAGCTCCCCCAGCTGGTTGTCCCGCAGTGGCCTGCTGCCGCCCACCAGGCACCTCTGCTGCCCTGGCATGGCGTCGATCCTCAGGCCCTATGAAAGGAACACAGACAGGCACACATCAGGACACAGCCACAGCATGAGCCCACCGCCACCACCCCTATGCACAGTGTGTGCCCCAGCCGGGGCATGACCCGCAGGGCAGTGGTGCAGTGCACTCGGTGTCTGGCAATGCCACATCACAGGGCACACACCAACAGTGCCCCTCCCAGGCATGGCAGGCAGCCCAGCCAACACCATGGCACAGCAGTGGTGCACAGAAGCAGCACGTGCCAACTTACCTGGTAGTGGTATGGCCCCTGTGGACATGTCCCTTCAGCGCCCTCACCTGCTCAGGGTCCCTCTGCATTAGGTAGCCGTATTGGTGGCAGCACTGCTCCCCAGTGTGTTGCACCCCAGTTTCCTGGATCAGGCCCACAGCAATGGCCTGCCACACATCTGTTCGGGCCTGCTGCAGGGGCTGCTGCCCAAACAGGCCTGCTGTATGTGGCTCAACCTGTGCTGCAAGGTTCACCAGTTCCACCTGACTCCAGTTGCGAGCACGTCGAACCCCACACCATGCCATGCTGCCTATACGAGTGGTGATACAAAATGGCACCCAATAGTGCACATGCACGAAGTGTATGGGATGCGTGCCTCATGGACGGTTGCACAGCATCCACCAATCGCGCATTGCCATGGATGTGCAGCATGGGTGTGGTCCACCCGGCATGTGTAGCAGGAGTCCCAAGGGGGCATAGGATCAGGGCAGGGATCGGGGTCAACACACGTAAAGTGTGCATGGGCACCATAGGGCCTATATTGCATAATGCACACTAGGGCCTATAGTGCCTGAGCACCATGAGCCCTATGGAGCAACATGTGCCATGGGCCCTGTAGCGCCTGAGCGCCATAGGCCTAATAGCGCCTGAGTGCCATGGGCCTATAGATCTTGAGTGCTATAGGCCTAATAGCACCTAAGCTCTATAGGGTCCATGGCACATTAGGCGCTATGGCCCCATAGCGCTCCTAGCACACAGTGTGCAATAGGCAGGAGCACAAGCCATGGAGCACGCGTATTGTGGGCAGTGCACTGTGCATGTCACAGCATTGCACCACAACATGCGCCGGAGCAATTCCATTGAGCAAGGAGCAAATGCACGATATTCAGCCGTCACATGCAAATGAGCTCATCAGCCCATCCGTGGCACACTGGGGATATTAGCATGTCATTACCATTGCACAACAGCTCATTTGCATGTGATGCACTATAAAGGTGCCACAAAACAGCACAGGCCATGGAATGGTATTGCAACCATCTGAGGTAAGTTGCGCCTGCTGTGGGGACAGCCAGCACAGCAGGATGGATGGGGTGGTCCGCTGCAGCCAGTAACCACATGTCCATGTCCACAGGTAGCAAAATGTCTGAGCATGAGGAGAGTGAGGAGCGTGGGCCTGCTTGCAAGCACAGGCCCAACTTTACGAAGGTGGAAGCTGATGCCCTGTTCGAGGCCTACCTCAACAGGGAGCAATTGCTGAGTGGCTACACTGGCACACCAGAGGCCAGGGCAACGGCCTGGGTGGAAGTAGCAGCAGCCTTGAACCAGCAGGGCAGCCACCAGCAGTCTGTGCAGGAGTGCAGAAAGAAAATGGGCCTGATAATGCCAGCTAAAGGAGAAGAGTGATGGCCATATGGGCTGCCAGGACAGCCACTGGTTGGGGCCATGCTGCTGTGCCACAGCTCACAGCACAAAAGGAGCTGGTGGTGGCCACCATGCGGTGCAGCACAGTTGAGGGTGTGCTGGGTAGTGGCTTCCAGACAGGAGGGAGACCATCACTGCATGGTAGTTATGCCGGGGGGGCTGGTACAGTGGCACTAAAACATCTGTTTTCCCTTACAGCTCTGGCACACCAGCATACAGTGGCAGGGGCACCTGCGGCTGCTGTGGGGGCAGGACCAGCCCTGAAGGACCAGCCATCCACCTCCATGGGCATCCGGGGGCCTAACTGGCTGCAGCACACCACCGCCATCCAGCCGGATGTCCTGGGCTTGGTGGCAGATGAGGCCCTGGCTGTGTTCCAGCAGGATGCCAGCCATGGCGTGCTCTGCGTGGAGACACAGATCAGGGCAGGGTCTGATACCGATGCTGACATGACCATCATCCTGGACAGTTTAGGTGTTGTCGTGGGGGAGACACTCACGCCTACCACCATCACTTGCAGTGTGGCCAGTGACCTGTTGGAGGTGGAACAGCTGCCCGCCACTGCCCCTGGTTCTGCTGTATGCACAGACACAGCGGCACCGGGTGTTGGTGGTGGTGCAACCACCCAGGCACTGGCCAGTGCACAGAGGCTGGAAGGGCAGCAGCAGCAGCAGATGGCTAGGGATGTTGGGCAGCCGGGCGCATCATCTGCCGCCGGTGCACCTGACAATGACCTACCTCATGGGGACCCCGCTGTGCAGCATCCACCTGAGTGGAGGGCTGTGCAACGTGGTCACACACCACCGGTGTGATGGCGGCACACCCATGCACCCCTGGGCCCCGACCCATTGACTGAGATCACCCAATTGCTGTGGACCTCCGTGGAGCAACAGGTGCTGCTCGTAGCTGGGGTACTTGCACTCCACTCAGAGGTGTGCCAGGCAGCCGAGCAGCACTAGAGGGACATTGTGCAGGTCCTGGAGGCCATACAGTGCCTATGGGAGGACACAACCGCATCTCTGGACCACATTGCTAATCGATCTCGGTCGGCCTTGCACCACTGGCTGCCACAGGGCATGGCTGCCAACCACATTCACCACAGAGTGCACTGTCCACCCCACGGACCCAGCATCAGACGACACCCTCAATGTTGACACCGGGCTTCATTATCGGCATCCCAGGCATGCCTGGGGCAGGTCTGTTTGGGTGTCTGTGGACCCCTGTGAGGACCCAATTGCATTCCTGCAGTTCAACCCTTGGGGGGGCAGTTGCATACCCCCCCGTGGCCGTTGAGCAGCCTGTGACTGCTGAGCGGCTGCGCTGTGGCTGCCCCCGTGTCCATGATGGCTGTGTGTCTGCGCAGCAGACCTGATGTGTGTGCCGCCCTGTCTGCAGTCAGCTGCCACCGCCTTGGGTGCAGTGGACAATGTGTGTGTGTGCATGACACAATCATGGCACCTGTGTGCCGTGCCACACGCTACCTGTGTGCACACCTGCCCAGCTGCTGGCCCATGCGGCATATGCATGATGATGGCAGCACAGCACTGGTTGCGCCTGTGCACTGGCGCCCTGCATCTGATCCATGCCACGTGCTTGTGCCTGGGTGCATGCCTATGTGTGCCAGTGTGTGTGTGTGTTGCTGTACAGTGCTGCGTGGTGTTGTGTGTGGTTGTGTGGCACTGCCACCCCTGCTCCACGCCTGTGTGTGCATGCCCTTAACCATGCCCGCCAATGCCTGTGAGCTGTGCCATTGTGTCTGTTCATTGCATGGGTGTTTCTCCACCTACCTGTGTGCACTGAAGTGCTCCTGTTAATCGTGTCCTGGTGCTGGGGTGCCATCCTGAGGAGCCAGGGATCCCTCCGCCCCGGGGGGGCTGCCCACCACCCCCAGCCCATTGCCCCCATTGTTTCCACTTCTGTCCCCCTCTTCAGCCTCGACAGCTATCCCATGGTCAATGGCCATGTTGTGCAGCATGCAGCAGGCCAGGAATAGGCCACAGGCCTTTGCGGGGCTGTACTGTAGGGCACCGCCAGACCTGTCTAGGCAACGGAATCATGCCTTCAGCATCCTAAACACATCTTCAATGACATTCCACATGCTGGCATGTGCCTCATTGTACTGGTCCTCTGCTGGGGACAACGGGCGATGGTAGGGGGTGAGCAGCCAGGGCCTGAGTGGGTAGCCACTGTCACCTGTGTGGACAGATATATGGTTAGCCTGGTGTCCTCTGTGGCTGTGACCCTTGCCCATCCCTGGTGCTCCCACCAGTGCACCTGCCCTGCCCACCTCTTCCCATGCCCTGCTGTACCCAGCTGCCCATGGTCATCCCATACTCACCCACTAGGAGGCCCATGAGGATATCCCCACTCTCGAACCTGTGGCTCAGTGCTGAGCTATACCAGATGAATGTGTCATGTGCGCTCCCAGGGTGTGTGGCACAGACACTGGTGATGCGCCCCCTGGCATCGCACACCACCTGGCAGTACGCTCTGCCTGTGTGCTGGGGAAATGGATGTAGTCTGCAGCATGTGGCAGCAGGGCATTGAGGAATTGTGTGAGGAGCCGTGATGTGGTCGACTGGGTTATGCTTGTGGTGTCCCCTGTTGGTCTCTGGAAGGTGCCCATGGTGAGCAGGCACATGACGGCTGTCACTTTCATCTCCACTGTCAGGGCATGGCTCTGTCTAGTGGATGCCTGCATCTCCTCACTGCACAGCTCACAGAGCTGCCTCAAAATCACCCAGTTCAGGTGATACTGGCGCATGATCTCTGTATCAGTGTGGGTCTTGAAGCTGATGCAGGGCCGGTAATGCCTCTTCCGGGCATATCGCTGATGGGCCCTTCCATGGCCATGTCACTCTGCCTCCTGCCTCCTCACATCCCTCATTTTGGCCTCCATCTGAAAGGCTGCACTGACCATGGCCCCTGTTGTCCTGTCTTCCCCTGGGAGTCCAGTTCCGGTGGACTGCTTGCCACCATTGGGCAGTGCCTGTCACTCTGCCAGGCTCCCTCTTGTGACACCTGCCCCTAGCTTGCAGTTGCCTGCAACCTCTGTCCCGTGCCCCTGTGGATACCTGTGTTGCTCCCTTCAGGGTCTGGTGGCTCCTTCTGTCTCACACTCTCACTCTCACTCTGTCTGTCTCCCTTCTCTCTCTCTCTCTCTCTCTGTGTCTCTGTCTCTCTCTCTCTCTCCCTCCTCCCTCTCCCTCTCTCTCTCTGTCTCTCTGTCTGTCTATCTGTCTCTGTCTGCCTTTCTGTCTCTCTCTCTCTCTCTCTCTCTCTGTCTGTCTTGCTCCCCTCTGACGCAAGTGCTGTCCCCCTGATTGCTCCCTGTTTTTATAGGCTCAAGTCTGCTCGACGAGGACTGGCCTGGTGGCGCTGAGGGTTGAGGCACTGGACGCCACACCTTGCACCATGCTGGTGACCCAAGTTTGAAACTGAGCCCAGGCCATTGGGGGTTGGCAGGGGGGAAGAAGATCGAGCGTCCGTAGGACTGCTCTCTCCTCCTGGGGAGGGTTGGGGAGATGCGATCGCTCCTGGAGCGGCCTCTGGTGGTGATCGGAGGTGCCCAGCAGGGTGACATAGCGGACGCATGGGGGCGGAGTTATGGCATAACATTGCCTTGTTAGCCACACTCTGAGGAGAAAGAACTTGCACATAAAGAGAAAAACCCCAGTCCTGGGGATAGATGAAGGCATCTTGGCCTCCTAAGCCCACACTTCCAATTCTGGACTGCCTCCTCTCAAGCTGGGGCTTCTCGTGTGTGCCAGCACTTTGCCCTTGGAATAGAGCATCCTGGGTGGATAGGGCAACCCTACCTCTGGAGGGTATAGACCCAGAGGTGGTGCTGGGCTGCATGAGAGGGGGGGAGTAGTAGTCACGGAGGGAGGTAGTGGCTGGGAGTCCCTGAGGATGCCGGAAGAAGTCCCACAGGATAGTGGTGATACATAAAATAATAAAAAAAAAAAATTCTGCTTTGCTTATCTGGCCGTTGCTCCACACTTGTGCCATGGGTCGGGGGTTGAGTATCGCACTGGGCCACATATTCATGGGAACACCCCCTGCCCTTGCACATGTATTCATTACAGTTGCACATTGGCACACTGCTACTTGTGCTGTGCAATGGCTCCCACTGAATTTCGCTCCATGGCGCATTTCCGCAGTTGCGCTTGCGCAACCCAGTTGCACCCTGCGCAACTGCTTTGAATATCCAGGCCAATGTGTTTAGGTGATCCATTTTACAGAGTAATCACAGGTACTCAATTAAGCAATAATGCATGACAGGTTGTGTTTCATGCTGGGATAACGTCACACCTTGGGTGATTGAAGCAAAAAGGCTGCAGGTCGAGTACGTTCAACACCCCAGAAGGGACATTATCCCAGTATGACACACACCCTAGAGTGCATTATTGCTATTATACAATGGCTCCTTCCTTAATAGAAAAAGAGAAAACACATTTTTTAATTAATTTTTAATACGATTTTTATGGGTGGAGGTATATGGTTTGAAAAAAAGTCCAGAATAATGCTCCACCAGTAGGGGGAGCTCCTATCTTAATGATGCTGTCTGGGACCTCAACGCTTTTCATACTGTTACTGTGCTGTGGTGCCTGCTGTTATCTTTCATGTGCCCCCCCGACAGCTCATTCAGTCGTCAGTTAAAACGGGCTGTATTTTTAGCGTTTTTTTTTTTCGTTTTTTGTGTCTGTGTCTAATGGTTTACTGTTTCTTTCTGTGATAGGTGAGCCTGTGCACATGGTAACAGTTTTTGAGCTATAGCTGAGAAAGATGAAGAAAAGCCCTTTTCTCCGACGGCTTCACTTTCATTTGAGTTAGTATTTTGCCAGTGAATACAGCAGGAGCAGGGCAGGGACGGTAACTTCTTATTTGTGGTACCCAAAAAAACTTTTGTTTTGATTTCATGTAATGTCTTCTTCTCTGATTGGAGCAGCTTCAGTGAAATGCATGACCGATGCTTACGATACCACAGTTCAAGTTGCTTGGTTTGGGGAAAAGAATTTACAGTGAAAATTAATTTGTGAAGTATGATATTTGGCATGAGAAAAAATTGGCAGACTGGATGGGCCTTGTGGTCCTTATCTGCTGTCAACTTCTATATTTCTATGTTTCTATGACTGGAATATTTGGCATGACTGGCCAAGCTAGGTATGGGATTGGTGTTTGGTGGGGAAGGGGGATTAGCCATCATGGTTTTAGCATCCAGTACTGCAGAGAAGCATGTGGTGTGTAGAGATGGGTCACAGTGATATTTTTTCTCAGCTGAGGTCTTCTTGGTGCCTGCCCTTCATACTGTGATGTTATACTGAGAAAACAACACCGGTGATGGTGGGCACTGACCAATCAGCACCCAGCATTGTTTTCTTGCCATTGTATAATAATGGTTTTGAGTATGTCAGGAGTTAAATGTAAAATAAAGCTTAACCAACAATTGTTTCTGTAACAAAGTGCCATAGAGGTACAAAGTGCCATTTGTTTAACATTAGGTCTTTGTGTTAGCCTGTATTTAATAACTATTTTGCAGTCTGTAGGTGTGTGCTGTTCTTTCTTTTTTTTTTAACAGTGACTTACAGACCCTCCCTGGAAGACACCCCCTAGATGATAGCTTACTACTGTGTGGCTCTCAAACTGGAGGAGCCTCTCATTTGGGGAGCCACTGGAGAGTCCTTGGCTAAAAGGGAAGGACTAAAGCTTCTGTCTCTTCTGGCCCGATTGAGCACCTGATTGGCTATCAGGTTATGAGTAGCAGCAACTGCTCAGCTGCCTTGAATACTTGGAATTAAGGGTTGCCTTGGCTGTGGTTTTATTGGGGAAGTATATTAATGGCTCAATAACCACACAAGTGGCTTGCAAGCAACTACAGCCATAGGGAAATGCACTGGAGTGGTGAACTTGGGCACAGAAATGTCCTTACCTCTTCAGGTCTGATTGAGTCCCCTGACTGGCTATCAGGTCTTGATTAGAAATAACTCTTCTACTTTCACACAGCCCAGGAACAAAGGACTGCCTCAGCTGTGGCATTGCTAGGGGAGGCCACAATTGACTTAACAGACCGAACAAGCATCCTGCAAGTGGCTCCAGCTTCAAATAGTGGCACTGGATTGGTGAGATTTAGACTGCAACAAAACTCTGCCCAGTGTAACGCATCTCTCACTTCTTTTTTTTTTACATAAAGGAGTTTATGCTCCTATGTCTGAGGGGCAGCTACATCAGCCCAGTCCCCAGCTTCCAAGCAAACTCTCCACCTCCCTTGGTGACACGCATGTATCTGGTCAGAGGTTTCTCCCATGAGTTCCCCCCTTGTGGCAGGGCTGGAGTGGGACAGCTGTCCTACCTTCCATACATCAAGTCTGAAGCAGACCAGGTGAAGAACTGAGTGGTGGTGCAGGCCCAGAGACGGCTGGTCTGGGCTTGATTAAGCCCCTGGACACTCCATTCACCACTTTTCCTTCCACCTTACTGTGGAGCATTGGATTTGTGCATGGAGGCACACTGATCTGATGTTACCCACAGTCCCCTCCCTTTACATCGCCACCCTGACATTGCTTTAACCCTAGGCCTCCACCTGAGGGCAGCCTAGGCTGGGCTAACAAGACTTCCCACCCTGGGAGAGGACAGCAGTCCCTCAGACACTTGATCCTCTCCCACCCTGACCGATCCCTGATGACTCAGTTCCATTCCTGAACCTGGGTCACCAGTGAGGGAAAAGGTAAGATGCACATGGCACCTCAGCCCTCCTTGCCACTGCATCAGCCTCTCCCACTTCTGATTGGAGCAGCTACAGGTAGGTGTGTTGCAGTACTGGAAATGGAGGGAACTTGGGGGAACTCAGTTTAAGGAATACAATGACGAGTCTGACTCAGTTCCAGGAGCAAACAGGCAAAATATTGTTCCTGTGCAAAATGCAGCCCCCTAAAGGCATGAAAGCAACTACACAAAATATAGAAATGTAACATATAATGAGGAAACGTGTGTCCAGACCACTGTCGGATATGTTCATTCCTACATCTAAGGTGGTAGGTTCCCCCAGTGAATTTCTTTCCATTTCCAACACTAGGTATGGGTTAGGTCTGGCAAACCTGGCCTGTCTATGGAGAGTTACTGTACTGGGGGCTGAAGGGGAGCTGAGCATACTGATGCTCCCAACCCCTGATGCCCTCTCTGCTGTCAGTATAACTACAAGGAGGAGAAACTGATGGTGCCTACCACATTGCTGATGATATGGGATTCCTAGATACAATGTAGAGTGGTGAAAAGGATGCCCGGATCTTTGTTTGAAATGATATTTCACTAAGGGTTAACCTGAATAGCTACTAGCATGACTGAATCCTGGAAACACAATAGCCCATACCTTTGCACCAGTGTGTTTTTAATTTTAACATTTTCATTTCAGACTGTTAAGTTAATAGTCCACAATAACACTATTTTGGTGGTGTTTATTAATTCATTAATTTATAGACGTCTTAAGAAGTCTGCTTGTAATCATTTTTAAGAATCTCATGACTTATAAGTGACAGAAATTCCCTACAGACATGCACATAGCCCTCCTCTCTCGACAAGATGTGCACCAGAATTGCTAACTCTATTAATCATGATTCTTTTGGGACTTTTCTTTGTCAGAGTAAATGTCTACCCCTTTTACTTTTGACAGGGCTTTACTTGCCCACGGGTGACTTTTGTTTGTCACCAAAGTGGATTCTTCTTAAGATATGCAAATGAGTGCTGTTCATTATGGGAAAATAATGACACTGCTTAGCTTCTAGCTGTAATATCGCTCTCTCCTTGTAAAAATGAATAACTTTTTTTTGACAGCTTATTTTCTCCAGTCACCAGGGTACATCGCTGTGGCTAGAGGGAATGTCATGCTGTTAATAATTGAATGCAGAACTGATTACAATTTTTTTCAAACACTTGTGGGGAAAAAGTTATCTTATTGTAAAGCAACTTATGTTGTTATATTATAGAATGCTATCTTTTGTCTTCTCTCCATCAAAGATTTAATGGATCACACTTTATGTATCTGCAGCAGCAATCCAGAATGGGAAAAATCATACCAGAACCATGCTCCAGGAAGAAATGGTTACCTTCTAGGAATAATCAAGAGAAGTACAGAAAAAGTCATGTATTGCACCCCCCCTCAAGAAACAATGCTTGAGCCATGCATTCTAGCCCTAGGCATCTCTAACATAACTGAACAATGCAAATGTAGGAATGTATTTGTCAGCTTCAACTTATGTAACCCAAGAATCAATTAGGTAGCCTAAAGCCCCTCCAGTTCTGATAATCAAAGCTTAAATGAGTCATCTGTAATCTATTGAATGTACATATTTTAGAACAAAAGAACACAAAACAACCTAGGATGTTGCTTTGCTGAAGTAGTCCCAAAGTAAGAAAGAAATATTTAGAATTTAGAAGCTATTAAAATTTAGAGACATAAATGTATACAATAGAGAAGACCAAGCTATATAGTTTGAGGAGGCCAATATCATTCAGAAAAAAATATGAATTGTATAAATTATGTAAAAGTAAAAAAAAAATGAATATGCCCTCAAATCTTTTCTTTAACATGTCTGCCCCTCCTACGTTTAGCTATAGCTAGTATTACAATCAATTAATTCAATTCTAGCAAGACATCTATCTATCAATCAATCAATCTATCTATCTAGCTTTTATTTATCTTTTATCTAGCCTAGTTTTTAGCCTTTTATTTTTCAAACTCTGATGAGGGTATTGCCAGAACTACCAGCAATTACATGCATTTCCCTAGCTCTTAGCCAGTCAAAGTAAACGCTGGGATCATCACAAAGTTTTTTTTTTCCCAGAAGAAAAAAAGTCCAATTTTCTTTTACATGCCTTAGAGGCTCATTTCTGTCTACTGACAAGTTAACCCTGAGGCTGGCAGTAGAGCCTTGAGATTAGAGTAATGAGTTGTGAATGAGCTAAGTACCTCCAACAGACCTGGGACTGAGTCCCATAATTCCACTTGCATACTGTGTGATTCTGAGAAAGTCACATAACCAATCCAATGCTCCTGTGTTGCCCCTGAAAACAGGTACTTGTGCCTAGTGAGCCTTACCCAGTTACCAAAAAATAAAAAAAAATGAATAATCAACAAAGTCTAACAAAATTACATTAGTACTGACTGCCCTGCTACTTGTCCCACAGGAGTGTCCTCTCTACAGTACCCTGGGTGTGAGAATCCTGAAATTGAAAGATGAGCTGTTGGGACTTCCAAAGTTGACTGAGATAACTGTGCTATATGATATGAGATAAGTTGCACAGCACAAGCAATTGTAATATCATAGGTATCATAGGTATATACAAGCCGGAAGATAGTATTCTACCTTACAAGGCTTGCCGTTCATATTTTAAAATAAAAATGTTCTGTTACCAAAATGATTGTCAATCCCATTCTTGAATTCATTCATGGTAGTACTATTAACAAGTTCTATCGGCAAGGTATTCCAAACCCCAACAACTCTACAGCTATACCATTGTTTCCAAAAGTTGTGCTCCCATGCTGGTTGGTAAAGTTGTTTCACATGCTTCCTTGTACTAGTTCTACCAAGGTTTTTTGTAAGCCCCATTTCCCCATTAAATCCACATCAATCATGTTTTTATATAGAAAGCACAGATCTCCCCTTAATCTGCGATAATATAATGAGTAAAGATTAAGGCTAACTAATCTATCATAACTTTTATTCGTTATTCCTTTTATTTGCTTTGTTAGCTTTCTCTGAACCCCTTCTACTGATAGAATGTCTTCCCTATTTTGAGGCGACCAAACTTAAACACAATATTCGAGGTGAGGGCCTCACTATTGCACTGTAAGAGGATCAATACCTTCTATCTACTTGCTATGTTTGAGGATACAGTTAAGATTTTGGATTGCCTTCCTAAGTTGGTTTCTACTGTGTGATCTAAATTTCATATCATTTGTAACTGTAATCCCCAAATCCCTTTCCTCTTTTACTACCCCCAGGATGTTATTATCCAATAGATATATTTCTTGTTTGTTGTTCTTACCAAAGTGCATTACCTTACATTTAGTTTTATTTAATACTAACTTATTTTGAGATAGTCCAATCATATATCAAGTCCAAGGCATGTTGTAGGGTAGCTTTTTGTTGAGCATCATTAACAACTAAGCCCAATCTACAGTCATCTGCAAATTTATACAGCCAAATGTTGTTATTTCTAATTGTTAGTGAAGTGATGTATATATTAAATAAACTGGGGCCCAACACTGAGCCCTGAGGAACCCCACTAGTTATAGAAGCCCAAGCAGAGTATTCTCCATTGATGACTACTCTCTGCCTTCTATCCAAAAGCCAGTTTGAAACCCATTTACAGATATTAATAGGCAAATTAATGGCTTCCAAAACTGTCAGTAATTCTTTATGGGGTAGTTTATCAAATATGAATTATTTAATGATTTGTTAGAATGTATGTAACCCTTAGGTCGCACTATGCTATGGGCTACTACCCCTGCCTGCAAGACTAGACACAGGTTGAGGGGCCTGAGCTCAGTGAATGGGTGCCTCCACCCAGAGAAATGGTTTTGGGGTAGCGTAACTGCTATTGGTATAGCTCTCCAGGATGCTATAACCATTCACCAACCCTTCTAGTGACCTATACAGATCAACAGAATAACATTCATATATACCATATGACAATAGTACTGAGCCCACACTCTTTGCACTTATCACCAGGGCTGGATCAGCTGCAAGTGCCCTGGAGACCACCTGTAAAACAAGACCAGTGATGCAACAATTCAAAGGTAGTACAATATCCCCACCAAAAAGGTACACACCAGCCAGGTTAAACATAGGAAAAACACAATGTGATTTATTCAAGGGGATGTGAACAAGGGTGGGGCAGGAATCAAGCAAATGATTAGGAGATCTGATTAACTCAGGCTGAACAAGCATGCACAGTGAGTCCCTTTGTTTCAGTCACACAACCCTGGGTACCCAGTTGTTAAACAGGCCAGCCTGAAGCATTGCCTGGGGTAGGCCAGCATTGCAGCTGTTGTTGGGGCCCTTAGGAAAGAAAACAATCAGCATACACATCAACCCAGAATGTGTAATCTGGAGCTGGATGGCTCAGTTCGTTGTAATAAACCCAAACAAGCAAATCAGATGTCGCACAATGATTGTAGCTTTGTTGTAGGGCGCTACCCTGTTTTGTACTCATGCTACCCAGACCAGGAGGTAGAACTGATGAGATGAAGACCTTTGGATGTTGTACTGGATTGCCAGGGGAAGCAGCGCCTACATGACTCACCATGGTGGTCGATACCTGTTCAGTAGTGTTGAGCAGGGGGCCAAATCCCAGAGTGGGTCTTTCATTGGAAATGTCTCTGCGATGGGAGCTGTGGTCTAGGCCAAGATGGCAGGGCCCAGACAGAGCAAGCAGTTTGGATATGGTCAATGATGAGTGCTGGAGCAACTTCCAGCTAGCATAACATACACGGTGGAGGGGAACCAGATTGTGACCTATACTACACATTCAGCACACTTATAAGCAGCACAACTATTAGCCACAGTTTGGATAAAGCCCATTTGCAATTCAGCAGTTTCTGCAGAAACCTTTTGCTCTGAGGCTCACTTCGGTACCTGACAGGCCGGTTGCTTCTGGAGCAAGTCTTCGGTCTACTTGTAGGCAACGAAAACACACACACACACACACACACACACACACACCCACACACACTTACTTCTGTTCAGCTTTCAGATCTCCACAAGGATTATCGGAATTAAATCCAACTTTTACTATCACTGGATTCTTCACTCAGGAAGATAATGACAGGCAGGCCAAACATAGCCTTCCCGCCGATTCTCGCGCACTACTACACAGGAGCAGCTGCTCAAATGGCTCGAGCTATTCACTCTCCAAACTTCATCTCCTGACTCATTCACTGCTGCAGGCAGCTCTGGGCTATCCCAGTGATTCAAAAGGTTTGGTTGGCGGAGGGAACTGTCTATTACAGAAAGGGCTCCCCCTCCATGTCCATTTAGGCACCAAACCTTAAAAACTACAATTCCTACAGGATTCAATCCCACAAGACCACTGGGGACAGTCTCCATTTTAGGTCCTCTTAGGTTCTGATAGGTCCAACTCTGGCAGTCCAGAACCAAAATGGTGGCTCCTATTCAAAGGTTCAAGCTGCAATGGAAGGCAGGTTAGACAAACTCCTATATTATTAATAAGGCAAAAAAACAGTAAATGATCACAATTCCCAGCAGAGCTCCCTCTGTGCTAATGGTGACTGCAGAATGGAGCTGAAATACAACTTGCCTGGCTGGTCTCGAGCCTTAAACCACTTGGACCCAGTCCAGACTAACTTCTAACACAGCATAAGGATTCTCTTAAAGAGACAGGCACCGAGGCTTATTATAGCGCTCTCATGTAGACAATCAAACTACTACAGACACTGGACACCATCCTGACAATGGGCATTTAGGAAAGCCCAGGAAGACATTATAGGAACCTCTATTTGTAGGGGATTTCACTCTTCCTTGCCTGGAAAAACTTGGCTTCTGCGTCAAGTCTATATTTACTATAACATTATATGGAAGACATCACTAGACAAGATACATACAAGTTTCATTGGTATGCCATACAAAGTAAGACTGATGCATCAGGAAAAGCAAATAGACATCAAGCATTACTATACTTTTTCAAAATAGCAATAATTTTCTGTACTGATAACAGTTCCCATACATTTGGCATACACGTAACTGTATTTCAAAACTGATTCAAACAGATAACCACATTATTCTGACCATTCGGATCTGTACCATTTCCTGTACTCTAAACAACATAGTTGGGGGCCCATCCCCATCAGCTACATTGGGGCTAGATGGGGCAAGGGCACCAGGTTTTGATGGGTGGACTATTAACTTAGAAGTAGCAGAGTAGCTCAATTTGGGACAAACTACCATCGGGACCACCAGTTGGATCTTCGGGAGGCAGGTCTTGAAAGCCCAGCCATTGGGAAGGCCTGCAGGAAAGATCTGAGCCCAATAAGTCATTTTTTTACTCTGTCAGCATCTTCAGGAAATGGCACTGACCTTGGGTATGGCCATCTCTCCCACAGTGGTAACAGAGTACCACCTCTACGGGTGTAGTCCTCTTCTTGTCAGTTCTACTGCCAAGACGCTGTTGCACCTTACACGTGGTCATCACAATGTCACATAGATGGTCAAACCACTCCTTTAACTTGAAAAATTCTTCCTCCCACACAGGAACCGCCACTCCTCCCACCGTCACTGGGTCTTCGGGTTCAGGTTGCTTAAATGACCCACCATCTTCGTCCTCACCCGAGGCTATAAAAGGCTCCCTTACACCTTCTTTTCCTACCCGGTGTTCAGCCCTCTTTACAGTCTGCATTAGCTCGACAAAGGACGGGACACCATCTGCACAGTGCTGAGTGTGTAGCCTAAGCATGATGAAGCTGGGGACTTGAAAAGAGGTTAACACATGATCCATGCAGATCTGGTTCAGGTCCTTGGGGTCCACTCCCCCCCACTCAAATATCTTCATCAATACGTGCTCGGTCCGGAGCAGGTAGTTGGAGAGCAGCTCCCCCTTTTGTTGTCTCATAGCTATAGACTCCCACAATAGATGGCTCACATCTTCATAGGGATCAAACACTGAGGTTAAGGCATTCAGGTACTGCTGTACAGACGCCATGGGCTCAGTAAATTGGACTCACTGTATAACATCCAGAGCAGCCCCTCGCAACATCTTTAGAATCTCCAATCACTTCTGGTCATCAGTTCCTGGTCATCAGCTTAACATCCAGGTTGCATGTGCCCTCCAAGTTTCCCAGTCCTTTTCTCCACTGGGGGTGCAGACAACCTTAGAAAACACGCCTTCCATGATCCGTAATAGAGGCGGGAAACCCTTTGATGCCAAGTTTTCTGGTAGAGTCAGATACTGATTAGTCGAGCCACTAGAGGGTACACATCCCAGCTGTGCCTCCAAGTTGTAAGAGCTCCCTCTGCACTAATAGCAACTTCAGAATGGAGCAGAAATGCATCTTGCCTGGCTGGTCTTGAGCCTTAAACCACTCGGAACCAGTACAGACTAATTTCTAACAGTATAAGGATTCTCTTAAAGACACAGGCATGGAGGCTTATTATAGCACTCTCATGTAGACAATCAAACTACTACAGACACTGGACACCATCCTGACAGTGGGCATTTAGGCAAGCCCAGGAAGACATTATAGGATCCCCTATTTGTAGGTGGGTTACATATAAAAAGCATTTAACTTGCCCAGTAGTGCAGCCTTCATCCTATTGCTGATGATCTGGGGAAAGATCTAAGCCACAAATTACCACCATCTTCCTGGGGAAAGGACAAGTTGGGGGGAGGGCAAGAAGAGGCAGAGACAGAGGTGGAAGAAACAGATACAGTCTAAATTTGGGACCCATGTGAAGATCAAGCAGGAATAGCAAATGGAGGTTATAAACATCACACAAATTCAACTGACAGAACATTTAAAAAATCAGTTCTATGTAAAGGTTTTTCATTTGTACCCACATGCATGTCAATCCATTCAGGATGAACGTGGATTAATTCATCATTCCCTACTGGCCAGATGGAGGGACTCGTGGCCTAAAAACATTTTTGAAATGTTTATGTGCCTGAAACTCTCCTGAAAAGGATTCTTGTTTGGTGCAGGCCCATGAAACAATAAAGCCATACCTGAATAAGGTAGGCTAGCTAGTTTCCACTGTATGAAGTAAAACCTACATAGTGTTCCATATGAGTTCAGCACTAACTCTCTGACAGAGAGTCACACACAGCTAAAACAATTATTAAAATCTATGCATGCAACCAGAACAATGTAAAAATTAAATGTACCATATGTAAATGACAGTAAGACAGATTTTCAAACTGGGGTGTGAAAACGTTTATTTATTTTTTTTGAAAATGTTTTGCCAGGTAAACCATACAGAGAACAATAGTCTCTTTTACGGATGTGACCTGGAGTGAGGAGTAGGGAGGGGAGGAGAGGGGAGGACAGGTACAGGGCTAGAAATAAATAAGCATTTGTACAATATATGCAGGTGGCAGATATCTGAGTATTAAGGCAGCAATCATGAAAGTGTCACAATATGGGTATACAAGAATCAGCAACAGTTGATGCAGTAGTCACAACATAACCAACAATGAATACACTGAAGCAGTTAAGTGGGGCACTCACATGTTAACAGAAAGTGCTGCTATAGCTTTATCTTTGTGGCAAGGATGGAGGTGGAGCAGGGGTAAAGAATTCCATAGTTTGGGTAAGTGGAAGCTAATTGTAGCTTGGCCAGAGCTGTTCTCCACTGGCGAGATGTGCAGTCATTTACCAGTCTCTGAACACAACTGGTAGACAAGGTTTGTGGACAGGGTGAATAGGCTGCTAGGATAAAGTGGGAGTTTTCTGTCCAAATATTTGGCACCAGTTAGAGCAGAGTGGCATGCATGCTTATCATCTAGGGCAGGCGAGCTCAGAGAGACAAATTTGACAGTAGTGTGTACAAGGAGTATAATTAAAGGCAAATCTACATACTGCACTGTTAAGGCTAGTTAGTTTAGAAGAAGACTGCTTAGAGTGACAGCTTAAACCAATTCCCCTTGGTCTGGTGTAGGTAGAATTATTTGTCCCACTATATTTATTTATTTATGTATGTATGTATGTATGTATGTATTTGGTAACTGGATAAGTGCACTGATCCAAAGGACCATTTTCACTCACGACCTAGGCCACACAAGTGGCCGTAACACAGCATAGAATCACATGATAACAATGGTCAACGCAGAGCATATATGGATAATGGCAAACAGTCATAAACTGGTTTCAAATTAGGCAGCTGGAAGTACAATGCTAGTATTTTGTTCACTAGAATGCAACACTATTTACAGTATGAGGATACTAGTACATTAACAGCAGGAGTAATATATACATCCGTATTTACAACAGGAGCCTTATAACAGTAGTAGTAGTATTTATGTCAGTATTTACAACAGGAGCAACAGTGTGCTAGTGAAGGCACCTGGACAAGATGGATTTAACATGAGGTGAGAAGGACTATTCTTGATCCAGAACCATGCTAAGGAATTTGTACTGTATGTCACTGTCTAAGCATATCTTATCCAAGGAGAGGATACTAAAGGATCCAAATGGTTTAGCCAGTGCTTGGTACCAAAGGATAAGCAAACAGCTTTCTTTCTTTTTGGTTTGAAACAAGATCATTCTCCGAGAACCAGGATTGAAAGTAAATAAAATCCAGCTGGAGACTGTGATTAATACTGGATAGAAGCTGTTCAGAAGTTTAAAGGACTGAGTCATCTGCATAAAGGTAAAGGCTGCAGACAAAGATACAGTTAGAGAGGTCATTGACAAAGACTGAAAAGAGAAGAGGCCCCAGTACCGAGCCCTAAGGAACTCCCAGGTTAATAGGAGGAAGAGAAGATATTGCATGGTCTAGTTTTACAGCTTGTTGGCGATTGGTGAGGTAGAACCTAAACCGTAGCAAAGAAGTGCTGAGAATACCAGAGATCTCAACTTCGTGTAGTAGTGAGTGGTTCATAGTGTTGAAACCTTTTTTCTAGATCAATAAAGATGGCACCAGAACTCTGACCTATATCCATATTACTAGAGATGTAATCAGATTCCAATGAGTGAGATAGTAGTGGAGTGGTAATTATGGAAGCCAGATTGGACAGAAGTGAAAAAGTCTCAAGAGATAAGGGAAGCTGCGAGTCACACACTGACAAGTTTCTCCAAAATATTTGAGAGTACAGAGAATAGGGATATGGGGTGGAAGTTGTTACGATTATCAGCTGCACCACCCTTATAGAGCGGTACTGTGTAACAAGTGTGCTCTTCCAGTTGGAAGTAAAAACACCAGAAGCTAAGGAGCAGTTAAAAATGTGAGTTACCTGCTCAGCAATAGCTGGAGAACCTAGGGATATGAATTTGGGGGAGAAGAGGCCACCTTCAATACTGGCCATAGGATCAGGTATTAGGCAGTTCACAAGGAACTTCAATTGAATTAAAGAGAGAGAATGAGTTTATTTTGTTAGATCACGACTTGGGACAAAGACAACCAGTCACACGTGGTGAGCCACGAGTAGTGGAAAACAGAGATGTGGAACTCTGGTAAAGTTATAGTTTAGGACATCAGCAGTCACGCAGTTAGAGACTGGAAATTTTGAATTAGGATGAGGAAGCACTGACTGTTGTCCTGCTGGATTCGTCAGCTTGTTCACTACATTTCAGAACTTTTTTGGTTCCCCAGCAGAATGAAGAAGTGGATTTGACTTCATTGATGAGACTTGTGCAGAGATTATGAAGCTTACATAGACTTTGATGGCAGATAAGGAGCGCGTGATCCACCTAGTCTGACCATTTCCCTACCTATTGGATAAGCTGCAGATCCTAGTTAACCAACAGCCTATTTCCTCCTACCCCCCCACCAGAATTGCCTTATGTCTGTCCCATGCATTCTTGAATTTCCCCATTGTTTCTGACCCCACAACCTCCTCAGGAAGGCTGTTCCATGCATCCACCACCCTCTCCATGAAAAAATACCTCCTTACATTTCCCCTGGGCCATCTCCCCTCTATCTTCAAATTGTGCCACCTTGTTCTTGCACATCTCTTTTTCTGAAATATGCTACCCTCTTGGACTTTGTTGATTCTCTTGAGGTACTTGAAAGTTTCTATCATGTCCCCCTCTCCCTCCTTTCCTCGAGGGTATACATAATAAGCTCCTTTAGTCTCTCTTTGTATGGCTTCTGGTGCCACCCTTTACCATTTTAGTTGCCCTCCATGGACTGCCTCCATCCTGTCTATGTCCTTGTGGAGATGGTGTCTCCAGAACTGCATGCAGTACTCCAGATGGGCTCACCAACTGTCTGTACAGAGGGATGACAATCTCCTGTTTTCTGCTGGTAATGCCTCCCCTTATGTATCCCAGTATCCCCCCAGCCCTCCTTACTGCCTTCTCACATTGCTTACCTATCTTTAGATCATCTGATATAACTATCTCCAGGTCTCTCTCCATTTTTGTTGTTGTTAGTACCTCCTCCCCATCACTGTGTACTCTTCCCCTAGGTTTTTATTTTCCAGGTGCATTACTTTGTACTTCTATGCATTGAATCAAAGATGACATACGTTTGACCATTGCTCCAACCTTGTCAAGCCTCTTCTCATCCCTTCCACCCACCTTGTGTATCAACCCTGTTGCAGATCTTTGTGTCATCTGCAAAGAGGCATACTTTTCCTTCCAGTCCCTCCACAATGTCACTTATAAAGACATTAAAGAGGACCAGTCCCAGTACTGAACCCTGCGGTACCCAACTAAGTAACCCCTCTTTCTTCAGAGTTGACTCTGTTTACTATTACCCTCTGTGTCCTGTTGTCCAGCCCATGTTTTACCCAGGCTACCACCCTGGGACCCACTCCCATGCTGGCTAACTTGTTTATTAATCTTTTGTGTGGAACTGTGTCAAATGTCTTGCTAAAGTCTAGGTAGGCCATGTCCACAGCCTCTCCCTGGTCTACTACTTTGGTCACCCAGTCAAAAAAATCTATGAGATTTGTTTGACATTACGTTTACACTGTGAATCCATGCTGCCTTGGGTCCTGTGCCCTGCTGGCCTCTAGGTATTCAACAATTCTTTCTTTCAGAAGTGATTCCATCATTTTTCTTACCACTGAGGTCAAACTAACAGGTCTGTAGTTTCCTGCCTCTGCCTTGCTCTCACTTTTGTGAAGGGGAATCACATCTGCCTTTCTCCAGTCCTCAGGTACCACACCATCCTCCCACCATTTGTTAAAAAGGGTAGTCAGTGGTATCACTAGTTTTCCCCTTTGTTCTTTTAGAATTATGGGGTGAATCCATCAGGCCCCATTGCCTTGTCCACTTTCAGTTTTAGGAGTTCTTTCAGGACTCTTTCTTCTGTGAATGGGCTGTTATTGACCCCCCTATCCAGAGTGCTTCTATTGATTGGTTTAGGTACATCCCCGTCCTCTTCTTTTGTGAATACTGAGCAGAAGTATTTATTCAGTATCCCTTCTTTTTCACTGTCACCCTCTGCCCACCCTCCTCCCCTTTATTAAGCCTCACTATCCCTCCCTTGGTCTTTCTTCACTCCCTAATGTAACTATAAAAGGTGTTATCCCCTTCTTAACTGAGTTGGCCATCTTTTCCTCATTTTGGGCCTTTGCTATTCTGACTGCCTTCTCGATTCCTTCTGCTTTAACTGATACAGTTCTCTGTCCTGCTCCTTCTGTGTTTCCTTATTGTGTTTCCTTGTTGCAATCCAGTCTGCCAAGAGGTAGAAAGAATACTTTAAATTGTTGCTAAGCTGCATCACATAATCTAAACAAGTTGATTAATTGAGCAGAGACCCAGGGAAGAGGAGTCATTTTAGCTCAGCCTTACATATGGGGGCATGACAGTCAACAAGGGATCTGAAAATAATCTTGAAGTAAAGCTTTTTCATAGTCAGTGGAAGCAAAGAGAGGGGACCAATTAGAGGATTCCAAGGCACGTAAGGAATAACTCAGTTGAAAGGTTTTGAATGATTTGGTACACAGAGTTCTTCATGGGGCTTTTGGGGTTTTAATTCTGTGAACATGTTAAGTTATGTAATATTTGTTGAAACTATCAGGAAGCATGCCAGAGGCTACTATAGAGTGAGGGTGGGAGGTAAATGCCCAGTCCAGCAGAGAGTGATTGTTGGAGTGCTGGATATACTGTACTTCATGGGAGCAATACTGAACTGAATGAGATTTAAGGACTTGATAGAGGCATGTATGACTTTGTGGTTACTGATAAGTCAGTTAATATTAAAATCACCAGCAAGTATATGCTCACATCTGGAGCTTCCCATGTGGGTCAGCATTTCATTAACAATTTCAGTGACTCTTTCACACTTAATAGGCCCCCATAATGATAAGAGGCAGAGCATGGGGAAGAAGAATTTTCCCTGGAGAAGCTCATGAAACTTTGAGGACACATTTAGAGTAAGGGTAGTGAGCTAAACACATAGACTAGCCCCCCTCCCCCAATTAATTTCTGCCTTTTGTCTGTAGGAAGAGTAGCCAGAGACACCTTTAGTGCTAGAGGGAACTCTAGGGGATACCCAGATTTTGGTGAGGCAGAGAATGTCATGTTGGTTTAGTAAGACTCAGGTACTTACCCAGTCATCAAAAAACAAATAAAATAAAATAAATACA
The DNA here is from genome assembly GCA_016271365.2 of Neoceratodus forsteri. Lineage (NCBI taxonomy): Eukaryota > Metazoa > Chordata > Ceratodontiformes > Ceratodontidae > Neoceratodus > Neoceratodus forsteri. Next base: position 988,217,092 of record CM028131.1, on the reverse strand, counting down.
TTTTTCTATAGCAGGCTATGCACATTGTAATGGAAAATAGTTAGCCCTTTGGGAAGCACAGTTGGCTCCACAGGAGGGGAACGGAGAAGAGTGGCTTGAGGCTATGTTCAATACCTCTACTCAGCAGTAGCTGCACAATTAGGAGGTGTTTAGAATGAAGGATCATGTCTTTAGTATAATTTCTAGGAAAGCATGGGCAATAAGAATGGGACGATAGAGGGTAGGTAGGGAGGTGCCTCCAGACAGTCACATTTAAACACCAGGAGGACTGGAGAAACCCTGGATGAACTGATTGGAATGAAGTTGGAAGCAGAGATGTTATAGATACAGGTAGGACTGAATGCATAGATAGGTGGATTACGATAAGTGCTGTCAATGAGGGAAGAACAAATGCTAAGCACCACAGCTGAAGGATGATCCAGGAAAACATGATCTCAAATAGTGAACACATTCATAGCATATAGACAGAGGGGCCTCCTTTTCTTTATTGAACGGCAGCCAGCACAATTGATAACCTCTCCCTGAATAGGAGGTGGTCAGAAGCAAGCAGAGGCAGAAGATTCAAATGTAGACAGCACTCAGAAAGGGAGACAGCCAAAAACCTAGCAGGGGCAGTAAATTGCAAATGTACACTGCACCCAGATGGGGAGGTGACCAGAAAGCTAGCAGGGGCAGTAATAGAAATGCAAACAGCATCCAGATATGGAGGTGGCCAGAAAGGTAGCAAGGAGATTAAAATACAAATGTATGCAGCATCCATATAGGGAGGCAGCCCAAAAGCTAGTCAGGGGTAGTAAATTGAAAATGTACAGAGCACCTAGGTAAGGAGGCAGTCAGAAAGCTTGCAGAGGTAGTAATATAAATGCAAGCAGCACCCAGATAGGGAGGCAGACAGGCTAGTCAGTGGTTTGAAGTACAGGCAGCATTTACACACAGAGGTCAGCAGGTAAAAACTGCAAGCTATATGTAGTGTACAGACACTGTGGCATGCAATACCTAATATGGACTAAATAAACCTACTGCAGCAACATAATATTCTTATAGCACATACAGTTTAAAAATACTTAACACTAGTGCTAATTACAGAAACCATTGCTGTAGGTCCATACCCTAGCTATGAAGTGCTGGCCACAAAGGTAGCATGTCAAAACAGCAACTGCTGAACGGTGACCCATGAAGAGGATGACAGAACCACAGCACCAAAACTTTTGGGCATCCAGCAGTTCTTTCCATCCTTGAGGTATGCCCCCCCAGAGTTATTATCTTAAAGAAAGGGAGGCATTGGGGGCAAAGCCCCACAAAGGTGTGTGTGGGTGTAGCCCCCTGCAAAAAAGGACTTTATTTAAATACATCATGCTGTGGGATTTGCACCCTCTTCTCAGGTCGTCATTCCACAGTTGCCATTTTGACATGGAGCCATTAGCAAATGTCAAAGAGTTACAGTGGCCATTTTTGTGCAAAGACATTCAACAAGCTGTGCAGCAAGAATACAGGATGACCAGGCATAGCAGGGGTGAAGGGTACTCTGCTGGGCAGAGGCAGATGGACACTGGTTGGGCAGCATGGCTGGCACATGGCTGACTCCACAGCTGATGCCTTTATGCTTCTGCCCTGTGCTCTGGCCCATAGCATGGATGGTCAGGGGCTAATATAAAGGTGAAAGCAGCAGCTCGATTGGCTGAGGCTGTAACAGAGTATCTACTGTAAGTGACCCAGGTGAGCTCTCCAGAGGACTACAAAAGAATGCTTTGGAGATTTTGGTGGGGGGAGTGAGCTTCTAACTCAGCTCCCAACCCTCTCTACCCCCAAGGTTCAACACACTGGGCAGGAAGTGGCTAAGTAAGTGCCAACCACACTAACTGTTAGTCCAGTACAATTAGTCAAAATTTGTCAATCACTGCAGGAACCCCTGCAGGAACCTCTGCAGGAACAGCCATGCAGCTTGATTGGCTTAGGCTGCAACACAGTCTACAGATGGCCCCGGTGGACTCTCTGGTGTACAATCAAGGACTTTTCAGTGATTGTGAGGTGGAAGGGGGGCTTCCCACTCATCTCCCTCTCCACTTGACCAATGCTGCTCCAAAAGTCAGAAGGGAAGTGGAAAAGTATCACCAATTGCGCTAATTTTTAGTGCGGTACAATGATTCAAAATTTGGCTGTCATGTTGGAAACACCCCCAGGAACAGCCAAAGCATGACTGGCTGAAGCTGCAACAGAATCTATATATGTGCTCTCTGGTAGACTATTGAGGACTTGTTTGGCTATCAATAAGGGGAAAGGGAGATTACAACTCTGCTTCCACCCCTCTTGACCTCTGCAGCAAGCAGCACTAGTGATTCAGTACTACATTGTTCACATGAGTGTGCTGCCATGTTTATAGTGCCAAAATGCCTACCTAAACCATATATTGCTCCTGCTATTGTCCAGGTAGAACAAATGTGCTCGATTGTGTTAGTACAGACTGCATCTGGTGCTTTTAAACAATGACTCTTTCCAACTGTTTGCAGAGCAAAAAGAAATAAAACACCACCACATGCAAACTGTGACTTTCATTAAAAAGAAGGATTCAAGAAGGAGGTTCATTATGTGCTGAAAGAACAATTTTATTAAATAACAGAAAGGAGATGTGCCACCTTCTTTGCTGGGGTGTTAAAGGCAACTCTTATTTTTCTGTAATATTCAGAGGAAGGTTCAGGATACTCAGAACCATTTTGTGCAGGACACTGAACATTAAGATGTTGAAGGTCACATTACAGTACTTTCCTCTCAGAAACAGACACATCTCAGCCTTGCATAACACAATGAGAAGATCGTTATTGAGGTTTTTCTCAATATCATATAAAATGTTCAAGGGTTATTTGTACATGCAGCATAGCATCTTAAAGAAAATATCCCAAACAAATTTTGAAATGCACTCTTGGAGGTTATCAAAATTGAATACATCAAATGACAATGAAATAAATGATGGATAACTAAGTCAGCAAATAGTGTGATGTCATTTATTATGGTTTAAACAAAGCATTTCCATTAGTTAAAAATTATTCATGAAATGAATAACATAGGTTTACAAAAAAATTCATTGCATATATACAAAGCAGTACACACTGAAATTCCCAGCTATGCTGGTATGGAGGTACTTTGTCTGAAAGTAACCTGTTGAATAAAGCTGTCCTTTGACTAAATGCAGCAGTGTACTAACAAACACAAAACAGTGCTAAACAGGGATATGAACAGTGTTTGAGTATGTCAGAGCAAACATAAGCACCAGCATGCATTTAAAGTGCATGAGACTGACTTGTATCTTTCATAGTGTGCAAATTGAAAAAAATACAAAGTGTTGAGTCATGACACAATACAATTGGTTTTATTTTATTTTTTATTTATTTATTAAGATATTGGATTAACCTTTGAGTACAGGCTCATTACATAGGTTCCACATCATGATCATTACTGTAACAAATAAAACTACAGCTTACGGGAGGATGTAAGAGGACAACAACAATTAAGGCAAATTAGGCAACAGGTTACATGTGTGACTGAAATATGCAAACATTACATACAATGGTACTTGCCAAGACAAAATCAACAAGTTCTGGCACAGCCACTATGACTGTGAATGCATTAACTAGATAAGGGTGTTTCATGGGCTTAAACATAAACATTTATTTATTTATTTAAAAAATATCAGATTTACAAACCTTTGAGTCAGAGACTCATTTACGAAGGCACCTCGTCGAAACTAATACAAAGACAGCACAGTTAACAAGTCCAAAAACAATGTCTTGGAGAGCAGACAGGAATAACAATCATTCACTGGAGATACATGGGTAGCAGTAGATAAACATGTTACATAGTTTAGGCACACAGGCACCACATCAAGAAGACCAACACGGTTCAAACAATCTACAATAGCTAAAGCAAATAGACATCAGGAGTCAACGAGAAGCCCAGAGTGTTCACATGAAGGCTGTTGCATACACTAACTGAATGAAAATATAGTACATTGAGAAAGGGCATATTTATGCAGTAAGACATGACAGGGTGTGTGTTATCATGTAATAACATCACTCCTGGGGTGGGTTTAAGCATGAGGCGAAGCCGAGTATTTATTTATTTATTTGCACATATTTATTTGATCCACTGGATCAGCAATATTTGCACAAGCTGTGTCCAGTACAGATTTTACAGCACTGGTCCTGGTGTGGTGATCTGGGATTACCCATACCACACTGCATATGGCTTAGTAATATACTGTACAGATGGCTGCAGAGTCTAACCCATTGAAGGTTGAAGTTTCAGAAAACCATTATGCTACAAATATGAAGACTCACTCCCTCCCTCACCCCCCAGTCACAATTAATCCTCTACCAAAGTCATGCTTAAATACTGTTGCTTCTACATACACGCCACTAAGCTTTTAATGCCAACTTGCTTCTTCAGCTGCTGTGAGCTAAACTCTTTATTTAAAAACATTTTGTTGAGAAATTTTTGTTTTAGTATAACTATGGTCAGGAAAAATGAATTTGTAAAAGAAACCAAAATCCCCATTTATCAGTTCATTGAATCACAATACACCATGATATGAATTTTCCAGATTCTATGTGTAACCTACAGTAAGTCAAACAGAAATTAGGCACAAATGCCTACCTATTTGCAAGTGAAGCAAATGTGGTTATTATCATTCAGTTGTAAACACCTATAGTCACAGCCAGGATTCACATTGCTAAACTCTGGGTAAGTATGACACGTTTCCTAAATACTGGTACCTTATCCAACTGTGTTCTGCTTGGTGTGTGTGTGTGTGTGTGTATGTATGTGTTTAAACATGTAACTTTCTATAGTATATTGTGCAGCACTGTGAATCCTGGTTGCAGTGGCATTTTTGTATGTTAGTATGCTTACTACACCAACACCATGAACCATAAAACAGATAGCTGTCATAACTAGGGAGGCAGTATAGCACAGTGGTTTAAGGCTCTTCTCTGCAAATCTGGAGATCTAGGTTTGAATCCCACAGCCCCCACACAAATGTAGAGTATATTTTTGAGAAAGTATAAAATACTGTGAAATGATTTTAAAGCAGTGCACATGCTAAATCCTACTGCCACATTCAAAACATCATACCATACCTACTTACCACATATAAACTCAACTATATTAAAAAAATAATTCTAGGCACTTTTTTTCACCAGGAGAGACACACTAAGCTGAAAGCTTGTTTACAGGTGTGACCTCGGAGCATAAGGGAGTTAAGTGATTTGTGCAGAGTCACACAATATGCAAGTGGGGACTGTGGGAGTCAAACCCAGGTCTCCAGGTTTGTAGCTCAGAGCCTTAAACCACTGCCTACTTAACCATTTACAACACGGTTACACTTATATATAATACATACTTCTCAAACTTGAAAGAAAAAATACACTTTATCATCAAAGACTGTATTTACCAAGTACTGTGCCCATGTTTAAAATAATTTGAATCCCCCCAAAAATGTGCCCTGACATGAAACTGCATGTTTAACTGTAAAGACAATAAAAAATTGTATTTCAAATGCATTACTAACACCAGTGCAGTGGGAGGCAGTATAGTGCAATGGTTTAAAGGAGAAGTCCACCCAGAATGTGCAAAAACATATGTTATGTAGAGTGTTTTGATACATATGTTAAGTCCTAGTGTGTCCTTCCCTCTGTCTGCTATTAGGAGTTTTTCCTAAATTAGCCTGCTAGCTGTATGGTAGTTTTACGACCCCTGGGGATCTCTATCACAAATAGGTTTATTGGCTTTCATTCTCCTACGATGCACCCTGGTTCATGTGACAGTGATGTAGCTATGCCCCTAGATTTAGCAGGGTCTGTCACAGCTCAGCCACAAAGATAATACTTCTTTCAGAGAAGAAGTCACATTGCTACATTTTGGGTGATTGTAATCATTATTGTTTTTTTATATTAGTACCTTGTCCTGCTATGTTACAACCTATAAGTTGATGTTCAATTTTTGCTACTTAGTACTGGTGCAAAAACTGAAAGTGACTGAGAGGAATAGAGTAAACAGTGACACGATTCACACACACACACACACACACACACACAGCAGAGCATAGCAGGACAAGGTACTGATATCAAAAAATAATAATGATTACACTCACCCAAAATGTAGCAGTTTGTCTTCTCTGGAAGAAGTATTTTCTCTGTAGCTGAGCTGTGACAGACCCTGTAACAAGACACTGGCTTACTGCAGGGGCAATTAGACATCACACCAAAGGGCACTCTGGGAAGACTAGAGGCCATAAAAGAAACCAGAATGGCAACCTCCAAGGGCAATAAAACAGTTAGAGAAAGTTAAAAAAAAACATCTCTCACAGCCACAGGAAAAGAAAATGCTGGGAACTGGTTAGAACACAGAAAAAAAGACTACTACGTATCTTTTTCTGGTTTTAACATGGAGTTTTCCCTTTAAGGCTCTGAGCTGCAAATCTGGTGACATCCAGCAGACCAGACCTAGGTTTGAATCCCACAGCTTCCACTTGCATACCGTATGACCCTGAGCAAGTCATTTCACTTCCCTGTGCTCCTAGGTCACTCCTGTAAAAAAGCTTTCAGCTTAGTGTGCTACTCCTGGTTAAACAACTAAATAAAAAATAAAGCTTCATGATTAAAACAATTTCAACCCCTTCCCCCATGACAGATTGCATTCTGGGAAGATTGTCTTTGCAAGCTGCTATAAAAAAAACCTGAAAAACAGGTTTAATGGAGTGAATGCTGACATTCAGCTTCCTACCATACACTTCATTTGTAAAAAAAAAATCAACTTGTCACAGACACAATCAGCACTAACTACTAACAGAATGCTGATATCTACATTTACAAGTTAGCAAATACTTGAAATCAAAGATTCTATGTGTAACCTACAGTAAGTCAAACAGAAATTAGACACAAATGCCTACCTATTTACAAGTGAAGCAAATGTGATTATTATCATTTAGTTGTAAACACCTATAGTCATAGCCAGGATTCACATTGCTAGACTCTAGGTAAGTAAGACAAGTTTCCTAAATACTGGTACCTTATCCAGCTGTGTTCTGCTTGGTGTGTGTGTGTGTGTGTGTGAATGCTTTTAAAGTTTTGAAACTACTAAAGACAAATTATATATAAACTATACATATATAATGTTTAAGAAAAACATGTGACTCTTACTGTAAATTAGAATGTGTGTCTAGGTCTCCTTCTGAGGCCCCAGGTGGCTCTGATAATCATTTGCTCCAAAGGATTTTTAAGTCAGTTTGAAGGCATCAAATATGTTCTGTTCTCCACTGCACAGGCATGTTTGTTGGTTGACAAGGTCCCAAACTAGTGAATCATGTTACAGCATGCTAGAGCTATCTCATGCCCCTCCCACATGAATCAGAAAAAAGTTTAGAGTGGAGACGGAGGTGGATCTTACTCCAAAAAACAACCTAATGCTGCCTCCCACTACTCAGGTTCCAGTTCTTGTACCACCCTTTTAAGAAAGAAAATAGTACCCTGCAACCATTGACTAACATGAAAGCATATTTATTTGAGGGCAGAAAACATTGCTTGGAGGAGGGTAAGGCAGAGGAGACTATTTACACCTTCAGTCAGTTCCACAGACAGAAAACATGACATCACTCCTTTTTTTACATGCAATACTCCTGCTGGCTCCGCCCACAGTCATAAAAAAGGGAGAGAGAGAGAGAACAAGGGAAGGGGTTGGCTCAGGAAGAGAGGGGTAATAGTGAGAAGACAAACTGGGGAGAGAGAGAGAGAATATAAACTGAAAATTAACCCAGAAGGTGGGCCTTGTCACTGGTGAGGAAGGCTTATATTAAGAATACTGGCAGTGCCAGTAGCAGGAAGTGTTAACAGAGGGTGCCGGGTGAGAGGGTGGTGCAGGATCAGAGCAGGATGTCAGTATAAGAAGGGAAAGAGGGAATGGGAGCAGAAGGGGAGTGGTGGAGAGGGGATGAGGGGAGGTAGGGTAAAAGGTGTGGGGAGGAGGTTGGGTCAGTTAGGGAGGGAATTAATAGGGGGTGGAGAGACACCCAGCATTGCAGGGGTAGAAGAGAAGGGGAGGAGGGTGGCACAGTTTAGGGAGGGAGGAAATGGGGGTATAGACAGTGCCAGGAGGTACTTAGATTGACGAACAGCCTAGGCCTTAGTGGAAACAGTTGCAACTTGCTTTGGTAACCAGATATGATCGTAGCCCGCATTTGAAAGGGCCCAGCATTGGAATAGCAAAGAGACTTGGTGGCAAGTTGTTAGTCCATTTAGGTGTCTGGTGGGCAAAGGCCCTTTGTTCTAGAGTGGTACCTCCGATGAAACTAGTTAAGCTCTGTAAAAGATTCCCCAGTACTTCACCCAGCTTGGGCTTCCTCAGTGTACTGCTTTGTATACACAGTATGCAATGAATTTGTTGGCTTAGTTAGCGGTCATTTATTTCACTGTTATTTGATGGTATTTGAGTTTGGTAACCTCCAAAAGTAGCTTCAAATCTTGTTTGTAATATATTTTTTTTTTATGCAAGTCGTATTTTTCCGTCCACCTACCCAACCCCCACTCCTCTGCCTAAGACTTACCTTGGTCCCCCCACAGAAACCCCCTGGCTTACCACCCAGGGCAGGGTGGGTTATGACACTGGACCAACCCGACTTGGACAGGACAAGGTGTCAGCGGGGAGAACCCTCCAACAGTACCTCCCTGGCTTTCCTCCCAGGGTGGGGTTCAAGACTGGCTGGGCCGCAAGTGGTGGAATAAGTTGACGGGGAACAGCCGGAGGAGCAATCAGAGCTGGGAGCCAGGAGCAACCATTATGTGGTAGCCTGCAATTTTGGATGCTTTTTCCCCTGGGGGTGGGGACGTGCAATGACATCTAGCTTCTGCCCTGCCGTCCGCCAGGGGTCCACATTGTGTCAGACACTCTGCCCCCTCCCCCTTGGAGAAGGAGAGCAGTCCCTAGGATGCTCCATCCTTCTTCCCAACTGGCCTTCCAACTTCCCAGGTCAGTTCCTGAACCTGGATCATCAGCATTGCAGATGGACACCCAGCTGCTGAGCCAGTCGGACGGCTTTGTTTGGGATATTATATGTTTATAGGGCTTTCTTAGTCCTAGACATGCACCATCCCTTTATCATTTGTGCTTGCCTGCTATGTGGATTTTTGTTTTTTAGCATCTTTCCCACAATAGGGTGAAAACAATTTTGACAAGGACAATTGGGATGCAGAAAAATGGCTGACAGCAAGGTGCGTGACAGGAAATTGTGTCGTGTACCTGGCTGGTCGCACCGTATGTTGGCCCCATTGCTGGGGGAGCTTGTCACACTCCAAACCCCCCCTCAAATAAATATAAACACCCCTAGCCTGCACACATTTGGTGTAGAGGACCACAGTTAGGGCCTCATGTTCCCACCCGCCCACAATTTCTGCCGTGCCCAAGTCTTGACCTCCCAGACCATATCTGCCCTAATTGCCTCACCCAGATTCCCTTTGCCCACATTCCCACATGCAATTGTTGCGATACCCTAAGGAAGACTGCACAAGAATTCTGGTGAACTGACTTACATAAGTTTGTAGAACATTTAAACTAGTGAAGAATACATACATAGGTACTATCCCTGTGTGTTTCCATAATTTCATACACATCTGAGGTGTGGGATGCTAAATAAACCCAAAGAGCTGAGCTCAAGGGGTTTATAAAAGCACCCCACAAGTTTGTGTTACACACGTCTACTCATGTATTGTTTTTATAATTATTGTCCAGCATTTTTAGTTGGCCCTAGCTCAGGTCTCCGAACCGCCCACTGCTCCCTTCATCTCCAGGCTTCCCACCCCCGGATGGGGCCACCGAGTAGGTGACCCCTCCATGAGAACATGGGTTGTGAAGCCTTGGCTTGGCCCCCAGGGTGGGGTCACAGGAGCGGACCCCTCCCAGTGGACTTTGGTCTGAGTGAGGAGGCGGCAGGCGGGGCCATCATGTAGCAACTATTTTTTTTACAGTGATTTTTTTCACCCTGAAGCAGGGACATGCAATGATGCCAGTGTCTCCGGCCCGATGTGTGGTGCCAGCCACGGGGACCCCCAGCCTCCACCAGGGATCCTCTTTGGGCGGACTCTACCCCCAGAGAGGGGAGAACAGTCCTGAGGATGCTTAATCCCTCTCCCCCAGCTGGCCCTCAGACTCCCAGGTCCATCCCCCGAGCCTGAGATATCAGTGCCGCAGACGGACGCCTTGCTGCTGGCCTATTGTCCAACATTTTTAATAAGGGAGGAGTTCAGTTCAGTCATATACAGTAAACTCATTGTGGAACTCATAGTTCAGTTACGTAACCTGTAACTTGTTTGTTTTTAAACTGTAATAATCCATCTGCTTTTCTGTGAGCGATACTAACTGCTTAAAATGAGAGGCATTTGTGCTACTGGAGTGCACAATTTTAGCAATGTGAGTTTAATTGACAGCTCACGGTACAGTATACTTAACCAGCTGTAACCAAACATTTCAAGATAGTTATTTAGCAACTAAAAATTAGTTAGTTAGCAATGCTAATGGGCATACTATTATAAAAAATCATAACAAAAGCACATTTTAAAAAAATAAGGGAGGGACTACAAAATTGGGATTGGAAGCAAATATCCAAAATTGCAGGGGTGGAGCAATTCTGGGTTGTACTCAAAAGTAAAATACTTGAATTACAGAAGGCACACATACCAGACAAACCACTCTATAGTAACAGAGGAAAAATGCCACAATGGTGTACGCATAGGGTGAAAAAACAACTACAAAAAAAAGGCCAGCCTACAATGCTAGGAAGAAGGAACCAACACATTTTAATACAGATAGATATAGAAATGAACTAAAGGAAAGTAAATGCATGATAAGGAAGAAAAATAAGAGATTAGAATTCAAAAAAAAGCAAATATAAAAGATAATGGAAATCATTCTATGCTTACATTAATGGTAACAGAGTAACAGATAGAACAACAGGACAAATAATAGAAAATAAACAAGAAATAAAAGACCCGAAAATATCAGCAGAGGTGTTATCCTCTGCAACTCCACCCAAGTCGGAGTAACCTTCCCATGGAGCAGTGTCGGACAGGAGCCTGCATGCAAGCAAGGCTCATTCCTTCAAGGAGCAGGCCTTTCCCAACTCAGTATTGTAAATATTGTCTTAGACTGACCTGTTATAATATCTTTGTGTTTTATTGGCTGTTTTCCTATGCAAGTATATTGCAGTTTTATTATTCTATTTATGCATGATATGATGTTGGTTTTAAGTATGGTGCCCAGAGCCTCCAGGATTGGGCCTCTTTCTGAATAAAATTTGCCTTACCTTGCCAGTCCCTGCAGCCCCACACAAGTCCGAGTACCCCTCCCATAGAGCAGCGTCAGACAGAAGCCTGCACGCAAGCAAGGCTCATTCCCTGCAGCCCCACACAAGTTGGAGTAACCCTCCCATGGAGCAGTATCGGACAGCAGCCTGCATGCAAGCAAGGTCTAGAAAACAAGCTTTCTCCTTCTTTAGGTGCTGTTGGGCACCTGTGTTACCCATGTAGATTTAAGAACTGCAAAACTACCTTAAATCATTTTCAGTCGGCGAGCTTCACTGATGGTATTTTTGTGAGCTAATATTACTGTTAGTACTCTGCTGACTGCATGCTTTATAGGGGAGACTTCAATTGTATTCTGAGCTGCTTTTGTACATTTGGGGTTGTTTCAGAGGTAGTTGGAAAGAAGCGGTGCTTACCTTGGCGTCCAGCCTGTGCAATCCAAATTAAAACCAGGCTCCTCCACTTTGTCTGATTGGACCCTCGTAGGCATATTGTATCTCTCATTCCCCCCCCCCATCCCGTCCCACGCAGCTTGAACTGTTTTGTCTGCTGGCTCTGATTATCTGCCCTTCTCTCCTCACAGGCTCATTCCCTGCAGTCCCACACAAGTCAGAGTAACCCTCCCACGGAGCAGCATCGGACAGGAGCCTGCACACAAGCAAGACCTAGAAAACAAGCTTTCTTCTTCTTTAGGTGCTGTTGGACACCTGTTACCCATGTAGACTTAAGAACTGCAAAGCTACTTTAAATCATTTTCAGTCACCAGAGCTTCACTGATTGTATTTTGTGAGCTAATATTACCGTTAGTGCTCTGCCAACTGCATGCTTTATAGGGGAGACTTTAATTGTATTCTGAGCTGCTTTTGTACATTTGCAGTTGTTTCAGAGGTAGTTGGACAGAAGAGATGTTTATCTTGGTGTCCAGCCTGTGCAATCTGAATTGAAACCAGGCTCCTCCATTTTGCCTGATTGGACCCTCATAGGCATATTTTTTCTCTCCCCCCCTTCCCATCCCACGCAACTTGAACTGTTTTGTCTGCTGCCCCTAATTATTTGCCCTTCTCTCCTCACAGGGTCATTCCCTGCAGCCCCACACAAGTCAGAGTAACCCTTCCACAGAGCAGCATCGGACTGGAGCCTGCACACAAGCAAGGTCTGGAAAACAAGCTTTCTCCTTCTTTAAGTGCTGTTGGGCACCTGTGTTATCAGTGTAAACTTAAGAACTGCAAAACTATCTTAAATCGTTTTCAGTTGGCAGATCTTCACTGATCGTATTTTTGTGAGCTAATATTACCGTTAGTGCTGTGCCGACTGCATGCTTTATAGGGAAGACTTTAATTGTATTCTGAGCTGTTTTTGTACATTTGGGGTTGTTTCAGAGATAGTTGGAGAGAAGTGGTGCTTACCTTGGTGTCCAGCCTGTGCAATCTGAATTGAAACCAGGCTCCTCCATTTTGCCTGATTGGACCATCATAAGTGTAATGTTTTTCTCCCCCCCATCCCATCCCGTGAAATCTGAACTGTTTTACCTGCTGGCCCTAATTATCTGCCCTTCTCTCCTCACAGGCTCATTCCCTGCAGCCCCGAACAAGTTAGAGTAACCCTCCCACAGAGTAGAGTTGGACAGGAGCCTGCATGTAAGCAACGTCTGGAAAAGAAGCTTTCTCCTTGTTTAGGTGCTGTTTGGCACCTGTGTTAGCCTGTTGTCGCTGTGCGACAACTGTCCTGCCCGCCTTCCACCCAGGTCCGCTGCCTGACTTATGACGGGGTGTGATGTATCACATGACTTTTCCACACATAAACTATTGGCCCATTTTTCTATTGGAATTTTATACCGACTGATCGCTAGTGGTCACTGTAGCGCTCCCTATCTCTTCCTCTTAGCTGTCATTTTTCTGCTCCCTTCCCCTTTACTTTCCTACTCTATCTCCCTCCCTTAAACCTGTTCCTTGCATTCCACTGCACATCCCTCCACTAGACCACCATGGGATTCAAATCCCCGACCGTCTCCTCAAAAGGCGGCACACCTAACCACTACACCATTGGAGCTATCTATCCTCATTTGGTCCTGTGCCATCCTTAGCCTAGGTTGTAGTACACCCTGCTGCAGTACAGCACAACACTCCAATTCATTTACCCTCACTTGTCGATGGCTACAATGATACCTATAGACAGGATACTCTCTTCTGCCCTACTCGCCACCCTCTTAGTCTTACACTCCCTCTGCACCCACACTGCTACTACTCAAGTTCCCCTCCTCCCCTCATGTCAGCTCCTCCAGCCCCCTCCTCTTGCAGGCATCTCTTCTCCCCTTCACGTCCTCAAACATCCCCTCTCACCAACAGCATCAGGATCTTCACCCACACCCAACCCTCCTACCTCCTAGCTGCCTCCCTCCTCTCCGGGCCCTCAAACGCAGTCCCCATCCCCCTGGCCCACTTAGAAAAAAAAACCTCCCCAAATTCTTATTCCCATGCCTTACTTCTCCTACTTACTGGCATTACTGAACAGAACCCCAGGCCCGACCCTTCCACTCCAAGCTCCCCCCCCGCTCAAATGGGCTGGGCATTTACCACATAAATGCTAGAAGTCTTCTTTCCAAACTAGATCATATCAGGGCCTGGACACCACACTGCTCTCCTGACATTCTCTGCATCACTGAGACATGGCTATCTGCCAAAGTCTTGGACTCCATTGTAGGTATCCCAGGGTATTCCATTTTCTGTCAGGATAGTGGCAAATGTGGTGGCAGCATTGCCACATACATCCATGAGTCTCTCCATGCCTCCATGGTCTTCCCGGATGTCATCTCAAAATCACATGAACTGCTCCTCTCTAAACTGGTATTCCCCTCTTCCTCACCCCTCTTCATCGCAGTCTGCTACTTCTCCCTCAAACCTTCCCCTGTATCCATAATTTAAAAACTCACCTCCCTCACTCCCCTTTCCACCTCCTGTGAGCTCCTCATCCTGGGAGACTTTAAGTTGAACTGGTCTGCTCCACAAGCTCATCCAACCACACAGGAGATAGAGGCCCTCACCCTAACACAATTAATATCCAATCCCACTAGGCTTAACCCCCTCTCCAATAACTACTCACTAATTGATTGGATTTTAATGACACATCCTCACAAATATTCCTTAGTCGGTACTCTCCCTGATCCTTTCAGTGATCACTGTATCACCCACTGCTTCAGAAAGTCCGACCCTCCCCCTGCCCCTCCAAAGTATATGTGGTTCAGGCCCCTAAGGACCCTAAACCAACAGTCCTTGTTAACTGTCTCATACCTTGCTGACTGGTCAGGAGTCTTCACTGCCCCAGAAATAGACACAGCATTGGCAGCTTTTGGTACCACCTTCCTGAATACTTGGAACTCCCATGCCCCCCTTAACAGGTTGAGGCATTGACACCTTCCCTGGATCTTCCCTCACCTGGTTATCCTCTTCAAAAGCAGGGACCGAGCAGAAAGTCTACATGGCCTCATCAGATGCCGTCAACCTCCAAAAATACAAAACACTATGGAATGCCTGCACTAAGGCAGTGTGAACTGCTAAAGCCACTTGCTTTAAAACCCAGCTTGATGACTGCAGATCCACCCCTGCTGCTTTCTGGAAAACTCTCCACTCACTGCTAGGCTCCCCCCTCCCAGCTCCCAGTCCTCAGATGGCACCTGCAATACTGCCTCTTTCATAAATTGCTAGTTCACCACTTGTGCTCTTCCCTCAGGTATTCCACCTCCTCCCTTGCCTCCCCATACACATTGACCTATCCCCCCCCCCCAACACCCAGCCATAATCACGGCACTCCTTGCCTCACCACATACCCTCTCACACTTCCTTCCCACCACTCAACCACACTTCCCCCCATCACCCCTCTTGAGGTACTCAAATTTATAAGCTCATCCAAACAGAGCCCAGATGGTATCAATCCCAATCTTTTGAAAAAAAAATAACTCCAGCTATTGTCCCTCCCATCACCCATCTTTTCAACTTCTCCCTCTCGACAGTCTCCTTGTCTCAGGCATGGAAACTGGCTAAAGGTCATCCCCTACACAAAGGGGGTGACCCCTGCAATCCCAACAATTACAGGCCTATCTCTCTCCTCCCCTCTCTCTCCAAGATATTGGAGTCCCTCATCTCCAAAAGATTAAACTCCTTCTTGTCCTCCAGTGATGTCTTGATCCCTTATCGATCTGACTTTCAGTGCCACCACTCCACTTCCTCCTCCCTCCTCCATCTGACTAACCATATTCCATGGTCAAGGGACACCTCACTTTGGCTATCTTCATAGATTTAGCCAAAGCATTCAATTCCATTGCCCACAAAATTCTTATAAACGATCTTGCAGCTATTGGCCTTTCTCCCCCTACCGTCAACTGTTTCAAGGCCTACGTCTCACACAGGTTTCAATTCATTAGGGCTCTCAGACCCTATAATCCAGCACTTCGGCGAATGCCTTCATCAGGGGGTGTGACACACCCCCTGACGAAGGCATACACTGAAGCACTGGCATATAGGGTATGAGAGCCCTAATGAATTTGTTTGAAACCTACATTGCCTTCAAGTGCTCTTTGATTTGGAACTGCTTTGTGTTTGGGGTAGCAACCCTCCAGAGAACACAGGCCTCTAAAACGCTCACTCTGACTCAATTGGATTAAGGTTTCAATTCATACAGTTTGGTGACACCGAATCCCTTCCCCTCCCCATCCTAGCTGGAGCCCTGCAGGCGTCAATCCTTGGCCCCACTCTTTTCTCAATCTTTATAAACAGCCTCCCATCTGTCTGCCCTGCCTCCCAGGTCCAAATGTATGCAGATAACTCTGTGATTTTCACCTCCGACCCTTCCATAGCTCAACTTGAACCCGTCCTCTAGGCTGACTTTGAGGATTTTCTGCGTTGGCTTGATGCAAAATCCCGCAAATGTAATACCAAAAAAACAGTTGCTATGGCTTTTGGTTCTACCCAGAAGCTGGCCAAGCTCACCAACCCCCCCATGCCCTAGACAGGTCCAAGATCCAAGCAGTTGACAGCTACAAGTACCTTAGAGTATGGCCAGACCCCAAACTAGACTTCTCAATACATCTTGACTCCATCTGTAATAAGCTCCATCTAAAACTAGGCATCTTATACAGACACAAGCACTGCCTGTCCTTACCCATCAGAAAATAAATATTATCTAAGTTAATCCTCCCCTCCTTCGACTATGCCGACATGGTCTACAGTTCTGCCCCACAATCCTCCCTAACCGAGATTGACTCACTGTTCCATGCCTTCTGTTGCTTCACCACTAATCATCCTTATTGCACGCACCACTGCCTCCTCCACCACACTGCCTCCCTCTGCCCCCTTGTGAATCACTGGCTTGCACACTGTGTTACCTTCATTGCCAAGTACTGGTTCAACACTCTCCCCTCCTACCTCTCCTCTCTCCTAGCCCCAGCCCCCTGCCTGGCTACACACTGCATTCCCATGACCAACACTCATTCTCACTGGCAACTACGCACTCCCTCACTGGGAAACAAGCCTTCACCTCTCTGGCTCCCTGCCCTGTGGAATTCACTACCCCTTACAGTCCACAGCTGGCCCACTTCGTTGTCCCTCAAAAACTACTTCAGGCATCTTGCCCATCTCCCCACCACTGCCATCACCCCACTTAACTTTTAACCTTTTGTCCCCTGTCTCTTCCCCCTGCCCCCTCTCCCTCACCACCTCAACTCATCACGCCCAACACAAGCACTTATTTCTGCATATAAGTACTCTAGCTGTGTATCGACCTCCATGCCTGTAATTGCCTCCTTGTCCTCTGCACAACTGTGTATACTTATGCACCATTGCTTCACTGTAATGCTTGCCCTATGAAATGTACCTGTACCAGTTCAGGCTGTTGTATACCACATGTCCTCTGACTACTGTATATTTTCATGTATCACTGCAACACTGGTCGGTTGCACTGTGACCTGCACATGCACCAATTTTAAACTGTTATCATCTATTCCAGCAGTCTTGTATCAATTTTAACTGTTGTACACTATTCGTGTACCAATTGTAATCTATACCCATTTTTAATTGTCATGTACATTTCTTGTATCAAGTTGTAAATGTACCGTCGCCCTCGCCCTGGGTCGCATCTGGAAATGAGCCTTGGCTCAGTGTGCCTTTCCTGTTTATCAACTTTTAAATAAATAAATAAATATCCAATATTTCTGTTCTATTCTCACAAATCATAACATACCTGCAAATTGTGGTTCAAACCCTGAAAAGAAGGACCATCCTCAGATTCTCAAGTGCACTGCCAATACATAAATAAAACAGAAGTCAAGAAACTAATAGACAAAATCAAGGCCAGTAGAACTGCAGGTCCAGACATGTCACACCCTAACTTCTAAGAGGAACTGGTGAATGGTAGGTAGAGCTAATAACGGCACTGCTCAATAAATCATTTGAAACAGGAGAGGTACCTGGAAACTTGAAAAGAGCTATAATTGTCCCCGTATTTAACAAACTCTAGACAGAGCCAATAGGGCTATGAAGAGCTACTAAATGACCAAAGTTATTTTCTTGTTGGTGTCATATAGTGCTGTTTAGTCACAGTCATCATGGTACTCCCAGATCCAAATAACCATTTTCCTTTAACAAGCCCTAATTTTTCCTGTATTTTCCCTATAGAGGCAGCATCAAATTCCTGTATAAATCCCTGTAGATTTTTCCATAAGCCACTTGTTCCTTATTTGTGACTTTGCTGTTTATTTAAATGTAATATGTTCTCAGCCTTTTATCAGGAAAAGCGCTCTGATTTGCTGTTAGATATTAAAATGATATGTCAATATGGCCTTTGAATGATTTGGATTTATATGGAATCCATAAGGCATAGTGGGGGAATTTATTTATTTGTTGAATTTTGTAGGCCTGCTAAGACTAGAAGTCCCTTTTTCAGGGATGACTGGGGCGGTACAGATAGTAACCAACTGAAATTGTAACATGGCATAAATCTTTACTTAAACCAGATTAAGCTATTGGTAGTATTTTTAGTAAATGGGGGAAAATTTGGCCAGGACACCGGGGAAATTCCCCTACTCTGAGTAGGTGGAGCCTTGCTGCTGGTCGCGAGATGGCCAGTCCGCACAATCCCTCGGAGGAGATGGACGTCGGTAGTCCTGGGGAGTGGGCCTCCTCCCCAGCACATATCTCACTAGAGGCTATTGAAGAGTGTCTTGTTGTAGCTTCTGTCAATGTGGATACTGTGCATGTATTGGATGTGAAGAATATTTCTAAACCTTCCTCAAGAATTGATCATGTTCTTACCGATCATGGTGGCCTTTCTGTTTCGGAGCTAATTGAGCGGCGTTCTGCTTTGTCTTCTCAACTCAAACGACTTGATGCTGCTTTTCAGGCACTTACTCAGATGACCTCCGATAGTCATGTTCCGGGAGACGCTACACTTGCAAAGCCCCCTAGCAGCGTCTTACTCACAACCAACGCGATGTTTCCGTCTGCATCTATGGCTCTTCTGAACTCGCTGGCAGTTTCGGGACCGCCTCAGTGCCCACAGCCAGAACTCTCTCCCTCAAGGTAGGAAGTTTGGGGAACGTCGCGACCACGGCTACCACAGACTCTGTAAGTGTTGGATCCATTCTGTCTTCCTCTGAACCTGAGGTTTTTACTTTTCGGCAGATAAATCTTCCGATGGTCAAAAAGGGGATCTTTTCCACCTGTATCTAAAGAAACTGTTCCTTGTGCTTCTAAAAGAATTGGTCCTCAATCAGCACTTTTGAATGCAGGTTGGGAAAAGGAGACGGGGTGTCTGGTCCCCAGATTCACAGGACCCTTCATATATTAATATGTTGAAAAGGCATCCATTCAACAGTCTTCAATCGATGAAATGAGCTCCAACGTGTCTCCGGGTGGAAAATCTTCACCTTTTTCTTCTGGACTAGAAATGAACAATATTGCTAATCAAAGTTCTGATACCACTGTTTCCATGGATTTTGCTTCTAAAGTTCCTACTACTTCTTCTTCTGTATTGTTTGGTTCTTCTATACCTTCTGTTTCTGATTCTACTTCTTCTCCATATGCTCCCACGAATGTGAATTTGAGTCGTCCTGCATACTTTAAATTGTCTGACTTGTTTAATTCCAAAGGGGAACCTGCCCCTAGAAGGAACGTAGTCCGATTACTTTATAAAAGTGGGTTAGAAGAACCTCCTGATAGGTTATATATTGCTAGAACCTTGCTAAAAGGTTCTATGAAGTTTTCCTCTTCTGAGATATTTGCCTTGATAAATATAGGAAATTCTAATTTTGACATAAGTTTTAAGCAGATTGCAGGGTTGGACAAATTTTGGGCCCAGTATACATCTCTTCAGTCTTCTCCTATCTGGTCTCCTTTTCAGGCTGTACCACTCACCAAGCCGGCCATACAGAATATCACTATCGTTTCCAAAAATGAGGGTGTTAATGTGGAGGACATTCTTTTTTGGTTAAACAAACGATGCGAGGTTTTAAACCGCTCAGTACCAACACTAGATAGTGAGCAGATATGGGATGGCAGCTGGAAAGTTTGAGTTAAACTCTTTTCCTCTAACACTGGGCCTCAGCATTTACCAAATACCCTTTATTTAGGTAAAGATAAGGAGTATATTTTCTATGCTGGACAGCCCAAGTCTTGTTTCAAATGTGGTTCACACACACATTTTAGCTCAGCATGTGACAAGTTAAGATGCAGTCATTGTTTTGAGTATGGTCACACTTCAGCTACTTGTTCAAACTCTTTTAAATGTAATTTGTGTGACGGTATCGGTCATGCCTATGGTCGATGCCCTTGGGCTTCCCACAATAGAGAAAATTGCCCTTCTCATGAAGGTTTCATTACTTATGCCCAGCATTTGCAAGCAGATAAAGTAGTTTCTCAGGACTTGGTGCCTAGCTCTCCCTGTCCTTCTCCTGTTGCTAATATCAAAGATCCCACTAATGACCTTGAGAAGCATTCTGTCTCCCCCTTAATTGAAGTTTCTCCTCTGATTCCATGCCCCTTCTCAGGATGGTAGTCTTTCTACCTCTGAGGCTATAATGCCTCCCCCCCCTCCTCCCTCTTCAGTTTCTGAAGAAAATGTTTCTGCCTTTACTATTGTGACTCATAAACGGACCAGGAAAGGGCTTGCAGTAAACCGATTTCTGGAACTTACTACAGGCAATTGGCAATCTCATAACAAATTTGCTGTTTTATCTACTGAATTGTCAGATAAAGATTCTGGTGGGAAAGAAACAGACACTTCCTCTGTTCGGTCCACTCAGGATATAGAAGGAGGTACAGATGAAGACCCTATTGCTAAATGCACTAGACAAAGTCAAAAAGGTAAATCTCCTAGAGGTTCTTAATGGCTTCCTTATCAATATGTTCATTAAATGTGAACAGTATTAAAAGTAATAAAAAGTTGGGTGGTCTTTTTATGACCCTTAAAGACCTCAGGAATGATATTGTTTGTCTCGTGGACACTAGATTGAAAACTCATAGTGAGCTTTGTCAGGCCTCTAGGGCCTGGACTAATGGTCCTTCCTTTTGGTCGATAGGGCAAGATACCTGTGATGGTATTGGTATTCTATTTTCTTCTACAGAATTTCAGGTTTCCAGATGAATCGAGATTTTCCCTGGGAGAGCTTTATTATTAGACTTTACTTACAAAAGGGAAAGATTTCGTCTTATAGGGATTTATGCACCTCAAACTAAGGCGCAACGAGTTTCTCTTTTTAAGTTGATTAGACCTTTCTTATATACTTCAAGATTACTAATGTGGGTAGGTGACTTTAATTGTGGCCTTCACCAGTCTGATAGAGGTTTAAAAACCTCTAAACTTTTTGCTAACTCTATAGCTTTAAAAGATATTGTGTCCACAGCACAACTTGTGGACTCTTATAGGCATTTCCATAAATCAGGTGGCTTTACGTTTTTTAAAGGTCCTTTAAGGACTAGAATTGATTTCATCTTTTTGTCTAAAGTATTGATACTTTATTCTTGTTGCACTGTAGGGATAGAATTTTCAGACCACGTTGCTCTTTGCGCTTCATT
Source organism: Neoceratodus forsteri (assembly GCA_016271365.2). Taxonomy (NCBI): domain Eukaryota; kingdom Metazoa; phylum Chordata; order Ceratodontiformes; family Ceratodontidae; genus Neoceratodus; species Neoceratodus forsteri. The sequence goes on along the minus strand of CM028131.1, from coordinate 988,195,692 downwards.
TACATGGAGTTCTGCCCCTCGTTGTAAAAAGAATAGTTGGCGCCTTAATGATACTTTATTAAATGACCCTTCCTTTTAAAATCCTGGCAAAGGAATTTAAATCTCGGTTGTTGGTTACTGAATTTTATGATACTGGAATGGATTGGTGGGAAGAGTCTAAAATATGCTGGAAAAAACTTTTCAAAAAAGGCTGCTGATGTACAGAATCAAATATTTAAATTATTTACAGCTACGACATCAGCTGCAGCATTTAAATTCTAGCCAATACCACTTGTAATGATTATAGTAAATAGATTGATTTAATTTGTGCTAAGATGAGACAACTTCAATATGACCGGCCTGTTCTTTAAATCAAGAAGCCTGCTTTGGTACTAAGTTTTCCAAAGGAAATCTTGACCCTTTAAGTCTTCAAAGCTAGAGTGAATTCTAAATTTATTTGGTCTTTAAAAATTCATCCGAGAACTAGTTTCTTCTCCTGAGGCTCTTGTTGCCACAGTAGAGCAACATGTTTTAACACATTAGGCATTTTGCCTGACTGCAACAAGGCCGGAAGTTTTTTAAGCTCTTTACATTTACCTCAGCTCTCTAAGGTGGAGCAATATATGTTAACTGCTGAAATAATGGAACACGAAGTAAAACAAGCCATTTTTACCTTGAATTTACATTCTGCCCCTGGCTCAGATGGGTTTACAGCAAATTTTTATAAAACCTTTTCATCAGATCTGATACCTATTTTGACTTCGTTATATAATGAAATGTTGATTTCTGATAAAATGACTAAATCCATGAAGGAAGCTATTCTACTCTTAATTTTTAAAAAAAGGTGATGCTACAGATCTTGATAATTGGAGGCCCATCAGTTTATTAAATGTCGATTATAAGATTCTGGCAAAAGTCTTATTAGCTAGGGTTTTGAAAGTGTCTGCTTATATTAGTCCAGTCCAATCATGTAGTGTCCCTGGACGGTATCAACATGATAATCTAGTATTGCTGCGTGAACTGTTTTTCTTGGGGAATAGGAAAGTTGTCTCAGGATGGGTGTTAGGCTTAGATCAGGAGAAAGCATTTGACAGGGTCTCACATGATTACCTATTTCAAGTCCTGAAAGCATTTGGCTTCCCTGTTTTATTTCTTTCCTGGCTACATACTTTGTACAACGGTGCAGTGATTGTTCCTAATGTTAATGGATGGTTAGGGAATCCTGTTCCACTTGCACGTGGTGTAAGGCAAGGATGTCCCTTGAGCCCACTACTTTATGTTTTTTATATTGATACTTTAATAAGAGCAATTCTGCTTTGTCCCCAGATAAAAGGTTTAGGGAATGGACCCCCTTTTTTCTCCTCCACTTAAATTATTGGCATATGCGGACGATTTAGTTCTATTAATAGATTTATCCACTAGGCAAAATGATTTGGTTCATGTTTTAAAAAACTTCTCTGATGTTTCTGGATCTAAGATTAATTTTAATAAAAGTAAAGGTGTTCCAATTGGACACACCTCCCTTCCTGAAAATGAATGTTATGCTGGGATTTCATCAAAATGAGGAGTTTAAGTATTTGGGGATTTTTTGGGCCAGGGACATGTCCTCCATAATTGGAAAATAGCTTTGGATAAAGCAGAAGCCTTATTGGCAGGCTGGAAACAAGCCTTGATCGGGAAAAAAAAAGAGGATTGTCTTAATTAAATCTTTACTTGTTCCCTTTTTTTGTACCTTAGTTATGTTTTTCCTCCTCCTAAAACTTTTTTCAAGACTTTTTGGTGTATTTTTAAAGCGCTATGGGGGTCTAGATTAAATCCCATAAAACGTAATATTACTTACAGACCAATAAAGGAAGGTGGTGTGAATATGATCCACCCTGTTGTTTTTTTTTATAGTTTATTTTTTTCCTTCAATTTTGGCAAAGCCCTTAAACCAGGTTACGTTATATGGAAACCTTATTTTATGTCTTGGTTTTCTTTTTGCCTTGATAAATGGGGTTCCAGATGCAGAACTATTGTTTGTCGGTCTCCGGATATTCCTTTTTATGGGAAAGAAAGTTTTAAAATGTTCCTGTCCTGGCATCTTTTTCCCCAGGATTTCTGTATCGCTTCTAGACACACGCTTTATGACAAAATTTGGAGGCAGGAGGCCCAGGAAGAAGTTGTTTTCCCCTTCTGTCCTTCAGTCCATCTTCCATGGGTTCTCCTACAACTACGTAGTCCCCGTCTACCACCATATGTTTGGGATATGGTCTGGCTCAGTAATTACGACAGGCTAGGAGTCAAACATAACCATAAACATAAAGCTTTAGATTCTCGTTATTGTCCTAGAGACTCTTGCTCACTAACCTTTGAAACTCAGCAGCATCTGTTCCTTGACTGTCCGCTTTCTCGAATCTTTGGGATAGCCTTGCTGTAGAATGGAAGGAACCCTGTTCCTTCACATAAATTATGAACAAATTATGTTTTCAACTCTCTGAAACTGTTAATGACAAATACCATGCTTGAAACTTTATATATAGGTTTCGCTTTAGTCAGATATTATTTATGGCAAGCAAGATGTATCCTAGTTTTGCACCAAAATTGATTTGTACACAAGAACTTATTGGTAATATTCATAAAGCCTTATGTGTTCTTAGAAATCAAAATTATCATGTCTATAATTCGCATCAAGTGAGTTTAATGTGTCGTAATTGTGATGCTTGGTTTCAAGCTTAATCCTGTTAAAGATTTTTCTGTTGTATTGTTTGATGATGGATTTATTGTAATGAAGCCCACTTTCTCTAATAAAATTCCCCTACTCTGCTGCTGCATTGTGGCCAGTAGGGGGACAGGCCATTGCCAAGATGGCCACTCGGAGTGGGCTGCCGAAGGAGGAAGACTTCTGCATAGTGGGAGAGTTGGCCTCTGCTCCCACTGTTGGCAATAAGGAGGCCTTTGCTCTTAATACCGCGGAGATTGATTCTGACATGGAGTTTCATGATGCAGTGGTACATTGGGAAGATTCGGTTAAGTTGGCAAACAAACAGGAAGAATTATCTTCAAGGCTGGTTAAAATCGAAACACCCGACTATGGATCTAAAGAAAAAAGAACAGAGCCCTTTCCGGGTATGGAAAACCTGACCACACACCTACAAAATCATAAAGCTCTCCCTGTTAGCAGCGCAGCTGCTGTTGCCGAAATCTCAGTTGAACCAGCTCCCTTGGGGGGTTCCTAGGAGTGCAGAGAGTTGTTACAGCCTTCATCTATTACGACAGGACTCGCTCACAATGGGGAGCATTGTGAAAACAACGTTGTGATTCAAAAAATGAGAGCTCACTGCGAGCAGGTATTGTGCCTTTGTTTATTCAAAACCCAATGTCAGTGGTAACAGGGGAAAGGGAAGCAGCTCACTTACCGTTTAGCGGTGTGAAGCAGTATGCAGACGCACAGTTTTTCTCAGCGTCTCTTCTGCAGGAGAACCCCGGCGTTGACAGCTGCTCTGCGCATTCTGTCAAAAATTTGGCAGTATCCACAAGTGCTGAAGGCCCCGTAGGGCGCGGTCACATACCGCAAAGCCTTGCTTCTACACCCGGTATGAAGAAGGTATTTCTGGCTCCTACACAAGCTGGCAGTAAAATCGCGGATCAAAGCGAGTGCCTAAAGCCTGTTACAGTATCAGATAAACTGCAAGATAAAAGTTCCTTGAAAGCAAAGCAGAACAACTTTTTCAAGGATTGCCTATAACCACATTTGTGCAGAATGAGTCTGCACCTTTGAGTAAATTGATTGGGTTTGTTTTAAAAAACGCTATCAACTAGGATTTCCCAGCCCAGTCTGATGTGATATATCAATCCTCAGCTATCTCCCAAAAGGGTGTTACTGAATTTTTCTTTCCCAATAAGACTGTACCACGTCAAACAAATCCTGAATCCACATAATTGGTGAGGTCAGGACCTCCTTGCCTTAATGAGGATAGAACTCAGGAATCCTGGTCTCCGGGTAAAGCTCTTAGAGGGGCTGGCTGGAAGCAGGCTTTGACAGGTGTCTGGAAGCCTGATCCAGCCTGGGATGTCAATTTGGCTCTCTCACAACACTCTCCAGAGAATATGAGGGTTTTTCAATATAATAGAGCAAAAACCCTACAAGCCATTCTTTCTAATGGTATAAAAAAATCCTCTATAAGGGATCCATTTGAGATCTGTAAACATTTGAGGGATTCCTCTAATATTGACTCACTAAAGAAGCCCAATGACACAATAGCCACCACAGTTGTACAGCTAAGAGACTTAATTGTGGAGCATTTTCTGACTTTAGAACCTCCTTTTCCAATTTCTGATGGTTCAATGCTTTCCTATTTAAGCACTACCAGTGTTCCCTCCAAATTAATAGAAGCTTCTGAATTACTGGATTCAATTTCTCAAGAGGAAATCTTAAATGTAATAGGAAAATTGAAATCAAATATCTCACCAGGAACGGATGGCCTTTCTAATAATTTGTATAAAGTTTTTTCGGTTGAGCTGAGTCAATGTCTGTTTATTTCATTTCAGTATTTTATTAAGAATATTGTGATTTTTCCCTCCTTTTCTGAAGGGTTGTTAATTTATATATTCAAATCTGGGGACAGACAAAACATTAAAAATTGGCGGCCTATCACCCTTCTAAATTCAGATTATAAAATTTTCACTAGTTTGAAAAACTATGCCAGATGGGTTATTTCCCCTTACCAATTTAGTGGATTACCAGATAGACTGTTTCAATCAGCACTTATGATGATACGTGATGTTATTGAACACCTCTCTGATGCTGGTATTACGAATTGTATGGTTGCTGCGGATTTAGAAAAAGCTTTCGACAGAGTTTATCTACCCTTTATGTTTTTAACTCTAGAACATTATGGAGTCCCTTCACAAATGATTAAGTTGATTAAGAGGTTATATGAATATAATGTTGTGTTCCCATTTTTGAAAGGCTGTACGGCTGAAGGTTTTCGGCTACACACAGGAGTACGTCAGAGTTGTCCCCTCAGCCCCCTTCTTTATAATTTTTCATTAGACCCACTATTGCAGAACTTAATCTCAACACAGCTATGGAGGGGGATTTCAGATAACTTATCCAAGGATTCCCAACTCTTGGTACAGGCATATGCAGACAATGTAGTATTATATTTTGCTGATAAGTCCTCTGTACATAGTTTTTTAAATGCTTTTGACACCTTTTCAAAAGTCTCTAATGCAAAACTGAATTTGCATAAGACAAAAGGGTTATTCATTGGAGCAACAGGTCCCAATGAGGTGCTGCAGGAGGGTATCCATTTTTCTAGAACCCCACTTAAAATTTTGGGGATTCAGTTCGGTCCTCAAAATATGCCAGCAGAAAACTGGGAATCGGCTCTTCAAGTGGTGGAGAATAAGGTGAATAGGTGGAAACAGTGGAAGCTGTCAAAACTGAAACATATACATGTGATTAAACAGTTTCTCCTACCCTGTGTGCAGTATGTAGCCATGATTTTCCCGCTCCCTGCTCATCTGGAAACTAGAATGTACTGTCTATTTTTTCAAATGCTCTGGGGTAATTGATTAAATTTGGTAAAGAGATGTTATACTTCTTTGCATAAAAAAATGGGAGGACTTGGAATGGTGGACCCAGTAGTTTTTGTACATTCTTTATTTATTATGTGTTCAGTTAAAAGTGTATTTGTTTCAGAAACAAGGGCTGAGGAAACATGGAATTCCAGGCCACTGGGCAAATACTTTAAGAACTGGCACATTTTTGCCCCGAAATTGAATCCTCACATTCATCTCCTGCAGTATTTTTGGCCTGCTGCACAAAAATTATACAGATGGAAAATAAAGAAAGAAACAATCCTGAGCAATGATATGAAGGGATTTTACCAATTAATGATGGTACACTTACTTCCCCCAGAGCCGAGCTTTAAGAATTGCCCTTCTGCTCTCAATTCTAAGGTATTGGCCCAGTTAAATAATCTCAGATTGCCTCAATCTCAATGGGAAACTCAGTGGCTAATTTTTTATGGTCACCTGGACGTTAGGAGTAATGCTAAATATAAGGCCTTAGAGGAAAGGAAGTGTCCATATTTGGACTGCATAAATGTGAAAGAGTCAATAGAACATTTTTTTCTTCAGTGTTCTTATGCTAAGGGTTTGTGGGCCTATCTGGCAACATTATGGGGTTTCAATTGGCTTAATTCTTTGTCATATGAAATTCTGATTTTAGGATGTTATCTGGTAAGCCTTTCTTATTTACATGAGGGGACATTATCATTATTTCTTGCTTGTTTACAATATTATTTATGGCAAGCTAGGTGCCAATGGGTTATATATCAAAGAAAAATGCCCTATATCTGTTTTAGTATTTTGGTTGCTAAGGAACTCTCAAGAATTTATTCCCAGGATGCACAAAGGGTAGTTCCTGCTATACTTTTGAAATGGTGGAAAGGGTTTCTTCATTTTATTAAGTTTAAGTAATGCATGTTTTCGTCTGGAATTATTTTTTGTTTTTTCATTTGTAGGTGTTTTTGTTTATTTTATGTATTTACCTACGCTGCATTATTACCGTTTTGTTTAAACTGACAACGTTTTCATTGTGTTGTTTTGCTATGTTTATTATTTCAATAAAAACTGCCCTACTATGCAGTAGGGGGAGCCTGTGTCACATCTTGTAAGGTTGCCAAGATGGCTGAATGACAGACTGCAGGAGAGGATGAGGAAATGGAACTGGGAGAAATTGGAAATGATGAAGTTGTTTTTGAACAGATAATCATGGAAGAAATGGTGGAAATAACCACTGCAAATATGGAAGAAAGTAAAGAACTAGATTCTACAAACTCAGCTAATGAAATTTTTGTGTTGGACTGTGATAAACTAGAAAGTAGCTGCTCTGAAAAAGTGACACAGAGACTGAGCAAACAAATGTGATAAATGAGAACTGCAATAGCACCATGGCAGAAAATATGACAGAGCAAATAGAGAAGGAAGAAAGAAATTTTTACTTCAAAACAGCTGAGTTGGAGAAACAATTGAGAGAGATGTAGTTTGACAGAAAGAAAGGGCCTGTCAAAGCAGCACAGCTGAGCTGCAATGATGCAGGGTCATCAAAGGCATCGACCAGCTGGGCGGCAGTGGTGCAATTAGAAGAAAAACGAGAGCAGGATGAGAAGAAAACTAAAAACAGAAAAGAAAAGAGAAGCCAGAAATAACATTGGGAATGGCAAAACAAGTATCGGAATGCTTGGCCTAAGACATTCTGGGACTCAAGAGTCAACAACTGAGAATACCTGGTCAGTGGATAGTGCTCTTAGTGCAGCAGGCTGGGAAATAAACTTACACACGGGTCAGTGGGAGTTGGGGATCTCCCCTGTTGTTTTGCCTGTTCCTGCAGATGGAAGTACGAGCACTTTGAAGGAAAAACAGAGAAAATTTAGAATTGCCTCCAGAGCTTGAACTAACGCAAAATCCTCAATTAAATTTAAAAAAACAAACAGATGTCATTCAAAAGAACGTAAATGCTCAGCAAACTGGGGGATGCCCCAAAGCAGTTAATGGTGCACCACAAAGGCCTCTGAATATAATTAATAAAGAGGTGCCTAAAATGTATTCATGCCTCTTCAAAACACCAATCTATCCAGCTAAAAGACACAACGCGGTCAGACTGCTATATAGTGGGGGAATGATGGAGACCCCAGATTGTGTATTCATTGCAAGGACTCTACTAAAAGATTCTATGAAGTTCTTCGTGAACAAAATATATGCTCTGACACACATTTCAGGTGAGAACACATTCGACATCAGTTTTAAAACAGTTAGTGGTCTATAAAGATTTTGTATTAAATATAATGCCTTGAAGAAAACTTCATTATGGTCACCATTTATAGACATCCCTCTGTCAAAGCCAGTACAAAAAACAGTAACTGTACTTTTTAGAAATGGGGGGTCAGTACAGCAGATTTAGTGCACTGGCTAAAACAAAAATGTGCCATGATGGAGGACCCAGAAACAATAATGGACACTGAAAATATCTGGACTGGGAGTTGGTGGGTGAAAGTTATGTTAAAAACCATGAATGGGGAAATTGTACATCTTCCAAATTCCTTTTTCTTAGGGTGAGGTAGAGGTGTATTATTTTATCAAGGTGAACCTAAAATGTGTTACAGATGTGGAGCTATTGAGCATCTTAGTGGCATTTGTGATAAACAAAGATGTTTGATCTCTGGGGAGTTGAGGCATATTGCACCAAGTGCCTGAATGAATATAGATGCAATCTTTCTAATGAGACAGGACATACCTCACAGAACTGCAGGTGGGCAGCCCATAATGCCCCAGATCAAGGGGGATGGGGAAGAACAACGTCTTTTAATAACCTTAACACAAAAGAAGAAACTAGCGCAACAAGAACTGAGTGCAGGGCAAAGGTCTACTAACCCGGGCATCTCAAAAATACGGGATAAGGAAGTTAGCAAACAAAAGCAGGCAGAAAAACAGCAAGAGAGTAGTAATAGAAAAAGAATCAGAGGAACGAGGTGAGAAAGAAATTGCAGTGGAAAAAAATGTGGGGGAAGAGAACAAGATAAATGGGGAAACAGATTTGATAGTAATGCTGCTGCCCCCCCACAACCTGCACTAAAGCCCTTAGCTTTGCCTCAAAGAGAGGGGACATCGAAAGGAAAACAGGTGAGAAATCAAGAACAAAAGTGTTTGCAACTAGATCAGTGGTAAAGCAAACAACCATGCCTGTACACAATAAATATGAAATATTACAATCGGACAATTCAGAGGATGAATCAAATGATTCCTCCATAGCCTCTTCATTACAAGAAGTTATGACAGATACAGAGAAATTTGAAAGGCCTAGGTGACCTCAAAAAAGAAAGGCAAGGGTAAAAACTAAACATACAGAACATAATGTCAGGAAAGGCAAATACAAATAAATGAAACAATGCTGTTAGAACCATTTTTGGTCTATACAGTAAATGTAAACAGTATTACGAGAACAGGGAAAAGAAAGATTGCATTTTCTATTTTTAAATGTCTACAGTTTGGTTTGTTTCTTTTATAAGATATATGTTTACATACCTTGAAAGAATGTCAGGAAGCCACAAAAGACTGGTTAATAGGCCCATCCTTTTGGTCCTTTGGACAGGAGCTTTGCTCAGGGTTAGGGATGGTATTTAAAATGCCAGAAGTTAAAGTTTTAAAGTTATATGACCTATTACCTGGTAGAATTTTAGTACTTGATATAGTATTACGTAACATAGGATATAGAATAATAAATTACTATTAGCCCCAATCTAAAGCAGCTAGGTGTGAACTACTGAATATAATGCAACCATATTTGTATACTATGTTACATGTTATATTTGCTGGGGATTTTAATTGCCCATTAATAGCAAAAACAGCAAAGCAATATTGTGATTCAAACTTACTGTCAACAATAATTAATAAAGCTAAATTAATGGATGCCTATTTTTTAAATACAAAATTAACAACTCCCACATTCCAGAAGGGTCAATTAAAATCAAGGATTGATTTCATTTTTACTTTAGCTAATATACAGATTGAATCAGCAATGATAATTCCAACAGAATTCTCGGATGACAATGTGGTATCAATTAAAATTAAATTGACAGCGGTACAAAGAAAAGGGCCGGGATACTGGATGTGGAATGTTTCCTTATTAGAAGATAGATATATTCTGCAAACAATACAGTCTTTCATTGCAGCAAGAAAATCAGTTTTTTTAATGTTTGAAAATGCAGTAACATGGTGGGAGGATACTAAATGAGACACACAGAAATTGTGTAAACGCCTAATTAAAACAGTGAACAAAAACAACTTTTAAATATACTTACAAAACAGAAAAATATTACAACAGTTGCTTTCTATGTCATATGACACAGGTCAGAATTTAACCAACCAAATAAATGAAATTAAAAATAAGATGATGACATTTCATAAAAGTAAAGTTAAAGCACTATGTTATAAACAAAAGTTTACTGTAAAGGGGAAAGCAAATAGCAGTTGTCCATTTGAACAAAGCATTAAAACAGCAAAGGCAAAAGAAATGTTAGAATTAATAGATGAGTCAGGATATTAATTAAACACACAACTGGAAATATTAAAATGGGTTACACATTATACTGGAAAAATGTATGCACCTTTGGATATAGTACAAGAAGGGCTACAGAATCATCTAGGATCAATAAATATTCCTAGCATAGAGCAAACTAAACAAATGGAATTAATAAAGCCTATACAACAGGGTGAGGTAAGGGAAGCACCATCAACACTAGCAGGTGGTAAAACGCCAGGTTTAGATGGACTGCCCAATGAACTTTTTAAAATAGTGGGTAATGCGCATGTAGCAGAATTAACAGAAGTATATAATTGCATTTTAGACACTAAAAATATGCCTATGTATATGAATATGAGGGCTTTAACATTTATCTATAAAAAAGGAAATAAGAGGGATTTAGACAACTGGAGGCCTATCAGTCTCCTGAATGCAGATTTTAAATTATTAACTAAGATTTTAGCTAAAAGGTTAACATTAATTGCAAATATGGTAATCTCCCCAGCACAGTCATATGCAATACCAGGTAGGCATGTACACAATCACCTTATCCTTGTTAGAGAATTAATTGAAAAAGGAAAGGTTGGGGAACTGGATGGTTTTCTAATCTTACTAGACCAAAGGAAAGCTTTTGATCAGGTCAGTCATGAGTTTTTGTGGTAAATTCTTAGACATTATAATATATCTGATAAGATGATAGAATGGTTGAAATGTATTTATCAAACAGCAACTGTAGTTCCTATAGTAAATGGGCAGAGAGGATCAATTATTAAGCTAAACAGAGATGTCAGACAGGGGTGTCCACTGAGCCCCATATTGTATGATTTCTTTCTAGATCTGCTGTTAAGAATAACAAACAGAAATGAAGAAATTATGCCTATTACAATTAAAGGGCATGATATCTCACAAAAGATAATAGCATATGTGGACAATATGACTGTACTAGTCAGGAATGAGGAATCAATAGTAAAGGTACTGGAAATGTACAACTCTTTTGGTAGATTCTCTGGAGCATCTTTAAATATGGAAAAATGTGTGGGGCAATGACTTAACTATCTATTGAACTTTAAGGGAAATGTGGATCAAATTCAAATAAAACAAGAACCACTAAACATTTTAGACATAACCTTCAGGCCAGGGGATACAGATGAAGTAAATTGGGAAAAAAAGTTAGAAGTAGGAACATTGAAAGTGGCACAGTGGAATTAATGAAATTTCAGTAAGGAAAAAAAGGGTATTTTTAATAAAAACATTTCTTATACCTATTTTTCTTTACCTGAGTTATATTCTCACCCCCTCACCCCCCCAAAAAAGGATGGAAACAGCCTTGTTAAGTATATTTTTTCAAGTCTGCTGGGGAAGCAGATTAAACCCAATTAAAAGGAACATTCTATATTTACCACTAGGTAGAGGTGGCTTGAATATGATAAACCCAATTATATTTGTTTACACATTCTTTTTCCTTAGCAACTTAAAACCCTTGTTAAGTACACAGGATGGAGGATGGAGGATGGGAATGGTTATTTAAAGAAAAATATCAACATTTATTATTACAATGTGAAACCCAGAATCTCAAAGCAGTAAAAAAATCTATGATGATACCAGAATATATTAGATGTACATTTTAAGGTTAAAACAATAGAAGGTGAATACACAGCAAATTATAACACTACAGAGAAAGAAATTATACTTTGTTTTACTAGATTTATTATGTGGAGAGGAGGAAGTCTTTCCCAAATGTCCTACGGAGCATAGAGAAAGCTTAAATGCATTGTTAAATAATAAAAGAATACCTGAAAGAATATGGGATCTGCAGTGGCTAGTATGCAATGAAAGAATTAACATCAAAGAAAATCAAAAACATTAAAAAATGCAAGAAACAGTATGTATCAGAAATAAGTGTATATAGCAGGAAGAGACTACAACACATCTATTGTTTTCATGTTCTTTTATAAAAAGATTCTGGAACCTTATAGCAGATAAGCGGGGAGAGCAAATATTTAGCACTCTATGTAAATATAATGTATGAAACTTTTGATAAAAAGTGGCGAAAATGGAATATAAGCACATTACAAGTAATAATGGGGATTTTCAAATGGAATGTATGGCTAACACGTTATGGGTTCATGCTACAACAGAGAGAAGGAATTCATTTGGAATTATACAGTAAAATAATGATGGATTTACAAAATGTATATAAAGCAGAAAAAGGGAAAATGGAAAGAAATACATTAGAAGAACAGTGGAAAGCAATGCCTTGGATCACGGATAATGGCACTCCAGTGACTTAGCTTACTAATGATATAAATATGTGATGAGATATATACACTATATAGACATATAATGTAAGAAAATGGATAATAAAGTGTAAAGTAATGTACATGTAATAATTTGTTTTATTTCCTTTTTTCCAATAAAAAATTCCCCACTCTGCCTGCACGAGTGCTGTCACTTCCTGTGGACACGATGGAGGGATCCATTTTAGAGCTGGACGCAGGAGAGGAGGAGGTGCTGATGTGGCAGGACAGTCGGCCTCCTCTCCTGGCCATATAAATCTAGAGGCAGTAGAATGGCAAATGCTTCAGCAAGAATTTCAGTTTTCAGAAGTTTTGGATGGAAAGCAGAAAGGACAAGAAAACGATCCTGGCATGTACATTAATATGGACTCTGAGTCTGAGGTATGTCAAAATATGGAAGTGACTGAAGTCTTGGATGAGGCAATGACTATAAAGAAACAAATATTGCAAGAAGAATTGATGTTCTTAAAATGAAAAGAAGAGTTACAGTTTAAATTATCTGTTGTACAGAAAACACAGGCTGTGACTGGAGCCACTACTTTATCTGTTAAAAATCCACAAACTATTCTTGCACCTGAAAGTAAACCTCAGAATCCTTCAAAGTTTTTTAACCAAGAAGGTACCACTTTGTGAAAATATGGCTGGCAGTAAAGACAGTGGGCTGGATATTCAAACTGCGCCATTCAAAGGCGCAAGCCCTTGTGCTGCGCAAAATAGTTGCGCAGGGGTGTGGCCCAGGCGATATTCAAAGTAGTTGCGCTATTGAGCAACTCCTTTGAATATCGCTCCCCAGCCACAGCCACTGTGCATGGCGCAGTGGAACTTGTGCAAGCGCAAGTTGACAGAAGTGGGCAGTCAGCTGGCGGTGGCGCCAATACCAATGCGCCATCTCCAAATCCACGATATTCGGTAGCAGACGGCAAATGGGGCACACGCACATGCGTTAGGGGCCATTTGCATGTCATTATAGCCCCATTTGCATGCCATTAGCATGTAGGTGCGCCGATCCCAGGACTTGTGCCTGGCTCCCTGCCAGGCAGCAGCCGGCCGGGGACTAGACGCACACGCAGCCCGATCGCTGGGCATCAATGTGGCTCCCACCTCCCGCTCATTGGGGGGTTCTTATTACATTCTGCCTGCGATTGGGCATTACGGTCCACTGGACCACCAGGGATGTGAACGGGGGCACATTGATGCCCGCCATCGGGCTGGTGGGGGGGCACAGGGACTGAGTTGGGGGCCAGCCACGGGTGGCAGCTGCTGTGTTGCGCCCTGCAATACAGCAGCTCACCTGTGGGTGGCCCTCAACTTAAGTCTTTTTTTTTTGGCTCAAAGTTGTGCAGGCGCAGGTTGGGGGTTGCACAGCCCGACTGAATATCGGGCTGTGCAGTTTATGCATGGTTCCTCCCCCTCCTGTTGAGCATGCATTCATTTGCATTGCGCTGTTGCTCAGCCTGTTTTCAGTTGCGCAACTGCCTCCTGCTGAATATCGCAGAATGGCACAATGTAGGACTTGAGCATGCGCAACCCTGTTGCGCATGGCGCAACCCTTTTGAATATCTGGCCCCGTATAGCCACTGTGTGCCAAGAGCCGAGCAGACCTAATTCTTCTACTAGTTTTTGTGTATTGGACTGTAAATAAAAACAAGCAATAGGTGCATCTGGAATACTCTTATCAAAGAAAGAGATTGGTATCATGAATAATCCAACAATACCCCAGAATAATGCTCCACCTGAACCACAGTCTGACAGTACTAGTTCTGACAAACGCCAGGATGAAACTGACAAGCAGGCGGATGACGCACATGCATCAAAGGCGGCAACACCTGATGACTCAGTGTCTAGGAATGCTAAATCTATGACTAGCAAAAAAAAGTTATGAACTTCATAAAAACACTGCTACTATGATTTCATCTGTGCAAGATATTAATACTAATTCTGTTAAACAGAACATACAACAGAATAAACTAGAGAGCAATGGGTTAGGTCTAAGGAAAGGAAGAAATGAAACATTTTGCTAGCTTCAATTAAAGGGGAAACCCCCTTGATCATTAGAACAAACCCCAAAAGACGCAGGCTGGAAAAAAGAAGACACAGGGCAATGGGTTCCTGATCCTGTGAGCAGCCCTATCCCTGGGGTCTTCATGATACAACCTTCAGGCCTAAAAACTTTGAATAATACAGAGCACGATGGTTACAAGACTGCAGATTTTGTCATGGATTTTTATTTAAATCTCAATGCAGATGATGTTGAAGAAACTCTTCCTGACACTGCAAATCTGATTAAAGTTCCACTAATAACAAGCTCCTCCTCTGCGGATGAAGGGCCAAGTGAGAGAAAACAAATATGGGGAGATCGTATGGATATTAAAATGGCCCCCCCCCACTCATGAACAGGTGAAATCCAAGTGGGAAGAAATCAGATGGAAAGACTATTTTACTAAACAATCCCTCCCCCCAACCAGAGGAGAAATATTATATGTTTACAGTATTTGGGGTTTTGGAAGTACAACCAGACAAACTTTGTTGGAAAACATTTGATTAAAGACTCTCTTGGGTTGTTTTTCTTCAAATGAAATCTTTGCCTTAATATGTGTGTCAGGAGATAGTCTATTTGACATCAGTTTTAAAACCCCTGAAAACCTTGACAGATTCTGGGCTAAATATGATAAATTAAGATATTCTGCCTTATGGCTACCATTTAGAGCTATTACATTGATAAAACCAATAGTTAAGATGGTAACTATACTTTTCAGGAATGAAACTGCATCTGTTCATGACATCTCACACTGACTGCAGCAGCGTTGTGGGATTCTGGCCCCCAGCCTATTTTCGATAAAGAACTTCTCTGGATGGGGGGAGTGGAAATATAAAGTCAGATTATGTAACAATAGTCTAGGCCCAGTACATCTCCCAAATAGTTTATTTCTAGGTAGAGAGAGAGGACATTGTTTTTATTTTGGCCAACCCAAGACTAGTTTTAAATGTGGTTTTCACCAACATCTCAGTTCAGCATGCGATCATCTAAGATGTAACCTTTGTTTATCTTATGGGCATGCTAGTTCGGAATGCCAAAATGATTTCAAATGTAACTTATGTGACGAAGTTGGGCATGCTTTTAGGGCATGTCCTTGGGCTGCCCACAATAGAAATGACTGTCCCGGCCAAGATACAATCTTCACAGAAGCACAGAAGTACAGAAGAAAGACATTACAGCCAGAAAACAGACACCCGAGGACCCAGTTCCTCCTGCCCCCAGAAGCAGATGCAGGTTCCCCTCCTGACACAGCTTCCCAGACACAGGACATACAGGACCCCCCCCTCATTAGGTTACTGTTACTTCCCAGAGTTTGGACCCAGCTAATAAAATTGATAATAACCAAGAGAAAGACCTTAGAGAACAGGAAGTGATGCCTCCTCCAGATATGATCTTGGTGTCTCGAAAAAGAGCCATGAGACAAAAAAGACCCAAATCTAAGATAGACAAAGCATCCCCCCCCCACACGAAATTCCATTGCAAAACAAATATGGAGCTGTATCACATAGCTCTCAGGAATCTGAGCAAGGAGGAGATTCAGAAACCTCCTCACAACCCCTAATGTCATCAGACTCTGAAAAAGAAGAAATGTCTCAAAGTAAAGTAAGAGCAAAAAGACTAGGAGTAAGGACTAGAAGTAGTACTCGAGTCAGTATTCCTAGGAAATAAGATATGAATCTTGAATCTACTCCCATGGTGGTGCTTTGTTTCTGAATACCCATGGTTTCTCTTCAGATAGCTTCCCTAAATACTAACAGTACTAAAAATCTTAGAAGACGTTATAGCTTTTAACATCTTAAAAGAACTAGAAGTAGATGTTTATTTCTTACAAGACACTAGATTAAATACTAAGGTTTTGACATTGTCAGCCCCAAAGCTATGGTGTGGGGGACCCTCTTACTTCTCTTTTGGAACAGATACATGTGATGGGGTGGGAATTATGTTTAAAGGAGATCATTTTAAAGTATCCAAAATTATAGATGTGGTCCCAGGAAGAGTGTTTTTGATTGATTTTAGTATAGCAAATACAGTTTAGAGTGCTATAAATATATATGCACCATCAAAAAAAAAAAGATAAGAGTAAATATATTTCAACTTATAAAACCGTATTTGTTCACTACAAAACACATTTTATGGGAAGGGGATTTTAATTGTGTGGTATCTAGACAAGACAGAGGAGCTTGTACCGACAAAGACTTTTGTGATACTAACTGTTTGAAAAACATACTCACAACACTGGACTTGCATGATGTATATAGAGAATGTCACAAACAAGGTGGACATAGCTTCTTCAAAGGGTGTTTGTCCACTAGAATAGATTTCTTTTTTGTGTCAAACTTGGTACATATTCACAATGCTAAGACAGTGTCTATAGAAACCTCCGACCATGTTATATTAAAAGCTTGCTTAAGTTTACAGGATAGCATTTCACATGGGAAGGGTTACTAGAAGTTGAATGCCACTTTGCTGAAAGATCCATATAATATATCCCAGATACAAGACCTATTAAAATCAAGGATGCCGGTAGCTGGTATGTATGATGACCTAAGCCACTGGTGGGCTGACACCAAAAATTATTTAAAAAATAAGCTGTCACAAATTTCAATATTCAGACAGATAACCCAGTATAAAAAATATCTGATGCTATGGTCCCAATTATATGCCCTTTATACAGCAGTTAATACACAAAGAATTAATTTGACAGAACAAATTAATAATGTCAAAACTGAAATGCAAAATATGCAATATTCAAGGGTTTTTCTTCAATGCTATTAGAGCATAGAATTTACTCACCAGGTAAGAATGGATTTGGTGGCCCCTTTGATGCCAGTAATAATACAGCAACAGAAAAACTTATGACATCTGTTACAAATCAAGAGGGTAAAACTGTAACTAAAACCCCTGATATACTGAAGGAAATAAACATTTATTACAAATTTACTCCAATCCTCAGCTTGATGTTAGTAAAATGAAGGATTTTTTTTATATTCCTTATCTCCCCCCTTGGCCCCTAGTGAGTTATTACAAGCATTTTATGACCCTATTAGCAAACAAAAAATAGATGCTACTATTAGAACTTTAAAAAATTATACATCTCCAGGTTTAGATGGGTTGACAACCGAATTTTATAAATAGTTTAAAGATATACTTGTGGATATATTAATGGAAGTGTACAATTGGATTTTGTTACACAAAAAAATTGATTTTCATCCATGTACCTCAATAAAGATTTTTATCCATAAAAAAAATGATAGAAGAAACCTGGATAATTGGAGACCACTCAGCTTAATGAACTCAGACTTAAAGATTTTGATGAAAATATTATATAACAGGTTATCTACAGTAGCCCCATATCTGATCTCTACAACCAAAACATGTTCAATAGCCAGAAGAAGCATATATGATCTTCTACTTTTGATTAGTGAATAAGTCGAACAGGGAAAAGAAGATTTATTATTAGGATATATCATGTCACTTGACCAAGAAAAGGCCTTTGATAGGGTTCCACATAATTTTATCATAGAAGTACTACTGGCATACGGTGTTCCTAAAATATTTTGTGACTGGATTGATGCTATTTATAAACAATCTACAACTATTCCCCTAGTAAATGGGCATCTTGGAAAGTATATTCCTATACAACATGGGATTAGGCAGAGGTGCTACTCCACCCCTATCATATATCTTTTGTATAGATCCACTCCTAAGATTTATAAACCAAGATGACCAAATCAAAGGCATTTCTCTCATTGATGGAGTTTTTCAGATTAAAACATGTGCTTATGCTGATGATATCTGTCTATTTGTTGCACACCCAGATTCAGGATTAAAAGCTCTGTCTAATGTAGAAAAGTACTTGGCTATAGTGGGAGCAAAACCTAATCTACATAAGAGTAATATATACCCTTTGAGTGACGCAACAATACCTTTTACCTGTGATGTGAATATTCGAATATCAAAAGAACCATTCAAAATCCTAGGTATTACTTTTGGTAGAGGGGATAATATAGAGGGTAATGGCTGAGGTTATGAAGTTTACCACGTTGTAAACCCCTCGAGCGGTTGCCAGTCCGACTTTGTAAACCTCGAGAGTGAAGCTCGGGAAGTTTACCGTCAGCATAAGCAACTGCAAAGGGTTTTTCAACGCGGTAAACTTCATAACCATAGCCATTGTCTTTTATAGCGTATGGGGTCACAACAGTAATACTTTCAGGACAGAAGGGGAAAGGCTCTTACTTGTTGCTTGTGGGCTTCGGTTGAACAGTTTAAACTGATCACGGTGCTGCGACCAACATTCGGGTGCTAGAATTCAGCACACCTGACTGGATTCGATCCTGTAATCTCACCGATCTGATGAAGGCAAGCAAGGTTTATAGTGATGATGTCAGATCGGTGAGATTACAAGATTGTTAGACAGCGGCATGCCATACATAATAAGGGCTCCCCATACATTATAGCAAAATAAATTGGGAAACAAAACTTGAATATGCAAAACAAAAAACACATTTATGGAAATCCTGGCAGCAATCAAAAAAAGAAAAAAGAAAAAGAAAGTGCAAATAGTTAAATCCTTTTTGTTACCTATTTTTACATATCTTAGTGTTGTTTATCCAATTCCTTTATGATATGAAGTAACACTTTTAAGTTTAGTTTTCCAAATAATTTGGGGAGTTCGACTCAATCCCATTAAAAGGAACATATTATATCTATCTGTACAACAAGGTGGACTTAATTTAATAAATCCAGTCTCCTTCTATTATAGTATGTTTTTTCTAGAAACTTAATAGATCATCACGCGCCCCTACAGCTTTATGGACACTTTTTGCAGCTATATGGACACATAATTTCTTTCAGGTATGGTCCCTACAGGGAGTTTTAAAACCAGGATTTCAAAATAGTCCAGATGTCTTTAAGCAAGTTTTAACTAAACTGAGAATATGGAAACTAGACAAAGAACAGATAGTGAGTAAAACAAGAAAATATATATACTGTCACATATGCGAACATGCTTTTACAGTAACCCCTATTTTTAAAGGAGTATCAGAATGTCATTATAAAAAAGTTCTTGTGTTATTAGCAGATAAACTGATCCCCCATGTATGTGGGATCTAACATGGCTTGCTAGTCATGGTAGAATGAATGTCAAGGCAAATGCCATACATAAAAGCATTACAGAAAGAATGTGTCCAAGGGAAACTTGCATAGCCGAATAAGAAACTATGAATCACTTCTTGTTACAATGCCCTCTTGTAAAGCATTTTTGGAAATGTTTGGCTGTCCAACAGAAAAATACAAAATGGGAAATATAACATATGAGGAATTAGTGGGTGGGGGTCAGTACAAGGATTATGAATAGATAAAGATATGTTTTGTTTGATTGTAACTGTTATTAAATTCATATTATGGCAAGCACAATGCAAACATGTTCTGCAACAGGTTTATCAAACTCCAGAACAACTTCTTCAAATATTGGAGCATGAACTGTATAGGCAATGGATTTATGAAAAACAAAATTTGAATAATTCTCAATTTCTGTTGAGATGGAAGACAGTGCCTTTCCTAAAATATAAGATAGGTTAAAGAAATAGTCAGTTAAAGAAAATATTTGGTATTTTTTTCCTCTTGGTTTGAATATTTGTTTTAAATTTAAATAATTAGTTGATTTTTGTTTCCTTTTAATTTTTCTCTTTTGTCTGTAACTGGATTTATTTTCTTTTATGTATCATCTCATATGGTGAATTTCATGATTATGGATTCTTTGTTATACATTTTTCAATAAAACACTCCCCTACTCTTTTTGACAGGTGCCATAGGATCTTTAACATCCACCTGAACAGGCAGACAGAAAAGACAGGAGCACCCCTTCCCCCCACATGCTGCACTACAGTGTCAGTATTGAGATTTAAAGAGCTAGTGGAGCCAAACCAGGCAGACAGGAAAATAATATAAATGTTAAGAAGTGGTCAGTTATAAAATGTTATTTCTGAAGTATCTTTCTTTTTCCTTTTCCCCATCAGAGAGTCTTCTATGTCATAATGTTGTGGTGGATGTGTGGAACAGCTCTTAGCATAGCAGCTGATATATCTAGCTCTACTGCCGCCCACTACATCATCAGCATTGTGATTTCACTGACAGTGAAATCACAGGTGAATGACCCGGCAGTCACTGAATTGCTGTTCCTAAGTAGCAGTGATGTCACAGTCAGTGAGGTCACAATGCTTGTGATGTAGTGGTGGCAGTATAGCTAGCTATGTCAGCTGCCACACAGAGTGCTGTTCCACAAATCACGCATATTAGCATCAGGTAAACAATCTTCTAATTAAATAAAGGGAAAGGAAAAAGTACCTCAAATATAAAAGGTAATGGGTGACTGCTTTTAAAATCTAATATTAGTTTTAGGCAGTACACTGGCTCTTTAACCCACATGCCTAGTGTGGGGATAGAACCCACAGCCTTCTGATTTTCCAGTCTCAGAGGCCAGTGTGCATGCTATTTTTTGCATCTTTCATTTGTTTGTTTTTACACAAATTCTCTCAGACTTTTTTCTGACCACCTGATGGAATCTTGAATGAGTTACATAAATGTTATTATTTTCTTCAAGGCCCTGACCCTGCAACTAAATATACACTCAATACATCATATTATAAAACGAGAAAAAAACAGTCCTCTGTTTGCAGTGCTTGCCTCCAACCTATCCTGCCGAAGTGAATGGCAGCTAACAAACTGCAATTCCACTGTCTGTAATCTAACACTGAGTCTGACTTTCATTTTCAGAAAACCCAAAAGAAAATGAGTAAACCCTAGGTTGCTGAAAGAAACAGAACAAATCTGTTAGACTGAGCTGGACAGATGATAGAAACAGCAGTTTAAAAGGTTTTTTTTTTGTTAATATCCTGAGAAGTTCTGAGGTACAATATAGTAGCATCCCTTCCCCCCTTCAGATGCCTTTAACATAGAGCAGCAAATAGCAAAAATCAGAAGGGGAGTGTACTACTTTGCAGCTGTGGAGGAATACATACAAATGTCTAAAAAGGAAGTTCCACAAAAAGTCGTTTTTAGAGCTAGAGTCTGATCGATGACAGAAGGGCTGTAGGCTCCACCCACAGCCCTAAAAATGGTGATATAACTAAAACATCAAATTACAGGCTGAGCAACCTGATGTCAGTCTTGGGAAAACTAACTGAAACCATATTAAAGGATAAATTAGATACAGAAATTATTACTAAAAACTTAATAAAGAAAAGCCAGCAAGGTTTAAGGAAAAATAGGTCTTGCAGTACAAGTACATTTGTTTTCTATGAAAGGGTCAATAAAACATTGAACACAAACACTTCAGTAAATATAATTTATTTAGATTTCCAAAAAAGTATTTTACGAAGTACCACATAATACATTAATTGATAAACTGAAAACCGTGGGTATAGACAATAAACTCATAATAAGGGTGAACAGGTGGTTGCATAACATAACTCAGAGGGTGAGAATAAGAGGAATACTGTCAAAACTGGGAGAAGTCATTAGTGTGATCCCCCAGGGTTCAGTACTCGGACCAGCACTGTTTGCGTTATACATCAGTATCTAAACAAGGAGGTGGATAGTTGCTAGTAAAATTTGCAAATGATACAAAATTAGGCGGCCCGGCTAACACAACTGAAAATACCAACAAAATAAAAAAAGATCATAAGGTTATTAAGCAATGGGCCATTAAAATGGTATGTTATTTAACAGTGATAAACACATAATTATGCATTTTGGGATGGAAAATAGTTTAGAAAAATATTAACTAAACAGAAAAACTCTGAAGGAAGAGAATTGTGAAAAATATATCAGGATTTTAATCAATAAAGATCTAAAATTCAGCAATCATTGTAATAAAGTAGTTGTGACAGGCAAAGGACTACTTGGCTGCATTAAGAAATCATTTATAAGCAGACATGCACAATGCATAATACCACTTTAGAAAACATGTATAAGATCACACCTGGATTATTGTACACCATGGTAGAGTCCATACCTCAAAAGGGACATAAAAATATAGAGAATGTACACACAGGGCAACTAAATTGATAACTTGATTAAGGGACTATTCATATCAAGAAAGACTCAACAAACTGGTATTGTATACTCTGGACAGGAGAGATGCAGGAGATATGCTATAGATGTTTAAACTAAGACAAGATAATGAACTAAAGGAGAGTTTAGGGATAGAATACATACACAGGGAAGTCAACCTAAGGTGCCACACTAAACAAATTAAAATAGAGCATATGAAAAAAAATGACAGAAGAGGGTTCTTCACCCAAAGAGAAAGTGAACTATGAAACATTTTACCTAGGGAGAGTGTGCAGTCACATACAATATCCATATTTAAGGCAAAGCTGGACAGCTACCTACCACAAGATAATTGTACAAAGTGGCCCCGCTAAAGCAGGAGACAGACATCATGGACAATAACACCAAGTATAGTACCACATATAATTAAAAGTCAATAATAATAAATAGAATAATACATAGGGGACTATGTATTATGAGGCTATAATACTATTGAGAGGTTCTGGTGATGTGAACCTCAAGAGTGAAGCTCGAGAGGTTCCAACATGTCACCAGAACCTCGAGATGGTATTATAGCCTTGTGATACACAGTCCCCTATTTTTCTGTTTTTTGTAATATATGGATCCAAGGAGTTCCAAGTGTGAAATCCTGCCCTGTTTCTTCCCTCCCCCTGCAGCACGATTTGAGCTGACAGAGTACTGAGTGAGCGAGGTGGGCAGCAGGCGGACAGTAGTTTAAAAAAAAGTTAGAGATCCTGTCCTGTTTCTTTATTCTCCCTTCAGCTCCTTGGGTAAGCATACCTTGTGAATCCTGTCCTGTTTTTTTAACTAAGTCTGTGTGTGCGTGAGATTATGAGCAGCCTGAATGTAAACTTCTCTAAGCAGATTTCACATTTTGTCTCTCTCCCACAGCAGCAACTCCTGAGTGAGTAATGGGCAGGCAGCAGTTTGATTTGTAGCAGAGAGCCATTTTTCATGTGTTTCATCAGCAGTGAGTTGGCTTTTAGTATACGTGGTGGTTACAGTAAAAGCCATCTCATGCTTAGCACAAGGACTCCAGCGGTTTGCCCTCCTGCATCTGTCTTGTAATACTATTTTTCAGACCTCTGAATTATAGTATTACAAGGTCTAAACAATAGTACTATGAAATTTGAATGATGGTATTACGAGACTGAAAGTGTTGTATTATGGGGAATTTTTTACATCATTTTCAGTACTATTATTTGGCATATCCATATATTACAATTATGTATAAGAATCATTATCTCCTAAATTATAATGGTTTAATTTATCGAGTTTTCACTTCTTCTGAACAATTATGGTGGAGAAGATCAAAACCATGATTTTTATGAAGAAATAGTATTGCCTACAGGAATATCACTGCAACCTGCTTATGATGGACACATCCATGTCACTGGATTGTGTCTATTAAAAGAGTTGTCTATTGTACCATACAAACGTGAAATTTATACACTGGAGCTAATATCAAAGGAAACCCTTCTCCTCTGCCATCTGCCAACCCTGGTAATCCTTCCTAAAGTGATATAGTACTGTAGTCAAGGCTGACCAGTGCTGTACATTCTAGGCAGGAAGCAGCCAAGAGGTTCGGGGTTAAGAACAGCAAAATGTTGGAGAAACTAGGTGAGGGACTAATCAGGATGAACCAGGAAGACCAGATGCCTGTATAAATTCCACTCTACCTAACGTGTCCCATTCATGATTGTTTCCCAGAGTGCGAGTGGAACAGACCTGGAGAGGAACAGGATTTACTTCTTAGGTGTTGGCAAGCATCCACAGATGACAGCAGGCATGCAGGGAACTCTGCTGGTTCACTTAGGTAAGGTAAAGTACTTGTATACGTATTGTTGTCTGTATTAGAGAGAACCACTGAAGTAAGGGGTAAGTGAAGTGAAGTCAAATTTATTTATAAAAGGCACTTTCCAAATTATCAAAGCACCTGTACAACATTAAACAAACAATAAAAATTAAAACAGTAAGTTATAAGATTAAAAATTTGCAGTTTTATCAATTCCTAAGCATCTAAAAATGCTAAATTAAATAAACATATTTCCAATGCCGCTTTGAACGTCTCGGTGGATAGGCATTCTCTAACCTGATGAGGTAGAGAGTTCCATAGGGTCAGGGCCATAAAAGCAAAGGATCTTGCCCCTGAGGTCTTCAAATGGACCCTGGGAACCTCTAACTGTCCCTCATCAGTGGAACAGAGAGGACAGAGGGGGCGGTAGGGACACAGGAGGTTTTGCAAATAGCACGGTCCCTGTCCGTGTAGGGCCATATAGGTCGGTAAACCGACCTTGAAGGAGATCCTCCACCACACTGGCAGCCAGTGAAGCCCATGGAGCAAAGGCATGACATGGCTAGATTGGCTAGATGTCAGGGGAAAAATGGTTCACACATCCAGAAACTACCTGTTGTGTAGAAAGGGAGGAAACACCCTATCTAGGATAAGCATACATGGGGTAAAGTTAGAAGGAGAAAACTAGACTCACCTGTGATGTGGGAACAGAAGTAACACCCTATCTTGAGTAGGGGTTAAAAGCAGCTAAAAGAAGAAAAAGGGAGAAAAACTAGAAACACTCAATCTAAGGTCCCAGGTACAGCATCTGCACAGCTAAGGGGTCACCCTGCTCGCTGATCGTGACCGCGCTCCGCAGCTCCCAGGATCTGAAAATGTTCTACTTGGCACCTTTTTTTAACAATTAACTGTAGGAGTAAAAGTGGAGATAGTTTTTTATTATTCCGCTTTTCCACTGTAAGCCACAACTTCCAGCATGTTACCTTAAGCTTAGATTGCTTTAATTAGCGTACAAGTGGAGATAGTTTTCAATTTTTCTGCTTTTTCACTGTAAGCCTCAACTTCCAGCATGTTACCTTAAGCTTAGTTTGCTTTAATTATTGTCAGAGTGCTTCGACTGTTGTACAGTTAATAAGTACCGTTAAAACACAGCTTGTTGTAGTTTATAGTGCAGGAAAAAAGTAGAACTCTGGAGGTTTCAGTTTATTTTTTTTACTGCTAAAAATCCAGATAAAACCATCCCCCCCCCTGCACCTTTCCCCCACCCCTTACCTACTTAATCCATGTCTCTCACTCTCCTTCCTCCACAGCCGTCCCCCCAGACGATCCAGGAGGTCATGAGGGCTTGGATTGCTGCCCTCCCGACAGCCAACAGCAGGAAAAGCTCCCCAGGTACAGCATCTACACAGCTAAGGGGTCGCCCTGCTCGCTGATTGTGACTCGCTCCGTAGGTCCCAGGATTTTCCCTGCTGAACGCTACGCGTTCTGCTCCCCACTGCCCCCACCACCACCCTTGGTCTGCTTTTAGTTATATAGGGAAGTAGGCAGTCACGTGGTGCGAATTTAACCTATCAACCCACTTCTCCATCTGCAGATTATACAGGCTCCCCACTAGTGACCACACTTCTCAATCCTAAATACCTAACCATCTCCACAATAAATATGCTACCATTTCACTGGATAGCTATCCTTGTAGCCTCTATGACCCCCCCATATGGCTCTATCACCCCCTTTCAGGATCTAACACTAAACAACAGCCACTCTGCTGGCCAATACATAATTACCTGGTATTGTCCAGGCTTGCTAACCCCCAAACCCACCTACTCCATGCTACATCACCACACGTGTGCATACTCCCTATCAGCACCTGCTCTCAACCCCCACACATGCAGTACTTGTTGTATAGCTACCTTGATACACCGCAGACCACAACCCCCTATTCATCCTTCTGCCTTTCTACCGGGTACCCAACCCCTTGACCTCATGATAGCCCACCTCCTATGCACACTTCTAGTACCTAGCACCAAGCTCCTCACCTTAGCCACACTACCAACCCTGGCCACGGACCCATACCTCCCACTCCACCACTGGACCATGCAATCCCTATGCGCCAATCACCCTACTGGTACTACCGTGGTACCACAATGGACACTACTCTGGCTGGCCTCTCCCTCCCTACAGGACCTAGCTACTCCCACCTCTGCACAGTGCTGTTCCCCCCTCCCTAATGGTTCCTAGGCTTATGGAGAAGCATTTAAGGCTGGCCTCCCTGCACATCCTACTACTACTACTCCTTCTTTCTGGAGATGTACACCCCAATCCAGGACCTACCATCCCTTCCCCTAGGGTTACTACAGCCAAAAGCCTCACGATAGCCTCCCTCAATATATGTAGCCTCCTCAAGAAATTTGATTCCTTTCAGGGATGGGTTGTCCAGAATCACCCCAATATCATCTCAGTAGTTGAAACCTAGCTCAACAACCACACCACCGACTCTGTGGTCTCATTTCCTGGCTTCACAGTATACCGAGCATATAGAACCTCAAAGAAAGGGGGTGGTTGTGCACTGTATGTCCAGGAATCACTACAGTGTCTCGCCCTCCCCTCTCCATCACTAGAGCACGGGGCCCAATCCCTCACACTGAAGATCACTCTTGCCCGTAACAGAGCCCCTCTGTTCCTCTCCTCTGTATACATCCCTCTCTGAAATCAGAAGACCGCTTTCCTCTCTGTCTTCAACCATCTCCAGACTCTCCCTGACAATGCTGACATCATTGCCCTCAGAGATTTCAATACAAACTGGCTGGCAGACACTTCAGCCCCTGTTAGGGATGACGCAACTGCTCAGAAGCTGACCCAGTTTGTGACTACTGCCACTAGAATAAACCAGAGGACTGGTACTGCCACCCTTCTAGATCTAGTGCTCACTAACTCCCCACATAAAGTTACACAGATCAGGGTACTACCCAATGCTCTGAGCAACCACTCCCCAGTGCTATGTCAATGGTCATACTGTATTAACAAGCCCCCCCAAAACTGTCTTACAATGCCACCTCAAACCTGGCAAACTCCAGTCACTTAAACAGTACCTCCTAGTTACTGACTGGTCCCCCATAAAAAATACTCCGAACATTGACTCTGCCCTCGACTATTTCATTCATATGTTCAACATGGCCTGCAACTGGTTTGCACCACTAACCAAACAAACAATTAAAGGTGCCAACACACTTTGGCTGTCCCAAGCCCTTTTGGACCAGATGCGTGAATGAGACAATCTGTGGCACATTGCAGAGGATACCAGAAAACCCTCTGACAGGCAGCGCTATCAGGAAGGGCGCAACAAATGTACATGGGATATCCGTAAAGCAAAGGCTGAGTACTATAAAACCATGCTCACCAACACATGGGGCGCAAGTCACAAGTTTTGGGACTCACTAAAAACACTAAGTGGCAAAGCCCCCACTGCCCCGCCAACCCATATCTGAGCCAATGGATCTACCACCTCTGACCCAGCCAGGGGCGGACTGGCCCGGGATGCCTGGGATGCTAATTGCATCCTGGCCTGCGTAAGTAATGGCCTGCTGCCTGCACTTCTTGCGTTTTCTTTTTTTTAATTTTTTTTTTCTCCACTGCCCCGAGCCCCCGACCTTGGGGTTTTGTCACTATTTTTTTTTTTCGGGGGGGGGGGGCAGGTCTGTTAGTAATTGTAAAGTAGCCACATCGTTTCGATGAGCCATGAGCGGCACACTAAAGTCGTGC
The DNA here is from genome assembly GCA_016271365.2 of Neoceratodus forsteri. Classification (NCBI taxonomy): domain Eukaryota; kingdom Metazoa; phylum Chordata; order Ceratodontiformes; family Ceratodontidae; genus Neoceratodus; species Neoceratodus forsteri. Next base: position 988,167,682 of record CM028131.1, on the reverse strand, counting down.
GCGTGCACCCCATCCCCTCCCCCAGCCTGAGAGAGAGAGACTGCTGCAGTGTGCCTAAACAGGGGAACGGATGGTGAAGACAGTCACAGGCGGGGCTGTGGGTGCGCGCACGCGCAGCTGTGGTTGGCGGCAATTGTTTTCAAAGGCAGCCAGAGGGACTTCTGCGTGAGAGCGCCAGCCGCCATTGTTGCTTAAGTTGTGGAGCTCAGCCCTCCCTCAGTGCTGCCTAATCAGCCGCTGCCACTCGCTTGCCCAGATCGATCGAATTCATGATCGCTGAGACAGTGTTGCTGTTGCCGGCTTAAGTGGAGGACTGCTGGTTCGGTGAGTGTGTGTGGTGGGTGGGAGTCATCAGCGGGACTGCGGGACAGGCAGGGCAGGGACAACAAGGTGACTGTCAGACCGTGGCGTGAGGAGAGACAAGTCGCGACACAGTCGCAGCGGAGACTTTGGTACAGAGGGATGTCTGATTTGCCCAGGGGTTGACTTGGTTCCTGGCCGAGATAGTAGATGCTCTGCACTGGGGATTCCTGATGGGACAAAACACTTGTCTGTAGCTGAAAGCGATGGAAAAGCCTGTTTGTTTTTTAATTCAGGTATATCCCCTCAGCCAGCCGGTCCCCATCAACCCAGCCCCCCCAGCCTTGACTGTCCCCTGCTTTCTCCCTGGGCTTACCTCCACCTCTCTGCATGCAATATGCCCATTGGCAGGGACTGGTATGGAAGAAAGTGGAGCACTGTGATGCAGGGCCTGCAAGAGGCCAGACATCCTGCATGGTTGGCAGTTTTTCTGCCTGTTTTTTTCCTGTGGGCTGGTAACATGTAGTGACGCAACCTGCATCTGACAATGGCCTTTCCTTCAGTCAGTGTCTCCTACCACGCTGCCTACTGACTTCAGCCAGATAGCAGTCAAGGAGAGGAGTCCATTCTATCTGATACTCAGTCTTCCTTCCCCACCAGCCCCTATAACTGGAGTCTGCATCGTAGTGAGCAGTAGTGCTACTAAGTCGGTGTAAAAGCCTGTTTCAAATGTGATCTCTGTTCTGGTAAAGCCTTGTCAGACTGACGTGAAACACACATAGATATACCCATGATGCTTTGTGCTGGACTGGGTTTGAGGCTTTCAGTGTGGAGGATATTATGACTGGTTGAAATGTGAGTGTCTCCTGATTTTTAATAGTAGCAATGGAGTGAGTTTCTAGAGTGTTGTACACTAATCATAGGGAAAGATTTGGAGCTCCACTATGCTGCACAATGTATCTGAGATTTTGTGTATAATTGTTACTGAATTCTGTGCCTTGGAATCAGTATTGAGTTGGAATCTTGGCCGATTGACTGAACAACAGGTATAAAGGAGGCTTAGTGAGATTTTTCTAAATGTAGTAGCATTCAGTCATGACACTGATAGCCTGAAAGGTTGCCACAAAGACAGAACATGGTTTACACTGTTTGCAAGCACATGTAATGCTTTGCACTAATCTTCCAAGCAAAGACATCACTGCAAGAACCTTCAATTTGGTTTACCTTCAGTCTTCACTAAGAGACTTTGCTGGGGAAAAAAAAAGTAATTTCTTTTTCTTTCCCTAGCATCATTGCTGAAACTACCACAGGCTGTATCTTTGCAGGATCCTCACTCGGGAAAAGGGGTAAGGCAGGTGGTTTTATAAAACTAAAATGTGCAATTTTATTTAACACTGAGAATCCATGACTGTTAAAACTGCTTTAAAGGTATTTCTGGTGACGCTGTGCACCAGGAGCAGCCTAAGCTCAGAACTCTCCCTACTCCAGCGAGAATAACTCCCTCAAAAGAGCATAGATTTGATTAAAAACCTTCGGCTTCACTACCTAAGGGATCCCAGAGATCATGGCAAAGAAAACTCAAAATAAATTCACTGTACTTTTGAACGATGGCGATGGATCAGAACCTAAGGACTCTGACTCAGAACTTAACTGCAAGTCGAGCAAGACCCAAAGCTCTGTCGTGGTCATACAGCGAAGCCAAAAAAAACACTTAAAAAGGTAAAATTGGAAACCATGTTACTGGAAATGCAATCATTCTGGGCCGAAATTAAAGATTCTTTGCAGGAAATCTGGATGGGCAGCAGAAGCTGACCACCAAATCATGGGAAATGTGGCCCGCCTAGACCACAGTACATTCTCCATTTCCACACCTGCATAGCCACCATCTCAAATTCAAAACACCCTATCCAGCTCAACTGGTAGTTCAGTTTACTACAGGCCAGGCCTGCTATTAAACATCCCAGGCTGCAAAGGAGGATCTATCTCTCACCACCCCCAAGAAAAAGATTTCTCCCTTCTCCCACCTCAGAAGTCTTCGGATTCCTGAACAGCCGTTCACCACCACGATAACAGACCAGTAAGTCGAATTGGCAACCACAAGTACCTGAAGAGTTTTTTGCAACTATAATGCAGCAGTTCCAGCTGTATCACAATGCCTCTGTCCGGAAATGAGACTGCCAGTATGTTCCCTGAGGGTTTACACTGGCAGAGTGAGAGGTGGGTCGACTTGCTGTTGGAAGGGAGATGGGGGGGCCTCACAGGAGTGCCATTACATTTATTTGGAGTGGGATTGCTGGGACCTGACCCTCTTCTTTTCCACAGTTATGACTGTCTGGGGAATCCGATGCTAGATCACCAGCAAATTGGAGAGGCTGGAGTCTACTCTCATCCTCGACGGCATAAGCTCAGAGACTAAGACCTAATAAGAAAGACCTGATAAGATCTTCCCTGTGTCAGATCTTCACCATTCATCACTGGTGGGTGTATGCTGGAACGCAGCACCCTGTGGGTGTTTCCCCTCCCCCAAGGAGAGGAGTCAGCAGCACCGTCCATGAGACAGACTTGTGGGTTGGCCAGTAATGCTCGTTGGCTCCTTCTCCGCCTCAGTTCTACTTCTCCCGCCATCGAGAGACAGCACCTTGCCTGCATCAGGAGCAAGAATACTGTGTCAGCAGCCTAGTTTTGGCACGCACCTCAGTTTCTCCGGAGCCACTTTCTATGCCGTCCGCACTGTCTGTTAACTTAGATGCATTTGTTCTGCCGTTCGTCAGTACTCTGTGTCATTTATTGAAGAGCTGGTAAGGTCTTTCCATTTTCTTATTTTAAATGGTGCCGAGCCTTGACTGTTTATTGTTTTAGTTTTCCATTTACATCATGCCAGGTTCAGGGGACAAAAAGCGCTCTTCGAAAGTGGGCCGACATCCTACAAGTCCGTGTCCCTGCGGCCAGTAGTTTTCCACTATGGACTGGCATGATGTATGCCTAACCTGCCTTGGACCTCAGCATGATATGGACAGCTGTGACACCTGCTTTTCAGTGGACCGCCATGTTCTTCAGCAGGGCTCTTCCGACTTTCGGGGGCGTCGTCCCTCGCTAGGATCCATGCGCAGGTCACTTCGCTCTTCCTACAGGTCACCTCATGGGCCTATACAGTCCAGTGAGGTGGGAGTCTCCTCCTCTTTTAGCCTTGCCACAGAGGAAGCCTCTGCAGTGTTGGAGGGCCAGTCTGATTCCACCAGGAGCCAGGCTGGGAGCACCGCCCTGGCAGTCACTTCCTTGGGGGTGCAGGCTACCCCAATGTTCAAGCCTACTGTTGCTGGGTCCAGCATGTGATATTCCTTGGCAGCACATGCTAGCGCTGTCTCAGATCCTGGAGCTGTTCGCAGCTCCGGTGATTGAGACTGTGCCGCGAGGGGCACTGGGTCCACACATGGTGCTGTTCACGGTGCTGGGGTGGGAGCCCTCGGGTCACCAGTTTGGAGGTCTTTGGATCTCCTCCTCTTGAGCCAGATGATTGAGCAGCCAATCTGGACTGGCGACCTAACTCCTTGGAGGCTTGGGCTCTCGGGCCCAGGACCCTTGTGCCTTCCAGGTGCCCTCCCCATGGACCCGTGACTGCAGTCGGCACGGCTCCTGTGCCGAGGGCAGGACACAGGATAGCTATCCTGGGCCTGTGGGAGCTGTGGGTCGGGTGTTGTGGGTGGGGTCAGTTGCCATCCCCCTCTCCTGATACTGGATCTTGGACCCCCTTTTCTAGGGCTTTCCCCAGAGAGCCTGTGGAATTCGGTGGACACGGCCTGAAGAAGAGGTCTTCCTCAGAGTCAGCAGGGTTGAGGGGCTACAACACTCCTCTGTAGTCCTTTTGGAGCTTGAGGAGGAGCCGCAGCACTGAGCCCAAATTCTCTCCCTCATCGGCATCCCCTTGAGGGAGTCCTTGCTGGGTGAGGTTGGGGTCTGCCTTTCTGGATACATATGGGCCCTGGTCCCCTTGTTGGAGTGCTTCCTGTACAGGACTCAGTCCTGACTGCTTCGGGCAGGTTTAGTGGCCTTTGACTGATCCGACCTATGGATCCCCTCATAATCCGGGATTGCCTGCTAGGTCTTCTAGCACTGGCAGAGGCATTTCACTTGCTGTGAAAGATTTCTCCCCTTGCCTCTGCGTCCAGCCCCTCTTTTCCCAGGACATGTGGGCCCTTAACCTGGGAGCAGTTCAGATCTCAGGCTGTGGACTTCCCAAGATACGGTCTTTCGCCTGTCTCCCCCTCTGTAGCCAGCATCTGAATCTACAGGTTCTTCGGCCTCCTCGTCTTCCTCCATCGAGGGAGAGGAGACCTCTGTTAGAGTATCAGTGCTTTCTCACGAGGCTGGTCGAGGACCTGCATATTTCCGACATGGTAAGATGCAACATCGAGCGTACATAGGCGTGCTTCCTGGGCGGATACAGTGCAGACCCCTAGAGGCGATCATAGCGCCTGGCAGCTTCCCTCTGCCCTGGCTCCAGCCCCTTTGGGCTGCCAGCATCGATATTGCGTGCCCCAGGGATCTCCAGGTACATTAACTCATCCCCTGTGAGACTGACATGATTGGACACTTCATAGGCATAGGCGCCCAGTCCGCGATCGTCCACAGATCCAGACTCTGTGTAGTTCGACCCTCTGGGCGGAGAGTTTTCTCCTGCATGGGTAATCCTTTCTATTGCATCTCCTCAGGCACACCACGTTGCCTATAACAGGCATCTGAGGGCAATGCTGGGTCAGGTGTTGGCATCGTTGCTGATTTGGAGGCAGTCAGGCAGGCCACAGCCCTCTCCATGATAGGCCTGGAGCAAGCAAGAGCATCCTGTGATGCCAGTGAAGTTGCTTCATGACTAGCGGGGACAGCGATCTGCATCAGGTAGACAGCGTGATTTCACCTAGCAAGGCTATCGCCCCTGGCCCGGTGTAGGGCGATTGCCTCTGCATTCCGGGGGACCTGCCTTTTCTCTGCATTCCAGGGGGACCCACCTTTTCTCCCACAGGGTGAGGAGGGACCTGCAGGGGCACCTTCCTTCCCCCAGGGAATGGGAAACCCACCTCGCCCTGACCAGTCACAGGCTTAACTGGTCTGGAATGGGTCTTCTTTTCCCGTGTTTCCCCATAGGAGGCTTAGGGATGTCTGTCTCTCAGGGAAGTGCTGAACCCCCTTCGGGGAGCTCAGTACTTACCCACCAGTGATGAAAGGTGAAGATTGACACAGGAAAGATATGGAAATTGCGTACCTACCGTAATTATTGGATCTTCCTGTGTATCATATCCATTCATCACTGAAACCCTCCCACCTTCCGCTCAGAAGGTCTCAGTCCCTGGACGATGCCTCCCTGATTGCGCCTTTTCCTCAGGGAACCAATAAAGCTTCCATGTACAGCTTAGGGCCTCCCCTTGCTCCTTGCACCCACCCCCCGATTGTGTTTCTTATGTCGGAGTATAGCTCTGAAGGCTACTTGTTACCTAAGCTGTCCCGCCAGGAGTTTCCATGCTCTACTACCATGCTCATAAAATCACTGTCTGGAGTAGTGAAGTGCTCCCTCAATCCTGTTCATCAAAAGTATAGCCAGCTCCCCCCCCCTTAGCTATCTGGCTGCTGTTTTACTTCAAGATTGACAGCAATTTTGTGTCTAAATTCTAGCTCTCCAGCTGTCTCTCTGAGAGAGCTGCCAGCCACTCTCTCTCTTAATAACTTGAGATGCATAGGATATAATTGTGTCCCTCAGGGTGGGTTCAGGGCATACCAGTATAGTGGGGCTGCACTATCGGCCTGGGGGTTAGTGCACAAGAAGTCTCAGTTATACACAAGTGTGACAGATCCATCACTCATGTATGATTCATGCTGGAAACTGGGTGGGTATGACTCAGTTCCAGCAATAAATTAAGGAGATCAGTTCCAGGATTAAAATGGACAGTTCCAGTGTAATTCCCCACCAAAAGATGAAACTGAATATATCGTGTTAAAATACAACATACAATGAGGAACTGTGTCCTCCCTGCACTTTTGAGCCGGCCAGTCGGGCTGTGTATCCAATGCGCATGCAAAGTCCGGGCTGAGTGCCTGGTGGGTCCAAAGCCAGACAACTGTAGTATGTGTTCATTCTTCAAATTGACCGCTTTTTTCCTTTAACCTCTAATCTGCACACACAGTATCGTAGCCTTTTGGGGGACCATGCAATGCTTTGTTTATGTTCAGTAGTTAATAAATAAAGCCACACTGAAAAATCCCAATTCTGGTTCTGGACATTACAGTTATTGCTTCCTGTAGTTGGATTTACTTGGGTGCCCCTGTGCAGAGTAGTCAAACCTAGGTCTCTTGCGCCAGGTAACTTCATCCTTCCCTAACCCGTAGATATGCCCTCACCAGGTATTGCTGCCAAATGCCAACAGCATGCCACCTGTCATTTTGGTAAAGGGCAGGAGTGAGTGGTTACATTAGTATCTCACCCCCATTGTGTACTCTATTGTTTGTTTTAGGTACCTCCCAGGTGCATCTTGGGAGCACAGAGGAAGTTGGGTGACTTGCTCTTAGTCACATAATATGTAGGAGGTGGCTGTAGGATTAAAGTCCAGTTCTCAAGGTTTGCAGCCCAGTGCTCATAATCACTATGCTTTATTGCCTCTCCTAAAGTATGGTAACTTGCTGATGCTTCGTTAATCTTTTTCTATACGCACTCTGTGAGATAAAAGCAATAAGACAAAACAATGTGGGCCTCGGGCTGAGACAACTGCCCACCAAGGAGCGTAGCAAGGCCTAATGTAACAGGTGGGGCCTTACAGCCCCTGGAAGGGTGGCTATCTCTGCCTAGAGCCCTCCCTTTAATGTTGCATTGTACATATAAAATGGGTTTGTTCATTGAGAAGTTAAAAAAAAAAAAAATCAGAACGTTAAAAAAAAAGTTGACATCTTTTAACGATAAATAGTCCTTTCATTGGTGGTTTGTCACAAGGGGTTGCTGTGGCCATTTTTTTCCAGTCCCTGCTGCATATAATGAGGACCAGGAGTTTTAAGATGCCTCTTATTGGTGTCTGGTGGTTTACTTAACATTTCTCCCAAACTCTGCTACCTGATTTGTAGGACTGGGAGTAATTATCCGTGTTTACACTGCTGGCATGCATGTCAGAATAGAGCTGGGGGATTCCCAAGTCCCCTTCCCACCATTTCACATTTGCGCCCTTTAAGCCTTTCAGGTATTTACTGTCCTTTCAAAATTCAGCCACCAGTATTAGAAGTTCAGTTACTACTACTGTAAGAACAATAGTCACGTTTCATGTAGAAATGTTCCGCCGACTAGCAGCTCATGCAAATGTGGCCTGTCCTCCTTTTGTAGCATCCTGGCCTGTGACCTGGCCAGTCCGCCCCTGGACCCAGCCCTTGTCGCTGACACGTTAAATTACACCTTCTCTGACCTCACTGGTGTCCTCCCCCCAAATATTTTCACCCCACCCCACCCCACACTGCCCCCTCACCAACCCCCATTCTACTTTAAAGCAGTTTCCCAGGGTGAAGCTGCCCCTCTCCTACTGAAAGCCCTCAGCAAATCCCATTTCAGCAGTGACTCACTGGATCTAAAACTGCTTAGACTCTCATTCAGCAAAGTTCTCCTCCCCCTTACAATGCTTTTGAACCACTCCCTTTCCCTGGGACAGTTCCCATCCAAATGGAAATCTGCCCTCATCACTCCTATCCTTAAAAGTGGTGACCGCACCTAGCCTGGGAACTACCGCCCAATATCAATCCTGCCCCCACTCTCCAAAACCCTGGAAAAAATTGTGGCCATACAACTGACAGACTACCTCACTAAATATAGTATTCTGTGTCCTGAACAACACGGCTTCCGCCAGAACCATAGCACCACCACTGCCCTCTTGGAATTTACAAACGCCCTCCATACATCCCTGGACACTGGAAACACTACTGGCGCTGTCTTTATAGAACTCTCAAAGGCATTCAATACCGTGCACCACTCACTTCTCCTGGGCTCCCTCACTCAGTTAGGTCTCTCCAATGAGACCACTGACTGGTTTGCCAGCTATCTGTCTGAGAGAACCCAGACAGTCCAGATTGCCCACTCCCTGTCATCCCCCACCAAGTCAGGGCTGGGGTCCCTCTAGGCTCTATCCTTGGCCCATTTCTCTTCTCTCTATACCTCAACACCCTGCCCAAAGCCTGCTCTGGGAAAATGCTACTATATGCAGATGATGCAGTCCTCTACAACTCCCACACTGATCTCACAGCCCTCCGCTCTGCACTCCAGAAATCCTTTTCTGAAGCTGAGTCCTGGTTCACTCAGCATAGGTTAGTACCAATTTACAAAAAAACTGAATCCGTGATGTTTGCACACTCCCAAAATAAGAACCTAGGACAACCCTTGCACATTCTGAACTCACTAAATGACCCCCTTGAGCAGATTAACACTTTCAAATACCTTGGCATCACCCTAGACACAGGTCTCACCTTCCATGACCATATCCGATTACTAAGCACCACCGTCAACATACGCATTGGTCTCCTTCACTGCTTTAAGGACTGCCTGCCTCCGGAATCTCTCTGCCTAGCCATCTCTACATCTATTCTATCACTAATTGACTATGGTATCATCATCTATGGTGCGGCCGACACCACCCACCTACACAAGATTAGACTGGTCCTCAATAAGGCCTGCAGACTTGCTACAGGCTGTCCTAGACTCACTCATACATGCACCCTCTACGCCTCAGCAAACTGGCTCAATTTTGATGGAAGGCTAAAGTACCAGGCCTGCCTCTTCACAAAGAAAATCATCTCAGGATTACTCCCTCCAGCCCTCTCCCCCCTACTTCAGGCCCCACTGTCCAGCCACTTCACACGGCAGTCAGCAACCTCCCACTTTAGGGTACCTTGCTGCAAAACCACCTCTGGGTCAAAGAACATTTCGATATCTAGCCCCAACCTGGCTCAACTCACTTCCAAACTCCTTTCTCACTAAACCCAAACTTGGTCGATTCAAGTACCAGCTAAGGGACCTTATTTCCCAAGGATCAGCATGTGATTGCCCATAAACCTGACCACATCCTGTCTACGGACCTAACTCTGGTCCGCCGCCCCTGAGCGTGCCTATACAGTACCATGACAATGGACATCTCTGTCCAGCCTTGGCCAACGAATAACTTGTACGCTATGCATATACCTGCAACCTTTATTCCCAGCTGCTATTTTTGTATTGTTTGTATTCTCTATAATCATATGCAACCATTCTGTAACCACTGTGTTTAAGTATTATGTTCTTTATTACTCTGTATACTGCTGTCTCTTCTTATGTATGACGTGGAACCTTTGTAAAAGAGTCTTTGACTCAAAGGTTTAATCCGATACTTATCAATAAATAATAATAAATAAATAACAATACAAAGGGGTTAACAAAACAAAAAAGGAGAAATTACAAATACCCTATCTAGGGTAACGGTGCTAAGTTATTTCCAATTAACATACTGAGTGTAGGAATGGGAATGCTGGGAGTAGTGCAGTGCAGTGGTTGTGGAGTGGCAGTATTTAGAGACCTTCTGGAGACTCAGGTACTGCCCCATCTGCATATAACTCACTGGGCTGAGGGAGGAGGTCATTAGACTCTGGACTGAGTTGGCTAGGATTTGGGGGACCTCTTCCCTCACCCAGGTGCCATTAAGACCACCACTGTTGCCCTAGAGAATGCTGAGGAGCAGGGCCAGCTGAACTGTTGTGGGCTCTGGAAGGGTGGGGTGATGAGTTGAGCCACATTCCTCAGCTGGTGTCACTACAAAACCAATTTGCTGCTCTGGTAGGATGGGACTGCTGGGAGGAAGCACCTATGGGAGTGACCAGGAAGGATGTATGGGTCCTCTGTAGGGGAGGCCCCAAGAAACATAGACTTTGATGGCAGATAAGGACCACTTTGCCCACCTAGTCTGCCCATTTCCCTACCTAGAGGATAAGCTGCAGATCCTATTTAACCAACAGCCTATTTCTTCCTACCCCCACAAAAATTGCCTTATGTCTGTCCCATGCATTCTCAAATTCTCCCACAGTTTTAGACCCCACAACCTCCTCAGGAAGGCTGTTCCATGCGTCCACCACCCTCTCTGTGAAAAAATACTTCCTCACATTGCCCCTGAGCCGTCCCCCCTCTATCTTCAAATTGTGTCTCCTTGTTCTTGCACATCTCTTTTTCTGAAAGATGCTACCCTCTTGGACTTTGTTGATTCCTCAAGGTGGGAGGTAGAGGACCCCAGCAGAGGAGAAGCAACTTCTGGTGGGGGACTTGATTGCTAGTGTGTAGTGTAAACCACTGGATTTAGCCAGTGTAGACTCGCTAAATCCAGTGGTTTATTTTCTCATGATACCTGCACTTGCCCCCACCCCTAGCATTATAACCATAGGCTCCATACATGGCCTATTTCCCCTTTCTGTACAGAGCTTGTCTCCCTTGTTTTTGTATCTGCCTTTGACTTGTCATTTCAGGGAGATTTTTCAGCTTCGAATTACCTTACCTCACCTGATTACTCTCTTTCTGACTTTTGGGGCAGCCTCTAACTACCCCGCCTCACATGTTAGCACTGCTGCTCTCCTATTGCCTTTGTATTCCTATAGAACCTTATTAACGCTGTAAATATTATGTATATAGTATCTACCTACTGGTTCATGTGCTTTTCCATTGAAAATACATTGTTTATATAACATGTATTCTCTTTTGACTTTGTAATCATCTATCTTATTTATTTATTTATTTATTGAGTCTTGAATTACAACACCTCTCAGCAATACAACTCATTTACAAAGGTTCCACATTAGTAGTACAAAAACAAAACAAGGTAAACAATAGATAAGTTAATAGCAGATATCAAGAATATACTTAAAAAAATTAATACATCAAAAGCTATTAAAATAGCACTGAATGTTGCTCAATATAACAGTAGAGTGGGCTAGAAGAGTGGGCAACCTGGGAGGCCTTGTCAAAATCTAGGAGAGAAAGTAATGGGGTGTAAGGTGGGGGATGGGAGAAACAAGAGGGAGAAGGAGATGAGTTACACAGGAGGTGCAAAGGAGGTAATGGGCATAGAGGGATGAGAGGATGGGGAGGTGGAAGGAGGGAAATGGTGTGAGTGCAGAGAGAAGGGGGGGGAGTGCTGGTGAAGTGAGAGGGAGGAAGACAAATTAACAGTATAAGGAGAAGAGGTGGTGTTTAGTCAGGAGAATGGGCAGCCTAGCAGGCCTTGTCAAAAACCCAAGAGAGAGAGAGAGAGAGAGAGTAATATGGGTGGGAGAGAGGTAAGAGAGAGAAACATAGAGAGAGAAGGAGGGGAAGAAGTTGCAAAAGAGGTGGCATGAGATAAGAGAATGGGTGGAGCATGGAAGGGGGAAGGCGAGGAGGAGCAAGGGAAGAACTTGAAGATGCATGAGCAGAGAAGAAGCATGGGTGAGGAGTGGAGGGGAAAAGGCTCGAGGGTAGGATCAAAATGAAGTGCCAAGAGTTAAAAGTGCCGTTAGGTATAAGTACAATGATAAAATAAGCAGAAGGCTGCTAAGGGCGGCAGTCATATATACTGTTTGCTAATAGATGTTGTTGGAGTTTGTGTTTGAAAGGGCCAAGTTTTGACTCAGCAGAGATGTCCCTACCCAGGGAGTTGAGCCAGAGGGGGGGATCTGTAAGCAAAAGACCCTGACCTAAGAAAAGGGCATCTAGAACAGTAAAGACCTGAATTGTCAAGCTCGAGTATGTTGGGTACTGTGGACAAGGGCTAAGGAGCTGCTGGACCCTCAGGTAACAAAACCAAGATGTGCCTTCTTGGCAAGTAAGCAGGTTTGATATTGGAACCGCTGAATAATTGAAGCCACCTGTCTGAGCATATAGGTCACACGGTGTGGTGTGAGGCGGCAGCCCCACTAAGAAGACTGCATGCTTTGTTAAGAGCAACAGTGATCCTGTGAAGGGATGTAGCAGAGGCAGAGCCATAAACAACCAGCCCATAATCGATGATGGTATTGACAGAGCTGGAAATTGCTATTCTTAGTGCCTCGGGAGTGAGGCTATGCTTGTGCCTGTGGAGTAGGCCATTCCTTATGTTGACAGCTCGAGCTATGTTATCAATATGTTGTGAGTAGGTGAGTGAGCTATCAACAATGACCCCTAGATATTTGAAGGAGTGGATCTGTTTAAGTGGGGTGCCAATGCAGTTTGTGATGAACAAGGGTTTGGACTTGTGTTTCTTATGGGCATTGTTGAAAAGCATCACTTTGGTCTTTTTATAGTTTAGCATCAGTTTTTGAGTGCTGAATCACTTTTCCACTTCTGAGAAACTGTGTTGAAGGTTATCCTGGAGGCTCTTAGGGTCAAGGTTACTAGAGTAGATCATGGCATCATCCACGTAAAGCAGAATTTGTTCATGATAGGCTCGTGGGAGGTTATTCAAGTAGATACTAAAGAGAAGGGGCCCAAGTATAGACCCCTGAAGCACTCCAGAATGGACTGGCTTCCTTTCAGAGAGGACATTGGTTATCTTGACCTGCTGTGAATGGTCTTCTAAGTAACTTTTGAACCAGCTGACTGCATCATTCGACACCCCTGTAAGCCAATAATTGCTCGAGTGGCAGTGAGTAGTTCACAGTATCAAAGGTCTTCGTCAGGTTGATAAAGGCAGCCCCTACCAGATGGCCTTGGTCGAGTGCATTATGTATGAAATCAGTGAATTCTAACAGTGCAATGGTAGTCATTCACTGGACGCATACACTATGTAGTCTCCTGGACTTTGTAATTCTTATACCTGTTATTTCAAACACTGAACGTTTATGAAAATGGGCATTTTTGCTCACATACCCTCCAGTATACAAATAAAATTGATTGAGTGATCGATTTGGAAACAGGAACAGAGGTAAAACGGAGCTGGGGTGCCTACCTAGCACCTCAGCTCAGAGGGATGGAAAGTGGATCCTCAAGATCACTAGGATGACATGGCAGGAGGTGGAGCTGGATGTCAGGCTAGGGCTGGGGCTGGGACGGTGAAGGGAGATTTTAGGGAGTTAGGGAGTGGTCTTAGGCAGGTAGCACACTCAGTGGCTTTCACAAAGCTGCTGCCTGTCTATGACAGGGGGCATATAGGGGTCTCTATACCAGGAGTTTCAACTCACCGTTGAAGGAATGGTGTAGAGGAGGGGTTCAGATACACTGGAGACTGAGGTACATAGAGAGTGGTAGCACTAGCAGAAGGAGAGAGGTGGTGTTGCCATTGTATAGATTGCTGGTGAGACCCTATCCAGAGTACTGTGTCCAGTTCTGGAGACCACATCTCAGGAATGGCATAGACAGACTGGAGGCAGTCCAGAGGAGGGCAACTAAAATGGTGCAGGATCTGCAGCAGAAGCTCTATGAGGAGACACTGAAGGACCTCAATATATAAACCCTGGAAAAGAGGAGGGAGAGGGTGAATATGATAGAGACCTATAAATACTTCATGAGGGTAAATAAGGAGGGGACATGCAATGAAGCTGGAAGGTGGTAAATTCAACAAAGATGTGAGGAAGTACTTCTTCAGTGAAAGAGTGGTGGATACCTGGAACAGTCTTTCAGTGGAGGTGGTGGGGGAGAAAACAGTGGTGGTATTCAAGAATGCATGAGCTAAGCATAAGGAAATCTTAATGGAAAGCAAGAGAGGAGGGAGCTGGATATCTAGTAGGGTCTGTGGTGACAGTATAGGCAGGGAAAAAATGAGCAGACTGGGTGGGCCAAGTGGCCCTTATCTTCCTTCAAATTCTATGTTTCTATGTTTCTAATACAGCACTATTATAGCATTAAAGGGATAAAGGACAGGTGATAGGGATATAATGTTTGTTGTAGATAGAGCCTATAGGTCATTGTATCCATCCATTTAAACAGGGAGGACCTCTATGGAAAAGGCTTTTGTCTTTCAGGAACTGTCTGAAATAACTGATTGTCCAGATTAAGGTTGTCCTACTAAAGTGGGCTGCACTGGATACAAGTTTAAAAGAAATATCTTTAAGCACTAGACAAAAGGGGCTTTTTGAAGTTACACATATTTTATAAATTTATGATCTACTGTACTAAGTAGCTGCATTCCAGGATCTGAAGAAAATAAGGACTTTAATCTTACTTTTAAATGTCTGAGACTCTACAGAGCTTTTTTAAATAAGTTTTATTACATGTCATTTTTGCAGAAAACTTCTTCCCTTTCAAATGAGCTGTAATATTGAACTGTAGGGCACTCCATATTGTAGTTATTAAGATAAATCAGTTTCAAATAAATATTGTGTCTTTATCTTATATAAAGCTACCTATTGGTTAAGAGCCTTGAATTTGGCTTTGTTAGCTCACATCCTATTTTAATAGTTTGGGTGATGGTAATTTGCTACCATCTGGCATTGCTCCCTGTACCGCATAGCACTTGTATCTTAATTTGTATCGTATTTCAACTTTATTTTGTGTAGCAATGAATATTCTACTTGTAAATTGTGACTGGACACAGTTATGTCTTTTTACTTTATTTTATTTCATGTATTTTATTGTACTTCATTTATACATTTTATTACTACTGCACCATACATAATATATTTTCACTTGCACAGCATATACTGAATACTCCCCTCCCCCCCATCTTCCCAGGATGTATCTGGAAACAAGTTGTTACAAGCTCAGTATGCCTTTCCTGGTGAAACTTTGAAACAAACAAATAAATAAATAAATAAATAAAATCAAAATGAGACACAAGAGAAATTCCTGAGCTGGAACCGCTCATAAAAAAACACACCTGAAGGGAGGTGAAGTTATTCAGAATACACATAAAGAGCCAGAAGAACTGTGGGTCACCCTGGAAAAAGGAAAGGGGACAGCCATATAAACTGGGGTTGTCTACAGGTCTCCAGACCAGGGGGAGGACATAGACACATTGCTGTTAGAAGATATACAAAACATGACAGCTAAGGGGGAGGTTCTGATAATGGGAGATTTCAACATGCCAGATACAGATTGGTCAATACCAGCAGGAACATCTGCCAGAACTAGACACATAGTGGATTCCCTGCAGGGGAAGGGCCTCAAACAACTGGTACAACAACCCACAAGAGACAGGGCTATCCTAGATCTAGTACTGACTAATGGGGACAGGATCACAAATCTCCAGGTAGAAGGTCACCTGGGGGCCAGTGACCATTACATGGTATGGTTCAATTTGGCCACTAGAACTAAATCATCCCACTCCAAGACAAAAATATTGAACTTCAGAGGAGCTGATTTTGATAAGATGACCAACAGAGCTAAGCTAGCCCTGGCAAGAAGAAATACAGGTGAGGGGGTACAGGCAAAGTGGGCAAGCATTAAGCATGCAATAATTGAAGCAACATCCCATTGTGTTAGAAAGAAAAGGAAGTGCAAAAGAAGAAGGAAACCACTTTGGTTCTCAAAAACAGTAGCAGAAAAGGTCAGAGTCAAAAGGCTGGCCTTCAGGAAATATAAGGGAAAGCAGCAGGATGAAAATAGGGAGGCATACCAAACTTCTCTAAGGGAAGCAGGGAAGGCAGTGAGGCAGGCAAAGGCCCAAACCAAGGAAACACTAGCACGAACAGTAAAAGAAGATGACAAGACATTCTATAGATACATTAATGAAAGGAGAAAGTCCAGAGGGAGTATTGCTAAGATTGAAGGGGATAAGGGGGCGCGTGAGGAGGAGGACCATGTAAAAGCATCTATCCTAAATAGATGCTTCTGCTCAGTATTTACTGAGGAGAAGATAGGCAGGGCCCACAGCTCAGCACCATAGACACAGGGGAAGGGAGGTATGCACTAGTCCCTTCACAAAAGAAAGGGTCCTATAAGACCTTGATAAGCTCAGGGTGGACAAGACAATGGGACCTGATGGTATACATCCCAGTGTGCTAAAGGAGCTAAGGGTAGAACTAGCAGAGCCATCATCAGAACTGTTTAGTGAGTCTCTGAGCACAGGAGAGGTCCCAGAAGACTGGAGAAGGGCTCATGTGATCCCGCTCCACAAGAGTGGTAGCAGGGAGGAGGCAGGGAACTACAGACCAGTCAGTCTTCCCTCAGCAGTGGGCACTATTATGGAGGCACTCCTTAAGGAAAGGATAGTACAACACCTGGAATTCATGGAGCACAGTATCCAAGACAGCATGGGTTTACAACAGGAAGGTCCTGTCAAACTAATCTCATAGATTTAAAAAGATCATGCACATAAGTAAGAGAAACCCTGAAGCCATGAATAGGCTGAGAGGGGAGTTGCTGGCAGCCACAAGGGAAGAAAGAGACTTGGGCATCATCATCACAGATGACCTGAAATCATCCAAGCAGACCACTAAAGCAGTAGGTAAGGCTAGAGGGATATTGGGGTGTATTAGTAGAGGTATCACAAGTCATAAGAGGGAGGTAATAATCCCTCTTTACAAGACACTGGTTAGGCCCCATCTGGAGTACTGCGTGCAGTACTGGAGGCCACACCTACACAAGAACATTAACCAAACTGAGGCAGTCCAGAGAAGGGCAACCAAAATGGTGCAGGGACTGCATCAGAAAACATATGAGGGCAGATTAACAGAACTCAATATGTATACCCCAGAGCAAAGGAGGGAGAGAGGTGATATAATTGAAACAGTCAAACACCTTAAGGGCATTAACAAGGTGAAAGAGTCTAACATGCTTCAATATAAGAAAAATAGCAGGACAAGAGGACACAGCATGAGATTGTAGGGAGGCTGATTAATGGGTAATGTGATGAAGTTCTTTTTCACAGAAAGGGTGGTGGATGCGTGGAATGGCCTACCTCAGGAAGCGGTGGATATAAATACAGTGCAGGGCTTCAAATAGGCATGGGATAGGCATAAGGGAGCAATATAGATAAGTATGAATAGATAGGCCATTGCAGAGCAAAGGCTGATGGGACATTCATAAGGTAGAAAAAGAAATGGGCAGACTGGATGGGCCTTGGGGTCCTTATCTGCTGTCAATGTCTATGTTTCTATGTTTCTATGTTACTGTATTCCTCTGTGATTCAAAATGGAGAAAACTGCAGCTGAGTTTCAGGTTTATTTCTTTTCTCTCTGAAAGCCTTGGGAAACCATCCTTCAAGAACTTCCAGATACCTGCAGAGAAGACTGCTGAAGAAGATGAGAACTGAAGTTTGCATAAATACTGCTCCTTGGAATGTACATTGTCATTTTTATACAAAAACTTATTATTTGATTGTTACAGTTTAACTTGTAATTATGGAATCAAACAAAGCCCTGTCCTTTGAGAAAAAGAGATGCAGACTAAAGAGGAAGTATGTTTTTCATAAGATGCAGAGTCATGGTCTTCCTTTACAGACATATTGTGTAAAACAATTTTACTTTTGGGAGAAGAAAACAGGAATACTTGTGGGTTTGTCCATTTGGTAAGGAGGGCATGCATTCATGTATGACTGAAAATGATGACCCTGCACTGTCTATAATTGTTAATGAGAGACCCACAGTGGTAACTGTGCAGGGAACTCAAAAGGTTTCTGATATTATGGAAGTAAAGGTGCAGTTAGAATGCAATATAGCTTGTCCTGAATTTAATGAACAGATTGAATGAGCAAAACTGAAAGTGAAAACCGAGACAGAAAGATAACAGGTTCATAAAATGTTTTATGGGATCCAAGAAATGTCAAAAGATGCTTATAACTGTGGAGTAACTAACCTTTATGTTACCAGAGTACCCATAGACCCTGGCAAAGGTCCAGTTTATGTATGTCAGTACAGGATATCATTGGTATTATACAGTAGACGTTCATTCAAGAGACACTGGATACATTCATGGAGTGTGGAATTAATTTATAAGAGAAGTCAATTTTATGTGTATCTGAGACAAATGCCTTGTTGAAATCAAAGTAGAGTAAATCCACTGCTTGTCCCTTACCCACCACCCTTGTTACTGAAACCACAACCTTCTGCAGGCAAAATGAGAAATGTGGCCAAGAGGGAGCTATGGAGCTAGCAGTAGCAAACAGACAGTTCAGGCCCGCAAAGGGCAATTTCTCCTGTTGAGCAATCTGCTATATGCACATGTCCCAATGCAAATGACTCTGTGGTACTGGCAAAGTGCTATGAGGTCATTTGCATCCCATTAAGGCCTCATTACAGGACCCTAGCATATGTAACTTGCCCCCCAGCACCCATCTTGTATATTCTATTACAGTTCCTGGTAGTCTAGTGGTTCCTCCATCCTCCCCTGACTGCTTGTCCATGGTGCCAGTATGCAGTTCCTGGCATCCAGTGGTTCACCCCAATCACCCATCAAGGCTGCCCATATGTATTCCCTGGCTCAAGTGGTCACTCCACCCCCTGATCACTGCTACCACTACTGATCATATGGCCTCCTCACTGCAGGTTTCTAGATGCCGTCCACCCACCCATAGTCCCATTGCCCCCCACCCCTGAACTAGTGTGCCAACACCCCCAATGGTGGCTGGCAATCCCCCGCTGCTCACTACCACTAACAGTCACTGTCTGCCTCACGCTGCCAGATGGCAGCTGGCAGCGGTGATGGGTGGTGGATAATTGCCAGAGACTGGCATCAGGGGGATGGGGGGGTTGACACACTGGTTGGGGATGGGTAGCAACAAGACTAAAACAGGTAGCTGGGATTAGAGATGTTGGAAAGTTTTACTTCATCAGCGAAGCTCTGACGAAGCTGCAAAATTTGCCTTTGCAAATAACTTTGCAAATTGATCACTTCACCGCTTTGCAATTAGTTGCTTCGGTGGAGAGCCTGATGAGAGTGAGTTGATCTAGGAGAAGGGAATGATGCACAGTGTCAAAGGCCTTAGATAGGTCTATAAAGGAAGCCCTGACTAGATTTCCTTGATCAAGAGTATGGTAGATAAAACCAGTAAACTCCAGAAGGGCAGTGATAGTACTGTGTGCTTTCCTAAATCCATGCTGCTCATCACATAGGAGTTTGTAGTGGTCCAAGTACTCAGTGAGTTGATCTGCCACTATTCTTTCAAGTGCGTTGGAGAGAGGAGGGAGTATGGAGATGGGTCTATAGTTGCTGAGTAGAGTCTGGGCACCATTCTTATGCACAGGTGTTATTGTTGTGGCCTTCCACTTTTGTGGAACTTGAGAGTGACAGAGGGATAGGATGATTATCTTGGTTAAGGGTTCAAGAACTTCATCTAGGGTTAGGTGTATGCATTACAGGTCCAGAGAGTCCCTACAAAATCTTGACCTCCCTAGGACTTTTTCAAGGTATTTCTTGGCTTCATGTTTAGAGACTGACCTGAAGTAAAATGGAAGATGCCAAGAGGTACGTTCAAGCGATGTTGTGAGGCCTGCTGTGGTGGGGGGTGGGTGTCGAAGAAGTCTCATGGAAGTACACTGATTAATAAATGCATTATTGAAGGCATTTGCTATGAGTAGAGGATCCAGTGTGGGGGTGCTTTCGATGTTGAGCATGGAGGAGGCTGTCTTTTGGGACTTCCCAGTGATATCGTGTAGGTTGGTCCAACATTATTTACAGTCATTTCATGTTCTGGCAATGGCGTCCTTGTATTAGGAGCTCTTTGCATATCCTATGGCTCTGGTGCATCCATTTCTGGCTTTCTTGTAGTTCTGTATTGTGGCTTGGGACCCATGGGCTCACTTTAAACCAGAGATTATCCCTGGACTTGAGTAGCTTGAGAAGGTCAGATGTAATCCATGGGTTGTGGACACCTTTGATCTTCTGCGTTTTTAAGGGTGCATGTTTTACACAGACTAAATTGAATTTGGCAATGAAATGCTCAAGTGCAGTATCCACGTCACTGGCAGAGTGCAGAATTGACCAATTCTGGTGCATAAGGTCAGATTTTAGCAGCTCAAGGTGCCATCTGAGGAGCACCCTGTTAGGAACTTGGCTGGTTGGTTTACTGAACTTATTGGACCACTGGCACTTAACAGGGGAGTGGTCCCTCACTGCAACAGGGAGAACCGAGGTGTTTGTAATATGTCCAGGGCAGTTTGTGAGCACCCTGTCCAGCAGAGTCCCTATTCCTGTTTTATAATTAAGTCTGGTATGCTCCTTTACCATCTGTGAGAAATGGATAGCTGAGAAAGCATCTTTGACTTGTGCTGTGGTCAATGTGAGCCATTTGATGTTGAAGTCTCCTAGCAGAACAGTTTCTGCACTTTGGCTCAGGGTACTTAGACATTCCATCAGGACCTTGAGACCTGTAGAGGTCTGCTTTGGTGGAATATAGCATGAGATAGTGGAAAGGTTCTTGTTGTGTGCTCCTAAGAAAAGTTTGACAGTGAGAATTTGTAGTTTGTTATTCCCGAATGGGAGAGGAAGGATATGCACCTGTAATGAGTCTCTTATGTAAAGCACACACCTGCCCCCTTGTTTTGACAGGTGGTCTTGTCTAAAGATTGTGTACTCAGGAAGTGTTATAGCTATGTCCGGTATTAGGAGGGTTGTCCAGGTTTCTACCACAGAGAGCACATCACATCAGGGTTGTGCCTTGAGACCCATACATTTAGTCTGTCCATCTTTTGTAGGAGACTGCATACGTTAATCAAGGCGAGAGTAAAACCATTTACTATTCTGGATTGGGTGCTTGAGTTAAGGGGAGGGCCCGGGTTAGGATGTATATTTCCAGACAACAGTAGGGGTATTAGGAGAAGGCATCTGATGTGGACCCTCAGAAGTCTAGCATTAAGGGGCTGCAGTCTTTTCGTGTGCTGACAGACATTGATGGTTCCCTTGGAGGTGATGTAGCCAAAGAAGACAGAAAATGACAGGTAGCCAATGGGTGCACCCGGGTGGTACCTTATCCTAAAAATGTTGTGAGTGGCAGGGGGTGCTGATGCGGTCTTACCAGAGGATGATGTTGTGAAAACATAGATATTCCAGTTTGACCAGGTAATATGGTGATTGGTTGGTTGTGAGGCATTATCATTATAATATCCTGCGAGTTATAGCAGTAATACCAGTGTGATACCCCAAGGGATTAAGGTGCTTGAGTTGAACATTATGGGTCAGCCTTTGTGGGGCTGGTGTGAGGTCCTGAGTTCTTTAAAATAAGATTCGATTCCTATCCTGCTGGTGTTCTGTAATTTTGAATCAGAGCAGTAGAAGCCCTCCAGTGACCGAGTCGCATATCTTTCAAATGGAGAACCAGGCACTTAGTCAATTTCCTGTGACCATGTGATCACTAGCAGCTATAAAGCAAGTAGTCCAGATAGGGTGGGCAGTGGGGGTGGGTGGGAGCCAGCACAAAGTGCCGGCTGGAAGATCTGTGTCTCTGGAGGTGGGGAGCCTGTTCAGAGCTTCCCTGAGAAGTCAGTGTCAGCTTGTGGAAATGCTGTGCCACTGGAGCGCCCACTCAGGCTGGTCTGACAAGGAAGGGAGAGAGAGAGAGAGAGAGAGAGAGAGGCTAAGTTATATGCAGGGAGAGTGGATGCAAAAACTAAAATTACAAAAACTGATGGAGGGGGTCTGGCAGCAGATGGCCAGTGAAGTGAGGGGGGGTTGAACAAAAGAATAGATTAACTCTGGGGATAATCTGAGTGAAGGGAGGTGGTGAGAAGGAGGGGGCTGGTCTTAGGCCAGCGCTCGATTGTAAGTCGAGTAGAGAGTTCAGTTAGGAATAGAGGAGGAGGAGAGAAGCAGGTTCAGAAGAGGGAGAAGTGGCAGGACAGTTGCATTCAATGCAATAACTTGTACTCTAAGGCCCAGATATTCAAAAGGGTTGCACATGGCGCGACAGTGTTGCACCATCCGCAACCACTGATGCTTCAGCCGATATTCAAAAGGAAAAGTGCATGGCACAAACTCCATGCGCCGAACACATCAGAATGTATGAAGGCACAGGTGGGGGAGGTGCCCATGCATAACCTGCAGAGCCCGACATTCAGCCTGGGATGTGCAGAGCCATGCATGCACAACCCCTACCTATGCCAGCACAAAGTTATGCCAAAAAAAAAAAAGGAACAACTGATGGCAACCCACAGGTGAGCTGCCGCATTGCAGGGCGCAACATGGCAGCTGCCACCTGTGGGTGGCCACCCGAGTTCCGGCTGCACCTGGTGGCACCCCCCCATGCCCGATCGTGGGCATTTGTCCAAAAAAGATTAATGTCCTATATCTCTGGTGGTCCAGTGGACCGCTATCTGCCCGATTGCGATTTGTAAAAAAAACTAATTCTAATATCTCTGGTGGTCTAATGGTACCCCCCACCCGCCCACTGATCCTCACCGCCCCGCTCCCCCGGTCAGCCAGTAGCAGCAGTCACCACTAGCCTCGCCACCCCACCACCCAACGACTGACACCTCGTAGGGCTGCTCGCCTACTGGTTCACAGCGTGAGTCAATGGATGTAGTTTCTGTCAGACACATACATTCCAGATATGTTCATTCACATATCTGGAATGTGTAATGGTAGGGGTTGCATGCTCATTGGCTCACACTGTGAACCAATGGGCGCAGCCCTACTGAGGTGTCAGTCGGTGGGCAGCGGGGCGGCAGATAGGTGGGGTGCTGCTGCCTGCCGGCTGACCTGGGGGCAGCGGGGCAGTGGGGCTTAGTGGGCAGGTGGGGGGGTTCCACTAGACCACCAGGGATATTGGAATTAGTTTTTTTTTAAATTGCCGGCGATCAGGCAGATAGCGGTCCACTGGACCACCAGGGATGTAGGATGGATTATTCTTTTTTTACAGATGCCCGCGATCGGGCAGATAGCGGTTCACTGGACCAGCAGGGATATGGGACAAAATAGCTTTTTGTTTACTACAAATTCCCACGATCGGGCTGCAGGGGTCATCGGTCCCCGACGGCTGCTGCCTAGCAGGGTGCCAGGTGCAAGTCGTCGGGGATTGGCGCACCTGCATGCAAATGGGGCCATAATGACATGCAAATGGCCCCATGTGCACCTTGCATACATTATGGTCCCATTTGCATGTCAACATTTGAATATCATGGTTGCTGTGCATGGCACAATGGAACTTGCACTAGCGCATCCCCATGCTGCACTCTGGCCACTTGTGCTGGCACAGTGCCACTGTGCCATGCACACTGGGGGTGGCCAGGGTGCGATATTCAATGCTGCTGAGCCATGGTACAGCTCTGTTGAATATTGCCTAGTCCACACCCCTGCACAGCCAAGTTGAGCTGTGCCCAAGCTTGCACCACAGCCTGGCGCAGTTTAAATATCTGGGCCTAAGTGTACAGCCCTTTAGCAAGCTTCTAGTAGTGGTTCCTTTTGTGTTCAAAAAGCCAGAATTTTAAAACACAATTTCTTGTCTCTGCACTGGGATAGCATGCAGTATAACTTAGCAAACAGTTTTTACCGTATTAATTTCCCATTACAGCTGCAGATTTAACAACAGCTAAGTCCATAGGTAGACTGCAGAGGTACATGGTGAAATGAGAGCTGGAAAACAGCTGGGCCGCAGTCTCGAAGCTTGAATTTAATTTGGTTCCAGACAGCACTAATCAACTTCTGGCACACAGACCACTGACCATGGCGGGATCCAGGAGTCAGAGCTTGGCCAGTACTGTGCTGGGTGAAAAGGCACTAAAATGTCCAAGCAGAGAATGCTGATGGGACCGAGGACAAATTCAAAATTACCTTTTCCAAGATGAGCTGTGTCTCTGGAGGTAGGGAGCCTGTTCTGAGCTTCCCCAGTAGGTCAGGCCGGCGACAGCTTGTGGAAATGCCATGATGCTGGAGTGCCCGCTTGGGTTGGTCTTTTCCGAGAGGAGCTGTGTCTCTGGAGGTGGGGAGCCTGTTCAGGGCTTCCCTGAGAGATTGGTGCTGGTGGCAGCTTGTGGAAATGCTGTGCCACTGGAACGCCCAATCAGACTAGTCTGAGGAGGAAGGGGGAGAGAGAGAGGCTAAGTTATATGCAGGCAGAGCGGATGGAAAAATGACAGGAACTGACTGACCTATCAGCTCCTGTTCCTCTTCATAGCTCACCAGCATAGTGACCTTACTTACTGTGACATCACAAATGACCGATCTGCCAGCAGGTGATTGAATCTTGTTGGTCAGTTATGATGTGTTAGTGAGGTCACAGGGCTGATGAGGTAAGAAAAGGAATAGAACTAGATATATCAGCCTCCCAGGCAGAGAACTGTTCCACACATCACAACTAGTGCTGTCAGGTAGAAAATTAAGAGAAAAGAAAAAAAAATACTTCAGGTATAAGAGGTAATAACTGACAACTTTTAAAAATTAATTTTAATGATTAAAGAGAGTTTTGCCTCACGTAATCCATCCTGATCAGGTAGGGTTTATGGAAGGTAGGCACTCGGCTGATTATTTCCGCAAACTTGCACACATCTTCTCTGCATTCAGGTGTTTGACAGAGTGAACTGGCAATTTCTATTTTTAACCATGCACCTATTCGGCTTCCCTCATAGATTTATCCAATGGGTCTCTTCTCTCTATCAACATTCCCATGCCCGCATTTATTGTAATGGGGTCTTCTCTGGCCACTTTTCCCTATTTTCCAGTACCAAGCAAGGTTGTCCTTTCTCTCCCCCCTTCTGTTTAATATTTACCTGGAACCATTACTGACCAGGATACGGGAGCATGGAGATGTTAGGGGTATCCAGGTGGGCACTCAGGAGTTTAAACTTTCGGCTTATGCTGATAATGTCCTCCTCCACCTGGTATACCCTGACCAGACTTGTCCAGTAGTTTTTTTCCTGTTATCAGAGTACAGACATGTATCTAACTATAAGGTTAATCTGGGGAAGACCACAGTCTTTCCACTCAATCACAGGCTTACTAAACGGGTAATAGAGCCCCTAGGAGTACAGTGGAGCCCCCAAAATCTTAAGTATTTGGGACTAATGTTGGCTAGAAGGGAGATATCAATGAGGAAACTAAATTTGGATCCCCTCCTTCTTACCATCCAGTAAGACTTAAATAGGTGGCAATCTCTCCCGATATTGCTTTGGGGGCAAATCAACATAATTAAAATTAATGCATTATCCAGACTATTTTACCCCCTTAGCATGTTAAATTCATGGATTCCCATAGGCCAGTTTAAGAAGGTACATGCTATTATTTCCTCCTTTATTTGGCTTGGGAAATGCCCAGACATGCTTTTAGAAAACTGTCAGCCTCCACATTAAGTAGAGGGCTGAAGCTCCCCCATTTCAACCTGTATTTCTCGGCCAACCAGGTGGTTAAGTACCTGAGGTGGCTCACCCCTCAAGAAGAGATTGCCTCCTGCCTTTATGTCCCAGAGTGGTTGAAGTTGGAGAGAAGGTTGATATCGGAAGCCAATATTTCCCCTAAGGCCATGCTGCATGTGGCAGCAAAGGCTCTTCCTGCCTTTCTGGCTAACACCCCAATTGCCCTCTCTCTTAGAATACACACACAATTGTGTGCCTTTTTATGATATAAACATACCAGAGACCCCAGGCAGCCTGTGGGAGATAATCCTAACCTTAAATTAGGGGCATATTATTCCTCCATTGTGGTTACCCGACCTTAGTGGCTCCAAGGTAATAGATTTTTTCCAGAGGGGGGATGTACACATTCAAGGGAGATTATGGCCAAATTAGAGTTGGATAAGCCTCAGCTCTTCAATGTTTTTCAATTGTGCCCCCTTTTAGTGAATTTCCCAATGGATCTGAATGTAGGCCCAGAAATGAGAAACTGCTTCAATCTGTTGGTGAGTCTAAGTGGCAAACCTCATGCAGTTTCTAGGGTGTATGAACTCCTTAGGGAAGAGCACTGGATTCTCATTGTGGCATCCCCAGGGCCTGGTTGGACCACTTGCCTGGTCTGGCAGAGAGATGGGAGCACATCTGGAAAGCCCCTCTTTGGTACATCCTGCAAGACAGATTGAGGCTTACCCAATATCAGATATTGAATTATATGTACTGGACCCTCACCAAACTTCAGAAAGTGGGAAGATCTCCTGATGCCCTATGTAACAGATGGCAGCAACAGGAGGATACCCTTAAACAAATTTTTTGGGAATGTTCGAAGATTAAGAAACTGTGGGATCAGATCAAAAACAGGGCAGACCCATTGTTGGGTATTGAAGATCTGTTTACCCCTGAGGTCTGTCTGCTAGGGGATGTTTCCTGGATTTCGGTGAGGATTTGCAGTGTCATATGGCACTCCTATCCTTATCTTTGAAGAAACTTGTTCTGCGTCATTGGTTGGATGGGCAGGCCATATCATACTTTGAATGGTTAAAGGAGCTTCTTTTTAACCTTTGGGTTGAGCAAATGAAAGCCAGCCTTTGGGGGTCGATGTCTCGATACAAAAGATTATGGGATGGCTTTCATACCCTATATTTGCTCCAAATGGGGGGACCCAATGATGGCTAAATCGCTTAGCATTCAAGGCTATTCCTCCAAACTCTATCACTCCACTCGTCAGTTGCTCCTCCGTTTAGCTCCAGGCATTTAAGGGATGGGTGGGCTGGACAGAGTGGGAGATTGGAGGGGGTGGGCAGACAGGGATAATTGGGTCGAGGAGACACCCTGGGGTGAAATGGGTTCAGGAGAGGGGTCCTCCTTGCCTGATTCCCATACCCAAGGGCTCCACAGATTGTGGGCAGGTACTGCGCTGCTCTCCGAAAACCCATCCAACTCGGGCGGTGTTATGTAATGCCAGGTCTATTAGGAACAAGACTGCTATTATTGCAGATCTTGTTGCAACATCTGACCTGGCATGTATCACCGAGACCTGGCTGGATGAGAATGCAGGTCCTATTTTAGACTCTGCTGCTCCGGCTGGGTTCTCGGTGATGCACCGTCCGAGATTGGATCGTAGGGTCGGGGGAGTGGCCATCTTTTTTAGATCAGATCTGAGTCTTGTGGAGATGCCAGTGGGTAACACCAGATCTTTTGAGTGTATCCTGGCAGCAGGTGCAGAGTTTAGGATTCTCCTCATCTACCATCCACCTGGTGATGGTGGTGAATTCCTGAAGGAGTTCGCGGACTTCATCGTTGGCATGGTATTGGAGTCACCCAGATAGTTAATACTGGGTGACTTCAATGCCTGGGTTGACAATGAACTCTCGAACTTTGGAAAGAACTTCCTCCAACTTATGTCTATGTTGGGCCTGTCACAGGAAGTTACCTCTGCTACCCATATAGGGGGACACTCTTTGGATCTGGTGTTCCTACTGGATTTGAATGTTACGCATCTGGGGGTGGAACCAAATGTGTGGACAGACCATCACACCATAAGATTCAGCTTTGGGGCACCCCCTAATAGGCCTGCCTCTATGGAGATGGTCCAGTATCGCCCTTTAAGGGGAGTAAACCCAGAGGGCCTATTAGCGGTACTGGACCTATTGGGTGTTTCGGGTGAGAGCATGGGTCCAGGGGACCTTGTTCTTGCCTATAATAAGGCAGTGAGCAGGGCCTTGGACCACATTGCTCCTGTTCGTGTTCGCCCACTCACTGAGCACCCAAAGACTCCATGGTTTGATGAGTCTTTGAAGGAACTGAGGAGAGTGGGGTGAAGGCTAGAGAGGGCCTGGCTTAAATCTTGCTTGGATGCTGACAAACTTAGATTGATGGATCATTATGTTATCTATCAATCGGCAATAACCCGTAAGAAGGCAGAATTCCTGTCCAGGGAGATTGCTGCTGCACGAAACCGACCAGCTCAACTCTTTCGGACTGTTGACAGACTGTGCAATCCACTCTGTCTACAGTCTGCGAGAGATTTTTCACAAATAAAGTGTGATGAGCTTGCTCGATTTTTCGCTGATAAGATTGCCAGCATTAGGTTGGATATCGGCCAAGCTCACTCTTCAAGGGTTTGCAGTGATCGGCAGGGGGAAACAGACACCTGTGTCACCTGGTTTGACTTTGGTAAGCTGGAATTCATGGATATTGTGAGGATTGTTCAGACTGTACATCCAACCAGCTGTAGTTTGGATCCGGGCCCTATGCCTCTATTATTAAGTTGCGTAGATACTATCTGTCCGACCATTGCTGAAATTGTTTGGAAATCTCTGGAGCAGGGGATCTTTCCTGATCCCCTAAAGGAGGCGGTCATTCGACCACTCCTAAAAAAACCTTCATTGAACCCAAACTGCCCAGTTAACTACAGACCTGTCTCTAACCTGCCCTTTTTGGGCAAGGTTATTGAAAAGGTAGTTGCACTGCAACTGGATGACCACATTGCAAATCACAATGTCTATGATACTCTTCAATCAGGATTTAGGAAAAGACATAATACTGAGACTGCTCTTGTCCGGGTTCTAAATGGTCTCCTGATAGCGAGAGATCGAAAGGCTCATACTATTCTAGTCCTTCTTGATCTCTCTGCAGCACTTGACACTGTGGACCATGGTGTGCTTCTGGAACGCCTGCAGTTTTATTGCGGACTGTATGGTACAGTTCTGCAATGGTTTCAATCTTTTCTCACGGGGTGGAGACAGAGGGTTATCACTGGAATTTATTCCTCTGATACCGTCCTCCTGCCCTGTGGGGTTCCACAGGGCTCCATTTTGGCACCCATGTTGTTTGCTGTCTATATGCTGCCATTGGGAGACATTATTAGGCAACACAGCTTGGGTTTTCACTGCTATGCAGATGACACCCAGCTGTATTTGTCTTTTAGCCCTGGACAGGAAGATGCAGTCTCTATACTTAACAGCTGTCTATCCGAGATCAAGGATTGGATGAGTGCCAGCTGGCTAAGGTTAAACCTGGATAAGACTGAGGTGTTGGTGGTGGACCCAGGTCACCTTGAGGCGGGTTGTAGGGCTGGGCTTCCTTCGGGCGTATGAATTGATGGTGCTCAGCTCTCAACCTCAGACCGGGTGCGTAACATGGGCATTATTATTGACGACGGTTTGACCCTGAAATTTCAGGTGTCATCTGCTGTCAAATCCTCCTTTTACCATCTTAGGAATATTGCTCGGGTGAAACACCTAGTTCCTCCGGCTGACCTTCTGATATTGGTCCATGCCTTTGTTACTTCTCGCCTTGATTACTGCAATGCCCTGTACCTAGGGCTACCGAGGGTTGATATCCACCGTTTGCAGCTAGTGCAGAATGCAGCAGCCAGGCTTTTGACTGGGACATCTATGAGAAGTCATATTACGCCCGTGCTGTACGAACTGCACTGGCTGCTGGTTCAGTGGCGGATCACCTTTAAGGTCAGTTACTGACCTATAAAGCCCTTCACGAACAGGGACCATGGTATCTTCAAGATCTCCTTATTCCCTACTGTCCCTCTAGCTCGCTCCGCTCCACCGACGAGGGATTGCTAGAGGTTCTCAGGGTCATTTAAAAACATCTGGAGCACGGGAATTTTCTTACGCTGCCCCTACCCTGTGAAATTCTCTACCCCGTTGGATACGAAGCTGCCTGACCGTTGAGAGTTTTAAGTTAGAATTAAAAATGTATTTATTTCAAAAGGCATATGGAGAGTGATTTTATTGTGATCTTATTGTGATTATATTGTTATTGTTGTTGTTTGCATTATATGTATGGATTTTAATTGCTTTTATTTGTATAGCTCTTTGGCATTGAAAAAAGTGCTTAAAAATAAATTTTTACTTACTTACTTACTCCTCTCTTAAGGGAGAGAGCAGATTAGAGGTTCACAAGGTATTGGAGAAAATACATGGTAATTCCTCTTTATCTTTACTTCTAGCTTTATTTTTAGATGCCAAGCCGGGGAGGGTGAGGTAGGGAGGGTAGGGTTAGGGAGGGGTGATGGGGCCTGACTTGGGGCAACTGTCAATTTTTCACTTCTGTCTATGTATGGTTACCATGTCATGGCATGTTATTGTGGAAAAATTAATAAACTTGAATTAAAAAAAATAGTCTTCATTTCAGGTATTATAGTAGCTCTTGAAGTGAATGGCAACTCCCATGTGTTATTTTCAGTGTGAATGTCACCAGACTGATGAGTTATGGTGTCATATTTCACCCATTTATCTTAATTATACAGTTTATTTACTTTAGGATTGCCCACCTGAGATGTATTATCTTATTGTCAGTAGTATCCTGTTTTTAGCTTAGTTTACAGCTGGAAGGACTGAAGCCCAGAGAAGTCAAGTGACTTGCTCATATAACACAATGAATGAATGACTGTGCTAGAATTTGAACCCTGCTCTCTTAGTTTCCAAATGTCTGCCCAAACCAGTAGACTACAGTACACTGCCCCTTGTCCTGGGCTCATATATGAGTCTAAGATACTCACTCACAGGTTGGGGTGGGCTCCTTCAGAAATGTAGTCAGTGTAGATGAATAATGTTGACTATCTGGTCAAGAGGGTGTGCATGTGTTGTATATAAATCAAGGATGGAAATGAGAAAGGAAAAGTGTGTCCCACCAGGAATTGAACCGGAACCCCTGGTAATACCATTCCAGTGCTCTAACCATTAAGCTATGGGCTCACATGGTCAGCAGGTCTAAGGCTTTCCTTAAATCCACACAAATTCCTTTCTCAAGTGTTGCACAATCCTGCAACTTAGAAACATATCAGAAATACAAACAGACCACTTCCCAGTGCAGCTAAGCCCCTGCCATGCATATTTTAAATCAAGGATGGAAATGAGAAAAGAAAAGTGTGGCCAACCAGGAATTAAACCAAGACTCCTGGTAATACTGTTCCAGTGCACCAACCATTAAGCTATAGGCTCACATGGTCAACAGGACTTAGGCTTTCCTTAAATCCACACAAATTCCTTTCTCAAGTGTTGCACAATCCTGCAACTTAGGAACATATCAGAAATACAAACAGACCACTTCTCAGTGCAGCTAAGCCCCTACCAATCATGTTTTAAATCAAGGATGGAAATGAGAAAGGAAAAGTGTGTCCCACCAGGAATTGAACCGGAACCCCTGGTAATACCGTTCCAGTGTTCTAACCATTAAGCTATGGGCTCACATGGTCAGCAGGTCTAAGGCTTTCCTTAAATCCACACAAATTCCTTTCTCAAGTGTTGCACAATCCTGCAACTTAGGAACATATCAGAAATACAAACAGACCACTTCTCAGTGCAGCTAAGCCCCTGCCAGGCATATTTTAAATCAAGGATGGAAATGAGAAAGGAAAAGTGTGGTCCACTGGAAATTGAACCCAGACACCTGGTAATACTGTTCCAGTTTACTCTGACCATTAAGCTATGGGCTCACAAGGTCAGCAGGCCTTAGACATTCCTTAAATCCACACACATTCCTTTCTCAGGTGTTGCACAATCCTGTTCTTGTATATAGTGTGCTCACAAAACATTGGGAATAAGGCCTTGATTGGTTTAAATCAGTTTCCTCATAGTTCACATGGGGTCCATGAGGCCAGTGCTACTTGAAAGTCCTAGCAGCCACCTGGGTTGGGAATGACCTTAGATTGTTGGAGGTCAGCTGTGGGGAGAGGAGAGGGTTGCGAAGCCATCTCTGCATTTGACTGTCAGCATGTGGAGGCCCAGGGATAGTGCATGTGCAGGCTCTGAGAGGCTTCAGAGAGTGGGGGCTGTAGTTCTGCAGTGTGTGCCTGCCTCTATGCACACACAGTGCCATGCCACCGCAGCTGGGGGGTGCTGGGGAGAAAAGCAAAAAAATGGCAGTCAGGTAGGTTTATTGAAGCCCCACCTGCCTTTCTGTAGCCCATACCACCGTCTGGTCTCAGAGGGACATCTGAACTGTGCTCTGTGGGGGTGTGGGGGGATGGGCCTGCCTCCTCTGGCCCTACTGTGAGGGGAATCCATGGGGCATTTAAGCCCCCAGGACCAAGAAAAGTGTTAGCCAGTCATTGGAGGTGAGGACAGGGCTAAACAGCTGCCTGCCTGAGCTGAGGAGTATAAAAGCTTTATGACAAAAAAAACAAAAGTCCTAGCAGCTGTTCACAAACCCATGCTGCTAAGACAATAAAGCAGGTTATGGAAAATAAAGGAAAAAAATATAGTAAGCATTCAGAAAGGGAAAGTTAATACCTATGCTAATATTTTTAATAGTTTTTTTTTATAGTGACCAGCTTTTTTAATTTGTATTTCACTGCAACTTTCAATATAGATTCTTTTCGGTGTAGAATGGTAAAGCTGATTTAGTGATAAGATGAATGCTTTGTGTCATAATTTATGGACCTCAGTGAGGCCTGCTACCTTAACTTGGTAGTGATCTTCAGTATGAAACATTATAACTGAAATGTGTCCATATTTTAAATTACAGGAACTTGTCAGGCAAGTCTAACACCTCACAAAGATGAACCAAGGAAATTCACAGATGTGTGTCCAGCTCCACACTCCATAGTTGTGATTGCTGCTCTTCTGTCATGTACAGCAAAGGTTCTAACTGCACTGAACAGGGATGTTGCAAACACCCATGGAGTGATTGTAATATTTGTTGGAAGTGTGACGCGAGACATGGAAGTGGGGAATTGAATATGTAACACTCTACACTCTTTCCTAGAGATTTACATTCAAAACAATGCATTCCATCACTGTCACGTTGTGCAAAAAATCAATCAGCTTGCTGATTGGTAAACAGCTTTTGTTATGGACATTTTGCAGTCATTTAAATGTAAGGTGCTGAATATATTAACACAAACTTCTGAGTGCTATTAACAATTGAAGAGATGTAGAGCCATTAACTTCTACCATTGCTGTATACGCCTTTTATTTTGTCATTAAATGTTTTTTGAAAAGAACAGAGGTGTACAGAAAAGAAAACAGGGAGCCAGGTAACTAATTTATATGGCATTGTAAAAACAGATACATGCTTTGAACTGGTGCATTTGTATACTGATGGAATTAGTTAGAAACATAATTATTAGACTAGCAACAAATGCTTAATAGTAGATGGTTAAATTTATCGTATGGTCTGGCAGTGTCCACATATTGCACAATTTTGGAGTGAGGTGACCAACATACTGTACAGAACATTGGGATTCTATTATGAAGGCTCAACTGAGTAGATCTTACTATGTCTTTCTCCTGGAGGCAACCACCAAGTGCATTAGAAACACCCTCTCTGGCTACTGGGCTTAACAATCTATTTCTAAGGCCTTTGGTACCAGCTAGAAGCTGGCCTGGCTCACGCCCATCCCTGTCTTCTCCATTCTGGATGGCATAGAGCTTGAAATAGTCCCAGCATTTAAGTACCTCACTGTATGGTTAGATAGCAGGCATGACTTCTCTATCCACATAGATGCCATCCATGCCAAACTCCCACCAAAACTCGGTGCCCTGTGGTGCAGTAAGGACTGCCTTTCCCGAGGTCCACCAAGAACTGGTCACTAAAATGGTTCTCCCAATTTTTGACTATGCCAGATGTGCTTTATGACATCGCCCCCCTCTACCTTCCTTGCCAGACTGGACACCCTCTGCAATGCCTTCTGCCGCTTTATACCAAGTCACTCTCTTCTACTCACCACCACTTCCTTTACTCCTTCCTATCCATCCTCCCTCTCCCCTCTCATGTCACCAGTCCCACTGTTACTGTGCTTCCCTCATCTCTAAATATTGGTTGGGGTCCCTCCTCTCAGCCTGTCTCTTTTCCTCTCCCCGATCCCCTCCTTTTCCGACTCCCGGCACTCAAGAGACCCTTGCACATTCTCCCCTCCCCAACTGTAGTCTTCAACTGGGAAATCTACTTTCTCATAATTTCTCTCCTCTCCTCTCCTCTCTCTGGATCCATCCATCTCTCCCCTTCCCTTCCCTCCATTAGAAGACAGCTAAAACTCATCCCCCTCCCCCCACTCCTGACAACTCTCTACCTGAACCCTTACCCTGCCTGGCTTTTGAACTCCCCATACAAAAAGTATGAATAGAAAATCATATAGGCAGGGCAGAATGAAATAAAAAAATCATTTTCAGGACTTGTTAGTTAGAAAATTATCTAGGCAGTATGAAATCAAAAAAATAATTTTCAGAACTTGCTAATAACACTGTTATGATTTTCTATTCTTATCTCCATAGCTGAAAGGTTCACCAAAACAGTGAAGGTAGACTAAAAGCTGGCATGTCTGCTATGGTGCATTAACTGATCTAGATCACTATGTGTGGATAGCTCCAATATTCATATATGGATAGATAGCCTGGGATAACAGATCATTTGACCAGATAATGTCATGCATACCTGTTTAGTTGATTAGAAAAAAAAAAAACAACACCAAAAAATGGTCATTAATGTGGGTATCTGGAGGACAACCCAGATTATCTAGGCAACTCTACTACAAGTAACATGTCATTCAAGTAAATTGACAACAGGTTTCATATGGAAACCCACGTACAGCAATTTAATATAAATGTAATTATAAGTGATACTTAGTGCCTACTCTGTGTATTGACACATAATTCATGAAGACTGCCAGGGGTTTCAGTATGAATGCAACCCACATTCAGTTGCTGGACAGTTTACCTCCTGGCACAGGACATGTTTGGAGGAACAGAAAGTATTAGAGCATGGGCTTCCAGGTCTCAGAGCTTCCTGTTTGTCCTCCCCTCTAGGTGAAAGGTGGGGAGACAAAGTGGTGCAGAAGTAAATGATGGCATAAGCAGAATGCCCAGGGGTTTTCTATGAGCACGCTCTTTTGGAGTGTGGCACGGAATGAAAGCCCCTTGGGGAGACAGGGAGAAACACAGAAGCATCAACCTTGTCAGCAGAAAAAAAGCACTTGGCCAACCCAGTCTGCCCATGTGTTTTCCTGCCTGTTCTACCTACCTCTGATGACCCTAACTGGCCTCTTATGACCCCCCTGTCCCTTTTCTAATATGCCACTGTGCCTAATGAGTACATGCTTGAAGCTTTTCACCATTCTAGCTTTCACCACTTGGCACACATGGTTCTCCACACCTTCTCACCCCTTTGCCTGATGTCCTGCATTTTCTTCCCCTTCTGTCCTATGCTGCTACCTGAAGCTCCCTCTGAACGTCCCCCTCCCATTTTGCTTTCTCTATTCTTGGTACCTTTTGATCCACTCTCCTCCCCCAGCCAAATTACATCCCCCATTCCTTTTTTCTTGCCCCTGTCCCCAACTTCCTAAGTCTCTGTTCCTGGAGTGTTTTCACCCCTCTTGCCATCTCTCTCTATTATGTTACCATCTGGGGAGAGGCAATTGTTGCATCCATTGTTTTTTCTGCCTAGCCCTAGCTAGTTTAAATGCTCTTGCAAGTAACATAAGCCTCCCACCAAGGACTGACTACCTCTACCCATAAGGACGCAGGCCATCTCCCCTATAGAGGCCCCATCTTCCCAGGTTGGTCCCCAGTCCCTGATTTAACAAATGTCCCCCTCCATGCACTATGCCTTCAGTCAGTCATTAAAGGTCCTGGTGTAGAGTAACCTTGTCTGTTCTTTGCCCTTCACAGGTAACACCTTGGAGAATGCCACCATATGAGCTATCTGCATGAAGCCCCTTCCCAGCTCCCTGAAGTCTGCTGAATAACCCTACCCTCTCCCTTGCAAGGTCATTTTTCCCATGCTGGACAATGATGTCTAGCTCCCTCCTAGCTCATGCTATCCTAGTGATCTACAAGCAGAGTGGCAGTGGACCTGGTGATCCATAGCTGGGACAGCAGGTCTGTTGTATCCTTGCCAGTGCAGCCTGGAGTCCAGTAACCTGTGCCCACAACCCAGAGAAGTGAGTGCAGATGGGGCAGTACTACCATCACCCAAAGGTCTCCTTACCCTAGTTTGGATTACTCCTCTAACCTCTTCCCAGTTCCCAGGGGCTCCTATCCCACTGTTTTTCTTTCCTCTGAACTCACTTAGCAACCTACCCTATATTGGGTCCACCCTGTTTTCCCTGCCCTAACCTCCCCTTACCTTATCTTATTTCTCCCAGGGTGTTTGCTGCCTACTTCATTTTTACACAGCTGTTACATAAGCTAGGAAATTGTCTGTTAGCTGGATTGCCAGATATCACACTGTAACAGAGAGTAGTTAAGGTGTCCGTTTCCTACCTTGTGTGGCGTCTCACCTCCAAAGTCCCCTGCTGTCTTATGATCTCCCTGTGGATACCCTATGGGTGCTCCAAGTCCGATATTCCTCTCTTACTGTGTTCCACTCATGCTATGGGATGCTGGTGTGGAGCAGAATTTATTGCTGGATCAGGCTTCCTGCTTCACTCCTATTGGACCACATTGGTCATGGGATCCCCATGGGTCTCCTTCTCCTAGCTGGTCTTTTACAACATGGCTTCTCTTCCTGTGTGAAGAAAAGGGAGCAGGAGAAGGCATGCACTACCAGTGCTGGGTGAAATTAAAAGAATCAATGTTTGTGTACTTCTCACTAAACTGTGTCAATTTTATGTAATTTAGTGCAATGTTGTGAACTAGAACAGTTTGTTAAAAAGGACAGATTTGACAATAAACGTGTTTTTTTAAAATCAAATATTTAGAATTCTGTAGTTTTGAAAAACTGGCACTGTTTGCTGGCGTTATGCATTTTTAAGTACTCACAATTTTTAAAATGTAGAATTTGGGGAAAATCTGAGTAGAAAAGCAGTGGGGAAATTTAACCAGAGTTTGGTGCATTGTCACAAAAACTGCAAATGCAAAATCAGCAATTGCATACAGTTTTGCAACCATTATAAAACTTTTGCCCTGCACTAGCCACAGTTTCATGCAGTGGAGGTAGTTCTACTTAGCTGTGAGTCACAGTGCTGCTGGTTTCGGCCCAGACAGACGAGAGCAGGCACAGATCTTCAGGTGGAAGAAAGGGCCTCAAGCAGTCATCTAACTGACTAGTCCTGACCAACTGTTCATCCTTTTCCTGGGTCTGTCCCTGGTCATAACAATCCCGAAATGTCCAGCTGCGAACTGCAATGGAGGAGACTGCAGTCCTGGGTCTGCCTGACCCAAACCAAGTGCCAGGTCAAAGGAAACTGCACTCCATGACAAAGGAACCACAAAGTCAGAAAAGCACATCCAAATGGAAATACAATTGTGGCACACAGCAAACGCAATGCCCACTATCGCAGTGCTTCGGCGACTGCCTTCATTAGGGAGTGTGAAGGTAGTCGCTGAAGCACTGGGGTAGTCAAGATGTCAAGACAGGTTGTAACAAATGCATGAACCAATGTTGGAAGATCATCCAAGGAAACCAGATGTTTCACCTGAGCAATATTCCTCAGATGATAAACAGAGGATTTGACGACAGCTGACACCTGAGATTTTAAGCTCTAGCCATCATCAAAGATAACGCCCAGGTTATGCACTTGGTCTGAGGTAGTGAGTGGCACACCACCAAGAAGTAAACCCGATGGTTGTCCAACCCCCAAACCTGCCCTCGGATGACCCGGGTCCACAACTAACACTTCAGTCTTATCTGGATTGAGTCTCAACCAGCTGGAACTCATCCAAGATCTGATCTCAGCAAGGCAACTATTTAGCATGGAGACTGCATCATTTTGTCTGGGCAGAAATGACAAATACAGCGAGTATCATCTGTATCGCCTGATGATGTCTCCCAATGGCAGCATATACACTGCAAACAACATGGGGGCTAGTATAGAGCCCTGCGGCACCCCACAAGGCAGGGAGTGAGCACCACAGGAATAAATTCCAGTGGTCACTGTCTGAGACTCGTCTGTGAGGTATGAATGGAACCAATTTAGAACTGTACCAGACAGTCCACATAAAAACCGCAGGTGCTCCAACAGCACACCATGGTCTACAGTGTCAAATGCAGCAGAGAGATCGAGAAGGACCAGAATGGTACATGCCTTTCGATCTCTAGCCATTGGAGGTTGTTCAATACCGGACAGAGCAGTCTCTGTGCTATGCTTCTTCCTAAAACCAGATTGGAGAGTATCATAGACATTGTGAGTTATAAGATGATCATCCAACTGCAGTGCAACCACCTTTTCAATAACTTTACCAACAAATGGCAAGGTAGAGATAGGTCGGTAGTTAGCTAGACAGTCTGGATCCAAGGAGGATTTCTTAAGGAGTGGCAGAACAACCGCATCCTTGAGGGAGTCAGGAAATACTCCCCTCTCCAAGGACTTCCAGACAATGTCAGCAAGGATCGGGCAGATAACATCTACACAACCTATCAAAAGTGGTGTAGGGCCCGGATCCAAACTACAACTGGTTGGACGCAGTGTTTGGATGATCTTCACAATGTCATTGAAGTCCAGCTGGTGAAAATCTGACCAGACAAACAAAGTGCCAGTCACTTCCCATTGACCGCTGCAACCACTCATAGAGGAGGATGAGCTGATGCCAGACCTGATGCTGGCAACCTTATCTGCAGAGAATCGAGCAAACTCCTCGCCTCGTAGCTGAGAAAAAGCTTCTCTGGGCTGGAGACAGATTGGATTGCACAATCTGTCAACATTCCGGAAAAGCTGAGCCGGTCGATTCTGTGCAGCAGAAATCTCCCTGGACAGGAATTCTGCCTTCTTATGTGTGATTTCTGATTGATAGCTATCATAATGTGCCATCAATCTAAGCCTGTCATCATCACGGCCGGACTTCCACCAAACTCTCTTCATCCTTCGACCAGCTCACCTCATCTCCTTCAAGGAGCCATCAAACCATGGGCTCCTTGGGCGAAGAGTGAGAGGCCGAATATGAACAGGAGCAATCTTGTCCAGAGCATCTCCAACAGCCTTATTATAGGCTAGAACAAGATCATCTGGACTCATGCATTTACTCGACAAGCCCGAGAGGTCCAGTACCGCCGACAGGTCACTGGGGTTAATCCCCCTTAAAGGACGGTACTGAACCAACTCTTTAGGGGCAGACCTATTGGGGGAACCCTGAAACTGAACCTTATGGTGTGGTGGTCAGACCAGCTGACCTGTTCCACCCCCAGATCAGTAATCTCCACACCCAGAAGAAAGACAAGATCCAACGAATGACCCCCTACATGGGTTGAGGAGGTAACTACCTGTGATAGGCCCAGCATCACCATCAGCTGGAGGAGATTTTGACCAAAATGTGAGAGTTCATCGTAGACCCAGGTCCCCCAGAATTTTCCATCTGGGGGACCTCAATACCACCTCGACGATGAAGTCTGCTATCTCCTGCTGGAATTCTCCACCATCTCCTGATGGACGGTAGATGAGGAGAATCCCACAGCCTACACCCTCACCCAGGATATATTCGAACGGATCTGGTACTTCCCAATGGCACATCCACAAGGCCCAGCTCAGTCTTAAACATAATGGCCACACCCCCACCCCTACGATCCAGCCTTGGACGATGTATCACCGAGAAACCGGCTGGAGTTACCGAGGCCAATATAGGGCCTGCATTTTCATCCAGCCAGGTCTTGGTGATGCCAGCCAGATCAGTTGTTGCAACAAGATCAGCTATAAAGCTGTCTTGTTTTAATCGATCTGGCATTGCGCTGCTACCGCCAGGCAGGATGAGCTGTCGAAGACACCAGTAGCGATGCCAGTTTATATCGAGGCCCCGCCTTGGGTATGGGGGACAAGACAGGGAAGACCCCTATCCTGACTCCATTTTGCCCCAGGGCATCTCCTGGGTCTCACAACTCCAATCCGCCTTCCCCCTTCCTGTCCCCTCCCAGGCCCAGCTCCTCCCTTCCTTTTCCATTTTCTTAATATGCCCAAAGCTCGACACCTAAAATAGGTGTCGGATGGCAGCGGGGGGCACTCAAAAGGGCATAATTCCCTGAGCCTAGTGGGGGAATAATGCCCAACCACCACTAAGCCTCCCCAACACATTATAAAATAAAACAATAATTAAAATCAACCAGCCCAACCAAAAAGATAAATCAATCTTAATAAAACTACAAAACAAAAACAAAATATAAAATAATAAAATAAAATAAACAAAAACAAAATCAATCCACTCTAAGATGATAAATAATTCCTTCTTCTGCTCTCTCTCATAGAGTAAAGGAAATAGAGGGAGAGGTAACAAAATATAGCCCCACACACTGTCTGTCACACAGAAGGGGAAAAACAAATAAAAATAAACAACTAAAGTCCTGTCCCAAAGTAACTTTAAACAGTGCTTTTCTTGACCAGGAGCTCACACCTCTGGGAACCCAAAAGCAATGTCATTAGGTCTCTCCAGTGAGCTCTCACCTCCACCCAAGACCAGCGAGCAAACATAAGTCACAGCAAGCACTTAGTTTTAAGTCTCATCAATATACAATTTAATAAAAGGCTGGGAGAGCAACAAACAGAATAGTCAAAAAGCCAGCTCTCTGTATCAACCGGGTCTTCTCCCAACAGGAATTGGACATCCACTTCAATACAAGATCCACAGCCAGGTGCTGAGAGAGTCTCATCAGCCCCGAACCTCCCCAGACCCGTTCGTTACCCCAGCGGCCCACCAGCCATCGAACAACTGAAATGGAAGTATCACAAGGACAGCCACCAAGCAGCAAACCTTAACACACACCACTAGGTTTGGGCCAGGGGCGAATAAAACTCCTCCTCAGCAATTCGCCCAACAGCTGCCGCAGGACAGACTTCTTTAATTCCACCTTTCACTCCTTCAACCTACACCAGAGCCAGAAGCCGACTGAATCTCTCCCTTGCAGAAACAAACTCACAGTCCCATCCTTTGCACTCGCAGAGATCATAAATAGCGTTCAAATTACGTTAAAATGTGCCCAAATGATATACTGCGACAGTCCAATAACAAAACTAGCAGGTGTAGAGGTAGAGGTAGAGGTCTAAAGTGTTACACTCCTCGCGAACTCCCCAGCTCCAACCTCCAGCAGTTACCCACAATAAACAAGCCGGCACAAAACTACTATGTTCCACGTTCCACGTTCAGGTCTTGCAGAAGCCAGGGGCACCCGGGATATTATTTCCTCAGAGTAGGCTCCAATAAACTTTCCAACGCCCGTATAGCGCTAAAATCAAATCCTCGAGCTCTCGACCAAGACAAACTAGCCGGCACAAAGCTGCTGTATTCCACGTTCCATGTTCAGGTCTTACAGAAGCCAGGGGCACCCGAAATATTATTTCCTCAAAGCAGGCTCCAACAAGATTTCCAACACCTGTATAACGCTAAAATCAAATCCGCGAGCTCCCGACCAAGAGCTACTGTGTCAAACGGCAGTTCAGCGTTCACTTCATACACTCAATAAAACGCAGCTGAGCAAACAAACTAAACAAAAACAAAATAAAAGAATAAAGGAATAACTACTAAAATTATAAAATAAAATGAATAAAAGCTCAAAAAGCGTATTAACATTTAAGTGGGCTATACTTAACCCCTTTGGAACATTTGTTGTAGCTATGGGGGGGGGGACCAGGGTTGGGTTCAATGTCACCAGGTGTGAAAAGTTGAATAATATTACTGAATGAGATAGTATATCTGACCAGTTGTTTATCCAGGGATGTGTACAGCTGTTGGCAGAGGTGGAGTCAATTTTCCAATTGCAGTGCATGGTTAAGGCTCGTATGGCAGCCATGTGGAGCCTTGATTCATAGAGGAAACCAGCAGCAGGGCACCAGAGTGAGTGTGTGGCAGTGTACAGACTGGGGGAGGCAAGGGTAGGTGCAAATGATGGAGGGCAGGTTGGTGTTGTGAGTGGGAGAGTGTGTTGTGAGTAGGGAGGAAGGAATGCAGTAGTGAAGAGTAGGGGGACACAGGCAAGAAAGAGGAGCAACATGATTGTGTGCTTAGTCAAAGTAGAATTTTTGGGAGTCAAAATAGTCAAAATAGATAATTGGTACTTGTGTTCACCAAGTACAATAGCTTAGTGCAAATGACACAAGAAATAGGGTTGTAAAAAAAGGCACCGGGTCATAATGTCGCATGGCAGAATGCCGTGTGGCAGAATCGCGTTGCGCAATTTCTATTTATTTATTGTTCTGTGGGAGGCTCCACCCGACACCCCCCGTTATGGGGGACTGCACCCCCAGACCCCCCATTAAAGATTCCAACTCCAGGGGTCCAACTCGAGTCTTGCTACATGTCCTGGTTTCTCCACAATTCCATACGCTATTAAGCGTACGACATTATGATCTGGTGTGGTAAAAAAAGAGATATATGGAAAATAATATAGGAATACCTAATTGGTGTTTATATTGGCCAGGAAGAGTAGCTGAGTGAGTTTAAAGAAAGAAATTAGGTTTGTAACAGAATAGTGAGATCTTTCTTTAAACAGCTTATGTTCATCAGCTAATGAGCAAGGATGAGAAACACAAAAATGCAAGCTAACAGAAGGAACTAATGAATAAGATAATGTACTGTACGCTATAGGT
Source organism: Neoceratodus forsteri (assembly GCA_016271365.2). Taxonomy (NCBI): domain Eukaryota; kingdom Metazoa; phylum Chordata; order Ceratodontiformes; family Ceratodontidae; genus Neoceratodus; species Neoceratodus forsteri. The sequence goes on along the minus strand of CM028131.1, from coordinate 988,125,243 downwards.
GGAAATTTAAACTGGATGATTTAAAAGGGGTTACTCTCTAATAAGTATACCGTATCTGCTCGAATGAGAGCCCGGGCACTTATTTATTTCAGACCGCTCCAGCTCCGGGCGCTTATTCGAGCAGGTGCTTGTTCAAGCACCAGCAGTTACTTAATTCATGTTACGGGTGAGGTGGGAGGGGGGTTTACCATAAAGCTGCAAAAGATGCAAAATAAAGCAAAAAATAAAAATCTTCATTATGCACATAAAATCAATTTTATTTTTAATCACAGTGCTTAGTTGGGGGAAGGGGCGAGCTCGGTTACCACCATTTAAAGAAAAAAAAATTTGCCGCAATAGGCACTCATCATTCATCATCACTGTCATCGACAGCTAATTCATTTTCAGCTGTCTCTTCAGCATCCTCTGCTTCTTCTGGTTTAGGCTCTGGAGTATTTTCAACAGCAAAGTTACCTCCCTTAGAGAGTGCACAAAGTTTGGTTAGGACATCCTCCCTTTCCTCATATAGGATCCCATCTGGTTTGAGCACATTGATGTTCTCATCCTATGAGATGTCAGAGGAATTCAAAACACCACACACAACAACTGATTTTATAATCAGCTCAGTCAGGATAGTGTCCCAGGCTTGTTTAACCCACTTTGCAAGCTGGACTCTGGTGGGTGGCTTAAGGTTCCCTCCTTAGGTGTACTGCTTGTTTCCTTCTGACATCGACTCTTCATAAAGCTCCCTGTAGTAGGCTTTAAAGGGGAGATTCCAGCAGACATCAGCTGCCTGCACAATGCCAGTGCAGCCACCAGGGATGACAGCCATATTAGTTTTTAGTTTTCTTAAGACACGCTTTGTTGATGCTTGGAGATGGTATCTACAGGCATCCCAGACCAATAGTCTACGGGAAAAAGCAAGTGATCCCCACATTTGATTGAGCCATATGTGAGTTAAGTCCTCATTCATCCAGCCATTTTTGCTATAAACGCACACAACACCTGTGACAGTGTCAAGTTCTTTGTCACGGTGTTTACCCTTAAAAGCAATAAAGGGAGGTAGCTTCCTGTTGTTAGCTTTTGCTGCCAGTACCACGGTAACTCTGGACTTTTCATGTCCTATAGTTTTAAGGGGGACTATTTGTTACCAATGAAACTGACAATATAGTCTGCAGCCATGTCCAGCCATATGGGTGTTTCATCCATCCCCCATCTGAGCTAAGGAGAGGCCCTTTTTGATTTGTAAACTTCTAACAAATAGCAGGAAGGAGGTGAGCTTAGGGTCTACTGTGTCAGGTACTTTTTGCCCAACAGTTGTTTTGCATCTTAATGTAATTCTGTGTCTGTGAAAAAAGTTCCTTAAACACCCATCACTGGCAACAAATTACATGTCTGTGCCAGTACTGGCTCTGGCAAAGATTTTAACTGCTTCTTTTTGTACTGCTTTTCTAGTCATCCTTATGTGCTGGGTTCTCATCCATTCAATCCAGGAATAGAGCTCCACTTTGAGCATTTCAAAAACTGACCACTGATCTTCAGTTTCCAGCGACCTTGAGAAGCCATTGCCGGAAGCTGGTCTGTTTGCTTACCCCACTCCCTGATACATTTGGCATCCACGCCAAAGTTGTGAGTGGCACTCTCCTTAGTGTTGCCACTTTGGACAAAATCAATGGCCTGCAATTTAAAATCAATACTGTGGCTGTGGAGCCATCGTTTCTTTGTGTTTGGCTCCAAATCCTACTCAGGTGAGTGCTCTTCCTGATGCTTTACAGGTTCGATAATAGCTGCGTTGTGCTGAGCACCAGGGGGTAGACACTAGAATAACAGCATTTGATTTAAGAATGGCGGGCCTGGGGAACTGCCTAACACCTAATTATCTGGGAAATTAATCTAACCGTTGCTTTTAAATGTGTTGCTTTGTGTGTGTGACTACTGGCAATTAGTGCTAATCGCAACTTGTGGCTAGTGGAAAGGGGTGTTAATCACACCTAGGTTCCACAATGACAGCGCTAATCACTAGCTGCTTTGCCCTACCCCGGCCCTCAAGTGAGCCTCAACTCTTAGTTAAACACAGGTGGTTATTTATTTGAATGTCCTTACTGTCCAGGTGCACTTATTTGAGCAGGCTCTTATTCAAGCACTGGCGGTAATTCGAACAGATATGGTAAGTAAAGGGAAGCAAAGGCAGCAGTTAGTAGGAACCAGTTAGGTGTAAGAGCTGCCTGAGATATAAAGCAATAAGTGAATAGGGAGAAAAAAATGAGAAGGGGCTAAGGTCTATTTAATAGAGGTCTGGGTGGGTGGGAAAAAAAAAATGCAGTTTAAACAGGGAGAGCGGGGCAATGAAGCACTCGTAAATGCACAGTCCAGCAGCCAGAAAAGCCACAAAACTCCTACTGTTTCAGTCAGGGCTAGAAGGGAGCCAATGGAGAAATAGGTGAAAGCACGATGAGCCAATCAGAGCAGCAGCTTTTAAACCATGTCTCCCTGAGGAAATAGCATACCTGATGGAGCTAGGTGGGTGGTAGCAGCAGTGCAGCCGGTAGTGGTCCAAACTGGAGCCACAAGCCCATTCATGGCTATGTCTGAAAGACAGGGAGAGAGAGAGAGGGACTCAGTTCCAGTTAAGGCCTCTGCCAGTGCTGGGGGGTGGGGTGGAAGCTGGTTACCCTCAATGCTAGGAGCCTTGGGCGGAAAACTGCAGAGTTACAGGTGCTCATGGCAGAGGGAGAGGTGGACATTGCAGCCATCACAGAAACATGGGCCACCCAATACAATGACTGGGACCTATACAGCAGGTTCCAATTCCACCTAGATTCTGGGGTCCATTAGAGGGGTTAAAATTAGGAGATTTAGCTCCCCAGGGGAAGCTAATGTCATATGTGCATACCTGTACCAAATTCCCAGATTTAAAAGGACATATCTTCAAGTTTCGGCAAGTTTACAATGCTTTAAAGACCCATTTTAATAAAAGGGGAACATGGGTACAAAATAGGGTCGAGTTGTCGTTGTTACTCAAAGCAGTTGACCAACCCCATTCTATTTCCAGAGTTTATAACTTATTACAAAGTATAGATGGGAATCTCCCTTCTGGTGTCTGTCACTATTGGACGCAAAGATTAGGGATGATGGAAGATCGGGGAATATGGGAAACAATATGGGCTAATAATTACAAAAACATGAGACAAGATAGATCTAAATTGCAGCAATTCAATATCATGCATAATATGTATTAAACTCCTGCTAAACTTTATAGAATGGGTAAACTGATGTCACCCTCATGCATTAGATGTGGAATCAGGGAAGGAGATCTATACCATGTATTATGGGAGTGTGCTCAGATTCAGTCTTTCTGGGGAACAATTAGTGCCTCATTAGCACAAATCAAAGGTATAGCAGACCTTTTTACGCCAGAAATTTGTTTGCTGAATAGTTTTCGTAAAGTCACGACTAAGCAAGATAAGTTATACATGGGCATTATATCAGCCACAGCAAAAGCTGTCCTTCTGAGGCACTGGAAAGATCCAACTCCCCCATCAACTATAGAATGGTACAGAGAAGTGATACTTGCCTTGCAATTGGAGTTACATATTGCCAGGATGAGTAACAGAGCTCAAATATATGACTCCATATGGGGACCATTGGGAGCCGTCTTGTCAACTTGGCAAGATAAGTTTACCTAATTGCAGATACTGACCCCTCATTAGTTGTACGGTTGTCCTGAGAGTCCCCTATTATGGAGAATCCTAGGGTTATCTCAATTAGCATGTGGATGCCATGGAAGGTGTGGGAGGTGGGTGGGCTGGGGGAAATATTAGGCTGGCTAACTTGTTATATTGTTAGTTAGTTTTGTAGACATTGTTATCACGTGGTTAGCAAGTAATCTGACATGTTAGTGGCACATCTAACTGGTAAATGTACATCTGTGTAACACTATGTAATCTATGTCCTGTCAAGAGTGTCAATAAAATTAATTGAATTACAATGACTGGGACCTGTCTGTACCAGGGTACAGTTTTTTTCATAGGGACAGGGTGATTGGGAAAGGAGGGGGTGTGGCACTATATGTGAAGGAAGGACTGAAGTGTGTAAGGGAGGAAGGGGAGGAGGGTAGTACGGAGTCAATTTGGAAGCAAATCCAGGATTCCAAGAATAGGATTCTTAGAATGGGAGTGGTGTACAGGCCGCCATCTCAGACGGAGGAGTTAGGCAGGGAACTAGCGGGACAAATCTGAAGGACCTGCGAGAAGGGTAGTGTGGTGATTGTGGGGGACTTCAACATGCCAAGAGTGGACTGGAGTACCCCAACAACCAGGAACAGAAGGGAGTAGGTACTGCTGGATGCCTTCCAGGACGGCTTCCTGCTGCAAATGGTCAGTGAACCAACCAGGTGCTTGACCTTGTGCTGGCAAATGGGGACTTTGTGAGAGAACTTACAGTGGAGGAACCACTGTTAGGGAGTGACCACCACTCAGTATGGCTCACACTGGATATGGACAAGGAAGGCGTGGAATCTGGCACAAGAGTGCTGGACTTCAGGAGGGCCGACTTTGGGAGGATGGGGGAAGTGGTAAAAGGGTACTTGGCCAGAATTCAATCTAGTATGTACACTAACCAAAGGTGGGAGCTCATAAAGCTGGGGATAGTGGAGGCAACCAAAACCTGCTGCAAGGCCCAGAGCAAGAAGGCTAGGGCTAAGAAACTGAGCTGGTTGAGCAAGGAGGTCATGGAAAAGGTAAGGAGGAAAAGAGCTGCCTTTAGGAAGTACAAGAAAACAGGAAGAGGGGAGGACAGGGAGGAGTACTTGACAGAATCGAAGGAGGTGACAGGGGCAGTAAGGGGAGCCAAGGCATCTATGGAACTCAGGCTGGCACAAGGCATTAAGAAGGGGGAGAAGGACTTCTTTAGGTACATCAGGGAGAAAATGAGCTGTAAGGACCACATAGTAAGGATTAGGAAGGGGGGGTTGGGTGGAAGCAGGGTGCGATAAGGCAGAAACACTAAATGAGTCCTTCTGCTCAGTATTTACTAAAAAGAAGGGGAGGTGATACCCAAGGGGGGAGAAATGGCAGAAACAGTGGGGGAGTGGGTGACAGATGGGGAAATCATGGAGGGCAGAGTTCGGGAGGGTTTGAAAGCACTGAGGGTGGATAAGGCACCAGGCCCAGATGGCATCCACCTCAGGGTACTGAAGGAGCAGGCAGAGGTCCTTGCAGAAACTTTGGCAGACCTATTTAATGCCTCACTACATTCGGGGTGTGTACCTCAGGACTGGAGGATGGCTCACGTGGTGCCCCTCCACAAGAGTGGCCCCAAGGATGAACCGGGAAACTACAGACCAGTGAGCCTCACATCCATTGTGGGTAAGCTAATGGAGACTGTCCTGAAGGAAAGGCTGGCGGCCCTCCTAGAGGCCAAAGGACTACAGGACAGCAGATAGCATGGCTTCATATGGGGGGGGCACATCCTGCCAAACCAACCTGGTGGAGTACTATGACTGGATAACGAGGCAACTGGACAGAGGCCATGCAGTGGATGTCCTGTATCTGGACTTCAGTAAGGCATTCAACTCGGTGCTGCATGGAAGGCTGGGAAGTAAGTTAATAGGCACAGGGGTAGGTGCAAAGCTGGTGAGATGGGTAGGGAACTGGCTTCAGGGAAGGCAACAGAGGGTGGTGGTGGATGGGGAGCTCTCACACCCAAGGGTAGTGACGAGCGGTGTTCCACAGGGCTCGGTGTTGGGGCCAGTGTTGTTTGGGATATTCATTGCAGACATATCATTAGATATCAAGAGCAAGATCAGTCTGTTTGCTGATGATACCAAGGTAGGAGCAGTGGTGGATGACCTAGGGGGGTGGCAGGGGTTGCAGGATGATCTGGCAAAGCTTGAAACCTGATCAGACACCTGGCAACTGGGCTTTAATGCCAAAAAGTGCAAGGTGCTGCATTTTGGGATGAAGAACCCAAGGGAAGATACTAGCTGGGGATTGCAGCTAGCCCAGACAGAGGAGGAGAAGGATCTGGGGTGCTCATTACAGGGTCAATGAACAACTCGGCACAATGTAGGAAGGCAACTGCAAAGGCCAACAAAATGCTGGGTTGTATTGCAAGGGGTATATCCTCGAGGAGGGAGGAGGTGATTCTGCCACTGTATAGGTCATTAGTTAGACCGCACCTGGAGTACTGCATGCAGTACTGGCGACCATATCTGAAAAGGGACATTAAGTTACTGGAGGGGGTGCAGCGCAGGGTGACAAAGATGATCAAGTTGCTGGGGGACTTACCATAAGAGAGGAGGCTGAGGGAGTTGAACATATACTCACTGGAGGAGAGGAGGGATGGGGGGACATGATTGAAACCTTTAAGTACATGAAAGGAATAAATAAGACAGGTACAGAGGGGCTGTTCAAAGTAAGAGAGGGGAGGGACACCAGGGGCCATGATATGAGACTGGAGGGAGGAAGGTTCAGGAGGGAGATGAGGAGACACTTTTACAGAGAGTGGTGGCTGGGTGGAATCGTTACCTACAGAAGTGGTATCCAGTAGAACAGTGGACTGCTTCAAGGGGATGGGACAGGACAAGGGAGGGTCAATGAAGGGGAAGGGTGGAAGGGAGAGGCAGCTGCAGAATAAGGGGTGCTAGCTGTACATTCGAGCAGACTTGATAGACCTCTAGGCCTTTATCTGCTGGCAAATTTCGTATGTTCATATGTTCATAGTCTAAATCAATGGGAGGTCCTGAGAGCAGGGAACAAAAGGCAGGGGCAGAAGTGAGAAAAGTACACATGACTGAGAAGGGATGGGAGAGAGAGATCAGGTGGGGGAGGTGTCTGGGAGCAGAGGGGAAGGCAATTAAGAGAGATTAAATGGAGTCAAATTCAGTGGAAGACAAATTCTAGTATTCGGGGGGAGCCAGAGAAATGGCGCCAGAAGAGCCGCAGAGGAAGTAAGGATCAGAAGAGCTGTGGTACAGATTGCAGCTTAGCAAGGAGAAAGTACAAATATAGCTTAGGCAAAGCTTTTATGGTGCAGAGAGGTCATGGGGAGGAAAGAAAGAAAGAAAGGGAATTAGAAGAGTTAGAGTGGCGGAAGGGCGTGTGTACAGGCTGAAGACAGAGACAAAAAATTCATCAGTAGCACTAGTTTAGAAGCAACATTAGGCAGGTACATTTGCAGTCATTAACTGACACAGCATTTTAGAGAGGTTGTGGGGAGAAAAGAAAGAAGGGAATTAGAAGGATTAGAGCGGAGGAAGGGTGAAAATACAGGCTGAGGACAGAGAAAAAAAATTCAGCAGTGGCACTACTTTAAAAGCAACATTAGGCAGGTACATTTGCAGTCACTGCATTTCAAAAACACCAGGAAAAAAAAAAGTAATATACAAAATATGCAGTTTAAAGATATGCAATTTAAAAATATGCAGTATAAACAGGGAGAGTGCAGAAATGAAGCACTCGTAAATACACAGTCCAACAGCCAGAAAAGCTGCACAACTCCTAATGTTTCAGCCAGGGCTAGAGGGGAGCCAATGGAGAAGAAGCTGGAAGCATGAGGAGTCAATCAGAGCAACAGCTTTCATACTGCGGTTCCCTGAGAAAATAGCATACCTGATGGAGCTAGGCGGGTGGGCGGTAGCAGCAGTGCAGTCAGCAGGGGTCCAAACCAGAGCCATAAGCCTGTTCAGGGCTAAATCTGATGGAGCTAGGCGGGCGGGTGATATCAGCAGTGTGGCCAGTAGGGGTCCGAACTGGAGCCGCAAGCCCATTCAGGGCTAAATCTGATGGAGCTAGGTGGGCAAGCGGTAGCAGCAGTGTGGTCAGTTGGGGTCCTTACTGGAGCTGCAAACCCGTTCAGGGCTAAATCTGATGGAGACAGATGGGCGGGCGGTAACAGCAGTGCAGCCAGTAGGGGTCCGAACCACAGCTGCAAGCCTTTTCCGAGTTAAATCTGATGGAGCTAGGCAGGCGGGCATTAGTAGCAGTATGGCTGGTAGGGCTCTGAACCAGTGCTGCTAGCCCATTTAGGGCTAAATCTGATGGAGCTAGGTGGGCAGTAGCAGCAGTGTGGCCGGTAAGGTTCCGAACCAGAGACGCAAGCCCGTTCAAGACTAAATCTGGTGGCGCGAGGTGGGCGAGCAGTAGTAGCAGTGTGGCTGGTTGGGGTCCTTACCAGAACTGCAAGCCCATTCAGAGCTAAATCCGATGGAGTTAGGTGGACACACAGTAGCAGCAGTGTGGCTGGTAGGGGTCCAAACCACAGCCACAAGCCCGTTCAGGGCTAAATCTGATGGAGCTACGTGGGCGAGTGGTAGCAACAGTGTGGCTGGTTGGGGTCCAAACCAGAGCCACAAGCCTTTTCAGGGCTTAATCTGATGGAGGTAGGCAGGCAGGCATTAGCAGCAGTGTGGCTTGTAAGGGTTCCAACCAGAGCCACAAGCCCGATCAGGGCTAAATCTGATGGAGCTATGGGCAGGCAGTAGCAGCACTGTGGCCGGTAGGGGTCTAAACCAGAGCTGCAAGCCCATTGAGGGCTAAATCTGATGGAACTAGGTGGGCAAGCAGTAGCAGCAGTGTGGCCAGTTGGGGTCCTTACCGGAGCTGCAAACCCATTTAGGGCTAAATCTGATGGAGATAGGTGGGTGAGCGGTAACAGCAGTGCAGCCGGTAGGGGTCCCAACCACAGCCGCAAGCCTTTTCCGAGTTAAATCTGATGGATCAAGGTAGGCGGGCATTAGTAGCAGTATGGCTGGTAGGGCTCTGAACCAGAGCTGCTAGCCCATTTAGGGCTAAATCTGATGGAGCTAGGTGGGCGGTAGCAGCAGTGTGGCCAATAGGGGTTCGAACCGGAGACATAAGCCCGTTCAGGATTAAATCTGATGGAGCTTGCGGGTGGGTGGTAGTAGCAGTGCGGCTGATAGGGGTCTGAACCAAAGCTGCAAGCCTTTTCTGAGTTAAATCTGATGGATCTAGGCAGGCGGGCAGTAGTAGCAGTATGGTTGGTAGAGCTCTGAACCAGAGCTGCTAGCCCATTTAGGGCTAAATCTGATGGAGTTAGGAGGGCATTAGCAGCAGTGCGGCCAGTAGGGGTCCGAACCGAAGCCGCAAGCCCATACAAGGCTAAATCTAGAAGAGGGTAACTAAAAATAGGAAGAGAAGGAAGCCCCTTTGGTTCAATAAAGATGTGGCAGAGAAGATCAGGGAAAAGAAAAAGGCATTTAGTAGGTATAAGGGGACACAGAGGAAGGATGATAGGGCTATATACCAGGAGAATCAGAGGGAAGCAGGTAGGGAGATCAGGAGGGCAAAGGCAAGAACAGAAGAGAAAATAGCCAACACAGTCAACGTGGGGTATAAAATCTTCTTCCGGTATGTGAGCGAGAGGAGAAGGTCAAGGGCAGGGATAATCAGGTTAAAAAACAGGGAAGAGGAGTTGGTGGAAGATGACCGTGGGAAGGTAGAAATACTCAATAGCTACTTTTGCTCTGTGTTCATGGTTGTAAAGGAGGGGAGATCAAGAAAATCAGGGAATACAAGGTAATTGGGGGAACTCCAGTCTGCTCTGGGTAGAGGAGGTCTTGAGGGAGCTTGAGGGTTTGAAGGTGGATAAGGTGATGGGGCCAGATGAGGTGCACCCCAGTGTACTAATGGAGCTTAGCAAAGTGCTAGCAGAACCTCTGATTAGCCTCTTAAACAGGCCCTTGGAGATGGGGAAGATCCCTGATGACTGGAGAAGGGTGGATGTGGTCCCCCTTCATAAGTGGGGGACAAGGAGGAGGAGCCAGACAGCTATAAACTGGTAAACTTGGCATATGCAGTGGGCAAGCTCATGGAGAAATTGCTCAAAAAGAAAATCTCTAGTTACCTGGAGACCAATAGCCTTCTGGACCAGCAGCAACACGGGTTCACTGAGGGAAGGTCATGTCAAACAAACTTAATAGAGTTCTTTGATTGGGTCACCAGGGTACTGGATCAGGGGGATCAACAGATGTTGTGTGTCTCAACTTCAATAAGGTGTTTGAGTCTGTGCCGCAGAGGAGACTAATGCACAAAATGAGATGCCTTGGGCCGGGGCTGCTAGTGGTTAGGTGGGTGCAAAACTGGCTGGAGGGCAGAAGGCAGAGGGTAATTGTTAATGAAATACAATCAAGGGAGGGTATGGTCACCAGTGGAGTATCTCAGGGGTTGGTGCTGGGACCACTCCTTTTCAATATATTTTTAAGGGACATAGCAGAGGGGCTAGAGGGAAGAGTGTGTCTATTTGTGGATGTCACGAAGGTCTGCAATAGAATAGATATGCCTGAGGGGATTGAGAGCATGCACAGAGATCTTTAGAACCTGGAGGAATGGTCTAGGGAATGGCAATTGACCTTCAACACAAAAAAATGCAAGATCATACACTTAGGCAGAAATAACCAGGGTACAAAATACAGTATGGGGGGCAAGCCCTAGAGGTTACCGAGCTGAAAAGAGACCATGGCATAATCATTTCACAGGATCTGAAAGTGGCAAAGCGACGTGAGAAGGTGGTGGCAAAGGCCAGTAGGATGCTGGGTTGTATTGGCAGGGGAATAACTAGTAGGAGGAGGGAGGTCATAATGCCCTTGTACAGGCACCTCGTGTATGGAGTACAGTTCTGGAGGCCATACTTCAAAAAGGATGTAGAGAGGGTGAAGCACATCCAGAGGTGGGTGACAAAAATGGTAGGGGAACTCGGGCATTTGTCATACGAGGAATGGCTGAAGGACCTCAGTATATACTCCCTTGAGCAGAGGAGGGAAGGGGGGGGGCATGACTGAGACCTTCAAGTATATCAAGGGTTTCAACCAGGTGCCAGCAGGGGATATCTTCCAGCTAAAGGAAAAATTGAAAACAGGGGGGCACGATATGCAGATAGTAGGGGGACAGTTCAGGGGAAACATCAGAAAATTCTACTTTACAGAGAGGGTGGTCTACCCTGTTTTCCCTGTCCTAACCTCCCCTTACCTGCTCTTCTTTATCCCAGGGTGTTTGCTGCCTACTTCCTTTTACACTGCTGTTACAGTACATAGGCTAGGAAACTGTCTATTAGCTGGATTGCCAGATATCACACTGTATCAGAGAGCAGTTAAGGTGTCAGTTTCCTACTTTGTGTGATGTCTCACCTCCAGAGTCCCCTGCACTCTTACATTCTCCCTGTGGACGCCCTACAGGTGCTCTAAGTCCAATGTCCCACTCTTGCTCTGTTCCACTCATGCAATGGGACACTGGTGTGGAGCAGAATTTATAGCTGGATCAGGCTTCTTGCATCACTCCTATTGGACCACATTGGCCATGTGGTCTCTGTGGGTGTCCTTCCCCTAGCTGGTCTTTTACAACACGGCTTCTCTTCCTGTGTGAAGAAAAGGGAGCAGGATAAGGCAGCCACCACTAGTGCTGGGTGAAATTAAAATAATCAATATTTGTGTACATCTCACTAAATTGTGTTAATTTCATGTAATTTAGTGGAATTTCATGAACTAGAACAGTTTGTTAAAATGGGCAGATTTGCTAATAAGTGTGCTTTTTAAAATCATATTTTTAAAATTGTGCAGTTTTGAAAAACTGGCACTATTTGCTGGCATTGTGCATTTTTAAGTACTCAAATTTTTTTTAAATGTACAATTTGAGAAAAAATGTACTATCTGAGTAGAAAAGCAGTGTTGAAATTTAGCCAGATTTTGGTGCATTGTCACAAAAACTGTGCAAATGCAAAATCAGCAATCGCATACAGTTTTGCAACCATTATAAAACTTTTGCCCAGCACTAGCCACAGTTTCATGGACAGGAGGTAGTTCTACTCAGCTGTGATTCGCAGTGCTGCTGGTTTGGCCCCAGGCAGACCAGAGAAGGGATAGATCTTCAGGTAGAAGAAAGGGCCTCATGGCAGTCATCTCACGGACTAGTACTGGTCAAATGTTTGTCCTTTTTCTAGGTCTGACCCTGGTCATAACAAGTCCAAAATGTCCAGCTGCGAACTGCAATGGAGGAGGCTGCAATCCTGGGTCTGCCTGACCCAAACAAAGTAGCAGTTCAAAGGAAACTGCACTCCATAACAAAGGAACCACAAAGTCAGAAAATCACATCCAAATGGAAATACAATTGGGGTACACAGCAAACACAATGCCCACTACTGCAGTGCTTCGGCTACTGCCTTTATCAGGGGTGTGAAAGTAGTCACCGAAGCGCTGGGATAGTGAGCATTGTATTATCTGTGTGCCACAATTACATTTCCATTTGGATGTGATTTTCTGACTTTGTGGTTCTTTTGTTATGGAGTGCAGTTTCCTTTGAACTGGTACCTGGTCATAACAAGTATGCTCTCTGTTTTTGATCAGTCTTCTTGTGAGTATAGGAGCTGTGGCTAACCCATGAAAATGGAGAGCATCAAGTCCATTTGACCCATTCCTGGGACGGTGTACCAAGGTGTGATGACACAAACCACCATACTGAATATACTGTGGGTAAGTCTGCCAGGATGAAGTGCAGTGTCAGTTTTCTGCATGACAAAAGGGATTAACTCCCATTGAAATTGCCTTGTTTCCCACAGGAACTCTGCTTTGCCTCAAAATGTAATTACTGTAGATAGTGTTGCTATATGTAAACATTACTATAAGTTCCATTTGTTGGCTTGCAGTGAGTGTAAACATGTCATATAGCTGCATTGTCCTTTTAATCTGATTTGCCCTGTGATTTGCTCTTTTTTTGTACTGTATTACGTATGTGATTTGTACTGTATTTGTATTTTGTCTTTTCTATTTTTTATTTCCAGGCCCCCCTTGAAAATGGATAGGTTTTTTTTGTCCTTGGGGTCTTACCCAATTAACAAAATATAAAAAAAAAACAAAATAATTCTGAAGAACTGAGTTTCATCATGGCAGGCTTTACTGTGCATACTACTGGAAGTGACTTTATTTACTTTATCTGATTTTTTACCCAGACTGGACATTTGGAATTTTGCTTACACCTACAGTACATCAGTAAGTTAAATTCAGGTCTAAGCATGCAGAGGTAGTTTGGGACACTGATAAAAAGTAAATAACTTGTACACTGTGCTTTATTTTAGTTTTACCGTTTTATGTTTGTCGCTGCTTGATCTCTCTTTGGCTGCATATGTACCATCAATAATTGCCTAGATTGCCTGAGGTTGCTTAATAGATGCTAAGCACTACAAAAAAAATGCACTCCAATGGTTTTCAAGTGCAATCCCTCAGGCCAATAAGCCAGTAACATACCAAGCACTCGGGGTGGGGGAGGGTGGGGCACATCAACCTCGGAGAAAAGGGACACAAGTCTGAGGTAATGCAACAATGTAAAAGTGCTCCCTTGACAAAGCTGACTCACTGACACCTGTGAAACATTGTCTTGTCTTGTCTCAGTGCTAAACTGCATCTTTATGGTTATGTGTTTATTATAAAATACACCTCTTGCATTTTTGCACCAAATTAGGCTTGTGTCCTTTTTCTCTGAGGTTGACGTGTGCATCCTCCTTTGTGTGCTTAATATGCTTAATAGATGTGGAGGTTGCAATCATGTTTGTATTCAGAGACATGTCTCTCCGACATCTTTGAAGACAAGTGCCAGCACCCTGCAGAGCCAGAGAGGACAGCCAGATCATTGAGGATCTGTAAACTGTACTGTAAGTCTCAAGCATTGCAGCACACATGATCCTCTGATAAACTGATTCTCCACCCTTCACTGTAAGATTGAAGCGTTCCACCCAGGTTTAACCAAATATCTTGGCCCCGGACAACCCCTGCCTGACAAACAGGAGGCTGGGGTTACATGAATAACATATGAGGATAAATATAAATGCATTTAAGTAAATTCAATTCATGCACCATGAGCACCCCTTAAAAAATCTGGTCTATGACCCTTTTAACCGTCGTCAGTACTATAATGCTCCATTGCAGGCCTGGTCATTGCATCCTGCAATATATTTTTCATATTATCTTTTATACAACATAATGCATCACAAATACTTTATAATTAATTATAAATCATTAATGTGATTTCAGCCAATCAGTGCACAGAACCACTCTGCATCTTATCCTTTGTGCAGTATGCTCTTGTGCAGGAGTGTTAGAGGAGACTGCTCCACAGTGCCAGGGGGGAGAATAGCATAAGTACATTTAAAAAAAGGCTCTAAACCCATTTTAAATCGCTTGAGCTAAACTTCCAAGGGGTGCCTCTTATGGTATAACAGACATCTCTCATGAAGTTTGGACAGATGGAACTGCTCAACTTTGCTTCATGGCCCTCTCACCCAAACCACATGTTTAGTGTCTCTTATTCAATAAGAGTCACCCTTTGAAGGCCCAATTAACTTATAAAAAAAAAAAAAATTCGGGTATATGCATTGGCCTGACTCAAAATATGTAATTTACTATATCTTCATGTGTGAGGCTAGACCATAACTCATTTATGGCAGAGCCATGAATACATTATGAAGGCCCTGTCCCCCAAATGAGTAATGAGAAACTGCATACAGTACTTTATTTATTTTTTATTTATTTAACAGACTTTAGGATTACAACCTTTGAGTCAGGGACTCATTTACAAAGGCTCCACGTCAGAAAAACAAACATAAGCACTTACTACATATAGATATAGAATGGCAGCTAAAGGTTATAGTTCTTTTAGTTATACAATATTGCAGAATCAAGATCAGCTATATATTGCATTGAATGTGTTACTGAGAGCTGTATTTGACAGTTTTCAAGAGAACAATAAATTTGCCGATAGAGGAAGGGAGTAACATGTTTGATATTTACAACGAAGTAGAGAATTAGACAGATACCTTATGAGTGCAGCAAAAGGAGGCATTGTTAATAGGTAATGTTTGGTAGCCCTATCGGTACCCTTTGTGTCAGGCCATTGTATATTTGCTGTACAGTGCTAGCCAGAGATACTGGAAGTCCCAGTATATCTGGATATATCTAGATATATTATATTACAAGAACCCTCATTCACATAGTTGGGATTTCCTGTGATATACTGTAACTGGATATATACTGGGATATGTCTTTGACTATGACTGTATAAAACGTAGATTTATCGTTTATAATGTTTAAACCTGATGTTTATGAAAAATTCTTTCAATGTTTTATTATAACGCTCCTAACATTCAGTATATCTACTGTGACTTACGTAAAAGGAATGATATTGTGACATTCCAAGATTAAATACAGCATTAACAAAGATATCGCTTCAATTGCTATCTTGCTGTTTTTATCTCCACTGGTGTTGTCTAATCTCCACTGGCGTTGTCTAAAGAGCACTATACTAAAACAAGGCACTGTAGCCAAAAGGCACGTATGTTAATAGACAGAACTAGGGCTAAACAGAAAGTGGTAGGTATTAATTGAATGTTTGAAATCAATTAAGGTATTGCAGTAGAAAGGTGACAGAAAACATTTTATCAGCAACAGATGTGAATCTGGAATCAAATGCTGGCAACAAGGTACAAATCTTAATAGCGATTTAAATGCATGATGGGAGTCAGTTTCCCTACGTTCTGCGGAAGTGACTGAGGTTTTCTTGTATAATTTAAGCAATAATCACCTTTGTACAAGGCATGTCTTGCCTTAACCCAGATAGTTGAGAATTCCCCATGAAATGGCATGCACAAATGATGTTATTGCTGTTACTTGCATTTAAAAAATATGAAAATCCAATGTTTTATATTCCTGTAACTGTTTTTAGGGTGACTGATTCATAAACTTCTGACCCTCCAGTTTCTTTCTACAACACCAAATATAAATGGGCAAATAGATTTGATTCCTAAAAATATTTTGGTTGTTGTGTTGTTGTTGTTTGTTGTGTTGTCCTATTATTGAACATGTTGACCCTGGGATGAATTCATTTTAGCAATGCACCTCACATTTATACCTTTTTCATGATTTGTCTCTGTTAGCTACACTGTAAGGGCATGCCATTTTAAAACTAGTTACTCGATACTATCGAATGGCAGTTTTAAAAAGAATACTCTTTCAGCTCTTGACTTACGTCTTTGTAACAAGCATTTGCAGCTGACAAGGTTATTTACATCTCTAGCCCTATGGCTGTGGTTGTGGAAGGTCTGCTTCAGCAAAACTTCTATAATGTTCTGCACTGGTTCCACACTAATCATCGCTGGGTCAACACCAAGAAAACCATGTTCATGACCTTCAGTACCAGCCAGAAATTGGCTAGGCTCTTGCCCCTACCTGTCTTTTCCATAATGGATGGCACCTCTCTTGAAGTTGTCACCACCTTCAGGTACTTCGGTGTGTGACTAAACAGTAGGCTGTACTTCTCTGATCACATTGATGCCATTCATTCCAAGCTCCGCCCTGTACAACAGCCAGGATTATCTTCCCCCCAAGCCATCTGGAACTTGTCACTAAAATGGTGCTTCTGGTTTTCGACTATGTGGATGTGGTCTATGACACCACTCCGTCCTCTTCCCTTGCTAGACTGGATACCCTCTGCAATGTTTTCTGCCTATTTCCTACCAACTCAGCCCGCCCACTCATCACTGCTCCCTCTACTCTTCTCTTTCCATCCTAGCACTTCCTTTCTATCACCAATACCAGTGTGCCTCCTTCATCTCTAAATACTGGTTTGGATTCCTTCCTTCCTGCCATTCCTCACTCCTCTCCCCTATTCCCTCCTTCTTTTTTATTTATTTTTTTATTTTAGTCTTTGGTAACCAGGTAAGGCCCACTAGGCACAAGTGCCTGTTTTCAGGGGTGACCTGGGAGCTCTGGGCAGTTGAGTGACTTGCTCAGAGTCACATAGTATGCAAGTGGAGGTTGTGAGACTCAAGCTCAGGTCTGGTCTGCAGGATGTACCAAACTTGTTCACACCTCATTCTTCTAACCTCTAGGCTATACTTCTCCTCCTACTACCTCCACTCCAGGTATTCCCATACCTTCTCCATTCTCCATTCTCCACCCTCACTTTGTTAGTGGTCAGGCTGCCTTTTCCTACCATCTTCCCTCCCCTATCTGCCTCTCCGTCTTCTTCCTTTCCCTTAGATATCAGCTAAGGTGCATCTGCCACTGTCAACCCTATCCCTGACACTACTACTCCCTCCCTCCTGTACTTGCCTCCCTCAGCTTACCTCCTCCCTCATGAGCTGTGCTGTGTCAGTGGACTGGCCCTTACCCTTAAGAATGATCTCATTCTGGGGTCAGCCCACTGGTGCAGCAGAAAGATTTCTGCTTGCGACATTGCCATTCTGGGTTCGGGAATGGACCTGAGAGTCAGAGAGCAGGCTGGGCGGAGGAGGATTAAGCTTCCTTGGACTGCTGTCCTCCTAAGAGGGGGTGGATGAGCACTCAGTGCATGACTAACCCCTGGCAGAGGTAGGGTGGTCAGCAGCTACCAATACCTACATGGTATAGGGGGGATGACAGAAGTCAACACTTCAGCGCATTACGTAATTGCATGCCACGCCCCATGCAGGTGTCCCATGTTCCAAAATAGAATTAAGTCCACCATCTGACATCCCATCCCTCAGGCCCCATTTATCTGCCGTGGAATTTCAATGATGACCTAGTCCCATTGTCCGTTGGGTATGACCTGACTCCATGCCCTGCCATGGGGGATAAGTCAGGGAGGCAATCCCTGCCAGTAACCTTGTACTGGCATCATGAGGGGAGAGCGGGGGCTGAGCCTTTGGCAGATCACAACACAACACAAATAGTATACTAAATAAAAACCAAAAAGAAGTATCTCATCCTCCAACATGCACTGTGCACTTTATTTTGATTGCTTTTATGCATGTCTTCAAGTCTATGTGATATGTCTTGGTACTGTTTACCTGTTTGCTCATCGTCTTGTTTTTGCACTTGTAATTTCACTGTAACTGCATTCTTTTACTTGCTATGATTTTAATTACTTGTCCTCCCCAATTCCTATCCCCTGGGGTCATACTTGGAAATGAGCCTTGGTTCAGTGTGCCTCTCCCAGTCAACAATTTTTAAATAAATACATAAAATAAATAAATAAATAAATAAAACGTAACACGGAAATGATCCCTGCTAACAAATAAAAGTTGTACATACAGTATGTGTATATGGATAATATATGACTTGCAGAAAAGATTATAATTTTAACAGTCTGCATTTGATCACTTTTTAATTGCACAAGATGTAATTCATTCCTGCCAAAATAGTTCCAGTTCCAACAAAAGAACACATATACATACAGTTTAACAGGGCTTTGCTGTGCAGCTGACAGCGCTTTCATTTTGTATTATATTAGTCACTAATGGCAAGACCCATCAACTCATAAACCTACTTTTCTTTTTAGAATTTTACATTTATTTACCTAGAGTAGTTAGCCTAAGAGGTAACATTCTGCTTTCAGTAGGGTCCTGCTGCTACCCTTATTTAAGCATGAACCATTAAGAAGTACAAGGAGGTCATGTAACTTGCTCACAGTCATCGTATAAACCAATGACTATGATCTGATTTGAACATGGGATCTCCTGTTTCAATGTTCTGTGCTCTAACTATTAGACCCAGGGGCGGACTGGCCCGGGATGCCTGGGATGCTAATTGCATCCTGGCCTGCTTAAGTAATGGCCTGCTGCCTGCACTTCTTGCGTTTCCTTTTTTTTACATTTTTTTTTCTCCACTGCCCTGAGCCCCGACCTTGGGGTTTGTCACTATTTTTTTTTTCGGGGTCAGGTCTGTTAGTAATTGTAAAGTAGCCACATCGTTTCGATGAGCCATGAGCGGCACACTAAAGTCGATGCGCTGCCCATCCTCCCCAGCCTGAGAGAGACTGCTGCAGTGTGCCTAAACAGGGACGGATGGTGAAGACAGTCACAGGCGGCGGGGCTGTGGGTGCGGCCTTGCAGCCTGTTTGGTTGGCGGCAATTGTTTTTTTAAAGGCAGCCAGAGGGACTTCTGCGTGAGAGCGCCAGCCGCCATTGTTGTTTAAGTTGTGGAGCTCAGCCCTCCCTCAGTGCCGCCTAATCAGCCGCTGCCGCTCGCTTGCCCAGATCGATCGAATTCATGATCGCTGAGACAGTGTTGCTGTTGCCGGCTTAAGTGGAGGACTGCTGGTTCAGTGAGTGTGTGTGGTGGGTGGGAGTCATCGCGGGACTGCGGGACAGGCAGGGCAGGGACAACAAGGTGACCGTCAGACCGTGGCGTGAGGAGAGACAAGTCGCGATGCATGGCAGGAGACTTTGGTACAGAGGATGTCTGATTTGCCCAGGGTTGACTTGGTTCCTGGCCGAGATAGTAGATGCTCTGCACTGGGGATTCCTGATGGGACAAAACACTTGTCTGTAGCTGAAAGCGATGGAAAAGCCTGTTTGTTTTTAATTCAGGTATATCCCTCAACCAGCCGGTCCCCATCAACCCAGCCCCCAGCCTTGACTGTCCCTGCTTTCTCCCTGGGCTTACCTCCACCTCTCTGCATGCAATATGCCCATTGGCAGGGACTGGTATGGAAGAAGTGGAGCACTGTGATGCAGGGCCTGCAAGAGGCCAGACATCCTGCATGGTTGGCAGTTTTCTGCCTGTTTTTCCTGTGGGCTGGTAACATGTAGTAGCGCAACCTGCATCTGACAATGGCCCTTTCCTTCAGTCAGTGTCTCCTACCACGCTGCCTACTGACTTCAGCCAGATAGCAGTCAAGGAGAGAGTCCATTCTATCTGATACTCAGTCTTCCTTCCCCCGACCAGCCCCCTATAACGGGAGTCTGCATGCGTAGTGAGCAGTAGTGCTACTAAGTCGGTGTAAAAGCCTGTTTCAAATGTGATCTCTGTTCTGGTAAAGCCTTGTCAGTCTGATGTGAACACACACATAGATATACCCATGATGCTTTGTGCTGGACTAGGTTTGAGGCTTTCGAGTGTGGAGGATATTATGACTGGTTGAAATGTGAGAGTGTCTCCTGATTTTTAATAGTAGCAATGGAGTGAGTTTCTAGAGTGTTGTACACTAATCATAGGGAAAGATTTGGAGCTCCACTATGCTGCACAATGTGTATCTGAGATTTTTGTGTATAATTGTTACTGAATTCTGTGCCTTGGAATCAGTATTGAGCTGGAATCTTGGCCGATTGACTGAACAACAGGTATAAAGGAGGCTTAGTGAGATTTTCTAAATGTAGTAGCATTCAGTCATGACACTGATAGCCTGAAGGTTGCCACAAAGACAGAACATGGTTTACACTGTTTGCAAGCACATGTAATGCTTTGCACTAATCTTCTAAGCAAAGACATCACTGCAAGAACCTTCAATTTGGTTTACCTTCAGTCTTCACTAAGAGACTTTGCTGGGGAAAAAAAAAGTAATTTCTTTTCTTTCCCTAGCATCATTGCTGAAACTACCACAGGCTGTATCTTTGCAGGATCCTCACCCGGAAAAGGGGTAAGGCAGGTGGTTTTATAAAACTAAAATGTGCAATTTTATTTAACACTGAGAATCCATGACTGTTAAAACTGCTTTAAAGGTATTTCTGGTGACGCTGTGCACCAGGAGCAGCCTAAGCTCAGAACTCTCCCTACTCCAGCGAATAACTCCTCAAAAGAGCATAGATTTGATTAAAACCTTCGACCACTACCTAAGGGATCCCAGAGATCATGGCAAAAACTCAAAATAAATTCACTGTACTTTTGAGCGATGGCGATGGATCAGAACCTAAGGACTCTGACTCAGAACTTAACTGCAAGTCGAGCAAGACCCAAAGCTCTGCCGTGGTCATACAGCGAAGCCAAAAAAAAACACTTAAAAAGGTAAAATTGGAAACCATGTTACTGGAAATGCAATCATTCTGGGCCAAAATTAAAGATTCTTTGCAGGAAATCTGGATGGGCAGCAGAAGCTGACCACCAAATCATGGGAAATGTGGCCCGCCTAAAAAATTCAAAACACCCTATCCAGCTCAACTGGTAGTTCAGTTTACTACAGGCCAGGCCTGCTATTAAACATCCCAGGCTGCAAAGGAGGATCTATCTCTCACCCCCCTCCAAGAAAAAGATTTCTCCCTTCTCCCACCTCAGAAGTCCTCGGATTCCTGAACAGCCGTTCACCACCATGATAACAGACCAGTAAGTCGAATTGGCAACCACAAGTACCTGAAGAGTTTTTTGCAACTATAATGCAGCAGTTCCAGCTGTATCACAATGCCTCTGCCCGGAAATGAGACTGCCAGTGTGTTCCCTGAGGGTTTACACTGGCAGAGTGAGAGGTGGGTCGACTTGCTGTTGGAAGGGAGATGGGGGGGTCTCACAGGAGTGCCATTACATTTATTTGGAGTGGGATTGCTGGGACCTGACCCTCTTCTTTTCCACAGTTATGACTGTCTGGGGACTCCGATGCTAGATCATCAGCAAATTGGAGAGGCTGGAGTCTACTCTCATCCTCGACGGCATAAGTTCGGAGACTAAGACCTAATAAGAAAGACCTGATAAGATCTTCCCTGTGTCAGATCTTCACCATTCATCACTGGTGGGTGTATGCTGGAACGCAGCACCCTGTGGGTGTTTCCCCTCCCCCCAAGGAGAGGAGTCAGCAGCACCGTCCATGAGACAGACTTGTGGGTTGGCCAGTAACGGCCGTTGGCTCCTTCTCCGCCTCAGTTCTACTTCTCCGCCATCGAGAAACAGCACCTTGCCTGCATCAGGAGCAAGAATACTGTGTCAGCAGCCTAGTTTTTACCGCACCTCAGTTTCTCGAGCCACTTTCTATGCACGTCCCTGTCTGTTAACTTAGATGCATTTGTTCTGCCGTTACGTCAGTACTCTGTGTCATTTATTGAAGAGCTGGTAAGGTCTTTCCATTTTCTTATTTTAAATGGTGCCGAGCCCTTGACTGTTTATTGTTTTAGTTTCCGTTTACATCATGCCAGGTTCAGGGGACAAAAGCGCTCTTTGAAAGTGGGCCGACATCCTACAAGTCCGTGTCCCTGCGGCCAGTAGTTTTCCACTATGGACTGGCATGATGTATAACCTGCCTTGGACCTCAGCATGATATGGACAGCTGTGACACCTGCTTTTCAGTGGACTGTCATGTTCTTCAGAGGCTCTTCCGACTTTCAGGCGTCGTCCTCGCTAGGATCCATGTGCAGGTCACTGGCTCTTCCTACAGG
Source organism: Neoceratodus forsteri (assembly GCA_016271365.2). Lineage (NCBI taxonomy): Eukaryota > Metazoa > Chordata > Ceratodontiformes > Ceratodontidae > Neoceratodus > Neoceratodus forsteri. The sequence goes on along the minus strand of CM028131.1, from coordinate 988,103,148 downwards.
TCACCTCATGGGCCATACAGTCCAGTGAGGTGAGTCTCCTCCTCTTTTAGCCTTGCCACAGAGGAAGCCTCTCCAGTATTGGAGGGCCAGTCTGATTCCACCAGGAGCCAGGCTGGGAGCTCGCCAGCTGGCAGTCACTTCCTTGGGGTGCAGGCTACCCCAATGTTCAAGCCTACTGTTGCTGGGTCCAGCATGTGATATTCTGGCGGCACATGCTGGCTGTCTCAGATCCTGGAGCTGTTCGCAGCTCCGGTGTTGATTGAACTGTGCCATGAGCACTGGGTCCACACATGGTGCTGTTCACGGTGCTGGGGTGGGAGAGCCCCCGGGGTCGCCAGTTTGGAGGTCTTTTAGATCTCCTCCTCTCTTGAGCCAGATGATTGAGCAGCCAATCTGGACTGGTGACCTAACTCCTTGGAGGCTGTGGGCTCTCCGGGGCCCAGGACCCTTGTGCCTTCCCAGGTGCCCCTCCCCATGGACCCGGTGACTGCAGTCGGCACCGGATCCTGTGCCGAGGGCAGGACACAGGATAGCTATCCTGGGCCTGTGGGAGCTGTGGGTCGGGTGTTGTGGGTGGGGTCAGTTGCCATCCCCCTCTCCTGATACTGGATCTTGGACCCCCTTTTCTAGGGCTTTCCCAGAAGCCTGTGATTCAGTGGACACGGCTGAAGAAGAGGTCTTCCTCAGAGTCAGCGGGGTTGAGGGGCTGCAGCGCTCCTCTGTAGTCCTTTGGAGCTTGAGGAGGAGCCGCAGCACTGAGCCCAAATTCTCTCCCTCATCGGCATCCCCTTCGAGGGAGTCCTTGCTGGGTGAGGTTGGGGTCTGCCTTTCTGGATACATATGGGCCCTGGTCCCCTTGTTGGAGTGTCCTGACTGTTTCGGGCAGGTTTAGTGGCCTTTGACTGATCTGACCTATGGATCCCCTCGTAATCCGGGATTGCCTGCTAGGTCTTCTAGCACTGGCAGAGGCATTTCACTTGCTGTGAAAGATTTCTCCCCTTGCCTCTGCGTCCAGCCCCTCTTTTCCCAGGACATGTGGGCCCTTAACCTGGGAGCAGTTCAGATCTCAGGCTGTGGACTTCCCAAGATATGGTCTTTCGCCTGTCTCCCCTCTGTAGCCAGCATCTGAATCTACAGGTTCTTGGCCTCCTCGTCTTCCTCCATCGAGGAGAGGAGACCTCTGTCAGAAGTATCAGTGCTTTCTCCACGAGGCTGGTCGAGGACCTGCATATTTCCGACATGGTAAGATGCAACATCGAGCGTACATAGCGTGCCTTGCTAAGCGAATACAGTGCAGACCCCTAGAGGCGTCATACGGCGCCTGGCAGCTTCCCTCTGCCCTGGCTCCAGCCCCTTTGGGCTGCCAGCATCGATATTGCGTGCCCCAGGGATCTCCAGGTACATTAACTCATCCCTGTGAGACTGACATGATTGGACATCTTACCAGGCATGAGGCCCAGTCTCGACCGGTCCACAGATCCAGACTCTGTGTAGTTCGACCCCCTGGGGCGGAGAGTTTTCTCCTGCATGGGTAATCCTTTCTATTGCATCTCCTCAGGCACACCACGTTGCCTATAACAGGCATCTGAGGGCAATGCTGGGTCAGGTGTTGGCATCGTTGCTTGATTTGGAGGCAGTCAAGCAGGCCACAGCCCTCTCCATGATAGGCCTGGAGCAAGCAAGAGCATCCTGTGATGCCAGTGAAGTTGCTTCATGACTAGTGGGGACAGCGATCTGCATCAGGTAGACAGCGTGATTTCACCTAGCAAGGCTATCGCCCCTGGCCCGGTGTAGGGCGATTGCCTCTGCATTCCGGGGGACCTGCCTTTTCTCTGCATTCCAGGGGGACCCACCTTTTCTCCCACAGGGTGAGGAGGGACCTGCAGGGACACCTTCCTTCCCCCAGGGAATGGGAAACTCACCTCGCCCTGACCAGTCACAGGCTTAACTGGTCTGGAATGGGTCTTCTTTCCCGTGTTTCCCCATAGGAGGCTTAGGGATGTCTGTCTCTCAGGGAAGTGCTTGATCTTCTCTCGGGGAGCTCAGTATTTACCCACCAGTGATGAAAGGTGAAGATTGACACAGAAAGATAGGGAAATTGTGTACCTACCGTAATTATTGGATCTTCCTGTGTATCATATCCATTCATCACTGAAACCCTCCCACCTTCCGCTCAGAAGGTCTCAGTCCCTGGACGATGCCTCCTCCCTGATTGCGCTCTTCTCAGGGAACCAATAAAGCTTCCCCTGTACAGCTTAGGGCCTCCCCTTGCTCCTTGCACCCCCGATTGTGTTTCTTATGTCGGAGTATAGCTCTGAAGGCTACTTGTTACCTAAGCTGTCCCACAGGGAGTTTCCATGCTCTACTACCATGCTCATAAAATCACTGTCTGGAGTAGTAAGTGCTCCCTCAATCCTGTTCATCAAAAGTATAGCCAGCCCCTTAGCTATCTGGCTGCTGTTTTACTTCAAGATTGACAGCAATTTTGTGTCTAAATTCTAGCTCTCCAGCTGTCTCTCTAGAGAGAGCTGCCATGCTGCCCTCTCTCTCTTTTAATAACTTGAGATGCATAGGATATAATTGTGTCCCTCAGGGTTTGTTTCAGGGCATACCAGTATAGTGGGGCTGCACTATCGGCCTGGGGGTTAGTGCACAAGAAGTCTCAGTTATACACAAGTGTGACAGATCCATCACTCATGTATGATTCATGCTGGAAACTGGGTGGGGTATGACTCAGTTCCAGCAATAAAATTAGGAGATCAGTTCCAGGATTAAATGGACAGTTCCAGTGTAATTCCCCATCAAAAGATGAAACTGAATATATCATGTGTTAAAATACAACATACAATGAGGAACTGTGTCCCTCCCCATACCCTTGAGCCAGGCCAGTCGGGCTGTGTATCCAATCATGCAAAGTCCGGCTGAGTGCCTGGTGGTCCAAAGCCAGACAACTGTAGTATGTGTTCATTCTTCAAATTGACCGCTTTTTTCCTTTAACCTCTAATCTGCACACACAGTATCGTAGCCTTTTGGGGGACCATGCAATGCTTTGTTTATGTTCAGTAGTTAATAAATAAAGCCACACTGAAAAATCCCAATTCTGGTTCTGGACATTACAGTTATTGCTTCCTGTAGTTGGATTTACTTGGGTGCCCCTGTGCAGAGTAGTCAAACCTAGGTCTCTTGCGCCAGGTAACTTCATCCTTCCCCGAACCCGTAGATATGCCCCCACCAGGTATTGCTGCCAAATGCCAACAGCATGCCACCTGTCATTTTGGTAAAAGGGCAGGGGTGGAATGGTTACATTAGTATCTCACCCCCCATTGTGTACTCTATTGTTTGTTTTAGGTACCTCCCAGGTGCATCTTGGGAGCACAGGGAAGTTAGGTGACTTGCTCTTAGTCACATAATATTTAGGAGGTGGCTGTAGGATTAAAGTCCAGTTCTCAAGGTTTGCAGCCCAGTGCTCATAATCACTATGCTTTATTGCCTCTCCTAAAGTATGGTAACTTGCTGATGCTTCATTAATCTTTTTCTATACGCACCCTCGTTGTGAGATAAAAGCAATAAGACAAAACAATGTGGGCCACGGGCTGAGACAACTGCCCACCAAGGAGCGTATCAAGGCCCAATGTAACAGGTGGGGCCTTACAGCCCTGGAAGGGTGGCTATCTCTGCCTAGAGCCCTCCCTTTAATGTTGCATTGTACATATAAAATGGGTTTGTTCATTGAGAAGTTTAAAAAAAAAAATCAGAACGTTAAAAAAAAAGTTGACATCTTTTAACGAAAAATAGTCCTTTCATTGGTGGTTTGTCACAAGGGGTTGCTGTGGCCATTTTTTTCCAGTCCCTGCTGCATATAATGAGGACCAGGAGTTTTAAGATGCCTCTTATTGGTGTCTGGTGGTTTACTTAACATTTCTCCCAAACTCTGCTACCTGATTTGTAGGACTGGGAGTAATTATCCGTGTTTACACTGCTGGCATCGTGTCAGAATAGAGCTGGAGGTTCCCAAGTCCCTTCCCACCATTTCACATTTACGCCCTTTAAGCCTTTCAGGTATTTACTGTCCTTTCAAAATTCAGCCACCAGTATTAGAAGTTCAGTTACTACTACTGTAAGAACAATAGTCACGTTTCATGTAGAAATGTTCCGCCGACTAGCAGCTCATGCAGATGTGGCCTGTCCTCCTTTTGTAGCATCCTGGCCTGTGACCTGGCCAGTCCGCCCCTGATTAGACCACCTTGTTTTGCCTTTAATTTAAAACAGCAGGCTCTGAGATTCAGAAGTTGGTGTAGTGTGCACACAGACAAGCTTCTATTGCAACTTAGATATTCAGTGGACCAAAGTTGCCATATTCAAAACTACGTGTGCCAGTGAAGGGTTTGAAATCTACCGTCATTTCCAAGAAGGTAAATGGGGCCTTCCCCTCAGGTTTACATTTGCACAGAAGGTACAGTTTGTAAGTTAGTTGTGCAGGGGGCAACAGATAGCCTGATGATACAGTAAGCATGTGTTCAGGTCCCAATTGGGTAGCAGGAGGTGAGATTTACAGTTCTTATGGCACATGTTTTACTTCCGGGGAGGGCAGACTATGGATGCTGCTGTTTGGTTGCCCCTTTAGGGCTCAGAGAACAGAAGAACCAAACAGCAGTGCTAGTCCATCAAAGACAATACTGAGGGTCCTTTGTCTCTGGGTGTCACTACTGTCACACTCCAATTCCATGCTCATGTAGCCATCGGGAGGTCACTAAGTTGCTTATTCTTGCCGTGGATGACAATCGTAGAAAGGTTTCTGTGGGGTGTTAGTTGCATGGGAGTTGCTTTCTCAGCTGTTGGATAGAGATGTGCCAAATTGGAAAACTTCACTCCATGGAGTTCTCGAATTTCCTTTACTGGGGGTGGGGGGTGGTGCACTTCATAGTTTTCATCTGGGGAAGTGCCCTCCTTCTTTCTGTGAAGACTATCCATAGCGACACGTCATTGGTGAAAGTGTTAGTGAAGTGCCACTATGTGTAGTTTTCATCAGGAGAAATAGCACTGCACCAGTAAAAACTATGTAAAGAGTGTGTGTTTTTTGTAACCCCTGTATCAATTTGTTTAAACTATTTAACCCACTCCACATCCTGATATGGTGTTCCCACCCCCCATGACCCATAACCTTTAAAACTAAAAACTCCCACTCCGTCACCCTCTAGCACCAACCACCCTCTCTCCTACAGTCCTGGCTGAAGTTGTTATTCTGTAATAAAACAAAGATATACCTTGAATTCTCTTTCCCCAACCCACTCCACATCTTTAAACACACCACACACCTCCCTTCATCAGTACCTCTCTCTCAAAACATTTTAAATCAGTGACCCACCCATCCTACCCACCCTTTAACATCCAACCTCCCTTCTCTCCTAGCCCCCAATTTAAAAGGATGAACATGAAATGCAGGTTCTTGTAAAAAGAAAACCATCCAGTGCTGGAGCAAGATGCCTTCTTTACTCACTGATGTCCTGCAATCAAATAAATGTATGATGACATCCCCTTATGGTGACACCTAATTGGCTGCTTGTCAGTCAATCAGGTGTTACTACAGGAGGTCATTGTTCATTTAGAGCTCCAGTTTTGGTATTTAACCGGTTTATAAATTTACCATCTGCAGAATAATGTAGCTTCAACCATGCATCCGCATATAGTTTGATCAAAATATCCAGCCAAGTAGGTTCTATTTTTAGACAGATTTATTCATTCCATAATTGTTGTCAGGAATATGGTGTCAAAAGTGGAGGTCACGTCCTCCTTTAACATATAACGATTTAGCTTTTTAGTTACTGAATATTTTTGTGTTAAATATTTAGCATAAAACAGTGATTTATTGTAGATTTGTTTTTTCTAAAGCCTGCTTGGTAATCTCCCAGTATGGTATTTTCTTCTGTCATACAGACATACGAACATATGAATCTGCCAGCAGAACAGACCAACCGGTCTATCAAAGTCTGCCCGAGTCTGCAGCTAGCAGCCTAGATTGCAGCTGCCTCAGCCTCCTCCCCCACTGTCCTTCCCATACCTGTCCCAGACCCTGTCACCCAGACCCTTCCTCTTGCTTTGTCCCACTCCTTCTTAAAACCTTTGACAGTCATACATGTTACCACCCTCGCTGGTAGCGCATTCCAGTTAGACACTGTCCTCTCAGTGAAGTAGTACCTCCTCATCACCCTCTTAAATCATCCCCCCTCCAGTCTTAGTCCATGTCCCCTCGTCTCCCTACCTTTCCTTAGTTTAAACACCCCTCGGTGCTAGGTTTATTAACCCCCCTCAAGTATTTGAATGTTTCAGTCATATCCCCCCATCCCTCCTCTCCTCCACTGTGTACATATTCAGCTCCTGCAGCCTGACTTCATAGTTCTTTCCTTCCATCCCCTTTAACATTTTTGTTACCCTCCTTTGTACCCCTTCCAGTAAGTTTATACCCTCTTCAGGTATAGCCTCCAGTATTCCACACAGAACTCCAAATGCGGTCTGACCAAGGATCTGTAGAGAGGCAGGATCACATCCCTATGCCTGGATGAGAAACCCCTTGTGATACAACCCAGCATCCTGTTTGTCTTAGCTGCTGCTTTTCTGCATTGGGCTAAGTTGTTCATGCTCTCTGTTGCCAACACCCCAAGGTCCTTCTCCCCCTTAGTGATCCCCAGCCTCATCCCACCCAACCAGTAGTCCCACCTATGGTTTTTTGCCCCAAAGTGCATCACCTTACACTTTTTCGCTTTGAATCCTAGCTGCCACTTCCCCGTCCAGCTATCCAATTTGATAAGTATAATTTTTGGGGGAAAAAATTGTGTTGTATCAATCAAATTTGTTGGGTGATACCTAGCAGGGTCAAACTTGGACTCCTTTCTGTGCAGAGGTACCACTATACTTCCTGCTAAAAAGTGTGGAAAGTGTTCCCTCACTAAAATCAGTTTGTACATTTTGGTAAGTATTGGTGGCCACCAAACTGAGTTAACTTTGAAGGTGTGTGCTGAGATACAAGGTCATGACCCAAGTGATCACCAGTAGATCTGAGAAATACCCATATCTCAATGGACACAGCACCCTGGAGTGTGGTAGGCAGGTAGGTAACATTTATTTTTTAATTTTTTTTATAAATGGGTAAATGGGTAAAGCCCACTAGGCACAAGTGAAGGTTTTCAGGGGTGACCTGGCAGCATGGAGGTGGTTAAGTGACTTGCTCAGAGTCACACAGTATGGAAGTTGAGGTTTTGGTAATCAAACCCAGATCTGCTGGCTGTACCAAGGCTCGTTACTATAACCTCTAAGCTATACTGCCAACCAGTTTATTTAGGCTATGCCACAAGGCTTTATCCATCATAGATAAAAACAGGTGAAAACAACCATAGTAACAAATACAGTACATTTTTAACTAAACAAAACATCAACATATTCAGTAAATTCTTATAGAGAAAGGTAGCATTATTAAAATTATATTTTACATTTCACTCACTAATATTCTTAGCTAGCCCAAGCACTGCAACTGGCAAGACCATAAATCATAAATTGTTTTTTTAGAGTCCGTGACGTGTAGTAAAATAATAGTAAAATCACAGTATTGCCATGGAGACATACTAGGGAGGATCCATCTCTTCCTTAATACATCAAGAACAATGCCTTGTAAAATATAATGTGTTATATAGGGGTTATATAGGCCCCACAAATACATATTACATTAACAGTGGGGTACAACTTTTCAAAAGATAGTGTGAAATTTGTAATCTATTCCTTGCTAAAGCTCTTCTATGTACATTATCAGTGCAGAAATGTAAAGCAGTGATCCCGACCCCATTCAAGTTTATATTTTTTGTATTTACCAAAAGTGCAAGATGCATTAACTCTAGCCATGTCATTCTGAATCACACTGTCTTTTATTCTTTTAATCAAAGAGTTACGTAAATAATTAAATCGGTCAAGTTGTGTTGGGCCAAACATATCCATAAAATCAAACCCCAAAAGTTCAATTTTCATCCAAATAGATTTGCACCAGCCAAATCTTGGCCTTTTACTGGGATCAGGTATTGCTTCAGTTAAGATAAGTTTGGGTAGCCTATTACTTTCACCGCTTTTCATTTTTTATACTTGTTGTCTGATGAGCAATGTGCCTGTTTTTACAAGTGACAAGTACATGATTAAAACAGACTAAAACATGCCGAACACAAAATACAGTTGAAACAGCGTGACCACAGATACAATATAAAATTATAATGTTCAATAACATGTGCAGGTGGTTTTCAAAAACATGTGCAGACATTTCTTTTGAATGGCCATTTTTGAGCCTGCTTTCAAAAGTATTCAGCCTGCAATGATTAACAACTTCATGCTTCATGTAGTAACACATTTTTTTTTTATTTTGCAGTTAGTGCTCTTTTCTCCCCTAAGCACTGGATGGTCCCCTTTGCGCAGGCTCCCCAACCCTGTTATCTCAACATCCTCCGGACTTTTCCTGCCAGTGTGATCCTCCAGGGCTTATTCCCCCTGGTGGGGGTGACAGGGTCCCCAGCCCCTACTGTGAAATGGATCTGGTTCCATGGCAGTACCTGGTCATCCAGTGTGGGGCCTGAGGGTAGTAGGACATCATCCTGTCAACTGGGGAATTTCCTTGGTGTTCTTTCCCTCACACTAGGACGGTGTACAGTGGTGTCAATGATGTCACCATGCACGCTGCAATGCGTGGCTCATCAGACCCCTGCTGCTCCATCCCTACATTACGATTCCTGTGACCTGTCTGCCCCAGCCACTGCTAGAGGCCAGGCTAATGCCAAGCTCCATGCCACCCCTCCCTGGAAGAGGAGAGCAGTCCACTGGATGCTCGGTACCCCCCCCCGGCCGACACATTAACCATTAGCCTCCATGGTGTGCAAACTCATGGAAACAATACTAAAGGAAAGACTGGTGTCATTCCTGGAACACAATGGCCTCCAGGATGTGAGGCAGCATGGGTTTATTTCAGGGAAGTCTTATCAAACCAACTTGATACAATATTATGACTGGGTGACAGGTGAGTTGGATAAGCGTCATGCGGTGGATGTTCTTTATTTGGACTTCAGCAAAGCCTTTGATTCAGTGCCTCATGGATGGCTTGGGGGGAAGCTAACTGGTGTAGGGGTAGGCGCAAAAATGATGAACTGGATTACAAGCTGGCTGGGTGGGAGGCTGCAACGGGTGGTGGTAAGAGGGAAGCTCTCAACTCCAGGGCCAGTGATGAGTAGGGTGCCACAGGGCTCTGTGATGGGGCCAGTATTATTTGAGCTCTTCATATCAGACATTGCACATGGGGTGGTGAGCAAGGTAAATCTGTTCACTGATGACACCAAAATTGGAGCAGTGGCAGATGGAGGGGAGGGATGGAAGCAGCTGCAGGGGGACCTAAGTAAGCTAGAGGAGTGGTCAGAGAGGTGGCAGCTGGGGTTCAATGCAAAGAAGTGTAAGGTTATGCACTTTGGGGCAAAGAACCCAAGGAGAGAATACTGGCTGGGGGGGGGTTAAGCTGGGGATCACTGAGGAGGAGAAGGACCTAGGGGTAATGATAACAGGGACCATAAACAACACTGCCCAGTGCAGGAGAGCAACTGCAAAAATGAATAAAATGCTGGGGTGCATAGCGAGATGGTTTTCGTTCAGGCAAAGAGAGGTGTTCTTGCCCTCAGGTCACTGGTAAAGCCACACTTAGACTATTTTGTGCGGTTTTGGAGGCCATACCTAAAGCGTGATATCAGGCTACTGGAGGGGGTGCAGAGGAGGGCAACAAAGATGATATGTGGAATGGAGGGGAGAGACCATGACAGCAAACTGGGAGACCTGAATATGTACACTCTAGAGGATAGAAGGGACAGGGGGGACATGATAGAGACATTCAAGTATCTGAGGGGAATCAGTAAGGATGAGGCAGACAGGATCTTTAAGTTAAGGAAGGGGAGGGACACCAGGGGGCATGGGCTAAGAATAGAGGGGAGATTTAGGAGGGAAATGAGGAGACACTATTTCACAGAGAGGGTGGTAGCAAAATGGAATGCGCTACCAGAATGGGTGGTATCATGTAAATCTGTGAACAGCTTCAAAAGGGCATGAGACAAGGAACAGGGGAGAGTGAGGGTGGAGAAGATGGGGGGTGGCAGTGGGATGACAAAAGGGGTGGGCCAGCTGCAAACTAGGGGTGCTAGCTGCACATTCGAGCAGATGTAGATAGGCCGGATAGTCTGTTTCTGCTGGCACATTTGTATGTTCATATTAAAGGGACCCTTAGGCCTCAAACTGTTCCTAGTTTAAAATACACATTTTATTAATGTTCACATTCCGTAGAATGTGCTGATGTACTGTAGCTTGTAGTTTCATACTGATCCTTTTTTTTCTTTTTAAAAATGAAAAACACACTGCCCACCATACTGGTGTTACCACACCAAGATGTGTTTGTTTACCTTTCTTAATCAATTCACACTGCATCTTTCCTGGACTTGGGAATACCCACAACACAGTCTTGCCACTCCAGATGCAGTGGGAAGAGAGGAGGCTATTGCATTTTTAATTTTTTTTATTTTAGTCTTTTGGTAACTGGGTAAGGCCCACTAGGCACAAGTGCCTGTTTTCAGGGGTGACTTGGGAGCACTGGGCAGTTAAGTGACTTGCTCAGAGTCACACAGTATGCAAGTGGAGGTTGTGAGAATCAAACTCAGGTCTGGTCAGCTGGATGTATCAAGCTCATTCACACATCATTCCTCTAACCTCTAGGCTATACTGCATCATGAGTGGCTGCTCTGTTTGGGAATGTTTTTAATGTTCAGAAAAGTGTGCAATTAAAGTAGATCAAGGATTTGAAACCAAACAATGCTGACTATAATTACTGCATTAGCACGCATTTTACTTCTGCTATGAAACGAGGCAAATTAAATAACCATCAACACCAATGAATTTTAGAGAAGTTAAGAAATCATACGTGGGTTTTCAACTAGAAATAGTATAATGCAAAAAGGGGTTGACAGTGTCCCTTTAACAGCCTGAGTTTGCTCCTGAACTTGAGTCATCAGTGCCGGCAGGCTGGCTAGTTAGTAATGAACCGTAAAAGGTAGCTGCTTTAAACAGTAACGATCTTTGACGAAAATATTTTTTTGAACTTTCCATAGTCGGTATTTTAAAAAGATAATAAAGATAATTGAGAGATCTTACGATAGCTAATATTTTGACAGAGAATACACCAGCTTCAGCCCTTACACATGCACCAGATGCATACTGTAGCTAAGAAATCCCATCAAATATCTTAAAAATTAATTTTGCAATGGTTCCAACTCAGGGCTCTGCTATCTAATCCCCAAGGCTCAGCCCCTTATAGAGTACCCAGGCATATTTTAGCTTCAAATACTTAACAGCTACACTGAAGCATGCTGGTTACAGAAACTTAGAATATTGTGCATTTATTTGGCTTGTGTTTTCCTATAGTACATAGATGACAATAGGACTTCTACTTGCTCATTGTATTAAAGGTTATACCAAGGTATTCATAGCACTTGACTGCCTTTGTGTTTTCATTATTTATATGCCGGATGGGTTACCAGCCATTTGCCTAATGAAAACAACACATTTTATTTTTGAGATGTTAATTCCTAACCTTTAATCAGCCTGATGCTTATAAACCACATTAGCATCATTTTGAAGGCCAGATGAAATCAGCAATAGGACCATCACCAGTGTATAGGAGAATAGGTGTCCTCCTATTAATAATACTTGGTGAGGGCAGGCGCTGACAAGCTAAGTTTTTGAACACACGCATTTATGTGGAGCTCTGCTATTTCAGATCTGAAAAAACTCCATTTAAGCTTCTTCAAATGCATTTATTTACTTTCTGTTTGAGACTTTTTTGTTAATGGAGCCTTCGGTTAATATGGTGGAAAAGTTATTTTCCCCAAAAGCCATTTTGACTGGGAGAGGTGTTCCAGCCCGAGGGCCTGTTTGCTCTCTCGGAGCAGGAAGCACTCCTGTTACAATGATACACCCCAAAGGGAGCATAACGCATGAAGCATCGGGCAAGCTGACTCTCATCTCAATTCAAACCCTCTTAATGGAGTTTCAGGCTGAAGTTAGACAGTCCAACTCATGAATGGAAAATTCTCTAGAAGAAATAAACTCACGCTGTGCTGCAATAGAGGTAAGGGTGGAAAGCACAGAAAAAAACATTCAAAATAATGAAAAAAAGATTAAAGCCATTTCTGCTAGAACTCTAACTCTTGAAGGTGCAGTAAATGCTGCATTGCATGAACATCTGGCTCAGGCTTCAAGATTAGAACGCTTGGAGAACAATATGCTTAAAAGAAATAGAAATCTGAGGCTCATTGGTTTCCCTGGAACCATTCCTAATTCAGAGTTAAAAGAAACAGTTCAATTGGCACTCTCAGCAGTTTTTTCAACTCAGCCTTCTCTTATATTGGAATCAGTATTTCACCCTCCCTCATGGTAATCAAGGGAGTCTGCTGCAAAATCACAACATTCCGGAGCAAGATATATCATACTCACATTTAATACTCTGACTGAGAGGAATAAAGTACTCAACTTGGCCAGACAGAAAAAAAACTTTCTACGATGGCCACAGAATACACTTGCATCCTGACTTCTGTCTGCAAAGACAACATAAATGCAAAACATTCCTGCCTATTCTCTCAGAATTCAAAGAAGCTGGGGTGCCCGCCACTTTATTAGCACCAGCCTGTCTCCAGATTCATTTTCAAGGGAAACTACAATTTGTCGAGGATCCAGATGCAACTTGAGCTTTCTTTGAAAACAATATTAAGTTTCCTTAAGATTTAGGCTCTGCTTTTGAACAAGAAGAAGCACAGACAATTGAATATCATCCTGTTCAAATGGGTTGACTGTGACTTAACATCCTACAAAACAGAATTGGCTGCAACGGACTTGTTATTTTTCTTAGATTGGATTTTGGCCATGAAACTAAATGGGGAGCTTATAAGATAAATACTGTGCAATTGCTAAAGTAGTTTTACTTTCCTTGGGATGTAAAAGCTTGGAGCTCATTCAAACTTATAGTTTAATAGATTTTGAAATAGCTCTTTGTAAAGTAGTATGATATTACTTTAATACCCTTAAAAATAAACATGTACTTTAAAAAATAAACATGTGGTTTATTTAGTTAATTTCATATATTAACACTTTATAGATTTATCTCTTAAAGTTATTCTTGAGTGAAATTATCTGTAATATGAACTTTTCTTATGGAATGAAAATAAAGTATATAAAAAAAATAATCCTACGTGAGGCCACATCGTCATATAGTTTTTTAATTGGTAAGAGAGTTAATATGCTGTATGTACTGAAAAGAAATGTGCAAGGAGACAACCCTGCTTAACTCCATTTCTAGTAAGAATAGATTTACATCATTTCCTCCCTTTCCAACCCTTATCGTTGCTGTAGTGTCCTTATGAAATAATTTAATAATCCAAATTAGTCTTTCATCTAAGGTTGTAGCAGATAATATATCCCACAGTATTTCTCTGTTCATGCTATCCAAAGCACTAGTCAAATCAATGATGATAGCAAACAATTTAATATTATTCTGGGAGGTATATTTATCTATTACATATTTTAATGTAATTGCATGGTCTATTGTAGAGCTTCCTTGTCTAAAGCCTGCCTGCAATTCCAAAAATATTGATAGTTTGTTTCTCACAGTTCTAAAAGGCTTAGAAGGTACCTTGTGTGTGTGTGTGTGTGTGTGTGATTGTGTGTGTGTGTGTGTGTTTATTTTAATTTCTCTTGATTAAAAATGTTCAATAATAGGACAACACAACAAACAATAACAACACAACAGTAAACAAAAGCACTGTGGATGGAGAGAAAATGATAAACTCAGCCTACACGCTGTCACATATGATAGAAATAAAATTACACAAGTCTAGTAAATTAAGGACTAAAACCCAGGCTATGAGCTATCATGTACAGTATCCATCATTGCCATAAAGTCTCAAAATGCAAAGTTTTGTTGTTGAATTTGGTGGTTAGCTTTTCCATATCGTATACCTGGAGCATGGCATCCTACAGGTGTGAGACCAAGGGAGGCATTGGGGATAGCCAAAGTCTGATTATAACCTTTTTAGCCACCAGTAAGCTAATACGGACCAGTTTCTTGGTTTGTGGGCCTCTGCAGCCCTGCGGCAGATCTAGAAAAATTACATTCATGGGAGATAATGTAAAATCTGTCCCAAATATTATCTGAAGTGCAGTGAGGAGCTGTGCCCAATAACCTTGTAGTTTTGAACATGACCGGAAGATATGTCCATGAGTGGCAGGACTGATATCACAGCCTCTGCAGCATTGTGCAGTCTGAGATGGGGTATATTTGACCACAATTTGGGGGGAATGGAATAACCTAATAAAGCACTTCCGGGAAAACTCTTTCCAGGAATGAGAGGAGGTGGGATTATGAATGTAAATTAGCTATTTACTCCATTCCTGTAGAGAAATTGGCATCTGATGGCCAGACTCCCATTTTACTGGAACAGAGTCTACATGGTGTCCCTGAAGATCAATACGGGCTCAGTATATTAGGGAAATCAAGAAAGTAATACATTCTCCCTTTAATACAGAAAGTAATATGTGATGAAACTGAGGAAGTTGCATATCTAAAGGACGCTTTGTTGTGTGTGGTATTTCTTCCTTGGTCCTGGCTGGCACTTCTTGCCCCTATCCACTGTTCCCCCTGTGCCATCCCCCAAGGATTAGATCCCCTTCCTTGAGCCCCCATGACTTACCCCTCATAGTAGGATGGTGTGGAACGTCTCAACCCACCCAACATGGATACAGCCAGGGATGTGCCTTCATGGCGGTGGCACCTGTGAGGGACAGCTTCATGCCATGTGGCCAGGACCTGTTTTCCACTTTTCTCCTCTAGGAGATGGGGTGTGCAATGATGCTGATGAAGAGAGCATGCATGTGTCGGCATGTACTTCTCCAGGCATGTGCCCCATCTCCTCCCCTTGTTGCAGCATCGGCACACTGCTGCCCAGCCACTGCCAGGGGCCAGTGAAGTACCAACAGCTGGTGACCCCCCCTCCCCGGAGAAGGAAAGCAGTCCATTGGATGCTTGATCCTTCTCCTCCTCTGCCGACTCCTGGCCGCCCATGCTCACTCCCAAACACGGGTCACCGGTGTAGCGTGAGGTAAGGCGACCAGCACCTCAGCCCTCAGCACCACTGGGCCGGCTTCTAAAGGACTCTTTTGAAGTTAAGCTTGTAAGTAAGTAAAAGATTTTTGCAAATACTTAAAATGAACCTGAGGGCATAGCCCAAAGGGCCTGATGAACTCCTGAAAGGTTAGAAGATCTCTACCTCTCAGGAACTGTATGGGGAAAGAAAGCCCCACTCTATCCCAGTGAGTATAAGTGAGATTCATTCTTCCAGGTAAAAAAGACACATTGTGAGAGAAAGAGGGGTAACTAAAAATCTGGTATTCTGAAGCTGTGTATGGAAAAAAGCTTTCAACCAACAAACTAAAGTGGTTAAAGTGAAAGGGTTAGTGAACAAGTCTCAGAATTGTGGGAAAGGGTTGGAAGTAAACTTTTCTGGGTTGTCAGAATGTCTTCCTCTATCAATTCTAAGGTCTTCCAGTGGGCAGTATATCGTGGACTCAGCCAATAAAGGGCTGTGTGAATCTGGGCAGCGGCATGATACAATGAAAAATTTGGGAGAGCTAACCCTCCTTTATGCTTAGGAAGCTGAAGAGTGGATAGTTTAATGCGTGGTTTAGCCCCTCCCCAAATATATTGAGAGATGAGCTTATCCCACCTGCAAAATAAGCCTCCCGAGGGAAATACAGATAGAGTTCATGCCAAATATAGGCCCCTATGCACATGGGGAGGAAATTATGCATCAGAGGTGCATATCTCACTCGCGGTGCTCTGCACCTGTGGACAGGTGCACACTGGCAGCATTCATGACCACCAGCCACCTGTCAGCAGTCCTGCTCCCCTGGCACACAGGCCTCTGCAGGGTGGCCAGGGGTGGAGTCACAGATACGGCTAGGCATCCAATTGGATGCCCGGACTGAGCACTCAGTGGATCACCTATGCGGTGGGGTACACCTTGGCAGTGCACCATGTGGATGTCTGATGGCCAGCGACTGTAGAGTGAGAGGAGGGCTGTGCCACCAGCTGTTTCTAGGACACTAGCATACAGGTATGGGGTTTGGTAGAGTGGGGGGTTGGCGGTGCCACAGGCTGGGGGGCATGTTCAACCACAGGAACTGTGGGATGCAGGGCGCTCGGGGCTGACGTGTTGGTGCAGGGGGGGTTGAATTGAGCCATGATTGGGGGTACACTGTGCTAAGTAAGGAGGTGCTTGCCAGTACCATGATCAGGGATGCTGTGCTAGGGGGCAGGGAGGGTGCCTCCAGCCATACGGGAAGGGGGCTGCCATGTGTGCATGGGGCACATATGGGGCTTATAGCAGGGTTCTCCCTGGTGTACCCTGCACCCCCTCCGCACATCCACAGTCAGCAATGTGTGCCTTTGTGCATGGCTCCCAGTGCTGGCATGCCCCCAGCCTACCCACAGCATGGTGCAGTCTGTGGACTGGGAGGATTCGGTGCATTGGTCATGTGCCCCCCTTAGAGCATCCCACATGGATGGCGCATTGGACGCAGAGTGACTATGCACCCTGGATACGCGCATGTAGCCACTCCATGGGGATAGTGCAGAGGGCCTATTGTGTGTGTTTTAACAGGACTATTTTAAAGGGATATAGGACTGTAACAGCATGGGTCTGCTTGATTCCCCATTTTAAAAAGGGTTACAATCAATCTAGTATCTCAGCCAGTGGATAGTTTAGGTTAAATATTTATGGTGGTAAAAAGAATAGGAAGTATGTTACTTCATTCCCTATTAAGTGCCTGAAAAAATTCCAGCTGCCATCATGTGCAGCCCAGGGGCTATATATATATATTTATGCAATAGGTGTGAGACCAAAAGCCATTGAATAAATCCATTTATTTCCACATATGTGGAATAAATCTAACCACCCTAGATTTATCCCACATATGTGGGATAAATGCAAACTGTCAATCAAAGCTTTTTTGTTCACTTTTTGACAAACAAATGTGAATAACTTTAAAACGAAAATGATAGCATAGTACTGTGAGCACGAAAATGTTCTGGACAAAAATATCTACAAAATGAGTGGTGTTTCATTTATAGATACCTTTTAGTTTTTTATAATTAGCAAAAACAGCAAAAATCCTATTTTCTTTTCACTTTTCAGACAAACAAATATAAATAACTTTAAAATGAAAAATGATAACATGGTACTGTGAGCATGAAAAATGTTCAGCATAAAAATATCTACAAAATGAGTGATGTTTCATTCAGAGATACCTTTTAGTTTTTCAAAATTAGCAAAAACAGCATAAAATTCAGTTTTCTTTTCACTTTTCGACAAACAAATGTGAATCACTTTAAAACTAAAATGATAGCATGGTACTATGAGCACAAAAATGTTCAGCATGAAAATATCTACAAAATGAGTGGCATTTCATTAATAAACACCTTTAGTTTTTTTATAATTAGCAAAAACAGCATAAAATTAAATTTTTGTTTCACTTTTCATCAAACAAATGTAAATAACTTTAAAACAAAAGGTAGCATGATACTGTCACCATGACATTTGTTCAGCAAAAGTTCTCTACAAAATGAGTGGTGTTTCATTTAATAGCAACCACCCGCTAAGCGGACATACACTAGGAAAGTTAACCAAAAGTCCCAGAAAGTCCTAGAAACTACCATTTAAAAAAGAACATAAACAGTCAAAACCAAATGTTCCCACACTGATAAGACATCCCTATTGCATAAATAGAAACATACAATGGTGAGCTGTCCAGATAAATGATTTATCACACTTGTATTGTTTGACCTCGACACCTCACTCGTGGCTTCATTTAACGTGGAAGTTCCCGAGGTCAAACAGCATTGTAGTAAATCATTTATCTGACAGCTCACCATTGTATATCCCATATATATATATATATAGTACACACACACACAGAGATCTCTTCGGGCTAAACCCAACACCAGAAGATGGCGAATAATCAGCATTTATAGAGCACTTTCCATACACATTGAATCCCAAAGTGCTTCACAAGCAATGCTAGACTGGTGGTAAAGTGACTGAATGTGTAGTGGTAGCCATTTCACACATCAACACCCAGACATACCTTTGGACAATTGCATGAACCATGTTTTATGGGAAGGGGATTGTTGGCCAGGACACCAGGCAAAGTCCCCTTCTCTTATGAAAAGTGCCTTGAGTTCTTTTACTTCTACCTTGACTCCCACCAGGACAGCAGCAGAGATGGGTTAAAGTTACATTGGTTTAACATTTCATCCACTACTCTGGAATATGCAGGGAAAAAATGTTTTATATTGGAACCTGTTAGATGTCAATTTTGTTCTTGTAAAAGTTGTAAAGCTGAGTTACATAAGTAACTGGGGTCTGTGGGGGATTAGTCACAATAACAAGAAGGCTGGCCAGCATTTACAGTCACTGATAGTACCGAAGTCTTCAGAGGTGGTGGTGGTGGGGATATCTAGAGATGAGTACCCATACCAGACCTTTTATTTGGAAATACTGTGTCAATAGATGTAATCAGTTTACCTTTGACCAGCCCCAGGGGAATCTCTCAAACCCAGATCTCATGATTCCTGTGCTCAAGGTGAAATAACCTAGTTGAACACATGTGCGCTTAGCTCCCTTATGACTGGAAAATGACAGCATGGAGCAACTCAACACAAAACAACATAAATCTAAGGGGTAAATGCTGTAAAAGTGAAACCTATATATTCTTACATTACTGTCGGTAAAATATATTTTCTAAATAGAAAATCCAATATACAATCAAACTTATTTGCTGATCTAATACAGATTACATTATACAGTACTTTAAAACATTTTTGATGGGGATATGTTACAGCTGAAAGCTAATTGAGTATTCAGTCTGAGATAATTCAGAACAGTTGAGCACTGCATCCTGTTGAAGGTTAACTAATTTGCATGGCAAAATTTCAGCTCCCACTCAACTTACACCTAGTTGGCCGATAGTGCTAAACCAGAGCCGTCATCTATGCCTTTTTCCCAGCTGGGCAATGCCTTTAATAAATTACCATGAAGCACACATATAGTGTAGCTGCTTTGCATGAAGAATCTACATAGCAAGAAGAATTACAGGCTGGAAGGCAAAGTTACACTACCTTTGGGGTCCGGAAACCCTATATTGTCCTTGAAACTGTGGCACATCTCTTTAAAGTAGTAATTTAATCATACCAGATCTTTATATACAATGGAATCAGCTTCATACCTTACAACTAATTCCCACTTAATTGGGCAAGTTTGCAGATTCTCCTGTTAAACTGTAATCTTATCCCAAATTCCTGTCAGGCAGAATATGCATCTATACCTTCAGCTAGCGTTTTCACTGTGGAACAGATTTTTCCTTTGTTCATTGGAGTCAGGCTCTGCCATTCTGTCAAAGATGTTATGTGGTACCTTGGCATCCCATCTGTTTTCTATTTTTTATTTCTTTGTAATTTTTGACCAGGAAAGGAACCCAAATCTGTGACAGCTTGTTTCCTGGTACATCCTGTGGGGGTGGGTAACACTCCTGTTTTTATTGATGGGGGGATTTTGGCCATGACACTGGGGGAACTCTCCTACGCTTTATCTGGGATTGACCCACCCTGAACTGTTTTTTAAGGTAATATTTTTTAAAGAGCTAGTGCACTGAGACATTACAGTCCAGGTATTGTAACCAAAATATTGTGTTTGTGTGATTTTACCTGAAATGTTGCCATCCAAAGGTGTTTAGTAAGCTGTCCATTTTACATCAAAGTATACCTGAGAGTATTTTTTGTCAGACACATTTTAGATATGCTCAGCTTGTGCACATCTCTGTAGTGAAAGGAAATAATGCTGGGGAGGGAGCAGCTGTGCAGCTCTGTATCAGCTGTGTAGTCAGACTGGAGCTGCGAATGTAAAAATGTACATTAAATTCCTCTTTGTTGGGGTTTCTTTCTAAACACTGTACAGGGGAGTCTAAGGGAGTGTGGCAGGCTCCCCTCAACCCCCCCCCTGGCACTTTAAAAGCTCAGTGGACCACGTAGAATATCTGGTCATTACGACAAGAAAAGCCCTATATTCCACATTTCCATTTGGAAGGCTGCTGTATTCCTGGGAGATCTGAGCTGTGTGGCAGTGGGTCTTTGGAGAGACTCTAGGAACCATAACTATTATCGCTGCACTGTGTTCCATTTTGTTCAGAGACTGTGTGAGCTCATGTTGCTAGAGTGTGATGCTGCTAAACCCCTTACTGACTGAGAATTAACTAAGCCTGCTGGTGTATGACTTGTCCCAGTATTGGGGTGCATTTTAATGCCATGGAGATTTTATTATTTAGCACTGCTGGTTTGAGTCCCTGTTGAACTGCTGTTTACAAAGTGATTACTTGTGTGCTGCTGAAAAAGTGACCTAAAGTGTACTGTTCAGGGTGTTTGTGCTGTCCTTCCAAGAGTGGAGCCAATTAATTAAGTACAGCTGCTGCCACTTCAGTAATTGCATCCTGCTCATAGCCCTGTTGCTAGATACTGACTAGCTTCTTGTACCTGTTGCTAGCAGCACCCCCTCCCCCTGATTGATGGTGGCAGCCCAGTCTGTGGGGTTAAGGTGTTAAAAGATCTCACTTGCCAAACACGGTGGCATTTGTGCAGTGCAGGTGCAGCAAGTGCGATAAGTGCAGGGGAGTCTGAGGGAGGTAGGGGAGTGGGAGTGTCTGATTGTAATACTGTTGGTGCTGTAAGTATGTTATGTTAATGAAGTAGGATGATAAGTGTTTACCTATTTGGGTGTGTATTCTTTGGGGGGGGTGTTGGTATATGTGGATCATATTGAATTATATAGGTTTGGCACCGGGAATACTGCCTCATATGAGACAAGTGATTTTTGCTTTTCAAATTGCTTAGTTGTTGATGTTGTTGTTACTGATTCATGGCAATTGTTGTTGAGTAGCCCTATGCCCATAAGGCAATGTGGGAATAGGGGTTACTTTACTTGTTTGCACTATGGCATGTTACTTTGTTCTAAATTGGGCAACTGTGTTTCAACCACCTTTCTGTTGTTAGTTTCTGGTGATGTTGAATCGAATCCAGGGCCTTGCTCTTTGGATTCTATGTCTTCCTCTCAAGCATCATCTTTGAATAATTGTTTGAAATCCTGTCATGGATTTAAAATTATCCATTTAAATGTTTGTAGTTTAATCCATAAGATTGCTGAAATCGAACAGCTTATTGCTCTATATTTGCCTGATATTGTTGCTTTATCAGAAAAGTGGTTGAAGCAGGGGGTGCCCGATATTGTGTGTCATATTGGGGGTTATAAAATGTTTAGGGTAGACCGTAAAGGATCATTTAGAAATAAATTTTTTAAGGTCTAGTGAGGACTGGGTTGTGATACTGATTGGATGGTTTTGCAATTTGTTCTTGGAGGAAAGAAGTTGTTAAATGTGGGTTGTTTGTATAATCCCCCTCAATGTGGTCTTCAAGGGCTTAAATATTTATTGGATGTTTGTGAAGTTTGTTTAAAGCAGAGTGATTCTGTTGTTGTTGTAGATATGAATTTGAATTGGAGGGCTAATGACACCATGGGGCTCGAATCTCTTCTTTTTCTTTCTTACGGACTGACTCAGTGTATAAATGTGCCTACCCATCTCAATCCCATCTCACAGAATCGTTCTCTGTTGGATTGGGTATTGACTAATAGAGTGGGGAGGGTGGGGGCCTCTGATGTCTTGGCAGATTCCATAAGCGACCACATGGCCACCTTTTATGTCCTACATTTTCACTGTCCTAAACCCCCTCATTCTGTGTTTCAGACTAGATAATTTAAAAGGATAGATTATTTCCTCTTATTTTCTTCTTTAAGGTTAATTGATTGGTCATTTCTTGAATGTATTCCAGATGTGGACATAGCACTAGATTTTTTTGCAGCCAACTGCTTCCCATTAAGGAATCCCTTTTCCCTTTCGGTGTAGAGGTTCTCCTACTGGATGGTTTAGTTCCAGCATTAAGAAATTAATTAAGGAGTGGGATAGTGCTTGGACTAAATTTAAAATATCTCCCAGTAGAGTTTCAATGGATCTCTACCGTGAACTTCGGAATTTAGTCTCTCTTATTTCAGGGATCGCTTTGAAGATAGCTGGGCTGGAATAATGTACATTCTTTACTTTCTCCTAAATCAAAATCTGACATCCAGAATTTAAATGTTGCCAATAAACAAATTGGCAACTTGCCCGAAATTGTTAAATTGTTGAATTCTAAATTTTCAGATCTTTTTAAGTTTAGATTTTGTTTTCCTCAGGCTGGTAATACTAAATCCTTTTCTTCTGTTCCTTTGGTAGATGGACCCAGGTTTTTGTTTAAGGAAGTAACATCAAATGTAGTTTTTCATCTTTTGCAGTCTCTCCCAAATAAAGGGACTGACTGTGAGGAAGGGTTGGATGCCCGCTTCTTAAAATTGGCTATCCTCTTTATTATGGATCCCCTTTGTTATATTTTTAGCATGTCATTGGCTACAGGTGTTTTTCCCCTGTCCTGGAAGAAAGCTAAGTTGGTTCCAATTCCAAAAAAGAGCTGTGCTACTTCTATGGATGATTATAGCCCAATATCAATATTGAATCCCCTTAGCAAACTACTTGAGCATTTAGTGGCTAAACAAATTGATGCCTATTTGGTTACCCATGATTTGTTGTCAAGGCAACAACATGGGTTCCATAAGCACTTTGGTACGGGCATGGCCTTGGTTGGGTTCACGAACACTGTCCAACGTGGGTTTGAGAAGGGTTTGATGACTGGGGTGGTGTTCGTAGACCTAACCAAGGCTTTTGATTTGATTGATCATGGTTTGGCCTGCACAAAATTGAAAGATCTGGGGTTTTCTGATGTTACTGTTTCTTGGTTCTATGATTAGTCAAGTCAAGTCAAGTTTATTTAAAAGACGCCCAATCCCGGAGGCTCTGGGCGCTGTACAAATTTTTGAAAAACATAATACATAAATATAAACAAATAACTAGAATCACAAATTATAAAATAAATCATAATCTAAACGTCAAATGCTTGAGAAAATAATAATGTCTTCAAGCGAACCTTAAAAACATCTACAGTCGGGGCCTCTCTGACCACAGCTGGTAGTAAGTTCCATAGAGCGGGGGCCACAACACTAAAGGCTCTGTCACTGGCTGATTTCAACCTCACTCTAGGAACGGTCAGGAGGCCACTACTGGAGGATCAGAGAGGGCGGACAGAGGGAGTAGGTGTCAGGAGGGCTGACAGGTAACCAGGGCCCTGTCTGCATAGGTCCTTAAAGGTGAGAAGACCCACCTTAAAGAGGACTCTCCACCTGACTGGCAGCCAGTGCAATTCACTCGGTACCGGTGTAATATGGCAGAATTTTTTCTGCCCAGTCAATAACCGGGCAGCTGTGTTTTGCACCAGCTGCAGTCTGCAGAGAAGTCCTCCTGTGACCCCGAGATAGAGTGCATTACAGTAGTCCAGCCTAGATGTGACTAAGGCATGTATCAAGGTAGGGAGGTCCAGAGGTGGAACAAGGGGCCTAATCCTGGAAATGTTTCTGAGATGGAAAAAACAGGTATGAACCACAGAAGATACTTGAGCCTCCATGGTCAAGTTCCTGTCCAGAATCACTCCAAGGCTACGCACCCTTATCTCAGTCAGACAGATGTTTAGCACATCCACTGCATTGGATGTTTCTGGGGCAAAGGACAAATATAGCTGAGTATCATCAGCATAGCAATGAAAACTCAGACCATACTTCCTAATGATCCCCACCAGGGGCAGCATGTACACTGTGAACAACATTGGGGCCAGTACTGAACCCTGAGGGACTCCGCAGGGAAGGAGATTGGGTGTAGATGAGAAATTACCCATCATAACCCATTGCCTCCTATTTGTAAGAAAGGACTCAAACCAGTTGATGACAGTACCGGTGAGTCCACATAGCTCCCTGAGGTGGACAAGCAACACACAATGGTCCACAGTGTCAAATGCTGAAGAGAGATTGAGAAGAACAAGAATTGTCCTGTCCCCCCGATCTCTAGCCCTGAGGAGATCATTCTGCACCCAAACAAGCACAGTTTCTGTGCTATATCTGGCCTGAAAAGCTGACTGGAAGGGATCATACAACTCGTGAGTCACGAGGTACTCTTCCAATTGAAGCGCTACCACCTTCTCCACCACCTTCCCCAAAAATGGGAGGTTGGAGATAGGACGGTAATTTGCCATGATCTCCAGGTCCAAAGATGGTTTCTTTAAAAGGGGTCTCACCAGAACCTCCTTCAAGGTATCCGGAAAGACCCCCTCAAATAGGGAACACTGTACGATCATGGCAAACACCGGGCCAACAGAGTCAGCGCATCTCATTAAGAAACGCGTTGGTACTGGGTCCAGTTCACAAAAGGTATGCTTCAAATTGGTTGCCACCTCGATAACCTCACTTACCTCCACTGGTCTAAACTCCCCCCAACTTGGTGGAGTGCACTCAGAACACATCTGGTGACCACTGTTAGCTATGGTATTGCTAACTGAAGAAGCCTCTCACCGGATCATGGACACCCTGTCCGAGAAGAACCGAGCAAACTCCTCACAATCTTCAGTGGAAAAAACCCTCCCAGGCTGCAAACAGACAGGATGAAGAAGTCTGTCTACAGTCCAGAAGAGTGAAGCTGGTCGATTCTTCCTGGCAGCAATCTCCCTGGACAGGAACACTGCCTTCTTACGGTTGATTGCCTCCTGATACGCACAATAGTGCGTACGCAGGACCAGTCTGTCCACCTTCAGGCGGGATCTTCTCCAGTGGCGCTCTAATCTCCGACCCATCTTCTTGATCTCCCTGAGGTCTCCATCAAACCATGGGGACCTCAGGTAAGAGGTTCTGGGTCATACACGGACAGGTGCAAGGGAGTTGATGGTGCTGATTGTCAGAGAGCACCCTATTATAGGTGTCAACCCCAGCACCAACTCCTCCGACGCATGCAGCACCCACACTAGAAAATTTAGCTGCTGCCAAAAAACCCTCAGGGGTGAGACCCCACAAAGGGCAACAGCTAATCATCTCAGCAGGGGAAGGTCTTATGGCGGGAGCCCCGAGCGTGAACTTCACCGTGCAGTGATCGGACCAAGAAACCCGATCAATCCCGAGATCAGTGATCTCAAGCCCCAGTGAAAACACCAGGTCCAGTATGTGGCCATCCTGATGGGTGGGTGCAGCAACAACCTGCGTCAGTCCAAGAGAGGACATGCTCTGCAAAAAGTCGCAGCCGCATCTTTGATCACTATCACCCACCCAAACATTGAAATCCCCCAGAAAAACACATCTGGGGGATCCCAATGTTTCACCAGCAGTGAACTCGGCAAACTCCTGCAGGAAATCCCCCATTGGACCAGAAGGGCGATAGATGAGGAAAATCCTGCAGCCCAGCCGAGACCACCGCAGATAGCCACACACTCAAAAGAACCCGGAGCTTCCACTGGGTGCACGCTGAAGGTCAGGCTGGATCTAAAACAGATAGCTACACCACCACCCCTGCGATTCACTCTGGGGCAGTGTACCATGGTATACCCGGGAGGGACCACAGCCTCAAAAATAGGGCCTGCATCATCACCCACCCAGGTCTCCGTAATGCAAGCCAGATCAACCGATGAATCAGGCGGCACTAATGCCGTCTTGTTCCTGATTGACCTGGCATTGCACAGCACTGCCCTCAGAGGATTGGAGGGTGGTGCAGCCCCACAGGTTACCTGGCCACTCGGACTGGTGGACTCCCTGGGGACAGGCACCAACCATGTCTGGCCTCTCCCAGATGCCCGTTGTAACCCAGGGCGCCTCCTGGACCTAACAACCTCAATCCGACTATCACCCATAGCCAGATCACCTCACTGCCAATAATCAACACAACCCCTTACAATCCCCACTTCCTGACAATGTCTAGCGGTAGTATCAGACACAGGAAGAGGGACAGAGGGACGTAGGCCATATAGCAGTGAATGGCTATACGTAGTCCTAGCCCCCATAGATCCTCCCACATAATTCCTAAACATTTCAAGCAATAAACACAGACTGCTATTTAAACACAACTAAATAACACAAAATAACTGCTTAACCTACATTAAACTAGTAAAAACTAATACTAAAATAAACTCCAGCTTAGTATTTCTTAACAGAACTAAATAAGTAAAATTACTTAACTTGGCACACATTAAAACATATCATAAACAACCCAATTCTCTTCCCCATTTGCAAATAAACATTCCAGTACTGAGTGGCGCTTTATTCTCAGCAATGTCCCCGCCCCTTCAGAAACAATCAGAGCTCAATCAGAGCTCCCCCGTGCTCACACCTCCAGCCCGATATCACGCAAGGCAGCCTGCAGCACAGCCTCTCACGCCGTGCAAGCCTGCCACCGGAGGGCGAACGGACAGTTCGCAGGGGAGCAGGGGAGCAGTAGACCCAGGCAAAAAGGGAGAGTAACACGTGTCAATTTGTTCAAGTAGGTTCTATGGTTTCTGATGTCTTGACAATTATTTGTGGTGTGCCTCAGGGGTCCATTTTGGGACCCCTGTTATTTTCTATTTTTACTAATCAGCTTCCTGGAGTTTGTAAGTTTAGTGAATCACTGCTTTATGCAGATGACCTTGTAATTTGTGCTCAGTCAAATTCTGGGTCTGAACTTTCTTGTTCACTAGAAAAGGATTTTGGTGCCATCTGTTCTTGGCTTACTTTAAATGCTATGGTTCTGAACTCAGCTAAAACAAAAGTTACGTTATTTGGCATGCAATTTATGTTGGTGGACACCCCGGAACTGAGGATATCTGATTTTTGGGGTGGTCTGCTTGAACAGTGTCTCAATTTAAGTATTTGGGCACACTATTGAATCCCAGTTTGACCTTTTCACCTCAGATTCAGTCAATAGTTAAGCAAGTAAATCAAAGAATAGGGGTGTTATACAAATTCAAGTCATTCTTCTCACAAGCAACTAGATTAGCAATTGCTATTGGTTCTCTTCTTCCACATTTTGATTAAAGTTCTTGTTTATATTATAACATAGGCACAAAAGAAATGCAAGCACTAACTATGGCCTATAATAATATTTGAAGATTTATTTTAGGAGCCCCCTATAGGGCACATATATGTAATCTTTATTCTCAGTTGGGGTGGTTTTCCCCTAGTTGCAGAATAGAATATTTTGTTGGCTATCCGATATATAAATGTTTTTACTTTGGCTCCCTTTTTCCTCTTTCTGATCTTGTTGTAATGAAAGAATTGCTTCCCAGCCTGAGGGCGGCTGACGGCACACTATGTTTTGTCCCCAGGTCTCGGCTTAGATCAAGCTCTAGAACGTTTTCAATAGCAGCACCATTGTATTGGAATTCACTCCCACTTGATGGTAGGATTGCTCCCTCTGTTTTAACTTTTAAACAAAGGTTAAAAAGTTATTATTACATACATCTGTTTGTAACTGAAATTTGTAATTTGTATTTTTTGGTTTTGTATTGCTGTTGATTGTATTTGTGTATTTTTGTATTTTTTTTTGTCCAGGTCGGGCCTGGAAAGGGACCTTTGGTCCAGTGCCATTACCCGGTTACCAAAGAAAGAATGAAATGAAATGAAATGAAACCACTTACGATTATGTGTCTTTAGTTGTTTTGTTGCCTGGGGATGAAATTCCAATTTGTTTTTATTACCATTACAATTTGTTTTTAGTGACAGGGAGTGAAAAATGGCCTCCATCCACTCCAAGTCATAACCACTACCAGCCACTCCCTCTCCACAACAAGTCCTCACCACTGTGTGTCGGTGATCTCCCCCATCTACTGGCCACTGTAGATATCCCCATCCCTCCATGGCAACCAGCACACTGCCTCCACTCACCTCTGTGCACAATATGACTGTATAATACAGACATATTGTGACTGCATTTAGTCATTCAAACAGAAGACATCCACAGAGGTGAGTGGAGGGATTGTGCCAATAACCATGGAGGGGTGGAGGCACCAGTGGTGGGTAGAGGACAGGGGAAATGGCTGGCATGCAGTGGTGAGGAACTGGAGTGGAGGGAGGATGTTTTCTGTGGGGGAGACACTTGTAGTACCTTGATAGCAGATTGACTGACTGGTTCACCATACAGTAAAATGAAGAGAGCTGCTTGTATGGCATGGGGGGTACATTTAAAAATA
This sequence comes from Neoceratodus forsteri, assembly GCA_016271365.2. Classification (NCBI taxonomy): domain Eukaryota; kingdom Metazoa; phylum Chordata; order Ceratodontiformes; family Ceratodontidae; genus Neoceratodus; species Neoceratodus forsteri. The sequence goes on along the minus strand of CM028131.1, from coordinate 988,074,821 downwards.
TTTGCATTGCCAGTGCTGTAGCATACGTTCCTCTACATTTAACTCAGAAGTTATGATCTGCACTTATTGCTCCAGTCAATGCAATTGCTGCTGCACAGCAGGATAACCAGTTCTCCAGGGAACATTCATCACCAGTAAGACCACTTATTCTGTTACTAAGGTAGCCAATATGTTAGCTGCGTACTATGAGGGTAGGAATGGTAAGCAGCTACAGAACACATTGTACTTATTTGCGATGAACTTGGACTGTACTCAGAGAGACTCAGTGACTCATTAGCATGTTAAAAAAAAGACAAACAAGATTTATTTTTTGAAATGTAGATCCACTCTTGCACATACCCAAATGATGTTTTACAGCACTGTACTAAATGTCCAGTAGAAACCAAAGTTTCTCAAGTACTGTGTTACACATACAGACCACTCCACGTACAGTAAATACAGCTGATTTATTTGGTTACAAAAGCATGGTGTCCCTTAGTACAAGAATGACTAGATGCATTCATACATACATGGCTGAGAGGACAACTTAAAATACCTGAACTGGATTCAATGTTTGGTGAATAGCGCATAGGGCTTGTGTAGTCTTAACTTTGGCTTTTCTCTATTCCCATCCTCGGAAGAAGTGACAGGGAGAGTTAGGGAACTACAAGGCCCAGCACAAAGGGGAGAAGGGTGCCAGAGAAGGAGAAGGGGAGGATGGTGGATGCTTGAAACATGCTAATCATGGGCTGCTTGGAGAGGCTGGAATTTATTTGGTTGTGGGAGGAGTTATTCACCCATATTGAACCTTGAGTGAAGCCCTCCCATTCAGTGTTTGGTGAATAGGATATAGTGTTTGTGTATACCTAACTTTGGCCTTTCTCTTTTCCAACCCTCAATAGAGGTGCCGGGCCGCATTAGGGAAATAGAAGGCCCAAATGTGAGATTACCTTCTCCAACTCACAGACAGTGTAAACAGTAACATGCAGGAATGGAAAAAAACCTTCTGGAGGAAACCTCTGCAGACCCATGGCTACTAAACTCCCTGTCCTCTGGTCATACTAAGAGGAGATATTCTAAATGCTTGTCTGATTTCTTCTTCTGGATCAGGGATGTATGTTTTGAAGCATGAGGAGGTCCATCTTCTAAGATTCTTGATGATATGAGCAGGAAAGTTGTTTTTGGATGCTGATGACACTGCTCTGATCCAAAAGGAACATCCTGAGAAAGCATAAGGGTTAAGTCTGAGGCATTATAGGAGAGTTTTCACATGCTCCATGAACCATTTGGTAGTCATTGCTACATGACTAACCAAAGTCAGAAGAGTTTGAGAGGAATTGGAGCAAACATGGTATTGCATTAGTTGATCAAAGAGAGCTACTAGGCACCAATTATTATGAGTAGGGTAATATTTATTTATTTGTTTTTGGTAACCTAGTAAGTGCACTAGACATTAAATATGCCTATTTTCAGGCACAACTTGGAAGAGCACAAAGCATTAGACAACATCAATCAGTCAAATATTTTATTGTGTGACAAACAATATTGTTGTTACAAATCAGACATGATACAGGTTAAATCATACACCTGTACAAACATATTAAAAACAATCACTAAAAATATATATCTTATTGTACATTTATCTTGGAATCAGTATTTGACCTATCATTTAATATCCTTTAAATCCACCTACCTATTGCACAATATATTTGTCATTTATTATTAATTTAGTTTACCTTTTTGCACGTTCCGTTTTCCTTTTTCCCTAACATTATTTCCCTTGAATCATTTTGAACAATTCTCTCTTGCCAGATCTTCCTTCTCCTAGTACCAAGATAACTGCATTAACCTATATAGATCAGTCAGTTGTTACCAAATTATTTATTATATTCTTACAATGTGTTTTTTTCAATAATATAGAGACATTGTGCTAATTTGTTCAGCTGATCTCCCTCTGTATTTTTAAGTATGCTGTTCATTTGGTATCGAGGATCCATGTCCAAATTCACTAAAATGTTCCCTAGATAGACATTTTGTTCATATTTATACAATGGGCACAGTATCAGAATGTGAAGCAGATTATCTACTCCCATTTTGCAGCCGCATGTGCGTTCCATCTGCTTGGCATAAATTCCTCTTAAATTCTGGGAATCAAAATATTCAAAATGGAATCTAGTTGCACATTTCCTTTTTTTGGATCTTTCAACACATTTAAATATGTTTCCAATGCCGAATTCTTTTTTTTTTATTCAGGGCCAACCAATTACTAATGTTTGCCTTACAGCTTACTTCCATTTCTGATTTGATAAAAATATCCCAAATTCTACTTTTTACATGTAACCCCCCTGTTACCCAGGGTTACTAGAATCCCAGTAAGACCTAGTGGTAGGCAGGGAAGGCAGCTTGTGAAACTCCAGTTAAATGGATTTCACACTGTCTCACTCTGTTCTCAGTCTCAGCTGATACTGAGGGATGACATCACCATAGAACTATCGCAGCTGCATGAGCCACATTGGAATCTGCAGAAGGGAGTTAGATTAGAATGTTGGGAGTTTATGAATAGTCAGTGTAGTCAGTCTGTAGTTGGAGATTGTTGTGAGAGGAGCACAGCAGTTCTGTGCACAGGCTCTTGGAGCCTCAGTTCTGAAATAGAGCTACATTTAGGGAAAGGTGTGTGTTTCCGCCTAAAGATGGACACAGTAAGCTGTTCTTTAAAGTGGTGGAGACTGCTGATTCGGGTCTCTGTGCCCCATCCCTCAGGGGATGGGGTTGGAAAGTTTGCCTGCTATTCCAGGGGCAACCCCCTGGCTACTGCTAGAGAAGAAGCTACCTTATTTTTTCCATGTGTGTGGGGGACAAGAAGATTTCAAGATTCACCTGTGGGGCACCTGCAACCAAAGGGTAAGTTTCACTCTTTCTAAAGGGCCCATGTTTCATCCTGAACTGTGTTAAAGTGGGGATTGGACTATTGAAGCAGTGGGAGGCCTAGAGTAATAGGCTTAGCCAAAAGTAAAAGGATGTTCAAGTCCAGCACAAGGGGAAAGTCAAGACATGTAGAGGAGATGTGACATATGTCTACCCTGTAATCTACATTGCCAAGCTTTCAAAGAGTTGTTTAGTGTCCAGAGAAATGGCTGGGTATGGATTGTGGGAGCTGGAGGTGGGAGACCCCCCATCTTTAGTAACCAGGTCCACCTCTACAGATTTGCTCTGTGGATTTCTACTTTGCTCATGCACTTGGCCAGTGATGAGGGAAGTACCCAGATGTGGGATTGGAAGGAAAATTTCCCTTAAGGAGTCGAAGGCTCTAAGGTGGTTTGGGGAGCCACCAATAGGAAAACTGGTTCATTCCCATATGGACCTCGATCAAGTGGACAGCGGGGGAGCTGGGCCATGGGAAAAACCCAAGTAGTGTACAAGTCGGGCTGTGTACCCAAAGCCGCGTGCAAGTCTGGGCTGTGTGCCTGGTGGGTTCAGAGCCTGAGGGCTGAAAAAGTGAAGAAGTGTTCTGTGTCTCTAATCTGCATTACCAGGAATGTAGCCCCCTGGGGGTCTGTCTATGCTCTGTTTGTTCAATTTGGATGTGAATAAAAGCCACACTTTAGAATCCCATTCCTGGTTTTGGACATTACAGTTATTGCTTCCTGTGTTTGGATTTACTTGGGTGCCCCTGTGCAGAGTATCCAAACCTAGGCCCCCTGTGCCGAGTAACCTAGTCCTTCCTGAACCCAGTCCCCACCAGGTACTGCTGTCAGCTTCAACAGCATGCCACCTGTTGTTTTGCAAAAAGGCAGGGGTTCGGGGCATTACATATATAGATCTGTATCTCTCTGAAAGGTGTAACTAGACTATCAGCCAAGCTATCCAGAAGGCCATATGGTCTAATGATGTTTTCTAAAGTATATAATCCAGGACATATAAACCTCTTATGAATATATATTATGAATTCTTCTAAGCACATTCAAGGCAATCTTGTTTCATTCATATCAGAAACTTTTAACCAATATATTGCTAGCCTCTGTTCTATATAGCACCTTACTGGAAGCTGTCCTAACTCAAATGTAGTTAAGGATGACGAAGCCCCTAATGGTAAACCCAAAATTTGTTTGTAAAATGTATTCATTATTACCTCAAATCCCTCAGTTTCACTCCCTCCCCAAATTTCCGCCCTATACAGTATCTGACTTCTTAACTTAGCATTCAGGACCCCCCAAAAAACCTTTATAGACTGACCCCCATACTGATAAGCAAATCTTTCTAATGAGGTTATACATCTTTTGACCTTATTGCTTAAATATTTCCTGTGATTATTACATTTTAAATTACAAGAGAATATGATTCCTAAATAACAAAAACTCTGGACATTTTCAATGTTATTACCATTACATTTGAGTTTAGATCTTTCCCTCTTGATGTTCTTGTTCTATTACAAACCACATTTAGTTTTTTCATAGTTTATTTCAAGTGCCGCTTTTTGACATCCCAACACAAATTTTTTTATGCTTCTCTTTATTCCCAAATACTATAGCTTGTTGAGATCAATACCACGCTGTCAGCAAATGCCAAGTAAGGGCAATGTCTCCCTCCTATTTTCGGCATGTGAAGTTCCTGGTTATAAAGTCCTAGCAGTATTTTGTTTAAGTATAAATTAAACAAGATAAGTGAAAGTACACAACCTTGTCTTAGGCCCATATTAATGACACAGTTTTCAGTTGTATCTCCTTCTTTGTTATATCTTACGTTTGTTATATTCTCTGTGTACGGTGTTATGATTATGTTAATGACAGCTTGTTCCAGACCATATTCTTCTGTTTTCCATAATTTATCCCTTCTTACTTTGTCAAACACAGCTCTCAAGTCTACAAAACTTTTGCTTTTTTATATTAATCTATTTGTTGATTAAATGGGTTAGGACATAATATTGATCAATTGTCGAATGTTCTATCATGAAACCTGCCTGTGCCTCATCAATCACTTTATGTTCCATTATCCAATGCATAATTCTTTTCTGTATTATTTTTATAAAAATCTTCTGTGAATTATCTAATGGACAGATTGGTCTACAGTCCTTTGGATTACCTTTATCACCTTTCTTAAAAATAGGGATCACAACGTTCTCTTTCCATGTTGGCACTATCTTTCCTGTCTTGACTATAAAATCATATAGTTTTTTAATAATGGAATCCATAATTCTATGTCACATAGCATTATATCAACAGGAATACCATCCGGGCCATGTGCTTTGTGTCTCTTTGCTTCCAAAAGCGCATTTCAAATTTCTGTTTCTACTATCTCTCCTTTGAGAGGGACTCAAGTGACTTCTTTAATTACATGGTCTCTAATTGCTAGATCAAAGAAAAGTGTTTAATAGTAGTCTTCCCAAATATATGGTCCTATATAGCTCTCAACTTCATCACTATATGTACTACAACCCTTTGCCACCATTCTCCAATATCTTTTATGGTCTTTTTGCCAAACTACCCCTTCAAATTCCTCCCATTATAATTTTCTGTGTTTCTCCCTTTTATTAGCCATTAGTTCCCTATATTGTTTTCTACCTTTTATTAACTGGGTTTTAAACACACCATCAGATCTTTTCCTTGTCAGCCTTGCCAGTCTATTTATTTCTTTTTTCATTGCTTTACACTCAGTGTCATACCACCTACTTCCTTTTAGTTCCTTTCTATATAAAGCATTTGTTATTAACTGTGCTAAATGTTTCATTATCCATCCATAGTCCTGAATAACGTTTTTATCATCTTCCTTATCCACAAGCTCGAATATTTACTCTGGCATACCACTTTCCATTATTATCTGGTTATATGTTAAATTATCAATCAGTTCCCACTTGATTCCCATTTTTGTCCTTATTAAATCACTTTTTCTCTCTTTTATCTTTATTTTCTCCCATATTTCCACTATGATCTCAGTTGGACTATGCTCACTTTCCTCTCTTCCCCCCACCTGTAAATCTTTAATCTGAAGCATCCAATTCATGTTTACCCAACATAAATCTATTGTTGAAGCCCCTTTTCCTCCCACATATATATATTCCCCCATATTATCCCTTTTTGTCTTACCATTAATCAATGTAAAATTTATTTCCTCCAACATAAGGCAAGTTCCCTTGCCCCTACTGGAAGTTGTGCTGTCTTTCATACTTCTTACTCCCAGTAAATGCTTATTGTTCATAGTTCCACAAAATTCCCTTACTGTATGTCAGCTGGCATTTTCCTACTTGGACCTACCCTTGCATCCAAATCCCCCACTATTATTATTCCCACATCAGGTATTCTTTTTATCCATGAATCTAATACTTTTTCTAGTGTCATTAGTGTGTTTGAATCTTTAAATCTTGAGTTTGCCATGGCCATGTATACATTAAGAATTAGTATTGAAAATCCTTTGATTGTAATTTTGATTCCTAAAATGTTTTCTGAGTCAATAGGAATTTCCTCTACCTTATACATTTTGGATATTCTCATCCATGTTATCAATCCCCCTGCTAATCTTCCATATTTTCCTCTTTCTTAGCATTTTTGCCAAAATATTTGTACCCATTGATATTCATAGTATGGGTACTCCACATCTCCTGCAGACATATACAGTCAAATATTGGCACATAATCATAAAATGATGGATCAGCAAATCTATTTTTTATTCCTGACACCTTCCAGGAAATGATGTTCCCATCTTTGATTCCATTTGTCCCCGTTGATTCTCTTCTGTATATTTTACTGTTCTCAATGTATTTTAAATGTCATTCCTCATTCAAGTCTTGCAAAACCTGAAATCTATTTGCTGATTGAATTAAATTTATCCATTGGTTAGAATTGTAGTTACTTGTTTCTGTCATTTCTATTATTGGCCCATTATATTAATATTTATCCTGTCCAAGAATCCTGCTTTAGAAAGTATTAATTGATAGTCAGCTATGTTATTTACCCAAAGTGTCAATTGTCCATCATCTTCCCACCTGATTACTTTCCTCACTTTCTTGTTCAGCTCCCCTTATTTTCAACAGTTTCTGAAGTAACTCCACTGTTTTTATAATAGACAACATGATAACAGACAGACAATGAGATACAAGGAGACATAATTAGAAAATTACAGTGCAAAAGACTATGGCACAGAGTAGTTAAATAAGCATGGAAATACAAGTAATGACATTTAACAACACCTCGAGTAATGACTGAGAATGTACAATAAATGGTGGTGGAAGACTTGGTTTGCTGGCCAAGGCACCTAGCTTCACCTAAGCTCTTTCCTTCTAGATTGCTTGAAAGGACAGAGCAAACAACCTTACCAGAGCAAGGGAAAGGATTAAGACTTATTTTGGCTAGGCAGATTTACTGCATGTTGTTATTTTTATTTTGTACTCACAGGGATTGTTACTGCTTGTTGCTAGCCTTTTATTGCTTTATTTTTCTCTGATTCAAATTGTTGTTGCTGGGTATACCATCTGCTGCATTATTACAAGGTGTGCCTACAGGTGTGTGCTAACAGATTACTGCTGTAATCTTCTGATTCAAATTGTCTTTTGCAAGGTATATCTTCTGTTATTGCTTGATTTTTCTTTGTAGCAAAGTGTTTCTTACATGGTATATCTTCTGTGAAATTATTACAGGGGGTGCTTACATTTTTGTGACTTTTTATCATTAGGCTAAGCAAAATTACTGTGCCACTATTTTATTTTATTTTTTTGCTGAAAAGGTTTTTTGTCTCCGAGGTGTTGCAGTCTCCTTATCACATTGAAGGAGCTAATTGCTTTCCTCCCACAGCTCTCCCAGGGGATTAGGTGTGTATCTGGGGAAGGGGGGTGGAGCTGGCAAACTGTCAGTAACTTCCAACAGAAAGAATGGTTAAAAGGTCAGGTTAGTTGATATCTTGGAGGTGGAAGATTAGGTTTGCTGGCCAAGGCACCTAGCTTCACCTGAGCTCTTTCCTCCTAGGTTGCTTGAAAGGACAGCGCAAACAATCTTACCAGAGCAAGGGAAAGGATTATGACTTCTTTTGGCTAGGCAGATTTATTGCGTGTTATTTTTATTTTGTACTCACAGGGATTGTTACTGCTTGTTGCTAATTTTTTATTGCTTTATTTTCCTCTGATTCAAATTGTTGTTGCTGGGTATACCTTCTGCTGCATTATTACAAGGTGTGCCTACAGGTATGTGCTAACAGATTACTGCTGTAATCTTCTGATTCAAATTGTGTTTTGCAAGGTATATCTTCTGTTACTGCTTTATTTTTCTCTGTAGCAAAGTGTTTCTTACATGGTATATCTTCTGTGAAATTATTACAGGTGGTGCTTTACAGGTTTTACAGTTTTATCTATCATTAGGATACGCTGTCAGGGTTACTGCATTTGTTGCTGACTGATTGTTTCTGCTCTTATCTCCTTGTTCCTTTGGTCTGCAGTTCTTCTTTTTTGGCAGGGGACGGAATATCATTAACTGCAGGTACTGCGGAACACTTTTCAGAAGGGCAGATTTACAAGATTTAGGACACTGTCCTACATGCTGGGCCATTGGAGATCTTAGGGCTCAGTTCCAGGCAGCATGGGCAGAGATTGCATGCCTCAAATTTCATATTCTAGAGGAAATATAAGAACCACCCGTCATTTCCCCAACATCCAACAGAAGCACCTCGATCGCAGAGGGTAGTTGGTCAGGGAGGTTGGCAGGTGGTTAAGAGGGGCAAATCGGGTACCCCATTACTCGGTGCTCTCCAACATATTACTTCCACAAACCATATAAAAACTACAAACAGGTATCTGCCTCTGTCTCCAAAATCAAACAAAGGGGCAGAGGACACTGCAGAGCAGGACACTGCAGCACAAAAGCAAGCACAACAAAACTTGCCCAAAACAGGAACCAAAACAAAAAAAGCAAAAAGGAAATCCAAAAAACTTCTGATCATAGGAGACTCCATGATTCAGGGAGTTGATACCTACCTCCAGCCAGGGGTAATGGTCAGATGTTTCCCAGCTACATCAGCATGGAAGGACACTGACCGCATTGCTAAAACTGTTAAGGAAGCAGGAGAAAACATTGACATCCTGGCACACATAGGGACTAATGATCTCACCAGCTGGTCAGTTGTGGAGACCAAGGAACACCTGACCAGGCTGGGTGACAAACTATCATCCATTTCATCCAGCATCTCCTTCTCTGAGATCTTGCCAGTCTGGGAGATGGAGGAAGATGGACAGATGGTCAGAGAAGGGGAGATAGGGGAGCTAAACATGTGGCTCAAGGGCTGGCCCCAGGAAAAAGGAAACAAATTTGTAGGGAACTGGCAACAGTTTTGGGAGCAAAAGTTCTTTAAATCTGATGGACTGCATCTGACTCAGGAGGGAGTTAGTGCATTGGGGCAGAAGTTTGACATCTTTGCAGAATATTTAAACTAGCAAATGGGGAGAGGGATGCAGCACCCCATACGTTGAATGGGAAGAACACCCCTCCCTCCTCAGCTAGTGGTCAAACAGGAGTTCAGCATGTTTGCAGTTCATTTGCATCACCAGGTAAGGAAAAAGGTCCAGCTCCACATACGATGCACAGGGGAAATGCCAGACCTCACCCAACAACTAACACACCAAAATCTGGCCAATGGAAAATCATGTACACAAATGCTTGCAGTCTGGGAAACAAGATCCCAGACCTGCAGGCAATAATGACAGAGGCTAAACTGGACATAGTAGCAATTAGCGAGATGTGGTTTACCAGTAACCACACTTGGGAGACTTCAGTACCTGGCTATGTACTGTTCAGAAGAGACCGAGGTGCAAAGGGGGTGGAGTGGCCCTGTATGTCAATGAAAATATCAAAGCTACAGAAATTCAGAATATACATAAGGAGCCAGAAGAACTGTGGGTCACCCTGGAAACAGAAATGGGACAGCCGTAAGAACTGGGGTTGTCTACGGGCCCCCAGACCAGGGGGAGAACATAGACACATTACTGTTAGAAGATATACAAAACATAACAGCTAAAGGGGAGGTTCTGATAATGGGAGACTTCAACATGCCAGATACAGATTGGTCAATACCAGCAGGAACATCTGCCAGAACTAGACACTTGGTGGATTCTCAGCAGGGGAAGGCCTAAAACAACCGGTACAATAACCCACAAGAGACAGAGCTATCCTAGATCTAGTACTGACTAACAGGGAAAGGATCACAGATCTCCAGGGAGAAGGTCACATGGGGACCAGTGACCATCACATGGTATGGTTCAATTTGGCCACTACAACTAAATCATGCCATTTCAAGGCTAAAATATGGGATTTCAGAGGAGTTGACTTTGATAAGATGGTCAACAGAGTTAAGCTAGCCCTGGCAAAAAGAAATACTGGTCAGGTGATGCAGACAAAATGGGCAAGCATTAAGGATGCAATACTTGAAGCAACATCCCATTGTGTTAGAGAGAAAAGGAAGTGCAAAAGAAGAAGGAAACCACTTTGGTTCTCAAAAACAGTAGCAGAAAAGGTCAGAGCCAAAAGGCTGGCCTTCAGGAAATATAAGGGAACACAGCAGGATGAAGATAGGGAGGCATGCCAAACTTCCCTAAGGGAAGCAGGAAAGACAGTAAGGCAGCAAAGTCCCAAACCAAGGAAACACTAGCACAAACAGTAAAAGAAGGTGACAAGACTTTCTATAGATACATTAGTGAAAGGAGAAAGTCCAGAGGGGGTATTGCTAAGATAAAAGGAGATAAGGGGGTGGGTGAGGAGGAGGACCATGTAATAGCATCTATCCTAAATAGATACTTCTGCTCAGTATTTACTGAAGAGAAAGTAGGGCAGTGTCCACAGCTCAGCACCATGGACACGGGGGGAGGGAAGGAGGTGAGCACTAGTCCCTTCACAAAAGAAAGGATCCTACAAGAGCTTGATAAGCTCAGGGTGGACAAGGCAATGGGACCTGATGGCATACATCCCAGGGTACTAAAGGAGGTAAGGGTGGAACTAGCAGAGTCATTATCAGAACTGTTTAGTGAGTCTCTGAGCACAGGAGAGGTCCTAGAAGACTGGAGAAGGGCTCATGTGATCCCGCTCCACAAGAGTGGTAGCAGGGAGGAGGCAGGGAACTACAGACCAGTCAGTCTTACCTCAGTAGTGGGCAAGATTATGGAGGCACTCCTTAAGGAAAGGATAGTGCAACACCTGGAATCCATAGGAGCACAGGATCCAAGACAGCATGAGTTTACAAAATGAAGGTCCTGTCAAAATAATCTCATAGATTTCTTTGACTGGGTAACCAGAGTGGTGGACCAAGGAGGAGCAGTTGATGTCACCTACCTTGACTTCTGCAAAGCTTTCGATACTGTTCCACATAGAAGATTGATTAATAAGCTGGATAGGCTTGGGGTGGGTCAGAAGTTGGTCAACTGGGTGGCAAACTAGTTGATGGGCAGAAAACATAGAGTGGTGGTAAATGGTATACAGTCAGAAGAGATGCAAGTCACAAGTGGGGTACCTCAGGGATCAGTCCTGGGGCCAGTCCTCTTCAATATCTTCATCAGTGACATTGCAGATGGACTGGAGGGTAAGGTTTGTCTGTTTGCAAATGACACCAAGATCTGCAACAGAGTAGATGATCCAGATGGGGTGGGCAGAATGAGAACAGATCTGGATAAACTAGCAAAATGGTCGGAAGAGCGGCAACTGGGGTTTAATGCAAAGAAGTGCAAGATCATGCACATAGGGAAGAGAAACCCTGAAGCCACCTATAGGCTGGGAGGGGAGTTGCTGGCAGTCACAAGGGAAGAAAGAGACTTGGGCATCATCACTGATGACCTGAAATCATCCAAGCAGACCACTAAAGAAGTAGGTAAGGCTAGGGGGATGTTAGGGTATATTAGTAGGGGTATCACAAGTCAGAAGAGGGAGGTAATAATCCCTCTTTACAAGACACTGGTTAGGCCCCATCTGGAGTACTGTGTGCAGTACTGGAGGCCACACCTACACAAGGACATTAACCAAACTGAGGTAGTCCAGAGAAGGGCAACCAAAATTTGTGCAAGGACTGCATCAGAAAACATATAAGGACAGATTAATGGAGCTCAATATGTATACCCTAGAGCAAAGGAGGGAAAGAGGTGATATGATCGAAACATTCAAACACCTTAAGGGCATTAACAAGGTGAAAGAGTCTAACATGTTTCAATATAACAAAAATAGCAGGACAAGAGGACACAGCATGAGATTAGAGGGAGGCCAATTAAGGGGTAATGTGAGGAAGTTCTTTTTCACAGAAAAGGTAGTGGATGCATGGGACGGCCTACCTCAGGAAGTGGTGGATATGAATACAGTGCAGGGCTTTCTGTATATAATAATTATTCAGCACAAAACAGAGCAAATATTGTGGGAAACACCAATGCAAGTCTGACGCTGTACAGTACACAGCTGTGCACTTCACTGCCGGTAGTTTTGATGCCAAAAAATGATCAGTGAGCTGGCATCAACTGTGTAGCTGTGGCATTATTTCTGGGCTGCTGTTGGAAAGGCAGGTAAGCCAGGAGCCTTCACGACCCACTATCAGGCACTGGTCCTACCATGGAGTGAGCAGGGGAGAACTGTGGCATTATTTGTGGGCTGCTGTGGGGAGGTCAGGTAAGCTGGGAAACACTCGTAACCCACTATAAGGTATTGGTCCGATCATGGAGTGAGCAGGGAGACCTGTGGTATTATTCCTGGGCTGCTGTGGGGAGGTCAGGTAAACTGGGAGCCCTCGTAACCCACTATAAGATATTGGTCCGACCATGGAGTGAGCAGGGGAGTCCTGTGGCATTATATCTGGCCTGCTGTGGGGGAGGTCAGATAAGCTGGGAACCAGCATGACCCACTATCAGGCACTGGTCCAACCATGGAGTGAGCTGGGGAGACCTGTGGCGTTATTCCTGGGCTGCTGTGGGGAGGTCAGGTAAGCCAGGAGCCCTCATGACCCACTATCAGGTGCTGGTCCAACCAGGGAGTGAGTAGGGGAGACCTGTGGCATTATTCCAGGGCTGCTGTGGGGAGGGCAGTTAAGCTGGGAGTCCTCACAACCCACTATTAATAATAATAATAATAATAATAATTAATAATAAATTTACTTACAAAGCACCTTCCATTTTCCAAGGTGCTGAACATATTAAAACAATAACATCAGACATTAAAATCCAGTAATACACACAAATAAAATCATAACACAATAGCATCAAGCATTAAAATTCAAGGTAAATAAAAATAAAACCACAACACAATCACCAATTACAATATAATCAGCTTATTAGGCACTGGTCTGACTGTGGAGTGAGCAGGGGTAGACCTGTGGTGTTAGTCTTGGGTTGCTGTGGGAAGAGCACGTAAGCAGGGAGCTCTAGCAACCCACTATCAGGTGCTGGTTTGACCTTGGAGTGAGCAGGAGAGAACTGTGGCATTATTCCTGGGCTGCTGTGGGAAGGGCAGGTAAGCCAGGAGCCCTCATGGCCCACTGTCAGGTGCTGGTTTGATCATGGAGTGAGCAGGGGACACCTGTGGTGTTACTCCTGGGCTGCCTTGGGAAGGGCAGGTAAGCAGTGAGTCCTCAAAACCCACTATGAGATGTTGTGATCTGAACTCCTTTGTGCAGTCTGTCAATCTTTGAAGCTGGAAGCAAAAGGATGTAATGATCTCTTTGTTTTCTTAAACTGGTGATTGTGAGGAATGTATCAGAGAGGCTGATGAAATAGTAAACTCCCCAGGACACAGGAAACCATAGAAAGTTAAACAAGTGGCTGACGAGATTATAATGTTTGTGGTAAGGTCAAATGGAACCATACTCAGTAAGTCCAACAAGTTTCGGGATATAGATCCTTTGGTAGGGAGCCATTTAGGAGCTTTTGTGGATGATGCTTGATTGAGGAGCTGAACTGAGGATTTAGATAAAATTGGAGACAGGGATGGATTTGACTGAGATAAGAAGAATTGGATTCCAGATTAGCTTTATGGTCCCATGTGATAATTTCAAGGCTTGATGACAGTAGGTTATGAATGCAGGTACATGATTGATATAAAACTAACTGCTATGGATTGACTGGAAGGCACAAAATGAGAAATACTTCTCTCAAGCAGTGGTACAGTATATATTGCTTGGGTAGTGGGCGCTAAGGTGGACCACATGAAGGTTTCAGCTTGCTGATGATAATATGCTAACTTATGATGAGATTGACAAATTGAGTAGGAGAAGTCATGATCAAGTCTGCTGAGGGATAGATGCAACAAAATTCCTGGAATTGAAATCGAGATAAAGAATCAGCTGCTTCATTCACATAGTCAGAAATATGAAAGTATTTCAGAGTATAATTATTATTTTTTTTAGTTGATTTCTTTATCCGCCTGATCCCTGGTGGCAATGCCTCCTGTCGGCTCCCCCAGCCCTGTCCCCCGCTCGCAGTCTACCCTTCCAGCTGCTCCATGATTTGCCCCCCATGGTAGGGTGGTAGAGATCCCTCAACCTGCCTAACTCTGGATTCAGTGCTGGAAGGGTTACTGCCCATCGCGGGGGTGGTGTCTGCGGGGTCCGACCATCATTCTTGCACGCCAGTACCTTGTTTTTCCACCAGTAATTTTGTCTCCGTAGGCAAGGCGTGCAATGATGCCACAAGGAGCAAGCATGCACGCTCCCGTACATGCTCCTTCAAGCATCTGCCTAGTCTACTCCCACTCTGTATCTTTTTGGTGCACCAACCCCTAGCCTCCACCAGGGGCCAGTCAAGCACCAAATTGCTGATATCCCCCCTCCCCGGGGAGGGACAGCAGTACTACGGACCCTTGATCCCTCTCCTCCCCGCCGACCCCCGGCAGCCCATGCTCATTCCCGAACATGGGTTGCTGGCATAGCACAAGGTAAGGCAACCAGTGCCTCTGCCCTCAGTGCCACCGGGCTGGTGAGTATAATTATAATACAGAAATAATCAAGTCTCCCTCTGCATAAACAACACTTAGGAATGGGATGCATACCCACCCTTATTAATAATGTTTACTGTTGGTTGGTTGTCTGACAAAATTGAGATGGTCTGCAGAGATCAAAGATGTCCCCATATGAATGCAGCAGCTATGATAGGGTAGATATCGAAGGGAGAAGATGTAATTGAAAAGTCTGAAAGGGTGACTATGTCAGGAAGACAGGGAGCGACAATCCAGGGATGCTGAAAGGTACCAGTATAGCCATGAGTTGATGACACATCAGTGTACATCCTGGGATGTAAGTCAGGAGATGAGTCTTTGTAAAACAAAACATCCAGTAAAGAAGGCTAGAAAATGGGACCACAAAACTAGATCAGATTTAGCGGCAGCAGTGATGTTGATGTGCTGGTACTTTTCAGAGACAGAAGATGCTGATGCCCGCAGGCAGGAAATAAAAGAACAACCTTGCAGAATTATCTGCATTGCAAAATTGAGTTATCCTAGAAGTGAGAGAAGTTCACATCTGGTGCATGAGGTGCGAACCAGAAAAGATTCCATGTGAACTTGAATCCTGTGCAGTTTATCAGGTGGTAATCTGGCTGGCATGCATTTCATGTTCAGTCTGATACCGAGAAATTTAAGGGATGGTCTTAATATTTTCTCCTTGGACAGAGGAACTGCTAATTCTTTGAACAGATGGATGAGTGCAGTAATGCCAGCTGCAGGAGGTGAATCAAGAGGATCAATGAGAAGGAAGTCATTTGTAAGATGGATGACAGCTGGACAATGACAGACATTGAGTAGTAACCAACATAGTATCTCAGAAAACTTGTTGAAAAACTTTGGGCTGCTTTTGCAGCCAAAGGTCAGCCGAATGGCGAAGTAGCAGCAATCTTCTCATTTAATGCCAAGCAAAGCACCACTACTGTGGGCAGCACCAGGAAGGAAAGTGCTAATATCAAAAATACAAAACAGGCAGACTAACAAAGACAAAGCACTCACAATAAAAAGACAAAAGCACAGAGTAGTAAATAAAAGCTTTACTGTTTATTTAGATCAGACATGCCATCAGTGATCTTGTGCTAGACAAACAGGGTACATTCCATCACCAGGTTGGGAGTAGATAAACTGGGCCAACCCTGACCAATGACGTAATCATTTGGTAACTAACATTTCACTCATTGACTACTGAGGTTCCTCAGCGTTGGTGTCCTACTTCAGATATGTGACTTATGTATGTTTAAAAAGCGTTCATGTGAAAAATGATTGGTTAAAGTGATCAATTTGAAAATTTAAAGATAAAATAAAATTATGAGCAATAAACAGTCAGGCACTCATCTTAACTATGAGTGAATGGGCAGCAACTTAAATGCTTCTGTAATATCTGCTTTTAAGAGCCAGGAGCCTGAGCCAAAACATTTAATGACTGTAATAGCATTGTTGATGCAAGCATAGGAGAGAGAGTAACCATTGGAAGGAATTGATGAATTGATACCAGGAACTGACACTGACTGAGGTAAAGATAAGTTGATGATTAGGCACTTCTTGCCAAAACATTTTCTGGTAGCAACACATGTAAGATTGATCTGATAATTGAGAAATGGTGGATGCAGAAAAGCACCAAGGAGAAATTCTTTTTACAGCTTATTCTGTAAAAGTTGCTGAACAATCTCAGGTTCCCTTTATGGTGAATAATAAACTACGACATATGAAGGTGTCAGAGGGAAGCAGTGAAATGCTCATATGTTAACCATCAGAGAACCCAGAAAGGAAACACTCCACAAATGAGTAAGAAGGATGAGAAGCTAACACTTGGGATAAGTCTCATAAATTGATAGGAGTAGAGGGATGAAGTGATTTTTACTGTTTGGAATGGGACACTTTCGAACAAATAATTTGAACATGAGTGTCATCACAAACACTGCATATACGAAAAAATTGGCTTGCCTCCTGAATATTTAATGTGTCTGCCTTGTCTATCCAAGTTGGGGTGGAAGACATCATTAGGATTAGCAATTGTGCAGGTTACCCTCAAAGAGGAAAAGGAAGCAGGAGTTGATCCAACTGATCTATCACTCCTAGCTGGAATGGTAGATGATGAGGCATCAGACACTGTTACAGGACAAAAAGAAGCAAAATGGGCAAATGAACCACACAGCGGGCAGAAGTATGCTTGCTGCCCAGCAAAGAGCCAACAAAACAACTCATTATCTAAGATGGCCCAGTTCAGATTTGTATTAAAATTAGCCAAAGCAGCTGCAGGTTTTGCAAAGAAGGACCAATGATAATCATAGAAACGGGTCCCTCCATATCAAATACCTAGATCAACCAAGAGATATAAATATGTGTCCGGTTCCTCACGTCTAGGAGGAAATGCAGAGCAAAGCTCATCATGATGTAAGTTGAAAGTGAGAACAGATTTGGGTATAGTCAGTTTCTTCACAAGTTTAGAATTGTTTGACTTCAATATGATGGAAACTTCTCTGCAAGATACCATTCTGTTTTTGATGGTATCATGGGATGAGATGAGAAGGGATATTAGGTTACATCCTTCTCACCTATGATATCCTTGCAGAGATGACCTGGGAAGACATGAATAAGACAGACGAACGGAAGAGGAGTGGCTGAGGAGGAAGTAGTACCTGAATTCTGTCAAGTTGGTGGCTCTGAAGTTAATGAAGTGCTGATGGTTGGTATAGCACTAGTAGAGGCAACATTCTCTTGGGTATGGCTAGTGAATGGAAATAAAGCAGGTGTTGCTAAGCTGGAGTCTGGAGTAGGTTGCGAGGGAAGGTGAGCTCTGAGGAAGATGAAACAAGATTGTAGCTGTGATACAGATGTCAAGAGCTGAGCCATAAATTCTCAAATTGTGGATAAAGCAGCAGAAACTGGCTGGGGAATGATCTGGCTAGGTGCAGGATCCCTGACAGGCTGAGATTTACCACCTATGAATAAATGATACAGTTCCTTTTTCTGGGCTGAAACTGAATGAGAAATACCATTTTTTTATCAATTCAGACATAAGGTAGGGGATGATCCAGTCCTTTATGGAGTATTTTGATTTTTAAAGTATTTTTTGAGATGTTTGCTTGTCTGAAAAAGTCCAAGAAGACCCTAAAGGACCCTTTTTAGGATCTGGGGATGGAGTACCAGTAGGAGTGGTAGAGGTCATAGTGCCAATACACCAGTTCATATTGCAGTTCAGAGGACTGAACCCTGGTGAAAGAATTCAAGCCTCTTATGAACCTTAGAAAAATAGGGAGGCAATGTATTCTCACAAGAGTCATGAGGAAGCATTGCCACTTGAAGTGTTGAGATGGATAATGAACCCCCAGCAGCTAAGGCCAGTTACTGGACACTATTTTAGTATTGCTGTTCTTGACCTGCTCCTTATCCTTTCAAAATGCATCCCTCTCCACTTTGTACCACACAGGGTGTATATGTAATCTAGATTCCCCACCCTGAGATGTAGTGCCTTGCATTTCCCCACATTAAATCTAAATCCCTATTTCTCAGCCCTGGGCCATAATAAGTGCAGCTTTCCCCCAACAACTCCATAGCGCATCCCTTCCCTCTGGCTTGAGCCCAGGCCACCCAGAATATTGTTCTGGTTGCGTTATCAGTTATGCCACCAAGGGAACTGGATGCACAACCTTGTTCCGGGTGGCCTGGGTTCAAGTCCCAGCTAAGGCACTTATTTCTTTTTCTATTCTATTTTTCTGAGTTCCATGAATATACACACCACACCCTTGTGATTGAAAATGTAATTTCAGTACAGCACCAGGTTGTACATTAGAGAAAGTGTAAGTTGCCTTGGGATATCCCAGTTTCCAGTTGCCTTGGTGGTGCTGCTGGTAGCACAACTGGAATTATATTTTGGGTGGCCTGGGTTCAAGTCCCACCTAAGGTACTTATTTTTTTCTCTCTTCTGTTTTATTAGAAGTATTGCTTAGATATTTGTAGCAATATGAAGAGCTAATGTGGCTGCACTGTACCTTGGATGGTAAGTAAATCCAACCAGTGCATTTATGCTGAAATATCTGCATGAAATGGGACCTGCTTTCAATCAGAGAACATTATTTGTGGTAGCCATTTTGTGTGTTGTTTTTGCTTCTTTGCCATGCTCACCTACAATGGCATTTTGTAATCGAATGTATGATGTGCAGCCACTGTGACATCTGAACTGCACTCTGTGGAAACTGAAGAGAAGGCAGTGGGACACAGACAGATATATTATTTATATTACTTTAATTTTAGTTGAACACTGTATTTACCTGGGATAGCCCAGCTGAGATATAGATTTCCACAGCTGAGTGAACTGGAGCACTAACAAGTTAAGTGACTTTCTCATTGTTCATACAACAAGTATTTCACACAACTGGGTTTGAGTCTGTGAGCTCCTGGTCCCAAGTCAATGCTATAACCACTAGACTCCACTGCCTTCCGAAATAAATAAAAAATATGTATATATGTATTATTTTCAAGTGGAAGGTTGAATTCTAGCTGTAATATCATAGGATGGGATATTTTGAATTGAAAATACCCTATGCTACCCTCCATAGAGGCCCTTCCCAGATGCCCTCCCATCTTCCCAAAACCTAAGACATTTTAAAATGCATGTATGACGTTGCCAAGTTTTGATTTTCATGTGAAATTGGTGCAGAGTTGGGAACGTCACACTTTGCAAAGACAGCAAAATTCCTGATTGATGCACCAACTCTGATTTTTTATTATTCTTCATATTTAAATAAACCACCCTGACCCTCTGTGGTATGTCTCCCACCCTCTCCCACTGTGCCACATTGTTTTTAAATATAACCCCCAACATGTCCTCCACTAAGCCTCCACCTCCCACCTGTAACCAGAGAAGTTTATACACTGTATGATAAGAGTAAATGCTGGCTGCCATTATCCCTTCCTGCCACCTACAAAACCAAGCCTCCTTACCTGCATCTCTTTGTGATAGCAGAAACTCCCCTCCCTTCACCACCATCTTCCTAAACAAATACCTCTCCTCCCCCCAAAGCCCCCAAACCCCAGCTTCAACCAGTATAACCCGTACAAACTGTTGTCCACCTTTGGAGTGAGTGTATCCTCACTCTTCAAAATCTCAGAGTAGAATAAACAGTGAGTGACACATATCCTAGTAGCAACACCTGATTGGCTGGCTATCAGTCAATCAGGCATTACTACAAGGATATATTGTACATCACTCACCATTCAGCTCAGAGATTTTGAAGAGTAAGGACACGCTTGCTCCAAGGGGGATATGAACATACGGACATACATATGAACATACAAAATTGCTAGCAGATATAGACCTTTATGGTCTATCTAGTCTGCTCGAGTGTGCAGCATTTCAACCATTTACATTGCAGCTGCAACCCCCTTGGCCCACCCCCTGCATTTCCTCCTGTTTCCTTCTCACACACCCCCATCCACCCTCAGTTCAGACCCTCCCTTTGATCCTGTCCCACCCCCCTCTTGAAGCTGCTCAATGATCTCAATGTTACCACCTCTTCCAGCAGCACATTCCATTCTGTAACCACCATTTCCATGAAACAGTGCCTCCTCATTTCCCCCCTGAACCTTCCTCCTCCCAATTTCAGATTGTGTCCCCTAATTTCCATCCCACATTTTAACCTGAACCTACTCTCAGTGTTTACGCTGTTTATGCCCTTTACGTACTTGAAGGTCTCAATTATATTCCCTCTCTCCCTTCTGTCATCTAGAGACTACATATTGAGCTCCCTCAGTCTCTCTTCATATGGTTTATCACCCATTTCCAGGATCATTTTTGTTGCTGTGTACTGCAACCCCTCCAGTAGCTTGATGTCCCTTTTTCAAGAAGAGGCACCAGTACTGTATGCAGTGCTCCAAGTGTGGCCTCACCAGGGACCTGCACATGGGCAGAACAACTTCTCCTCTCCTAGAGGTGATTGCCCTTGTCATGCACTCCAGCATTCTATTGACCTTTGCCACTGTCTTCCTGCACTGTGCTGTGTGGTTCCTTTCCCCTGTCACTAGTACTTCCAGATCCTTCTCCTCCGTTGATGTGGATAGCTGCACTCTCCCCAACTAGTAGTTATTCCATGGATTTCTGGCCCCCAAGTGCATGACCTTACACTTCTTGTCATTGAATCCTAGTTGCTATGTGTTTGGCCAGCCCTTCAGTCTCACAAAATCCCCCAGGAGCACTCTACCAGCTTCCCCCCCATCCTCTTCCGCACAGATCTTAGTGTGATCTGCGAAGAGGCTAATCTTACTTTTTATACCGTTTGATATGTCGGCAATGAAAATGTTGAACAGCACTAGTCCCAGCACTGAGCCCTGCGGGACCCCACGTGTCACAGCTCTGGGCTCTTATATTTCATCCCCCACTACTACCTTCTGTTGCCTATCCTGTAGCCAGCTCTTGACCTATCTAACCAGTTTCGTCCCTGCTCACAGGTTACCCAACTTGCTGGTCAGCCTTCCATGAGGAACCGAGTCAAAGGCCTTGCTGAAGTCCAGGTAAAGGATGCCCACTGCATGACCCTTATCCAGCACCCTAATCATCCAATCAAAAAAGTCAACCAGGATTGTCTGGTAGGATCTGCCCAAGACAAACTCATGCTGCTTGCTATCATGGAGACCATTACCCTCCAGAAACTTCACCAGCCTCTCTTTGAGGATAGTCTCCATTAGCTTTCCTACAAAGGTGGTAAGGCTCATTGGTCTGTAGTTCCCTGGTTCATCCCTAGGCCCACTCTTATGGAGGGGCACCACATGTGCCATCCTCCAGTCCCTGGGTATGCACCCAGTCTCCAGGGAGGTGCTGAATAAGTCCACTATTGACCCTGCTAGGATTTCTGTCAACGCTCTCAGAAGTCTGGGGTGAACTCTGTCTGGTCCAGGTGCCTTATCCACCCTCAGGGATTCAAGGCTCTCCAACATCCTACCCACTGGGAGCTCCCCATCCGTAACCTCCAACCCACCTTCTCCCACCCCACCTTCCCCTTTGGCATGGGTCCATCTCTCTCTCTGGTAAATACTGAACAGAAGTCCTAATTGAGAACTTCTGTCTGTTCTGCCCCCCTTTTCCGCCCATCTACCTCCATTCTTGATCCTAACAATCTGATCTTTACTCTTCCTCTTCTCCCATATATACCTGTAGAAATCCTTTTCCTCCTCTCTGATCCCCTGTACTAGCCTCAGTTCCCTTAACGCTTTGGCTGCCCTTACTATTCTACTCACCTCCCTGGATTTCTTCACGTATTCCTCCCTATCCTCCTCGCAGTTGGATCTTTTATAACTCCTAAAGGCAGCCCTCTTTTCCCTCACCCTCTCCACAACCTCCCTCTTTCTCCAGTTTGGTTTCTTGATCCTGTTTTTCATGCTCTGGCTCTTTTTAAATGTACTAGTGGC
Source organism: Neoceratodus forsteri (assembly GCA_016271365.2). NCBI lineage: Eukaryota > Metazoa > Chordata > Ceratodontiformes > Ceratodontidae > Neoceratodus > Neoceratodus forsteri. The sequence goes on along the minus strand of CM028131.1, from coordinate 988,052,508 downwards.
TTCAGCCAGTCCCATCTTGATGACTGCCCATTTTTGCTTGGTGTCTATGTGTGGGCTGATGTTAGCTATGTGCCCTTCCAGTATGCTTCCCATCCTGCCAAAGTCTTCCCATTTGAAGTCCAGGACCTTAGTCTTGGTTGTGGCTACTTCCTTTCCTAGATTGAGGGAGAACCACACTGTGTGGTGATCACTTCCCTCCAGAGAGTCTTCCACCCCAAATTCCTGGATTTGTTCACCATCTGTCATCACCAGGTCCAGAATGTCCCCCTCCCTAGTTGTCTCTGTTACCTTCTGTGTCATGAAGCCACCCTGGAAGGCCCCCAGGAGGATCTGCTCCCTGGCACATGAGATAACCAGAACGTTCCATTCTACCCCTGGCATGTTAAATTACCCAACCACCACAGTGCTACCTTTGCCACTAAGCCTCCTTAATTGTGCTCCCAGTTCCCTATCAATCTCCTCATTTTGAGTTGGTGGCCTATATACAACCCCCAATCTAACCTTTCTACCCATTGAGCTTCCACCCTGCCTTCCACTACCCTCTTTCCTTTTTCACATTATCCCTTCCGTAACATAGATGGCCACTTCCCTTTCCCTTTTACTCTGTCCCTGCGGTATAGCTTGAATCCTTGGATAGCTAGGTCCCAGTCATGGTATTGGGTTGCCCATGTCTCAGTGATAGCAGCTATGTCCACTCCCTCTTCCACTATCATTGCCTGCAATTTCATTGTCTTGTTACCCAGGCTCCTAGCATTCAATGATACCATTCTCCATTGTGATCCTATACCTTCAGCACAATTCTCCTTCCTCCCATCCCTACTCCTATTCAACTTCTGCTCCTGCCTAGCAATGGAGGGAGGTCCAAAGAACCCCCTTTCCAGGTGACTGCCCACCCTTTGGTCCCCCCCTTCCTAGCTTAAATTGTAGTTAACTTGAATGAACTCCCCCAACTTCTGCTTTAGGACCTGCAAGCCTTCCTTGTGTAACCCCTAGGTGGCACTATCCTATGGGCTACTGCCCCTGCCTGTGGGAATATGCACAGGTTGAGGGGCCAGAGTTTCTAACAAGGCTCCCTCTGTGCCAACAGCAACAGCAGAATGGAGCAATACAACAGGCTGTTTGGCTGGTTGCAAGCCTTAATTACTCTGACCCAGTCCAGACTGATTTCCAAAACACAGGCTAGACACTGTCTTAAAGAGACAGGCACGGAGGCTTACTGGGGTGCACTCATGCAAACAAATAGAACTACTGCAAAACAGGACATCATCCTGACAGTGGGCATTTAGGATCCCAGGAAGGCATTTTAGTGAACCCCAATTTGTAGGGGGGATACACTCTTCCCTGCCTGGAAAAACTTGGTGTCCATATCAAGTCTATACTTACTATATGATTCTATATGAAAACTCTATATAAGATACATGCATGTTACACTTGGTTTACCACAAAATAAAGCTGATGAATCAGTAAAATAAACTGGTTCTAAGCTTTACTATGCTTTTCCATTTGCAATAACATTTCCACAGTAACATATTTCATACAGTTGCACAAACATATTAGCATGTTCAAACAGATTCAAACAGTTAACCACATTACCCTCACCATTCTGGTCTGTATCACCTCCTGTACTTTAACCCAAGTGGCTTGGGACCTATCCCTATCAGCTACACTGGGGCTGCATGGGGCAAGTTCATAGGTTCTGTGAGTCGAGGGTTCAACTATCAACTTTGAGGTAGCAGAATAACTCTGTTTAGGGATAGAGCTTTCAGAGATTTACATCCCTTTGCGAACAACATTTAGTGGAAAGTCTATAGGTCTCCCTGGGGAGTCATAACTGAGGCATATCACTGGTTTACTAGCTCTCCCTGACTTTCGAAGAGGACAGGCACTGGGTTTGTTTTTTCAACACTTGCAAGGGGTTTTCCAGTCCTGGCTCATGGATTTCCAATAAGTCTGTTTCTGTAGAAAGGGTTGCCGTTGCACTTGGGGTTTGCTCTGCATGGGGAGCTCTTTCAGCCCTTGACTTGGTTTGCTCTGGTTCAGTAATACTTGGCTCAGAAAAAGTTTCAAGCTGGTCGTTCAGAGAAAATTCTATTGAATGGAAATCTTGCAACACCTGGCTAATACTTTCAACATCATTCTCCATAATGCTGTTAGTTGCATTACTCCCAAACAGTACAGTATCTACTAGTATGTCACTAGTGGGGCTTTCTGTCCCTTGTTCTCTGTCTTGTGGTTCAGCTGCTTCAGAAATCACACTTTGCACCTCACTTTCAGGGGGCACAGGGCTAGTGGAGAAGGCTGGAAGGTTAGACAGTCCTGAAGGTCCAGCTTCATCTCCAAAATTGTACATGGGGTTACCCTGAAACAACTGACTCAGCTCATAGGATGGGTAATAGGGTGCTTCACACTCACTGTCATCAGATTCAGACTGACAATCAATGTCTCTTTAGGCTTACCTAGGGGAAGGCCAAGAATGCTTGACAACTGGAGAAGGTGTTAACTGTTTCTTTTTGGCTCCAGCCCTGGTTACTGGCCCAGGAGGAGCAGTGTCTTGTGGTGCAGAATCAATGATGATTTGGCCAATTGGCAGTAGATGATTCCTGTGAATCGTCTTGACAGCCAGTGGGTCATTTTCAGGATCCACCCTATAGACTGGCAGATCATCCAGCTTACTGACAACAATCCAGGTAAGGTGGTGCCATCTATCAACAATTTTATGTTTTCCATGCAGTCCCAAATTCCTTAACAGAACTCTGTCTCCAGGTTGCAATTTCTGGGCCTTGACACGCTTGTCATGTCTTTCTTTATTTACCAAATTCTTCTTTGCTACCATGGTGTGTGCCAGCTGATAAGCATGGTTTAATTGAGACTTCAACATTTGGACATATTGAAGATGATATTCAGCTCTGACTCCATCTGATGACACTCCAAAACAGATGTCTATTTGTAACCGGGCTTCGCAACCAAACATCAGGCAGTAGGGGGAGAACCCAGTGGCATTACTGTTGGTGCAGTTAGAGGCGTGTACCAAAGAACTTAACTGCTGGCTCCATTTGGACTTGTCCTGAGGATGAAGAGTGCCCAGCATATCTAGTAAAGTTCTGTTAAACCTTTTGGGCCGTGGATCCCCCAGAGGTGACAGGGGGTAGTTCTGGACTTCTGTACACCCCAAAGCTCGAGCATTTCCTTGATCAGGTGGCTTTCAAAGTCTATTCCTTGATCAGAGTGAATTCTCTGAGGGGCACCATAGTGAACAAAGAATTTTTCAATGAGGACCTTTGCCACTTAGATGCTTTCTGATCCTTAGTTGGATAGGCCTAGGCATAAGGAGTGAAGTGATCCGTAACCACTAGCACATTGCCAATATTCTTTTGATCTGTCTCGAAACACAAGAAGTCAATGCACTGAAGCTCCATTGGTGCACTGGTAGAGATGTTGAGCAAGGGAGCAGCCCTTTGGGACTGGGTTTTTCTCTGTAAACACCAATTGCAAGTTCTTTTTTTTTTTATTGATTATTTATCCTGCTTGGCCACCTCTCTGCACCCCGCCATTTATTCCTTGAATCCTGCTGGGGATCTGGCCTCTGTCCTTCTCGACTGGGACCATGGCACCCTGAAACACCATGGCTTACCCCCCACAGTAGGGTGGCAGGGAGCCCTGTGAATACCCCACCCATGGATCCAGAAAGCCTGTGGTGCCAGCACCCTATCACTAACACTCATGGACGGCCATCAAGCCGCATATGAGGTGCCACTTTCCACTGTTCATGTTTTTCCCTGAGTCAGTCAGTGTGCAATGATGCTGGCTGCCGGGAGCGTGCACATGTCTGCACGTGCCCCCATCCTGGTGTCTTCCCTGACTCCTCCCCAGTGTACAGCGTGCATCCCTAACCCCCAGCCTCCACCAGGGGCAGTCAGGCACTGACCATCTTGAATCCCCCTCCCCAGAGAGGGAGAGCAGTCCATTGGATGCTCAATCCCTCTCCTCCCCAGCCAGCCCCTGGCAACCCATGCTCGCTTCCGAACTCGGGTCGCCAGTGTGGTGCAAAGTGAGGTAACCAGCGCCTCTGCCCTCATTGCCACTGGGCCAGCTTCTGACTGCAAGTTCTGATGTGAGTTTCTATGTCTGCCCCCATCTTCGGCCAGTAGAACCTGGCCTGGGCCATGTCAGTAGTTTGGTCACAACCTAAATGCCCCATTTGGTTGTGAAGGGCCCGTAGCACCACCCGTTTGAAAGTTGTAGGTAACACTAGTTGCTGTTTGATCATTTGTCCTTGCTGGTCTGTGGTCCCTTGATACAGTACTTGGTTATGCAGCTTTAGCTTGGGTCCCTCTTTGAACGACAAGGCCTTTCATAAATCTGAAGAACGAAGTTTGGACACACTCTTTCTAGTTTGAAGTCCATCCAGCACTGGCTTGTTCATGGGGCCTTGTGCTTGAGCCCACTGTATATTATCAGGGGTGAGTTGGGGCAACATGCTGCGATCCAAGGCAGCCAGGCGACAGTAAGCTGCAGGAACACAAGTGTCAGGAGGGCCCAAGCAGTCCACCAGACAATCAACTGTTTCAGAGGAGGGGTGCTCATCCTTATCGAATTTCTGACACAGAGCTTTGACAGACTGTTTGGACATTTTCACCCAGTTTGCATTATGGTCAGGCCTTCTGAAGCGGGCATCTGTATCAGTGTGGTTTAGGCCTGGTTTATATTCTACTGAATAATCATAAGAGAACAGTGTGGATAACCAGCGATGCCCAGTGGCATCTAACTTAGCTGAAGTCTGAACAAAGGTGAGTGGATTGTTGTCAGTCTTTACTAGAATCTTTGTGCCATAAAGATACTCATGAATTGGTCCACCACAGCCCACTTCAGAGCAAGAAATTTGAGTTTGTGCACTGGGTAGTTCTTCTCTGACAGGGTTAGACTCTGACTAGTAAATGCCACAGGGCACAAACCTTCCTCATACTCTTGATACAGGACATCCCCAAGTCTCTTCAGGCTGGCATCAGTGTGCAACACATAGGGTCCAGCAGGGTCTGCATAGGCAAGCACAGGCACATGGGTAAGTTGATGAATGATATCATAGAAAGCTGTTTCACATTCAGAAGCCCACCTGGCTCCAAAAGGTTCAATAGTCTGAAAGTAGACCTTCTCCTCTTCTCTAATTTGTTTTTCTTATATTTCTTATTGATGGGGGGAAACCTTGAATCAGATTGAGTAAAGGCTGAATGACTTTAGTGTAGTCTCTTATGAAATGGCAATAATAGCCACAGAACCCCAAGAATCTTTGCAACTCCTTTAGATTATTAGGCTGAGGCCAGGTGGTCAACAACACCACTTTGCTTGGATTGGTCTGAATCCCATTGGTTGACACTATGTGGCCTACATATTTCATAATTTTTGGAAGAATTGACACTTGTCTATTGATAGTTTTAGTCCAAAGTCCTCTAATCAGTCAAGAACCTCAAACAGATAAGCTTCATGTTCTTCAAGAGTCTGGCCAAACAAAATTACATCATCGAGACTCACAAGGCACTCTAGTAAGTTCATGTCTCCCACAGCTCACTCCATCAGCCGCTGGAAGGTGACGGGTGCTCCTGAAATACCTTGCAGCATACTTAAGAACTCATAGAAACCCAGGGGACAAATGAAGGCTGTTTTCTCTCTGTCTTCTGGGGCCATCGGGATATGATAGTACCCGCTTTGAAGGTCACGTACCAAGAGCCACTGGCTTCCATGTAGGCAGTCGAGGGCATCCTGAATGTGAGGCATGGTGTATTGGTCTGGGACAGTTCTCCGATTTAACGTTCAGTAGTCTACACACATCCTCAGTGACCCATTCTTCTTCCCTACCACCACAATCAGGGAGGCATACAGGCTTTGAGACTCTTGAAGGACCCTGCGGCTAGCATCTCCTGAAGATGGTGTCGAACATCATCAATGTCCTCAGGTGCAAGATGACAGGACCTCTCTCTGAACGGCCTCTCATCATGAAGGCAGATGTAATGTTTGGCCCCTGTGATACAACCTACATCCCACTCTTTCAAAGAGGCAAGAGCAAGGCAAGGCAATTTTATTTATAAGATGCCCAATCCCAGAGGCTCTGGGTGCTGAACATACATGAGGACATACAGCAAGCAGTAAATAAAAACATAATAAAACCTTGTTAAAACCATAACAGGATTAAAAATTCAACAAAATAGAGGTTTCCAACAGTCAACCTTCAAGGGACTGGCCAGAGCTGAAGTTGGTGTCAGCAGCCCAAGGCCAGGCTGAAGAGGTGGGCCTTTAGCCTCCTCTTAAACACCTCAATTGAGGGAGCCTCCCAGACTGCAGATGAAAGTGAGTTCCACAGGGTTGGCCCAGAGACACTAAAAACATGATCTCTTGAGGTCTTGAGCCAAACCCTGGGAACGTCCAGGAGGCCCCTAGAGGAGGAGCGGAGGGAGCAGGCAGAGGACACCGGTGTCAGGAGCTCAGACAGGTAACCAGGACCCAGCCCATATAGGGCCTTAAAGATGAGAAGATCCACCTTGAAAAGGACCCTCCACCTGACCGGCAGCCAGTGCAGAGCATGCAGAACCGGAGTCACATGACTGGACCTTGAAAGGCCTGTCAGTAACCGGGCCGCTGCATTCTGCACTAGCTACAGTCTGTGGAGGGTCTCTCTGTTGACCCTGAAGTACAGAGAATTACAGTAGTAGAGCCTATAAATCATAAAGGGACATACTAGAGTTAGCAGGTCCTCGGGCAGAATGAAGGGCTTAATCTGGGCAATGTTCCGCAAGTGCTAAAAACCACTTCTGACTACAGCTGACACCTAATCTTCAAAGATCAGTCATCAATCAAGGATCATGCCCAGATTTTGCACCCTTGGAGAAATCACCAATGGAGCAGACCCCAGAACAAGTCCAGAGTCAGCCCCGGTGGCAACCCATCATGCCCGCAACCAGGCTTGATCACCAACACTTCAGTCTTAGCCAGGTTGAGTCTCAGCCAGCTGGAAGCCATCCAGTCATTGATTTTAAGCATATCAGCTGCTTCCGATGTTCCGGGTGCAAAAGACAAACACAGTTGGGTATCATCTGCATAGCAGTGAAACTCCACACTGTATTGTCGAATGATCTCACCCAGGGGCAGCATGTACACCACGAACATCGGTGACAAGATCAAACCTTGAGGTACTTCACAAAACAGAGGCATTGGGGAGGAGGAGAAATTCTCCATCATCACCCACTGCACTCTGTCTGAGAGATAGGACTCAAACCATTTGATGATGGTACCAGTGAGTCCACAAAACTCACAGAGTTGATCAAGAAGCATGGCGTGATCCATAGTATCAAAAGCTGAGAAGAAATCCAGGAACACTAGAACTGACCTGTCTCCTCTATCTCTAGCCCTAAGCAGATCATTATGCACCCTCACTAGAGCAGTTTCAGTGCTGTGTCTGGCCTGAAAACCTGATTGGAATGGCTCATAGATATCCGAGGACACCAGGTGATGCTCAAGCTGATGTGCCACCAATTTCTCAACAACCTTGCTCAAAAACGGCAGGTTGGAGATTGGACAGTAATTCGCCAGGACATCTGGGTCGAAGGATGATTTCTTTAGGAGGGGCTTCAACAGTGCTTCTTTCCAAGCAACTGGGCAGATTCCCTCTGCCATTGAGCACCTGGCAAATCTAGCAAACACCAGGCCAACAGCATTGGCACATCCCATTAAGAAACATGTCTGTGCCAGGTCCAGTTCACAAAAGGTGTGCTTCAGCTCCAAGATCACCATAGTCACTTCAGACACCTCTACTGGCCTAAACTCCTCCCAGACAGAGTGAGTGCCTCTGAAACTCCCAACTCGACCACTGTGAGACGCCAGCTTCCCTGGCAGAATCCCCAATCAGATGGCCTAGACTTTGTCAGAGAAAAACAGAGCAAACTCTTTACATAAAGGAGAACACCTGGCTTCTCTGAGCTAACTTCTGTCTGATCCTAGCTTTCCATTCTGCAGAAGGGATTTCCCAAAGTCAAACAAGTCAGGGGTCACCTCATCACTCTCTCTGGAGCTCTTTTTTGCTGGGCAGTATGGCAGTATCTGCACAATATATGGTGGCTAGGGTGCACCCTCAATTCACTCAAACCTCTCGATCTGACATGTTCTGGACTTGCACCACTACCCGACGAGCAGAGTCATGGGCCCAGGCAGGCAGAATGCTGGGCTTGACCAATAGCCCCTCAGGCAGTTTCCCCTCTTCTGGGGCATCTAGCATAAGAATTTTGTTTTTGACAACTGTTCTTAGGTGCTCTTCACCACTGATGGTACACTGAACGTTTGGGGGTAATACCAATGAGAAAGGGTCCTTTTTCCAAACCACTCCCACAGGTTCATCTTTCTCCATCTCTAGGGCTGAAATCTGTAAATCATAGGCTGACTGTACTACGGCCAGAATGTGCAGGGCCCTGCCAGTCTGCTTAGCTTGTTTCTCCTGGCAGAGCAGGGCTAATCAGCTGAACATGTGGGTGTTTGTACCAGTTAACAAGGGGACATTATTGAACAGTCCATTTGGTGGGCACACCACAGCTAAGGTCTCTACTTGTTCATCCACACCTGTTACAGCAGTAGGGAAAGACAGCCAAATTCATACATACCGCTGGTAAGGATAGGACTTGTCACTTAACCCTGATACATGCAGTCCCTCGAGGGGTTGGAGTGGGAGATCGAATAAGTGTTGGTCGTACCAGTCTTGAAAAATAATGGTGACATGCAAGCCACTGTCCAATACAGCTCGAATGAAAATGCCATTCACTGTCACTGTAGTCTCCATCGAGGGACCCACCATCTCAGACCAGTCTGAAGGTGTCTGTTTGGCAGACTGACCCATAGCAGTTTTAGAGAAAAAAGATTTTCTCGGTGGGCCTAGCTGAGGTCTTACATTTATTTATTTATTTAGTTTTTGTTGACCAGGTAAGTGCACTAGACAAATTCTGCCTCTTTTCAGGCACGACTCCGGGGAGGGGGAATACAGATGAATGCCAACTGACCTTGAACCAGATTAAGCTGTTGGTAGTATTTTTTAGTGAATGGGGGGATATTACTCTGTTGAACCAAGTTCAGCAGTCTGGTGGAGGTCACAATAGAGGATGCCCTGGAAGTGGACGGAGAAGCCGTAGGAGATTGCAAGAGAATGGTCTCCTCTGAATCCTTCAAAGCTTTCAGCAGCTCTTTAGCTGACTGCCCTTATGCAGCTACAAGTCTCATCAGTTTATCTTTAAACCCCTCAATCCTCGGGGACCCCCAGGGGAAGATGGGTCACTATGCAAGTGAATGACTCTGGACTCCTTCTGGCATGATAACAGGGCGTACCAATTTGGGGTCTATGGGGAGGCTACAAGACAGAAGGACCACCAACGTTTGGTCAAATAGATCAGAATCTCACCCCTGTACTTCAACCTTTCCTAGACATTTAACCTTCCCCACTGTTTCTTCAATTGTTTCATTAGTGTTCCCCACAGGGATATCAAGTAGTAAAATGGCAGGGTGGGGGTCACCCCCTTCAATCTTACTCCACTCCATCATGCAGTGCACAACCAGTTTGTATGGGGAAATTTTCCATTTGGGCATAGCCAGCGCCTCCATCACAGTGCCTGTCTCAGTTTTGTACTTGGTTGTAATTTCAACTTTTGACCACTAGCGGGCACAAATCCCAGCAGTGCCTCCAAGATGTAACCCCTAGGTGGTGCTATCCTATGGGCTACTACCCCTGCCTGTGGGAATATGCACAGTTTGAGGGGCCTGAGTTCTGTGAATGGGTGCCTCCACCAGGAGGAATGGTATTGGGGTAGCTTGACTGCTTTAGTTTAGCCTTCTGGGATGCTATAACCACCCACCAACCCTTCTAGTGGCCTAAACAGTAAAACCATAAAACAATTCACATATACTGGATAACAATAAGAATATGCTCACATCCCTTACACTTACTACCAGAGCTGGATCTGCTGCAACTGCCCTGGAGACCCCCTGGAATATAAGATCAGTAATACACAATACATACCTTTTACTGTGTCCCAACCAAAAATATGCACACTAGCCAGATTAAACATGAAACAAATGATTAGGTTTATTCAGGGGAAGTGAACAAGGGAGGGGCATGAATTTAATCAAATGATAGAGACTCTGATTTACTTTAGGCTGATTCAGCATGCACTGTAAGTCTCTGATGATTAGTCTTGCAACCCTGGGTACCCAGATCTTTTACAGGCTAGCCTGAAGCATTGCCCAGGGTGGCCGGTATTGCAGCTATTGTTGGGGCACTTTAGAAAGAAAGACAGTTAGCATGTGCACAACCCAAATATTTGTAATCCTGAGCCGGATGGCTCAGTCCATTACCAATAACCCAAAACAAGCAATCAGATAACACACTATGATTTGTAGTTGTTGTTGCAGGGAGCTACCCTGATTTGTACTCACTCAGCCCAGACAAGGATGTAGGACAGACGAGATGAAGACCTCATGATGTTGAGGTGGTGTGCTGGGGAAACAGGGCCTACACGACTCACCTCCTGGTGGTTGCTACCTGTTTGATGGTGTTGATCAGGGGGCCAAATCCCCGAGCTGGTGTTTTGCCGAGATGATCTCTGGATTTCAGGTGGGTGCTTGGGCCAAGATGGCAAGGCCCAAGCTGGCAGAACAGTCCTGGAAAAAGTTTGTGATCTATTGCTGGAAAGCCTCCAGCTAGCATGACAGAATTCACCATGGGGAACCCAATCGCGACCCACAAAACACATTCAGCACACTTAGATCAGTTGATTCTCTAAGCCACAGTTTGGATAAAGTCTGTTTGCTAATTACAGCTTCACTATGCAAACCTTTTAACCCGAGGCTATCTTCTCTCATTGAGGCAGGCCGATCGCTTCTGGAGCAAGTCTTCAGTTCCACTTGCAAGTAGTACTGATGCACTTTCTTCTTTTTGCTGCAGGTTTACGCCATCAAGCAGAACAGTCCAACTTCTGCAATGAACAATCTCTGTAGGCCAGAGAACATGGCATGCAGGTCAACGAAGCCTTACTGACGATTTGCCTATGCTCCTCCTAGCAGCCACTGCTCAACCACCTGAGCTGTTCACTGTCCAACTTCCACTCACAACTCACACACTGCTTCAGGCAGTTCTGTGTATTTCCCTGTAAGTCACAAGGGTCAGTTGGTGGAGGGAACTGTCTGTCACAGAAAAGGCTCCCCCTCCAAGTCCATTTAGGTGCCAAACATCCAAAACTACAAATGCTGCAGAATTTCCTTCCCATACAGCCCCTTGGGGACAGTCTCCATTTTAGGTCCCCAGAGATTCAATTGGTCCAATACTGGCAGTCCAGAACCAAAATTGTGGTTCCTATTCGAAAGCTCAAGCTGCAAATGAAGGCAGGTTAGACAAACTCCCTTTTCATTATTACTCTAACAGATAAACAGTATATAACTACATTTCCTAACAGGGCTCCCTTTGCGCTAACAGCAACAGCAAAATGGAGCAATATAACAGGCTGGCTGGTCACAAGCCTTAATTACTCAGACCCAGTCCAGACTGATTTCCAAAACACAGGCTAGAGGCTCTCCTGAAGAGACAGGCACGGAGGCTTACTGAGGCGCTCTCATGCAAACAAATAGAACTACTGCAAAACAGGACACCATCCTGATAGTGGGCATTTAGGAGCTCAGGAAGACATTTTAGTAAACCCCAATTTGTAGGGGTGCTACACTTGTTAAGGTGCACTCTATCTTGTGCAAACAGGTCCTTATTCTCGCACTTCTTGCCCCACTCACCCACCAGTCCACACCCCATGGACCCACATTATTCCCCCACTCATTTGTTGAACTCTGTGATTCTCTGCTTCCTGGCTGTACTAGCTCTTGGTACTGGGAGAATTTCAGAGAATGCTACCGACCTTCCCTCTTTACTGCATAGTCCTCCCACTTCCCTGAAAGTTTCCTGCACCTCTTCTACCCTTCTCCCCTTCTAGTCATTCATGCCCAGGTACACCACAATGTGTGGCTTCTCCCATACCCTCTCCATACACCCATTAATATACTGACCTACTCTACCTGTCTTCATGCCCGGCATGCACTCTACCCAAATGCTGCTTTTCCTGGTGCTCCTACCCCCCATCTTACGCCCTTAAGTATTGAGTCCCCCAGAATGATGACCCTCCCTCCTTTATCTTTTTCACCTGCCTGTTGCATGCTATTCCTCTGCCCCCAACTCAATCCCCCTCCCCTACTCCTATTCCTATGGACCCCTGTGCCTCCACTGAACCTTGCTTATCCTCTATCCTATGCCCCCCTCCTCTCCTTTCCCATACCCCTGCCTGATCTGTCTGATTCCTCCCTCTTACTATTCCCCATCTTCTCTTCCTCCACCCTTTCTGTATCTGCTAACCCTTCCTGAACCTTAACACCCCCCCCACCACTGGCTCCCCGTGACTCCTCTGATCCAAGCTCATTCCCTCCTTTTGCCCCCATACTGTAACTCTTGCCTGGGCTATCTGCTGCACCCTCCCGTCCCCCGTCCAGTCTCTACCCCCTCCACCCCTCCAGCAACTGCTACTCCGCCTCCTAACTTCCTCTCCCTTCCACTGCTGCCTTCTGGACTGCTGATCTTACCTCCTGCCTCTCTGCTCTCTTCCCTGCCCTTCCTACAGATCTACTATGAGATCCTGACATTAAGAAGCCCGACACCCAGAAGCCCGAGACAAAGATCCCGACCACGAAAATCCCGACAATGGGATTTTGCCTGCGATAATTTTTGTCATGTTTCTGAGGGTGCGTCACCCCACCCTCCCCCATAATTATGATTCCCTAATCTGCATGGGCAAAATCCACGGTCAGGATTTTCATAGTCGGATCTTTGTTTCGAGGCTTCTTGGTGTCCGGGCTCCTGATTCAGGATCTTGTCATGCTCCTCTTCCTGCTAATCATCTCCCCCCTCTTCCTGCAAATTCCCTCCCCTCCTCAGACTAGTCACACACTGAGAACCTGTTCCTATACTCAGTTCCTATTTCTGGAGCTACCCCAGTTGCCTGTCCCTGTGACTTACATCCCTGCTGTTCCCCTGTTCCTTCCTCCTGGTGCTGTGCTGCCTCAGTCATCAGCCCCTGTTCTCAGTTGCTACAAAGTAGCGACTCCATTTGTCCTCTCTCCCTGATTACCCCTTTGTTTGCCTGCTGTGACATCTGAGAAAGCCCTCCTCAGGTCCCATGGCACTTGGTGTTTCCCCCAACCCCACACACACCCTTCTACTCAGCTCCCTTCTCAACCATTCAAGCTCCTCTTGAAGTTGCCCCATCTGCCTACGCACCATACACCCCCTGCCCTCCATGCAGCTCCCAAGAAGATGGCTGCCCTACAACTATTACAACTTACCACATTTTCTGCCTCCACCCCCCCTTGCAAGCCTACAAACCCTCTCCATCACCATGCCCCTCCCCTTACCTACTTATTGCCCCAATCCCTAGGACCTTCCATGCTCCCTGTTCTCCCTACCACGTACTAATACAGTTCTGAACCCTCTGCTATTAACAAATCAGCCCTCCCCTTTACAGTATCTACTCCTCTGTTTCCTCCTCTCCCCTTGCCAGCATGGTTTGCGGCCTGCGGTCCTTCCCATGGATGTCCTGCAGATACCACTTTGTCAGATGCCACACTCCTGCTTAGTGGCACTCATATTTCAGGGTCACTCACACTTTGAGGTCACTTGGCCCCCTGGGAAATATATACAGACCTCAGCCTTCCGATTGGCTCAGCCAGATCATGTGACTGTGACTGCACTGTGACTTTTTTTTTTACAGCTTATACTGGCTGATACTGGGGTTTGGGTGTTTTGGGGGAGGAGGGAGTTCTGTTTGGTAAGAGGATGGTAAAGCAAGAGGGTTTTTCTGTTATCACAAAGAGGGATGGTAGGATGAAGGTCAGGAGAATTTGGTTTACAGATGCAGGGAAGGGATCATGGCAGCAGCCATTTACGTTATATACAAAGTTTGCTGGGTGTGGGGAGGAGAGGGAGGAGGTAGGGGCCTGGGGTGGGTGGGTGTTATATTTAAAAAAATGTTGCATGGTAGGAGAGGGTAAGAGACTGCCCCAGAGGGTGGGCGTGATTATATTTTTTTTTGCACAGCAGGAGGCACTTCAAATTTAGTCCTTTGCGAGCAATGTGGTACTTCATTCAGAGAAGTAGGCACTTTGCTAGGCAGAAAACTTTGTGAAGTAGGCACGTCCCACTTTACTAAGTCAGGAAACTTCAAGTGAAGTTTCCTGACTTGCACAACTCTTACCCTTGTGGTTTAATATACGTATGTGTGTGGTTGTATCTCTATATGACCACTACTTGCCTGTGCTGAAGCCCCCCACTGGGGCAGTTTTTTCTTATTTGGCCAGCATATTTACACAACTGAGGGAATATTGCTAGTCTACACTCCAGGGCCTGAGTGCATACGTTTACAGTTGCATGTAAATCCAGGTCTAGCTGACTATAAGAAATGCAAGAGCATCTCTTATTTAAACTAGATTTGTGTGCACAATGTGCCATTCATGCTGCATTTCTGATATATTTTGCATGGCTACAGCTAACAGTAAAATATGAAAGAGAATAAAAGTATTTTTTGGAAGGTCTTATGAGTCCAAGAATGAAGCATAAATCTGTGATCAGAATCTTGTGCAGAAACTGGAAGTGACCTTTGCTATAGTTTTTTTACAAACTTATTTTGCTGCTGTTTCAAAATTTACATCCTAGACATAATGCCAAGAATGGGAGTTGTAAGAAATTATGTTTGTACAGCTACCGCTCCATCACTTTTAATTTCTGTCTTTGGCATTGGTTTTGGAGCCGTCAGCATTGTAATACTACCTTATGAGGATGGATTGTACAGCACAGTTATGTTATTAGAGCATTTCATGGACCAGACAGAAATGTTTTTTTAAACAGGAACTTACTTGTTAGAGATGCGAATGGCCTAATATTAGTCTGTATAGCGTGTCCTTCCATTTGAAACTGTTCAAGACTCTACACTCGGGGGGCTGTTTTCCTTGCCTCGCTATGTAATGGCCATTTGTTTAACACCCCCCACAACTGATCATCCACAATATAAACAAACTCTGGTCAGAGCTAATACAGCTGCAAATAAATGGAACTGATGCAGCTGAAAAAAGTGAGAGACTGCTTTACCCCACCTTATGAACCCCATACGTGGAGGTTTTCAAATCCCAACCGAAATGTTATTCCATACTACTGAAATGTCATTCTGCATCACAGGAGTGAAAATACTTTTTGGCCAGGATTTGAAAAATGACAGCTATCACATTCATGAGGTGGTGTGAAAAAATGGCTATACTGAAAATTTGGCGTCAAAACATTGAAAATTACTGAAGTTATAAGCGAGTGTAGAAACATTTTCATGTGTGCTTGTAACTGTCATTTTTTTGAAAGGCTTAAACCTGTGGTTCAATGGGCTGAAGCAACAGCCACGCTCCCCTCTCCTGACCTATTTAAACTCTGCCATCCTGCTTCATTCAGAAGCATTTTTTGTCAGCTCTAAAAATGAGCTACAGGATTCAGAACGAAGAACACTTCCTTTGTAGTTTTAAAATGATCCTTCCACTACTTTGCAGCCCTTCAATTTAACCCTTGCATTGCTACAGACTGAACATCTGTGCAGAGCTCAGTCAGATAGATTAATTCTAGTTCTTTTGACAGCCTTGTAGTTCTTGTAGTGAGAGTGTTCCAGTTTTTGGTTTGCATTACAGATAACAGCACCTAACTGCAGAACAGTATCAAATTACATGATTGGTCATCTCTTTCAGTGTGTGTGTGTGTGTGTGTGTGTGTGTGTGTGTGTGTGTAGCAATGATTTATGGTACTTTTGAAACATATCAGAAGATTATTTCAGAGAAGCTAATTAACACCAGCATGCTTTTAGCTGAGAAGCCCCTGAAGGGCAAAGTTTATCAAGAGTTATCAACAAGTAGAGCGCTCCTCTCACATAAATTTTAAACTGTCTCATTAAGTTTCAAAAAAGCATTCTACTGATAGAAAAACCTTGGGATTCTATACTCCCTAATACATGCAATATGAGCTTACAACTTTTATTGCTAGTGTCCTTGTGTTTTAAAGAGCACAGTCAATGAAAGACAAAAGGCTGAAATGAGGCCTAATTGCAAGTTGAAATTAAAATAAAATTATACATATATCTATGTGTGTGTGTTATATATATATATATATATATATATATATATGCACACACACACATTTATATATACATACATATACACACATATATATAAATACATATACAAACGCATATACATATATGTAAGTAATAAGCCATGACAAGGTGTGCATTAAATGATTTTAATGCATGCCCCAGGGTGAATGCTAAGGCACAAGGCTAAGTGTCCTTACACCTCTGGGAAGAGCATTAAAAATCCTTTAATGCACACCCTGGAGTGGCTTATCACACTTATAAAATGGACCACTGTCATAAAAGAATTAATTTGATTTACTTTTTTACTCTGATAGGGATTCAAACGTATTTACTAGTTTCAAAAGAGTGTTCAATACTTTACCTCTACATTTAAAATCTGAAAAAAGTAGTCCCTATTAATGAATAAAATAGCATATCTCAGCAGTAGGTTAACTAGTACAGTATTTTGCAGTAAAAGTATTTATCAGTAGGGTTGGTTGAAAATAGATATTTTCTCTGTAACATGTAAATTATCCTATAAATGTACTGTAACATCTGTAAATTTGTAAAACATGAGTAGTATTTAACACTTAATTTTCATTATACTGTAGTTATATACTTTCATTGAAGGCAACCTTCTTTTTATTTTTGTTTTTTACTTATGTATTGTGGTCTAGTACATAAAAGGAAAACTGCTATAGGATTGAGGGTGAAAGGTTAGTAAGAAAAAAACTTTAAACCTGCCAAGTTGCCTTTTTTGGTGGTGGTGGTGGTGGGGGTAGATGTCACCCGAAAACACCTATATATGATTAAAATGCACTTGCTTTTATAAACATAAGCAATGTAGTTGAGCAGTTTGAATCTGCTTCTGCCTATGTAACTGTATTTTAACAACTTTTCTTTGTTTACAAAGTATTACTTTATAGTGTATAGTAGAGTGTTGTTCTGCATAGAATTCCACCCCTTTCCCAAATGCTGTTCTACCACAGTTACAAAGGTCATGGAATGTGATTCTACCCTACAGTAGAACAGCATTCTATAACCTCAAGATATTGCATGAGTCAGTTTCATTTTGAAAGCAAAAGAACTCATGTACACATATTTCATACAGTACTATACACTATACAAATTACTGATGAGCAACTCTATGCACAAGCAGTGTGTTCTGCCACCTCAGGGTCCTGATTCCCATGGACCTCTCGAGCTTCGCTCTCGAAGTCAGAGGGAATAAGAACCCCTCTGTGGCAGAACACACTGGTTGTGCATAGTTGCCCATCCAGTATTCTCTATATTGCCTGCATTCTTCATCCTATTTTTTTTCTGTTTCTCCCCACATTCAAGACATAGAATGTTTATCATGGAATGTTTACCATGGAATACAGGGATTCAAAAGTCTGCTCACTTACACTGATAGAATGTTACTCTCCTAACATACTGTGCACACAGACAACAAATGCCTGTTTTAGAGCCAGAGACTCAATTATCTCACTGTCAGGGCAAGCAGAAGTGATTTTCCTGATAAGCAGGTAAAGACAGAAGGGGGATTTTTCACTGTCAGTAAAGAAACAGTTGTAATGAAAACTATAAACAATACTTAATGTTTGTAATTTGTTCATGTGTGTAAGGAAAGTGGGATGATCAGGTAAACCACATTTAATTAATTTGCTTTATTTTTTATTTAAGGTAGTTTTATTTTTTGGGCCCAGTTGAAGGTTTTTGCAGTGTAAAGTTAGCAGTCATGTTTGTGTTGGAAGATCAGTTCTGGTTGCAGGAGGACTGATGGAAGATAGTTCTGGCTGTAGGAGGACTGATTTGCTCATTGTGTGATATGGTTTAGGACCAGGATGACTGTGGGTATATTTAAGCAATAATACTCGAGAGGGTGGGCGGTATTGGGCAATACCGGACCGCCCAGGGGCGTAATGAGGCCCGACGCCGCAGGCGGAGGGCCTTATAGCTCCTGGAAGGTCCGGTATTGCCCATACCGCCCACCCTCGAGGGTATTATTGCTTTTAGAAAATGGGCAGTGTAAAAAACATAAGTTAAATAAAAAGAAAATTAATAAAAAAATAGTTTAAAGTCATTTTGTAAAAAAAATAGTTCCTCCGCCTGCATTAGAATGATGTTTTTTTGGTTTTTTGGGGCCCCTCTTAAGAGTGAGAAAACATGCAGTTTGATTGTACTGTGCTTTTATTTAAATGTGTTCCCCCCAGTGGACTCAGAAGACCGAGCATGTCAAAGCCCTGCCAGTCCAGCAAAACCCCAGTGGACTCAGAAGACCGAGCATGTCAAAGCCCTGCCAGTCCGTTAAAAAATACAGCCCGCAAAGAAATGAAGAATACTTTTAAGTTAACAGCCAACATATTCTGGCTGGTAATGTGCTCTTCGCCGGCATCCTGATGCCGAAGCCTTCAGTTTGTCTTCGGTCGCGCGACATCCGTGGTTGTAACTGAAGCAAGGAAAAGTGAACGCAGCCCAGCAGAAGGGAATGTGTTTGTGAGTGGAAAGACAGAGACAGAGCAGCAGTGGCAAGCCGGCAAGTAAAACAAAAACGTTTTCTAAGCCACTGTGTGATGACAGGGCGAAAGGACTATGTTGGGGGAAGAGCAGTTGCAGATGAGATCGGGACACAGGAGAAGAAACGCAGTCAGAAGCTGATCGGTCTAACAGCTTTTTTTTATTGCTTGCTCGTGTTTTTTTTCTTCATGTAGGCAGACGGGAGTACCGGGAGGTGTGGTGCGGGTTCATGTGGTAGCTGGCACTAAATTGAGCAGTGGAGGGTGCAGGATCTCTCGCTAAGCAAGAGAAAAAAATGGTGGCAATTTCGAATTTCATATTATGATTCTAGCCAATTAGGAAGCATAGTGGTCACAGGAATAGTAGAATTGGTGAAGGGGCATTGTAGGCTGACACTTTTTATTTGGTGGGCATCTATTGAAACTTAATGTACCCCTGTGGAATGGGTACCAGCCAATCAGATGCCTCCAAATAAAAGGCCCATTTTCTAAAGTGATTTAATGTACAGTCAATTGCTGTCTCTTGATCAATGAGATTTCTAGATTTTTTCTTGCCATTTTATATATATATATATATATATATATATATGATATATACACATACATACATACATATACATACACACACAAACATATACACACACATACACATATGGCATACAGAGGGTTTAAAGTGAAGTTTACTCAAAGTGAGCAAATGTTTCACACAAAATATAATACGGGACTTAGCATGAGACATTTTCTCAACTATACTCTCAGCCAGTTAATGCACTACATAAACTTTAAAGCCTTCGGTGCTGTAACAGCATTTAATACATGATAATCTCAATTTTAGGTATATGTGCTGAATAAAAAAAAACAAAAAACAAAACTACTTGTCAAGGACCCCCAAAAAAATGAGACCATGAGCCTGATATGTACAGATTTCAATGCAGTGTCAATGTATAACACACATGTAGAGAACCAGTCTAAGGAATCTAAATAAAAACTCATAGGAATAAAATCCCACAGCCCCCCCCCTTTCCCTGGGAAAGGTAACTACAGTAGTAGGAATGAGATATATGTACATGAGTCCTAATACATCATCACTCACATCAATCTTTGCAATATTTACCCAAAGGAATTGAAGAGTTGATTTATAGTAACCTTTTCAGGACCTATGTAATTAATGACATTGGAACTCTCATAGCTTTATACTTGTAGGAAGGGTAAATAAATGCTAGGCAGCTAATGTTTTACATGTTTTCTGAGGTTGCAAGGGACATCCTAGGGAATTACAAAGAATCACAGCAGTGTAAACTTCAGTGCTCAAAGACTGAACAAAGCATTTCCCTGTAAGGCAGCCTCCTTTTCCCTGTATTTTCCATGTAAAACTGTTGGAATCTCTCAAGCTGTGCGCTCAATGTTCTTATATCTCCAGTACCTCTTGATGGTATTATAGCATTGGTGCAATATACTGGTACAGCCGGATAGCCTGGTGAGATGCAATATGTCATATTCAGTGGGGTCATACTTTTATCCATTTTGGCAATGTACTGACAAAGGATAGCATTGATGAGATGCAGGCTCTCATTTTCAGAGGGGTCCTAATTTTATCGATTTCTGCAATGTACTGATACAGGCTAGCCTGACCAAGATGCAGTATCTCATTTTCAGTGGGGTCTTATTTTTACCCATGTTTGAGTTCCAACAGAGGATACAGCATCTAACTGCAGAGCAGTTCCAAATTACATCCTTGGCCATCTCTCCCAATGTATGTATGTGCATAGCGATGATTTACAGTATTTTCTCTGAAGAGTTGATTTATGTTAACCTTTTCAGGGACCAATCTAATTAGTAGTATGGGAACTCTTATGGTTTTATATGTGTAGGAAGGGTAAATGCTAATCAGCTATTGTTTTAGGGGGTTTCAGAGGTTGCAAACGGTGTCATAGGGGATTACAAAGAAATCATAGTGGTGTCAACTGCAGTGTTACCTAACTGAACAAAGCATTTCCCTGTAGGACAACCTCACTTTCCCTGTATTTTCCATGTAAAACTGGGACAAATCTCCTGTACATTTTCCTGTATGCTCAAATCAATACATGCATGCAACTAACTTCATTATGCCTGTCAGTAAAATTGCTATAACAAATGTTAAGGCTGTGTTATGTGCTCCTTAGCCCTGTTACAATGTACTGACATAAGATAGCCTGGCTGAGATGCAGTATGTTGTATTCAGTGGGCTCATACTATTATCCATTCTGGCATAGTACTGACACAGGTCAGGTTTGTTGACATGCAGTATCTCATTTTCAGGGGGGTCCTAATTTTACCCATTTTTACAATGTACTGATATAGCTTAGCCTGGCTGAGATGCTGTATCTCATTTTCAGTGGGGTCTTACTTTTACCCTTGTTTACATCTACATGCAATGTACTGACACAGGACAAATTTGCTGAGATACTAATGGCCACTGTGTTTAACATGGCGGTGCTGACTTAAACTATGCATATGTAAGTATCGTCCACATGTAGTCATGTCTGTGCTGCCATGATATGGCTGACTCTGGAGCAAACTGCACATGTGCGAGTATCAATCATGTGCAGTTCTGTAACCGCAGCAGTATCAGTTACATCTGACTGTGGTGTGGCAAGAGCATGGCATATTCTTTTCAACACTCTTGCCACTCCTAAAGGCTCTCCACAGCTGTATTGGTTCAGTGCTGGCAAAAGCTAATGGATGGTTAACACTGGGGACCACTCAACTGCCTTCGTGTCCACTGGCTCTATTGGCAGGTCATTATAGAAGGCCACCACCTTCTGGAACAAAATATACTTCCTAATGTTTCCCCTAAACTTGCCATCTGTTAGCTTCAGAGCATGTCCCTGTGTCCTGCTGGAGAACATATCCATATGTTCAGTCCTGTCAATATCCCTGAGACTGGGAAGACTAAGCTCATGTCCCACCTCAATCTGCTGTTCCACGGGGACAAGCAAAGGGATGAGGAGCACCCGCATATGTAGAGAAAGCACCAGGACTACAAACATATTATTCAAAGTCCTTTAATTAACTAAAATGCATAGTGCACCCACACACAGTGAGCATAACAAAGTGGTGGCTGAGCCTTTCTGCAACTATCATTTTTCCTGACTCCTGCCTGGTGTCATCAGAGTGATTCACTCTGATGATGCCTGGCAGGTGTCGGGAGAAGCATTACTTTCAGAGTGGCTCAGTTGTCACTTTTTTATGCCCAGTGTGTGTGGGTGCACTAAGCACTTTATTTAAACAAAAAACTCTAATATTTTTGTGATCCTAGTGCTTTCTGCATATGTGGGTACTCCTCATCCTTTTACTCAATTAGACAACCATTTGACCATCCATAGTCTATATGAACCTCTCCAGTCTGGTTTTCGTAAAAAGGCATAGCACCGAGACTGCTCTGGTTCAGGTGCTCAATGATCTCCTGATGGCGAGAGATCAGAGACACCGTTCTATTCTGGTTCTCCTTGATCTGTCATCAGCCTTTGATACTTTGGATCATGGGGTTTTGCTCGAATGCCTGAGGTCCATCTGTGGACTTTCAGGTATGGTCCTCAGATGGTTTTCATCTTACCTCGAGGGGAGAATGCAGAGAGTGGTCTCGGGATTACATTCTTCCAGGGCTTTCTCTCTGCCCTGCAGGGTACCTCAGGGTTCAGTGCTTTCCCCCAGGTTATTCGCAGTATATATGCTACCCCTCAGAGACATTTTAAGATGGTATGAGCTGAGGTTTCACTGCTATGCTGATGATACCCAGCTCTACCTGTCTTTTGCACCTGACCAGGTTAGTGCTGTCTCGGTGTTGAATAATTGCCTTGCAGACATCCAAGACTGGATGAATACCAGTGGTTTAAGGCTGAATCCAGGAAAGACTGAGGTTATGGTTGTGGATCCCGGCCGCAGGGTTGGGGTTTGGGGGGTGGGGTCCCCCTCTGGAATAATTCTAGGGGGGGACTAGATCCCCATTTCTGAACGGGTGCGTAACCTGGGTGTAGAGCTTGACACAGAGTTGACCCTTCATTACCAGGTGTCTGCTGTTGTCAGGACTGCATTTTTCCATCTTCAAAACATCTCCAGGATTAGGCACCTGGTTCCTTCTGGTGATTTGCTGGTTCTGATCCACGCCTTTGTGACATCTCGCTTGGATTACTGTAACTCCCTGTACCTAGGGCTTATTGGGGTTGATATCCGCCGCTTGCAGCTAGTGCAGAATGTAGCAGCATGTTTGTTGACAGGGGTCTCCAGAAGATCTCATATTACCCCAGTGTTGTGCTCTCTGCACTGACTGCCTATACAGTGGCGGATCTCTTTTAAAGTGGGTCTTTTGACCTACAAAGTCCTACATGGGTACGGTCCTGACTACTTGAAAGAGCTTTTGTTGCCTTACACCCCTCTGAGACAGCTTCGCTCGGCTGACGAGGGGTTGCTGGAGATTCCAAGGGTTAATTTGAAGTCTTCTGGAGCCTGTGCTTTTGGTTTTGTAGCTCCATTCCTCTGGAATTCTCTACCCTGTCCACTCTGAGAAAGTACAACAGTGGATATTTTTAAAAGGGCTTTAAAGTCCTTTTTATGGAATAAGGCTTTTCCATCTATATTGTAATCGGTTTTATTTGTTGAAACTGTTGTTCTGTTTTACTGTATTCTGATGCCTGGTTTTATGAATTTTTGTACAGTGCCTTGAAAACTTGAAAGGTGCTTAATTAAATAAATTTTATTATTATTATTATTATTACTTGTTTCAGTTTTTTCATTGCTGAGCACCATATTACTTGTTCTGCCACTCCAGGTCCATTTTTGCTTTGTTCCACATGGAGAGGACAGTAATAACTACTAGTAAACATAAATGTGGATATTATCTGTTAGATCCTTCCAGGTATTCATGCTTTGAACATGCAGCTTCCCCTTATCAAAAGTATCCAAACAGAAAGCCCATCAACACATTTCTTTTTCTTTTTAGTACTGAAAAAATTCTCTTTACTGCTGCAGTAAATGTAAACACTGGAGGAAATATGAAGAAACTGATAGAGGGAAGCTTACAACAGGTGTCAGTTGGCATTTTATTGTATGGGACTGCATAAATATGCAGAACTAGAAAATGCTACATAAATTCACTGCCACTAAGTAAGTGGGAGAGGGTGGTGATGGTGTGTGTGTGGGGGGGATTTGTCAGCACAAAAAGGGGGCTTGGTTTGCACTCAGAGAGGAATGAGAAATCCGTTTTCCAATATGGGACAGTGACCCACAGGGTGTAAAAAGTTGAGGTTATTGAAAATATGATGGATCACAATGATCTACAAAGCCCATTTTCTTAACACAGCAATTTTGCCATCAAAGAAGAAAAAAGGTGGGTTGGAATTGACAACTATCTGACATTTTTCACAATCCCCCACTCAAAAAAGAATACCAACACCAACTTGCTGCACTATAAGACCACACCAAAGAATTTAGCGTCTATGCCAAGCTCCATGCTGCATTCTTTCAGCAGGGTCTGTATAGAGTACAGTACCACAATACATTTTATTTGCCTTATCCTCACTTTCATCTGAATGCACCCTGACCCACTTTCTGCCCTGATATCATGATATTTAGGGCTTGATTAAGTCAAGCTGTTTCCAGAGTTCCTCCCCATGGACCAAGTTAAACTTTTTCAAATGCAAAAAAAGACTAGCAATGCATTCCATGGCTTTGAATAAATGTAATATGGAGAGGTATTATACTTTGTGCATTCTTGTATTCTATGGGTCTAGTGTGTTCACTTATTAATTTATGAGGCTGTGCTGAAGTTTGCAAATGTAGTCTCATAACTTTTGTAATATTCAATATTTTTACTACAACATTTCAACATAGCCATTTTGAAACAGTGACTCATGAATGTGACAGCTGCCATTTTTCAACTCCTGCCCAATATGTGTGTTTGCAGCCCAAAATCTGATTTTGTAGTCCCTGCACAACATCACCTTTAGGCCAGGAGTTAAACATTTTCTCTGCCCTTCTTTATGAGGCAGGTTCATTGCAAGGCTGTGTCGATAAATTTGGTGTAAAAATGTTTAAAAAAAATAATTTTCAACATTTTAAACCCAGATTCCACTCTGCAGCCCTATTCACTCTGACCAGAGTTTGTTTTATTTGCCACCAGAGGCTCTGCCTGATCTCTCCCTGGGCTCTGTCTCTCCCTCCCCTTTCTGTTGTGTTTATCTCCTACCTTCCCTTGTGCTTGGATTTCTGCTGGCTTGTGCTGAACTCTCTATCTGGTTTGTATTCTTCCTGCTTCTTTTATTTATTTATTTATTTAAAATCTTGGAATTACAACCTTTGAGTCAGAGACTCATTTCCAAAGGCTCCACGTCAATACACAATAGAGACATAGGCAAATACAATGGATAGTGCGATACAATATACAATGCCAGGGCAGTTTGATGGTAATGTTACAGCATTAAACAGTATACTGAGATGTCTAATACAGAGTTGAGGCTGTAGGCTATAGGCAACACAGTAAACAATACGATACAGGGAACAGTGCCAGAGCACTTTGACTTCCAGTTACAGCATAACCATTTTACAAGGAAGTCCGGACCAGTTTACAAGGATGTCTAATACATTGTTGTGGCTGTTGCCCATATTTGCCTCTGGCTGCAGTCCATCTGTGCCTCTCTCTCTCTCAGTTGTTTGTTTCTGCTTCCTCCATTTCATGTTCATGTGTTTACTTTTGTTTGTTTCTTTTGGGCTTTTCTAGTTTTTTCTCGTGTCCCATTTATTTTTATACTTTTAATAATCCCTCAGTTTACCTGCAATTGTTCTCTGCATGCTTCAGCTCAAACTTCTGTTTCCCTGCCTCTGCTGTCTCCTGTACTTTTCCACCTTAATTGTTTGCCCCTGGTCTAGGCTTCATCCTGCTCCCGGCTAGCTGCCACTCCCTGCTGTGCTATGTTTGTTGCTCAGCAACTCTGCTCTTAACTCATTCAGTGCTAGCTCCACTCAGACAGCTATAATTCCCTACTTTTCAATTCTTTTGTGCTCTGCTGAATTACTATGCAGACATTTCAACTATTACTTTAGCATTTCATACATTTACTGAACCATACTTTTACCAAAACCACAGCAGTCCGTTTCTGTCTTCTAGTCATACTGAAAAGCAGTGTGGGATGAAGAGAGCACCTCTACAATTTTTTTTTTGGGGGGTCCTGCTCTACCATTCAAATTACACTCTATCAAATTTAATGTTGTCCTAGTCCTACATGCAGGATTTGTGTGCATTTGTAATCATAAATCAAACTCTCATGCCTTTTGCCTATGTATTCAGTCCAAGGCATGTTAGCCTGGCTTACAGCTGTGGGCATTTAAACAGTATGTTTCTAATTTCTATCTATACTGAAACTTTCAGTCATTAAATTAGCTGTTTGGTCTCATGGTGCTCAGCTTGCCGCTTCCCTGTTATTCCCATGGTGGGGGACTGTGATATCACAGTGGGACATTGTGGCTCCAAGTAGCAGAAGCATGCTTATATGTAAGTTAAATGAATTTTGCCCTGCTCCTTTGCCATATTCCTGCATATTCCTCATCAATTTAATTACTGGCTCTAATCCTACTACTGCTCCTGTACAGCCTAACTGGCATTTAAGGTAATCATGCATAAACCATATTAATTCAGTTAACTAAACCTCATTGATTCAATTACTGGCATTCACAGCCTCCTTCTACCTAACCAATGGCCGCTGGCTTCTCCTGACTTCCTACCACCTACTCACATCAGTATTACCTCCCTCCAGTGAGTATTTTCAATGTCATCAATATTAGGCTTCCTTAATGGAATTGGTTGGTTTGCTTTTCACTGGCTTTGTTCCTACTTCTAACCTCCAGCTGCTGGCTTCATCTGACATCCTCTTACCTAGCCACGGCCACTGACTTTACCCAACCTCCTCCTTACTAACCACTACCTAACTTCCAGCCACTGGCTTTGCCTGGCATCTCAATGCCTAACCCATGGTCACTGGTTTCGCTTAGCTTCCTCCTATCTAACACTTCACAGCTGACTGCATGTTCTCATTCATAAATCAGAGGCATGCTGACCATTACTTTCTATGGCTCAGGGCCTTCCCCACAGCAGATGGTCTCACTCTGCACCCACGAACTCTACATCTTGAGCATGTGGAACCCACGGTGGGGTCCTTCTCATCTGGCCCATAGTGGGAATGTCCTCACTCTGGGTAGAGCTTTATCCATACTGACATATCAATGGCATCTCTTGACATAGAATTTAAGACTTCAGCTATGAGGGATGGGGCTCTTATGCCCAAGAGGGCTCCTTTAGCTAGCCATATCGGGTTTGGCGGTGCCTTCTATGCTATTCTCCTCATGACCACCTCTAGTTCACCTGATCTGTCTTTAGTCAGTAGGCTGACTGAGTGCCTTAGCGGTCATTGCTCTTCTCCTCTCATCTGGGGTTCCCACTCTCACTTCGAAGTATCCAATGTTGCAGCGTGTGCTCACAACCATTCATGGTATTCCTGTTAGAGGGATCATGAGAGCTTTCCACCAAACTGGAATATTTTTCTCCCCTTGGATTGGGTTTCTAAATTGCAGCAGCAGAGCCATCACTGCATAATACATCCCAAGCCTGGAGGGAAGGTGACCTAGGCCTTGGATCCCCAGAGGTTTCTTTCTCAAAGAGGGGGGTTTATCTCCACATTGCCAAAGATCATAATATTGTGTTACTTATTTCCCTAGGTTACTAAGGTAGGTTTCTGCAGTTATTTAGATAGGTTTCTGCTGTTGGATGGAGATGGATGTGGCCCATCTTTGCCGTTCGCTCTGTCCTATGTTAAGGTCATACATGCTTCAGTTATCTGCTGACCATTATCATTATATCTGACTTATGTGCAGGTCCAAATACTCAGTACCAACTCGTTACCTCTGCAATGCTTTCTGATCCATGTGCTCTTTGGGCTTTTTTCTAAGCTACCTTTAGCCTAAGGGAATCCTTCCCATGGCACCTCTAGGGGTGGAACCCTCCTCCAGGCTTACTTGCTTGCTTTCCGTATTCCTACAGGGTTGTATTCCTGAGGTACAGAGAGGTAAACAGCCACAACAAAATGTATTCAACAAGTTGCAAAAATCACAACACCACACCAAATTGTGTAAGCACATTGAATTGAAAGGTTTAAGACTAAAGTTCAATGGGCAATGGCAACAGCCATGCCCCCTTCCTCAACTGACCTATTTAAATGCTGCCTTCCTGGTTCATTCAGAAGCATTTTTCTTTGCCCCATCACCCCCTCCTCCTCCTCCAGTGATTAGCCTCTCTCCTCAGGCTTTTTCCTAAGCTACCTGTAGCCTAAGGGAAACCTTCATGCAGCACCTCTAAGGGTGGAACCCTCCTAAAGGGTTCCTTGCCTTCTGCATCCCTACAGGGTGGTATTCCCAAGGCACAGAGATGTGAACGGCCACAACAAAGTTTATTCAACAAGTTGCATAAGCACATTGAAACATATTTTGACCGCAAATTTTCAACATAGCATTCTTATGACCCCACCTCATGAACAAGGACACACAAGCACAATAGGTAAGGACTTTAGTGCAGACTAGGTGGGCCAAGAGGTCTTTTTCTCCTGACAGCTTCTGTGTTTCTATGTAAGGACATTGAACATTTTCAAATCCCACCTGAAAGTTGATTTTGCAACACAAATGAAAAATCAGCTTTTAGGCCTGATTTTCATAATTCCACCACCATGTGTCATGGGGTGGTGTCCCAGAAAGGCCATGTTGAAAGTCTGGGGCCAGAATATGGAAAAATGACAAAGCTATGCATCAAACTCTATTGACATACATTGAACCTCACTTACCTTAGTTTCTCATATTGCAGTTGGCAGTTCCAGCAGCAAGACGTGTCTTTGGTTGGAGAGTGGATCTTTCTCATGGGGCATGTTCAGGTAAGAGAAGGTGAGTGGGGTGTGTGGGGTGTTGGGTGCTGAGTGGGAGATCCATATGTGTAAGGGGGGTCAGATCAACAAGGGACCATTTTCTTTTTTGCAGGTTTAAAAACAAAAACAACACTGTGGGACAGTTTTCTTTATTTCAGCTGACATTGGGACAATACAGAGATGGGGATTAGAGGGTAGGGGGTGCCACTAGACACCAGGAAAGCAATACTACCTAATGGGGATGGTGATTCAAGGGTCAGAGGTACCACTAGACACCAGGTAAGCAATACTTCATAACGGAGATTTTGATTGGAGGCCGGGGGTGCCACTAGACACCAGGGAAGCAATACTACATAAGGGGATGGTGATCAGAGGGTGGTGGGTGCCACTAGACACCAGGGGAAACAGTGCTAAATTATGGAGACAGCAATCTGTAGGTAGGAGATGCCACTAGACACCACAGAAACAGAACTAGACCATGAGGATGGTGATCGAAGGGTGGGGTGACACTAGATACCAGAGAAAAGTACTAGACAGTGGGAATGGTGATTAGAAGGGTGGGAGGTGTCATTAGACACCAGAGAAAGATTGTTAAATAACAGGGACAGGGATCAAAAGAAGAGGGCGCCACTAGACACCAGTGAAATGTTATTACATATATAAGTGGAGGAAAAGAAGTGGTAGCTCTGAACCCAGAAGTGAACCAGAAGTGAGCATGGAGTAGAAAGCTAGTGTTTGTGTGGGGGGGGGAGGGAGGAACAGCAGTGGAGTAAATGGAGAGGACTGCATGTGCTTCAACTCCACTGTAGAAATACATAGTCGAGGCATCCGGTCATGTGGTTCCAGAGTTTCCTCTCTTTACTATGGCATAGCAATACATAGCATAGCTCTGCTATGCAACTTTAAAAATTAAAGCTTCATTCTAGCAAAGGCTAAGGTGGTAAAAGAGGGAGAAACTGTTATCTTTTAAATTTATTTATTTTTTGGCCTGGAATCCCTTGCCCAGGAGCTCAGCCCCCACTCCACAGCATGCCCACCATGCCTAGGCTTACCCCCCTGGACAGGGCCACCTGGCAGGTATTCCCTGAATGGACGAGAAATGGCAAGCCCTGGCTTACCTCCCAGGTCAGGGCCATGGGAGTGGAACCCCCCCCAGTGGACAAGAAAGGGCACTGGGAATGGCATTGGAGTGGGGTGTCATACCAGGGGACCAACTTTTTGAAAATGCTATATTCCCTTGGAGGCAGGACTTGCAATGGCATCTGTGGGTCAAACCTGATGTCTGTCCTGCTTCCCAGTGATCTAGGTGATAGTCACTGCGGATCTCCCGGCCTCCACCAGGGGTCCATATTGCCCCAGACACTCAACCCTCTCCCCCTGGAGAAGGAGAGCCGTCCCATGGACACTCGATCCTTCTACCCCTGGCTGACCCTCCAACTCCTGAGTGTATTCCTGAACCCGGGATGTCAGCGTTGCAAGCAGACACTTTGCCGCTGCACTGGTGGGCTGATAAACAGATATATTTTTTAATTGAATCCAATTACAGCATTCCTCCATGTTCAGTATTCACAAGAATTTAAAAGGGAGATAACGTTCTCCCCAAAAACATCAGGTAAGGACTTGGAGGGACTTGCTGATGCTCCACAGGCAATGCACCATGGTGAAATAAGCTTAGATCTATTAGCCATGGAAGTAAATGCTGTTGAAACATATTGACCTTAAGTGAATTGTTAGGGTCTCAGCTAACCTTATTGCATGAATAGTTTTTTATTATCTGTACAGTATATTATTTTTCCTTATACATAGTTTATCTCCATTTGCTTTCTTAATGACTTACTTGGAAATCTTAGTAAGCCCAGCTGCTGTAATAATACAATTATGCGGGCATGAAAGGAGTGAATAGTTGCACCGCTAGGCTATAGCAATGAAGTCCTAGAAATGTCTTAATAATTAATCATGTCCAGTACAAGTATGAACTAGAGAAGCAATTTAATTTAGATGGCAATAAATGTTTGATTTAATGAGTTTTATTTTTAACATTATGTTCTGATTTGATGATGTGCGGCCCCTTTCTCTTTTGTCTAAACCAGCCAAGCTTTTTGAACATTTAATTAACATTTTTCTATTTTCCTTGAATCACAATCTTTGATAGGGGGCAGTCTGGTTTAAGTCAGTCTTACTTCACTACCACTGCAGTGTCAAAGGTCTTAGGATGATATTAACTTGTCCTCACAAATTACTTGGTACAATGATGCAGTCTTCGCACAATTTCAATAAATTTATAAGTTTTATTTGTCCTTCAGGTCATACACCTTTAGACTACTCAGTATCTCTCAGCAGTTCACACTGCTTTCTGAGAAGTAATGTGTACCAATTTTACATCAATAGTATGCATAAATGAAATATTCAGTTTATAAATGTATATAAATTGAATCACAGTCTTTGATAGAGGGCAGTCTGGTTTCCAGACAGTCTTACGTAAACACCTTACCTATACACCTCACATCGAAAATGTTGCCAGAGCCATCAACACCAGGATCGGGCTCCTCTCTCGACTGAGTAAGTCTCCAACACCTGAAGCCCCAAAGCTTGCTATTCACAGTTCGCTTGCGGTGTCTATAAACAGGCTGGGTGGCTCAACTTACATGGGAGAATTAAATACCACACCTGCCTGCTCACCAAAAAGATTTGCCTTGGACTCATGCCTTTGGGATTGGGATGCTTACTTCACAAATCTCCCAAGACCCAACACACGTGAACCTCATCTTCTGCACTCCTACTGGTCCAGATGTGCCGGACAACTCAATGCCAATGCTCCTTCTGTATCAGAGCACCTTACTGGTTCAATGGCCTTCACAATGGACTGGCTAACCTTTCTAATCTCAGAGAGTTCAAATACAAGCTTTGACAGCACCTCCTAACTGAAAACTCCTGTGATTGCTCCACCTAACATCCTTGTCCCTTATTTTGGGACCTCCCTTCTCTGTTCTTTCACCATCACTTGCCCCTGTCTTGCCCCCTCACTCTCCTCTCCCTTCCTGCTCCCCCACTTCCCCCTTTCTCCCCCCTTTCTTCATTATTCTTTTCCTTCCCCAACTATCCTAGCTGCTAACCTGACAATGCCCCTGGCTGCTCCCCACTTCTTTGGATTTAACTCCCCCCGTAATTCCTCCTCTTCTTATCCCCTGCCTCTAATCACGTGCTAAACTCATGTGGATTTAATGCTGTTTTAGTTTTCTGTATTTATTTATTTATTAAAGTTTCGGAATTACAACCTTTGAGTCAGAGACTCCTTTGCAAAGGCTCCACGTCTGGACAAACATACAGATATATACAAGAAAACATGGTACAAGGCTTTGTGATATACAATGGTGTTTACATAATGACAACATACATTTATATAGATTGCAAGTATCTAAAGGGTTACTTAGCAGCCCTGTGTCTATGGAACATACCACTTAAGGGTGAAAGATTAATCATTTCCATAGTATGCGCCAACATATGTGGTATTAGGTAGCTACTAGGGGTTGGTTATCAACCCTGCGTCGAAATAGTGTTGTGTGCTCAATTGCAGCTACATGTCTCTGAGTCTATGAGGTGTCTCTTGGTGGCAGCTTTAAACTGGCCTAGTCTTGGGGCCAAGGAGATGAGCGGAGGGAGTTCATTGAGCCAGGTGGGTGCACGATAACTAAAGGACTTTTTGCCTAGTGCGGTCCTCCGGTAAGGGACATGGAAGGGCATATTTGCTGGTTGCCTTGGGGTGCTCCTGTGGGTGCTAGGTTGTATTAGGGAGTGTAGGCCAGTGGGGGCAATATTCAATAGGATTTTCTTGGCTTGAAGGCAGGTATGATATTTTAGCCTTCCTTTGAAGGTAAGCCAATCAGCAAATTTATAGAGGTCTCAGGTGTAGGTAAGTCGGTCACTATCAGTAATCAGACGGCTGCTTTGTTGAGGGCAAGATTGATTCGCTTCAAGGCCGTGGGGTCAGCCATCCCATATATTATTATTCCATAGTCTATCAAAGATATAACCGAGCTGGTTACTGCCAAATGTAGGGCCTGCGGTATTATAATATCTATTGCTTAAATGCTATGTGAAACTTGTCTGTTTCCCCATATCTGTATGTAACCCCTCTCTATTGATGTGGAACCTTTGTAAATGAGCTGCCTGGTGTGCAAAGGTAATTGTAATCCTAGATTGAATAAATAAAAATAAATAAATAAATAAATAAAAAATACTTCACTACCACTGCAGTGTCAAACGTCTTGGATGATATTAACTTGTCCTCACAAATTACTTGGTACAATGATGCGGCTTATGCACAATTTCAATAAATTTCTAAGTTTTATTTGTCCTTCAGGTCATACACCTTTAGACTACTCAACATCTCTCAATAGTTCACGCTGCCTCCTGGGAAGTAGTATGGACTAATTTTACATCAATATTATGCATAAATCAAATATTCAGTTTATAAATGTATATAAATTGAAATTTGGGGGGAGCTGCATCATTGTACCAAGTGTGACATGCCAAAAGAAGGTTCCCCAGTCTAACCAGTAAGATGCCCCAGTATTCCTAGAAACCCCAGTGCAGGTGCCCCTAGCAGTTTAGCTTGGTGGTGGTGGTGGTGGGGGGTGGATTAATGGCTTGCCTGCAGTATTAAAAGTGGTTTCCCCTTTCCAGCCTGTCTATTAAAGTGGCATGAGCCTGTGCCATATTTAAAGTCCGGCTGGTTGCCCCCACTGTGGTTAGGGACTTAGCATCCCAAATGCTGGGGAGGGTTTCATTGGTGGCCAGTAATGGTTGCTGTAAGTGAAAAGAAAGGTCTGGCCAGTGAAAGAGGAATGTGGTCCAGGAGCCTTTCCAGCAATCCGAGAAAGAGAAGGTAAGAAAAAAAGAGCAGCCTGGCCTGAAGGAGAGAGGGGACACAGGGCAATAGTGATAATACAGGAGCTTATCTGCTGTCCTCCTCTCATCTCTCCATCTGTCAGTTGGGTCCCCAGTGTTGCGGAAGTCCCAGTAGTATTGTCAGGCCATAGAAGTCAGCAGTCAACCAGCCATGGTGTGGGCTTTATTTAGACCCTTTTGTTATTTTATTAGTTAAAAAAATAGTTTTGGTCCCTCGTTGGTGGCATTTTCAAGCAGGGCCGCATCATCGTGAGGGCAGCGAGTGTCAGGGAAGATCAAGCAGCTAAGGCAAGGTCCCCAGAAGACCTCACACAGCTGCCAGCAGTCTGCAACCAGAGCTCCCCACTCTTCCTTCTTCAATCACTTCTCCCTGGTCCTGGGCAGTGAGTCAACTGTAGCACTATCGGGCAAGTGCTGACCACCTGAACTAGTATTTAAAACAAAAAAGCAAGTGTTTTTTTTTCATGGTGAGGATGCAGAAAATATGGCAGCGGCCATGGGTCAGAGTAAGGACCTGGAATAAGGAACATCCCAAAGGCAGGCTTTATTTAAATTTATTTAAAATAGGCTCCAGCTAGGAGCACAGGCAGGGGCAAGCTCCACTCAAATTAGGCTCCCGGAGACAGGACCTAGGGCAAGGCAGTCCCTATTTAAATTAAATTAAATTAAACAGTGTAAAGGGCTCCAGGAGGAGCAGGGGCAGGGCAAAGCCCTAATTACAGTAAAGTGAGCCCAGGTGGGCTATGCAAACAGGAAACAGCAAGCCCAAAACTTGTTTCTGTTTTATTTGATTGCAATAAATAAGCACTATGTAGGGCAAAGAAAGCCCCAATTACATAGTGTAGCTCCCCCCTATGGGTGGGGCTTACTGGGTCTGCCTCCCTGCCATCTGGTCCAGCCAGTCCTGGGTACCAGGTGCCCCTGCTATAGCTCCTGCCAATCCATTTGTGCCTGTTTGGCTACAGGGTCTAGAGGAGTTGTGTAAACAGTTAATGTTCGCCATCTAGCATTACAACACAGCTAACACTGAGCAAGCAATGTATTGCCGCACAGTTCAGTGTGTGCACAATCGAGCTGGATCCTGCTCAAAAGTGCAAACTGGCAGTCTGCTCGTAGATCCCTTAGCACCACAGCACCCTTGTTAACTCTGCCTTTGCAGCCAAAGACAAGAAATTATGTGTGTTCTGACTCCTGGGATCCCAGAACATGTGCAGGGGTTTGGACAGACACATTTGGGGAAGAACAGGAGAGTAAAACTTTATACATAATTTCATAAGAGCTTTAAGTGTACTGTTACTTCAAGAATTACCTGGACTGCCCTATGTGTTTCTCCCTGTTGTAGGGGGACTTAGTGCTATGGCAGCAGCCATAGACAGGGAGGAACTTCTTTGGCACCCAGTCCACCACTGGATAACAGTACAGAGTTGCAGCTGTTGAACTATGGGGCAGTTACTTATTAAAAACACTTGTTTGCCTGCATCAAGACTTTAAACTTGGGACTGTGTACAAACTGTGTACATGGATGCCATTTTTGTGACCCTTGACCCTGTTCCATCCAACCAGTACTTGAGGAGCTCCAAGGACTGCTGCTGTGGGTCCTGGGTAGGGGGATTGAACAATGTTCTTGGTGCCTTTAGTGTCAGCCAATCGAGTGTGAAATGAACCTTATGAATATTGTGCCAGCCCACTGGTGCAGCGGTTGGATTTCTGCTTGTGACGTTGGTGACTTGGGTTTGGGATCAGAC
Organism: Neoceratodus forsteri; assembly: GCA_016271365.2. NCBI lineage: Eukaryota > Metazoa > Chordata > Ceratodontiformes > Ceratodontidae > Neoceratodus > Neoceratodus forsteri. The sequence goes on along the minus strand of CM028131.1, from coordinate 988,017,190 downwards.
TCAGGTGCCAGAGGGCCAGCCGGGGGGGAGGTAGCCTGAGCATCCACTGGGCTGCTCAGCTCCTCTGGGGAAGGGGGGTTCCTTGGCCTGGGGATGGCCTGGCCTGACCTCTGGCGTCAGCCAAGAGGTATCGCAGCCCTGGTGCTAGACCAATGGGGGAGTGCAACAGATGCCAGCGTAAGCCATAGCATCATGTAGCATGTCGTGCTTGGGGGGGTGTACAATCCAAGTACACCACCCAGAGCAACATTGACGCAAGGGCCCAATAGTGGGTCCTCCCCCAGTCAGCTACCTTGCTGCACAGGTCCCCAATGTAGACTTGATTCCTTGGGGGGTATGGGGGCCTCCCCATCACAACCTCACCCGGGGGGTAAGCAAGCGCTCTGTGGGGAGACCTTGGGCAGACAGAGGGATGAGCAGGGGAGTTAGAGACAGCACCAGGTGGTGGGGGAAAAAAAAACCTTATGAATATTAATTTTGCAGATGGACAGCTGTGTTGACCAATATATGCTGCCATGTTTTTCTCCTCAGCTGTTAGGGGAGAAAACAGCTCATGGCAGTTTCAGCCTGAGGCTCTCTCAGTACAGGGGGAGAGCGCAGAGACAGAGAGAGAGAAAGCAAAAGTTTGGAAGTCGGCTCAAGGCTTCCACAGCTGACTGCTGGGAGACTTGCCTAAATCTTCCATCAGCTGGAAGAACCAGAACTCTTGGAAGCAAATCCTGTGGTATCCTGAGAAAAGTCCTCAACTTGTATGGAGGGTCTGACTGCAATGTGCAGAGACTAAAGTGTTTACCTGAGTTCTGAAGCCCGAGTTAGGAGGAGCCCACAGAGTCTTCTGTTGCCTGGGAGAGCCAGAAAACTGTTTGTGGCATGGTGCCTGAAATTGGAGTCACCTGAGAGACTGTTTTACCCCACCAGCCTGGGGGTGAACCAGGTCTGCCTTCAGAGGCATCAGTGTCTGTTGCCTGCAGAAGAGAAAAGACTGTGTGATTCCTAAGCTCCAGAATAGGAATCCCTACCAGCAAGGATGGTCTGGGGAATTAGCCAGGTAGTGTCACAGCTAGGCATTACCCATCATTTGCCCCTGGGAGTTAGATGCCTTGACATGTGGGGTAAGCGTGTGGCCCTGGTCCTTAGTACTGGCATGATTCAGCGTTCCTGAGAAAGTGGCCTGGAAGGTGACAAGCTGCCAGACTCCAGTTCCTGCCAAGTTACTTGCAGAACTGCTCCATTACTTGAGGCCCCAGCTCAACTTACATGGCCTGCTGTTGCTACAATACCCTGATCCTGTGTACTGTCTACAGAACCATGAGTAAACACAAGGCTTGCCTTTATTTATTTAGCTTTTGTTGACCGGGTAAGTGCACTAGACAAATTCTGCCTATTTTCAGGCACGACCCGGGGGAGGGGGATACAGATGAATGCCAACTGACCTTGAACCAGATTAAGCTGTTGCTGGTATTTTAGTGAATGAGGGAAATTTGGCCAGGACACCGGGGAAATTCCCCTACTCTTTTCGATAAGTGCCATGGGATCTTTAACATCCACCTGAACTACCACCAATCCAGGCAGATGGGACCTCGGTTTAACGTCTCATCCGAAAGACGGCACCTCAGAAATGCAGCACCCCTCTCATGCTGCATTACAGTGTCAGTACTGGGATATTAACCCAAGTGCCAGATGTGGGAACTGAACCCACAGCCCTCTGATCTCCCGGCCTCAGAGGCGAGTGTGCTACCTACTGAGCCACTGACACTGCCTTGACCTGGGAGAGTTAAACACAGTATATTTAAAAGTTCCTGTTCTATTTACTAAATACACCAATGCTGGCCAACCAGCTGCACTGTTGAGGTCTACAACAACTTCTCTACCTGAGTACCCACATAAACTGTGAGGGGCACAGGTACTAGTGGGGAGTGGGCCAATCTGAATGTGTGGTTGCTGTTTGGGAGGTGGGCACAGTGGCTGTTATTGTCATTGTTTATGGTTTTACCAGTTCATCAAATACTCAAATTGCCCTTTATCTTTGCATTTCCAGTCCCCTTTCCCTGGTAATAAACTGTTTCTTGTTGTTGCTTAATACTGCCTGTGAGCATATTATTATCTACAGTCTTTAACTGCATGTGTTTTAACATATTGCGCCTCTTTATGGTATTCTGTGTGTTAGGGTGACTGTAAGGGGAGGTGGGTAGGTACAACATCCTAGGAGGTTATACCATACCAAAATCTGGCCCACTATATTTTACTCTGGGTGGAGGCAGTGCACTACTTATATTCTATTTGGGAAAGAACCCCCCCCCCCTTTTCCAGCAGAACCAGAACTCAGGCCCCTCAATCTTGTTGAGCCTGCAGGGCAAGGGTAGTAATTGAAAGTTACATGTTGACCCAGTTACAATAGAAAGACTAGTGCCCCAGAGTGATGGGGTGGGCTAGTAGCCAAGTGGCCACCAATAGCCAAGTCTAAGGCTAGTGTTTAAATGGCAGTACTTTGATAATTTAAGTGCATTGTGTATAGGTTCCAGCCAGGAGCAAGGGGAAGTGATTGTACCAGCCACTTTGCCACCCCGGCAGCACAGTTGCCCCAGCCCTAGCCAAGGGCTAGTAACCTGTGTAACTGACCCATAGCCCCCTAGCAAGGGAGGAACAGTTAGTGTGGGACCCCTAGCACATAGGCTAATCAGACTACTCTCAGCTAACAGGGAGGGAGGACGTAGAAGAATCAGAAGAATCAGCATTTATATATCATTTTTCATACACAGTGTATTCCAAAGTGCTTTACAAGCAATGCTAGACTGGTAGTGAAGTGACTGAATGTATAGAGACAGCCATATCACACATCAACACCCACACACAGCCTGGACAATAGCATGAACCAGTTTTATGGGAAGGGGAATGTTGGCCAGGACACCAGGAATGTCCCCTACTCTTTGCAAAGAATGCCCAGGGTTCTTTTACTTCCATCTGGACACCCACCAGGACAGCACCAGGATGGGTAGAAGGGACATCGGTTTAACATCTCATCCGAAGGATGGCACACCCAGCAGTACAGCACCCCCCAATACTGCACTTGGGTGCCAGCATTTTAGGTACAAGTCCAATCCTGTTGTGGGACGAGAATCCACGACCTTCTGGTCCAGAGGTGGATGTGCTACCAATTGAGCAACGCTGACACCATGGGCTACCAACGTAGTCATGGTCTCTACATAGCTAGGTATATCCAGCATTTAATCAGGTTTCACCTTATCTAGTATCTGTCATAGCGCAAATGCTCTATAAAGTGACTGTGATGAACATTTTAATGCAATGACGCTGAACTAAATGCAAAGTGTGTAAAGGGCAAAACTGTATTTGGCCTGAGACTAAAGGGACAGCACCCAAAGTTAATGCATGCTCTGAGTCTTTGTAATTGTCTTGCATGCACCAAATGTGCCCTACTGGCCTTGTGTTTGCCCTGTTTACTCCAAAGACTGTTTGGATTGATCTAAAACTTCCCTGCATGCTATTGAACTGACCTGCATGTAACTGAACTGCCCTGCATGTTATCGAACTGCCCTGCATGTTACTGAACTGTCCTGCATGTAACTGAACTACCCTGCCTATTGTTAAATATCCTTTTGAAGGTTGCTGGATTAAAGATTGCCAACACTAGCAACCACCAAGTGGAAGATAGTCTGTGAAAAGACTAAATTGAACTTTTGACTAACTGCATACTCACAACTTTTCACGTATGATCTAGAGACTGTCAACCATTTGCATCCTAATAATTTGGGCCAGTCATCAGCATATGAATGCAGTAGTCAACTAAGGGACTCCCTGTCACTGCTTTTATCAGAATCTTCAAGTCAACCTCTCTCTAGCAGTAAGTTAGGTAGTGCAGCGAACCACACTGGTTCACAGATAGGAATCCAACGCCCAGTGGGTTGGGGCTTTTGTTGCAGGTCTTCAGCTTTCCAGAGTTTCTTCAGTGAATGTGTTCCAGTTCTTCAGTTTGTCAAATATTCAGTGCTTCAAATCATTACTGGGTCAGTAGTGACAGCCCGGAGGTGTTCCAGTTCTTCAGTTCGTTGGATCTTCAGTGCTTCAAGTCTTTACTGGGTCAGTGGCAACAGCCCAGAGATATTCCAGTTCTTCAGTCTGACAAATCATCAGCTCTGCAAGTCTTTCCTGCAGTCAGCAGTGACAGCCCAGAAGTGGTCTAGTTCTTCAGTATGACAAATGTTCATCTCTTCAAGTTCAGAAGCTCTTCAGTTTGCACCAATGCTTTGGAATACAAATTTCCTGCTCTTTCCTGGACTCCATTGTCATGGCTCGGTATTTCTTTCTGGAATACAGGTTTGTTTGGTTTGCTTATATTACTGGGTTTTGAAGATGCCCAGTGGCCAAGTTCTTTGCCTCACCTGCTCTACAAGCCAGCCAATGGAAAAAGCATGATAGAGTTTGTTGTTCTGCATTCCTTTACAACACCCATCTATGGCGCCCAATGATTCTAAAAATTCTACTCCGGGTTTGAAAATTGTGCAACTCATTTAAATGTTACAGTCGATATTTTGTAAGAGAGCTCAGTCCAATTTTCTAGTAATAGTGATCTTAGTAACTATAGTAGTAGCGATCCTAAAGGGTACCTAAACAAGCAGTTTTATAAACTGCAAACTCCAGAATATGGCTTCATCGTGAGGTAAAGTAAAGGCTGCTGTTTACATTTTACTAAAACTGCATTTATGTAAATAACATCAATGCAATTTCATAGCTTTTGAAAAAAGTAAACATCTGCCTTTCACTTTCGAAAAACAGCCTTGCTTGCTCTGCATAAAATGTCTGCCAAGTGTGTTAAGTGATGAGTCATGATGACATAATTAGAGACAGAGGCAGAGACCCACGTGGCTCCCTATAGTGCTAACTAGTTCTTCTGTCCCCCTTTGTTTTGAATTGTTTCACAAGAATGATCAACACCACAGAATCATAGAAACATAGACTTTGACGGCAGATCAGGACCACTTGGCCCACCCAGTCTGTCCATTTCCCTACCTACAGGATAAGCTGCAGATCCTAGTTAACCAACAGCCTATTTCTTCCTACCCCCCCCACAAGAATGGCCTTATGTCTGTCCCATGCATTCTTGAATTATCCCACAGTTTTAGACCCACAACCTCCTCAGGAAGGCTGTTCCATGCATCTACCACCCTCTCTGTGAAAAAATACTTCCTCACATTGTCCCTGAGCTATCCCCCCTCTATCTTCAAATTGTGTCCCCTTGTTCTTGCACATCTCTTTTTCTGAAAGATACTACCCTCTTGGACTTGATTCCACTGAGGTACTTAAAAGTTTCTATCATGTCCCCCACCTCTCCCTCCTTTCCTCAAGTGTATACATATTAAGCTCCTTTAGTCTCTCCTTGTATGGTTTCTGTTCCAGACCCTGCACCATTTCAGTTGCTCTCCTCTGGACTGCCTCCATCCTGTCTATGTCCTTGCAGAGATGGGGTCTCCAGAACTGGATGCAGTACTCCAGATGGGGTCTCACCAACTGTCTGTAGAGAGGGAAAACAACTTTCTGTTTTCTGCTGGTGATGCCTCTCCCTATAACCATGTGTTAACACATGGATTATTTTGATCAGTACACATGTCAGGCTATGGTTTTGTTCATTGTGTTTACTTTAATTGCTGAAAATGTTTTGTAATCCAGCTGAATTTCTCTTTGGCAAACCGCAGTACAATACAACACTTCAAATACCTGATGATCTAGTGATTATGTGATGCCCTGAAATTTGTAGCGATGTACTAGTCTGGTCCAATGCCAAAGCTCATGCTTTCCTGGTTATCAACAAATAAGCTTCTCTTGTAGTCTTTTTCCACATGAACTCCCTGCACCTAACCTGCCTTCTGTTGAACACCCCACCATCCATACTCTGTCATTAGTACTGCCTGGGGCCACATATGAGCTTGCAGTCTCATGAAGAGAATTATCACACCTCGAATTGTAATCATGTACCTCAAAAAGTTGTGCACACCTATAGCAATACGCTTCATCAGTTGGCACTGTTAACAAATGCCTCCCAAATCACTCTCCAGTCCAGTTTCTCAATGTTTGACTTTTGCTCCCACAGCAAACATTGAGTGGATCACCACCCTTGTGCACAGTGAAGGCAGTATGTACAGTCCACCTGTTGTGTGTTTTTCTCACCTCATTAACCAACAACTAGGTCTTCCTGGAGGGCCAAGCAATAAGCATCAGGACACACCTGAAAAACTGCTGTTCATACCCTCATAACGGCTGCGCTTACTATGGATAACAATATTATTAGCAGGAGAGGCATACTAATGAATTGAGTAAATCCACCGTTTCCCGTGTCAGCCTACTCCTTTACTTGTGATCTGTAGAACCCCACAGGACAGTTCCTGACAATTCTCCACCAGTACTTTTCTGTGCCCTACTCCATAATGCAAGTCGGCTGGCTACCACCCTTCCGAATCTTGAATGAACGATAAACAGCTCCCGCGATACTGTCCTAGCAAACTTCGACATCACTCCCTCCCCCACCCAAGGGTAATCTCCCTACACTGAATTCAAGTAACAGTTTAGGTGCAGCCCTGCCACTCTTAGTATTTGTAATCGCTGGATGCTCTCGTCCACAGTCAGTTAGTGATCACAGTGCTGGGAGCCCCACATCTCAGATCTCAGAATAATCTGCTCTACTTCCCCCTTCCTGTCTTCCTCTAACCTGAATATAGCTGTAACCTGCTGGAATGGCCTCTTCAGTCCCTCTCTGGCATTCATTCTTCTCACCTGCTCTGCACACCACAAACTGGTGAGCTCACTATCCTTCCTTATCATGAATACGGTTAGCACAGTCTCCCATGATATTTGTACATATTAGTAATAAACGTGATCTTCTGGTAGGCCAGGCTGATAGCAGCAGGGTACAAGGGGAAAAACAGGCTTTCCTACCCATATAAGATCTAAGCTACCCATGATTAGGCACTATTAAATCACGTGCATAATGATGCGCACACCTGTCATTTAATAGTGCCTAATCAAAGATAGCCTAGATCTCTTAAGGATAGGAAAGCCCATCTTTCCCCTTGTTCCCTGCTGCTATCAGCCTGACCTACTGGAAAGATTTGTTTATTTTTTGATATGTCAGAAAATCCAGGAACTGTACTACCTGCATTCATGATGCAGAAGGGTGATGAGCGCACCAGTTCTTAGTGTGGGGAGAAGGAGTGAAGAATGAATACCAGAGGGGGACTGAGAACACCACTCCTGCAGGGTAATACTATATTCAGGGAAGGAGGAAGAGAGAAGGGGAGAAATATGAGCAGATCACTGTGCGATATAAGATGTGGGGCTGTCAGCACCATGATCACCACCTGACCCCAATTTCTTGGCCAACATTCCCCTTCCCATAAAACCAGTGCATGCAATTGACCAAGGCTGTGTGTGGGTATTAATGTGTGAAATGGCTGCCACTACATGTTCGGTCGTTTCACTACCAGTCTAGCATTGCTTGTAAAGCACTTTAGGATACAATGTGTATGAAAAGCACTGTATAAATGCTGATTCTTCTTATTATTATTATTTCACATGGAAAAAGAAGACAAACATATTTTTGATTTCTGAGAAAGTATGAACTCTGGCATTGGAGCATACAAGAATTTTGCTACAAACAAGTGGTGAATCTAGGGGGTGATGAAGGGTGCGGCTGCACCCCACCCTCCTCATTGTAACTTTCTTGCTTGCTGCTGCTGCATTTCACTTTGTTGAAGAAGTCTGATTTATTGATTGTACAAATGTTTACATTCAAAACTATGGATTACACTTGTAAGTTTTCTCAAAAATGTACTAATAAAGAATAATAGCAGACAATATAAAGGTTTACTGCAAATGTTAATGTAACCCCACTACAATTGGGGGTTCCTAAAATATCTTCTTGGCTTGCCTAACGCCCACTGCCAGGCTGGTGTTCTGTGTTAAACAGGTTAAAAGTGCATGCATGCAAGTAATCTGTTAGCCTCCCTGCCTGTTTCTTTAAGAAGCATCTATTTTGCAGGTTACAACTAATCTGAGTGGGGGCCGAGTAGTTTCAGGCTCAAGTCCTACCTGGGCTGTGTTACAGCTGCTTCATTCTGCCATCGCAAAGTGCACAGAGGAAACCCTATTAGGATCTATGATTGTTTGCTGATTATCTGTTTAGCAGTAATAATATAGTAGTTTGTCTAACTTGCCTTCCTTTGCAGCATGGACTTTCTGCTTATACCCACCATTTTGGTCCTGGACTGCCAGTTTGGACCTATCGGTACCTTTGGGGACGTTAAAATGGGGACTGTCCCCAGAGGTCTTGTGGGAGTGAATTTCTGTAGGAATTGTAGTTTTTACTGTTTGGCACCTAAATGGACCTGGAGGGAGAGCCCTTGCTGTGACAGACAGATGGATTAACCAACCAAACCTTTTGGATCACTGGGAAGTCCCAGAGCTTCCTGCAGCAGTGAGTCAATGTGTAGTTGGAGTTGACAGAGTGAACAGTTCGAGTAATTCAAGCAGCTGCTCCTGCGTGGTAGCACAGGGAATCAGCGGGAAAGCAGTGTCTGGCCTGCCTGCTGCCATCTTCTTGTGTAAAGAAGTCTGCAATCTAATATCGGACTTTATCCAAAATTGCTGTTACAGTGACTGGAATCATGGTGTGGACCAAAGACTTGCTTTTGGAGTGATCGGCCCTTCGGGAATTGGAGAGAACCATAGAACATACGGTTTGTGCAGAGACACTGCCTAATTGCGACCGGACTGCCATCTGAACTGTGGTATAGTATTGGCTAGTCTTACTATAATTGTGCTGAATGTGTAGTGTGGGTCGCGATTTGGTTCCCCACACCCCTGAATGTGTCATGCAAGCTGGAAGCTGCATCTAGCACTTAAACGGACTGCCATCTGAATTGTTCACCTGGTCTGGGCCTCACCATCTTGGCCTAGATTGCCACTCACGCTGCAGAGATTCATCCAATGAAAGACCCACTCCGGGATTCGGCTCCCTGCTCAACACCATCGAACAGGATTGATCACCATGGTGCATCATGTGGGCCCCGCTTCCCCTGGCAAACCAGCAAACCATCTTGAGGTCTTCATCTCATCAACCCTGCCTCCTGGTTTGGGTAGTGTGAGTAAACATCAGGGTAGCTCCCTGCAAGAGAGCTCAAATCAATGTGTGTCATCTGATTTAATTGTGTTGATTGGTCATTATGAACTGAGCCATCCGGCTCCGGGAATGTAAACTGTGGGTTAAAGTGCATGATCTTGTTTTCTTTCCTAAGGATCCCAGCAACAGCTGCAAAGCCAGTCTACCCTGGGCAATGTTTCAGGCTAGCCTGCATAACAACTGGGTACCCAGAGTGTATGTGACTGTGCTAGAGAGACTCTTAGTGAATGCATGTTTAACCTGACTATATCAGATCTGAAATCAAATACTAGATTGCTGCCTCACCTTTGTTCACGTTCTCTGAATAAATCAGATCCTATTCTTTTTTCAGTTAATCTGGCTATTGTGTACCTTTGTAGAGGGGATACTGTATTGCCATTGCACTATTCTATTGCAGATCTTGTTTTGCAGGGGGTCTCCAGGGCCAGTGCTGCTGATCCAGCCCTGGTGGTATGTGTGGCAAGAGTGGGTTCAATATTGTATTCTGATGTCAGTTGTGATTGTTCATCAGCTGACCAGTATAGGTCACTAGAGGGGTTAGAGGGGGGTATCAATATCCTGGAGGGCTGTGCCCAAATCAGCTATGCTACCCTTAAACCTACCCTCTGGTGGAGGTACCCATTCACCGAGCTCAGGCCCCTCAACCTGCGCCTAGTCACACAGGTAGGGGTAGTATCCCTTGGGATAGCTCCGCCTAGGGGTTACATCTTGGAGGCACCACTGGAATTAGCGCCCCCTAGTGGACAAGGTCAGGAATTACAGCTAAAAAGTTTAAATGGATACCAAAGTAGAAATGGCTGTGCATCTATTGGTGGGTTGGTGGGATGGTGCACAGGGCATGAGATTGACTCCCACAATGCCTTGTTAAGACAGGGTATACCCCTGGGCACTAGTAAAAACACTATAGAAGGGGCACTTTCAAAAACTGAATGCTCGGGAAAGGCTATAGTGGTGGGCAGACAAGCTGACTGGACTGCCCAAACTCTAATGGCGTTAGTGGAGTGTAGCAACCCTGTGGACAGTGCTAAGGTGCCCAAAGCTATTGTCATTGATGGGTCCCCTGCTACCTGGAGGGTAATAACTAAGGATAGTGAGGACCCCTCAGGAAATGAGCTCCCACCATTATCTGAGACCTTTGAGGAAAAGATTGTCAAATTGTTACTAGAAGAGGGTAAGACAATTGAGGACATTAAAAAGTTATTCATGCCACCTGTTGGTGTTCCTTTCCCAATGTCCCCGCCAGCTCCAGTACCTGTCCCTTCACCAGCTCCTGTTCCCGCACCAGTGCTGGCACCCACATCTGTGCCTGCAGTTAGTTACGACTTGTACCACAGGCTGAGGATGTTTTCGGGCACCCTTCCCACCCCCCGGGGGAGGACAATTGGGAGACTTGGATAGACTATGTTGCCCCCCAAGTACCCGAATGGTAATGTTCTGAGGCAGAGAGGAGAAAAAAGTTGGTTGAAAGCCTCAGAGGTCCTACCTTGGCTGCTATCCACACCAGACGGGCTAGTAACCCAGAAGCAACTGCATAGGAATATTGAGCTGCATTGGAAAATGTGTATGGGAGCCCAGATTCAGATGAGGATCTGTGGTGAAGGGTGAAAAACACTCAGCAATACCAACAGGAGCCTTTATCGGTGTATGTGCCTCGACTTAAAGTAATGCTACAGGAATGCCTCAAGAAAGGTAGCATGGCCCTAGATAAGTTAGATCAGACTAGGTTGGATCAGATTCTTAAGTCTGCCCCATTTTCTGAATTATTGCTGCTTCAACTACAACTTGCAGCCTGGCTGGATTCGCTTCCCACCAATGATGAACTAATGAAAGAAATTCAGAGGCTTGAGAAAAGGCAGCCACGTGGGGGGCCCCCCTCATGTATCTGCTGCTGCTGCCCAGGTGACCGAGGATTATCATGCTAGTGAAGGTTAAGGGTGCAATACAGCACCAGTTGAGCACTCAGAAGCTACTAAGGACACTCCACCCTAGGTTGAGGTACTGCGAGAAGTCTGAGAAGTGAAAGCTATCATCTTTCCCAAGGTCCCTTCTGTGGACACAGACCTGAGCCCCTCTCAGAGCACATCTGCTATGGGGATGGGTGTACTACTCAGGCACCCCCTGACAATAGCAGCTCAAAAACTGAAACAAATGAACTGACCTCGGCAATCAAAGAACTATTGAGACGTCTCCCACCGCCTTCAACGCTGCCAATGGAGATCAAACACGGATTTTCTGTTGCTAGTACTCCAGCAACAGCCCCAAATGCATATCCCTCTCAACTTCCTAGTTGTGAATGGAGACCAGCTCCTAATGTGATGTTTCCACCACCCCAGACACAAGGAAACATATTTTGTCATAATTACGGGAAGGATGAGCATATGAAGAAAGAATGCCAGTCTTCAAAGGACCTAGATAAAATTGTATACAGAATTCAAGAGGAGTTCTGGAAAATGAGACAATGGCCAAGGAGTGCAAGAAATGATCTTAGTGAAGGTTCAGGAAATCCACATTCCAATTTCTCTGTAGCTAAAGCGTCCATCCAGGCTCCTCCTAAAATCTTCCTGGACTGGTCCTAAATGGTGGGCCCTTCTATGGAGACCACTGTGACTGTGAATGGTATATCTGCTTGGGCTGTGCTAGACAGTGGGTCACAAGTGACCATAGTATTTCAAGACTGGTACAACAAACACTTGTCTGATGTGCCACTATAACCCTTGGCAGGCCTACATGTGTGGGGGCTGAGTGACAAGTCTTATCCCTCCCTAGGGTATGTCCAGCTCTGGCTGTCCTTTCCTACAGCCATAGCTGGTGTAGATGAGGAAGTAGAGACCCTGGCTCTGGTATGCCCACCTACGGGACTGTAAGATGGTGTTCCCCTACTCATTGGTACTAACGCTCACATGTTCAGGAGGTTAGCTCAATTGTGTCAAGAGAAGCAAGGCAAGTGAACTGGACGGGTCTTGCACATTCCAGTATTGGTGAAACTAGCTTATGAGTTAAAAAGGCAGAATAAAGAAATGGAGAAAGATGAACCTGTGGGGATAATGTGGAAGAAAAATCCTGACTCTTTGGTGCTAACTCCTAAAGCTCAATATACTATCCGGCGTGAAGTGCACCTTAAAATGGAATTGAAGAATAAAATCTTCATGTTGAACACCCCAGAAGAGGGGAAGCTGCCAGAAGGACTGTTGGTCAAGCCCAGTATTCTACCTTTCCGAGCTCGTGCCTATGCCCGATGGGTAGTGGTCCAAATCCAGAATGTGTCTGATCAAGAGATTCAAGTGTATTGTGGGTGTACCTTAGCCACTGTGTACTGTGCAGACACTGCTGTGTTGTTGCCCAGCAAGAAGTGCTCTGCCAAGAGTAAGGAAGTGACCCCAGACCTGTTTCATTTTGGGGACTCTCCCCTGCCTTCTGATGGAGGGCCAAGATCAGTCGGAAGCTGTCCCAGAGGAATCAAGTGTTCTCTTTAAAGGAATGGGATGTGGGTTGTGTCACTGGAGCTGAACATCATATTTGACTCCATGATGATAGGCCATTCTGAGAGAGGTCCCACTGCCTTGCTACGGCTGATTTAGATGATGTACAAAGGCACCTTCAGGAGATGTTAGCAGGTGGGATCATCCAGGAGTCGAGGCACCCCATGCCTCCCCGATTGTCGTGGTATGCAAGAAAAATGGATCAGCGAGGATGTGTGTGGATTACTGGACTTTGAACCGGAGAACCGTGCTGGATCAGTACATCATGCCCTGCATCCAGGATGCCCTTGACTGTCTGAATGGGGGCCAGTGGTTTTCAGTGCTTGACCTATGGAGCAGGTACTATAAGATCCTGATGACTCCAGAAGACCGTGAGAAGACAGCATTCATTTGCCCTCTGGGATTCTATGAGTTTCTACGCATGCCTCAAGGTATTTTGGGTGCACCCGCCACTTTCCAGTGGTTGATGTAATGAGCTGTTGGAGACGTGAATTTATTAGAATGCCTCATGTACCTGGATGATGTCATCATATTTGGGTGAACCTTAGAAGAGCATGAGGCCCGATTGTTCAAAGTCCTTCACCACTTGGAGGATTTCGGGTTGAAACTGTCTATAGATAAATGTCAATTCTTTCAAACATCCATGAAAAATGTTGGGTATATAGTATCCACTGATGGAATTCAGACAGACCCCAGCAAGGTGGAGTCCCTGACCACTTGGCCTCAGCTGAATAATTTGAAGGAACTACAACGATTCTTGGGATTCTGTGGCTATTATCACCGATTCATCAAAGATTACTCAATGGCCATTCGCCCTCTGCTTAATATTACTCAAGGCTATCGTCCCACTAACTGAAAGTACAGAAAAAGCTCCCTCAAGGAGGAAGAAAGAGTATACTTCAGGACCAATGAACTATTCAGGACCCGGTGGACTTCTGAGTGTGAGTATGTATTCTTTGAGATTATCATCAACTCTCCCATGCACCAGTGCTCACTTATGCTGATTCTAACAAACCCTATGTCCTGCCTATGGACGCCAGCCTGAAGGGGCTTGGGGCTGTGCTATATCAAGAATATGAAGAGGGTCTGTGACCAGTGGCATTTGCTAGCAGAAGTTTAACACCATCTGAATGGAATTACCCTGTTCACAAACTTGAATTTCTCGCACTCAAGTGGGTAGTGGTGGACCAGTTCCACAAGTATCTATATGGGGCCAAGATCTTAGTAAAAACTGATAATAACCCATTGACTTATGTACAAACTTCAGCAAAACTGGATGCCACTGGGCACAGGTGGCTATCTGCTCTGTTCACTTACGACTGTACGGTAGAGTACTGACCTAGTTTGAACCACATTGATGCAGAGGCCCTATCGAGATGACCTAACCACACTGAAAACTGGGTGAGGAAGTCCAGAACCACTCCTTACCACTCTCAAGGGGACCCGCAGCCGGAATGCTTTAACAGGACCCTCCTGGACATGTTGGGCACAATTCACCCTGAAGACAAACCCAAGTGGAGCCAACAGATCAGCACTCTGGTACATGCTTACAACTGCACCAAAAGTAATGCTACCAGGTTTTCCCCCTACCATCTAATGTTTGGCCGGGAAGCCCGGTTGCCTGTAGACATCTGTTTCGGGGTGTGCCCGGATGGAGTGTGAGCTGAAAACTACCTGCAATATGTCCAAAAACTAAAAGCCCAGCCAAATCACACCTACCAACTGCCACAGACTATGGCAGCAAAAAGAAATCTTGCAAACAAAGAGAGGCATGACAGACATGTGAAAGCTCAAGAATTGTTACCTGGAGACCGTGTGTTGTTGCACAACTTGGGACTGCATGGAAAGCATAAAATTGCTGACAGGTGGCATCACCTACCACACATCATAGTCAGCAAATTGGATGACCTACATGTGTATAAAGTATGTCCAGAAAATGATACTTGGGCTGTCAAGACCATGCTCAGGAGCCACCTGCTGCCTATTGGCCAAGTAATAATTGATGCTGAACCATAGATACTGCCCCTCCTGGGCCTGTGACTCAAGCTGCTGCCAAAAAGAGACAGAGTCAGCCTTCTCCAATTGTTCGAGAATCAAGGTTTTCCCCCAGGCAGGCCCAGAATGAAAGTGATTGCCAGTCTGACTCTGACAACAGTGAGTGTGAAGCTTCTTACTATCCTTCATATGAACTGAGTCAATTGTTTCAAGGACATCCTATGTGCAACTATGGAGATGAAGCTGGGCCTTCGGGACTGCCTAACCCCCCCAGTTTCCTCCTTGGAACCTGAGTCCCCTGAAAGTGAGGTGCAAAGTATAACGTCTGAAGTAGCTGATTCCTTGTGTCTAATGGAACTGTTTGAACTACTGGAGGAAGAACCTGATGCTGAAAACCCCCATGGTGACATACCAGAAGCTGTTAAACAGTGTGATAATGACCCTGACCTTGCTGTTATGGAGGACCATAGTGCACCCTCTGTTGTTGAAAGTGTCGGTCTAGTGTTTCAAGATCAAGATGTTTCAGAGTTTTCCCTGGATGACAAATTTGGGCCTTCTAGAGTTCAATGATGTCTGATATTGTGGAAACAGAGTCAGCTGAGCAAGGAACTGACAATGTTCTCAATCTGAAATCTTCAACCAGTGCAGAGGTACCCCTCCCTACTGGAGAAGACGCTAACACCACTGTTGATACCCCAGAGCCTGTGTCTGTTCCCCCCAAGAAGGTCTGGAAGAGCTACTTAACCAATCATATGTCTTAGTTACAACTCTCCTGGGAGACCCATGGACCTCCCCTTGAATGTTGTCCATATAGGTGTTTATATTTCTGAGAGCTCACGACTCAAACTGAGCTTGTCTGCTACTTCCAAGTTAATTGTTCACCCATCAGAACATGGTGCCCCTGCCCCATCTAGACCCCAAGTTAGCTGATAGGGATGGGCCCCCATCTATGTTATTTAGACTACAAGAAACAGTACCTACCTGAATAAGTATAGTGATGTTTTTGTCTGTTGAATCATAGTGAAATAATATGTACGGTAAATGCATAACTGTTGTCATTATAGAATATAGAGTATATCATGAAAAAGTAGAGAATGTTTAAGTTTACATTTACTGATGCATCAGTCTTTATTTTTGTCTCATATATTAATGGAACATACATGTCTGGTATAGTGAAAATGTCTTTAAAGTTATTGTGAGTATAGACTTGATGTGGACGCCAAGTTTTTTCCAGGCAGGGAAGGGTGTAACCCCCCTACAATTGGGGGTTCCTAAAATATCTTTCTGGGCTTTCCTAATGCCCACTGCCAGGCTGGTGTTCTGTGTTAAACAGGTTAAAAGTGCTTGCATGTGAGTGCCCTGTTAACCTCTGTGCCTGTCTCTTTAAGAGGCATCTATTTCGCTGGTTATAATTGATCTGGGTGGGGCTGAGTAGTTTCAGGCTCAAGTCTCGCTCAGGCTCTGTTACAGCTGCTTCATTCTGCCATTGCTAAGTGCACAGAGGAAGCCCTATTAGGATCTGTGATTGTTTGCTGATTATTTGTTTAGCAGTAATAATATAGTAGTTTGTCTAACCTGCCTTCCTTTGCAGTACAAACTTTCTGCTTATAGCCACCATTTTGATCCTGGACTGCCAGTTTGAATGAATTGGTACCTCTGAAGAAGTTAAAATGGAGACTGTCCCCAGAAGTCTTGTGGGAGTGAATTTCTGTAGGAATTGTAGTTTTTATTGTTTGGCACCTAAATGGACCTGGAGGGGAGCCCTTGCTGTGACAGACAGATGGATTAACCAACCAAACCTTTTGGATCACTGGGAAGTCCCAGAGCTGCCAGCAGCAGTGAGTCAGTGTGTAGTTGGAGTTGAGAGAGTGAACAGCTCGAGTAATTCGAGCAGCTGCTCCTGATGTGGTAGCACAAGGAATCGGCGGGAAGGCAGTGTCTGGCCTGCCTGCTACCATCTTCTCATGTGAAGAAGTCTGCAATCTAATATCGGACTTTATCCGAAATTGCTGTTATTGTGACTGGAATCCTGAATTGTGAAAGAGCGAATTTCGTCAGGTGTGGACCGAAGACTTGCTTTTGGAGCAATCAGCTCATCGGGAATTGGAGAGAACTACAGAGCATATGGTTTGCGCAGAGACACTACCTAATTGCAACCGGACTGTCATCCAAACTGTGGTATTTGGTTATTCTTACTATAATTGTGCTGAATGTGTAGTGTGGGTTGCGCTTTGGTTCCCCACATCCCTGAATGTGTCACGCTTGCTGGAAGCTGCATCCAGCACATAAAAGGACTGCCATCCAAATTGTTCACCTGGTCTGGGCCTCACCATCTCAGCCTAGATTGCCGTTCATGCCGCAGAGATTCATCTGACGAAAGACCTGCTCGGGGATTCGGCTCCCTGCTCAACACCATCAAACAGGATCAACAACCACAGTGCGTCGTGTCAGCCCTGCTTCCCCTGGCAAACCTGAAAACCATCCTGAAGTCTTCATCTCATCAGTCCTAGCTCCTGGTCTGAGTAGCGTGAGTAAACATCAGTGTAGCTCCCTGCAACAGAGCTCAAATCAATGTGTGTCATCTGATTTAATTGTGTTGATTGCTTATTATGAACTGAGCCATCTGGCTCCAGAATACAAATTGTGGGTTAAAGTGCATGTTTCTTGTTTTCTTTCCTAAGGATCCCAACAACAGCTGCAACGCCAGCCTACCCCGGGCAATGCTTCAGGCTAGCCTGCATAACAACTGGGTACCCAGAGTATGTGTGACTGTGCTAGAGGGATTCTTAGTGCATGCATGTTTAACCTGACTAAATCAAATCTGAAATCAAATACTAGATTGCTGCCCCACCCTTGTTCACATCCCCTGAATAAATCAGATCCTATTCTTTTTGCATTTAATCTGTCTATTGTGTACCTTTGTGGAGGGGATACCGTATTGCCATTGCACTATTCTATTGCAGGTTTTGTTTTACAGGGGGGGTCTCCAGGGCCACTGCTGCTGATCCAGCCCTGGTGGTAAGTGTGGCAAGAGTGGGTTCAATGTTGTATTTTGATGTTAACTGTGATTGTTTATCAGCTGACCAGTATAGACCATTAGAGGGGTTGGGGTGTCAGTGTCCTGGAGGGCTGTAACCAGAGCAGCTACGCTACCCTTAAACCTACCCTCCGGGTGGAGGCAGCCATTGACCGAGCTCAGGCCCCTCAACCTGTGCCTAGTCATGCAGGCAGAGGTAGTATCCCTTGGGATAGTGCCGCCTAGGGGTTACATTAAAAAATGCATATCACGTATGCAGTCCACCCCAGCACCTTCCCATTGTAACATCCTGGATCTGCCATAACCACTAGACCACCAGGTTATTTATGATTTGTACTGCACCGTGGTTTGCCAAAGAAAAAGTCGGTTGGATTAAAACACAATTTCAGCATCTTAAAGTACACAAAATGAACAGAACCATAGCCTAACATGTATTGATCAAAATAATGCAAATGGTTTTGACCATTTTGGTGAAACAATTCTAAACAAAGGGAAAACAGAACTAGTTAGCACTATAGAGAGCCATATCGCTCTCTGACCCTGGCTCCAATTGTGTCAGCGCTTAACACATTTGGAGGCCATTTTAAGAAGCAGATAAGGCAGTTTTTTTTTAAATTGGAAGGCTAATTTTACATTTTTCCAATGCTTTGGAACCGCATTTAGATAAATTATATAAATGTAGTTTTAGCATTAATGTATACAGCAGCCTTTTCTTTAGTCCTCTATGAAGTCAGATTTTTGAATAGTTTGTTGTTAAAATGTTGTTTAGGTATCCTTTAAGTAGCTTAGCAGTGTTAATAGCAATGTCTGAAAGTGAGAGTAACTGGTTTACCCCTTTTATCCTGTTCTGATTTTTGTGGTCAATTGCTTAATAAACTGTTCCTTTTAATGTTGATTTCGCGCATGCGCAAGAAACATGTTTCGGCAGCTTGCTGTAGAAGAAGGTTGTGGAGGCATGGCACTGTTGTGGCCAATGCCCCCACTGCCTTTTGAGGCTTGGCCAGCTGTCCCCAATGGGGTGGCATGCTGCTGCTGACCCTAGTTCAGCCAGCATGCCACCACCTTGAAACATTTTAGCCACTGCAATCTGGAACCACCTCGTCATTGCAGCGTCATCTGCTGCAATGAGGGAGGGACCTGTCATTGCAGTGTTCCCTTGCATTCCCCAACCAGTTTGACAACGGGGGGCCCAGTCCCCGTTGGTTTGTGTTGTTTGCCGATGGGGTGCCCAATCCCCCTCGGCAGCATGTCCCCTCCCCATGGTTCGTTGCCGACGGGGGTGTCCAATCCCCATCGGCATGTCTCCCCCAGTTCTTGTATGCCGAGGGGTGCCCAATCCCCCTCAGCTCATGAGACCCCCCCACACCAGTATGCGCCAACTGGGGGTGCCCAATCCCAATGGGGTCCACTTTGCCCCACCCCAAAACATGCAGGTGGCACACTGGGAGCCCACCCCAGCATGCCAAAAGTACCTGGAAAAAGAAAAAGCTGTCCCGTGTTGTCTTTTTTTTTCTAATCCTGAAAAGAAGGAAATGGTCCCTCGCCGTCTACGCTCCCTCCCCCAACCCACACCCTCTCACTGTGTACCCACTTCCCCACACCCCCCTCACTCCATACTTACCTCCGGAGCTTGGCTCGACGATCTTTGGTGGACTGGGAACACGTCTGCACTCTTCAAAGCCGACTGCGAACTGAAGAAATGCCGGTAAGCCATAAATAGGGTTTTTTCAACTTTGGTGCATATCTCAGGCATTTTTTGGAATTTTAGCACCAAATTTTCAACATGGGGTTTTTGGGACCCCTCCTCATGAATTCAGCCACAGTCATGGTATTATTCATCCCCAAAAGGGGATTTCACGGTCACTGCGGGGAATCACCTTTTGGGAATGATTAATGAATCGACAGTGCCAGTGTTCATGAAGTGGGCTCTCAAAAAGCCTATGTTGCAAATTTGGTGGAAAAAATCCAAAAAAATAACTGTTTTACGAGTGTGCATTGCACAGTTGCTAAGCACGCTCATAACTTCGCGAACCTGCAATATTTTCTCGCCAGATTTTCAACATTGGCATTTTTCCACTCCTCCTTATGAACAGTATAGCTGTCATTTTGCCCATTCTGGCCAAAATGTGTTTTCACACTTCCAACGCAGAATAGCATGGTCGCTGTGGGAAATCAGTGTTTGGGACAGATTAAGAAAATGACAGTGACACTTCATGAGCAGAGGTCCTAAATCCTTATGTTGAAAATTTGGTGACGAAAGTCCATGAAATGACTGTGTTACAAGTGTGCTTTGAACTGTGTCCACACACCCTTGTAACTTCACAAATTTGTAATATTTTCACGCCACAGAAAAAGGTGTCAATGCAGGCAGGAGCCCAGTACAAAAGGGCAGCCTGCAGCGGTGGGAGAAACAGTACGAGCGAGTGAGGAAGGGGGACTGAGTGAGCTTAACGGAGCTCTATCAGGACTGCTGCAGATTTATTTGTGGGCAGAAAAAGGCACCAATGCAGGCAGGTGCCCAGTACAAAAGGGTAGCCTGCAGCGCTGGGAGAAACTGAACAAGTGACTGAGAGAAGGGGAGTGAGCGAGCTAAATGGAGCTGTGCCAGAACTTTAGAGTTTCCCACCCTCCCACCTAGGGTCCTCTGTGGTCCTTTGTTACAGCACGGTCTCTGGAGTGGAGACAAAGCAATGACTGGATATGCCCACACCTCCTTATGAACAGTACAACTGTCATTTTTCACATCTTGGCCGAAATGTGTTTTCGCACTTCCGGCACAGAATAGTAGCGTCACTGTGGAAAATCAGTGTTCAAGACAGATTAAGAAAATGACAGTGACACTGTTCATGAACAGAGGTCCTAAAATGCCTATGTTGAAAATTTTGCGATGAAAGTCCATAAAATGACTGTGTTACAAGCGTGCATTGAACTGTTTCCACGCATCCTTGTAACTTCGCAAATTTGTAATATTTTCATGCCAGATTTTCAACACTGGCATTTTCACACCTCTTTGTGAACATTATAGCTGTCATTTTTCACATCCTGGCCAGAATATGTCTTTGCACTCCTGCTGCAGAATAGCACGGTCGCTGTGGGAAATCAGTGTTTGGGACAGATTAAGATCAAGCGAATGAGGAGGGAGAGTGATTGAGCTCAACTGACTTCTGTCAGGACTGCTGCAGATTTCTTTGTGGGAAGAAAAAGGCCCAATGCAGGAGCCCAGTACAAAAGGGCAGCCTGCTGCGCCAGGAGAAACAGAACTAGAGAGCGAGTGAGGGCAGAAAAAGGTGCCACTTCAGGCAGGAGCCCAGTACAAAAGGGCAGCCTGCTGCGTCGGGAGAAACAGAACTAGAGAGCGAGTGAGGGAAGGGGAGAGAGCAAACTTAATGGGGCTCTGTCGGGACTGCTGCAGATTTCTTTGTGGGCAGAAAAAGGTGTTAGTGCAGACAGGGGCCTAGTACAAAAGGGCAGCCTGCAGCAGTGGGAGAAACAGTACAAGCGAGTGAGAGAGGGGGACTGAGCAAGCTCAACGGAGCTCCATCAGGACTGCTGCGGATTTCTTTGTGGGCAGAAAAAGGTGCCAATGCAGCCTGCAGCGCTGGGAGAAACGGAATGAGCGACTGAGAGAAGGGGAGTGAGCGAGCTCAATGGAGCTGTGCTGGAACTTTAGAGTTTCCCACCCTCCCACCCAGGGTCCTCCGTGGTCCTTTATTACAGCACGGTCTCTGGAGTGGAGACAAAGCAATGACTGGATATGCCCACACCTCCTTATGAACAGTACAACTGTCATTTTTCACATCCTGGCTGAAATGTGTTTTCGCACTTCCGGCGCAGAATAGCAGCGTCACCGTGGAAAATCAGTGTTCGGGACAGATTAAGAAAATGACAGTGACACTGTTCATGAACAGAGGTCCTAAAATGCCTATGTTGAAAATTTTACGATGAAAGTCCATAAAATGACTGTGTTACAAGCGTGCATTGAACTGTTTCCATGCACCCTTGTAACTTCACAAATTTGTAATATTTTCATGCCAGATTTTCAACACTGGCATTTTTTCACACCTTTTTATGAACAGTACAGCTGTCATTTTTCACATCCTGGCCAGAATATGTTTTTGCACTCCTGCTGCAGAATAGCACAGTCGTGTGTGGGAGATCAGTGTTTGGGACAGATTAAAATCGAGCGAGTGGGGGGGGAGTGATTGATCTCAACTGAGCTCTGTCAGGACTGCTGCGGATTTCTTTGTGGGCAGAAGAAGGCCCCAATGTAGGAGCCCAGTACAACAAGGCAGCCTGCTGCGCTGGGAGAAACAGAACTAGAAAGCGAGTGAGGGCAGAAAAAGGTGCCAATTCAGGCAGGAGCCCAGTACAAAAGGGCAGCCTGCAGTGCCGGCAGAAATGGAATGAATGAGTGAGAGAGGGGGAGTGAGCGAGCTCAATGGAGCTCTGTTGGGACTGCTGCAGATTTCTTTGTGGGCAGAAAGAGGTGCCAACGGAGGCAGGAACCCAGTACAAAAGGGCAGCCTGCAGCACCAGGAAAAACAGAATGAGCGAATGAGAGAGGGGGAGTGAGAGACCTCAATGGAGGTCTGTCAGGACAGCTGTAAACTTCTTTGTGGGCAGAAAAAGGCACCAACACAGGCAGGAGCCCAGTACAAAAGGACAGCCTGCAGTGCGGGGAGAAACAGAATGAGCGAGTGAGAGAGGGGGAGTGAGTGAGCTCAACGGAGCTGTGTCGGGACTGCTGCAGATTTCTTTGTGGGCAGAAAAAGGAGCCAATGCAAGCAGGAGCCCAGTACAAAAGGGCAGCCTGCAGCGTCAGGAGAAATAGAACAAGTGAGTGAGAGAAGGGGAGTGAGCAAGTTCAGTGGAGCTGTGCTGGAACTTTAGAGTTGCCCACCCTCCCACCCAGTGTCCTCTGTGGTCCTATATTACAGCAGGGTCTCAGGAGTGGAGACAAAGCAATGACTGGATACTTTTAGGATTGCTCTAATAATACAGATTAAGCTGTTCTGTTTATTTCTCTAACTGAGTTGAGTAATAAATTTGGTAGAAAAAAATCCAAAAAATGACTGTTTTTCGAGAGTGCATTATGCAGTTGCTACGCACGCTCGTAACTTCGCGAATTTGCAATATTTTCACTCCAGATTTTCAACACTGGCATTTTTCCACACCTCTTTATGAACAGTATAACTGTCATTTTTTACATTTTGGCCGAAATACCTTTTCACACTTGCGGCGCAAAATAGTGCGGTCGCTGTGGGAAATCAGTGTTCGGAACATGTTAAGAACACCACAGTGACACTGTTCATGAACAGAGGTCATACTGTAAAACGCCTATGTTGAAAATTTTGTGATGAAAGTCCATAAAATGACTGTGTTACGAGAGTGCGTTGTGCAGTTACCACGCACCCTTGTAACTTCGCAAATCAGTAATATTTTCACGCCAGACTTTCAACACTGGCATTTTTTCACACCTCCTTATGAATAGTACAGCTGTCATTTTTCATATCCTGGCCAAAATGTGTTTTTGTGCTTCTGGCGCAGAAGCCCCTAGCATGAGATGGGGGCCACAATGGGGCAGGTGCCACATGTCACTAGAGCGGGCATCTTTGGAAGGGTGGAGAGGTGTACAGGGTGTGGGTGTGCCAAGATCCTGGACTGGGCTTGGAGTATGGGGGGGTGAATGGTCTGTAGATAACTGGCTAGTTTGAGAGAGGAACTGTGGAGGTTAGGGAGGAGTGAAAGTGGCAGGGCAGATGAGTATGATAGGCATCCTGAGGGGGGGGAATAGGGGCTAGCAAAGGGGGACAGAGGAAGAATTACTAGGGACTGAAACTGACCCCAGTATCAAAGGCACTAGCAGAAAAGACAGGAGAAGGGAGGGGGTGCCTGAGGCGAGGCCAGGGCTGCCTCCTGATAGCGGAAGAAGACACCACAAGGAGGACAAGCGGGGCATAAGAGGGATGGCAACAGGTAGGCAAAGAGATAGCGAGGACAAATAGGTAGAAGGGGGCTAGTAAGGAAGGAGGGGGTGGTGACTGAAGGAGAGAAGGCTACGGGAAGGGGGAAGGATGCGATGGGCATCACTATCGGGGTAGAAGGGAATGGGGGCTCTAAATCAACAATAGTGGGGATAGGAAAGGGGTTGGAAATCAGCAGGGGAGGAGGGGAGGTCGACATCGGAAGCCCAATAGGAAGTAGTCAGGCTGGGAAGGGGTTCAAGGTGGATGAGAGGAATAAGGCAGAGAGAAGGGGTGAGGCGGAAGTAGGGAGTACAGATATAGAAGTCACAGAGGATGTAGTTGGTGGGGGTAAGGGACAGGGAAGAATGAAATCTGGGGTGGTGGAAGGGGCATTAGAAGGGAAAGGTGGTAAGGGGTAGGGGGTACTCATCCTGGGGGATTCTATACTGAATTGGGTGAGACGGGGTGGAACGGGGGAAAGGCACACTCATATTTGGATTGAAGCTGTCCCCAGGTTGACTGCAGGAGGGGCAGGGCAGGTACTGCTCAAGCATGCAGTGAGGTGCAGGAAGAAACCTCATTTACTGTTGCATGTGGCTACAAATGACTTGGGGGACACTGTGGGAGTAGTGAGGGGGAGGTTTGAGTACTTGGGCAGGCAGTGTGAGGGGTTGGGGAAGTCGGTGGCATTCTTGGAGGTACTGCCAGTACCAGAGCCCCCCCCAACACACACATACACACTCACCAAAAAGCTGCTAAAAAGCCTGCAATTCATTCAAATCAATTCCATTTTCTTACTTACTTGGGGTTCAATGCCAACAAGTGTAAAATCATGTACCTAGGGCACAGGAACCCCGATGCTGGGTATAGGATGGGGGGAGGTACTGATACTCACTAGACAGGAAAGGGTCCTTGAGGTTATTATATCAGAGGACCTCAAGATGGCAGTACAGTGTGACAAGGCTTTGGGCAGGGCAAATTGAATTCTTGGGTGCATACGGACTGGCATCTCCAGTAGGAGGACGAGGGATGTTGTGCTGCCATTGTATCACTCTCTGGTATACCCCCAGCTGAAGTACTGTGTCCAGTTTTACAGTCCACACTTCAGAAAGGACATAAGGTGGAGGTTTTCCACAGGAGGGCAACTAAAATGGTTCAGAATTTTCACAGGAATCCCTACAAGGAAAGGCTGAAGAATCTCAACATGTACACTCTGGAAGAGAAGAGGCCGAGAGGTGACATGATCAAGACCTACAAAGTACCTCACAGGAGTAAAGAGGGTACAGTTGGGGAGTTTCCTTCAAATGAGGATAAGCACCCAAACCAAGGGACATACAGTGAAGCTGGGGGGGGGTGCATTCAGGATAAATGTGAAGAAATATTTCTTTACTAAAAGGGTGGTAGATGCCATGAACAGACTGCCAGGAGAAGTGGTGGAAGCTAAAATGGTAGGGGGCATTAAGCATGCATGGGATAAACATAGGTGTATATTACAGAAAGGAGAAAGAGGGGGTCAACGGAGATCAATAGGGCCATGAACGTGGAGTTGGTTCAAGTTCATTGCAGGAAAAATCCATTAAGCGAGCTCATTCACAGGGAGGTCCTGATGGACGCAGGCAGAATAAGACATGCATTAACATATACAGACAGGAGTTACACGTAGGTAGAAAACACTTGGTCAGACTGGGTGGGCTGAGTGGTCCTTTTCTGCTGACGAATTCTATGTTTCATTCGCATCATGTGTTAATTCAGGTGCAGTGTTTATTTAAAGTTGGGCCTACCATACATCCACATGTAAGCTACATAATTACTGAATTAGATGCAGCCTACTTACACTGCAATAAACAGAACCCCAGTGCTTCAAGAAGCCTTTACTCTTCATAAGACTGCTTAAAGAGCTGGGGTTCTCTTTGCAGTGTCCACACCAGTATGCTGATCTTAAAATTGACACCTCATCTAAATGAGTACTTGATTCTTGCTCACTCCATTTCTTCCCCACTTTGAAACCTGCTTGTCCTGAGTTACTTTTCGGCTGGCTGCACCTCACCTGTGTTGGAAGATGACCAATAAGTGACACTGAAAGACGTCAGACTTCACAGACTATGAAGGCAGCTGCTCACAGACAGACATAAGGCAATTCTGCTGGGGTAGGAGGAAGTAAGCTGTTGATTAACTAGAATCTGCAGCTTATCCATCAGGTAGGGAAATGGGCAGACTAGGTGACCCAAGTGGTTCTTATGTGCTGGCAACTTATATGTTGCTATGTTTCTCACCCACCATCTTGGCAAGAAGAAGGCTGAAGCTGTGGCCACTGATGACTGTTGGGGTGTGGGGATGGGGAGACCAAAGGGGAGAGACATAAGGAGATAAAACCATAATAAAAATTGTGAGACCTTCACCAGCTTTCCAGCATGCTTACCAGTAAAAGAACACTCTATGAAGGCTTTCAAATGGCAACACAATCTGGCGAGCCCTCTGTCTGCCATCTGACACCAGGCATCATCCAGCATAAAATTGCCTAAAGAAGGCAGTGTGGTCATGTGGTTTTCTGAAATACTGGAGATTACAAATTTATAAGAACAAAAGAATATCACACATAAGCTGGCACATATCCCTATAGCAGCTATCTCCTGCTTCTCAGTACTTCTATTTATACTCTTCAAGCACTTGAATGTTTCTATCATATCCCATCTTTCCCTCCTCTCTTCCAGTGAGTACATATTGAGGTCCCTTAATTTCTCCTCATAAGTCTTGTGTTGCAAGCTCTATACCATCTCAGTCACCCTTCTCTGGACCATCTCCAGCCTGTTAATATCCTTACAAAGGTGTGACCTCCAGAACTGCACACAGTACTCCATGTGAAGCCTGATCATGGTTTTATATCATGGCATCACTAGCTCCGTCCTTATGCTGGTGATACCCCTGCCTATGCACCCCAACATGTCATTGACCCTCCCAGATGCCTTACCAATTTGACATTTTCAGGTCATCTGAGATAAGAACCCCCAGGTCCCTTTCCTTCTTCATCACTGTCACCGACCCCCCATTCT
Organism: Neoceratodus forsteri; assembly: GCA_016271365.2. Classification (NCBI taxonomy): domain Eukaryota; kingdom Metazoa; phylum Chordata; order Ceratodontiformes; family Ceratodontidae; genus Neoceratodus; species Neoceratodus forsteri. The sequence continues at coordinate 987,990,476 of CM028131.1, read as the reverse complement.
GTACCTATCCCCAGGGTTTCTGTGTCCCCGGTCCATACTTTTGCATTTTTTTGAAGTACAGCACAGTTGCCAGTCCTCAGACCATTTCTCAACCTTCCCCAGATTCCTCCTCATTTTCTCCACCCCCTCTGGGGTATCCACTTTGTGACAGATCTTGGTGTCATCTGCAAACAGGCAGACCTTTCCCTTCACCCCTTCTGCAATGTCACTAATGAAGACATTGAACAGGACTGGTCCCAGGACCAATCCCTATGCCATCCCACTGGTTACCCCCTCTCCCCTAACTGCGCCCAATTTACCACCACTCTCTGCTTCCTGTCTCTTACCCAGTTTCTAACCCACTTTACCACCCTTTCCCCCCTGCCCACCCTACTTAGCTACTTTGTCAGCCTCCTATGTGGGATGGTGTCACATGCTTTGCTTACATCAAGGTGAGCGTTGTCCACTGCCCCACCCTGATTTACTTCCTTTGTCACCCAAAGAGACCAACCAGATTTGCCTGACATGACCTCCCCACTGTAAATCCATGTTGCCTATGGCCCTGAGCTCTGATGGCTTCTACATGCTCCACTATCCTTTCTTCAACCAATGTCTCCATGATCTTCCCCACTACTGAACTGAGGCTGACTGGCTTATAGTTCCCCGCCTCCTCTCTACTGCTGAATTTCTATAGAGGGACCACATGTGCCCTCCTCCAATTCTCTGGTACCACCCCTCTGTTGAATGACTCTGTGAACATGGCTGCCACAGGTACTGCTATTTCCCTTCACAGTTCTTTTCATAGCCTTGGGTGTATGCCATCTGGTCCCACTGCTTTGTCCACCTTCACTTTACTCACCTTCCGCAGGATTCTTCTGCCTGTGAATGGACTATTGTCCACCTCTTCACACCGTTGCAACTGCTGTACAGCTGTGGTCCTTCCCTTCCCCCCCGCTGTGAATACCGAACAGAAAGACACAGTGGATGTCTTGGGGGGGGGGGGCATGACAGTTCTTAGGCATTGTACTTTCACTTCCAAATACCTAAGCAGCACATATAAGCTATCAACATTTGGCATTGACAAATGCTTGTTGTCAGTTGTGCCTCCCACCTCTCCATTTTGGTGAAACTTCCATGATGTAGCCAAATAGTCAAAGAACCGCTTTACCAGCAAGTTGGCTTATCTCTTTTCCACCCAAGAGACTGACTTTCACCTTCTCTGATCTCAGCCCACTACACCTAGCATACTTGTCAGTATATGTGTGTTGGACAGGTCGGTTTGTCTCTCTCATCTGCAGCTCAACAAAAAGGCATCGGCTCACTTCACAAGTAGTTTTTGAGAGTAGATTGTGCTACCACATTTTGGTCAGAAGCCTCCCCAGTGTTTATTTTTCATGCAAGCTATCTGCAGCTGATTTGAGTTTTTATATTATTATATTATCTCTTGTCTGTTTTCTCTGACAAATGCCGCTGGATGCCTTGCTTACAGTGTTACCCTTGAATTGTATTAATCTGCAATCTCTTTGCAATGTCCACATTGTTGTAATGTCTGTCTTGATGTTCCCCATAATTTGTATTTCTCTGATGTGGAACCTTTGGAAAAGAGCCTTGGCTCAAAGGTATTTGTAATCCTAGACTTGATAAATAAATAAACCTGGCCATGGATGGGGATCAACTTACTGGGCCATTTATGTTGATTCATTCAAGGTTTTTGACACTGTTGATAATGTTTTGTTAGTTGACATACTAATTGCTTTTGGTTTTGGGTCTAGCACTCTGGACTGGTCTTGTAGTTGTCTGTTGGGTTGTTTCAACGTGGTTTCTATATCTGGCCAGGAAACTCTTCCTGTGTCCAAATGTTTTCCCCAGGGCTCAGTACTTGGTCTGGTCCTGTTTTATTTTTATATCAATAACCTAGGTGTCTCCTTAAGTGATGCAAGACACCATTTATACACTGATGACACCATAATCTATTGCTCTTCTTAATTAGTCACAATTACAGTGTTCTTCAGAATAGCTTTCTCAGGCTTCAGTTTTTCTTTTGGTGTTTTCAACTTGTTTTAAAGACCAAGAAAACTAAAGTCACAATCATTGGCTTTTCTACCAGATTATCACGTCTTGGGCATGGCTTATCTTTATTTACTATTGATGGTGTTGCCTTGGAAGTTGTCAACTCATACAAATATCTTGGGTTCTGGTTTGACTCTTTGACTTCTTGTACTGCCCATATCGATCATCTTGTTCAATTCATTCTTTCAAATATTATCTTGCTTTATAGGGAAGTGTACTAATCTAGGTCTTTAAGTAGGTAACATGAAAATAAATGCTTATTTCCAAGCTTAGAAAATTGACTGTGTTATGGGTTCACCCATGTCGGTGCAAAAATCATGTTGCTGATGCCAGTTACGGTGCAGGCAACATACCGCCCAGCATTACAATGCCAGGCATTACAGTTCCTGGGAGTTACAGCACCAAAGCACCCTCCTGGGAAACAATCAACTTTGCAGGGGGCTTTGTGCCCCACACCTCCCAAAACAAAATATAACCTCCTCCAGGGTGGGCATATCCTGGAGGAGTCAGAAATTGTGTGGGTGCAAAGGATGGCATCAGTGAAGGACGATCTAAAGTCAAGATTGCCCCTGTCACTATTGCCATTGTTGCGGCACCAAAATTCGGTCGCAGCACAAATGGTATACTGTATATTGTACTTGGAATACAGAAAATTATGAATATTAACTTTGTCCATTTTAGATAGGTGCTGTATTCCATATTTTAGGGTCACTGTAAATTTTTACATTTATAATCTCAGCATTGCCTGTTGTGTAATGATTTAGAATCTTTGCATTACCTGTTGTGTATTACTTTTATACATAATGATTCTGTGTCACCTTAAGAGCCAACTGTTCATAGAAACATAGAAACATAGATTTTGATGAAAGATAAGGACCGCTTGGCCCACCCAGTCTGCCCATTTCCCTACCTAATGGATAAGCTGCAGATCCTAGGCTGCAGCCTACTTTTTCCTACCCCAACCCCCTAGAATTGCCTTATGACTGTCCCATGCATGCTTGAATTCCACCACTGTTTTTGACTCCACAACCTCCTCCGGAAGGCCGTTCCATGCATCCACAACCCTCTCTGTGAAAAAATACTTCCTTAAATTACCTCTGAGCCGCCCCCTTCTATCTTCAAATTGTGCCCCTTGTTCTTGCACTCCTCTTTTTTTGAAAGATGCTACCCTCTTGGACTTTGTTGTTTCCCTTGAGTTCTATCATGTCCCCCCTCTCCCTCCTTTCCTCCAGGCTATACATATTTAGCTCCTTAAGTCTCTCTTCATATGTCTTGCGGTGCAGACCCTGCACCATTTTAGTTGCCCTCCTCTGGACAGCTTCCATCCTGTCTATGTCTTTGCGGAGATTGGGTCTCCAGAACTGCATGCAGTACTCCAGATGGGGTCTCACCAACTGTCTGTACAGAGGGATAATAACTTCCTGTTTTCTACTGGTGATGCCTCTCCCTATGCATCCCAGTATCCCCCCAGCCCTCCTTGCTGCCCTCTCACATTGCTTGCCCACCAAGAGGGCTTTGCAAACTCAGTGGCCACACCTTGAGAAAGCGCATGATACAGCACTAAAGGCCCCTTTGGGAATGGGTTAGTGTTGCTGTCATGAGTTTCACCAGTTTTTAATATGTTAAATAAAACTGGTTTTTAACCCAGTCAAAGCTTTCGGCAATTTTTTTGTACTGTGTAGCCTGGCTACTCCTGTTACAAGTTGCGTGTTATTATGTTGGGGCTCTGGTTTAGTTCATGTAGCCAGCTATAGATAACCTGTGTTTTTAACTGTTTTGTCTTTGGCTCAGAATACTGAAATTGTTTCCCATACAAATCGTGATGGGCAGGCCAACAGGCATCTTAATAAACAGCAGCAATCCCCATTTTATGTATTTAGAATCAGCACTGCATGTGAATGATTTTATTGAATCCCTGTTTTTCATGGATTGAGACACTAAACCACTATTAACTGAAAATGTGGGGGGATGAATAACAGTCAGAGGGAAGAATACTCAAATAACAGGCCACTGGACACCAAAGAAGCTTTCATCCAGCTGGAACAAGTTACTCTGAAAGCACATTGTTTACGTTGGCAAAAAAATGCTTACAGCATATTTGAGTGTCAACAACATTACAAGGGAGCTGTGTTTAACTAAAGAACCCTAATTCACAACTGACAGGGATAATTTTTTGAAAGTTTGGCAGACTAGTTTATTAGGGTCTTCTACAGGATTTATTAATTTAATTTTAAAAGCTGCACAAAGAACTGAAAATGAGGTACAGGAACCATTAATGCAGAAAGAAGCTAATATAAAAGATTTTGCATATCACACAGAACATGAACAATACAGACAGCAGCTGGATTTGACCATGAAAAACTATGATAGCAGAATAAAAAAAAAACACTAAAGAGAAACAATTTGAGGGGGATGGCCTTGAATATGCAGAGGGCAATATTTTTGATATGAGTAAAAGTAGCAACAGTAAAATTAAATTCCGACTGTACTCCATTATGAAACAATGGCAAGAGCCTGGTAAGTTAGACACTTACACAAGTGGCTTAGAACTGGATTGGGCAAGTACAAGCAGCAATGGGCCTTGTTTTGATATCAGCCTGGAGGAGATTCCCCTGAACCAATTGGCCAATCAGAGACAGGGAGAAACTGGGAACATAGCATCATAATTCTACAATGGTCACAGTCTCCCAATTTTCCAGAACACCCACAGCTTATGTAGAAGCCACTACAGTGCAACCCATGTATAATTAATTTCATAGAAGAACAAGATGAGGCACACAAGGCAAGGGGAGTAAGACAAGCAGTCCACAATGACGCAGGGAACCACAACAGAGACAGTTACTGAGGAACAACTATCACTGGAGACCATACCAGACATGAATACATCCACTGTGGTAAATATATCTTCCTATGAATTGACAGACATTGAGGGACAGGTGAAAAGGGCCTTTCATATGCCCCCACCACAAAAAACAATGCATTTCAAGCAATGGTTGACCTGTATCATTTTACAAGAAATCTGGACTTAAAAACATTTATTTCATAAAGATAATGCCTCTACTGAAAACAGGCAAGACAATGGCTATTGTCAAATGGAGACACACTCCAATAATGAAAGATGCTTAAAATTGAAATCTACATTTATCCCTCTAAGCAATCCTACAGTGGTAGTCTTTCAAAAGGCCTATGAGTGGGTCATACAGAAAATGATGAAACACGGAGTAAAACTGCATTTCAACAACTGTACTGGAGCAGAAATACAGGCAATGGAAAGCCTTAAACAACAATAAGGAAATTGTCATTAAGGCTGCAGACAAGGGAGGCTCCACTGTTGTTTTAGACAAAGTTAAAGGGTATCTAAACAAGCAGTTTTTTAAAACTGCAAACTCCAAAATCTGGCTTCATAGTGAGGTAAAGTAAATGCAGCTGTTTACATTTATGCTAAAACTGCATTTATGTAAATAACATAAATGCAGTTTCATAGCTTTTAAAAAATGTAAACATCAGTCTTTCACTTTCAAAAAACAGCCTTGCTTTCTCCCTAAGATGTTTGCCAAGTGTGTTAAGTGATGAGTCATGGTGACATCATTGGAGCCAGAGGCAGAGACCCACATGGCTCCCTATAGTGCTAACTAGTTTTTTTTTCCCTCTTTGTTTTGAATTGTTTTCCAGAATAATCAACACCTTGTGTTACCATGTGGATTATTTTGATCAGTACACATGTTAGGCTATGATTTTGTTCATTTTATGTACTTTAACTTGCTGAAAATGTTTTGCAACCCAGCTGACTTTCTGTTTGGCAGACTGCAGTACAGTACAACACTTCAAATACCTGATGATCTAGTGGTTATGTGATGCCCTAAATTTTTTTTTAACCAGGAGAGACACACACTAAGCAGAAAGCTTGTTTACAGGTGTAACCTGGGAGCACTTCTCTTGTATTCTTTTTCCACGTGAACCCCCTGCACCTAGCCTACCTTCTGTTGAACACCCCACTATCCATACCCTGTCCTTATTACTGCCTGGGGCCACGTATGAGCTTGCAGTCTCATGAAGAGAATTATCACACCTCAGTTTGTAATCTTGTACCTCAGAGAGTTGTGCACACCTATACAGATACGCTTCATCAGCTGGCACTTTTAAAAAAATGCCTCCCAAATCACTCTCCAGTTCACTTTCTGAATGTTTGACTTTTGTTCCCACAGTAAACAGTGAGTGGATCACCACCCTTCTGCACAGTGAAGGTAGTATGTACAGTTCCCCTGTTGTGTTTTTTTCCTGCCTCATTAACCAACAACTAGGTCTTCCTGGAGGGCCAAGCAATAAGCACCAGGACCCACCAGAAAAACTGCTGCTCATGCCCTCATAAGTGCTGCACTTAATATGGATAACAATATTATTAGCAGGAGAGGACTACTAATGCCTTGAGTGAATCCATGCAACTTCCAGTGTCAGTCTACTCCTTTACCTGTAATCTGCAGAACCCCACAGGACAATTCCCAGCAATTCTTCTCCAGTACTTTTCTGTGCCCTACTCCACAATGCGAATTGGCTGGCTACTTCCCTTCCAAATCTTGAATGAGCTATACACAGCTTCCTCAATACTGTCCTAACAAACATCAACACCCCTCCCAGGGTAATCTCCCTACACTGAATTCAAGTAACAGTTTAGGTGCAGCCCTACCACTCAGAGTGTTTGTCATCGCTGGCTGCTCTCATCCACAGTCAGGTAGTGATCACAATGCTGGCAGCCCTACATCTCTAATCTCATAATGATCTGCTCAACGTCCCCCTCACTGTGTTCCACTAACCTGAATATAGCTGTACCCTGCTGGAATGGCTTCTTCAGTCTCACTCTGGCATTCATTCTTCTCACCTGCTCCCCACACCAAAAACTGGTGAGCTCACTACCCTTCTGCATCATGAATGCAGTTAGTGCAGTCTCCCGTGTTATTTTTACATATTAATGTTAATATTACATATTAATATTCAGGTCGCACCATGAGATGAGCAACTTGTTGTTCAGTATGCCCCTCCTGGTGAAACATTTCAATAAATAAAAATAAATAAATTAATAATAAACATGATCTTCTAGTAAGCCAGGCTGACAGCAGCAGGGCGCAAAGGAAAAACAGGCTTTCCTATCCATATAAGATCTAAGCCACCTATGATTAAGTACTGTTAAATGACATGCATAATGATGCTCACCCCGTCATTTAATAGTGCCTAATCAAAGGTAGCCTAGATCTTTTAAGGATAGGAAAGTTCATCATTCCCCTTGTTCCCTGCTGCTATCAGCCTGACTTACTGGAAAGATTTGTTTATTTTTAATATGTCAAAAAACCCTTGGACTGCACTACCTGCATTCATGATGCAGAAGGGTGATGAGCTCACCAGTTTTTGGTGTGAGGAGGAGTAGTGAAGAATGAATACCACAGAGGGACTGAGAATGCCACTCCTGCAAGGTACTGTTATATTCAAGGAAGGGGGAAGACGGAAGCGGAGAAATATGAGCAGATCACTGTGAGAAATAAGATGTGGAGCTGCCAGCACCATGATCACTACCTGACCCCATTGTCCTGGCTAACATTCCCCTTCCCATAAAACCAGTTCATGCAATTGTTCAAGGCTGTGTGTGGGTATTAATGTGTGAAATGGCTGCCACTACACATTCAGTCACTTCACTACCAATTTAGCATTGCTTGTAAAGCACTTTGGGATACAATGTGTATGAAAAGCACTATATAAATGCTGATTCTTCTTTTTATTATTACTATTATTATTTCCCATTGAAAAAGAAGACGACAAGCATATTTTTGATTTCCTAGAAAGTGTGAACTCTGGCATTGGACAACACAAGAACTTTGCTACAAACAAGTGGTGGATCTAGGGGGTAGTGAAGGGTGCAGCTGCAATCCCCCCCTTTGTAACGTACTTGCTTGCTGCTGCTACATTTCACTTTGTTGAAGAAGTCTGATTCTGTCAAAAACATACTAGAAAAGAATAATAACAGAAAATATAAAGGTTTAATAAAAATGTTAAAAAGCGCATGTCAAGTATACACACCACCCAGGCACCCCTCATTGTAGCATCCTGGTTCCACCAGAACCACTAGATCACCAGGTTTTTCAAGATTTGTACCGCACTGTGGTTTGCCAAAGAGAAAGTAGGTTGGATTAAAGCACAATTTCAGCATGTTAAAGTAAACAAAATGAACAGAATCCTAGCCTAACATGTGTATTGATCTAAATTTTGCGCATGGTTGTGACCATTTTGGTGTAACAATGATGTACAAAGGGAAAAAAAGAACTAGTTAGCTCTATAGAAAGCCATATAGCTCTCTGACTCTGGCTCCAATGACATCATCACTTAACGCATTTGGCGGCCATTTTAGGAATCAGGTAAGGCATTTTATTTTTAAATTGGATGGCTGATTTTACATTTTTCAAATGCTTTGGAACCACATTTAGGTAAATTATATAACTGTAGTTTTAACATTTCTGAATACAGTAGCCTTTGCTTTAGTCCCCTATGAAGTCAGATTTTTGAACAGTTTGTTGTCAAAATGTTGTTTAGGTATCCTTTAAGTATTATTGTGAATTACTTAAACAACCATCAGATGCAACATTTTATAAAAGTTACCTAGAGACATGACTTTGACCTATAAGACTAACATTGATATTTGCTTATATGAATCCTTGATGGAGGGTTTAATTAATTAGATATACAATTTTTTTAACAGTGACAAATCCCATTAGAGGTACAACATATGGGCTACCAAACATACACAAAAATTTGACAGTCCCACGTGCATGACCTACGGGGTCAAGGCGCTGGCAGCTGGCCAGGTGGACCTCCCCCGAAGCCTGTTGCATCGGGGCCACAACCAAATTTAACTTCTGTGCTGCTGCTTGAACTTCACCGATGACGGAGAATCCCACCGGGCTGCGCACCAACCGGGCCCGCTACCAGGATTCTGCTCATGACTGTCTGGCCCCAACTACTGGAGTCACTTTGGAGTCTAGCTAAAAGAAAAAAATATAACCAGAGCTTTTGTTTCACCACCTCAGAGCACCAAATTTGAAAAAGGCATTCTGGACTCATTGGCCCTGCTGCCAGTGACACTCGGATGGCTCAGACTTAAAGTGGTTCTGAGCCCCTCCAGCCTCAGCATTGTCTTGGACTCTTCACGGGGATTTGAGAGGGAGAGCCACTGCTGCAGATCCCCTTCCACTGCCCCGGACTGTCCCGTGGACCAAAATGGAAGAATCTCCTCAGGGTCGAGGCTCTGGCAACTGGCCAGGCAGACCTCCCCCGAAGCCTGCTGCATTGGGACCACAACCACATTTTTCTTGCCCACCCACCCCATTCCCTTCTCCCCTTAAATGCTCTTAAACCCCTCCCACTAATCTCTTAGGGGCCTATTCCTGTTGTGACTGCTTTCTGGGATGGATACTGATGGCCTATCCCATTGTGTCTGCATTCTGGGAATGATATTCACTGCTTTAATCTGTTGTACAATATACTGTAACTCCTGTTCACTAAGGCTACTGGTACTAATTGTTTTGATCTGCTTCTGCTCTCCCCTTGTTTAAAAGCTGAATTAGATAACCTAAGGGTTCTATTACAACTGGCCTGTTTTTATGTTGTTCACTGGTCATAATATGTCCTGAACAGCTCCTGTTATCCACTTTCTTAGAGCAGAACTGCCCATCCCAGGGGTTCACACTCCTTCTAACCTATTGTGTTTCTACAGTCTATTTATTTATTTATTGAATTTTGATGACCGGGTAGGCCCACTGAGCCCCGAAGGTCATTTTTCAGGGGCGACCCGGGATACAGTACAGTATCAGACAGTCAGTTACAGCAGGTTACAGAGAGAAAACAGTTGATAGATGGGTTACAATTTGAACAAATATTTTGAAGATTCAGGTACAATTAGGCATATAGATAATAGCAGGGTTACAGAATAAGCAGTTATTCAAAATTCAGGTAAATTTAGGCATAAGTGCAATGGTTGGTTGAGTCAAGCCATGACCTATGGGTCTATATGGGTAAGAGAGGGAGGGGGTTGGTGTAGTTGGTTGGGCAGAGAGAGACTATCCTATACCCTGACAGTGACAAGAGCTAGAGACTAGCAAGTGGGTCTTGAGCCTTATGCAATAGTTTTGAAGAGACATGGCTTCCTGTACTGAAGGTGGGAGATTGTTCCACAAGTGGGGAGCGGTATAAGAGAAGGATTTACCACCCGTGTTTGTCCTGACTCTAGGAATTGCAAGTAGAGTCCAACCTGAGGTCCTAAGCATACGAGGGTTGATCTTAGGAGTAATAGTCCCTTTCAGGCTGGGAGGGGCAGCTGGGCACTGTAATTTGTATGCAAGGCAAAGCAGGGGGTACTGAAGACGAGATGCAAAAGAAGGCCACTGCAGCTGGGCAAGCGTATTGCAGGGGTGGCTTCTTGGGGGACTCTGGGTAGCAAACCACGCAACCTTGTTGTACAGGACCTGAAGCCAGTTGCCCTCTTGCTTAGACATTCCCTGAATAACAGGGGCAGCGTACGTTAGAGTTGGGAGAAGGACACTGGAGGCTATGGCTAGCCTGGCCTCTGGGATAAGCTGTTCTTTGAGCCAGTAAAGAGTGCCAAGTTTAGCATGGATAGTCCTGGTTACTTGGTCTACGTGGGACTTAAAGGTGAGACATTGGTCAACATTTAGCCCCAGGTATTTATTGTTTTCTACCACGTCTATCCTTTTTACTGCAAGGGAATGGATCTGTATGGCTGTGGTCCTGTCCTGACCAAGGGATCTTGGACCAAACAGCATGGCCTTTGTTTTGCCTGTGTTGAGGACCATTCGATTTGAAGAAAGCCAGGCCTAGAGCATCATTAGGTCAGCTTGGAGGAGAGGACCAAGAGATGAAAGATTATCGTTGGACCGGTATATGACAGTATCATCTGCATATTGGACCACTGAGCTGCCCCCATAGTGACGGTTGAGGTAATTTGTAAATAGAACAAGAGGGGGCAGAGAATTGAGCCCTGGGGTACTCTCTCCTTGATAGGTAGTGGGTCAGACAGCTCTCCCTTCCAGATGACCCTCTGAGAGCAGCCTTCAAGGTAGCTCTTGAACCATTTTAGGGCCTGGGAATCCAGACCTACTGTGTGAAGCTTTGTTAATAATTGGTTATGGTCCACTAGGTCAAATGCCTTGGACAAATCTATGAAGACTTCACCAGTTGGCTTGCCTTCATCCGTTGCATTGAGTACGTCCACAGTTAGATAAGTAAGGGCTGTGTCAGTGCCATGGTTTGTCTGGAAGCCGTGCTAAGAAGGGGCTAGGAGCTGGTGGAGCTCCAGATAGTCCCTCAGCTGCCCATAAACTATTTTTTCTTGCAGTTTTGCAAGGGTATATAGCAGGGAGATGGGCCTATAGTTGCCAAGGTGTTCCCTTGTGCCACCCTTATGAATGGGGACCACCTTGGCCTGTTTCCACTGTTGAGGAACGTTTCCTTCCAATAGAGACCTGTTGAGGATCCAGGTCAAAGGTCTGGCTAGGGACTGGGCTCCATCCTTAAGTAGCCTAGGACTGAAACCATCAGGGCCGCCTGAGTCTTTGATTCTGAGACCTTTTAGAAGATTGAGAACCTCATTAACCTTGACCAGTCTGAGGTGAAATTGTGGTCTATTAAGACTGGGGGGTTCGACTGTGACCTGTGAAGACATAGAAGGAGGTAGACTGCTCTTGTATTCATCTAGGTTAATAAAGTGATGGTTGATTTCTGTGGCAATTTGCCGGCCATTGCTGACTAGTTGCCCATGTATCTCTATAGGCCCCTGCGCCTCCTTGGGGTTGCCCCTAAGTGGTTTGTTGATATGAGACCAGAAAAGCTTGGGGTTCCCCAGGTTAGTTTGTTGGAGATTTGAGACATACTCCTGTTTTGTTCTAGCGTCTAATTCTCTAAAGTCATATGCCCCATGATGTTTATTTATTTATTTAGTATTTGTTGACCAGGTAAGTGCACTAGACAAATTCTGCCTATTTTCAGGCACGACCCGGGGGGAAGGGGATACAGATGAATACCAACTGACTTTGAACCAGATTAAACTGTTGGTGGTATTTTAGTGAATGCGGGGAAATTTGGCCAGTACACCGGGAAAATTCCCCTACTCTTGCTGCAGAGGGCACTGAAGCGCTGCAGAAGAGTTGACTGACTTCAGTGTAGGACAAGTGATAGAGGAGAGAGGAGGTGGAGAAGTTCAAGTTCAGGTTCAAGTTTATTGCAGGAAAACTCCATTGAGCAAGCTCATTCACAAGGAGGTCCTGTGACATAAACACTTAAAGTACAAACACAGATAGGTAATAACAGTATATACATGAAATGCACGTTACATGATACAGGCTGGATATACATACAAGGGTACCACATAGGGTGACCGCAGGTGGTAAACATTGATATGAGACAGGGAAGTGACTTACAGGTTGCATACTGATAAATGAAACATGATGACTGGTGTGTGCAATACATATACAGTATTTTGACAGCTAGAACAAACAACAGTCTACAACTGATATGGGGGGGTGGAGTGATTTGATAGAGTAGCAGTGGAGCGTAAGCAAAGATAAAGCCAGGAGTAGAAGGGGAAGGGAAAGCAGTTAATATCATACATGTGATATCTCCCTCTTTTCGCAGGAGACTCCTGTTTTTTTGACTGAACTCCTTCTCTCCCTCCTGGGAAACTAAATCTCCTGCTGAAGTAAAATTCTGTCCAAAATATCCATTCATGTTATTTTTTGCCAGATAAAGACACATAAATAGTAAATTAGTGATGAGCAATGTAAGTGATAACTTTGTACAACTAGTTGTTGATTCTTTTTAGTGCTTATCCTTGACAAAATGAAATATATTAAATTTTTTTTTCTTATTTTTTGATGCCATTTAAGGACAAACTCATGACGTTATGGTATCTCCCTACTAGTAGGCCAATCTCCCTACTAATTTGACATAAATCTCCCTCTTCAGCAAGTTGGATATATCACATGTATGTAATATGACAAATCAATTATACCTTACCAGTGGATAAATATGGCACACATGGGGAAGGAAGAGACTTAATGACAGTTACAGGTGTCTTTTATTTTGGCTGAACTTAGCGATTTGTAGAAGTTTATTGAAACTGTGCTAGTTAGTTTCAGTACGGTTTGTAATTGGTTCCAAATGGAGGGAAGGGCATATGCAATAGCACGTTTATCAAAGGAAGTCCGCGTCCTTGGTATGTCAAGTATAATAAAGCCAGATTTTCTTAACAGTATGCACTATGTGAGATACTAATAAGGAAGAGAGATAGCTTGGCCATTTCTGCAGAAGCAGTTTAAGAGTCCATAGCCCAGCATGGAGCAGGCGATCTAGTAGTAAGGGATGTCCAACCAACAGCTGCATATAAGTCACAGTGGTGCGAACGGTGAGGGGTTGGTAATGAACCGTACGCGGTGATAAAGGATGTCCAGTTTACTTAGATTTGCAAGAGTGGTGGAGGAATAGATTACATCGCCATAGTCAAGTAGGGGGAGAAAAGTGGCCTGTACAAGCTTGTTTCGAAGTTTCAAGGGGGAAAAGGAGCCTATTTCTGTAGAAGAAACCTAACCTTGCTTTTAACCTTCTAGAGACATCTTCGACGTGGTCACTGAAAGATAATTTATTGTCGATCCAGATACCTAGATATTTAAATTTGGTTACAACTTCCAGAGGCTCGTTTAGCGTGGTGACAATGAAGTCTTGGGCAAGGGTATTGGGGGGGGCCTGTGATGGCACTGCGGGAGAATATCATCGCTTTAGTCTTCTTAGCATTGAGCAGAAGCTTTGCCTTTATTAGATTATGCTCAAGCTGTGCGAAGTCCGCTTGAAGCACTCCCTTGACTTCAGATAACGATGAGCCAGAAGTATACAACACAGTATCATCCTCAAAAAAGTGCAGATTGGACGTAGATATGTTAGCATCTAAGTCATTAATGTACAGAGAAAACAAGATAGGGCCTAAGATGGATCCTTGGGGGACTCCTCTTGCAACTGGCAAGGCAGCAGAAAAAAAGCCTTCCGCCTTTACTTTTTGGAATCTTCCAGTTAGGTAGCTAGAGAACCACTGGGTGGTATGGTATGTGGCACCCAACTTTGCAAGGCAATTGACTAATAGTTTGTGATCCACAGTATCAAAAGCTTTGCTGAGGTCCAAAAAGACTGCACCAGTTACATTCTTAGCATCTATAGCAGAGATCCAATCATTGGTTACTTTTGCTAGTGCAGTGATTGTGCTATGATTAGCCCGGAAGCCAGATTGAGCTGGGTTAATGAGAGAGAAGGTTTCCAAGTGAGATTTTAACTGAATATGGATCAGTTTTTCGAGAACTTTAGAAAGGATAGGCAATATGGAGATAGGCCTATAGTTGTTTACATCGCATGGGTCACCAGATTTAAATAGAGGGAGGATATATGCTGATTTCCAGCAGGATGGCACACTAGCAGATGTAATGGAAAGATTGAAGATGTGGAGAATTGGGGCAGTGAGATGGGCGTAGCCTGACCTTAGGAAAAAGGGTTCCAAGCCATCGTCCCCTGCACTTTTATTGATGTCCAAGTTAAGAAGAGAATCTTCTACTTCTTTATAAGTTATCTCACACAGTTGGAAGGGGCTGGGTGCAGGACTAGATGTGGCGGGAGGGGTATGCTGGCTCACAGCAGCACCAGCATAAGGTGACGAGTCAAAAGCTAATCCAGCTGTGGCAAAGTGGGAGTTAAGTTCCTCCAGGATTAGGGACTTGTTTTCCACAATCTTGCCACTTGCAACTATCTTTGTTGGGACAGAGGGGGCCATGGGCCGTCCTTCTATAGCTTTGATAGTCTTCTGTATTTTATGAGGGTTACCTTTAGCTTGTTCGAGAGTAGAAATATAATAGTTAGCTTTAGCAGGCAAGTTTTTTCACACAGTTATTCCTGGCTGTTCTAAAGGCCTGCCAATCCGAAGATTCTTTGGAATGTCTAGCTTTAGCCCAGAACTTATCTCGAGCTATAAGGGCTGCCTTGAGATCCGAGGTGAACCAGGGTTGGAATTGTTCTGTACCCTTACTTTGATGAAAGGGGCATGCTTATTTATTATTGTAGTGAGTTTGTCATTAAGGATGCAAGCTGCCTTGTTGACATCTTTGGCTAGGTAAAGATCTTGCCATCTGATCATGCTCAGGTCAGATAGGAAGTTTACTGCACTGAATTTGCGAAAGGATCTTTTTGTTATAAAGATGGGTTGCGGCTGGGCCTTAATTTGAGATCTTATGTAAGCAACAATTCCATGATCGCTCATGTCATTGTGAAACACTGCCAAATGAGATATTTTGTGTGGATGGGTGGTTAGTACCACATCTAGAATGGAACTGTTGGCAGTATTTAGAGTGTTGTTCCTAGTAGGTTCACTGACTAATTGCCCAAGACCTAGTTCGTCACAAAGGGATTTGAGGCCGTGTGATTTAGGTGACAGCCAGTCCATATTTAGATCTCCTAGAAATATTGTTTCAGTTTTTGCATCTACGAACATGGATTTCAAAAGATTAAGGACTTCATCACCACCAGACAGGGGTCTATAGCCACCTAGGATAGTGATACATTCCGAGGAGGGAGGGAGATGAAGGCTCATGAAACTAACTAAAATTCCTTGGCTAGAGATTTGCAACTATTTGGTGACCAAGTACTTAGATTTGGCATAGATAACCCACCCCTGCCTCTAGACTCTCTATCTGCTCTAAATAAATTGTAGCCCTGCAGTGATATTTGTTGATCAGTGTTCGTCTTTTAACCACGACTCAGTAATTATGATAAGGTCTGGGTTAACGTGTCAGCCTAGGTTTGCAGCTGTACAAATTTTATGACAGGCTTAAAATGTTGGCCATCATCATTTGAGACCTGTAGCCTCAACAAAATCGATAGGCGAGGTAAGTTGGGGGCCAGGGTTGAGCTCCACATTTCCTGAGCAGAGAAGAAGCAGAAGTATAACTTTCTTTAAGGAGCTTATAAGAATGGAGACTGCTTTTTTTCTTCACAGCAACCCATATCGTGCTGCTCGAA
Organism: Neoceratodus forsteri; assembly: GCA_016271365.2. Lineage (NCBI taxonomy): Eukaryota > Metazoa > Chordata > Ceratodontiformes > Ceratodontidae > Neoceratodus > Neoceratodus forsteri. Next base: position 987,974,321 of record CM028131.1, on the reverse strand, counting down.
GCGGCACCACTGTAATGACAGTTGATCATGATCAATGTAAGTGCTTGGGTAGACATAGGTGAGGACAGTAGCAAGGGGGTGTAGGCTAACCGGGGGGAATAGGCTAAAAGGGGAGAGGAGAATGACATAGTGTCTGCATGGTAGACAGTTATAACATTAGGTATTGATAAGGTATATTGGAGAACTGAATTGCATTGAGGTACTTCGAATTGCACTGTATTGCTGAAAACTCTGCACCTTAGGAGAAATAAAAGCACAATAAGGAGAGCCATGGTCCCAGATTGAGTGGTCTCATGATTTGTATTAGTGCAATATTTTCTAGGCAAGTAATTTGCCCACCTAGGTACTCACTTAAAACCTAGATGAGAAAATGCAGCAGAAAGGGGAACAAGGAGGGCAGGAGCAGCTTAGTTAGTGGCCATCCACCCTTCAGACTCAAGTCCCCTTGTAGCAGCACCGGGAAAGAAGTAGAATCATAATGCAGGCCATATTGCCCACAAATGAATACGGTGATTTATGTAGAAGACCAAGAATCCCTCTAGTGGCAGGTCTGTATAACCTGCTAATGGAAAACTAGCCAAAAAAGGTAGTTAGACTTACCGGCACCAAGGCAGAGTGCTTGGATGGGGGGGCAGGAAGAGCAGTCAGACAGAAGAGGTGTAAGCACTTTAAAACAGTAGTAGAAATTACAATCCAGCTAATACAGTTGAAAAACTCCTAATAACACAGTTGAAATGTGCTTAGTTCAATTGAAAATCTGACAAAGTGCCAGGTGTCTATAGCAGGGGAAAACTCCTGGCCAATCAGAGTGGGTTTGCTGGAAGCACCCGTGTTCCGATTGGCTGCGCTGTCCCGTACCTTGCAAGGAGCTGCAGGTGGGTGTCCTGGTCTTGGTCGGTGGCTGGCTGGGTGCCGGCTGACAGTGGGTGAGCTGGAGCAGCCCTGTTCTGGGGCAAGCAGCTTCCAAGGAGCTGCAGGCGGGTGTCCTGGTCTTGGTTGGTGGCTGGCTGGGTGCCAGCCGACTGTGGGTGAGCTGGAGCAGCCCTGTTCAGGGGCAAGCAAGAGTACATGGAAGTTGCATTGAATTTGCCTAATGATCCAGGAATGGAAGTACTGGTTCAGGGGGCTGATATCCCTCTTGGGGAGCCCTCTCAGTCTTATTTGGAGTCGCTTCCATCGGAACAGGATCTATAGGAGATAAAATTACAGAAGGAGTTGGCTCTGAAGAAATGACAATTGCTGGCTTAGACTTACCGGCACCAAGGCAGAGTGCTTGGATGGGGGGGGGGTGCTGCAGGAAGAGCAGTCAGACAGAAGAGGTGTAAGCACTTTAAAACAGTAGTAGAAATTACAATCCAGCTAATACAGTTGAAAAACTCCTAATAACACAGTTGAAATGTGCTTAGTTCAATTGAAAATCTGACAAAGTGCCAGGTGTCTATAGCAGGGGAAAACTCCTGGCCAATCAGAGTGGGTTTGCTGGAAGCACCCGTGTTCCGATTGGCTGCGCTGTCCCGTACCTTCCAAGGAGCTGCAGGTGGGTGTCCTGGTCTTGGTCGGTGGCTGGCTGGGTGCCGGCTGACAGTGGGTGAGCTGGAGCAGCCCTGTTCAGGGACAAGCAGCTTCCAAGGAGCTGCAGGCGGGTGTCCTGGTCTTGGTCAGTGGCTGGCTGGGTGCCGGCCGACCGTGGGTGAGCTGGAGCAGCCCTGTTCTGGGGCAAGCAGCTTCCAAGGAGCTGCAGGTGGGTGTCCTGGTCTTGGTCGGTGGCTGGCTGGGTGCCAGCCGACCATGGGTGAGCTGGAGCAGCCCTGTTCAGGGGCAAGCAGCTTCCAAGGAGCTGCAGGCGGGTGTCCTGGTCTTGGTCGGTGGCTGGCAGGGTGCCGGCTGACCGTGGGTGAGCTGGAGCAGCCCTGTTCAGGGGCAAGCAGCTTCCAAGGAGCTGCAGGTGGGTGTCCTGGTCTTGGTCGGTGGCTGGCTGGGTGCCGGCCGACCGTGGGAACTGGAGCAGCCCTGTTCGGGGCAAGCAAGAGTACATGGAAGTTGCATTGAATTTGTTCTAATGATCCAGGAATGGAAGTACTGGTTCAGGGGGCTGATATCCCTCTTGGGGAGCCCTCTCAGTCTTATTTGGAGTCGCTTCCATCGGAACAGGATCTATAGGAGATAAAATTACAGAAGGAGTTGGCTCTGAAGAAACGACAATTGCTGGCTTTGATTTCGGCAGCAGAAAAGGAGTTTATGAACAGTAAACTAAAACTGGATGAAGAATATAAGAAAAGAAAGAGATCAGCAGCTAGCCTGATACCTGGATTAAGTAAACGTTTGCCTCTTGATGTGGTTTTGGAGCCATCTCTGCCTTCCTGTTCGGATTCTACTATTAGTGCGGAACAATTCCAGGCAGATGGCGTCATTTCAGAGATGCCACTTTTGGATCACACTTGGACCCCTGGATCAACCCTGGATGGGTCGGTTCTGGAGACTGTTGGATTCCCAATCCAGAGATCCCTTTATCGGGTATTCCGGAGAGCCTTGCCTGCCATTCTCTGGTGACTCTAGTATCTGATTTGCCGCTAACTGCTGAAAAACAAGCTGTGGTATGGGTCAACAGTGAGACTGTGAAGCTTACAGCACTGTTGGATGCTGACTTGTGTCCAACACTATCTATTCCCTCTGGGCTTGCTATTACTGGAGTCCCGGAGGGAGGGACCAAGGCATTGGTAGGAGCTCAAGACAGAGTGCATCTGGAGATTAAATTGCTCCCACAAGGTATGGCATCTGTCCAATTACCTGTTCAGAACTGTATAGGGGGAAGGAGGGTGTACATCCTGACAAACCACCTCCTCGGACATTTGCAGGACTTTATCATAAACCAGCAGAGGCTGCAAAGAGAGCTTTTTAGTCCATCTCCATTATAAGGGAGAGGCCCCTATAGTCCCTGATAGAGTATGGGTGGGCAAGACCTTGATCAAAGATTCAATGGGTTTTCGCCTGCTGAAGTTTATGCTTTTATCCATGCTCCTGGGGACCAGACATATGATTTAAGTTTTTGCACTATGCAATCTTCGGATATATTTTGAAAATTGTATTACACTCTGAAGGATTCGGAACACTAGCTTGATTTTTTGGCCATTCCTGTCACAAAACCTGCCATCAAGACAGTTACGATTCTGTTTCGTATCGAAGGAGTGTGCATAAATGACATTATGTTCTGGTTGGAGAAGAAATGTACTGTTATGGAACACCCTAAGCCCATTATGGATGAAAATGGATTCTGGAATGGTGGTTGGTTGTTTCGAGTCCAGTTAACTCAAATGGAAGAGGGCATTAGACATCTCCCCAGCTCCTTCTTTTTGGGTCGAGATTGGAGTGTCCTGTTTTATGCAGGCAGCCTAAGAGTTGCTATAGATGTGGAGCCTTGGATCACTTAAATGTAGATTGTGATCAGATTAAGTGCTTTCACTGTGGTTTGTTGGGGCATGCTGCTCCACAGTGCAGTGCTCCTCCATTTGATAATTTATGTGGTGAAGAAAAACACTCCTTTCAGGATTGTCCTTGGGAGGCTCACAATACGGAGGGGGTAGTCTGACCATGATTATTTCCTGACTAAGACAAAACAAAATTTTGGTCATTCTACAGGGATTTTTAAGGAAGTACCTCTTCCTCCACATGGCTGAGGCCGGGGCTGAGGTGCTAGTTCTAGTGATAGGGGCAGGTATCAGCATTCCAAGACCCAGCCTACAATATCAGAAGCTGGATCTGTGCTTATTTCTGAGCCCTTTACAGATTGTATCCAGTCTCAGCAACATTCTAGACCAGAAGGAGAAGTGAGTATCTATGCCACACCACAGGGCTCCCCTCAAAGAACTGTGACCTTGTCTTCCTTTATCCAGAGCCAGAACACTATTACATCTGCTCTGCCTGTTTCAGAATCCCCTGAAATGGACCTATTAGGCCCTACAATTTTTCCTTCCTTACCTCTGGACACTGGAAGAGATACTGCAGTTGTGGAGGATGGTTTTATATCTCCTTCCACTTCTATGTCTGTGATACAGAAGGAGGGGGGAGTTACACTTTCCCCATTGCCATTGTTTAATACGTTTGCTGCCTTTACTTCATGGGGGGAACAGGTGGATATGACATTACCTATGGAAGGGATTGTTCCTGACCCTTTCCCTCCCCTGGGACATGTGTCTCCTGTTGTTCAAAAAAAAACCCAGTCTAAGATCCCTCAGAAACAGATGACTAGATCCAGTGAGAAACTTGTTACTCTTCCTCCCTGATCCATTATGCTTGAAGATTGCCAGCCTCAATGTGAATAGTGTTTTGTCAATGAAGAAACGTTATGCTACTTTTGGGATTTTACAACAGTTATTATATGATGTTTTTTTTTCTTCAAGACACTATATTACAGTCTGTTGGGAATATTACTCATATTTCTAATGATTGGAAATGGGGTCCATCCTTTTGGGCACTGGGTTTGGACGCTTGTAGCAGAGTGGGATTTTGTTTTACTCCTCCTGGAATTTGGGTTCATTGTTTGGTAGATATTGAACCAGGACAGGCATTATTGTTGGTTATAGAACTGAATACGGTGCAATGTAGATTAGTTAATATTTATGGGCCCCAATCTAAGGCACTTCGTATAGATCTGTTGAAAAAAGTCCAACCTTATTTACATACTAGCAGAAATATTTTTTTTGCTGATGATTTTAATATTAATTTGTCTAAGGAGGGTCCGTTAGATAAACTTTATTGTGACAAGGCATTTTTGCGCACTGTAATAAGTCACGCTGGGTTGAAGGCTGTTCATGGGGGAGGGAGTTAGCCTGTTCAGCCTACTTATTACAGGGGAAGGCTTTCCTCCTGTATTGATATGATTTTTGTTAAGCGGTCCTTACCAGTTTATAGAACTTGTCTTTTACCCATTGAGTCTTCCGATCATGTTTTGTTGGGGTTGGATGGTTGGTACAGGGTATTGGCAGTTAAATTATTCCCTTTTAACTGACACTGTAGTTTTGCATGTATTGACTGAAATAGTCCAGGATAAACTTTCTACCAGGATTTTGTACAATGATGTGAGTCAATGGTGGGATGATTTTAAGTTATGTTTAAGGGTTTTTTGGGGGGAGGAAGGGAGGTATAGACGGGCGTCAGCCTATTCTAATTATTTAATTCTTAGGGAACGTTAGGGAGAATTATTGACTAGACATCATATGGGACAGGAAGATGTTTCTGTAGAGATTCAGAATATTAGAAATGATATGATATTTTATCAATATGATCCTTTACTTTCCTTGACTCAGGAAAAATCCTTTGGAACACAAGGGAAGGTAGAACAGGGTAATCCGTTTGTGGACTGTCAAAAGCGGAGAGAGAAAAGATTGATGACTGGTTTGATGTCACCACTGGGTCAGCGTATGGATGATAATTTTGGTATTATGTCTCTTTTGGTGGAACATATTCAGGATGTTTTTGGGACCCCGGTTCCAGATTTGGGTTTTAATCACCAGATTCTGGACTCGGCCTCGCTTCCACAGTTATCCCCAGAGTTACAGGCTTCCTTGATTTTGCAGTTTTCCTACCAGGAACTGGATAAAGTTATTATCACCTTGAGAGGGAATATTGCACCAGGATCTGATGGGCTTACTGGGGAATTATATAAATTCTTGTGGAAAATAATTCCTCAGGAATTACTTGCTATATATAATTTTTTTTACAAGATCAGTTTTTACCTTCTTCTATGTATGAGGGGCTTATGATTTTTCTATTTAAATCAGGAGTTTGTGAAGATATCTACAATTGGTGACCTATTACTTTATTAAATGTGGATTTTAAAATGTTTTCCAAATTATTGAGTAATAGACTAGCATCAGTGATGGAGAGTCATCTTATATCTACTCAGTTCTGTTCAGTTCCTGGTCTGAGGATGACAGAAGCTCTCCTGTTACACTCCAGGAGATCATGGAAGGCCATAAATCTCTGACTGGGGGAGTTGGCAAGGGGTATATAGTTAGTTTGGATCAGGAAAATGCCTTTGATGGGGTATCCCATTCTTTTATCTGCAATTGCCTTGCAGCATATGGCATTCCAGAGTCCTTTATACAATGGATACAGTTATGTTATGCTCTAGCCTATGTGAAGCCTTATGAAAATGGTTGGATGGGACATAAAATTCAGGTTCAGAAGGGAGTTCGACAAGGCTGTGGATTGAGCCCTTTTTTATATGTATTCATGTTGGATCCATTGCTCTGTATGATACAGACTTCTCCAATAATTCATGGGCTAGGGATGAGGAGGGTACTGGCGCATAAGGTCATGGCTTATGCAGCTGATGTTTGTCTTTTTGTACATGATGTAGTGTCTGTTCACTTGGTGTGTGATTTGCCACAAGAAGTGGGTAAGATTACTGGGGCTCAATTAAATATGTCAAAATCGTGTTGTTTAGATGTTTCTGGATTTCCAGGTCCTGGTGTTTTGGTGTGTAATATTGCTGTTTCTCAATACCCCTGTCGTATTTTGGGGGAGAGGATATGGTGCGTTTTAATTGGGAAAGAGCCTTGTCAATTGAGCAAGCTAAAGTACGAAAGTGGAATAGGTGGAAATTAACAAAGAAGCGACAGATTTGTTTATTGAAAACTTTCTTAGTGCTGGGGTTTTTGTTCATTAGTTCAATTTTTTTTTGCCTCATACATAGGAGATGTCATTACTGAGTTGTTTCTTTACGTGTGTATGGGGGAGTAGATTGAATCCCATTAAGTGTAATATTCTTTATAAACCCTTGAAATCTGGGTGTTTGCACTTGTTGCATCCATGTGTGGATTTTTTTACTGTATTTCTCTATAATAATGTTATCCCATTTGTGAAAGGTACAGTCCAGCTTTGGGGGATATGAGGTTATGAAGCCTTAAATGGAGTTTTGAGAGAATGGTCAAATAAGACGTTTTACATAAAAATAAATGTAGTCCCCTCCTGGCAAAAGGTGAGATGGGGTTATTGATGCTATTAAAAAATGGGGAGTTCAGCTGGTTGATTCTCTTTGTTTGTCCAGGAAGGATCTTTATGAAAATATTGTTCAGAGATGTTTTGATGTGCCACTGTTCTCAGGATTCACACAGATAGATCAGAGGCAGTTGTCTGATTATATAATTGACACTCGGATCCCAGTCCATATGTGGGATACGGTGTGGTTAGGTATACATGGGTGGATCAATGTTAAGGGTAATCAAAAACATATGGTTTTGCCAGAACGTTATTGCCCCAAGGATCACTGCATTTTGAAAATAGAGACGATGGACCATTTATATTTTACCTTTCCGTACACACTGCAATTGTGGGATATCATCAAAAATAGATGGAAATGGGTGGGTCCGGTTCCCCTGGACCCTAGTTTATTATATTATGGAATAGTTCCACATTTATGTCATACCGTGCATCATGGTACACTCTGTGTTATATATGTCCATTTTCTCTATTGGATCTGGATAGGCTGTTGTAGATTAGCGTTGCAACAGCAATATATTTCAGCTTTGGAACTTTTCTTTGCAATTTGTGCAGATTTATCTAAATGGAAACAGGCAGAATGATGTATCTATAATTCAGGTACTTGGGTTGATTTACGGAGTCATTTTGATCATATATAGAGTTTAGTATGATGTAATACTGCTTTGTTTATATTTGTTTTTATGGCTTGAATTTAAATTCCCCTATTCTTTTAGTGGGGAAGGTGAGGGAGTTTAGTTATAGTAGGTTTTCTTTCTGTTTGGGATGAAGGTGTGATGTAATACTTATTTCTGTTTCTGATTTTATTTACTTATGATTTTGTATGATGCAATAAAGGAATAATGCCCGACAGGGTGGGTGTTATGCTGGGATAACATCCCACCTTGGGTGGTTGGGCCCGAAACAACGGGCTGAGGGCGCCCAACACCCAAGGCGGGATGTTATCCCAGCATAACACCCACCCTGGAGGGCATTATTCCTATTATACAATGGCTCGCTACTGTAAAAAAAATGAAAAGATAAAAAACTATATTTAAAAAGTTGATTTTTTGCTGTTTATTTCATGTGTAGGTGTACTTATTAAAAATATAGTGCTGTTTTACTGTTGTGACCAGTGAGTGGAGCTGCTGTTAATGTCTTTTATATCTGACTAAGCTGCTGGTTTTGTACTTCCCCACAGTAACGTCCTCATTTGTTATTTTTTCCCCACAGTAATATCGGTTTTTAATATTGCTTCCGTGTCTGTGTTTCGGATCTTTCCCGCCGCGTGTGGTTTGCGGTGTTTCCGCTGTCCGACTGGTGCCAGGAGGATGTGGTGACTGAAATGAACGTCGGGACTTGGTAGGGAGGAGATTTTATTTTAAATAAAATTATGTCAGCAAATTCGTTCAAGTGCGAGCGTGTGAACGAGAGCTGCGTGGTGGCAGTTTGAATAGCGTTACACTCGTTCACTCGCTGCGCACTCTCGAATCCATGTTATAGTTTTTTTTAAAATAATATTTTGTTTGTGTGTGGTGGGGGTGGGCCAATTATTGTTGTTTTGGAAGAAAAATTGAGTCTTGTGTCACTGGTGAGCTGGGCCGGGACAGCCGATTTCAAGCAGCACACGGGTTACTGAAGCTGCTGGTAGACAAGGTTGCGGAGCGTTTGTTTTTAAATTATTGATGCGGTCCCGTCTGTACTGGGACTACAGTCAGGATGTTATGCTGGGATAACATCCCGGCTCCAGTCCCAGTTTGACCAATCACAGTCCAGGAAATTTCCTTGCCATTGTATAATACTGAATTGTTTATAATTTGTTTTTTGATTTCAATAAAAATTCCCCCTGCTCTTTTAGTGGGGGAGGAGGCGGTTGGTTAAACTCAGGGTTAAGGTATGATAAATTGTTTATTTAAGATTTAGTTTTCCTTATTTATGTGTAGGTTTGATGTACTACTGATTTGTATTTACTTGTTTTTTTATGGTTCCAGTGCAGACTTCCCCTACTGTTATAGTGTGTGTGTGTGTGGGGGGGGGTGTTGGTTAAACTTAGGATATTGTATGATGAAATGTTTCTTTATGTTTTTCCTTTGATTTACCTTTTCTGAGTTAGTATGATGTAATACTGATTTGCATATATTTGTTTCTTATGGTTTAAATAAAAATTCCCCTCTTCTTTTCGAGAAGTGCCATGGGATCTTTAACATCCACCTGAACTACCACCAGAACAGGCAGATGGTACTTCGGTTTAACATCTCATCTGGAAGACGGCACCTCAGGAGTGCAACACCCTCCTCATGCTGCACTGCAGTGTCAGTACTAGGATATTAACCCAAGTGCCTGGTGTGGGGCTAGAACCCACATCCTTCTGATCTCACGGCCTCAGAGGTGAGTGTGCTACCTGCTCACTGACTTATTGTATTGATGTTCTACTGCTTTGCAAAGTTGCAACAATTTAGCCTAACCTTTAATCACCAAAGTTTCCAGTCCTAAACCTGGACCCCCAGCCCCACCCAACTGCTTGGGGTGCGCATTGGGATCGTCAGCCCTAACTCTCACCCCATCACATGTGTAAAGCAGCAGAAGCATAGGAGAATGGGGTGAGAGTTAGACCGATGACCCCAATGCACACCCCAATGCCGGTTGGGAGGGTGCGCTTGGGGGTCCAAGGGGGGTTTTCAACCCTAACACCGAATTTCTTCACTTTTGTCGCTGTGGAACAACCCTAACTAATGCATTAAATGGAGTTTTTTGCCTCTAATTTCCCTTCTTTTTGAGAATGATAATGAGAAATAGTGAATGTAATGCAGCAGCGGGAGTGCGGGGCCCAAATGTCTTGTGGCATAGTAACAGGAACAGCAACGCAAACAGAAGCGCTAACAGTGGCGCACATGGTAACGCAAGCACGAATGAGAACAGAAAGGGTAACTCACATGGTGGCATAGATGGGAACGGTCTCCCACGTGATGTGTTGTCACATAGTAACATGGTGCCTGCAAATGGAAATGTCAGTGGGCATGGTGATGCAAAGTGAAACAGAAAGAGAAACAGTACCATAGACACAAATGGCAAAAAATAACAGAAATGCAAGCGCAAATGAAAACGCAAAGGATAACGCACATGGTGGCGTGAAGCGTCATGATGAAGTGAAACGGTGCGGAACGCAAGCGGAAAGGGCAACAGTAACAGTAATGTAAGCGCATAGGCTGGTTTTCCCCAAAAGCTGCATAGAGAAAGACAGTGAGTATAAAGAATGTATGCATAATAATGGGTCTCGGAGCAGAAAATGAGGAGTTGGAATACTAAATAGCGTATATCTCAGGAACCGTATGACGTGGAAAAAAAATGTAAAAGTCATATGATTTATGACTTTCCTGGATAGTTCTGTACTTAGCCCCCATAAGGGGGCTAAGTACATTTCCGACGAAAAGTCCATATCTCGCACCGTTTCCGAGATTCGGGCCCTGAAAGGTGCGGTGAACGCCGTAATGTTATTCTATGGGAAAAAAAGAGAAGTTTGGAGTGCCATAACTTTGCCTCCCTGTAATATTTTTTCACCAAACCACTGGAAGGCACATCTGTGGGCTATTGGCTGTCTTCCTTCCAAATTTCAGGAAAAAAGACCAAACCGTTATTTTGCAGCAGGGTGCCGAAGGATTCCTGTAATGCGTCGGCTGCCGTAATGTTATCCTATGGGAAAAAATGTCAACTATGGAGTGCCATAACTTTGTGGCTGTGTAATATTTTTTCAACACAACACTGAAAGGCACATCTGTGAGATGCCAGCTCTGTTCCCTCCAAATTTCAGCCCAAAACTCCCAACCGTTCTTTTGCAGCGGGGTGCCAAAGAATTGCTGTCATTTCCCCACAGCCTAGAAAAGTACTGTCGCAATTTGCGAAAGCTATCGCAAAAATTTGCGACACTTTAATGACACGAAAGTACTTTGTGAAAATACTTTTCAGAAATTTGAAAAACATATTTCTGGGGTGTTTTACCTCAAAATAAAGACATGGCTTGCATCCTCCGGCTCCGACTAGGTGAACACAAAAATAATTAGGTTGCTAGAGGGTCCCAAATTTAAATGGCAAGCATTTTTCTGACCACTAACTGAAAACAAGATGGTGGATTTGTGAAAGTAAGAGGGCCATTTGCGAAAGTAAAAATGCGTTTGCAACACTGTCGAACTTTTTGTTAACTTTTCCCATTGACTTACAATGGGAAATTGTTTTTTGAATAACTTTTGAACCGTTTAATATTTTTTCACAAAATCTTCGAAAGGCACATTGGGGACCCCGGCTGCATGTTCCATGAAGATTTCGGGCTGGTCACGCAAACCGTGCGACCTGTAGGCGCGACCGTAGAATTACAGAAAAAGCGTAAATGCACTCGCAGATCATGCTTAATAACTCCACAGCCATGTATCCAACTGGTACAAAACTTGGCAGATCCCAAGGCGTATGAGTCTTGATCAAGTATTCCAAATTTCAGGCAAATCTTTCAAATGGTTGCAAAGTTATTAAGGTGCAAAAGTTTGGGTTTAACATAGAAATGGCTCCTCAACCTAACTATGGTAGCACTACCATGCTACCATTATATATATATATATATATATATATATATATATATACATACACACACACACACACGTACATACATACATACACACACAAACATATACACACACATCCTCATATGGCATAGAAAGGGTTTAAAGTGAAGTTTACTCAGAGTGAACAAATGTTTCACACAAAATATAACATAGAATTTTTGCTTGAGACATTTTCTCAACTATACTCTGAACCAGTTAATGCACTACATAAATTTTAAAGCCTTCAGTGTTGTAACAGCATTTAATACATGATATCAATTGTAAGTGTAAGTATCGAATAAAGAAAACAAAAAACAAAACTACTTGTCAAGGACTCCCAAGAAAATGAGACCAAGAGCCTGATATGTACAGATTTCAATGCAGTGTCAATGTATAACACACATGTACAGAACCAGTCTAAGGAATCTAAATAAAAACTCATAGGAATGAGATATAAGTACATGAGTCCTAATACATCATCATTCATACCAATCTTTCCAATATTTACCCAAAGGAATTGAAGAGTTGATTTACATTAACCTTTTCAGGAGCTACGTAATTAATAGCATTGGAACTCTCATAGTTTTATACTTGTAGGAAGGGTAAATAATTGCTAGGCAGCTAATGTTTTAGGCATTTTCTGAGGTTGCAAGGGGCATCCTAGGGAATTACAAAGAATCATAGCGGTGTCAACTGCAGTGCTCCCAGATTGAACAAAGCATTTCCCTGTAAGGCAGCCTCCTTTTCCCTGTATTTTCCATGTAAAACTGTTGGAATTTCTCAAGCTTTGCTCCCAATGTTCTTATATCCCCAGAACCTCTTGATGGTATTGTAGCATTGTTGCAATATACTGGCACAGCCGGATAGCCTGGCTGAGATGCAGTATATCATATTCAGTGGGATCATACTTTTATCCATTTTGGCAATATACTGACACAGGATAGCATTGACGAGATGCAGGATCTCATTTTCAGAGGGGTCTTACTTTTACCCATGTTTGAGTTCCATCAGCGGATACAGCATCTAACTGCAAAGCAGTTCCAAATTATATCCTTGGCCATCTCTCCCAATGTGTGCATGTGTGTAGCAATGATTTACAGTATTGCCTATGAAGAGTTGATTTATTTTAACCCTTTTAGGGATTTATCTAATTAGTGGCATTGGAACACTTATGGTTTTATATTTGTAGGAAGGGTAAATGCTAGGCAGCTAATGTTTTAGGGGGTTTCAGAGGTTGCAAGGGGCGTTATAGGGGATTACAAAGAAATCATAGGGGTGTCAACTGCAGTGTTACCAGAATGAACAAAGCATTTCCCTATAGGGCAACCTCACTTTCCCTGTGTTTTCCATGTAAAACTGGGGCAAAACTCCTGTACATTTTCCTGTATGCTCAAATCAATACATGCACACAGCTAACTTCATTATGCCTGTCAGTAAAATTGCTATAACAAATGTTAAGGCTGTGTTATGTACTCTTTAACCCAGTTACAATGTACTGACATAAGACAGCCTGGCTGAGATGCAGTATGTCATATTCAGTGGGCTCATACTATTATCCATTCTGGCATAGTACTGACACAGTTCAGGTATGTTGAGATGCAGTATTTCATTTTCAGGGGGTCCTAATTTTACCCATTTTTGCAATGTACCGATACAACTTAGGCTGGCTGCAATGCAGTATCTCATTTTCAGTGGGGTCTTATTTTTACCCATGTTTACATCTACATGTAAGGTACTGACACAGGACAGATTTGCTAAGATACTAATGGCCACTGTGTGCAACATGGCGGTGCTGACTTAAACTATGCATATGTAAGTATCACCCACATGTAGTGATGTCAATGCTGCCATGATATTGCTGACTCTGAAGCAAACTGCACATGTGCGAGTATCAGTCATGTGCAGTTCTGTGATCACAGCAGTATCAGTTACATCTGACTGTGGTGTGGCGAGAGCACGGCATATTCTTTTCTATGCTCTTGCTGCTCCTAAAGCTTTCCACAGCTGTATCGGCTTAATGCTGGCAAAGGCTAATGGATGGGTAACACTGGGAACCACTCAACTGTCTTCATGTCCACCGGCTCTATTGGCAGGTCATTTTAGAAGGCCACCACCTTCTGGAACAAAATATGCTTCCTAATGTTACCCTTAAACTTGCCATCTGTTACTTTCAGAGCATGTCCCTGTGTCCTGCTGGAGAACATATCCATATGTTTAGTCCTGTCAATATCCCTGAGATTGGGAAGACTGAGCTCATGACCCATCTCAGTCTGCTGTTCCACAGGGACAAGCAAAAGGATGGGGAGCACCAGCATAAGTAGAAAGCACCAGGACCACAAAAATATTATTCAAAGTCCTTTATTTAACTAAAGTGCATAGCGAGCATAAAAAAGTGGCAGCTGAGCCTTCCTGCAACTATAATCTCAACTGACTCCTGCCAGGTGCCATCAGAGTGATTCACTCTGATGATGCCTGGCAGGGGCCAGGAGAAGCATTACTTTCAGAGTGGCTCAGTTGTCACTTTTTCTATGCTCACTGTGTGGGTGCACTATGCACTTTACTTAAATGAAGAACTCTGAATATTTTTGTGATCCTAGTGCTTTCTGCATATGTGGGTACTCCTCATTCTTTTGCTTGTTTCAGTTTTTTCATTGCTGAGCACCATATTACTTGTTCTGCCACTCCAGGTCCATTTTTGCTTTGTTCTACATGGAGAGGACAGTAATAACTACTAGTAAACATAAATGTGGATATTATCTGTTTGAACCTTCCAGGTATTCCTTTTTTGAACATGCAGCTTCCCCTTAACAATGGTATCCAAACAGAAAGCCCATCAACAAATGTATTTTTCTTTTTAGTACTGAACACATTCTCTTTACTGCTGCAGTAAATGTAAACACTGCAGAAAATATGAAGAAACTGATAGAGGGAAGCTTACAAAGAGTGTCAGTTGGCATTTTACTGCGTGGGACTGCATAAATATGCAGAACTAAAAACTGCTACATAAATTCACTGCCACTAAGTAAGTGGCAGATGGTGTGTGTGTGTGTGTGGGGGGGTGGATTTGTCAGCACAAAAGAGGGGCTTGTTTTGCACTCACAGAGGAGTGAGAAAATCAGCTTTCCTATGTGGGACAGTGACCCACAGAGTGTAAAAAGATGAGGTTATTGAATATATGATGGATCATAATAATCTACATAGCCCATTTTCTTAATGCATCAATTTTGTCATCAAAGAAGAAAAAGGTGGGTTGGAACTGACAACTATCTGACATTTTTCACAATCCCCCACTCAAAAAAGAATACCGACACCAACTTGCTGCTCTATAAGACCACACCAAAGAATTTAGCGTCTATGTCAAGCTCCATGCTGCATTCTTTCAGCATGGCCTTTATACTGTAGAGTACAGTACCACAATAAATGTTCTTTACCTTATCCTCACTTTCATCTGAATGCACCCTGACCCACTTTCTGCCCTGATATCATGAAATTTAGGGCTTGATTAAGTCAAACTGTTTCCAAAGTTCCTCCCCCTGGACCAAATTAAACTTTTTCAATGCCAAAAAAAAAGACTAGCAATGCATTCCGTGGCTTTGAATAAATGTACTATAGGGTGGTATTATACTTTGCTCATTCTTGTATTCTAAGATTCTAGTATATTCACCTATTAATTTATGAGGCTATGTTGAATTTTGCAAATGCAGACTCATAACTTTTGTTATATTCAATATTTTCACCACAACATTTCAACATAGCCATTTGAAACAGCGACTCATGAATGTGACAGCTGTGATTTTTCAACTGCTGCCCAATATGTGTGTATGCAGCCCAAAATCTGATTTTGCAGTCCCTGCACAACATCACCTTTAAGCTAGGAGTTAAACATTTTCTCTTCCCTTCTTTATGAGGCAGGTTCATCACAAAGCTGTGTTGAAAATTTGGTGCAAAAATATTTAAAAAAAACAATTTTCAATATTTTATACCCAGATTCCTCTCCTGCAGCCCTATTGGCTCTAGCCAGTATTTGTTTTAATACAAATCACACTTTGTAGTTCAGCATAACTCTTGAAGCCCAGGAGCAGAGTTCACAGATGCTGATTCTGCACTTGTGAAGGGAAGACCTTAAGAGGATGGAGGAAAAGCTTAGATATAAACTCAAGGGTTCAAGCAATTTTGGCGGGGGGAATAAATGGAGCACCATTAAACAAGGAATCCAAGATGTATCAAAAGCATACCTAAGACATGTTGGTAAGAAATACAGACACAAGAAACCCATTTGGTTTTACAAGGAGAGTGAGAAGCAGTCCAGGTCAAGGAATTGGTCTCAAGAAGGCATAGGACCAGTCAGTGGGAGGCAAATAGGAAGCTCTACTTTAGCAAATTGAAAGAAGCAGGTAACACAATGAGGGAGGACAGAGCTAAGAACAACAGAAAAGGTGAAGGGAAATGACAAGGCCTATTTTAGCTACTGTACATCAAGGAGAAGAGGAAAAATGAGGGAGGGGAATGACATGCTGAAAAAGGGGAATCTAGGTGGAGGAGGATGGGCAAAGAGCCAACATATTTAATGAATATTTCTGCTCAGTCTCCGTGGCCAAAGAAGAAGGATCATTGCAGGAATGGGGCATTAAATTTGGGAAGGTAACTAAGAAGATAGTAGGATAGAACCATCACTGAGCACAGACTCTTCAAGGGACTTAGGGGATTAAGAGGGGAAATCACTGGGACCTGATGGCTGCATCCCCAAGTGCTCACAGAGGTCTTGGCAGACCTGTTCAATTGCTTGCTTGTGACAGGCATTGTCCCCATGGACCGAAGGATGTCTGACACTGTGCCTCTGTATATGAGCTGGGTTCAGGGAGGCCTGGGCAACAGCTGAAAAGTCAGCCTTACCCACACCATAGGGAAGCTGATGGAGATAATTATGAAGGCACAGTTGGTAGAGTTTGTGAAGAATCACTGACTCCAGAACATTAAACAACATGGTATCATGAAGAGATCCTGCCAAATGAACCACACAGAATTCTTCAATACAGTGTCTCAGGAGATAGACAATGACCAGGTGGTTGATGTCCTGTATCTGGACATCAGCACTGAGGTTTTTTTTTTTAAATCTGACTGCAGCACCAGGGCAGAGTGGAAGAGTTTAGGATTGAATAGGGTTGGTGATGGGTGGTTAAGGGGTGTCACATATCCCTATTTGTTGCCTGTTAAATTCTAATACTAAGGACCTAAAATATTTTTGGCCGAAGTGTCGCAGCCAGACGAAGATGGAGGGTCTACACTAAAGTCAAATGGAAGTTGCCAATTTCCACATTTGTTCACCCTTACTTGGGGGCAGGAGAAGACATAACAAGGTGGATAGAGAACTGGTTAGGGCAAAGAACCCAAAAGGGCAGTGCTAACTGGAAGGCACTCTGAGGTTAGGGTGGTGACCAACTGGGTGGTCCAGGCATTGTTCCTGAGTCCTGTGCTCTTTAATCTGTTTATATGTGGCATTGTAAAAGGAGTCAAGGGGAAAATGTGTCTCTTTGTGAACAACAGTATATGTGATGGGGTAGAAAGTGAGAAAAAGGATAGATATATGATCAGACATATGAAACAGGACCTAGAGGAACTGAAAAAGTGGTCCAAGATTTGGCAACTCAAATTTAATGTAAAAAAAGGTCAAGGTCACACACATGGGGAAAAGTAGCCACAAAATACAGTTTTGGATGGGTGGTGGTGTCAGGATAAGGCATATGAGAAAGCTAGTAGGTCACTAGGGTGCATAGGCAGGGCCTTCTCTAGCAGAAGGAAGGACATGACCTGTCTTCTCTATAGGTCAGTGGTATGTCTGTTCCTAGAGTACTGTGATAAATCTGGAATCCTTACCAGAAAAGAAAAGGACTGCCTAGAATCAGACCAGAGAAGGGCAACCAAAATTACTTATGGCAGCAGGGAAGACCTACATGACTGGTTGACCCACATAGGTACTCCTTGGAGGCCAGAACAGAAAGGGGGGATGTGACGGAAACTTTCAAAAACCTAAGAGGAATAAACAAGGTGTACTGACAGCAACTGTTTAGTAGGGCTGTGCGAATACCCTTTCCCGAATATTTGGCCGAATATTCGGTATTCGGGTCCCAAGTATTCGTTATTCGGTATTTGGCCAGAAAAGGTGTTTTTTTAAGGAAACTTTAAAAAAGCACTTCAGCAACACCATTAATCACCCATTGAACCTGGTATACCATATACACCTCAATGACACTTCAGCCACCAACATTGAGCTCTCACTAATGCAACACAAGCTTCATGTGGCACACTCGGTCCACCACAACACACACATAGCATTCTGATAACAATATCAAGCATTGCATTGGGTCAGCACTAGAGGGTGTTCATGGTCACAGACACGGGTAGAAGGTGCTTCAGCCATGGGCATAGGAATCATGGTAGCAGCGGCTGCAGTAGTGGTGACAGCTGAAAGGGTGGCTGCTGCAAGAATGGCACTGGTGGTGGTGGGAAGCACACTGGCTGTGGATGTAGCAGCCATAATGGTAGCAGTGGGGACACTGGTGGTGGAGTCTGCTGCTTGCTGCACAAAGCATGTATGCTCTAATTCCCCCCTACTACTGCACAACAGGATGTGATAGTGAACGTACAGATGGACAGGTGGTGACACTAGCAGTAGTAGTACTGCTAATGGTATTAGTGGTAGTAGTACTATTACCAATGCTATAAGAACTAAAAGGCTTGCTTGGGGAGAACAATATTTGAGCCCATCGAATAAAGAGAGACACCTGTATGTCATTGTCTATGTAGTCTATCTCACCACCTTCTCTGGAATTGTATTATGTATCAATAATTTACAGTGGAGCAAGACAAAATGCAATTAAGTACTTTGCAGTAAATGACATGCCACAAAATATTGGATGACTGGAGGGCTTAATTGCCATTAAATTACACTGCTCCTTGCAGCATACTGCAGCATTTTACAGCAATTTTGCAAGATACTGCACTGCGTACTGTCTAGCACCACAGTATGAACTATGTTCTATAATCTTGACGCAGTGTTTCATCCTTGGGGTATGTTAGTTGTGGATTGTTTTGTTACAAGGGCATCTCAATCTCATTCATTTTAACTTCACTTATTTATAGTGTGTGTGTTTCTTTAAGGGTTGTATATTCATAGCGTGTTTGTATGTTCCCGACATGCACCCTGACAATGACCAGGGTTCTGGTCAAAGCACCAGGGCTCTATTGGCGTCCTCCAGCCTTAGCACAAACTAATGTATTGGCAACTTTATGCTGCACTGCTCTTAACTGTATTTTGTTACTGCAACCCCCTCCGCTGAGTGCTTCCTTTGTTCTACATAGATTGTTTGGGGGTTTGGCAGCCCAGTGACAACACTAGCAGTAATTGTGTGGATGTGCTGTATGTTTGTGGTCTAGCATCCTGTCCCTCACCACTTGGGGCCAACGGTGCAGATACTTTGCTGGGGCTGGACCAAGCATGTTTGCAAGATTGCTAAAGACATGATGGATCAGGTCACTACTGGTTACTGAGTAAAACACAAACAATTACTACGTAGTACCTGTGTGTGTGATGCTTTACTTACTGCTTGTGGAACTACAGTAATACACCAACCTTTCCAGTTATACTGCACCACAAAAAAGTAGCAGTAAAGAAAAACACTGCTACTAAGAAGGGGAAGAAAAGGGCAACCTATTTAGTCAAACATGGAACCGAGCAAGGAACAGACAGAGGACATACAGTTAACTCAGTGAGACAAGCCTGCCCCACTAAGTGCAATGGTTTAATTAACAAAACAACAATAAACAAACAAAAAATGCATGTGCACAACTGTGCACACACACACACACGGCACAGACTTGCAGGGAGATATATTTCACAAGCACAGCTTAATTGTGTTCAGTGGGCTGTAGAAGTGGGAAGGGGGGGGAAGAGTCAGCCACTGTGTCAGTGTGTCAGTATGGCTCAGTTGGTAGCACATCCATCTCTGGACCAGAAGGTCGTGGGTTCTCGGTCCACACTGGGATTGGACTGGCACCTAAAAATTGCTGGCATCCAAATGCAGTATTGGGGTGCTGTACTGCTGGGGTGTGCCACCCTTCGGATGAGACGTTAAACCGAGGTCCCTTCTGTCCATCCTGGTGTTGTCCTGGTGGGTGTCCAGGTGGAAGTAAAAGAACCCAGGGCACTCTTCGCAAAGAGTAGGGAACATTCCTGGTGTCCTGGCCAACATTCCCCTTCCCATAAACTGGTTCATGCAATTATCCAGGCTGTGAGTGGGTGATGATGTGCAATATGGCCACCACCACACATTCAGTCACTTCATTACCAGTCTAGCATTGCTTGTAAAGCACTTTGGGATACACTGTATATGAAAAGCACTATATAAATGCTGATTCTTCTACTTCTTCTTCTCCTTCTCCTTCTTCTCATGTGCACAGGGATCTATCCCCAGAACCAGAGGAGACTAACAATACTAATTCAGTGAGTCAAGCCTGACTGGCTTAGAACTGAAGAAGTTTATTTCAAAATCTGTGCTCACACAGCTGTGCACACATGTGGCCCTGCCTCATGAAAAATATATTAAGCATGCACATGCATGGTGAAGCCTCACAAAATCAAACATTTTGCACGTATACAGCAAATTATAAGCAGTGATCTGCAGGAGGGGGAGTTAGCAGACACCCTCATCAGTCATGCAGGGAACCAAGCCTGAAACCAGACAACAGCAAAAAAAAACAAAAAAACACAAAAATAAAATGTGCTGCACCCAAAAAAAAGCACACTGGAGCTATGTCAGACAGCAGCAGAGAAGGGGTGTTAGCAGATAGCCCTCCTAGTCCCTGTAACTGAGTACAGCAGTAAGGACAAAATACCTGTCAGAAAGTCAAACATAGCTTTTCCGACACTGATCAAAAAAACTATACTGACCCAAAAAAGCCTGTGAAGCAAAAATCTATTTCTTTTTCAGCAAGTTTAAGGTCTCAAAAGTACTGCAGAGCAGCTCTCATAAACCACTGTCTCCTGTCTTCTACCATCTCGAGTGAGGAAGTCACACGGTGTGCTTGCCTTTGAGCTCAAGAAACAGTTTTTGATTGGCCAACAAAGCTCTGTGAGACTTGGAAATCTCACCGAATAGTAGTTCCCGAATAGTGGCCGAATAGTGAACTACTCGGAAAATGCATCTGAATATTCGGGAAGCCTACTATTTGTGGTATTCGGAAAATACTATTCGGCCCATGCACAGCCCTACTGTTTAGACAATGTGAGGGGTATGTGACAAGAGGACACATGGTAACTAGAAGCTGGAGGGGAAGGGGGAATTCAGAAGGGATGTTAGGAACTATCTCTTCATGGAGAGGGTGGGGGTAGATAGAACCATCTACATGAGAGTTTTTTCAACATCAAGACAGTTACAGCTTTCAAGAGAGGGTGGGATATACCCATGGGAATGGTTAAATGAGGAAAGGGAGAAGAGTTGAATCGGGGTCATTCAACTAACAAAGTAGAGTTACAAGTTGGGAGTACTGTGTCAGCTTTACCAGTACCAGACTGGTGCAGACAAAGGTAGAGACCAGGCAGATTTGATGGACTGTGTCTTTTTCTGCCTGTAAAATTCTGTTTCTATATTAATCAGTTCCAGGGCCCAGGGACATCAGTAAAGCAGAAGCCCTGCATGGAAATCTTTATTCTAGCACTCTAGGCTTCCGCTCTACTCTCGTCGCTGAATTCTGGAACTGATAAGTAATTAGAAAATTAATATTAGGAGGGAGAAAGGCAGCACTGACAAAGGACCTAACATAAAGACAAAATATGACAATTTCAAAACAAACACATGAAACAATACACTGTAGGTAATTAAACAGACTCCACACATGCCCAAATTTCAAATTATATTAAAAATATAAAATACACAGTTTACTGTATGTTCCTTTATAAATAAAACTTTCATTAAATTCAATGTGAAACATATTGCATCATCAGGTTTGCATAGAAACACTTATTCTACGAGCACATACATCCTGAACTGACTAGTGGAAGAATAATTTTTAATATTTAGTTGATTAGCATAATATTTTTGGAGCGCCTCAGTGGAATTTTCTCTGAACCACACATTAAAGGATATGATGACAAGTTTTTTCCTCTAAAAAAAAAAAAACATATAATTTTTATAGCCTATTACAGTACATTGCAAGCTAGAGCTAAAGGCTTATCAGGTACGTGGACGATCTAGCAATTCATCATTTCTTTTTCCAGTTTCATATCCAGCTGGTGTAGCCCAGCTGAGAGGTAACATTGCATTTTCAATGTGGCTTCCAAACCCACATAGGAGGTTGCAAAGTGAGTGCCAGAGCCAATACACCATCTGAGGTGGCCAACCTCAAATTTCAAAAACTACTAGAGCAAACATTAATGCACTCATGGGGAGAGAGGAAATATCCAGAAAATGAGTACAAGGTCCCCTCATTGTTTCCTTTTACAGCTTCCTACCCAGCCGAGACAGTCCTACTCAGACGGAACATTGCATTTTTAATGGGGCTTCCAAAACCACATAGGAGATTGCACTGCTGGTGACAGTAGCCAGTACACCAACTGAGATGGCCTACCTCAAATTTCAAAGATTATTGGAGTAAATATTAATGTACTCATGGGGAGAGAAGAAAGATCTACAAAACTAGTGCAAGGTCTCCTTTAATTTTGAGATCATGCAGCAGTTCACAGAAACTGCAAACATTCACTGTTGATAAAATGCAGGAACCAGGAGACTGCCAGGAGAATAAACTTCTGTTCAACTGGCTCAAATGCCCCAGCATATGGAGCTTCATCGGGGGGCTTCCATTTCCACTCTTTCTCCCAAATTGGTTGCCAATACTGCCCCTTGACAAAGCTCCATATGAACAAGTGCTGGGGCATTTGGGACAGTTGGAATTAAGTTTGCTATTTGCACTTCAAGCAGTTTTCATTTATTTACACCACATTGCTTGCACTGTTTTGCTGTCTGACTGCATCCTGGTTCTTGCATTTTAGCAACTGTGAACGTTGACATTTTCTGTAAACTACTATATGATCTCAAATGAAAGGAGACCTCACACTAACTGAAAATTGTGTGTCTCTTTCTTTTTTTCCACAAGAGTGCACTAACAATTGTTCAGTTTTCTGGGGAATGGTCGAGGTCAGTTTTTACTCAGTTTCATACGGACATACGAAAATTGCCAGCAGCAAAAGGCCATCATGGTCTACCTAGGCTGCTCATGAATGTAGCTAACTCCCTATTCAGCAGCTGCCCCACCCCTCTCCCCCTACCTCCCTTTACCCTCCCCTTTGCCCTGTCCCACCCCTTCTTAAAGCATTCCACTGTGGTACATGCCACCACTTCAGCTGGTAGTGCGTTCCACTTTGCCACCACCCTCTCTGTAAAGAAATGCCTTCTCACCTCCCTCCTGAATCTCATGTCATGGCCACTAGTGTCTCTCCTCCCCCTCCTCCTGAATAGACCCAATGTGTCTGTTCTGATTATCCCTTTCATGTATTTGAAGGTCTCAATCGTATCCTCCCTGTCCCTCCTCTCTTCCAGTGAGTATATGTTTAACTCTCTTAGTCTGACCTCATATGGCAATTCCCCCAGGCCCTGAATCATCTTTGTTGCCCTATGCTGCACCCCCTCCAGCAACCTAATATTCCTTTGTAGGTATGGGTGCCAGTACTGCATGCAGTATTCCAGGTGGGGTCTAACCAACGATCTGTACAATGGTAGAGTAACCTTCCTTCTTCTTGAGGTAATTCCCCTTTCAATGCACCCCAGCATTATGCTGGCCATTGCTGCTGCCTTTCTGAATTGTGCAAAATTGTTCATTGCTCCCATGATGAGCACCCCCAGATCCTTCTCCTCTTCTGTTACCTCCAGCTGCATCCCCCCAGATGGTAGCTTCTCCTCAGATTTTTTGTTCCAAAGTGCAACACCTTGCATTTTTTTGCATTGAACCCCAGTTGCCATCTGTCAGACCATGACTCCAGCCTTGCCAAAGTTGCCTTGCCTAGTTGGGTATTTTGAAGTGCAGGGAGGTCAAATAACTTGCCCAGGTCCCATAGTGAGCCAATGGTTGTGATGGGGTCTGAGCTTGGCACCTCCTAGTTTGCAGCTTTGCGCCTTAACCACTGGATCACACTGCCTTCCCACACACTAACTATAATATATGTTTTTAAATGTCTATATTGAGCATTTTCATATTTGACCAGAGTATCCCAGTGCTGATGCTGTATCTTGTATTCAGTGGTGTCCTGCTTTTAACACTTTCTATAATTCGGTGGACTGGAGCACTGGGAGGTTAAGTGACTTGCCCAAGGTTGCACAATGAGTTTTATATCTTTGAATACAAGCCACCCTTGAATAGTAATGACCCTCAAATAGAAGCCATGGCTACAATAACACGTTTATAATACAGTACAAACCACCCTCAAACTGTAGCTGCGGCTTGTATTAAAATATATACTATGATAACCTAATTTAAGTTTGTTAACTACTGGTTTCCTACTACTGGTGACTACAACACAGTACTTGCAAGTAAACAGTGCTCCTTATCTACAGTTTTAATCTAGATCTTTGCCAGAAACAGTTTACTGAAATTTTATTTCTGCATCTCATTACTGATTACCATCACTCAGTGTTGGATTGTTGAATTTCTGTGCAGCCTGTTTAACTATTTCTGCCATACTAGGCAGGTACCTTCTTCTGTGCTCCTTTCCACAAAAATTCAATAAACATTAAAATGAAAGAACTGTAACTTATCTATGACATGTATGTATGCTGGTGTGGTTGATGATTAGGACACTGTAAGTGTCAATACTTTTATTTGCTTGACTTTATTGCACACAAGTTATTCATTTTTTGTAAAAAATTTAATGCAAAAAAAAAAGTACTGGTAAGAATTAAACACTTAGAAAAGTGAAAGAACTTTAAGTCCTAGTGACGTGATCATTCAGTTTCAGATTTTCTACCGAGATCATTGTCCAAATGGCTGACAGGCTTCTGTGTGTGAGTCACAGTATCAGCAGTGTAAGTAGTGTCACTGTTGGAAATGTCAGCTGATGTTTTTAGATCTGCTAGCTTTATAAACAGCTCTCCTCTGATATATTGTGCATTGCCCTCTCTTTTGTGCAACTGATGGCACCTGGGTTTGTACTTGTAATAGCACACACCTATGAAAAAAGTGAAACAAAAAGTTAAAAAAGCTTGAAGTTTGAGTGATAAAGTAAAGATGCTTACTATTTCAAAATGATTTCTCTGGACACAGCCTGCCATGACAGCTTGAGTCAAACCAGCATCTTGTCTTTGCTAGGTGCTCTGGGGTTTTCAGCTGCTGTGGTCTTCCTTTCCTCTGTTGCCATCCACTTATCATAACACTCCCTGTAAGGCGATTTAAAGATAACATTCCAGCTCATGTCTGCAGGCTGCAAAATCTTAGTGCGGTCACCTGGTATCACTCCAATTGTGTTTTTTTTTTCTTTTTTGCAGTCTTCTTTACAGTGGGTGAGATGTGGCACCAAAAAGGATCCCACAGCAAGAGATGCTGGCTGCATGCCATAGAGCCCCAGACTTTTCCTAGTCAGTGGAGGGTTAGCTCCTCACTCATCCACCCATTAGGAGACATCACAACTACCACTCGTGCCTCCTGTGACTGCTTCTCATAATTTGGTACTTGACCTGTCTACTGTACATATACCCCACTATATACACCCCTTATTAACTTCTCCCCAACCTCACTTCACCACCCTTCCACCCTCTCTCGCAGTACCCCTCTCCTACTTGTAACCTTCCCCCCTCAAACCATCCTCCTTCTCCTCACCCTCTTTCTCCCACATCCCTTTCCTATCCTGACTGAGACTTGGGCTGCTTCACCTATTCCAGGTAATATGTAAACTGACACTGTTCTATTTTCGATTTACTTTACCTACACAACTTGGTTCTAATGTTCAAATAACTTTGTATAATCAAGCATACATTGTACAATCAGAACTGAACCTGATGGAGGTACCAGTAGGGACCACTAACTCCTTTGAATGTATCCTGGGTGAGGGTGTGGAGTGCAGGATCCTTCTCATCTACCATCCACCAGGAGGTGGGAATGTTTTCCTGCGGGAAGTCGTGGACTTCACTGTCGACATGACATTGGGATCTCCCAGATGACTGATCCTGGGAGACTTCAGTGCCTGGGTCAATGATGAACTCTCACAATTTGGTCAGGACTTCCTCCAGTTAATGACCTCACTGGACTTCACACAGGTTATTTCCTCCTCGACCCATATTGGTGGTCATTCTCTGGACTTGGTGTTCTTTATGGGGATGGAGATATCCGACTTGGTGGTGGAACCATTCGGGTGGTCTTACCATTATACTATTGGGTTCAGTTTCTTGGTTCCCCTAGTAGGCCTGCCCCCATGGAGATGATCCGGTACCACCCTTTGAGGGATGTTTCCCCCGATGGCCTGATGGCGGTGTTGGACCTATCGGGTATACCGAGTGAATGCCTGGATCCAGGGTACTTGATACCTACCTATAATAAGGAGATGATTGGGGCCCTGGATTCCATTGCTCCTGTTCATGTTTGCCCCCTCACTCGATGCCCCAGGTCTCCTTGGTTTGATGAGGCTCTGAGGGAGTTGAGGAGAGTGGGATGAAGGCTAGAGAGGTGTTGGCGAAATCGGGCCTGGAGGATGACAGACTTAAGTTGATGGACCAATATGGGGTCTATCAATCAGCAATTACCCGTAAGAAGGCTGAATTCCTGTCCAGGGAAATTGCTGCTGTGCAGACTCGACCAGCCCAGCTTTTCCAGACTGTGGACAGATTGAGCAATCCAATCTGTCTTCAGCCTGGAACTGTTTTTTCACAAAAACAGTGTGAGGAGATTGCTCGATTCTTTGCAGATAAGGTTGCCACAATCAGGTCCGAGATCCATCTGACCCTCCCTAGTGGGAATTGTGGTGGTCTGGAGGAGATGTTGGATGCCCAGTTTGTGTGGTGTGACTTTGGCCGGCCCACAATCAATGATATTGTGATGGTCATCCAATCTTTGTGTCCGACCAACTGTAGTTTGGGCCTGGGCCCTAAGTGCCTTTTGGTAGGTTGTGTGGATAAAATTAGCCAGGTCCTTGCTGAGATAGTCTCAATGTCCTTGGAGAGGGGGATCTTTCCAGAGCCCCTGAAGGAGGCTGTGGTTTGACTTCTCCTTAAAAAGCCCTCCTTGGACCTGAACTGTTTGGCTAACTACAGACCTGTCTCTAACCTGCCCTTTGTGGGTAAGGTTATTGAGAAGGTGGTTGCGTCGCAGCTGGATGACTATTTAACCAGCCACAATGTCTATGATTCTCTCCAGTCTGGATTTAGGAAGAGACATAGTACCAAGACAGCCCTTGTCCGGGTACTAAATGACCTCCTGATAGCGAGAGATCGAAAGACCCGTTCCATCTTGGTCCTTCTAGATCTCTCCACAGCTTTTGACATCGTAGACCATGGCGTGCTGTTGGAGCACCTGTGGTTCATCTGTGGACTTTCTGGGATGGTCCTCAGATGGTTTTGATCTTTCCTCAAGGGTAGGACTCAGTGGGTGGTGTCTGGGACTTTTTTTCAGCTCCATTCTCCCTATCCTGTAGGGTGCCGCAGGGCTCCATCTTATCACCCATTTTGTTTTCGGTGTACATGCTGCCGTTAGGAGCAATTATTAGGCAGTATGGCTTGAGTTTTCACTGCTATGCAGATGATACTAAGCTGTGCATGTCTTTTGTGCCTGGCCAGGATGCTGCTGTTTTGGTCTTTAACAGCTGTCTTGCTGAGATCCAGGACTGGATGAATGTGAGCTGGCTGTGGTTAAACCCAGAAAAAACTGAGGTATTGGTCATGGACCCAGGTTGTCGGGAGGCAAGTTTGTTGGCAGGTTCACCCTCAGTTCTTTGGTTTGGAGGTGTCCAGCTGACTACTTCAGACCTGGTTCAGAACCTGGGCATTATGTTTGATGACTGCTTGACCCTTAAATCACAGGTATCAGCAGTTGTCAAAACTTCTTTTTATCACCTGAGAAATATCGCCTGGGTAAAGCACCTGGTTCCCCCTGACGATCTTCCAAATTTGTTCCACACCTTCGTTACCTCCTGCCTTGACTACTGCAATGCCCTTTACCTTGGGCTACCGGCGGTTGATATTCACTGCTTGCAACTGGTGCAGAATGCGGCAGCCAGGCTATTGACTGGTACCTCTAGGACCAGTCATATAATGCCTGTGCTCCGCAGTCTGCACTGGCTGCCAGTTCAGTGGCGGATCACCTTCAAGGGCGGTTTGCTGACCTATGAGGCCCTACATGATCATGGACCTGGTTACCTGCAAGATCTTCTTCACCCCTACTGTCCCCTCTGCCCTCTCTGATCCACTGAGAGGGATTGCTAGAGATTCCCAGGGTCCGTTTGCAGACACCTGGGGCAAGGGCATTTAGTTTTATGGCCCGACCCTGTGGAATTCTCTGCCTCGTCAGGTATGAGATTGCCTGGCCGTCCAAAGTTTTAAGGAGGCTTTGAAAACCTACCTTTTTATCCTAGCATTTCCTTATTTTTAAATGCTGCTGTTATTCTTATTTATTATTAATCTTAATCTTTTTTGTATTGGTTATTTATTGATGTTTTAAATGATGTTGTACAGGTGCCTTGGTTTCTAGAAAGACACCTTTTTATAAATAAAAAGTGATTTGATTTAATTTGATTTGACAATGCCTGAAGACAGTTTTATCAACAATGTTAACTTTGTTCTAATCTGACAAGGCCACCTTGGCTGTTCTTCCTTTTGCTGTGCACTGTTGATCTTGGTTGCTATATTCTCGTATACTACACATCGTTTGAATTGCTTTATTCCTTTGTCTGTCAGTACCTTGATGTGGAACCTATGTAAAAGAGCCTTTTCCTCACATGTGTTAATCCTTGTTAATCCAAAATGTTCCAAAAATATTAAATAAAACCAGTCCTGATACATTCGGAGTCTCTTTAGTTATTTTTTTTTCCTTTTAGGACCCCAAATGGGGACAACTTTCACCATCAGCCAAAACCGCTAGACAGAGTGCAACTCTTTGCTTCTCATAGTCAGTAGGTAGCAGTGGGACCAGTTTGCAGCCAGCATGATCAATTGTTTTATTTTCAAGCATTTCTCAGTAACACACTTAATAACTTTCAATAAATCTCTTGCTCCATTCTGAAAAGCACCTTTCTACCACCCCACCAGGCTTTTAACTGCTCTGACACTCAGCTGATTGTCAATTACAGTGACTGCACCAGCTGATTGCAATACACGCCACCCTCAAATGAAGGCCACCCTTGAATACAAGCCGCATCCAGAAAATGAGAATGTTAATAGAAGTTATGACTTGTATTCATAGATATACAGTATTTGGTTCTAGTGTGGCATGAACCTACAATCTTGTGGTTCCCAAGCTCTGACCAATAGACCACACTGCTGCATCATTGATATTGTAGGTCTATATGAACTGAAATGTTCTTAAACTTTTCAAAACATTTTCTATGTAAGAAAGACAATAATTACATTCATAAACAGGCTGAAAAAATCAAGTGTTTTGATTGGTTACAGGTGATCACATGACAGTGCTGTGATTTCACATTACCCTGTGAGTCAGAGTTAGTTACTCATTTTTATTTACAAATTAGAGACCATTTTGTAAGTGCAATAAAATTACTGCCTAGAGTCAATTACAACCCAAAACCAGTACCTGAAATTCTCTGTTGCACACTGTGCTACACACAAGTGTGTATAATAAACAATTGCCTCACTCTTGCACATAGCACCGAGAGCAAGACACAACAGCTGCAGGCAAAACACACTTCAGTTTTCATTCCACTCCTCTTCTACCTGCCAACCACAGTTCTGTTAACCTGTAATTGTATACAACAGAGTATGGGCAACAGTTAAAACTAATTTTTTTGTACAATCTTTCAGTGTATGATTCTCTATATAATGCACTTCAGGGTGTTTGGTAATGCTACAAATACTCATCTCCTGGATGGGCAAAGGCACTCAGCTGTACCTTCTGCCACAGAATGCACCTCACATTTTAAATAAGCAGCATAGTATACCATAAATCAATCAATCAAACTTTATTTAACCAGGCAAAATCATCCTTGAGCAAGCTCATTTGCAAGATGGTCCTGGACAAGTAGGACATATACAACTACAACAAAATTACCAGATAAGCAGTGTACACACAATGAGCAAATAAAAGACAGTTACAGAGAAACAGATAAGATCAGGGCTGGGGAGTACATATGGTGAACTCTATCTGGGTTGATAATTGACTGTATATATAAAGGATTCCCTCTAGATGTGGGATTATTCAGACAAAGGTCACAATGTTACAATAAGACGAGGGATACCAGGTAGGGTAAGTGAGGGAACAACAATCGAAGGTTTATGGGTGGCGGGAAAACAAAGGAAAGGGTCGGTGAGGGGTGGAAATAGATGTAGTTAAACAAACAGGTGGGAGTTGGCAGAATAAACCCAAGGTGGAAAGAAGAAGAGAAGTGCTAGGGGAATACATGCAAGTGCCAAGAGTTTGGGGAGCCACAGGAAATGGAGGAGGTGGTTATTTGCGGCATACACACAGGGCTCTCAGTTTGAGAGTGAGCAGCCTCCTGAAAGAGTGAGGCCCCAGGAGGGAGGACAGCCTGAGAGTTTTTTGCATGACATTCCAAAGGGTGGACAGAGAAAAGATGATAGCTGCTGAGCCATGTCGTGTTTTTATTTTGGGTACTTTAAGAGAGACAAGAAACAAACTCCTTATACCATACTTTCTCTAAGTACGCTGAAACAGCGTAGAAATATAGGTCGGTAGTTTATCGGTTAGGGCCCATTATGTCCACATGAGGGAATTTTTTTGCCTCCTCAGAGTGAGGGAGGGCCAGTCTAGCGCCTGATACAGTAGACAGTGGTGGGTGCATAATGGCATGTTTAGGATAAATCTCAGTGCACGATGGTAGAGGGTGTCAAGTTTACATAGTGCCTGACTAGGACAGTAACTATAGAGAAAGTCAGCATAATCCAGCAGCGGTAGAAAAGTTGTTTGGACAAGTCGCTTCCTTGCTTCAAGAGTAAGGAGGTGTCTTATCTGATAAAATATGCCTAGATGTTGTCTTAGCTTTTTAGATAGTTCATTAAGGTGAGCCAAGAAGCTGATCCTGTTATCCAGTCAAACACCCAGGTACTTGAATTTTTCTACTAGTTCCAAGGCTTCGCCAAGCAAGGTATAAATCTGGAGGCTTGAAGATGGTCCTATGTAGTGGGCAGCACAAGGCGAGATAATTATAGCTTTGGTCTTTTTGGCATTAAGCAAAAGCTTGAGCCTTATTGAGTTGCGTTGAAGGATGTCAAAGTCTAACTGAAGCTCCTTGTGGGCTACGTCTAAGGAGGTGTTAGTAGTATAGAGCACGGTATCATCAGCAATGTTACTTGTGCGTATATAGGAGTCTATATGGTTTATATAAATAGCAAAGAGAATACTGCCCAAGATGGAGCCTTGTGGCACACCACATGCCAGGGACTTTAACTGAGACAGTTCCCCTTGATCTTTGATTTGTTGCATTCAGTTGGTGAGATAACAATCAAACCATTTTAAGGCAGTGTTGTTTACCCCGATGCTGCTCAAGACGTTAAGTAGAATATGATGATCCACTGTATCGAAAGCCTTACTAAGATCTAGAAAGAGGGCATAGATGTGTTGCTAAGTATCCAGGGCGGTTTGCCATTCACTGGACACTTTGGCAAGGGTTAATACAGTACTGTGCTTGGACCTAAATCCCGATTGGGTGGGGTTTAGGATGTTTTTGGTGTCAAGGAACTCTCTGAGTTGAGAGTTAACAATTTTTTCCAGGGCCTTTGATAGGATTGGGAGAAGGGAAATCAGGCGGTAGTTGTTCAGGTCAGTTGGGTCACCAGATTTAAAAAGAGGAATAATGTGTGCTATTTTCCAAAGTGGTGGTGACTCACCATGAGCCCAGAAACTATTAAAAAGGTGAATGATGGGAGCTGTCAGGTGATAGCAGCCAAGTTTCAAGAAGAACGGTTCTGAGAGGTCAGCGCCAGCACACTTTTTAGTGTCCAAGGCTAGCAGGAGGTCCTCCACCTGTTTAAAGGTTACTGGATGAAAGGTAAAGGAGGAGTGCCCCGGGATAGCTGTGGTGATAGGGCTAGGGTCATTGTTGTCATCACTGCAGACATTCACTTTACTGGTGGGTGAGACATCAAACCCAATGCCTGAGGTGGCAAAGTGGCTATTTAGCTTTTCTAGGATGTCCACCCTGTCCATGTAGGAAATGTCTCCTACCACAATCTTGGCAGGCAAAGGTGAGGCTGATGAGTTACCTACTACCTCTCTAAGAACTTTCCAGAATTTAGTGGAACAATTTTTATTTTCGTCAAGAGTGGACTGGAAATAACGTGATTTTTCAGTTCTAACAAGTTTGGTGCAGGCATTCCTGGCAACCCGAAAGGCCAGCCAGTCAGAATCCAATTTTGTTTTCCGTGCCCTTTTCCACAGTACATCCCTGTCCCTCAGAGCTTTCTTTATTGTGGGTGTAAATCAGTCGGGTGACCTTTTCCTAGATTTGATTTTTCTAAGCGGTGCATGTTTATCAATCACCTTCAGTACCAGGTTTTGGAAGATATTATAGGCTTCTGAGACAGAGGGTGCCAGATAAAAATCCTGCCAGATAATATTCCCTAGGTCTGCCAGGAAGGCAGGTTGGCAGAAGTGTTTTTGATTTCGTTTTAGTTTAAAAGTGGAGGTAGGAGGCCGGTAAGTGGAGCTTCTAATACAGGCTTTACATAGTGCCACAATCATGGCAGGCAAAGGTGAGGCTGTACCTTTGTCATGGAAGTCATAAAAGAAAGGGATGTCATGATTTTTCCCATTTTTATGAAAACTCCATGGTTTTGGCATTTTTCATGACAACCCCATGATTTTTGGCAATTTCCTTTACAAAACCATGATTTGTAGTGATTGTCATGAAAACACTTTCATTTTTGGTGTTTAGAAAGGACAGACATATAATTTTGTGCCTTATCATTGCTGTGTGCTTTGCTCCTAGTTGGCTCCTATGTAGGATTCTGGGGCTTGCACATACACCTGGGTCTCTGTGACAGCATCACTCTGTGTTATTTCCTGCTACTAGACAAGGTTAACATAGAAACACAGTTGATGATGGCAGAAAAATACTGATGGTCCATCTAGTCTGCCCACGTTATCCAATCTTACCCTTGGATCTGTTGTCCCTGTCAAGCCTTGGCATGCCCTGTTCTCCCTATTGTTCTCAGTGTTTCCACCTTCGTCATCCCTCTGAGTAGCTACTATACCCCTGGCTCTGTCCTAGCCGTGTTTGAAGCTGTTTATGGTTTTTGCACCCAGTACCTTTGATGGCCGACCATTCCATGGCTCAACCACTTTTTCTGTAAAATAGTGCTTTCTCACATCCTTTTTAAACCCCTCCCCTCATTAGCATCCACTCATGACTCCATGTCCCAGCTTCTCTGTTCCTGGTAAATAGCTCTTCATAGTTCACCTTATTTATTCTTTTCAGGAACTTGAAAATCTCTATCATGCCTCCTTCCCCATCTGGTTTCTAGTGAATACATGTTCAGTGCCTTTGGCCAATCATCAAAGGATCTGCCCTCCTGGCACCGAATTATTTTGATCAATCTGTGTTTTACTGTCTCTAGCCTGTCCTTGTCCTTTATCAGCCGTGGACTCCAGAACTGGCACAGTACTCCAAGTGTGGCCTCACCTGTGAACTATACAAAGGTAACAGTACTGCCTGTTTCCTACTGTTGAACCCCCTCCCGATGCACCCTAGCATACTGTTAGCTTTGCTGAAGGCTTGGTTGCATTGGTTGGTTTGTTTAAGGGAGTCACTAATTATGACATCTGGGTCCCTTTCCTCTGATGTTGTGTCCATTTAGATTCCCTCACATTGAATAATCTGTTGTGGGGGTTTTGTTCCCTAAGTGCTTCACTTTGCACTTCTTAGCATTTCAATTGCCATAATTTGGACTGATTTTTCAGCCTTTGCACATCTCTCTGCAATTCCCATAACCCCTCCGTGTTGTCAAATTTACAACAGAGTTTAGTGCCGTCTGTGCATAGACACAACCTGCTCTGGATTCCTTCTTCCATGTCACTGATGAACATATTGAAGAGGACTGAGCACAGGACAGATCCCTGTGGTACTCCGCTGGTGACCTCTTTTCACTGACCTGACCTTATCTAACAATCTAGTGTGTAATCTTTGCAGATGTGCATGCATAAAAAACAAGTCAAAACAGCGGTAGATTGGTTAACACATAATGGGTCCATGTTCAGTTATTTTGCAATGATTTCCATGATTTCTGTTATTTTGACCATGACAACATCATGATTTTCTCCAAAACTTACCATGTCAAAAGTACAGCCCTACCCACAAGTATTCTGTCCTTATTTTCAGTGCTGAGCAGTACACTGTGATTGGTGCCTTTTGCTAGTGAGAAGTGGATGTGTTCTGGAGTTGGCTCAAGCTGGATCTGAGACTTTCAAGTTAGATCAAAGAGGCCTTGAAGGAACATACAAAAATAAGTACTTATTAAACACAAAGGGTGGGATATTCAAACGGGTTGTGCCATGCGCAATAGGGTTGCACCTGCGCAAGTCCAAAAGTGCGCCATTCTGCGATATTCAGCAGGAGGCAGTTGCGCCACCGAAAACATGCTGAGCAACAGCGCAATGCAAATGATGGCATGCACAACCGAAGGGGGTGGATCCATCAATAAAGAGCGCAATGCGATATCCAAAGAGTTGCGCAATGCGCAACAGCGGACCAGCCGGAAGTTGCGCCCCAGCGGAAATGAGCCAAAATAAAAAGGCTCAAGGAAGAGGCGCAAGAACGCTACAGGATGCTAAGGGGAAGAGAGAGAGAAAGACAGTGACAGGCCAGGGCAGGCAAGGGAAGCAGTGTGGGCCATAGGCTGCAGAGGCCAGTGGGGGTGCCGGTGCAGTGGAAGTAGCAGTCAGGACAGCGGGGGTAACAGAGCAACATCAGCTGGGGGCACAAGCCAAGGAGATGGACAGTGGCAGCTTCCACATGGAAGCTGTAATGAGGGGGGTGAGAATGCAAGGTGCAGGGGGACGTGGCCGTGGATGGGCCCGTTAGTGGTACGCCCCCAACAGGCAGTACCGTGCCTGCATCAGCTTTGAGTTGTACACAGATGTAGAGATCGTGGGCCAGTACCGCCTGAACAGGGCAATACTGAGGCGGCTCTGTGAGCTGTGCAGTGATGTGATGCAGGCACCCTCACGACGGAGTCATGCTCTGTCAGTGGAGACCAAGGTGACAGCCTGCATGTGCCTGCTCACCACGGGCACCTTCCAGAGGCCAACAGGGGACACCACAGGCATCACACAGTCGGCCACGTCACGCATCCTCACCCAATTCCTCAGCGCATTGCTGCCACATGCTGCGGAGCACATCCATTTCCCCAGCACCGCGGCAGAGCGTACAGCAAACATGCAGGCATTCCACAGGGTAGCATGTATGCCTGGCATGCTAGGGGACATAGATTGCACCCATGTGGCCATTTGCATGCCACCTGGCCCCGATGGGGCCACATATAGGAATAGAAGGGGCTTCCCCAGTGTCAACTGCCAGGTGGTGTGTGATGCCACTGGGCATATAATCAATGTCTGTGCCACACACCCTGGTGGAGCACATGATGTCTTTATATGGCATCAGTCCACACTGTGCCATCGATTCGAGAGTGGGGACATCCCCACAGGCCATCTAGTGGGTGAGTACGCATGTAGGAAATGCAAACTCAGGGCAAGGGTGGGAATGCCACAGGTGCCATGGTAGTGGCACACAAGGATATGGGCAATATGGACCTGAACATAAGAATGATCTCCATTATCTCCACACAGGTGACAGCGGATACCCACTCTGTTCCTGGCTGCTCACACCGTACCGGCACCCCATGACCCCATTGCAGCAACGCTATAATGAGGCACATGCCGCCACATGCAACATCATTGAGCGGGTGTTTGGGATGCTCAAGGCACGCTTCCGATGCCTAGACACCTCCGGTGGTGCCCTACAGTACAGCCCCTCAAAGGCTTGTGGGATATTCCTGGCCTGTTGTATCCTGCACAACATGGCCAATGACTGTGGGATAGCTGTACAGGTTGAAGAGGGGGACAGCGATGGGGACACCAGCGGTGCCAGTGTTGATGGTGATGAGCAGCCCCCCCTTGGACGGCGGGACCCCCGACTGATCCGGCAGGCCCAGCTGCACCGGGACACCATCACGGAGGAGCATTATGCACAACACAGGTAAGTCAAGGGGCCATGTGAAAACAACACTGTCCTGGCACAACCCACAGGCACACAGAGTAACACACCAGGGGTGCATGACGGCAAGGGGGGTGGAAGGGACCAGGCACACAAACACACCATCAGGGAGGGGCGAACAGTCATATGGACACACACACACACACACACACACACACACACAAACACACCAGGCACAAAGAGTACATGGGCAGGTGCACAGCAGAGCAGGAACAGACATGGCAAACACACAGATCCACAGACCACACCCACCACCTGTACTGTCCAAGCACGTGTGTCAGATGCTGGGCACCCTTGCACCTTGATGTACAGTACAATGCAGGCATCATCATGCACACACACCTGCAGACAGCAGTCGGGATGGTGTGCAGGTGGTCCGTATGTCGGCATGATGGGCAGGGCACCCACCAGTGCACTGCCCACCATGACACACAGTGCACACAGGGCAGCAGCAGACAGGGCCCGCACTGGGAGACAGGTCAGTCATGTTGCACTGTTCCACAGCCACCGTGGATGCGTGGGCGGCCCCGCCGTGACCCAACAGCACTGGCAGGCTGAGCAGGGGCCACATGGGGTGGCACCAATGGACCACCAGGGGTCCCACTGCGCGATCGCGACCTTGTCCGCAGTGGGGTCTGTAGGATGTCAAACATACCTGCACCAGGGATGCTTGGGATGCCCACAGCAGAACCCGGCATCGACAGGCCTGGTGTTGCACGATGCCGGGAACGGGGAGTGGAGAGTGTACTGTGTGGGGTGCACGGTACAGGAACATCTGCATGTGTGCCCAATGCAGCCACGACAGCGACCAATGCCTGGGTCTGCCTGTCAATGGCGGCGGTCACATCCATCCGCATATGGACCATCTCTGCATGGTCCAGAGCACAGTCTCTGCTGTGCCGCTCCACAGCCACACACAGTGCCTCCACAGATGTTGCAACCTGCCTTTGCTGCTGTACTGATTCCCGCAGCAGGCGGGTGTGCTCGTCAAATGGGTACTCTGCCACAACGGCATCCTGTCCCCCAGGGTATGGAAGGTCTTGATGCTCAACACCCCTTGAGGGTGGGCGCTGTTCACCAGGACCAGGAATAGGCATATCAAAGGGTGGCGGGCATGTGCCACCGCTGGACACTGTACCCCCCAGACCTGGTGGGTGACTGCTGCTGCTGCCCCTCCAACTGCTGTGCCCCAGGGATCACTCATTCCACTGCTGTGGCCACAACAGTGCCAGACACCTGCACAGCCACCGGTGCTGCCCCACCGGTGCTGACAAGCACAGCCTGGGACTGTGCCGACATGTTGGCACACAAGTTGGAACCAGCAAGGCCCAGGGGCACGTGCTGGCCTGCTGTGTGTCCATCATGGGACACACACATGTCACTGCCCATTGCAGTCCTTGCATCATCAATGGTGCAGGTACGTGCTACAGCCACAGTCACAGCGTGCTGGCATGCTTGCATGCCAGACTGCTGAGACACAGGCTGTGCACCCCCCACACCTGACTCACCAACACCAGAGTTGGCAGCCCAGCGTGCATGCTGGTGCAGTGCATGCTGGCTGGTGACAGAGGTGGATGGACCCTCCTCCATGTCCAGCAGGTCATCCTCACTGCCTGAACCCACCACCACCATCCCCTGAAGATGAACAGGATCTGTAACAGAAAGAGAGGACATGTGAGTGCATGTGAACAACCTTCCCCACCCCAACACCACCACCATGTCATACCGAGCAGTGATGGGCTTCCACCTGTCTGGAATCCACCTCCTGGTACGCCCTCAATAGCACTGCACTGCATTGATGCAGCCAGTCGGTCCTCAGCCGGGGTCAGCTCCACCACTGCTGGCTGGCCCCCGCCAGTGCCAGCACATGCTGCCCTGAGGGCTGCCACCTTCTCCTTCACCCTCCTGCGGTCTGTCCCAATCTTCTTTTTGCATTCCTGCACGGAGCACTGGTGGCTTCCGTGCAGGTTCACTGCCCGGGCTATCCCCTCCCATGCAGCCGCACGGTCTGAGGGGTGCCCCGCCATCCACTCAGTAGTGACTCCTCCTCCAGGTAGGCCTGGAAGAGGGCCTCAGTCTCTGCCATGGTGAAGTTGGGCCTCCTCCTCCTTCGCCCACCATCCTCACCCTCACCTTGGCTCTGCTCGGTCATGGCGATCTGTATGGGTGGAAGTGGACACCTGTCACTGTGCAGTCTACAGCGTTATCCCATGCCCATTGTCCAGAACATCCCACAGCATGCAACCCACCTCTCACCTGCAGTAACCGAATCTGGCCAGCGCAGCCCAGTGTCGCACATTTATAGCGCAATGCATGCAAATTAGGAGTGGAGCAACTGTAATGAGATGCAAATCGCGCCACTGCGCCTTTGAATGGCTGATCAGATGATTTGCATGTGTCGGCTGAATATCGCGCCATTGCGCTTTTCGCAAAACGGTTGAGCCGGCTGAGCCAATGGCGCAGATCTGTGACTGTGTGGTACACTACATTGCGCATGCCCAGGTAGCTTGCGCAGGCATCTGCCGCGCTGATGACGTGCTGTGCGCGATCAGCAATTCAGGCCATGGCCACCATTGTGCCAGTGGCGCTACAGCACTGGGCACTATGTGGCGCTGTGGCACTACTGCGCAATAGTCCACTGTGGCACTGGCATGCAGGTGGTCTGTTGTGCAGGATGCGTAAACGTCAGATGGCACTGTGCGTGGCCTTGCATAATAGACCCCTGACCTGGTGTCTGACCTTTGCCCCCTGGCGCTGTTCAGCTGCCATGTGTACGGCCCTATTGCGGCACCAGCCACGACGGCGCTATGTGATTTTCCGGCGCGCTGAACAGCGGATTGAAACCTATGGTGGTCTATTGCGCAACATTTACCGGGGTTGCTACGCTGCGGGCACCATATTGCCTGCTGTAACACTCCAGCCATGGCACGCAGGAGGCACCCCAATGGAGCCCAGTGAGGTGGCCAACCTGGTGGCTCCTGATAGACCCCACCATGGGGCACTGTATGGGGAGGAGCCCTCACCATGGCTCCAACCCAGGTCTGGCTGCAGGTGGCCAATGACCTGGTGGGGTCACAGGGCAGCCTCGGTCTGCCGAGCAGTGCCAGCACAGGTACAGTGACCTCCGCAGGAGGGAGCCGGATTTTCTAGACAGACTACGGTCACGTGCCAGGAGGGGCATTGTGCCTAGGCCAGGTGGGTGTACCATCTATGCACCTGTATTCTCCGTAGGGGTGTGAGTGTGTTTTGGTGGCTGTGCATGGGTGATGGCTCTGCCATGGTTCGCTGTGTCAGTGTGTGCAGGTGTGAGATGCATGGGTCTGGCTGTGTGGGCAGGCACACTCTCTGGGGCGGGGGCAGTCTGCTTTGGAGTCACACTGATGTTTTTCTCAACATTTGTCTCCCACAGGCGGGGCAGAGAGGATGCAGGCATGGGATGAGGAGGGCCATGGCAGGGCCCCGGTGGCTGGCAGTGGTGCTGCGAGGGGTGGGCCACAGCAGCAGCAGCGGCAGTAGCAGCAGCAGCCACAGCTGCTTGCGGAGTGTGAGTATCATTACATCATGGATGCTATTGCATGCTGGAGGGGGTGGGCA
Source organism: Neoceratodus forsteri (assembly GCA_016271365.2). Taxonomy (NCBI): domain Eukaryota; kingdom Metazoa; phylum Chordata; order Ceratodontiformes; family Ceratodontidae; genus Neoceratodus; species Neoceratodus forsteri. The sequence goes on along the minus strand of CM028131.1, from coordinate 987,934,730 downwards.
TGACCACCAGCCATGGACAACACAACCATGCACGACACAGGCGACATTCATCACTGTCCAGTGTCACTGCACGTCTGTGTGTGCGTCACTGGTGGTCCATGCATGCACTGGGCACATGGCTGTGGAACTGGCATCCCACCACATTGCCACATCACTTGACAGCCTTGTTTGTGCTGTGATGGACATGAGCAGTGTGTGTGTGTGTGCAGTGGTGCACATAGCTGGTGCCGCCTGGTTGGGCTTGTCATGTGCATGGTCACTGTGGGTGGGTGCATACCATCACAGGTGTGGGACATTGGGCTATATGCCTTGCAGGTTGGGTGGTATTCAGGGTTGTGGTCAGTCACAGCCATTGACTGTGCTCCCTTTTCCTAGGCCTTATCGTGCTCCGCAGGATTGAGCGGGCACTGCACCAGCTGACCCAGGTGTCCCTGGAGAACCGGAAAATCCTCCAAGATATCCAGTGCCATGAGCTACGGAGGAGGCACAGCCAAGCGAGACGGCACCAGGCAGCGGAGGACCAGCCTGCTAGGCCTTAGGCCGGCTTCCCTTTCCACTTCACCCATCCCTCCCACCCTGCCTTCCTCTCCAAGTTGTTCATCCCTACCCTTGTCCACCCTACCTTGTACCCCTACCCCTTGTAAATAGTTTTGTTGTTGTTCTTGTTGTACTTTCCATTTTTAATATATATATATTTGATATGGATACTGTGGTGGTCTCTGATTTGCAGCTGGCTATGGTTGCTCAGTTGCAGTGGTGTGCATGCCATCTGGGGTGGTATGGTCCTGGGTATGTGTGTGTGTGTGTGTTGTGTGTGTGTGCATGGGGAGGTGTCTCCAGTGTGGCAGTGACTTTCTGTTGGTCTTGCCATCTGCTGCCGCCCACTGCTGGGTGCACAGGGTGGGTCTGGCTTGTATGGTTCTCTGCTAAACGAGGTTGACGTGTGCCGGGGGGGATGCATGGTGTTTCCTGCAGTACCAGTCACTGCACATGGGTGATGTCTTGGGGTCACGGTGCAGGGTGTGCTGTGCATACGGGGGGCTGATGTGCACTGTGGTTGTCAACCCCCTGTGTGTGGCAGTCTCAGCCTGCCAGTGGTTGTGCTGGGGCATCATGGCCCTGCTGTGCTTTGTTGCCTTGTCCCCATGGGTCACTGGATCATCCATACCACCCCCAGTGATGCTGTGCTTGGGGTGTGCAGGTGTCTTGTTGGTTCTGCAGTGTGTTCCTGTGCCCATGTGTGGCATGGCTGGTGGTGGGCCCCAGCCTGCCTCCCTGGTTGTGCAGTTCCATTGCTCTGCTGGGGGTGGGGGCTCTGCTTGTGCTATGGCACCTCTGGACTGCTCAGCTGGGCTAGCCTTGTTGCGCTATGGTGCAACCTTTCTGCTCAGCTTCCCCTTCCTGGTTGCGCTATGGTGCAGTTTGTGCGATATTCAGACGTTGGCTGCTTGCGCAATTTGTTTTGCTCCATGTTTGAATATCGCATCTGTTGCGCATATGCGCAATTGAATTGTGCTTGCTCCTGCTGTTACGCACATTTTGGGAGCAGTTTGAATATCTGGGCCAAAATGTAAGAGGGGAAATTAATCTCAAAACAGAACTTGTTGCTAGCCTTGCTTGTAGAGCAGAAAGCAGCTAACTAAAAGAAGCTACATTTTCTTATTAATTTAAAACTTATATCTCAGCAGGAGTCATTGTCTGTTAAGATTAAGTAGACAGATAACTTTATTAGAAGTAGAAGGGGTCTTATTTAGGGTTAAAAAGAAAGAAAAGAAAGAAAGTCAGTGTGTGTTCTGTGCTGGGAAGGGTACTGTATCAGCTGACTTTGCTAAACCAGTAGGAGGAAAGAGAGCTTAATTGGGGGTGTGGTTTACACACTATAAAAGCAGGTGAGTCAAATTACAACTTCCTGTTGCTAGCCTTGCTTGTAGAGCAGAAAACAGCTAACTAAAAGAAGCTACATTTTCTTATTAATTTAAAACATATCTCAGCAGGAGTCATTGTCTGTTAAGATTAAGTAGACAGATAACTTTATTAGAAGTAGAAGGGGTCTTATTTAGGGTTAAAAAAAAGAAAGAAAAGAAAGTCAGTGTGTGTTCGATTGCACATGCAGTCTCCACATTCAATGTGTCCAGCATCGCCTGTAGTCCTACTGGGGACAATCCCCTTAGAGGGTGATACCGGACAATCTCCACAGAGGCCAGACCCTCAGGGGAGGCCTCAAACATAAACCCCATGGTGTTATGATCCGACCAAATGACCAGATCAATCCGGAGGTCATCTACCCCAAAACCCAGAGTGACGGCCAGGTCTAGAGTGTGGCTGCCCAAGTGGGTCACTGAGGTGACAGTTTGCGACAGGCCCTGGGCCTCCATAATCTGCAGGAGGTCACGTCCAACTGATGAGAGCCCGTTATTGACCCAGGCATTAAAATCCTCCAGAATTAGCCATCTGGGAGATTCCAACACCAGGCCGGTGACGAAGCCTGACTCCTGCAGAAATTCCCCCCCGAGGCAATAAACAAGGAGGATCCTGTAACCCATGCCAGGCCCCACTATGTACAGTAACACACTCAAACAGCCTGGTAGAACCCACTGGTAGCACTGTGAGGACCAGGTTGGCTCTAAAACAGATGACCACACCCCCGCCTCTGCGATCCTTCCTTAGGTAGTGTATCAGAGAGTACTCAGCCAGCACTGCTGCCTCCAGGAAGGGTGTAGTATTTTTGTTCAGCCAAGTCTCTGTGATGCAAGCCAGGTCTACTGAGGAAATCAAGTCTGCTATTACTGCAGTCTTGCTTCTGATCGACCTTGCATTGCAAAGCACAGCCTGAGTAAGATGAGGGAAGACTATTGGAGCGGCCTCCTGCCCACCATCAAAGGTGGAGCCCTTGGGTATGGGAATCAGACAGGGAGGACCCCTCTCCAATTCCCATTTCACCCCAGGGCACCCCTGAACCTCACCACCCGAATTGATGACTCCCCGGCAGCCACTCATGCAGCCCCCTGCCTCGACCCCCTCCCATGCACTATCCCCAAAGCCCTGCATCTATAAAGTTTCTGCAGGCAATGGGGGGAGCTTGAAAGGACAGAGGCTGCACAACTGGGCTGCTGAGTAAGGGCACCTTACCGGCCCATAGACCCAGCACATACTGAATACCAATCCCAGTATCCACCACTAAAACTCCCAGTAAACCTAAGTAAACCCACCCCAAATAACATTCAAACATGTTCTAAAAAGCAGAAAATTAACATGACCACCTTTACACATAAACATGCATAGCATCACTCACATAATACCAATTTCCCATAAAAATTCACCCCTCCAGTTCCCAACACAATAATACCACACAACCCAAAGTTGTAAAAGAGATGAAAGAAAAGTCTGCTGTGCACTTTCAGATCATAATTAATTGCTCTAATTGAATGACATAGGGCTCTTACTGCCCAATATACAGTTTGTTCAATTTGTAAGAACTCTCATTTCCCAATTTAACTGATGAATAAACAGTCTCTTTGCCCAATAATACGACTCTCTCACAGCCCAAATATTGTGATGATGAAAATGTTCAACTTAATGACTAAATAGAACTTCAGCAGGACCAAGAAGACACAGTACTCACAGTTCTCAATGTTCGGAACCTGGCCTCATGTCAGACTGCACTCTGACCATGTCAGGCACCCAGGCTTCTCACAAAGTCAGCCCGCTAACCACCAACGGGCTGAATAGTAGCTGTAATATCCTACTGAAACCACTGCAAAGCATGCACAGCAGCTGCCGGCCCAATACACAGATAGATAGCAGCACAGACTCCCCCACCAGTTGCGGCAAAGATCAACCGAGTAATCCTGATGATGCCAGTCAGCCAGTTATGGGGACAGCACGGCATGGCATGGCTACAGGGACAGTACAAAGTCCACACTAGGCAATGTGTAGCTTCAGTTCCCCACAGGCATCATCAGTTCAAACAGGCAAGTCCGACCAGGTCTCCTTTTGTCAAGCGTCCTCCAAGATAGGTCTTCTTTTTAGCTTCTTGGCCAGAAACCTCCAGCTAACATAACTCCTTCACACCATTCACCACTGAAGCTGAGCAAAAGTTCATCTCCTTGCACCTTAAGTCAGCTACTGTCCTCAGGAAAATCCGCAACTCCTTAGATGCAATTGAATTCCAACAGCCCAACTAAGTGCACAGTGTATAAAAGAAGCAAACTACTAAAAAATAAACTCTAAAAACACTTCAATTAAAAAGTCTCTGCTTCACAGCTACAGATGGCAGCCAAGCATGGCCACCATCTTCCGGCCTCAGATTGCCTGAATTGTGCCATCTGTAAACACAACTGTCTGCCTATCTCAGCTCCACTCCTGACCCAGTCACCTGAAGCGATCCATCTGTAAAGCCACCCTGTTCTCATCTCAGCTCTTCCTCCTAACTTATTGCCCAAACCACTGTTTGTTTTTAAAGTCATCCTACTCCAGCCTCCCAACTTGATAGCCCTAGTGGCTCCATCTGTAAATCCATTTACATAGGTGCAGTTTCTAGTCTCAGAGAAGCTACATGCTACAAGGGGTCTTATACCCCAATAATTGACATGGTAACTACTAAAGAAGATACATAAAAAGTATGCAATTGGACAGTAACATTGGCATGAGTAACCATTCTAACTAACATAAGAAGTTGTTTAGCTTGCAAAGATAGCTGAACAATAGGGTCTCTTATGGGTGTCCAAGGTCACTTACAGTTACAGTGGTATACAAGCACTAAAGATAGCACTGTTGCCTAACTTATGATTATACAATAACAAATAATGGAAAGTATCTCCCAGGACTAAGATATATGTGTAAAGCATAATATGCATTAATAAAATACGGTAGAACACAGATCCTGACACTTATGCTTATACGATAAGTGCCCTTGCCCTAAGGTTAGTACATATACCTACATATGTGTTGCTGTCTGTGAGGTGGGGGTACAATCAGGGGTGCTGGACCATGGATAACATTCCCCCCCGTCACCTCAGAAGGGGCAACAATCTCAGGAAAGTAGTGGGATGGAGCTAAAATGTTGCTTACAAGCCTGACACATGAGCCTTGTAAAAGAATTCGAGTTGTTCTCAGTGTTGTCTCAGAGTACGTCACAGACAGCAGAGGGTTAGTATTAGAAAAACAACCAAAAATTATTGAATAATAACAAAAGCTTTAAAAGTCAATTCTAACTAAGTATTGGATAGAGCAGTGCTTAAATCACCATCATGAATGAGATCATTAAAAGCATCACCAGCATTAGAAATATTATTGCTAATATAAATCAAATGTGAATCCTTTCGCGCTAAAGAGATTTCAGAGAAAGAGTCAAAGGGTCAATGTGCACGTTAAACATGGGCAAATATTGAGACAAGGGAAGCAAGTATTGTGGATTGGTATCAATAACATCTGGCTCAGAGAGAGGAACAGGGGTAATAACTGTGAGACCAATTACTGTTTTCTGCTGTGGAGTAAAACAGAAGTTAGAAGCTGAAATAGCACAAGATTTTTGACCATGAGCAAATGATTTGTGATTTGTCTCTACACAATACTGACCATTGGAATTGTAAGTCACTCTTACAGTTGGAATCCTCCATCACTGTAGACGAATAGGACAAGAAAAGGACTTGTTGGTGAGCCGTGAATTGAAGCAATATACCTCTTCCAGGTAGCTTCGGGATTTAGCTTTTCCGGCATCAGTCGCAGAAGATGCAGCTCATGAAGATTTGGATTTGTCATCCTCATCAACATCAGTTAGACTGTATGCCAATTCTTCACCCAAAGTGTAGGACCTGTCAAGATGTTCCAGCGAATACCCACACACAGGTTTCGCGATAACAAAGACATCACAGTGGCACAAGTAGTAATATCCCTTTTTGGCACAACAGTTCATGTGGGGTGCCACACAGACTTGGAGAACAGAGTGGTATATCAATAAGGATGGCAGGTCAGTTCTTTCATGATAGACGTCATCATCAAGGTGTCCGATGGAATTAATTGCAGCCAGTTTATCAAAAACAGATGTTTCAGGATCAAAGCGTAGTAGTAAAACAGTAAAGGTTATGACCATATTGTCATGAATTGAACAAGTCTTAGTAAAGTAACAAGGTGCTTGGTTTGGATAACGGGAGACGTATCCAAGATTTCTAGCTGTGGACATAGAAATGTTAACAGAATTTGCTAAGCAAATGTTGATGCAACCAAGAGATTTGCAGTGAGGACAATACCATTTACCCATTCGTTTATCATGGATAAGATCTGGAATGCATCTTGTTTCCAAGTTCCTGAAGATATTGTTAACAGTGGCAATTACATAAGAACCATAAGCAGAGCATAAAAGTTCACGGGCAATATATTGCTTGTTTGCCTCCTTGTTATGTTGAAAAAACAGTTAATTAATCTTATTTCTAGTATCATTGAACCCTTTGGCAATTTTCTGCATGTTGTAAACTGTAAAACACTCTTCAATGCTTAAACCATCTACACCATGTAACAGTGGGGGTAGGTTATCATTCTTAACAGTTTGCTGAAAATTAAGAGTTTGTACTTTAATAGCAGTGATATCTGCTCTATTCCAGATAGACATGCCTGAGCCAAAAAAGCTAGAAACAGTGCCTGCTGCACCGGTAACATCTGCAGTGTCATGCCTAGTGCGTGGTCTAGCTTTAGCATTAGGTGTGGGCCAAAAGGCCCCTACATGATCAGTAGTATGTGGTCCACTAACTGGATCATTAGTGCATGTTTGATATGCAGCTACAATGTCTGTAAGAAACATACTGTAAAATTTAGAAGTATTGGTCATGTGACAGAGATCAATCTCAGCCATATTCCAATGTGTAAGACTGAAAATAACTGGGACATGCATAAATTGTACATTATTAATCAGGGCACCTGGAAGGGAAGTGGCAGTCAGAGCACTAGGAGGAACTTCTTCCTGGGGAGGACAGTCAGTCATTTCTTCTTCGGTGGGTGGGACTACAGAAAAAAAAAGAGCTTCAGTAGCTACATAGTTATGAAGACAGAAAGCACGTGATTCCTCAGAGGTGAGGTGGTCACACCAAGCAGGATCTATGAGAGCAGTAAGGTTGTAATGACCAGTATGTCTGGGGGAAGTCTGTCAAATGGAGAGAGTTCCATTTTTGAATATGTCTGTGTTAGGCCATCCATCAAATGTACCTTTGGATAGGTGAGCTACAGGGAGTGTGTAACCATAAAGATCAGTTTTTTCATTGTATAAAGAGTGAAGACTTGTCTGGAGCAACTACCATGGCATTAAGATAGGTGTCTGAGCCTTCCTTAACCATAATCATTTTGTTGGGCACATTAATATGAACTCCCATTGGGGCTGAGTGTTCAGGTTTGCTAAGAAAATGTTCTACACATTGTCTGTGAGTCGATAGGGGTTTATTCTGCAAGTCAATCAGGGGAAGTAGTAGTCCCACCAGGATAAGGAGGTGCAAGATAGCTATCTTGCCAGTGTACTTGAAAGAAAACAGAAAAGGTTTGTTAAGTGTGGGGTACTATCCCACCCAAAGTGGGTTAGGAAAAGTAAGTTTAGTCACCTTTGTACAACTTGAGCTGATTAGCATTAAACCACTTGTCGGTGGTCTTCTTTTGCTGTTGAACTCGGACCTGATAGACAGCAGGGCTGAGTTTGTTGACAATGGGGTATGGACTTTCCCATTTGCTGGCAAACAAATGAGTTGGTTGTCTGTATTGGAGAAGCATAACTTGGTTTCCAACATGCTAGTTGACTTCTTTGACATGCTTATCCAAATGAGCTTTAGCTTGTTGTTGAGCTTTACCCATATGATTGACAATGAACAGGTGTGTCTTCATGATGTCATCATGAAGCTTTTCAACATACTTGTCCACAGATTATCTGCAGTAGGGGTGTGGAGATCAATCAACAGGTGCTCAGGTAATCTCATGGCTCTACCAGTCATAACCTCGTAGGGTGTGCACTGAGTAGTTTCTGCAGGAAGTGCCCCTGATTGCCATCAGTAGTAGTGGCAAGAGGGAATCCCAATCCTTGGGGTTGTCATTGATGAATTTGCACAACATCTGTTTGATTCTTCCATTGGTTCTTTCTACCTGGCCTGAGGATTGAGGATGGTAAGGGATATGGAATTTCTGATCTACTCCAAATAGTTGGAGTGTCTGCTTCATCAGCTCAGCTGTAAAACTGGTTCCCTTGTCCGAGTCTACCTTTAGGGCTAGACCCCACCTGGAGAACAAGTGATCCACCAGGATCTTGGCATATATCTTTACCATGTTACTCTTAGTGGGAAATGCTTCCACCCACTTAGAAAACAAATCCATGACAAGAAGTGCATACTTGTTGTTCTTGCTGGAGTTGGCCAAGGGACCAATGAAATCAATCTGTATCAAATTCCATGGTCCAATTTGCCTTTGTGGCAACAATCTGGCATTTCTTTTCACTGAAATTAGATTGTTCTGGGCTCACACTATGCAGTTGTCCACATAGTGCTCTACATCTTTGGCCATGCCAGGCCACCAGACGACGGTTTTGAGTCTTTGGAGGGTGTTGTCTGCCCCCTGGTGTCCAACAGTGGGGGTATCATAAACCATACGGATGAATTCAGTTGGCAAAAATTGTGGTGTAACCCACAATTTGTCACTTGTATCCTCTTTTCCATACCAGATGAGCTTCTGATCACTAAACAAGTGTATTTTGTCAGAGTGTCTCTTGTATGGACTACCAACAGTTAATGGTTGTTGAATTCCTTTGTCTAGGAATTTGAGCAAATCTTTTAGTTCTGGGTCATATTTCTGTGCAGCAGAAAGGTCCAGTGGAGGTTCTGGTACTGGTTTCTGCCTAGTGTTGGTGGCGATGAAGATAGCTGCCACAGCAACTGGGTGAGTCATTGTCCATGTCTCCCCCCACCTTGAGTGCCTGCTGTGGCAAGTGAGTCTGCTAGATCATTGAATTCATGGTAAGGGTCATATTTCCAGTGAGTCTTTACCTTGTGGATATACAGTTTGTAAGTAAACTGCTGTGTCAGGGTGTGTATATACACAAACAGATCCCTGCATTTGACAGGTGTGCCATCGGAGGATGTAAATTTATGTTTCCCCCAGAATGATAGAAACTCAGTAAGGGAAGAGCAGACCCAGTTGGAGTGTGCAAAGAAGATGGTATCCTTGTCACCATGGGGCATGACCTCCAAAGCAAATGCTACAGCTGCCAGCTCGGCATACTGTGAGGAGATAACAGTGCACATTCTAGAAATGCACCTGAAATTGCCATCTTTGTCTATATTAGCAACCCAAATCCTGCTATCTGTTCTCCATCCACACAGGAGGTGGAGCCATCTGTAAAGACATGATACATAGCGGTATCCTCTAACACATCTGGTGTAGCCAGTAAGAATGGTCCCATCTCGGATAAGTCAGGAGGTTGGTGTGCACAGCCATGGGGCTTACCAGTATAGAGTAGGCCATGGGCCAAAATTGAGGGCATTTTAGCAGGCAGTACCTTGATGTCCCTGTCCTGCAAAAGCAAAGACCAGTGGGTTAATCTGGTGTTGAAGACTGAACCATCTTTCACTTTATCTGAAAATAAAAAATTGGTTGGGGTGTGACAGATATGCAGAACAATAGGATCATACCCAATGTTGTACAGAAAATGTTTGGCAGCCCAGAATGTTGCCAAAAGTGTTCTTTCACAGAGGCTATATTTTTTCTCCACTGAGGATAGCATCTGAGAGGCATAAACAATGGGCCTGTGGTACCTATTGTATTTTTGCGCCAGCACTGCTGACATGGCCACATCAGAGGTGGTGGTTTCCAAGTGGAATGGGAGATTTGCGTTAGGATTGATCAGTGCAGGGGCTGAGGCTAAGTCCTGCTTGAGCTGTGTTACAGCTTCAGTGTGAGTGGGGCCCCATGTCCATGGAATGTCCTTTTTCAGAAGTTCATACAAGGGAGTGACTTTCAAGGCAAAGTCCCTGGAGTAGTTTACCATTCCTTACAAGTATCTGAGTGTTGCCACATTAGTAGGAAGTGACAGATCTTGCAAGCCTGGGATCTTCTTGACAGCTGGACTTCTGCCTTGGTTTGTGATATGTAGGCCAAGGAAGATAACCTCTCTTTCACACAATTGTTCTTTAGAGGGATTGCACTTGATGCCTGCTTTCGTGAGGAGAGACAGACGTTCATCTAGAAGAGCCAAATGATCTTCTTTTGTGGTGGTTGTTAGAAACAAGTCATCTATGTACTGCAGGAGACACTGAGAAGTGGAGAACCCCTGCAGGGCATCCATCATGTGGAGATGGAAGAGGGAAGGGCTATTGTGGAAGCCCTGGGGAAGACAGGTCCAGGTGTACTGGTGTCCATTAACGGTGATAGCAAATTTGTATTGGCTTTTCTGTGCTAATGGGACTGACCAAAACCCATTACAGATGTCAAGAGCTGTGAACCACTTTTTGTCAGGTGTCAACAGCTTGAGCACATCAGGTGCTGATGCTACTGTTGGGATGCCACTGGGGATAACTTGATTAAGTTTCCTGTAATCAGTTGTAAGTCTCCAAGCTTCATTTGGATTTTCACAGTCCAAATAGGTGAATTGATGGTGGAGACACAGGTCCTAATCACTCCTTGCTGAAGCAATGATTGGATGGTCTCCCTCAATGATGGCAAGGCTTCAACAGGAAATGGATACTGCTTCTGCCTCACAGGGTTGGGTCCTGCAATGTCAATGGTAGCGTGCATCCTACCACAGTCATGCTTGTTGATGGCAAACACATCAAGGTGTTTTTGCAGCAAAGGTGCAAGCTTGGAAAACAGGTCATGACTTTTGAACAAAGCCATGACGTCATACTCCTTGTTGTTATAGGAGATAGCTGCCACCACATAACAGTCTGGAATGTGACAGCATGACACTGTCCTTTGATCTGGAGAAGCAGCCTGTTGACTAGGTCCACTACACAGCTGTGTAGTGCTAGAAAGTCAATTCCCAATATGCTGGGGTGATGACATAATACCATGAGGTCAAAGACAAAATCAGACCTGAGGTGGCCTACCAATACAGGTAGAGAAACAGATCGATAGGTGTGTAGCTGATTACCATCTACACCATTGGTATTGGTCTTCCAGGCAAGTAGATCAGTCAGATGAGACAGGGTCCTCATCATGGAGGACTGACATGGCTGTTCTGGTATCCAGGAGCATGGTAAGGTGGCAGCCCCTGACCATGGCCTTTACACAAGGACGTCCATTTGTGTCAACAAGCAAGTCATTCTCAATCCAGGCTGGGGCCTGTAATTGTCAATCTGCATTTTCAGAATCGTCGTCATCATCCTGTTCCTGAAATCTGAGGCCTACACGGCCTCTTAGGGCCTCCTGTAAGTCTTGTATAGGGTACAGATGCACCTGTGACATCACAGGCATGACAGCAGCCTGCACAGATGTTTCCTCCTTGGTCGCCGCATTGGCCCAGCCAGTAGCCAATGCCACAAAAGGATTCTTCCCTTGGCTATTCAATTGTTTGGTAGCCGAAGGCAGGAAAGGATTCTCCTGGCTGCATGGTTGTCCAGTGGCCAGAATGAGGGCTTCTATGGTATGCATAGGCTTAGCAGCTCTCTCAGCACGGACCTCCTCCAGCAGTTTGCGGAGGGTCTTGTTCTCATCTTTTAAGCTTCGCTAGCTAGGGTCATTACGGTTCCGGTCATCAGATTGGCCATTTGGATTTTTCCAATGCTTCTGTCCCTGTTTCTGTTGTTTTTATAGTTCTGGTTCCCCCCACCTTGTACGACTGCTTGCCGGCAGAAGGGTCATCATTTTTTCTGGTTATTGCCTTCCAAGGTATAGTGGGTAGGCATGTTGGAGGTAGGCTGTACTGCAGCCGCCTGTGCTGCTGGAGTATGAATCTCGGCAGCCTTGCTGGTTTTACCGGAAGCAAGGTTGCGGAGGCAGACCTGGTAGGCATGCTCTGTTTTTGTGAGAATGTTGTCAAAGCAGTCAGTATTCGGGCAGACATTGAGTTCAACCTTTTCCTGCAAGGGTGGAGTCATGTTCCGGATGTACAAATCCTTATACGCAATCTGGTCTTGGTCTGCAAGTTCCCCTGCTAGACCCTTACCCGTGTAGTATCGAGTGTCATAGCCTTTGGTGGTAGGCCACAGGGCTACCACTTTCACATTCTGCTTAACCTTAGCCAGGCCAAAAGCGAGGCTCTCGACACCGGGGAGTTGGCAGCAATAAGGGGCCACAGCGATGTCATTATAGACGAGAGTGTCACAGTTGCGTACGGTCTCTGGGGATTTGGCCTAGAGGGTAGATTCGATCGTCTGTCTCAAGACTTGAACTTGGTACTCAGGTTGGAGAGAAAGCTTCTTACAGAGGGAGCACACCTCCTCCAAATGGCAACTGAAATTGTCAGTTGGGCCCATCTGTCCAATACTTTGGGCAATTTGCTGGACAGAGTGAGTGACTTGTAGGGGGTTGGAAGTATGAGGAATTGCATTCAACTCAATATGTTCTATGGCACCGTGAAGTGCAGCTTGTGTTGCCACATCAGTGACTGCTTTGTATGCATGATTGTGATTGACAGTGTCTGTGAACATTCTATCAATTTGATCTTGGATGGCACTCCGTTGGTCCTCTGGTAAAGTGATGTTACTAATAGTCTCTTGAATCAGGCTGTGCACCTCCGCTGTGTCCTCCCTGGTGAAGGGAGCAAGTGGGGGGCACTATAGAATACAGGCCAGCCAAGGACCACGTGATGCAGAGTGCTGAGTAGCAGCTCCTCCGGGTAGCTCCAGCCTCACGATTTTATAATCAGTATTTATTGACACCGAAACCATTTAAAACCCTCTGTTTTACAAGGATCCGGTTATCTACAGCTCCAGACCCTCCAAAGAGCAAGATTTGAGCACTGATGGAGGCTTATATGAAAAAAGCCCCACAAAAACATACGCCTCTAGTCACCTCCAGAGGCCCCAAAAGATCCGGCATCAAGTGGGCCTGATAGATCAATACCTCAGTCAAGCAATGGAGCAGGAACTAACCTTAAACAGGTTCCTGGAAGAGTTCAAGCCTTTTCAGGAGTAAGTGAAAGAGATGGCGACTGGTCTTAAAGCCCTATCTAAAAAGTTGGATGAGGTCTCGACGATGGCCTCGGATAACACCTCTCACATAGTCTCCCTGGAGCATCGTTTAGACAAGGTGGACCCCAGATTAGCGGCGATCAGGCAGAAGCTTTCCTGGGTGGAGGCCAAACTAGAAGATCTTGAGGGCCACAGCCACAGAAACAATGTGGTCATCTTAGGGCTACCTGAAGGGGAAGAGGGCCAGAATGCAGTGGTTTTCATGCAGAAGCTGGTGAAACAAGTTGCTGGTCCCTCTCCCTTCATCCCTGTGTACACAATTGACCGAGCGCATAGATCATTGCGACAGAAGCCACCACCAGGGCTGCCCCCATCCCGTATATGCTGGTTCTGATTTCTTGAAGGCAACACTTTGATGAGTGAGAGCATTACAAAGAGGTGTTGGGAAAATTCAAGCTTAGAATTGCTGGGACTTGCCAGGATCAGTGAGGTTGAAACATACAGCATTTCACCCATTGTGTTTAAAGTTATTGCCGCAGGTTTCAAGTTCAGGATGGGGTACCCGGCCAGGCTGCAGGTGTTTGTGAATGGTTCCTGGCTCACCTATGAAGATCCTGATTCTGCTCTCTCTGGTCTGAAGCTCGCTATGCCTGATCTATTCCAGGATCCATGACAAGATTTACTCTTCTGGTGAAAGGAGTCTCATGCTGTTATGTGGGAACTGTCATTTAGTTATTTTCAAGATGTCTGGAATGACGGTTTGCTTCTAGAAACTCCAGTTATCTAGACGGACATACCTATATCTTAAGGAGTCAATTGTTTGGGACACTCAAGCCTTAGTCTGTTTGAACCGTGCCTGTAATCTTGTTTAATGTTTGGTGGAAATGTTTATTTTGCTAGTCGGGTGGAAGGGGGGGGTTCTCATATTTTAATTTTGCCAGATGAGCAGGCCTTTATGAATGAGGGAAAGGAATACCCTGAATTGTTAATGGAGTATTATCATATTTAAAATGGCTGAGTTTTGGGCCTGTGTTTGGCTAACCCCTCGCTCTCAGACATATATGCGGTGTGGTGGTTTAATATCCACAAGAGGGAGCTCAGCATACAGAAATTCCAGGACAATGATAGAGGAACCATAGAGATGACCTCCTGGTGATTGTGCTCCCTGTTTTGGCTGGGGATATCGGTATACCGCAGATTTTGTCCTTCTGGGCATTGAGGTCTGACCACAGTGCCCGGCTAACGATGATGTCGAGTCAAACTCAACTTAACGCACAAGGTCCAAGGTGTTGGGGTCCAATTTGTTAAGCAGGCCACTGAACTCTGGTTTGAAAGAGCAATTTCCTTTTCCCTTCGGTACGATTTCTCATCAGGTCTGCTACTGGGCAAAAGTCCTCTTTATAGGGGCACTGGAGACCCATTTCCCTTTTCACTTCTCGGGGTCTCTGGGCACCTGGTCACGCTTCTCTAGGTGCCTTATCTCTCTATCTTAAGATCTCACAAATGAGATACACTCATGTTTATGGCCTAACACTCCTTGTAAGCCACTGGGGGTTGTTAATGTACTTTAATTTTGTTTCTTTCTTCTCAGGACTTGAGGGTATTCACTCACATGGGAGGACTGCCATTATGCTTGTGACAGGGGTTATCTCGGGAGGCTGGGGGTGAGGAAGGAACGCAGCACTGTGCTAAACGTTGCTTGTGACCGCAAGGTGGGGGGCCGAGGGTTATTAAATTGGTGTGTTTTACGTCAAGTGGAAGGGGAGATGTTGTGGGGGAGGGGGAAGGGATAATTGTGGGGGGATGACTATACAGCAGTAATATTTGGATTCTGGTCGAATGTTTCTCGATATTCTTATACAGGGCTGAGGATATTAAGCTCATTAATCTTGGTTAGATGGCTAATGATGTGACCTTTGCTACCTGGAATGTTAAGAGGATCAGGAAAAATTTTAAACAATATCAGGTGCTTAAACATTTAAGTTTATTGCGTTCTCAGATAACATTTTTGCAGGAATCCCATTTACTAGAATCTGAAGCTTTACAATTAAGGAGACAACAGGTGGGTCAGGTCTATGACGCTCAGGGCTCCACTAAAAGTTTTGGGGTCATGCTAATTATTAATAGAGGCATTCCCTTTGTTTCTATGCAGGTTATCAAGGATCCGGTGGAGGCAGATTTGTCTTAGTCAAAGGCACTCTGGTCAGTGCCACTTTTACTTGGTAGTATATATGGACCCAATATTGATGACCCGGGTTTTTTTATGAGGCTGATAACTATTATGCTTCCAATGCTTCCCATCAGGATCATTATGGGGGTGACTTTAATCAGGTCATAGACTCTAACCTGGATAGGTCAGGTAATGGGCTGAGGGGGATGTCCCCAGGGCAGAGGGCACTTAAGGATTTGGTAGATCAGTGCGGGCTCTGTGATGTCTGGCGCATGTTGCATCCTGATTCCAAGGAGTTCAATTTCAATTCAATGGTGCACGGCTCGCAGTCTCACATTGACTACATACTTATCTTTCAGGGTCTCTTGCACAGGGTCAAGTCTGCCTCGATCCAACCTAGTCCTATTTCTGACCACTCCCTTGTGGTATGTAACTTGACATTCCTTAACTCACCTAAAAGGGAGACCAGATGGAAGCTCAATGAGCAGCTCCTTAAGGATGCCAAGTATTGTAAGCTTATAAGAGAGCAAATTGAGTTCTTTTTCTCATCTAACCCATTAGACAGTGCAAAGCCAGACATTCTATGGGGGGCCTTTAAAGCATACATGAGGGGGGTTCTTATCAGTATAGCGGCCAAAAGGAAAAGGGTACAGGAGGAAGAGCTACTATCATTATTGTCCCAAATTTGGTCCCTTGAAGTGAATCTCACTATCAGTTCCTCTAATGAGGACAAGAAGAGACTCTTGGCGGTCAAAGACAGATATCTAGAGCTGTTAAAGGAAAAGGCAGAACTAGCTATAATCCGAACCAGAGCCAGTTATATGGATCAGGGAGAGAAAGCAGGGCACCTGCTTGCATTGCACTTAAAACAACAGTAATCCGCAAGATTTATCCCACCAATTTGGGCAATGGCAGATGGGTCTCTGAGAGTATCCCCTACTGAGATAGTGCAGGAGTTTGCTCTATATTACGAAAATTGTACAGGGACATGGAGAATCCTCCTTGTCCTGGGATTCTTAAGGAGTACTTAAGAGACTCCCACCTGCCCTCCCTATCAGAGCAACACAAGGGTTTTCTGGCTTCTCCCATATCCCAGGAGGAAATCTCCGAGGTCATTAGAGGCTACCCTCAGACAAGGTCCAAGGACTGGATGGGTTCTCCTCTCTATTTTATAAAGTTTTTCATGAACTCTTATTGCCAGTACTTTATCGCCTATTTCAGTACATTTTATCTGGGGTAGAGGCAGACCCTTACCTGTTTGAAGCCCTGATTGTTCTTCTCCCTAAACCAGATAAGGATCCCGAGTTAGTTCAAAGCTACAGGCCCATATCTCTTTTAAATTAAGATATTAAAATCCTTTGGAAGATATTGGCCAACAGGTTAACCGTAGTCCTCCCTGATCTAATAGGTATGGCCCAGGTTGGATTCACTTTTATCCCGTTATCCTGGTTTAAGAAATTGCATGGTATTTTTACCAAGTTTATCTGGTCTGAAAAATACCCCCGGCTGGCTTATCATAAGCTGGCTGCTCCAAAACCTGAGGGGGGCCTGCGGATTCCCAATTTGGCTATATATTATTGGGCTAGCCATTTGGCAAAATGTCTGAAATGGGTAAGTCCGGGTCCTGAAAATGTGCAGCCAACATGGCTTAGAATAGAGTTGGACTTAATTCAGTCTATGAATCTGGATCCCCTAACTCTGTTCTATGTAAAAATGTCTTAGGTGCATGTTGCTGAGAAGTGTCCCACAGTTGCCACTTCTTTAAAGGTATATGTGCAACTTTGCTCTTTTTTGCGATATACCCTCAGTTAGATCTGGCCCAATCCATCTGGAACTCCTCATCTTTCACTATGAACAAGCAGCAGATCCCCCGCACTTGGTTGCCCCAATTGGGAGATGGGATAATATTTTCTTTTGTGGATGAGGAGGGGCGATGGCTGTCTGTAGGTGATCTTATTCAGAAATTTAGTATCCTGGCATTCTCACATTTTAAAGCAGTAGAGATAAGACACCTACTCACAATAGTGATTGGTAATACCCCTCCCAATCAGATGGTTGGGGTCCTGATCCCAGAATTCTCTTCTCTACTTGGGTCTTTGGTTATTGTATCCAAATTAAATCAGATTTTGTTTCAAAAAAGATATGTGGACTCTTTTGGACCAACAAGGTTCTGGAGCGCCTTATTTCCTCAATATTCCCCTAATTGGCAGGCTTTGTGGAGGTCCTGCCATAAATTTGTCTCCCAAGATAGGTTGCGTCTTATGCAATATCACATTTTGCATAATATGTATTACACTCCGGTTAAGTTAAAGAAGTGGGGTCTGTTGGACTCAAACATATGTGTTAGATGTTCTCAGGGGAAGGGAACACTCCTTCACATATTTGGTCCTGTCCCAAAATCTCCCTTTTGTGGGACTCTATCAAAGCTTCCCTAGATCCTATACTGGGTTTGCAGGAGCACTTCATGCCTGACGTCCATCTCCTAGGGGACATGTCCTCTATTAGAGTCAAAGTGAGAAGGTTTCATATTTCTATGATAGCTCTATCTGTCAAGAAGCTTATTTTATATCATTGGAAAGACAAGTCTACTCCAGTATTACAGGAATGGGTGAATGAAATCCTTGCTAACCTGCGTATGGAAAAAGTGATTGCCAGCCTTCACAACAGATTATCTGTTTATACTCAAATATGGGATCCCCTTCACTCTCTAATTCTAGCTGCTCAGACTCAGTAGTGTTCCAGATCAAATAGCCTTGTATACTCCTGTATAATGGCTTTGAACTTATGTGACACACTGATATGTTACTGCTGTATGGGGAGGGAGGAGGGAGGGGCAGTTTTAACATAATAAGTTGCTGTATTCTTGTCTTATTTTTCATGTTAACTGCCTCTTAATGTAGAAAATCTGTTAATAAAATTTGAATTAAAAAAAAAGAATACAGGCCAGCCATCTGTGTCATGGGGGCCGCCATCTTGGTGTTGTATGTAGCTTCCACCATGTTTGTGTAGATGTGGCAACACAGAATATGCGCTGATGTGGGCACCATCTTGGGGATGGCTGGTGAAAATTACAGCACCACAGGGGTTGAACTTGTGTGTGATGTGGCATGCCTCATCATCAAAGTCAGAATCGTCATCACTGGATGACGCAATCTCAATGGGCGTATACTGAAACCCATTCATGGCCTTAACATGGCTGGCAATAACCTCCCGCTGATGGCGCAACTTTGCCATCTTTTCTCTACACATCTTGTCACAATCTCTTGCAGTGCCCTGCTCAATACCCTTCTCAACCTCACGCTGCAACCCTCTGTACAAGGTGCCCAATTTAACAATTTCCCTAAGCTCTTTGTCTAACTCATGACATACTCTCTCATAATCCTCTTTCAACTCAGCATTCTCCTCTCTCAAACCCTCATTCGTATCACTCAAAATATCATTTAAATGTGCTAACTGTTTCTTATCACATTTCAACCTTTCACAATCCTCTCTCAACGTACAAGTTTCTCGCTCAGAGTCTTGAGCAGTACAATGCAACAGTCTGTTATTGGCATTGTGAAGTGACTATGTCTCCTCCGCTAGTTTCTGTTCCTTTTTCTGTAACTCCGATGCCTGCAAGCCCATCTCTTTTTTACAGTGGAGTTTTGCAGTTCAAGGGAGGCACACTTCACTGTGAGACTTTCAACAGCAGTATGTAGAGCCACAACCAAGAGACCTTTAAGGTTATATTTTTTGGCTGTTTGTTTGGGCTCTAAGTATTGGTCAGATATGTATTGTAATGGTTTGTCAGCAGATTTTGTGTCCAGCATGAAATCTGTCCATCTGCCATGGGATGTGAGGTAGTTCAAGACATCCAGTCTCAGTTCTGTGCAAAGATCAGGCATGACAAATAAGGGGTGGACAAACAAGCAAAGAAGCAGTCGGAAAACTGGGCAAAATCCTTGGCATCATCACCAACTGCTTTCCGGTCCCCAGTGGGTGAACGGTGAGGCCTAGGTGGTACACTGTCACTCACAGAGGGAGTGTAAGAGGGTCTGGTGTGGGTCTTCCATGCCCGAGACCAAAACGGAATGTGTCTGCTATAATCGCTACCACCGTGAGTACGAGTAGGTCCAAGTAGGCAAAAATCACACTGCATTACTCGACATTCAAAATAAATTTAATGGGACCCTCACTTTGTACCTTCCAACCTGTGCACAGTCACCAAATGTAACTGGGTAATAAAATTACCTTTCTCAGGTTCTTGTTGGAATGGCACAATGGAAGAGACAGACAAGTGGTGCATGTGTAATAAATGTGATTTATTACAGGCAAAAGATAATATAGGCTTACTGCCAACAGTGAATACACACTGGGATAGCTTCCACAGTTTTCCTTACCTATGTAGGTGCAGTCTCTAGTCTCAGAGAAGCTACGTGCTACAAGGGGTCTTGTAGCCTGATAATTGTCATGATAACTACTAAAAGATGATACATAAAAAGTATGCAATTGGACCGTAACAGGTGGCATGAGTAACCATCCTAACTAACATAAGAAGTTACTTAGCTTGCAAAGATAGCTGAACAATAGGGTCTCTTATGAGTGTCCAAGGTCACTTGCAATTACAGTGGTATACAAGCACTAAAGATGGCACTGTTGCCTAACTTATGATTATACAATAAAATATAATGGAAAGTATCTCCCAGGACTAAGATATATGCGTACAGCATAATATGCATTAGAAAAATACAGTAGAACACAGATCCTGACACTTATGCTTATACGATAAGTGCCCTTGCCCTAAGTTAGTACATATACCTACATATGTGTTGCTGTCTGTGAGGTGGGGGTACAATCAGGGGTGCTGGACCCTGGATAACACCACAATTCATATTCCATTCTGCTAGAGCATGGTTCCTCTATGGAGGCACCTGCAGTGGAGACCAAGGAGGATGCTTGGAACCTCCACAAGGGAGACCCACAGGAGGGTATCAAGGGACACCAAGGGGGAAGGAAGCAGCTCCTGGTGGGGGACTCAAATGTTAGGGGGTTAGAACAGGGAGAGGGAGGGGAGGGGAGAGGGCGGTAAGATGCCTGCTGGCACCATGGCTTGGAGAGACAGGAAGTAAATCCTCAGGATCGCAGGAGCAACGTCATGGGAGAAGGATCTAGACATCATTGTCCACTTTGAGACAAATGACCTAGCTGGGCATGGGATCAGAGCAGTGCAGGAAGAGTTTGTGGAGTTAGGGAGTGGCCTTAGACATGTAGCACACATGGTAACCTTCTCGGAGGTGCTGCCTGTCTATGGCATGGGTGAGGCTAGGGTACTCTGCACCATGCAGTTCAGTGAATGGTTGAAAGACTGGTGCAGAGCACAGGGTTTTGTCTTCATTGGGGACTGGGGTCCACCTGGAGGGATGCAGGCCTATACTGGCATGATGGTCTGCATGTGTCCAGGAGGAGAACCAGGCTCCTAGGTGATAGGTTTAAATGCTTCATTGACAAGCTTTTAAACTAGCCAAGGGGGGGTGCTTATATGAAGCTGGAAATTACAAGTCTCCCCCCACAAAATAGGGTAATTAGCAAGGTAAACACCAAGGTACAGAGGTCAATAAGGGCAGGACAGGGGTTAATGGAGAAAAAGGCAAAGGCTGTAAGGGCAGGGATGGGGAAAAAAGGGTAAGGCCATCATAAAATGGAGTGAAATGAGTACAAATGCCTGTAGCCTGGGTAACAAGCTTCCTGAGCAAATGGCCTTGATGGAAGAGGGACACCTGGATATGATAGCAGTCACAGAAACATAGTACACAGAGAACCATGACTGGGATGTCAACGTACCAGGGTACACAATCTACAGGAGGGTAAAAGAGGAGGAGGAGTAGCTCTCTATGTAAGGGAAGGGATCAAAGCAACAGATTAAAGGGTACATGAGGAGGTGAGGAGGCACTGTGGGTCACCTTGGTGACAGGAAGTGGCACCTCAATCCACACAGGGATTGTATACAGACCCCTATCTCAGGGGGAGGAAATGGACAAGGAAATGATAGAAGGCATCCTCAGAATGGCAGAAAAAGGGGAGATATTGTTGATCGGAGACCTGAATAAGTCAGATGTTAACTAGAGCACATTTACTGCAGCCACATCCAAGAGAAGGGTCATTCTCGATGCCCCAGCCCTACAGGGGGCATGCCTCCGACAGTTAGTGTTGGAACCCACTCGGGAGCTAGCAGTCTTGGACCTGGTACTCTCAAACAGGGATGGAGAGAGGATCACAGATTTAGAAGTGGATAGCCATCTGGGAACAAGTGACCACCACACAGTGTGGTTCATGATAAGTACAACCATGGAGTCATGCCATACAAAAGCGAGGGTACTGGACTTTAGAAGGGCTGACTTTGTCAAAATGGGGGAGTGCCTAAGGAATGCACTAGCATATGGGCAGGAAGGAGGGGTGGAAGAACAATGGCAAAAAATCAAAACTGCCATCATATAGGCAACAAGCCTTTGTGTGTAGCGAATAAAGAAAACAAAACAAAGTAAAAAACACTATGGTTCTCAAAAGAGATGGCAAGGAAGGTTAGGGAGAAAAATATAGCATTCAGGAAGTATAAGGAATCACAGATGGAGGAGGACAGAGAACTGCATCAGTTAAAGCAGAGGGAACCAGGGAAGGCAGTCAGGATAGCAAAGGGCCAAACTGAGGAAAAGATAGCCAGCTCAGTTAAGAAGGGGGATAAAACCTTTTATAGATAGATTAGGGAGCGCAAAAAGACCAGGGGAGGGATAGTGAGGCTTAATAAAGGGGATTGTAGGTGGGCAGAGAGCGACAGTGAAAAGGCAGAGATACTGAACTAATACTTTTGCTCAGTATTCACAAAAGAAGAAGAGAGGAAGGTACCTAAACCAAATAATAGAAGCACTCTGGGCAGGGGGGTCGATACCAGTCCATTCACAGAAGAAAGGTCCTGAAAGAACTCTCAAAATTCAAGGTGGACAAAGCAATGAGATCTGATGGGATTCACCCCAGAATTCTGAAAAAAAAGAGGGGAGACCTAGTGACACCACTGACTATGCTTTTTAACAAATCATGGGAGGATGGTGTGGTACCTGAGGACTGGAGAAAGGTGGATGTGATCCCCCTTCACAAGAGTGGGAGCAATGCAGATGCAGGAAACTACAGACCTGTTAGTTTGACCTCAGTGGTACGGAAAATGATGGAATCACTTCTGAAAAAAAAATTGTCGAGTACCTAGAAGTCAGCGGGGCACAGGACCTAAGGTAGCATGGATTCACAGCAGGAAAGTCATGTCAGATGAATCTAATAGAATTCTTTGACTGACTGACCAAAGTAGTAGACCAGGGAGGGGCTGTAGATATGGCTTACTTAGATTTTAGCACGGTATCTGACATAATACCACACAAAAGATTAATAAACAAGTTAGCCAGCCTGGGAGTGGGTCCCAGGGTGGTAGCCTGGGTAACAAATTGACCGGACAACAGGATGCAGAGGGTAATAGTAAATGGAGCACATGCTGGAGAAAGGGGAGTTACTAGTGGGGTACCGCAGGGTTCAGTACTGTGACCGGTACTCCTTAATGTCTATATAGGTGACATTGCAGAGGGGCTAGAAGGAAAAGTATGCCTCTTTGCAGACAAAACAATGATCTGCAATAGGGCTGATACACAAGGAGGGGTGAAAAGGATGAAAAGAGACTTTGCAAGGTTGGAGCAATGGTCAAGAGTATGGCAACTTAGATTAAATGCAAAGAAGTGCAAAGTAATGTACCTGGGAAACAAAAACCAAGGGGAAGAGTACACAATGGGAGTGGGGGTACTAACAACAGCAAAAATGGAAAAGGGACCTGGGGGTATTCATATCAGATGACCTTAAGGTAGGCAAGCAATGTGAGAAGGCAGTAAGGAGGGCTGGGGGGATTCTGGGATGCATAGGGAGAGGCATCACCAGTAGAAAGCAAAAAGTTATGCCTCTGTGCAGACAGTTGGTGAGACCCCATTTGGAGTACTGCGTGCAGTTCTGGAGACCTCATCTCCGCAAGGACATAGACAGGAGGGAGGCAGTCCAGAAGAGGGCAACCAAAATGGTGCAGGGTCTGCACCAGAAAACATACTAAGAAAGACTAAAAGAGCTTAAAATGCATACCCTTGAGGAAAGGAGGGAGAGGAGGGACATGATAGAAATCTTCAAGTACCTCAAGGGCATCAAGAAAGTCAAAGAAGGTAGCATATTTCAGAAAAAGAGATGCGCAAGAACAAGGAGGCACAATCTGAAGATAGATGGAGGACAGCTTAGGGGCAACGTGAGGAAGTATTTTTTCACGGAGAGGGTGGTGGATGCATGGAACAGCCTTCTTGAGGAGGTCGTGGGGTCAAAAACAGTGGGGGAATTCAAGAATGCATAGGACCGACATAAGGCAATTATAGTGGGGGGGAGTAGGAGGGGGGTAAGGAGAAAGTAGGCTGCTGGTTAACTAGGATCTGCAGCTTATCCAATAGGTAGGGAAATGGGCAGACTAGGTGGGCCAAGTGGTCCTTATCTGTTGTCAAAGTCTATGTTTCTATGTTTCTATCAAAGCTCTCCCTCCTGACTAGATCACCTAAATCACTCCATCTGTACAGTCAACCCCTTCCATCTCAGCTCTCCCTCCTGACTTGATTGTCGAAACCATTGCATGTTTAGCCACTCTGCTCCCCTCTCAGTTCTCCCTCCTGATGCATTTGCCCAAATTGCTCCATATGAAAACCATCCACCTCCATCTCAGTTCTTCCTCCCAATCCCGTTATCTGAAACACTGTGTTAATGAAGAGAAGGCACACAGTTCACCACTTTATAAAAAGTGATACATTTAGAAAGTATAAATTAATTGCAGAGGTTCTTATTTATTTATTTTATTTAGTTTTTGTTGACCCGGTAAGTGCGCTAGACAATATCTTGCCTATTTTCAGGCATGACCCGGGGAAGGGGGATACAGATGAATGCCAACTGACCTTGAACCAGATTAAGCTGTTGGTGGCATTTTAATGAATGGGGGAAATGGGGGTTCTGATGAAAGTTTTCATGTTTTGGAGGGGAAATAGGTAAATTCTGCAATGATGGAATGCCCAGAATGGCTAGCCAAAATTAGTAAAATCTAAACTGCTGAAACCACTGTAAAGTATAAGTGGGTTCTGGTGGTTCCAGCAGTTCAGGATCTTATCAGTTCTGTCCATTCCAGCTTTCCAAAATTCTTCCATAACCAGGGACACTGGTTTACCGGGATTGAGAAAGGGCAAATTCCATTTTGCACATTGTAAAAAACGGTACTGCCACCGGTGTCTGCTAAGCCAAAATCCAGTTTTACCGGTGTTTGGTTTTGTGTACTTTATTTAACAATTTTTAACTCTGCTAACATGCATTTTAGCAGTTTTGACCTCCACTATTGCACTTCCTTCCATCCTTGTACCAATTTAAAGTTATTTTAGGTACAAAATATGATGGCAGCAACAGCACTACAGCCCCCATCCCTGATGTGTGATGGAAACAGCAGCAAGGCCCCCATCCCTCTGGTGCGATGGCAGCACCAACAACACTACAGACCCATCCCTCTGGTGTGATGACAGCAGCAACAACACTGTGTCCCCCCTCCCTCAGGTGTGACGGAAGCAGCAGCACTGCGGTCCCTATCCATTAGGTGTGATGGCAGCAGTACCACGTTCCACATTCCTCAGGTGTGATGGCAGTATCAGCACTATGGCCCCCATCCCTCTGGTGGACAACAGCAGTACAACATTTCCCATCCACCAGTGGTTATGGCAGAAGCACTACAGCCCCCCGCCTCTCAGGTGAGATGGCAGTAGCAACAATGCAGTCCACATCCCTTAGGGATGATGGCAGTAGTGACAGCACTATGATCCCCTTTCTTCAACACCCACACCCCACATGCACAAGTAACAAATTACTTAGTCTCTGCTTGTTAGAACTCAGATGTGAATTAATCTGAACCACCACCACTACTAAGGTGGACCACATTTATTTTTTCCTATCATTTATTTATTCCTATCATTCCTGCTTGAATTGGATTTCTGCCTGTGACACCACCGACCAGGGTTTGGGAACAGGTTTGGGTGTTGGAGGACCGGCCGGAAGGGGTGAAAGCTTGAGTGTCCAACGACCACTCGCCTTCTCCTGTGAGGGAGGGTATATTCACAGTTCAGCATTTGCTGGCCCTAGGTGGAGGCTGGAGGCATGGTAACACATTGGCCCTCATTGCAGAAGAGAGCGTGATGGATGTCAGCTTATGCCTTGACATCATGTGGCCTGTCACGCTCCCACAAAAATGGAAAAACACCTGCTGGCCTCCCAGAGGATGGCTTCTGGTCCCTCCATAAGCATGAAGCCCCAGACACATGCATCTGTTCTGACCCCTGCCATGCCTGGGATATACAGGAAGCTCTTTAGGGTGATTGTCTTCCCCTGTTAGCCTCCTACAGGGGTAGGGGCCCACCGATGAAGGGTTACTTCGGGTTACCTGGTAGCATGACCATAAGGGGCAGTGGATGATGGTGGTGGGGACTCAGCACCAGAGGTAGGGGGACTTGGCAGGCCTGAAGGAGTGGATGGCCAGGGGGTAGGAGGAACAAAAAAAACTGCCTGAATTTGCTTCTTTGAAATAATGTCTTCACCTAAAAAATAAAATTCACAAGTGATTAGTGGAGGACCTTCTAATGCATCTCACAAACATGTGGATTCCTTTTTTTCCCTTGGTCTCCACGAAAAAGGTGTCTCTCTTAGTTTTCATGTCTGAGCTCAAATGTGAATTAAGCACCACTCTACCCACCAGCATCGTACAGCCCTTGGGGTCTTACCTTCCGTGAGTCGCTGAATGTGCTTTCCATTCCACTGGCCAATCATAAGTACACTTAAACACGTAACATTTGCTTTTTATTAAAGCAGTCTGTCAGAAAACTTTTTGTTGTCACAGAGACTGACACAACAGGTGGGAGAGAAGGTGCAAATGATGAAATGGGCAGACTAGGTGGGCCATCAAAGTCTATGTTTCTATCCCATTCACCTAAATAAGTAGTAAGGCAGCTTGTTCCTTGTGAACATACTTTCATTCAGACTAATTTTAGTCAAACAACTGAGGGTTTTGGATGGCCCTGCTGATTATAAACTTGAATAAACTAGTTGGTAACAGCGATCCTGTGCTTAACAATCTATATCCTAAAGTTCATATGCAAAAAATACAATAAAACCTGACTAAAGTCTGAAAACAAGCTTATAAAACACAAAATGTATCTGAACATTTATATTTATCTATACAACATCATTGTAGCCAGTATAACTCGGATAAATTACATAGTACCCTGACTACTGTATGACGTAGTAAACATATATTGGTATTTTTATATTTTTTGTAAACTGGGTAAACCCACTAGGCAAAACTGCCTGTTTTCAGAGGTGACCCAGGAGCACTGTGGAGGTTAAGTGCCTTGCTCAGAGTCACACAGTATGCAAGTGGAGGTTGTGGGAATCAAACCCAAGTCTTCTAAATGTACTCAGTTCGATCACTGTTTGTTACTCTAACCACTAGGCTATACTGCCAGCCATAACACCCATATATTATGTTTTAATATATGATTTCAATAATAGAGCACAGTACCTACAGTGCAAATTATGAACATTGAACACTTTGCAACATTTTACTAAAACTGTATTATTTCCCTCTCCATCTGCTTATGTTTTCTTACACCAAAGTGGGTGTATAGTTGACAGAGCACTGTAAATAGCCTGAGGTTGCACTACTGCTTGCAATGCCAGGGACTCAGGATCAGAAGTGAATTCCCTTTGCTAGAGGTCTGGCCAGGGGAGTAGGATCGAGCACCTGGGGGGCTGCTCTCGTCCTCTGGAAACGGTGGCCTGCAGGTCCTGCTGCTTTACTGCCACCTGGGTGACCACAGGTGGTGGTGCAATGAGACTGCAGAGCAATCGGGAAGAGAAGAAGCTAGCCAGGATCTGGAGTAGTGGCATGTCTCTATTTGCCCTACTTCCTTGATCCCCTCGAGTGTTGGTGCCCTCAGGAACAGAGACCAAAAACCAGTAACAATCACCCACATGGCTGCTGGTAGAAGGGACCCAGCTGCCCCAGACTTCATAACCAGTTTCCATGAGGGACCCACTGGGCTGCCCGACACACATTAAAGGACTGTGGAGGGGTGACCTGGGGCCTCTCCCTTCCCACCTGGGGGTACAACCTAGGCAGGATGGGGGCAGGCTCACAGGAGCTCCTGAGCATTACCTGGGGTGAAGCTAGGGGATACCCAGCCTAGGGATCTCTGAAAAGTGGAGACTGACGCTGTGAGAAGGGGGGCATAGAAAGAGAAAATAAAAACATTTAAAAATATGCTGAAATCTTAGAGATTCTGTGCAGAGAAATGCAATTTCCGTGAGGCACCGGTACAAGAATTCAAAATTCACAAACCAAGCAGGATTCCGTGATTTTTACCGGTGTTACCGGTAAAAACGGAAAACCATTGTCCCTGTCCATAACTGTGCTTATCCAAGAGGTAACCCGAACAGGGATCCAGCAATTCCCAGAACACTGAAACTGTGCAACTGGTAAAATCTGGAACTGCTGGAATGAGAAGTACATGCATATTTGTGACTATTCTGGTGTCCAGTGATTATGGTCATTCCAAGTTTTACCAGTTGTGCAATTCCAATAGTTCTAGCATTCTGGGAATTACTGGATCTCTGTTGAGTAGAGATTGATGAGTATATGATTGAATCTCTGGGGGGGTTGTCTGCAAAAGTGAAAGTTGGTTTATAGAAGAGGGACTCCTTCAAGGTTACTTACTTATTTATTTGTAATTTAAAACATTACAACTAAATAAATAAATAAAATAAGTTTGGTTCTGTAGGTGTGTCATAGTGGTAGCCAGTGCGTGATGCAGAAAGCAGCCTCTCTCCTTTGCAAGCAAATGGTGCTGCGGGCCTCTGTGTGCATGTGTGCATTTGAATGGGATGAAACCCACTTTTAAAGCACTCTGCAGTATGCTGCAGCAGACCTACTGGATAAAGCAATGTAAATTCAATGGCAATTAGTCCTTTTTGTCATGCAGGAAACTATGGCATGCACTTCATCCTGGCAGTGTCACATTTCCCTGAATGACAAAGGGGACTAATTGCCATTGAAATTACATTTCTTTATTCAGTAGGTCTGCTGCAGCATTCTGCAGAGTGTTGCAAAATGCTGCAGAACTGGGTTTCATCATGGGGGATGCCACTGTATATAGGCAAAATCATTTATGTCACCCCCTGCTGATGTTTTCCTGTTTAAAGTCTATTGTTAATTGGATTTGATTCATCAGTTAAAGTGTCAAACTTGCAGTGATGCTGATATTTGTGGTTACTTGGAAGTGATTCATTGATTGACATGTCAATCTCACTGTCCGGCTATGTGGCCAATATGGACTCAGTCTACCGCCCTCTCACTGGTTCTGAAGGTGCGTTCCCCCGACATCTAACACCCCCCCACTCACCAGTCCCAACTGGTTCAATTCCCTTTTACCTTTTCAGACTGGGTTCTCTCTTTTCACCCCCACTGCTTTGTTGTAGCTGGTAGTCTGCCAGAGTCTGTCAGCAACCACTGCATTATGTTCTGCATCAGGAAAATCCAGCATCCACCCTCATCCACAAAATACATCTGGTCCAGGTGCCTCTGGTTGCCGAATATCAATGCTCTCCTGAGTGACCTTACTGCTACAGACTGGTCAGCCCTCCCTCTGGCCCCCAACATTGATATGACCCTCTCCCTTTTTCACTCCAAATTCTCCTCAGTCTGGAACTTGCATGTCCCCTCAAGAAATCCAGGGTCGAATCTTCCCATCTCCCCTAGACCTCCCCCCAAATCATCAATCAGTACAAGTCCTGTGATCTTACCTGGGTCCAGTTTAAATTATCTGACTCCCTACTAGATGTCTTCCATTACAGGGCCCTGAGAAACAATTGCACTAAGGCTGTCTGGGCTGAAAAATCACAGTATTTCAAAGCCAACCTCCAGAAAAACTTAACTTCCTGCTAAATTCTGGAAGGTAATCCATACCCTATTCAACCACCCTTTCTAATCTGCTCCCCCTGTCTTCTTGGTTAATTGTTTACCTGTGTCTGATCCTTCCTCTGTTCTTGCTCACTTTAAAAAGTTCTTCACTACTTGTGCCATCCATTTCTTTCTCCAGTCCAGGGTCCTCTCCTTCTCCTCCTGCTCCCCCTTCAACCCCCCCCACTCCTTTCTGGGTTTCCGTTCCCCCCATCATGACTCAGGAAACCCTGCTTGCCCTTCCCTCCCTCAACCTGTCAATGTCTAGCCCTAATGGCCTAGATCCTAAATGCCTCCACCTGGCAGTTCCTGCCATTGTATCTCCACTCACTCATCTCCTTAACCTTTCATTCTACCTCAGCTCTGTTCTTTAGTCTTGGAAGCTTGCCAATGTTCTAGCACTTCAAAGAGGGTGACCCCTCCTCCCCTGGCTACTTTTGCCCTATCTCCCTCACTCACACCTTGCTAAGATGCAAGAGAAGCTAGTCTACTCTAGACTTTTAGACTACCTCTCCTCTTCTAGTTCTCTCCCCGTTCCAACCTGGCTTCTGAAAGCGCAACTCCACAGTCTCCTCCCTGCTGCATGTCTCTGGGATGGATCAGGGGCACAATACTGTCACTGTCTTCATTGATCCCGCCAAAGCTTTTGACTTTGTGTCTCACCCTTTCCTCCTGGACCAGCTGAGTTCTGCTTTCCTCTCAGCTCCCAGTACTGACTGGTTCCATTTTTGCCTAATGGGCCATCAACAGCCAGTACCGGTTGGAAGCAGTCTATCACCTCTCCTTCTCATCCAGGCTTGGGTCCTGCAAGGCTCTATCCTGGGTTCCATCCTTTTCTTCATTTTCTTGAATGACCTCCCCTCCACCTGTGCTAACTCACATATACACATGTGTGCAGGTGACACCTCCAACCCCTTTACCACAGCTGTGGAAGACCTGGTCCAGCAGGCTTTCCACAACATCTTGCACTGGTTCTATACCAACCACCTCTTGGTAAACACAATAAAAACTGGGTTTATGACCTTTGGTATCAGCCAGAAACTGGTCAGGCTCTTGAGACTTCCAGTCTTCTCCACGCTGGATAGCCCCTCTCTTGAAGTAGTGCAGTCCTTCAGATAACTCAGTGTGTGGCTTGACAGAAAGCTTGACTTCTGGACCCACATCAATGCAATCCATGTAAAACTCCACTCTGAGCTGGATACCCTGCACCATAATTGAGACTGCCTACCCTTGCCATTCCAATAGGAGTTGATCACCAAAATGGTGTTCTCAGTTTTTGACTACAAGGATATGATCTGTGGCACTACACCCTCCACTTCCCCAGCCAGACTGGATACCCTCTGCAATGCCATCTTTCACTTTGCTGTAAACTCCCCTCATTGTACACACCACTGCTCCCTCTAGTCCTCCCTATCCATCCTCCCGCTACCATCACAGCACCAGTCTCATTGTACCTCCTTAATTTCCAGGTACTGGTTTGGATCCCTTCCCTCCTAATATACCTTCAAATTCAACTTCAACTTTATTTATTTATAAGTGCAAGTCAACAGGTATCCAAGCGCTTTACAATAATTAAAATAATAACTAATCATAGTGCAGAAATCACTCATAATCTGGGAAGGCGAGATTGAATAAGTAGGCCTTTAAGGCTGACTTGAAGCTCTCCACAGTCAGGCACTCTCTTACCCAACGAGGTAGAGAATTCCACAGGGTCAGGGCTACAAAACTAAAAGCATGAGCCCCAGATGTCTTGAGGTGGACCCTGGGAATCTCCAGCAATTCCTCCTCGGTGGAATGGAGTGAACAGACGGGGTGATAGGGGATGAGAAGATCTTGCAGGTAGACCGGACCCTGCCCATGTAGGACTTTATAGGTCAGTAATCTGACCTTGAAGGTGATACACCACTGAACATGCAGGCTGCGGAGCACTGGTGTGATATGACAGGCTTGAAGTATGCCAGTCAACAACCTGACTGCCGCATTCTGCACTAAATGCAAGAGGTGAATATCAACCCCCGGCAGCCCTAGGTACAGAGAATTGCAGTAGTCAAGGTGAGAGGTCATGAAGGCATGGACCAGAGTAGAAAGGTCACCAGAGGGCACCAGGTACTTAATCTGGTGAGATTCCTCAGATGGTAAAAGGAGGACTTGATCACGGATGACACCTGAGTCTTAAGAGTCAATCCATCATCAAGAATCATGCCGAGATTTTGCACCCGGTCTGAGGACACTAGCTGGTTACCACCAAGCCAGAGCCCGGTTGGTTGTCCAGCCCATGCCCCTTCCACCTGAGGGCCCAGGTCCACCAACAGCACCTCAGTCTTATCCGGGTTCAACCTCAACCAGCTGGCATTCATCCAGTCCTGGATCTCAGCAAGGCAGTTGTTAAATGTTGAGTTAGGATCTTCTTGGCCGGGCACTAAGAACAGGTAGACCCGACTATCTTCTGCATAGCAGTGGAAACTCAGCCCATACCACCTTACAATGTCTCCCAACAGCAGCATGTACACCGCAAACAGCATGGGAGACAGCACAGAGCTCTGTGATACCCCAAAGGGTAGAGAGACTGGGTCCAAAGAAAAGACTCTGAACACCACTCTCTGAGACCTACCCCAGAGGAAAGACTGTAACCAACTGAAGACTGTCCGAGACAGTTCACAGAAAAAATGCAGGTGCTCTAGCCGCACCCCATGGTCCACAGTGTCAAATGCTACAGAGAGATCGAGGAGGACCAAGATGGAACAGGACCTCCAATCTCTTGCTATTAGAATATCACTGAGTACCTGCACCAATGCCATCTCAGTGCTATGCCTCTTCCAAAATCCAGACCGGAGAGGATCGTAGATGTCATGGATGGTCAGATGTACCTTGAGCTGCCGCATGACTGCCTTTTCAATAACCTTCCCAACGAAGAGAAGGTTAGAGACTGGCCTGTAGTTAGTGAGACAGTCCAGGTCAAGAGATGGCTTCTTGAGTACAGGAGTCACCACGGCATCCTTTAAGGAGTTCAGGAACACTCCTGTCCTCAGCAAACACCAGCTAATCTCAGCAAGGACCTCTCCTCACTTCTGTCTCCAGTCCTCCCGCTCCATGCTCCCACCACTCCAGGGATCACCACACCTTATCCACTTCTCATCCCCACTCCTCTGCTGGGCAATCTGCCTTCTCCTATTGACTTCCAACATTCTGGAACTTGCTTCCCTCTTCCCTCCACCACTCCACCTCCCCAGGCTCTCTCAAGAACCAGTTGAAAGTTCTACCCCTTCCACGTGCACTTGCTTCCCACAGACAGCCCTCCATGGTGGCACAAGTGATGCAAGGAGTAGGCATTCCTTTGCATAACATGTCTCTAGTGTACCACAATTGAATGCCTTTGTGATGACCTGTGGCATTATTTTACTCTTGCACAGGTGTGCAATTCCTGTCCTATAACTGCACTTCAATTTTTTTTTATAATAACATTTTTAATAAAGATTTTCAAAAAAGAGAGATAATCACATCAGTAAATATACAAAATGGAGTGCAAGCTATATAAAATATAAAATATCACTATACATATACTCAATCAAATTAAGACTAAAATACTCAAACATAAAACCATGAAAAACATACTCAAAACAACAAATACTAAAAAATACAAAACAGGTGGGTAGCTTACAATACACACTATAATGTACTTCAATCGCTGTAAAGTAATAATAATAATAACACAGAATAAATGACATAGTGCATGACTAAAAAAATATAAAGCTTAAAAAATTAATGCTAAAAGGACCAGGATGGGGCAGGGTGTCCAAAAAATTATGGGAATCTAATATGCAACAATACCCAAGAAAAGAACCAGTAAATGTACCTAATTTGAACTTAGATGACCCCTGATAGAATCAGAATATCAAATCAGAGGACAAAAGCTGGTTCGAATTACAACTTATATTGCACCTGTACCCATTTCTGCCAGAAAATTTGAAAAATGACTAAACAACTTAAATACTGGTAAGTACACTTCTCATAGTAACAAACAGAATTATCCAACTTTGTCCAGTGTGAAAATAATGGAGTATTAGAAGTCAATCACAATTTAGTAATAATTTTCTTGGCTCATGCCAGGAGTATTAATAATAACTTTAACTGCCGTCCACCAGTATGACTGTCTAAAGGGGGAATGTGCAAAAGAACCAATTGTGGGGATAAGGAATATAGCATATCAAACAATGAATTACTTGAGAAATTGCCTCCCAATAGGATCAGAGAAGAGGACAAGTCCAAAAAATATGGACATGATCTGCTGCAGATTCCCCACACCCCCTTCAACATGATCCAGTCCAACAGCCCTGAAATTGGGTCGAACTTACAGGGGTCCTAAAAAAACACATTTGACATTTCCAGGCAAACACTTTCAAGTACAGGGAGACTGTCAACTTAACTGTTGGCAGGGAGTATTTTTCCCAGTCAGAAAAGTCATACACCCATTGCAGATCTGAATTCCAATGAGCTAGTGTAGAGGATATAGAGTTTGTCAACACAGAATGCAAAGCAGAATAGATAAAACCAACAAGGTGTGACTGAAGCTCACCTATTTGATGTACTACAATTAACTCAATAATTGGTAACAGAGTTTCAGGAAGACACCTACTATCAGAAGATAAGGCATGCAAAAATACATAGAGCTGTAAATATCTGCAATAATCTGAGCTGGATAAGCCATAAATGACTTGTAAATCTGAAAACAGGTGGGTTCCTTTAATCTCCAAGACCTGATGGTAATAAATTAAATCACACCTGGCCCATCTACACAGAAAAGAATCCATCCTATTTAAAAAGTTATGGGAGTCCCAAGCCAGTGCTGTTATGGATGTTAGTTTATTGAAAGGGAAAGTCATTTGGAGCTTGTACCAGATCCTAGGAGTTACCTGTGTGTACTGAACAAAATTAGAAAAGGGAACATAACCTGGTGTAAACGAAAATAAAATACGTCTGACGTCATATAAATCATTAAGCGTAAATTCAATGTCTTTCTAATAAGCTTGAAAAGAGTCCAAAACCCATAGACATAACTATCTGTATTTGGCATGCCATTGCATACCAACAAAGATTGGGTAGGTTAAGGCCACCCCAAGACAGAGTCAAATGTAAAAATGTAAGTTGTATACTAGGCTTCTGACCACCCCATATAACTGCACTTAAATTTTGTACCATAATAATGTGCCAGTGAAGATTTATTTATTGTACTGTAACTCTTGAGCTAGACAAAGAAACGTTTATTTCTGCTCAAATACCTCATTCGTTGTTACACTGTAATCTAATTGTATGTAATCCTTGTATTTTCTGTTTCGGACACTGGTGCCCTGTAACACTGCACTTTTACTGTTCCCAGTGTTCCAGTCTTGTAATGTATGTTATATGTGTTTTGTTCATTTGACATGGAACCTTTGTAAACAAGCTTCCAGCTCAAAGGTGTATTTCCAAGATTTCAATAAATAAATACTGTGTCTGCATTTTATTCTGTATCAAGTATGTATTGTGTTATGTTCGCTGTATCTTCTGTAACGCTTTCCCTGGGATGCACCGGGAAATGATCCTCGACTCAATGTGTCTGCCCCAGTCCCAATTTTCAAATAAATAAATAATTAAACAATCATGCATTTCTATGCACCAAGTAGCTTCCCCTCCTTCTCCCCTGTCCTTCAACTTGTCCTGATCACTCAAGCATTTATCAGCACAGCATGGAGAGACTTTCTTCTTCCTTACTTTGACTGGACATTAATAAGCACCGTAACGTGGTACATCTGTGTCTGAGAGGAGCTTATCTTCTGTGGGTTCTAACTCCATTACACTGCTGAGACCCAGCCATCCCATGGTCAGTTTTTGCAAGGCAGTTTAATGTGCTGCTACCTGCTGTCAGGATGAGAAGACACATCTTTTGCTAGGCAACATAATATACTGCTGCCTCAAGGTCAAACTTGGGGTCATGCCCATGACATAGGGTCAGAATGAGGAGCTGATCTGGTGTGGGGGTCATGACAAAGGGCTGCCATGCACAACTTGCACAGGCTGTCACCAGTGGCATCAAAAGACTATTTTTTTTTGAGATTGTCAATTTTTTATAAATTTGTCATGGTTTACTGGCACAAAGAAATGCATGTAAGGCTGTTGCCTTCATTAAAATACACAGTACAGTGCTTAGTATCAAAGGAAGCCCCAATGTTGTGAAAAAATTATTTTTCGAGTGCAAGGACTGGAGCAAAAAAAAAAAAAGAGAGACATGATTGCTGGGTGTTTGATGTGGTGGTCAAAATAGGGAGCTGTGTGTCCGACATGTCTTAAATGTAGTATATAGAATATATAGAGGATAATGTATGGTTGGCTATCCATGACAAGCATGAGTAGCCATTGAGAGATTGCCAGTGATGATCGTTTAAACCTTGAGAGCAAAGCTTGAGAAGTTTTGGTCGCCATGGCAACCTCGCGATGGCTGACCATGCTTGTTATGAATAGCCAACCATACATTGTCTTTTATAGTGTATGGTCTGCTATCTAAAGTAAAATGAGTCCCTCTTCGACAATGTTTGCGCTGCAATGTCCTTATTTTTTTTATCCTTGGTTTTGCTCTCCTCCGCTCCAGCTATCACCACCACGGCCACTTCCTTACAGGGAGAGGTTATTGCAACACTCATGTGCGAGCGCGTTTCATGTTGTTATGCTACAGTAGCTACGTAGCTAGCACAGCATAACAGCTATGATGACGTAGCTACTGCAGCATAGCAATGTTGTTGAAGGGATGGATTTCCATCCCTAACAACGTTCCACTATACACTATAATGGACTGTGAACTGTGCACAACAAGGATATGTTACCATTGAGGGCACTAATGACATCATTGACAATGATAGCAAAGTGTAAGAGGTCACTATGACATCATCAGCCCCTAAGATGTAAACATGTCCTTGTCTGTGGATAGCTCCCTGTCTGTTATTTTATATGGCATGTGGTTTTGATATTTAAAATAAATGAGAAGAAACATTATGTTTTTATGATTTTGTTTTAAGTTTCCTAACTCTCCCAGCCACTATCACTTCTGCTCTGCCTGTTGTGCCCCTCCCGCCACACACTTAGGAGCACACCTTGTTGGTAGAATCATGGCAGATCTTCTATTTTGGTAGGTAGCATGTTATTTGAACAATTAGCCAATCACTGACAAGCTTAAAAAAAATGTTACCAAACTAAAACTGCTACTGTATTGTGCTGTCCAGTACTGAGTGCTGACAGGTTGCTTGCAACGTGAGGAAGACAGCACACAGCCATAGAATGTAAAAGTTGTTATACTATGGTAGTGCTATAGCTACTACAGTACAGCAACTTGTTTGACCTTTGAACTGTTCTACAACAGCTTTTTGCACAAGATTGAAAACCTATAGTAATGGACAATCATATACTATAAGGCACTGTTACTTATCAAACTAATCCTTTTTGGTGGCACATCATGTGAAGATGATGTGGCAGTATCCCAGCTACAGAGTGATGATGAGCAGCTTCTGATATTTATAGCTGTGGTTCCCCGTGCTGCAGGAGAGCTTCTGTACATAAGCACCACCAGCCACATAAATGGGGAACAGCTGAGACAGTTAGCCAGACAATTAAGGATGTGACCTGGCCTTTCTGAAGTGCTTTACTTCTAGTAGCACTGGTTATGTTTAGCTCTGCTGCCCTTTGCAAGTCAATTTTAAAAAATAAATTGCTGCTTGCTATTCAGAAGCCTTGTCAAAATTAACGATTCTCCTTGGGCAGCCAGAAAATGTCTACCGCTCTGATCATGAATTCACTGCTTTCCATTCCCTCTAAGAGTTATTTGCCTGGATTGCTTCCCCCTATCATCAGCTCTTCGATCAGCCCCTCCCCCCCCCAGTACAAATGCAGGCAAAATGTCAGGGAATTTAGGTCTGTGGAACAGTATTGTGAACCAATGTATCTTATTGGGTCAGTGTTGTACCTGTCTTTTCTCATATACTTTCAGCAGTACTAAGGCTAAATAGAATTTTGGCTTCACCCGAATTTTTCAGCCACATGAAAAAGCCTTTAAAGGGGAACTGTCAACACTTACAGCCCTACCCCCAAGTGTGGGGCTGGTCCCAGGTTACATTTTGTATACAAAAACATATCCCAATTGTGGGGCTGGATCCAATTTGCACTTTGTGTGCAAAAACATTTTTTTACTTTCTTTTCTTTTTACTGCAGTATGGTAGATTGTATCAGGCTAATTCTGCTGACTTCCAAGCTGAAAGTTGCTGTAACCGGAAATCTAAGAATCCCCTGCAGCTGACATCAGAGCAGAGCTGCAGCAGTGAGAGATTCAAAAGCCTGCAGTACATATTTAAGCAATAAGGCATGACAGGGTGTGTGTTATCATGTAGTAACGTCACTCCTGGGGTGGGTTGAAGCACAGGCGGAGCCGAGTCCTCCCAGGGTGGCGTTATACATAATAACACACCCTGGAGTGCTATATTACTAATATTCAATGGCTTGATGTTATACAAAATAAAAAAAATAAAAAATGTTTTTAGTAGATTTTTAGTGAGTTTCTTAGAGAAGAGGAAAAAAAAGGCTCTATGAATACAGCCAGCAAAGCTAATGCTAATCAATGACAGTGATGTTATACTGTAATAACATCACTGTCTCA
This sequence comes from Neoceratodus forsteri, assembly GCA_016271365.2. NCBI lineage: Eukaryota > Metazoa > Chordata > Ceratodontiformes > Ceratodontidae > Neoceratodus > Neoceratodus forsteri. The sequence goes on along the minus strand of CM028131.1, from coordinate 987,896,718 downwards.
GGCACACACTGACCAATCACAATCCAGGATTCTTTCTTGCCATTGTATAATAGAGTTTTTATAAGCTCTGATCATCTGTTTGCTGGTTCTGCTGTCCTCCCAGGGCTAAGTACAGTCACAGGGGGATTGTACTTAGATCTGGGAGAACAGCAGGACCAATAAATATCTGCTATGAGTTATAAAAGCTCAAACATGCACAGCAGGCTACTGAATCTCCCACTGCTGCAGCTCTGCTCTGGTGTCAGCTGCAGGGGATTCCAGATTTCTGGTTACGGCAAATGTCAGCTTGGGAGTGAGCAGAATAAGCCTGATACAATCTACTATACTGCAGTAAAAAGTTAGCAAAAACAATGTTTTTGCACGCAAAATGCAAATTGGGACCAGACTTACATTTGGAGGTAGGGCACTTAGTTTAGGATATTCCTCTTTAAGATAAACTTGAAAAAAAAATCACTAAATTATAATCTGCATTCTGTGGAATTACAGAAGCAATTTGGCCACTTGACCAAAGTTATTAGTAGCTAAATGCAAAAATGCATAGCAAAACACCATTTGGCTGTTGGCTGCTTATACACTACCCTCTCCCACACATTACTCCAGATGCTTGCATGACATGTAAGCAATAAGACATGACAGGGTGTTTTTATGGCTGCATGGCAAAAGCTATGCATGATGTATTGCTATCATGCAGTAGGAGAATGGGCTCTGGAAGCATGTGCCCGGGTACCTATACTGTCTCCTTCCATAGTGGAGTTGAAGCACACGTGGTTCTCTCTATTCACCACAATGCAGTTCCTCTGTGTCTCCCCACCCCTCTACTGCTGCACTGTTTTCTTGCTATGGCCTGCTCCTCAGTGCTGTTCCTGTGTGTCTCCCCCTCCCCTCTGCCACTGCACTTTAGGGTACCTTTAAAGCAGCAGTATTATTTGGAGGGTTACAAAAAATGTCATACCTCTTGCTCTCCATTGCCATTTCAGCAGCAGCAGCAGTGATGGGACATTTTTCAGGGGTGGGCATAGGCATGTGGCCGTGATTATTGTCTTGGTGGAAACATGTGCCCCAGGCCATTTAGTTCTGCCTCACCAGCCACAGGCTAACAGGCAAGTTGGGTGGGAGTGCGGCTCCCCAGCTGCTCCTCGAGACCCCAGTGGCCCCCCTCACCATCCACCCTCTGATCGCTGGCCCCATATTTCCCTAATGTTTCCCTGGTGTCTAGTGGCACCCCTTCCCTGAAATTACCATCCCTTTATCTGTCTAATATTTCCCTGGTGTCTAGTGGCACCCCCTGCCCTCTGATCATCAGCCCCGTATTTCCCTAATGTTTTCCTGGTGTCTAGTGTCATCCCCCACCCTCTGATCACTGACCCCCCATATATGGCATGATTCCCTGGTGTCTAGTGGCATGCCCCTGATCACTGGCCCTGTATTTTCCTAATGTTTCCCTGGTATCTAGTGTCACCCCCCACCCTCCAATCACTGGCCCATATTTCTCTAATGTTTCCCTGGTGTCTAGTGGCACCCCCCACCCTCCAATTGCCATCCCTCTATATATGTTATATTTTCCTGGTGTCTAGTAGCACCCCCCAATCACAGTCCCCATATTACTTTGCACGTGTAATAAAGAGAACTGTCCCTCAGTAATCTGACCCCTGCCACCCCCGAATTCCCACTTAGCAGTCACCACCCCACACCCCCACTACACTCCCTGACTCACCTGAACAGGTCCCATGGTGCATAGCCGCTCTTCAATTAAAGACACATCTTGCTGCTGGAACCGGCGACTGCAATATGTGAAACTAAGGTAGGTGTGGTTCAGTGTATTTCAATGGGGTTTTGAACTTTGAGGCATGACTTTGTCATTTTTGCATATTTTCACCCCAGATTTTAACATGGCCTTTTTGGGACCCCACCTCATGAACAATTGTGGTGGAATTATGCAAATTAGGCCTGAAAGACAATTTCAGGGTCAATTGGTGAAATCACCTTTCTGGCAGGATTTAAGCATTTTCACCACAATTGCTCATGAGGGAGGTTCATAAGATGGCTATGTTGAAAATTTTGTGTCAAAATATGTAAAAATAATAAAGTAACAAGTGTATGTTGAAATGTGTCTATGCTCACTCATAACCTTGGTAATTTTAAATATTTTAACCCCAAATTTTCAACATAGCTATTTTTTCACACCACCTCATGAACGTGGCAGCTGTTAATGTTCAAATCCTGGCCAAAATGTGTTTACGCACCTGTGGAGAGAAATTACATTTTGGTGGCGCATAATCACATTTCGGTGGGGATTTGAGCACATTCACCTATGGGGTTCATGAGATGGGGTAATAAGGTTATGATTCAAATTCATCATTTTGCAGCCGTATTGGCTCTGAGGAGTGTAATAAGGCGTGACATGTCTTTCAGCCCCTGGAAGCTTATTCAGGGCACTAATACTAATAACCTTGAGTGTCTTATTGTGCCTACAGAATGGCTTTAGAATAGTAAGAAAAAAAATAACAAAAGGAAAAAAGCGTTATGGTTTTGAAATGAATCTTTTTTTGCAGGTGTTTTTTCTGCTGTATCCAGAAATTAATTCAAGACTGCATCTGTGAACAACTCAAAGGTAACTTGCCGAAAGGCTAACATTTTTGTTTTGTTTTTGTGGAGCAGAGAATTAAGGCTACCAATTTTAAAAGTGAAAATTCCAGATGGCACAGTGTAATTTTTTCTAGGCTTTGGTCGTACTGTAATTAAGTATGGCAGGTAGCTAATCAGAATACAGCATTGTGGGGGATAATCTCTGAGACACTCCACTTCCTTACATCATGGGTTGTGTCCACCTGATAGGTTGCTTGATGCACATGTGATTTCAAAAGTAGTCCAACCCCTTTCCCTGTGTGCCTGCCTCTTCTGAATTGGTTCTAAATGTGAATCTGTACAGGTTGCAGCACATCACAGTAGCTCCCCAGCAACAGATATAAATCAATTTCACTAGAGCCTTAAGGTAAGGCTTACTACTAGTGCAAATATGCTTATAGATGTTGCTAGATACAGCCAGGGACATTGCAAGTTTTTCATAACCGCGTTGGAATCCATCGTGGCTTCTGTAGATGGGGTATAGGACTGCAAGCTAGCTCAGAGGGTCAGATATCAAATGAATGTATTCCTCTCAACTGCAATATATTCACTCTGTACTCTGATTCATCTACAAAAGACCAGTCACCATCTCTTACAAAACAATGAATAAAAATAGCAGCTGAACATATTCCCCACTGATGCTGCCTACTGAGTTCCAAAATAGTGATCCATACATGTAGATTTTTCTGTTGTCTGGGCATGCTGGGGCTCCTGCTAATAGCTCCAGTACTAGCCCTCACTCCCAGATGATAAATAAGATATGCAGCCCAGAGTTGGAGTGGCTGGAAATGAATTGGGGCTCCTGCTAGCGGCCCCGGGATCCATTCCTAACATGGTGCACTCGATCTGGTCTGCACTGTATTAGCCATACAAGTCATGAAAATAAGCACCACAGATTACCTGCCTATGACTGATTGGTTTGCCGCTGAATTCTGCCAATGTAGCGTTTTGCTAGCGGAACAGTACACTTCGGCTACCCTGCCATCTGTAGTCTCCAGTCTCCCAAAATGGTGAGTTTTCACATCTTCCCCTTTTGTGCATTCGGGAAAGGCTGTGCCATTTCAAATTCACTGCAGTGACCACTCCCTTTCTTCTTTCCTCATTGATCAGCTTGTCCTCAGCTCTCTGCATCACCAGGAGCCTTGGCGCATGCGCGATGCGCAGCTTTCCTATCATGCATGTGCAAACAAAGTGGGCGAACTATAACTGTATGGTGTAAAACAGAGAGCATACAGGATTTGGTGCACTATACAGGACTGAGTACACTTAGCATGAGGGTAATATGTGTCACATTATATTGATATACACTTTTTATTCAAATTAAAAACAAAATAGAATTACAATTGTCACTGAGTAAGGACACAGAAAGCACTAACCTATGTCCCTCTGTCCCCTTCCTCCACAGAACGGAGAAGACAAAAAGCTGCATACTTTGTAGTGTGCCAGCTTCTGCAGCAAAATTGGGAAGGCTATGTGCCTCCTGCATGGAGGACCCCCCTCCTCGATGCCAGAGGATGAGGGTAGTGCAGAAATCAGTGGGGCTACGGTCCAGCATCAAATTGAGGATGGCATGGCTACAACGGCCCCTACCCCTTCACAAACTATTGACAGAAACTTAATTCTACTGCAAAACCAGCAGGTACTGCTGTTACAACAAAAACCGATGACGACCATGCTTGAGAAGCTGTCAGAGATTATAGCTCCACAGCGCCACACCACACCAGAGCTCACAGACATACCAAGACCATCCACATCAACAACAGATGACCTGGCCACTACACCTATACCCATCCCTGCAGAGAATCAGCAACACACAAATCCAAGATCCATTATATTCCAGAAAAACTCTGGTAACAACTCTGAGTATGAAGGGGAAATGGAAGTAGACCCACAGTCATTGACTACAAAATAGTGCTTTCCCAACCAAATTCTGGCCCTGGTCCATAATAATGTTATGGCTACAGTGGGCTTCAAGACCCCAGCCCCTCCCGCTCCATTCCAAACTGCTACCTTCACTCCAACCATCCTCAAAGAAGGCAGACACCATTCCAGTATGCAAGTCAATAGATGAAGTGGTAAATAAGGAATGGGGAGTCAGCGAACCCTGCCCGCATTCCAGAAGAAGGTCATGGGACAAAATGTACCCACTGGAGGCAGAGAAACTGGCACTATGGTGCACTTCTCCAACCATAGACCCCCAAATCGCCTCACTAAATAAGTAAAGAGTATAACCGATAGAAACGGCATCTGGCCTCAAGGATCTAGTAGACAGGAAACTTGAGGACATTCTAAAGAAAAACTTTGAATTATCTGGTCTAGGAGCCAGGGCAGCAACCACAGCCATATATGCTACCCATGCTCAGCTAGAATGGCTACTGGAGGCACAAAAGAGCATGACACCGAAGTCAATGGAAGCACAACTCCTAGAAAACACCATCCTATCTACTAAATACCTGGCAGATATGGTGGTAGATTCCCTCAAAATTAATGTCAGAGCAGTCACCTTAATTAATGGAGCATGAAGGTGCCTATAAATTAAACTTTGGAATGCAGATAATCAATCTAAATCCATGCTATTCAAGCTCCCTTGCAAGGGCAATCTACTATTTGTGGAAGGGCTAGAGAAATATCTTAAAGGCAAGGACGGCAGGAAGACACTGGGAAAGAGAAAACCAGCAGGTGCACTTCCCTCCCAGCACGACAAAACTACTGCTCCCACTCCGTTCGTGACAAAAAAAAAGAGGACAATATACATACAGAGGAAATAATTACAGGCCCTCATATACTCCTAACAACAACTACAACAGGTTCTGTGGAGGGGGGGCATCAGGGGCAGGGGCTCCAACTCAAACAACAGAAGGGTGCATACAAGGCAGTGACTACCAGTGTTACAAGAGCTGCTCAAACATGCCCTTAGGTGCATGCATAAGCCAATTCGCAAAGGCCTAGCAAAAATCCACAAAGGACAAATGGGTCCTAGAAATCGTACAAAAGAGGTATGCAATAGTTTTCACAGATATTCCAAGGCAAAACAAATTGATCCTATCCCCAGTGTCAAAACACAAAATAGGGCTGAAATGAGTACACAAGGTCTTAACAGACTTAATCCCAAACAATGCCATAATTGAGGTACCCCCCACTAGAGAGGGGCCGGGGGTATACTCCATATTCTTCATGGTACCCAAGAAAACAGGATACTTAAGACCAGAACTAGACCTAAAGTTCTTAAACAGAAATGTTCAGTACAAACCATTCAAAATGGAAACAATACGCTCCACACTGAAAGCTCTACGACCAGGGGATGTACTGACCTTAATGGATCTGAAGGATGTATACCTCCACATCCCCATAAGCCCATCTCACCAAAGGTTTCTGAGGTTTCACACACTGGTTCAACACTTTCAGTACAAAGTACTCCCGTTCTGACTAGCATCAGCGAACCGAGTATTTACAAAAGTTGCAATCGTACTCGCAGAGTCGCATCACAACTAAGGCAGCAAGGTATACAGGTCATACACTACCTAAACGATCGGCTAATCAGAACATGGTCAATCCAACAATCCACCAGGGAAACACATGCTGCGATAAATTGTCTAGAAAGCCTTGGCTGGGTTCTAAACAAGGAAAAAAGAGCTGCCTAATACCCAGCCAGTCACTAGAACACCTAGGAACACTAACAGACACAGCCAAAGGGATAGTACAACCATCGGAGAAGTGAATCATGCACCTGATAAACATAGACTTCAGATTATGGAACAGCAAATGACCATCACTAGAAATTATATCACAAACACTGGGACTAATGTCATCATGCACAGACACCATACCCAGGGCGAGATGGCACATGAGACCACTGCTATCATTCCTAATTCAACAGGGTCCCACATACAACTTTGACTTTACAAAAACAGTCACAATGCCACTACATGTGATGCGCTCCCTATTATGGTTGTCAAACAGACACAGTCTCATAAAAGGAATGCCCCTGGACATCCAAACAGACATTCAAACAGACACTGATGCCAGTCTCACAGGTTGGGGGGTGGCAACAGGTCACAGGACAACTCAGGGAAGATGGTCCATTCTAGAAACAAAATGACCCAAAAATGTGTTAGAAATAAGGGTTGTATTTCTAGCACTACTACATTTCAGCAAGGAAGTCCAAAGAAAGAATATCCTAATTCATTCTGGTTGTGATGGCTGCCGAGTAAGATGCATGGTAGATAGCTCCGTTACCCCCCCGAACATAACCCGTTCTTTTTGTACTGCCACAGCATCTGAGTCTCGGTTGGAGGTGCGTACCAGTATAACTGTGCCAACCTGCAGCTTTTCCATCCATTGTCCAGCTCCATGGATGTGGAGATGAAAGCACTGAGGCCAAAGCACACACCACCGCAATCTTTGGCCAAAGGCAAGCCTGCAAAGCGGAACAAGGCTGTAGGGCCTGGGGATTAAGTAGCAACAACCACCCAGGCCCTATCACTGTAGAGACCTTCTATGAGGGTCTTGCACCCATAAAAGAATCTCTCAATGCAGTAGTCAGAGACTTGCAAACCCTTAAAACATCTTTACAGCAGCTTACCTTAAGGATAGGAGACAATGAAGTGAGAATCTCCTCCTCAGATGACTGGTGAGGCCAAATCGATCCCGATTTGGCGATCATGTATCAGCAACTCAGGAAGGCTGAGGACAAGTTAGAGGACCTGAAGGAAAGATCGAGGAGAAGTAACCTGGTAGTGCTGGGCCTCCTTGAGGGGGAGGAAGGAACAAACCCGATACTTTTTGTGCAAAAGCTCTGCCAGAGGATAGTGGGACCATCCCCAAATGGCCCCAATTATGTAGTCGAGCTTGCCCATTGTTCTCTCCAGCCTACTCCACCTCAAGGCTCTCCCCTACATCTCTTGATCTTCTGACTACTCAATTATCTTGACTGGCAACATGTTCTGGATAAAGTAAGAGAAACAAAGGCGATACAGTGGGAGAATAAAAAGCTGAGAATTGCACAAGATCTTCCTCTATCAGTTCGACAAAAGAGGTCAGAGATGCATCCCCTGGTGAGAAAGATCACTGCAGCTGATATCAAGTTTAGGATGCATTACCCAGTGGTTCTGCAGATGAATCATGAGGGCAGGTGGATCTCTTGTGAATCTCTGGTTGAGGTGAATGCTGAGCTCAAGAAGTTATTCCCAGACTTATTTAAGTGACTGCCCATCTCAGCTGCTGATGGTTAAGCCAGTTTTGCTATATAGAACGGTAGATGGTTTGTAGACTAGCTGGGTTCCTTTAGGATATCTGCTGTGTGCTCTCTCATGGTCAACCGTTCGCGGGCAGTGGATTGCACCCGCTCTGGACTAACTTTGTCCTGGAGCCTCACAAGATTTGGTTACTGGTGTTCTCGCATATCTTAACTGCAGCCCAGTAACTTTGTTAACCTTTACAAGAGCTGCTTTGGACTTGTTTGCTGTTTGTTACTGACAGTGTTATATGTTATGGTTCAGAGCTGTCATGCATGGGGCTCACTCAGTCACCAGTTCATTACCTGAACCACGTAGTTGACCATTTTGTTAATGCTGGATCCCTTCAAATTCTAGGTTTTTCAGCAGATTTTTCTTGCTAAATGGAGGATGTGGCAAATGAGGCTGGGGGGGGTTGCGGCTGCTGACTGCTCAGGGGTATATGTGTATCACAACTGACTACATCTGGAGATTAGTTGTAAGAACCGGGGTATTAAGGGTTTTAGTTAACTAGCTGTTTGTGTTTGGGGGAGTTCATATGTACAGGGGATATAATGTGTTTAGGGGCTGGGCTTCAGGGGGAGGTGGGTGGTGGGGCATATGGATCCTCATATCAGGTGGGGCTGACAGAAAAACTTCGAAGTTTCTGGTGCTATAAAGAGCTTAAAGAAAATGCACCCTCAATGGATGCTGGTTTCAGGTATAATGTTCTAAGTACTGGACTCCACTACCCTCTTCCTGCTCCTGAACATAGAAAGATTATTTAATGGCAGTGAGATACATCTCTTGGAATGTGAAGGGAGCCAGGAATCGGGTCAAAAGAATCCAAATTCTTAAACATTTGGAGGAGCTGCACAGTAGTGTCATTTTTTTCCAAGAGACACATCTCCTGGAGACAGAAGATATATTATTTAGAAGGTGCCAAATTGGACAGGTCTTTGCTGCTGGCAATGCCACGTCTCAATGAGGGGTGGCAATCCTCTTTAACAGGGGCACATCATTTCAAATGCAGCAGTGCGTTGCGGATCCCCAGGGTCAGTTCATTTTAGTAAAAGGCATTCTTAACTATGTAGAACTGGTACTAGCTTCTGTCTATGGCTCCAACACTGATACCCCTGAATTTTTTACAGATCTGTCCCTTAAGCTACTATAGGCTCCTTTCCGAGGCTACCAGTGGTGCTAGCAGGTGATTGGAATTTGGTGTGTTCCCCAGAACTTGACAAGTCCACTACCCATGGGAAATAATCCCTTTCCCCTGCACAAATTGCACTGCAGGAATTTATGACCAACTGTGGCCTGAGTAATCCTTGGTACCTCCTAAACCCAACTACCAAAGGATATACCTTCATTTCTCTGGGCCACAAATCCTTATCTAGGATACTGTAGATTACTTTCTGGTGAATAACACGCTATTAACAGGGCTCATAGGATGCTGTATGGTTCCTAGGACCATATCAGACCACACACCAATCTGGCTCAAGGGTTCTCTTCCACTCTGTACTCCAAAGGATAGCGCCTGGAAACTTAATGTCCAGATGCTACATGACCTGACTATAGTACAGTCACTTCAGGATACAATAGAGAACTTCTTGTCCCTCAATCAAAATTCCCTACCATGCACAGACAAAATATGAAGTGCTCTAAAGTGTGAACTGAGGGGAGAATGTATTAGATTAGCCCCAGTCAGGAAGAAAAAAAGAAAAGCCCTCTCAACCTCTCTTCTGACCCAAACCCAGGCATTAGAAGAGCAGCTGTCCTCCAGTCCCAGAGAAGATATCCTCCTCCAGCTAGCTCAGTTCTGGAACCAATACTCTGACACTCTTAGGGAACAGGCTTTGTATGCATTATTTAAAATGCAGGCTTGCTACATTGAACAAGGGGAAAAAGCCAGTCATCTACTGGCTCTTAGGCTTAAGCAACAGGAGGAATCCAGACTAGTTACAGCCCTTAACTTGCTTTAGGACATCTCCCTTACCTCCCCAAAGGAGATCGTTCAGGAATTCGAGGAGTATTATAAGTTTCTATACTCCCCTTCTGACAGTGCTCCCCAACCACAGGATATCAGCAATTACCTAAATATTATTCCATTGCCCACACTAGATGAACCCCAGTAACACTTCCTGACCCATAAAATATCCCATCTAGAACTTTTGGAGGCCATTTGTTCCCTTCCTGATAACAAAGCTGCAGGACCAGATGGGTTTCCCCTTGATGCTATAAGGTCTTCAAGGAGCAGATATCCTCTCTGCTTCTTCAGACTTTTAATTACTTTTGTGAATCAGGTATAACAGATCCTACCCTCCTGGAGGCACTCATTATAGTGCTCCCTAAACCTAATAGACCCAAGAATAAAGTAACCAACTATTGACCTATTTCCCTAATGAATTACGATATCAAACTATTTGCAAAGATTCTGGTGTCCAGATTAACTAAAGTCTGACTCCTCCTGCTTAGTACGGAACAAGTGGGGTTCGTTGCAGGCCGCTCATCTTCTGACCACCTGCGGAAACTGTTCCATGTCCTCTCTGTGTCCAGACATGCCCCCACATCCATGGCCCTGGAGTCTCTGGATGGTGAGAAGGCATTTGACAGAGTATCTTGGTCATTTTTGTTTGAAGTTCTCAGAAGGTTTTGTTTCCCAAAAACCTTTGCAGACTGGATTAAAGTCCTCTACACCTCTCCCACGGCCAAAATATATTGCAATGAGGTTTACTTGAAGCTGTTTCCCCTTTACTCAGGCACTCGCCAGGGATGCCCACTCTCCCCAGTGCTCTTTAATCTATATTTGGAGCCTCTGCTCTACCATCTCCAGACTTCACCCTGTATTAAGGGCATTCAAGTAGGTGGGGTTGACTTGCGCCTATCTGCCTATGTAGATGACATTTTATTGCACATAACAGATTTAAGAAATATGCTCCCAGCAGTTCTAGACATAATCGACTCTTATGAAGTACTTGACAACTACAAGCTAAATAGAGACAAGTCAATGGTTATGCCTTTAAACATACATAACTGTCAGTCCCAGATCGAAGGCCTGCACCTAGATTGGTCCCCACGGATCAAATACTTAGGCTTAACACTCTCTCAAAACCTATCCCAAATGAATAAATGTAACTTAGATTCTCTTCTTACCACTATAGGCCATGATCTGGACAGATGGGCTCAACTTTACCTCTTGCTGTAGGGGAGAATTAGTATAATCAAAATGAATGTCCTTCTAAGGATTTTTAACCCCCTGAATATGCTAAATTCTTACCTTTCCCAGTCCTGGTTTCATAGTCTCCATAGGATAATCTCCCAGTTTCTTTGGTGGAACAAACCCCCAAGACGGTCATATGCTCATCTGGGAGTAACCAAACAGTAGGGTGGCCTCCGTCTTCCCAATTTTTTTCATTATTATATAGCGAGCCATGTGGCCAAATATATAAAAATATATAAAATGGATGTCTCCTATAGTCCTGCAATGTGATCCCCCTTTTATTCCAATCTGGATGCAAATAGAACGTCAGCAGATTAACCAGAATGGGATTTCCCCGCTCCGTCTACTATATGCCTCACCTAAAACTTGTTATATCTTTGTTACGCAAGAAGTAATCCAAATGTCTATAAAGGTCCACTCCCAGCTGTGTCGGGCAATCAAATATGATCAAACTATGGATATCTCCCAACCCCTATATTTGAATCCCAACCTTAGGCTGGGGAACCAGTGCTTGACCCACAGAGAAGGTTCCCCCACCATCGAGCTTACAATTATGGACCTACTTGACAATGGCCTGCTTAAACCTACTACCTTCCTTCTTCCTTTCCTGAACTTGACAGCTAGGCAGGTGTTTAAAGGATACCAAATAGGCCATTTACTGATCTCTACCTTTGGGAATGGCCCATGGGAGGTGGATCAATCTGGCCTTATCTCATCACTTTGCAGTATGGCCTGGCAGCCCCACGCAATGTCCTAGATAGTATCCTGCCTGTATCCCATTCTTCATCTGGAGGTGCATGGGGCCTCAACATACTGGTCCACACAATTTCCTGATAAAACCTTTCAGTGAGAAAAAATTTGGCAAGCAGTTTTCTCCTACACTGCCAATGACAAACTCAGAATTATGCAGTATTATATACTACACAATATTTACTTTACACCTGCTAAACTGGCAGGCATGGGAAGGCACCAGGACTCGAATTGCAATAGATGTGGCCTAGAAGAGGGCACCTTGTTATATGTGCTGTGGCAGTGTCCTTTAATCAAACCCCTATGGGCCCAGATTAAGTCCAGAGTGGACCTTTTATTGGGACTAGATAACTTCTTTCTTCCAGAGATATGTGTCATAGGTGACTACTCGCAGGTAACACTTAAGGAACGAAGGTATAGCACGTCCCTTATCTCCCACTCAGTCAAGAAACTAGTTTTGAAGCATTGGAAGGATTTAACAGTGATTTCCTACTCTGTGTGGATTAATGAATTATTATTTAATCTCAGAACAGAAAAGATGATAGCCTATTTTAGGCATTCTCCAGCCAGTTTTGATAAAAAATTGGGGCAAGCTTTTCACACTTTACTCCATTCCTAGATAGCAATATGCACTGTCTTATCTGATAGAACTAATAGTGCCTTACCTAAGAGCACCTAACTGATTAGTGTTGGTTTCATTGCCTGGCTACTGTACATCCCTATCAGAGAATAACTGGCAGTATGTACCAACTAAAGCCCTGTCACGGTATACCTGGTTAGCTCAATGAGGATCCTGTGCAAGGTGGGAGGGAGGGTGGGTGGGTTAGTAGAGAGGTAGGGGTTGAGTATTATAGTAAAAGGTTTTGCCATTGTAGTATGTAATAAGAGCTGATATAACTCATGGTCTGACAATTATAGGTATCTGTTTCTGTGCACTGTGTTATAGCTATGACAACGTTCACATGCTCATTTGTACCTACTAAATAAAATATACTGAATTGAAAAAAGAATGTCCTAATTTGATCAGACTATCAAGTGACGGTCTCATGCATCAACAAACAGGAGGGGTCAAAAAGCAGGGCAATGCAAAGGGAGACAGAAGAAATAATTTCCTGGGATCAGAAACACCTCACAAGTATTTCAGCGATACACCTGGCAGAGAAGCTAAACACTACAGCTGATTGACTAAGCAGACAACAAATACATCCAGGCGAGTGTAAATTACATCACCTTCTAACATGGCAAATAATGTGTGCCGTGAATCTGGCACAATGATAGGTGGAAACACACACGGTGGTACAAAATAAAGCGGTCATTAATTCCCTAGAAATGACGCTTCATTTTATAGTACAAAATAACCGCCCACATGAACAGCGCTACCTGAGCACACAAAGAGAAATTTTCCAGTCACTCATTCAGCCGTAACAATAGTTAGGCGGTTTTGAGCAGCAGCGCAAATGGCGTCTTACCCGACAGTGAGAAATGGGCTAAATTACAGTAAAGATCAACAATCTAAATGTTGAACTTGTAGCAGGCTGCATCCAGCGTATGAACTGATCTTAGACGTTCGAAAACATGTGGCGCTGAGTAGCATACAGTAACTCACACAAAAATGTGTGTCTCTGTTCCAGTTTTCAATTATAATATTGGCAGTCAATTTCTGCAGCACTTCCATAATACAAGTGCATTAATCGCCTCGACAGGAGGTAATTTCCCAGGAATTAATGCATGGTTGGGTGGTGGTGCATTAATTCCTGGGAAATGACTTCCTGTCTCGGTGATTAATGCTTACTTGTATTCCAGTTGATCAACAAGCATTGGGGGCCAGTGGAGATAAACTTAATGGCCACCAACAAGAACAACCAATGCCCCCAATTCTATTACCACTACAGGATGACAAGTTCATGGGAGTGGACGCACTATCTTCCACATGGACGTTCAATGTGGCTTACATTTTTCCTACGCTACCACTGATCCTGCAGGTACTAAAGAAAATCCAACTGACCAAAACAAGAGTGATTCTCATAATCCCTTACTGGCCCAGGAGGTCATGGTTCACCATGACAGTGGCAATGGCTCTGGACCACCCCTGGATCCTTCCCACCAGACATGACATTCTCACCCAGAGCCCAGTCTGTCACCCAAACCCACACAATCTCAAGCTAACAGCTTGACTCCTGAAAGGGAGAGACTGCTGAAAGCAGGTTACCATCCACTGGTTATTGACACAATAATCAAGTCAAGGAAAGGATCTACTACCATAACTTATCAATGACACTGGAAAATCTTCTCTAGAGGGTGAAATAATAAAGTCATAAACCCTGTCATGTTGACAATAGCAGACATACTATTACTATTCAGAGGAGGGCTACAAAGATGATAGCCGGTCAGCAGGGCAAGCCATATGAGAAAAGGTTGAAGGCACTGAACATGTACTCCCTGGAGGACAGGAGAGAGAGGGGGGACATGATTGGGGCAGTCAAGTACTTGAAAGGGATAAATAAGGTTGATAAGGAGAGTCTCTTTAAGCTGAGTGGCAACCATATCACAAGGGGGCACAGTCTTAAGCTGGAGGGTGGGAGACTTAGGAGGGAGATCAGGAAGCACTTCTTCACAGAGAGGGTGGTGGACACTTAGAAATGCACTGCCAGAAGAGGTCATCTCGTTTAAGACAGTGGGCAACTCTAAGAGATGCTGGGAGAGGCATAGGGGGAAAGAAAGAATCAAGGGTAGGGAGGATGGGAGGAGTGGGGATGGAGGGCAGGGACATTAGCTCAAGCTGTGGACCCTGTAATACGAGCAGACTTGATAGACCAAATGGCCTTCCTCTGCTGGCTTCTTCATATGTTCATATGTTCATATTCCTACAAGAAGGACTAGACAAGGGAGTGTTGGCATCATCATTAAGAGTTCAAGTAGCTGCAGTTGGGGCGGCAAGGGGTCTAATAGATGGGACATCCCCCAGTTCTCATAAAGACATTGTTCACTTTCTGAAAGCAGCCAAAAATATACGTCCCCCAATTAGACAGATAACGGCACCCTGGGACCTCAACCTAGTATTCAGGACAATGACACGCCCACCATTTGAACCCCTAGAATTCATAGCACCGAAATGGCTAATTCTAAAAATGGTCTTTATGGTAGCAATATGCTCTGCCAGACGCATTAATGTGAGTTACAAGCACTATCATGCAGGAGCCCGTATCTGATAGTCCATGAAGATGAAATATCTCTAAAGATGGATCACGTAATGCAGCATTTGGAATAGCAGCTCTAGTGCAAGCTCCCACTCACCTCTCCTTTTCTACCTACAAAACATAGTTTAAATTTTCCTTCGCAGCATAATTTCTCAGCTAACGGGTAAAAGTACTTGCCAGGAACGGGCACAGCGGTTTCTGAAGCAATTGTCCAGGAATGGACGCAGAGATGCGGGCTGCACTCCCGTGGCATACACCACCAAATACGCCGAAGAAGGCCCCCAAAAAAGTGAAGGCACAGGCGGGT
The DNA here is from genome assembly GCA_016271365.2 of Neoceratodus forsteri. Classification (NCBI taxonomy): domain Eukaryota; kingdom Metazoa; phylum Chordata; order Ceratodontiformes; family Ceratodontidae; genus Neoceratodus; species Neoceratodus forsteri. Next base: position 987,881,406 of record CM028131.1, on the reverse strand, counting down.
TCTGCTGGGAAGCTTTCGGCAGGCCTTCAAGAACAAGTACCACTCACACTCTTGAGGAATTTCATCCCTTTAGGGAAGAAATGCGATCCCTGAAGGATGACCTTAAGAGCATATCCTCAGTTGTAGAAGATCTGACCAGGCGTACCAGTGACTGTGAGGCTCGGGTGATCTCCGCAGAGTGAAGGCTGGATGAGATTGACCCTGCTATGACGGAGACCAGACAGAAAATACACAAGTTAGAGGCAAAGATAGAGGATTTTGAAGGAAGAAGCCATAGGAAGAATATTGTGGTCATAGGGGTTCTGGAGAAGGAAGAGGGACAAATTGCAGTGGCCTTTGCTCAAATATTTGTAGAAAAGTTGGCGGGCCATCACCCTTCGGGTCGACCTACGTTATTGAGTGGGCACATCGCACCTTGAGACTGGTGCCCCTGCCCAGTGCCCAACCCAGGACATTTATCTTCACATTCCTCAATTATCAAGAATGACACCATTTATTGGCTAAACTGAAAAACATTAAAGAAGTGTTGTGGGAGGGAAAGGCAATACGTGTAGCCCAGGACCTTCCACTCACAGTCCACCAGAGAAGAGCGGCTTTCCACAAAATGGTAACGAAGTTGTTAGCAGCAAACATTCACTTCCAAATGATGTATCCAGTGATTCTACAGGTATATAACAAAAAGCACCATGGCTCAAATCTGCATAGAAAAACTGGAGTTCCGCTACACCAAGTCCAGAAGAAGCACTAAAGAAAACGTGGGCTTCAACAGTAATCCAAGAAGAACAGTCCACAGAATTAGGACAACTGAAACTGCTTATTTATTAAATTAAAAATCACAGTAAAATCCACTATAATGTGGGTACAAAAAGTGGTAGCAACACTCAAAACAACATCAGCATTTCACGTCAATAACAGACGCTGTATCAAGATAAAGCGTCTGTTATCGACGTGAAAGGTTGACATTGTTTCGGGTGTTGCTACCACTTTTTGTACCCACATAATAGTGGATTTTACTGCAATTTTTAATTTAATAAATAAGCAGTTTCAGTGTGTCCTAATTCTGTGGCCAGTTCTTCTTGGATTACTGTTGAAGCCCGCGTTTTCTTTTGTGATTCTCCAGGTATCACTGGATGGAAAATGGAGCTCTTTCAAAGACCATAAGTTAGCAGAGGAGAACCTTAAGAAGACATTACCAGATTTGTTCCACGACGGATGAAGAATTCTCAGAAGGGCCTACTGGTTTGAATACTGATAATAGGACTGGGTCTGTGAGTACATGCGAACTGGAATCACTATACAGGCACTGCACTTCTCTTTTTCACCTTTCCCTGGACAGAACTTGAAGTTCAGGGACACACGAGTCTGCTTAGAAATGTAAAAAAGTTTAATTTTGTTTCCAGTTTATATACAGGGCAGAGACTGCTACTGGACCTCTGCTTAATTTAACATTTAGGCCTAAAGGCTCACTCTGAAGTTAGGAGAGACGGCTGAGTAACTGGTTATTTTAGGTGGAATTCCTCCGGAAAGGAGTTTCATGGCTATTTCTGCTTCTGTGTTGTTCAACTAATGTGTATAGCATAGAAAGCATGGATGAACCTAATCAGTTATATGGGCTAGGATATTAATATGTAACACAAGTAACAGTACCGTTGCACGTGGGGCAAAGGGATGTGTCTATGGTCAGAAGGTCAAATTAGCAAGTCTGAGGCTTGAAAAGCTTCGGGGGACCTGGCACCAACTAAAGCGGTCTCACTTGAGGCAAAATAACGCTTTGCTTCCAGTATGTAACTGGCAGTACCACTGTACTTACTGTAAAACAGTAAGGCAGTAAGAACTCACCGAAGGACTGCAGCAATAGTAGCAATGGTTGCAAGTGCAAATGTCCTTTATTAGACACTTAGAATCCACATAGAATCCACAATAAAAATGGTGAAATTGTTCTCAGTTCATAACATTGATTGCATGCCAAACACACTCTGTAACACTTCCTGGTTCCCACTCCCTGTGAGTCACTGAACACCTGACGTGTTTCATTCAATGAGAGCTTTCTCAAAGGTGCAACCTGGTGAACAAGACACTCGCTATAAGGGGGAGTAATTAAGGTGCCAGCACCTAATTCACAAATAAAGCATACAATGTTAAAAACCACAAAGTTTGCAAGGTTAATTATATCAAGGGGATGTATGTACAATCTCCCTTTGCCAATGTTATTGCTGTTTCTGTGCAAACCATAGTTAAATAATTAAACATGAGCACCAGATGCAATTTGCAAATCTGCACACAGAAAAGAATTTCAGAGAATGCACCATTTACAGCCATTTTGGAACATCAGTGCAAATCTGAAAGAAGAAAGCTAGAGAGAAATGAATACATACATATAAGGACATTCATTTTTCTAGTTAAAAAATAGTTAAAATGTTTTTACTTCTTTCAACTTCTTCCAAGGAATGGTGTTATCTCTAATTTCCCATTTAAACCTTTTCCATCCATTCCTTTAAAAGCCACTATCCAATATTGTTCACGTTTCAGTAAGAGATTATTGTAATCTCCACCTCTGAGACTCATGATTGGTTTTTCCAGACCCATAAATGTGAAGCCGTAGTCAGCTTTGTTTTTTGCTTTTGAAATATGTGCAGTCAGGGCATTCTTTGGATCATCTCCTTCTATTGATCTTTTACGTTCACCAGTTCGAATTTTGAATGCACGCTTCGTTTTCCCTATGTAAAAAGCTGTGCACTTGCATGTTGCCATGTATATTAGACTGGAGGTGGCACATGTCATAAAACCCCTGACTGTACACATTCTGTCAGTGAGGGGATGTTTATTTATTTATTTTTTTTCATTTTATTTAAACAGCAGTTTGGAAAACCTTTGAGCAATAGGCTCATTTACAAAGGTACCTTGTCACAGTAAGACAAACGAAAATACACAGTATAGCAGTATAACACATAAGTATAACAGTAACTTAAGACATAGATACAAACAAGCTGGTACAGGTAGGATTGATGCAAACAATACCAGAGTTATGCTGTCCTTAGCAGCTTAGTAGTAAGCTTTGTCATAAGTATTGAGTACGGCTTTGACTAATGGCAATTACAGCATCGGGTGTTAATAAGGTGGTTACGTAAGGAAGTTTTGAAGCACAATATAGTTGGAGCTTCGGAGATGGAGGGGGGCAGTGTGTTGAACCAGGAGGGGGCCCTAAAGCTGAAGGCTCTTTGGCCGTGAGAGGTCCTAGCTCTAGGGATAACAAGAGAAGTTTTCCCAGAGGTCCGAGTATGAACTAGTGGGACAGAGTGGCATATGGTGGTGGTCAGTCCTGGTGGGGATAGCCCAAGGAGGGTCTTTTTTGTAAGGGTACAGGTCAGATATTTGAGGCGCTCGTCAAGATCAAGTACCAGTGCTTTAGCTGCATAGTAGACAGGTGTGTGTCAGCCTAGGTGCCCCAGTAATTAACCTGCAGGCCTTATTCAGAGAGTGAATTTTGTGTTGATACGGCCTGGATCAGCAGCACCATACACCGGCAGTCCATAGTCCACTAGGGACAGATAGAGGAGGTGACTAAGTAGTCAAGAGGCTCTGGGGAGGCAGTGTTTATACCAATGTAAGATGCCCAATTGGATATTAGTGGCATGGCTAGGGCAGCATGTGTCCATGGAAGGAGAGGGAGGAGTCAAAATGGATCCCTAGGTATTTATAGGAGCAAACTTGTTCGAGTGGGAAAGAGGACCCAGAGTGAATGAGGAGTTTGAAGTTGCAGGACTTGTTTTGAGGATGAGTGAAGAACATGGTTTTGGTTTTTTTAAGATTCATCACCAATCTATGTTCCTTGAACCAGCCCTCGGCTTCAGCGAAGGACTTCTGCAACAAGTCCTGGAGGGCAATAGGGTTACGACTTGAGCAAAGATGACTGCATCATCAGCGTACAATAGAATGTTCCCCAAGCAAGAGCGTGGAAGGGTGTTAAGGTAAAGGGAGAATAGTAAGGGGCCCAGAATGGAGCCCTGAGGAACCCCAGAAAAGATGGGACAGATGTCTGAGTAGGTCCCATTAATTTTTACACACTGTGAGCAGTCAGACAGATAACTGGTGCACCAGGAGATAGGCCCAGCAGCAAAACCAGAGAGACTAAGGGCATCAAGAAGGAGGGGGTGGGAGACAGTGTTGAAAGCTTTAGAGAGGTCAATGAAGACCACACCAGCCAGAGAACCAATGTCTAAGGAAGAGTGGAGAAAGTTGGAGAACTCTAGGAGGGCTGTGCTGGTACTGTGGCCCGCTCGGAAGCCATGCTGCTCAGGATATAGGACATTGTAGGTGGAGAGGTAGTCAGAGATTTGAGAGGCCACCACTTTTTCCAAGGCCTTGGAGAGAGGAGAGAGAATGGAGATTGGTCGATAGTTTCCAGCCACAGTCCTATCACCACCTTTAAAGTTAGGGGTGACAGTGGCAACTTTCCAGGCAGTTGGAACCTTCCCCAGGCAAAGAGAGTGGTTGATGAGGCATGTGATCGGGGTAAGGACTGTGTCTAAGACCAGCCCGTAGGATACACGGATCCAGGGTGTCACTGCCTGTACTATTACTCTTGAGGGCAATTTGACAAGGTCACGACCCTAAGTGTTTGGGCAGAAACACGATGGAGGAGAAAATAAGGGCGAGAAAGATTCTGACAGGTGCTGGGGAGGAGGTTCAAAAAATTTGTAGGAGGATAGGGCTAAGGTCAGTGAATGAGGTGTTGAGGTGGTTGGCTATGAGGGCTGGGTCTGAGGAGATCACACCATTAATGTTGATCTGGGTGGGTGGGGGATTGTGCAGTCCCATTTAACTGTTTAATGTTATCCCAGAAGGTTCTGGGGTTCCCCATGAGGCAGTGAGTGGACCGATGGTGCTCAGACTTGGCCTTTCTGATGGCCAGTGCACTTGTTTCAGCGTGCAGCATATAACCTACTTGTCATTGGGCCGGCCAGTCTCAATGGCACGGTGCCATAGGTTGTCCTTATGTTTGAGTTAGTGGATCAAAGCTGGGGGTTACCTAGGGGCATTCTGCCTTTAGAACGGGTGGGTCAACATTGGAGCAAGATATCACAGGCATTATTAAAAGTTTGGGTAAAGAAGGAGAGAGCTGTGTCAATGTCAGGAGTTGCCTGTATAGGAGACCAGTCAATTTGGGACAGAAGTTCCTTAAGTTTTATCAGTCCACCAGGTATTAGACGCCGCCGGCATGTGGACTGTGCTATGGGTTTGGGGACTGAGGATGACCAGTGGAATAGAATGGGGGAGTGATCACTGAGAGAGTCTGGGAGGACTTGTACATTGAGGATCCGATTAGGGCGGTTGGTGAGTACCACATCAAGCAGGGTACTGGAGCCTCTCTTGGGGTTAGTCCTGGTAGGGTGGGTAACTAGTTTAAACCTTTTACTGTTTGTCACTTGCGGGAAAAACTTGCAGTTGCCACATTTATGGCTGCCATTTTCACGTTATGGCAACCACATTCTTGTTTTTTTTGTCTAGTGGTTGCACTGAGTGTATTAAATGGTCTTTTAGACTTTTTCCTTTTCTGAATACTAGTTTTGGTCATTGCTTTGCTAAATCTTTAAATCCTGGATCTTGGCATGCGATGTGCCAGTGTTTTTTGACTATATTTGTAATTTCTCTTGATTGAGCATTATAAGTGCTCACGAAACACACCTGTCTATCTTGTTCTTTGTTTTTTAATTCATTCCCTTGTAAAAGCTGTTCTCTAGGAATTTAATCTACTTCCTCTCTTGCTTTTATTTTGTATTTCTGGCATACCCTCTAGCTAGCAATCTACATTGTAAATCATCTACTCTCTTCATACAGAGTTGGCATCCCACAGTTTCTTTTTGTCCCAATGAATTGACCCTTCTGGATGGCTCTAATCACATGACTTGGATGGCTACTGCTAGCCTGTAACAGAGTGTTTCTGTCGGTGGATTTTCTTTATAAGTCGGTGATTAATCCCCCCATGTTGTCTTTTTTTATTTTTAAATCTAGGAAGCTTACTTCTTTTTTGCTATGGGTTACACTAAATCTCAAATTTGGGTTGTTTTCTTCTAAATATTTTACAAATTCCATCAGCTCAATTTCTGTGCCTTTCCATATAACAAAGATATCATATGGAAAGGGAGGCAGTATAGCTCAGTGGTTTAAGGCTCTGCACTGCAAATCTTGAGACCTGGGTTTGAATCCTACAGCCCCCACTTACATACTGTGTGACCCTGAGCAAGTTACTTAAGTTCCTTGTGCTCCCAGGTTACACCTGTAAACAAGTTTTCAGCATAGTGTGTCTCACCTGGTTAAACAACTGGAAAAATAAAAAATAAAGCATCTCCAAATGTCAATCTTTTTCTAGAAATGGATTTTCATGACTCCTGACTATTTCTTGTTCCCACTTCGCCATATATAGATTTGCAAAGTTTGGAGCAAAGCTTGCACCCATAGCTACACCTTTTTGCTGTAAATAAAATTCCTGCTTGTAAAAGAAGGTGTTACATCTCAATACCAAGTCAGTCAAACGGATTAATACATCAGTTGGTGGATATATTTCATTTCTGTTGTTTAGAAAAAACTCTAAGCTTTTCAAGCCATCACTGTGTGGGATGTTGGTATAACATGCATTAACATCTAGAGTTACCAACAAACGTTCTCATTCTATGGCAATGTCATTAATAATGCCAAGCATATCCCCTGTATCTTTAATATTTGAAGGCATATTTTTAGCAATGGGCGATATGTGATGGTCTGTAAAAATTGCCATAGGTTCTGTAAGGCTCTGACTGCTGGAAACTATAGGTCTCCCTATAGGGTTACTCAAACTCTTATGTATCTTGGGTAGACAATAAAAACTTGCCCTCACTGGATGGGCTACACGTAGGTATTCAATAGTGTCTTTGTCCAATAAACCTTCATTCAGTACTGAGTCTAAGTAAGTGTAAATTATTTTTTTAAACTGCTGGGTGGGATCCCCTGAAAGTTTTTCATAATATCAGGGGTCTCCCAGCTGTCTTTTCACTTCTCTGTCATAATCAGTACTGTTCTGTAACACTATAGCCCTCCCTTTGTCTGCTGGTTTTATAGTGAGCTCTGTGTTGTCTTCCAATTTATTTAATAAGATGAGCTCTTCTTTACTCAAATTATGAAAATATCCGGTATCAGATTGTGTGTCTAGTGAATCAATATCAAGTTCACAGCTTTTAAGAAAGGTTACTACCCCAATCCCCCTTACATTCTGGGATCTGGTAGCTGATTTGCGGCTGGGGGACCTAGTAACACAGGGCAAGCTTTTGCCCCATGGACAGATTTGCTCCCAAATCCCGAGGGTAAGAAACCATCCCTTCAAGGTTCGTCAAATCTATGACTCTGTAAAAGCCTACTTGCGTAAAACGAAAACAGGGGTAGACAACAGGATTGAATTGTCAGGGCTGTTAAAAGTTGCAGACCAACCCCACTCCATCTCCAAACTATATCGCGAGCTACAGAGGATAGGTGATGAAAGGCTCTCTAATGTTAGTCACTATTGGAAGTGGAGATTAGAGATAAGTGCTGATGATAGGGCATGGGAGCAAATATGGGCAAATAACCATAAATACGTAAGGCAAGACAGATATAAACTGCAACAATACAACATTATGCACAATCTGTACTACACCCCTGCTAAACTACATAAGATGAGCAAATTAGCATCATCCAATTGTAATAGATGTAAGGTTGGAGATGGTGACTTACATCATGTGCTGTGGGCCTGTCCCAAGATCCAGCCTTACTGGAAGACAATTCAAACCTCCTTGCTACCCATAATAGGCCTAGGATCTCACTTCACTCCCGAAACCTGTCTGCTGAATGTCTTCCCTATAGAAATGGGTAAACAATGTAAGTCTCATATGGCAATGGTATCAGCCGCAGCTAAAGTGGTCATTTTAAGACATTGGAAAGATGACACAACACCTTCAGTGAGTGAATGGTACAAGGAGATTACGCTGGCTTTACAGGTGGAACTGCATATAGCTAGAATGATCAATAGAATGCAATCTTATAATGCCAAATGGGGTCTGCTAGATGCAGCTCTAATTACCTGGAATATTTAAGCCTTTAATTGTTATAATACCGCTTGCTCACCCGGGGCACCTCTGGAGTCCTAGTTCCTTTTTTCTCTTTTTTTTCTCCTTTTTTTTTTTCTTCTTTTTGGAGGAGTCTGAATAGTTCTTGCAATCCAGCAAATGCTGCTTAGGGAAAGGGATTTATGTGGGGTGGGGTTAAAATAAAAGGTTTTATTAAGTGTATAGGTTACTTGTTTATGCTAATGACTACCTCTTCATTGATCATCAATATTTCCCACTTGTAGTCTAATGTTGGACTCCCTGCTGTATATGTATCTGGGTCTGATAAAGACCGCAAATATTCATGTAACATTGATGTCTTAATAAAGCGAAGTTAATAATAAAAAAAAAAAAAGGTTACTAGAGCTGGGGACATATTGGGACAGAAGTGGACTGTGCCTTAAACACATGTCTCTCCTCTATTTCAGTTTGTGTAGGTTCACCTCCATGTCCAAGGTCATTTGTTTCTTCAGTCTCTAAAGTTCCTTGCCAGTTGAAAAAGGATTTTAAACTAAGCTTTCTCCCTATTTTGTGAATGTCTATTATAGTTCCAAACTTGTCAACCCCTTGTGTAGGTATGAATGATAGTCCTCTGTTTAGAAGCGCTGTTTCTGCTTCTGACAGGGTGTAGTCAGATAGGTTCACCACATTCAATATGGCATCCTCCCTGTCTCCGCTGTCCTCTCCAGGATCTTCCTCTGTTTCTTCATTTGTTTCCAACCCCTTTTGTGCCCCCTCACCTGGTTTGCTTCTTCCTGCAATCCATTGAGTTTGGCGCTGACTGAGCCAGGGCAGTTGTGGTTGTGGGAGAAGGGTGGGGGTAGCACAGGTTTGCTCTTCCTCCTCTTCCCTTAAAAAATTATCTGTGTCTTGTATGCTTGAGTCTATTCCTGCTGATACTTGATTTACTGTAGTGCCCACTTTATTCTTAATATTTTGGGGGTTCTGTTTCATGTTTTTTACTGTGGTCCAATTATAAATTCTACCTTCCTTGTAATCCATTTCGACCCTTTCAAATTTAGTTTTTTTAATGTTTTTTATTTTTTCATCATATTTTCTTAAATTTTCAGTGAAGTTGTCAAACAAAGGATCATATTGTGGGTTTTTGGAAAATGCTTTTAATGCTTCTTCTTTTCTATTTAGTTCTTCTTCTATTTCTGTCTAAATCAGAAGATTTTCTGCAAGGATTAAGTCAATAAAATCCTTGCCTGCTTTTTGACTTATATTGTCCCATTTTTCAGGAAAACCCACGCTATTTGTCTCACAGTTAGGTATCTTTAGCACTTGAGGTCTCCGGGGTACTCTGTCTACCTCCAAATATGCCTTTAAGCATATTTCTTCCCAGTACAATCTCTTGAGTTTGAATGCCATTTTTTTCAAACTGTGAGAAGGCTTGCCTTGTGTTGTATGGCCCTTGAATCATGTTGTCATCTTCATTTAAAATGTTCTGGAAACTCCTGACATTGTCAGTGTTTCTTATGACTAGTGCTTTAAGGGAGCGGGTATCATGCTGTCCCTGCTGTGATCCGTCGATTCAGACTGGGTCACAATAACAGGAGCACTCCTCAGACAAAAAGAAAAGCGAAGCAGTTCTTTTTTCTGTTGTAACCCGTGCACTCGGTAATTAATGGAAATATGTAAAACAAGTAAGAGTACCGCTGCACCTGGGACAAAGGGCTGTGCCTGTGGTCAGAAGATCAAATTAGCAAGTCTGAGGCTTGAAAAGCTTTGGGGGACTCAGCACCAACTAAAGCTGTCTCACTTGAGGCAAAATAACGCTTCAATTCCAGGATGTAACTGGCAGTAACACTGTAAAACAGTAAGGCAGTAAGAACTCACTGAAGGACTGCAACAATAGTAGCAATGGTTGCAAGTGCAAATATCCTTTATTAGACATTTAGAATTGACATAGAATCCATGATAAAAATGGTGAAATTGTTCTCAGTTCATAACATCCACTGCGTGCCAAACATACACTGTAACGCTTCCTGGTTCCCGCTCCCTGTGAGTCATTGAGCACCTCACATGTTTTGCTCAATGAGATTTTTCTCAAATGTACAACCTGGTGAAAAAGACACTCCCTATAAGGGGGAGTAATTAAAGTGCCAGCACCTAATTCACAAATAAAACATACAATGTTAAAAACCACAATGTTTGCAAGGTTAATTGCCCATGAGTGACAAACAGTAAAAGGTTTAAACATCCCCTCACTAACATAATGTGTACAGTCGGGGGTTTTATGACATGTGCCACCTCTGGTCTAATATACATGGCAACATAGAAACATAGAATTTGACGGCAGGTAAGGACTGCTTGGACCACCTAGTCTGCCCATTACCCTACCTAAAGGATAATATGCTGATCCTAGTTAACCAACAGCCTACTTCCTCATACCCCCCACTTGAATTGCCTTATGTCTGTCCCATGCATTCTTGAATTCCCCCACTGTTTTTGACTCTATGACCTCCTCAGGAAGGCTGTTCCATGCATCTACAACTCTCTCTGTGAAAAAGTGCTTCCTCACATTACCTCTGAGCTGCCCCCCCCATCTTCAAATTGTGGCCCCTTGTTCTTGCACATCTCTTTTTCTGAAAGATGCTACCCTCTTGGACTTTGTTGATTCCCTTGAGGTATTTGAGAGTTTCTATCATGTCCTCCCTTTCCCTCCTTTCCTCGAGGCTATACATCTTAAGCTCCTTTAGTCTTTCTTCATATGTCTTCTGGTGCAGACCCTGCACCATTTTGGTTGCCCTCCTCTGGACAGCCTTCACCCTGTCTATGTCTTTGTGGAGATGGGGTCTACAGAACTGTACACAGTACTCCAGATATGGTCTTTCCAACTGTCTGTACAGAGGACCAACAACTTCCTGTTTTCTACTGGTGATGCCTCTCCCTATTCATCCCAGTATCCCCCCAGCCCTCCTTACTGCCTTCTCACATTGCTGGCCCACCTTTAGGTCATCTGATATGACTACCCCAGGTCCCTTTCTATTTTTGTTGTTCTCAGTATCTCACCCCCCATTGTGCACTCTTGCCCTGGGTTTTTGTTTCCCATGTGCATTACTTTGCAATTCTGTGCATTGAATCTAAGCTGCCATACATTTGACCATTCCTCCAACCTTGCCAAGTCCCTTTTCATCCTTTCCACTCCACCTTGCATATCAACCCTGATGCAGATCTGTGTATCACCTGCAAAGAGAGATACTTTCCCTTCCAGTCCCTCTGCAATGTCACTTATAAAGACATTAAAAAGGACTGGTCCCAGTACTGAACCCTGTGGTACCCCACTAGTAACCCTCCTTTCTTCACTGTGGAATCCATTTACTATTACCCACCGTGTCCTGTTGTCCAGCCAGTGTTTTACTCCGGGTACCACCCTGGGACCAACTCCCAGGCTGGCTAATTTGTTTATTAATCTTTTGTGTGGGACTGTGTCAAATGCCTTGCTAAAGTCTAGGTAGGCCATGTCCATAGCCCCTCCTTGGTCTACTACTTTGGTCACCCAGTCAAAGAAATCAATTAGATTTGTCTGACATGACCTTCCTGCTGTGAATCCATGCTGCCTTGGGTCCTGTGCCCCACTGGCCTCTAGGTACTCAACAATTCTTTCTTTAAAAACTGATTCCATAATTTTCCCTACCACTGAGGTCAAACTGACAGGTCTGTAGTTTCCTGCCTCTGTCTTGCTACCACTTTTGTGAAGCGGAATCACATCCACCCTCCTCCAGTCCTCAGGTACCACACCATCCTCCCATGATTTATTAAAAAGGGTAGTCAGTGGTGTTATTAGTTCTTCCCTTAGTTCTTTTAGAATTCTGGGGTGAATCCCATCAGGTCCCATTGCTTTATCCACCTTCACTTTTAAGAGTTCTTTCAGAACCCTTTCTTCTGTGAAAGGACTAATGTCAACCCCCCTATCCAGAGTGCTTCTGTTGACTGGATTAGGTATCTCCCCCTAGTTTTCCATTGTGAATACTGAGCAGAAGTATTCATTCGGTATCCCTGATTTTTCACTGTCACTCTCTACTCAACCACATTCCTCTTTATTCAGCCTCAGTATCCCTGCCTTGGTCCTTCTTTGCTCCCTAATGTACCTATAAAAGGTTTTATTCCCCTTCTTAACCGAGTTGGCTATCTTTTCCTCGGTTTGGGCCTTTGCTATTCTGACTGCCTTCCCCGCTTCCTTCTGCTTTAACTGGTACAGTTCTCTGTCCTGCTCCTTCTGTGTTTCCTTATACTTCCTGAATGCTATCTTTTTCTCCCTAACCTTCCCCGCCACTTCTTTTGCAAGTACAGAGCTTTTTATATAGGAAAAATGAAGCATGCATTCAAAATTCGAATTGGTGAACATAATAGATTAATAGAAGGGGTGATCCAAAGAATGCCCTGGCTGTACATATTTCAAAAGCAAAAAAACAAAGCTGACTACGGCTTCACATTTATGAGTCTGGAGAAAACAATCATGAGTCACAGAGGTGGAGATTATAATAATCTCCTACTGAAACATGAACAATATTGGATAGTGGCTTTTAAAGGAATGGAAGGAAAAGGTTTAAATGGGAAATTAGAGATGAAACCATTCCTTGGAAGAAGTTGAAAGAAGTAAAAACATTTTAACTGTTTTTTAACTAGAAAAATGAATATCCTTATATGTATGTATTCATTTCTCTCTAGCTTTCTTCTTTCAGATTTGCACTGATGTTTCGAAATGGCTGTAAATGGTGCAATCTCTGAAATTCTTTTCTGTGTGCAGGTTTGCAAATTGGCAAGAAATAAAGAATAAGCACCCACACAGCAATAGAACCACTCGAAACGCTGTATGTTATTAAACCATAGCATTTATGTACAGACGTGCAAACAACAAACAAGCGGTAGCTAATACAAAAATGTCAACATTTCTCCTGGTACTCTGCCAGGCTTCATCAGAATAAAAGAGTGCCATTAATACATATCATTTAAATACACTTCAAAGTTCATCTTGTGACATAAACAGACCAATCATCTTTATAATTAACATCTATTTCACTTCTTTAACTATTTAATGGCCAATCCTACTCATTTCATCCTATGAAATAGATGAGCTAATCACCATATCAATCAAAATTTGTTCACATTATGAGCTAGTTCATTGCCTAATTCAAAGACATTAACATTTATTGTTAATTCACCACAATTCAAGTGACCTGGTCTTACACATTAAACATTATTACACCTATTTAAAAATAAACATACAATCTTGGAAACCTCAATGGTTAAAAGCCTATCCTTAGAAAATGTTTAACATGTACTTGAACAACACATTATGTTAATTTCTTTCAACACATTTTCACATATATACAAAATGTTTGAATATCTGTGTTACATTCTTTTTCCTTTTTGTCATAAAAACTTTTTCATTTCACATTGTTGTTTTGTATTCATTGCCAATATGGATATGGGCATAAAAAAACAGAGGTTCCCAGGCACCTTTAATTTATAAAAAAATATATATTTATGGCAATAGGCGGGCAGAATCTAACAGTTCATCTATAGGGTTAAAAACTATTAAAGCAGAGTAAAGTATTAATCAATTCATCATCTGCATTTTTTTTTAAATGCTGAAAGATCCATATTTTCAGTAAGTCCTTTATCTGAACATGCCCCCAGGGTAAAACTCCAGAAACTCTCCCTTTGTCCTATTTTTTTATTAAGGTCTCCTCCTCTGGAACCCATTGTAACCAATTCAATGCTAAAAAACTTAAACATATGTTTCTGTGGGTCATTTTGTTGTATATGTTTTGCAATAGCATATTTAATATCTCCCCTTTCAACAGCTCTAACATGTTCATCTATCCTAGTTTTGAAGTTACGTATTGTCCTTCCAATATAATATGCTCCACATTCACATGACAAAAAACAAACTACTCTTATGCTGTTACATGTAATAAAATCATTGATTTCTATAGTTTTTCCTGTAATTGGATGTATTAAGGTTTTGCAACTGTATATGTACTTACAATATATACAGTTTCCACATTTGAATGTACCTCTAGGGATAGATGCCAAAAGAGTTTGTCTATTCTTGTCCTTTGTTTGTGTCGTGTTTGATACTACATAATCCTTTATGCTTTTGCACTTCCAAAAAATTATCTTTGGTCCTTGTTTAATTACTTCCTTTAACCTGGACTCCAGTTCCAAAATGGGCCAATTTCTTGTGATAATGCACCTAACTTGCTCAGCTCGTCTAGAGAAGTTAGTTACAAAGGGGCATTCAAAGCCCTCCTCATTGTTCACCCTCTTAAGTTTATATTGTAGTACTTGATTTCTATCCATCGCATCTACTTTTTTAATTGCTGATGCTGAACTGTGCTGACTGTATCCTCTTTCCAGGAACCTCTGCATCTGTTCTCTCCTCTTTTGAATATATTCTTGTTGGTCAGTGCAATTTCTCAGGGTTCTAATCAGCTGTCCCTTTGGTATGTTATTTTTGGTATGGTGGGGGTGGTAGCTCTCAAATCTTAATAAACTGTTCCTGTCCATGGCTTTCTGGAACAAAGTAATGCATACTCCTTCTTCCCCATCCTTATGCAGTTTTAAATGTAAGAAGGTTATGATAACATAAGTTCAAATTGATATTTTAAGCAACTACTACTATTTTCCATCCATTCCACAAACAGAAGAAACTCCTCTTGTGTACCCTTCCATATAATAAGAATATCACCTATAAAGCATTGCCACAAATCCAAACAATGAATGTATGGATTTGTGGTGGTGCCATACAGGTGATCTAATTCCCACCTACCCACAAAGAGGTTGGCATAACTGGGTGCCATTGTTGTACCCATTGCCGTACCTCATATTTGGTAGTATAGTTGTCCCTGAAATAGAAAAATATTCATATTCAAAACACAATCTGCCAGTCGAACAAGAAAACATGAAGGAATTCTGACTCGTTCCTCCTCAGTTCTTTTTTCTAAAAAGTAGAGGAGTGCATCTAATCTCTCTTTGTGGGGTATTACTGTATAGGGGGAATTAACATCTACCAGTGCAAAGGACCAATCAGGTTCTATATATAAATCCTCAATAATTTGGACCACTTGAGTAGAATCTCTAAGAAATTATCTCAACTCTTGTACCAGTGGTTGTAAAAAAAGTATCACGGTACATGGAAACAGGTTCTGTCAGCCACCCCTACCTGAGACTATAGGTCTCCCTGGTGGTTGTGCCAAACTTTTATGGATTTTAGGCAGTGCATACAATTTCAGAATGACTGGACAATTGACTGTTAAAGTTCTGTATTCTACATCTGAGATATAACCCTTTAGAAAACCCTCATTACGGTCAATATCTAATTCAGCCTTAAACTTGTCTATAACAGCATGTGAAATTCTTTTGTAGAATGAATCATCATTAACTAATCCATTGACTTCATGAACATAGTCCTCAGTATTAAGTACAACTACTGCTCCCCCTTTATCTGCTGGTTTAATTGTTATATGATTGTTTTTATTTAAAGATTTTAAAGCAGCCCATTCATCTCTTGTACAATTATCCCAAAATTCAACATCATTTTCTTTTTGTAAATGTTGGAAATCAAGTTCATATTTTTTTATAAATGTACAAACAATGGGATTCATGGGGGACAGTGTTCAGATCTGGATAAAAGTTTAGAGGATGTATTGTTGGTCTCATAGTTATTGTCTTCATTTTCATAGATACATTTAAAAGTAAGATTTCTTCCCAGTTTATGTAAGTCCACACAGACATAAAAAAAATTAATGTCCATTGTTAGACAAAATGAGAGTCCTTTACTTAATACTGAGATCTCACTTGCTATTAAACTGTAATTAGACAAATTTAATACTGGTACTATCTATTTCTTAATATTACTATTTTCATTTTGCTGATCTAGTTGATGTAATGATCTTCCATGTATATCACTATCAATTATAGGTGTATGTAAAGATGGTTTACCAATGGATATATCATTGTCAGATAAAGAGGTGTGATTACCTAGCATAGATTCATTAAGTTTGTTAATACCTGCCTGATTTAATGTATTTTCACAGGTTTTATCTCTAATTGACATAGTCATCCTAGATAAATCAGAACTAAATAGCTCATTGTCAATTAGAAAAACATCGTCATTCATCATATGCCCATCAAGAACCTGTATTATGTCATTAACCTTGTTGGTATCATTATTAATCATAGGACAATTAGAGGGGACAATTAAGGAGAGGTCATGTCTGCACACATTTAATGACATATGTGAAGCATCAATAGTATTATTGGTACCATCAAAATCAAATATAGACACATAATTGTTATTTGAAAAAGTCAATGCAGAAGGAATACACATAGTGGCACATTCTCTTGGTAATCTGGAGTAGGGTGGATCATTAACACATGGAGAGATAGAATTTATTTCATTTAATACTTTTTGTATCAGCAAGTGTTCCTGTTTCTTTTGCCAAGCTGTCCCCCCCCTTGTCCTCCTCTTTGAAACTGGACAGTGTGAAAACGAGTGCGGCATTGCTGCTGACTGCACCTGGTCCCCTGGCTGTAAGTAGAAGACTGTCCTGGTGGGGATTCTTCCACTCCACCATCAACATATGTATCAGATTCATCAGTGTCGGAGGGGCCAGTGGTGTAATCAAGGATGGTGGCATTATTTATACAGTCATTTGGGGGACCACCACCTCCTTTTTTCAAGATAGATTGCAATTCCTTCTTCTTAGGATCAGTCCAATCAAAGACTCTGTCATTAAGAAAATCATTTTCATCTCTAATAAATTTTCTTTGTTTTTTGATCTTAACATCATACCTAGTGACTTTATCCAGCAACAGTTTATTGAGTCTCTCCCATTCTATAGTTTCCACATTTTCTTTTAGTTTTATTTCAACATCCCCAATTTCTTTAGCTAATTCCTCCCTTAACGGTTGAGCAAACTCCAAAATTAACTCAATGTTTTTAAATGAGGCTTCCTCCATGTTATGACGCCATCTATTCATAAACTCTGCATTGTCTGTTCCATAAGATGGTTTCTGAATAATGCGTAACCCCCTAGGTATTCTTTTAACCTGGAGATATGCTTCTAATGTTTGTTTGTGCCAAAACATGCCTCTTCCCTTTAAAACTAACTTCTCCAGTTTGCGAAATAAGGACTTAGCGTTCAAATCATCACAGTCTTGTGGCGTTTGTTCTATCATCCCCAAAAGTGGATTTCTGCCATCCTGTGCCATAAATACAAGCTTTGCAAAGCCACCAGAAAAAAACGCTGTCCTGCACACCACAAATAGGAGCTTGTTGCACTCCCCCCAATCCTTCCTCGGTGTGAGCCATC
Source organism: Neoceratodus forsteri (assembly GCA_016271365.2). Lineage (NCBI taxonomy): Eukaryota > Metazoa > Chordata > Ceratodontiformes > Ceratodontidae > Neoceratodus > Neoceratodus forsteri. Next base: position 987,863,966 of record CM028131.1, on the reverse strand, counting down.
ATGTGATCCAGTCCGGTTCAGACATACTTCCCTCCGGAATCTTATCACTCACTCTAATGGTGCCGCTCTCTATTCTGTTCTATCAGGCAAAAAGACTATCTTTTAACTTGTCTTTCATACAGGAATGCAGTGATTTCAACACATTGCACTTATGAGTAATTGACTTCTATGAAAGTCCTCACAATTTCTGTATTTAAGGAGTGTTCTCAGCTTTTACGGCTAATTAGACCAGTGCTAACCTGTGCTCCACATACAACAAATGAAGTGAAACACTAAAATAGGATCACCAGGATTAGTGTGGTGCTATCATTCAGAACAGTCAAAAATGGCAAGAAATAAAGAATAAGCACCCACACTGCAATAGAACCACTCAAAATGCTGTATGTAATTAAACCATAGCGTTTATGTACAGACGTGCAAATAACAAACAAGTGGTAGCTAATACAAAAAATTATAACATACCAAAGGGACAGCTGATTAGAACCCTAAGAAATTGCACTGACCAACAAGAATATATTCAAAAGAGGGGAGAACAGGTGCAGAGGTTCCTGGAAAGAGGATACAGTCAGCACAGTTCAGCATCAGCCATTAAAAAAGTAGATGAGATGGATAGAAATCAAGTACTGCAATATAAACTTAAGAGGGTGAACAATGAGGAGGGCTTTGAATGCCCCTTTATAACTAACTTCTCTAGATGAGCTGAGCAAGTTAGGTGCATTATCACAAGAAATTGGCCAATTTTGGAACTGGAGCCCAGGTTAAAGGAAGTAATTAAACAAGGAACAAAGGTAATTTTTTGGAAGGGCAAAAGCATAAAGGATTATGTAGTATCAAACATGACACAAACACAGGACAAGAATAGACAAACTCTTTTGGCACCTATCCTTAGAGGTACATTCAAATGTGGGAACTGTATATATTGTAAGTACATATACAGCTGCAAAACCTTAATACATCCGGTTATAGGAAAAACTATTGAAATCAAATATTTTATTACATCTAACAGCATAGGAGTAGTTTATTTTTTGTCATGTGAATGTGGAGCATATTATATTGGAAGGACAATAAGTAAGTTCAAAACTAAGATAGGTGAACATGTTAGAGCTGTTGAAAGGGGAGATATTAATTATGCTATTGCAAAACATTCCAACAAAATTACCTACCGGGGGAAATTGTTTAACCAGGAAAGGCACACTAAACCGAAGCTTGTTTCCAGGGAGCACAAGGAAGTTAAGTGACTTACTCAGGGTCACACAGTATGCAAGTGGAAGCTGTGGGATTCAAACCCAGATCTGGTCTGCTGGATGTCACCAGATTTGCAGCTCAGAGCCTTAGACCACTGCGCTATACTGCCTCCACAGAAACATACATTTAAGTTTTTTGGCCTTGAATTGGTTACAATGGGTCCCAGAGGAGGAGACCTTGATAAAAAAATAGGACAAAGGGAGAGTTTCTGGATTTTAACCCTGGGAGCATGTTCAGATAAAGGACTTAATGAAAATATAGATCTTTCAGCATTAAAAAAAAATGTAGATGATGAATTGATTAATAGTTTACTCTGCTTTAATGGTTTTGGCCCCCTATTGATGAACTGTTAGATTCTGCCCATCTATTGCCATATATATATTTTTTATAAATTAAAGTGCCTGGGAAGCTCTGTTTTATATTCCCATATCCATATTGGCAATGAATACAAAGCAACAACGTGAAATGAAAAGGTTTTTATGACAAAAAGGAAAAAGAATGTAACACAGATATTCAAACATTGTATATATATATGTGAAAATGTGTTGAAAGAAATTAACATAATGTGTAGTTCAAGTACATGTTAAACTTTTTCAAGGATGGGCTTTTAACCATTGAGGTTTCCAAGATTGTATATTTATTTCTAAATAGGTGTAATAATGCTTAATGTGTAAGACCAGGTCACTTGAATTGTGGTGAATTAACACTAAATGTTAATATTGTCTTTGAATTAGGCCATGAAATAGCTCAGAATGTGAATACATTTTGATTAATATGGTGATTAGCTCATCTATTTCATAGGATGAAAAGAGCAGGATTGGCCATTAAATGGTTAAAGAAGTTAAATAGATTTTAATTATAAAGGTGATTGGTCTGTTTATGTCACATGATTAATTTTGAAGTGCATTTAAATTATATGTATTAATGGCACTCTTTTATTCTGATGAAGCCTGGCAGAGTACCAGGAGAAATGTTAACTTTTTTGTATTAGCTACAGCTTGTTTGTTATTTGCACGTCTGTACATAAATGCTATGGTTTAATTACATACATCGTTTTGAGTGGTTCTATTGCTGTGTGGGTGCTTATTCTTTACTTCTTGCCATTTTTGACTGTTCTGAATGATAGCACCACACTAATCTTGGTACTCCTATTTTAGTGTTTCACTAGGTTTGTAAATTGCATCTGGTGTTCATGTTTAAATTAATAATTTAGCTATGATTTGCACAGAAACAGCAATAACGTTGGCAAAGGGAGATTGTACATTCGTCCCTGGATATAGTTAACCTTGCAAATGTTGTGTTTTTTAAAATTGTATGTTTTATTTGTGAATTAGGTGCTGGCACTTTAATTACTCCCCTTATAGGCAGTGTCTTGTTCACCAGATTATACCTTTGAGAAAGCTCTCATTGAGTGAAACATGTCAGGTGCTCGGTGACTCAGAGGGAGTGGGAACCAGGAAGTGTTACAGAGTATGTTTGGTATGCAGTGGATGTTATGAACTGAGAACTATTTCACCATTTTTATCGTGGATTCTATGTGGATTCTAAGTGTCTAATAAAGGATATTTGCACTTGCAACCATTGCTACTATTGCTGCAGTCCTTCGGTGAGTTCTTGCTGCCTTACTGTTTTACAGTGGTACTGCCAGTACATACTGGAAGTGAAGTGTTATTTTGCCTCAAGTGAGACAGCTTTAGTTCGTGCTGGGTCCCCCAAAGCTTTTCAAGCCTCAGACTTGCTAGGATATTAATGTTTATTATGGGCTGAAGTCAGGGGGGGTCTTTACACTTTTGTTCAGTTTTCTTTTTTCCCTCTCTTTTTAGAGTCTGAACAGTGCCCAGCTGGCATACTGAATCAGAGGGGAGCACTTTCAGGTGCACCATAAGGGAGAACCTTGGAATATATTCCGTAAGGCAAATGGAGACTGCTACAATAAGTGGTCGTTCGGGGAAGGGGGGCCTCCTGGTGGTGGTTGTAACCTCCAGAACCTGGAGGTTAAGGAAGCTTTCCTTACGGTTTAATATTGAATAGCCCCTATGTTTTTGATCAAGGGTAAGGGTTTTCAACAGGGGGCACTGTGGCCACGTGTCAGTAGGGATGACCCTGCTCGATGCCCCATTAGTGTCTCGACAACTTTACGATCTCAGAAAGCATTCCTATGGCCCTGAAGTGTTCGACCCCACCTGAAAGGCTTACCATATGGGGCGTATCTAGAGGGATGGTTGCATAAGGAATAAATAGGATTTAGCATAGGTAGGGGAGGGAGAGCTTGCGGGGTTTAGTGCTGTTATGGAAGGTGCATCATATACATAAAAGTGAGGGCTGAGGAGAGTAGACAGCTTCATGTGTTACATGTGGTATCACCAAATTGTTCCCAGGGGGTAGTATGTTTTTTTTTGGGGGGGGTGATCTGGGAAGTGGGGGGGGAGGTGAGAAAATGTGGGTGGGATTGGTGGCTGAAGAAGGACTTGGCTTTGCACTGGGGGAAATGTAACTTGGCTATAGGCGGTAAAGGAGGTATTCTAATCTTTGGGCAATACAATCATGCTCAAGGGAATAATGGAAAATCTTAGAAGGTTTTGCACTTGGAACGAGCATGGGGCCAGAAACAAAACTAAGAGATGTCAAGTGCTGAAGCATCTGCAGCACTTAAAAAGTGATATCTCAAAGCTTCAGGAAACCCACCTTTTGGAGAAGGAAGGCATACTATTCAGGGTTGCCACCTTTGGATGAGGCAAAAACCGGATCCTAAGCCCCGCCCCTAGCCGCACCCCTTTTATGACTCATCTTGCATTGTTCCTCCTAGAAGTCCATTTGTTATATCAGTGAAAAACAATGCTTAAAGCAGCAGTTCAACAAAAATGTGAAGATACTATACTGTACCTGTTAAAGTTACTTTCCTAGGTTCTTCCTAATTATTTATTTACTTATGTATTTATTTATTTATACTGGTTTACCAGATAAACCTACAGTGATAAAAAAAAGATCTCATTTACAGATATGATCTGGGGGGACAAGGGAACTACTGTAAATAGCATACATACCTTATATCTTTTTCTGGCTCCATTTCCTGTTCATGTCCACAGTACTATTTAAAAGCCAAAGAAGTAACTATACTTTTTTCTTAAGGAAATAAAATAATTTTAAAACATTTAAAAATGCCTAAATTCTATTAGAGATGAATATGTTTACCAGCAAATGAAAGTGGAGAACAACTGGCTCTGTTACTGTTACAAAAGGTGGGGGCAGCTGTGCTGCTATGCCACTTTAAGATGCAGTGGAAAAGATTAGGTTAAGTAAGTGCTAATGGTGTTAATGACCATACTTTACACCTCCCAGGGTGACTGCATTCACAAACAAAAGGCTACATTGACAACAGAACTTGTTTGTAACTTGAACATGTAGCTAAAACCATGAGTGATATGACAAAATGTATTTCAAAAGTATGTGAGAACTCAAAATGGCTCAAAAACCTGACCAGCACAGAGCAAAACTGGATTACCTGATAGGGACCCTGAAAACCTGACCACCAGAAAAAAACCTGACAGGTGGCAACCCTAATACTATTCCATTGCCAATTTGTGGGACATATCTTTAGTGCAGGAATAATACCCAAAGGAGGGGAGTGACCATATTAATTGCCAGGAAAATTCCATTCACCTGTAAGCAAGTCATGAGAGACCCAAAAGGGTGGTATATTCTAGTAAAAGGGTGTCTGGAAAGTACCACAATGGTTATGGGCAGTATATATGGCCTGAACGTGGACTCTCCGGGATTTGTTTAGGAGCTGTTGCAGACCTTAGCTCTCTTTGTGGGCTCCCCCATTATTCTTAAAGGGGACTGGAATCTCCCCTTCTCCCCAGATCTGGATAGGTTAGGCTCCAAAAAGAAGGGGCTAACCCCAGTGCAGAGAGCCATCAGGGAGCTGATGGACCATCTGGTTTTGTGCGACCCTTGGAGAGTCCTCCATCCTAAAGCCATGGAGTATACGTTCAAGTCAAATGCACACAGTCTAGAATTGACTACTTCTTAATGAGTCATTCTCTGTTAGGAGGCATGTTGGAGGCTAAAATAGATCCAGGGGTTATATGAGATCACTCAGTTTCCAACTGTTCACTCACTTTTTCCATGGATATGCCCAAAGAGTCAGTGTGGACACTGAATAACCAGATGCTCAAGGAATCAAACATAACAGATAAGATTTCTCAAGAAATTGATTCTTTTACAAAAATTAAATTGCACTTCACTGAATGTCCTGACCTTGAATGGGGGGCACTAAAATGCATCCTGAGGGGAGACTTTATCAAGCTAGCCTCATGGAGGAAAAATAATAGAGAGTGTAAGGCTCTATCCTTACTGGACAATATCTGCAGCCTGGAGGACTCACTTTCCCCGTCCACCCCGGATTCAGTACATGCAAGATTGCTAGGTCTTAGGGATCAATACTCCAGCCTTCTCAGAGAGAGAGAGCAGAATACGTCATTTTAAAAACAGGATCAAATTATATAGACCAAGGGGAGAGGGAGGGGCATCTGCTTGTCTTGAGGCTTAAAAAAGCCGAAACCTCCAGGCCGGTCAACAGAATTTGGTCTCAGGCAGATGGGTCCCTTTCCCTTTCCCCTAAAAACATCACTGGTGAATTTGTAAAATATTACCAGGAACTTTATAGTCCCATGGAAAATCTACCAGACCAGCAGAAAGTCTGGGATTATTTAGATTCCATCCCACTCCGATCCCTACAGTCTGCTCACCAAGACTGGCTGATTGCCGCTATCTCTGAGGAGGAGATTACAACAGTCATCTCATCATTGACCTCAGACAAAACCCCAGGCCTGGATGGGTTCTCCCAAAATTTCTATAAAAAATTTAGTAAGTGGCTGTCTCCGTGGTTAAAGAGGTTATTTGACTGGATCCTAAATGGTAACCCAATAGATCATACGCTTTTTGAGGCAATCATAATTGTGCTGCACAAGCCAGAAAAGGACCCAGAGCAGATTACAAGCTATAGACCCATGTCATTGCTTAATTGCAGTGTCAAGATATTGTAAAAGTTATTAGTGTGGAGACTTAGCTTGGTGCTTCCTCAGATAACACATCTGGACATGAACCCCACCTGGTCCTGAAGGTATTCTTCTGATCACTTTAGGAAACGGGCACACATCTTCTTCATCTCCAGGGACTCGGAAGTACCAGCCAGCCTGTTGTCACTGGATGCTGAGAAAGTGTTGGTGAGGGTGGTGGTGGTGGAGAGTTATCTGGCACCAGAGAAATAACCAGTGGGGTCCCACAGAGCTCTGTGCTGGGGCCGGTGTTGTTCAATCTCTTCATCAATGACATTGGGGATGGCATTCAAGGCAAAATGTGTCTATTTGCAGATGACACCAAGCTCTGTGGGAGAGTGGACACAGCTGAAGGGATAAGGGACCTACAGGAAGATCTGGAAAAGCTGGGGAGGTGGTCCAGGATCTGGCAACTTGGCTTCAATGCCAAGAAATGCAAAGATATGCATATTGGAGCCAAGAATCCCAGGACAGAGTATTACCTGGGTGGAGTCTGAGTATCTGTATCAGAGGAGGAGAAGGACCTGGGAGTGATGATCACTAGTGACCTGAAGCACTCCATGCAGTGCAAAAAAGCAGCAGAAAAGGCAAACAAGAGGCTGGGATGCATAGCTAGGGGGATCAGTAGTAGGAGAGAGAGGAAGTTATACTGCCCTTGTACAGGTCACTGGTAAGGCCGCATCTAGAGAATGGAGTGCAGTACTGGTGCCCACACTTCAAAAAGGACATTAACCTGCGGGAGAAGGTACAGAAGAGGGCTACAAAGATGATAGCCGGTCAGCAGGGCAAGGCATATGAGGAGAGGTTGAGGGCACTGAACATGTACTCCCTGGAAGACAGGAGAGAGACAGGGGACATGATTGGGACATTCAAGTACTTGAAAGGGATAAATAAAGTTGATAAGGAGAGTCTCTTTAAGGTGAGTGGCAACCATATCACAAGGGGGCACAATCTTAAGCTGGAGGGTGGAAGGTTTAGGAGGGAGGTCAGGAAATACTTCTTCACAGAGAGGGTGGTGGACACTTGGAATGCACTGCCAGAAGAGGTCATCTCGTTGAAGATGGTGGGCAGCTTTAAGAGAGGCTGGGATATGCATAGGGGGAAGGTAAGAATCACGGAATCACGGGTAGGGAGGATGGGAGGAGTGGGGATGGAGGGCAGGGACATTAGCTCAAGCTGTGGACCCTGCAATATGAGCAGACTTGATAGACCAAATGGCCTTCTTCTGCTGGCTTCTTCGTATGTTAGTATGAGTCAACTGGCCATTTCTTTTTAGTGCCATGTCGAGATTCGGCTTCCCTCCTAAATTTATAGACTGAGTTTCTGCACTATATTAAAGACCACAAGCCCAAATTTATTGTAATGGAGTATTCTCAGATCATTTCATCCTTCACTCCAGCACTAGCCAGGGGTTCCCTTTGTTCCATCTTTTATTTAATCTTAATCTTGAGCCCTTATTAACTCTGTTAAGGGAACATGTAGGGGTACAATGTGTTACAATAGGCTCACATGAATTAAAACTTTCTGCATATGCAGATGATGTACTTCTTCATCTAAGGCATCCCAGTAAGTCAATTCTGGTATTCCTCTCTATAATAAGGGTGTTTATTGTGATGCCCAACTATAAAATAAACCCGAGCAAAACTATGGCTTCCCCCTGAACAACAGACATTCTAGGGGAGACATAGAACCACTAGGCTTGTTATAGTGCCCCAACAAGATCAAATATCTGGATCTCTTCCTAACTAGGGGAGAAGCCCAGATGAGAAAGCAGAACCTGGACCCATTGTTGCCAACAATTCAGCAGGATCTGGGGAGGTGGCAGTCCTTACCAATATCATTATGGGGGTGTATTAATTTGATCAAAATGAATGTCCTCCCTAGATTGTTTTACACCCTGTGCATGTTGAACTCTTGGGTACCCCTGGCATGGTTCAAAAAAGTACACTGTATTGTATCCTCATTCATATTAAGGGGAAATCCTCCTGCAGGGCATATAACAAACTGGCCGCATCTAAACTTTTTGGTGGCTTGAGACTGCCGCATTTTGGAATTTATTATTGGGCAAGTCATATGAATAAATACCTGAGGTGGAGTGGGCCTAGTGAAAGGGCAGAACCAGATTTGTACACTCCGACATGGTTGTCACTGGAATGGGAGTTGATCTCCCAAATGGGGATAAATCATGGAGCAATGCTGTATATATCTCCCAAAGTATTGCAATAGGGCACGGCTCCTTTACCCATTGTCACTTCAATAAGAATTCACAATTAATTGTGTTCCTTTTTATCGCTTAAACACACTAAGAGTATCTTTCAATCAGTGATAGGCAATCCCAATCTTAAAATTGGGGGGAAACAAATTCTGGGAAACTGTATTCATCACCTTAAAGGTTCCAAGTTAGGTGACTTCCTCAAAGAGGTCCAATGCATGTCCTCAGCAGAGATTAAGGCCACTTTTCACATTCCTAGGGTGCAAGCCTTCAAAGTGTATCAGTTACGTCACTTGGTAGTACAAGTACTAAAGGGTCTGAATGATACAGGCAGGGATGAAGACTAGGACTCCTCTTGAGGACCAGTTGGTGATAAACCTCATGCTGTCTCCCTATTGTATCCGATGCTAGTATCTAAGTCCATTGATGCTCAATATAAAGATCCAAAATACTGGACCAAAATCTTCCCACAACTTTAAGGAACATAGGAACCTATCTGGAAGGATCTACACTTATACAGTCCCCAAGACAGGCTCTGGATAACTTAGTGCCAAATTATCGGAGACATCTATTGGTCCCCAGTGAAGTTACACAGGTTGAACTGTTCCCCATCTCTGCAATGCACCAGATGTGAACAGCAGAAGGGAACCCTATTACATGTGTTTCGGGAATGTCCCCCATCAAAAAGCTATGGGATACCATCAAATCTAAGACAGACCCTTTACTAGGTCTGGAGAACTTATTCACCCCAGGAATTTGTGTTTTTGGTTCCTTCTCATTGATACCAGAGCATTAAATTAGGGTTTTGTATTGTGTATAATCTTCCTAAGGTTGGTATTCAAGGGATAAATTGAGTTTCTAGATTATTTCCATCAGTTTGCGTCATCTAAATATGTGGTGGTAATGGGGGACTTTAATTTGAATTGGATGGGGGATGCTCACGATCAACTTGGATTATTGATTTCTGGCACAGGATTATCCCAATTGGTGTCACATGTTACTAGATTGAATCATCGTAGTAATCAACACACTTTAATTAACTGGATATTAACCAAGACAGTGGATAGGATAATAGAGAGTGGGTCTTATCCTGACAGTATTAGTGATCACATGCCAATATATTGTATTTGGAGACATATGAAAATAAAAATACCACCTAAAATATTTACTTATAGAAACTATCGCAATATTGATTATGACAGCCTGATTTTTGATCTTCAAATGATAGATTGGTCATTTCTGAATCTTATTCCTGACTGAAATGCAGCTGTTGATTTTTTTCTTACTTCACTCTTGGAGATACAAGATAGTCATTTTCCTCTAATAAAAAGAAGGGTTAAGGGTAAAGGTAGTAAATGGATTACACCTAATTTATTTTCTTTAATGAGTGAGAGAGAGATAAATATTGGAAAATATATAAAGTCACCAATAATATTGATGCTTTCAACCATTATTGATATTTGAGAAATAAATGTAAGTTGTTAGCATGTAAAGAAAAATTGGATTATTATCAAAAGCAACAAATAAATTTGTTAGGAGACTCCAAAAAATTCTGGGGATCAATTAAAAAATGAACAGATCCAAATATAAACAAAGGAATAAGTACTATTAATTTGAATGGGGTTGTCATAACTGATACAAATGTAATCTGTGATCACTTTTTGAAAAAGTTCACCGACTTATCCAAATACTTAATTGGCATTGACCCTTCTAATTTTTCAAATGACTCAGGATCTACTTGTTCCCATGCCAATAATTCTTATTGTTTCAGTATGATACAGCCTCAGCAAGTACTTAAGTTGCTGAGACAAATGTCCACCAACAAAAGTGTGGGAGCAGACGGTCTAGAACCATGGTTGCTTAAACTTGTTTCCAACTTTATATATAAACCTTTGACCTCCATTTTCAATTTGTCCCTTTCTACAGGGGTTTTCCGAGTGATTTGGAAGCAGACCATTATCAAACATATATTTAAATCTGGCCAACCTTATGAAATAGATAACTACTGACCCATCTCTATTCTTTCTCCCTTAAGTAAGATCTTTGAAAAGCTGGTCAACTGACAATTGGTAGAATATCTGGAAGCCAGGGGTCTTCACTCTCTGGAGCAGCGTGGCTTTTGGAGGCTTCATAGTACTGGCACAGCATTGGCACATTTAACCAATCACACTTTAAGGTCAATGGATGCTGGTCAGTTGACTGGAGCAATATCTATCAATTTATCAAAAGTCTTCAATTTAGTCAATCGTGCTATGCTGCTCCAGAGACTGAGGAGCCTTGGGCTCTCCGAGACAACCTGCGATTGGTTTATTTTTTTGGAAATTCAATATTTTATTGAATTTACATTCCACATATTCAGAAAAGAAGCTACAGGATTGACTGTACACAATATTGGCCAGGATAGATACAGAGTAGCATACATCAGACTGTTTCTGGATCCAATAAAACCCAAACAATACCAATACCCCATAAACCCTCCCCCTCCACCTCTTTACTCCCCCCACCCTCCCCTTGGAGTGTGCCTCATAAACATAACAGCACAAAATAAATTTGTGAATTAGAGAATAACAGTCGGCATTTACCAGAGATGAATAAGACCAACCAATTAAGATAAACAGAGACATGTACCTTCCATATTTCAATTTAAGTACAGGGTGTATAATTTACCCAATTTGCGATTAAATACATCCATACAATTCCGGGAGCTAGCTATCAATCTCTCGGTATTGAAGCAAAGTGACATCTCCTTCAACCATTCTTCATGTGTTATAACTGAATGATCCACCCAATGCTTGAGAACTAATCTTTTAACCGCAATAGAAATTAAGGCCATGTGAAATCTACGTACTTTAATATTAATGGTCGAGAGTATCCCAAGGATACATACTGTATCTCTATAGTAAATAGATCCCCTAATCTCAATAAAGGGTCTAGGTTAGATTGAATAGCATTCCAGAGTGCAGCCACTTTGCTACAATGCCAGAAAATGTGAATCAGGTTCCCTTCAGATAAACCACATCTGGTACAGGTTGCCACAGGAAGCCTACCCAGCTTGGCTAGCTCAACTGGAGTGTAATACATATTATTTAAAATATGGTACTGAATAAGTATGTGTCTATCTTGGGTAAGATACCTATGTGGGTCCTTCCAAACCTGACTCCAGTTGAGACTAACATCAGTCAGAAGGGAAGCCCAAACTTTAGAACCCGGAAGAGCATTCAGGAAATTGATTCCCAAAAGAAAAGAATACATAGCCGATATACCGTGGGGTTTACTTGCGTATCTCTGTACCTATTCCAAAAAGGGCTTAACTCGAGATTGTGATAGCGCAATTCCAAAATTGGACACCATCAGGTGTCTCAACTGAAACACTTTGAAAATAAATTTCTGAGGGATGTTGAATTTAGCTATTATGTCCGGGGATGACAGGAGAGTGGTTTGACCATATAGGTCCTCTACTGAGACTTCCTGTAACTGATGAAGCCAATCCGGAAAAAGTAATGAGTCCCCAATTTTAATATTTTGATTCTGAAAAAGGGGTTGAGCCATATCTTTTTTATGTGATTATTTAAAAAAATTCCAGCATTGCACTAAAACCTTAATGGAAACTCCCACCACTGACTCTTGTATGGAGTTTGGTAATGCGGAACAAGGAAAGAAAAATATTCCTGTGGAATTAAAGCAGTGAAGAGTGAGAAGTTTCCTTTCTAATTGTAGCCAGATAGCCATCTTTCAGATAAGATGTTAAACCGAGGTCCCATCTGCCTGGATTGGTGGTAGTTCAGGTGGATGTTAAAGATCCCATGGCACTTATCGAAAAGAGTAGGGGAGATTCCCCGGTGTCCTGGCCAAATTTCCCTCATTCACTAAAAATACCACCAACAGCTTAATCTGGTTCAAGGTCAGTTGGCATTCATTTGTATCCTCCTCCCCCCCCGGTCGTGCCTGAAAATAGGCAGGATTTGTCTAGTGCACTTACCCGGTCAACAAAAACTAAATAAATAAATAAATAGGTGAGTAACCATCACTTGTGTCTGAGAACCATCTTCCCATTTTTGACAGATGGTTCGCCCAATAATAAAAGTTGAAATTAGGGAGACGAAGCCCCTCTAATTCCTTAGGGAGGCTAAGTTTGGTGAAAGAGCGCCTGGGAAATTTACCCCGCCAGATAAATTTGAAAAGGACAGAGTGGAATTGACAAAAATAGGACAATGGGAGCCAGAGATTTAATAAATTTAGGGAATAAAAAAAAAGAGGGAGGACATTCATTTTAACAATACTGATACGACCCCATATTGAGAGGGGGAGGCTCTCCCATCTTTGAAGGTCCTGTTGAATATTCGTTATTAAGTCATCTAAATTAAGCTTCCCAAAAGTCTCTGGGTCTTTGGTGAGATGAATGCCCAGATATTTAATAGAGTGAGGGGACCACTTCATGCCTAGATGGGCAAAGTTAGCCTGGTGAATAAGAGCATTTAGAGGAAAAATTAAGGTTTTTGACAAATTTAACTTATAATTGGATACGAGTCCGAACTGTCTAATAATTTGTAATGCATGTGATAATGATTTATCAGGATAAGCCAAATGGAGTAGGATGTCATCTGCATATACTGAGAGGGTTAAGGACTGTTGATAGATTGTACAGCCCTTAACCTGAGAAGCGCACTTGAGACTATGTAGAAGGGGTTCCAAATATACATTCAAAAGAAAGGGAGATAAGGGGCACCCTTGCCTGGTGCCTATAAATAAAGAGAACTTTGGTGAAACTGCACCATTACAATAAATTTTAGCGGCGGGAGCTTGATAAACCGTCTGTATCCATCGAATGAAAACTGTTGGAAAGCCCATTTTTTTGAAAGTAGCCCAGAGAAACTCCCAGTTTACTCTATCAAAGGCTTTTTCTGCATCTAATGAAATTAAAGCCATGGGAATATGGGAGTCCTGGGCAGCCTGAAAAATATGTGAAAGGGTCCATAGGTGATCAGCTGAAGATTGACCCTGAACAAATCCCACCTGCTCAGGGCTTAGCAGATGAGACCATACCCTTCTTAATTTTGAGAGACAAAATTTTTGTTAGGATTTTGATATCATAGTTTACAAGCGAATTGGACGATAACTGGCAGGATCATCATGCAGTTTGTCAGGCTTCAGGATGAGAACTATTGTGGCTTCCAGCAAGAAAGGGTCCAGAGTATCTAAAGTGAACATATATTCAAATAAATTTAAGAGGAGGGGGGCTAATTCAGTGGAAAAGGTTTTATAGAAATTGGAGGGGAAAGCCATCTGGTCCTGGTGATTTATCCAATGCAAGCTCCCTAGTCGCCTCCTCTATCTCCCTCAAAGTGATTGGGGAAGACAGAGTCGAGCAATGTTGTGCCTGAAGGGACAGGAGGTCCAGGCGATCCAGATATTGCTCAATGCTTGGGGGTGTGGCCTGTGCAGGAATTTAACTGTACAAATTTTTATAAAATTTTTCAAAAACCTGAGAGCTATCACTTGAGGAAGTCTTAATAGAGCCATCTGAGGCCAGAATAGAGGGGATGAGCTATGAGCTCTCCAATGCCCATAACCGAAGGGCCAGCATTCTTCCTGGCTTCTCGCCTTGATCAAAGTAGCAAGCTTTAGTTTCCAGGATGGCGTATTTAGCCTTTTCATTTAATAAATCTGCATATTCATTCCTAAGTTTCAACAGGGTTTCCAAGAGACCCGAAGGGGAAGAGGTAGATAAGATGTTTTCAGCCTCCTTGATTTGGTTTGACAGAGAAATAATTCTTGCCTCCCTTTGCTTTTTCCGCTTGGAAGCTAACTTAATGAATTCCCCCCTAATATAACATTTAAAGGAACACCATAGTTGATCAGCCCTTCTAATAGAACCTTTATTAGTTTCCATTAAAAGTGAAATCACATCTTTTATGTGAGAGAGTGTGTGCTCCTCTTTTAGAAGTTGTGTGTTCAATTTCCAGGTAGTATCCCATTGACTACATGGGTCAGGAGAAATCACTATCCATGCCATCGAGTGATCTGATATGACAATCGGTTCCATACCAGTCTGGTGAAGGCTAGTTAAAAGTAAAGAGCTAGTTAGGATATAGTCCAGCCTAGACCACGACTGATGAACCTCGGAATGAAATGAGAAGACCTGACCAGAGGGATTGAACAGGCGCCATGGATTGCACAGAGCCAGTAGTTCCATAAAATCCCTTAGGGCTTGCTGCGAAGGGGATAGGAGTTTTAGTGGCCTATATGTTCTATCGAAGTCTTGTGTTAGGGGTATATTCAAATCTCCCCCTATGATTAACTTGGAAGGCAAAAATCTACTTAGCTTATTTGCCAGGCACATAAGGAACTCTGGACTACTTCCCACTGGGCCATAGACTGCACCTAGAACAACTGTATTGTTATACAGCATGCCCTTGACTAGAATAAATCTGCCTTCTGGATCTGAGAGAGTTTTCTCCTCTACAAACGAAACCTGCTTCTTGACCAGAATTGCTACCCCCCTGCTCGTAGACGAACCACAAGCGGCAGTAAAGACTTGGGAGAACCCCTGTCTATGCAGCCCATTTGTTTCGGCAGCAAGAAGGTGGGTTTCCCTGTATCAAGAGGATGTCTATGTTTAGGAGAATGCAATTCTTGAGAACTTGATATCTTTTAGTCATGTCTCTTACTCCTCTAACATTCCATGTGGCAATTTTAATTGTTACTGAAGTCATCACCAACTCTTTGAAAGAAATAATAATCCCGAGTCAGTAAGTAAGAACATAACCCCAAGAGGCACACTCCAGTCCCCTCCCCTACCCTCCCCCCTTGAACAAAGATGGAGTCCAAACCAGAGAACCCTTCCCAATATTCGTCAGTGTATGTTAGCAAAACTGAAGAAATGAGATAATATAATTGTGTCCTTTTAACTCCCAACATTACTGCATCCAGAAAAGTAATCAGCCTTGACAATTTGCCATCCCCCCCACAACCCACTCAAACTATGTACAAAAGGTCCCTCTTTGAAAATAATTCTCAGTATGTAAATCTCCAGTATAGAGGAACCAGCCCAATAGGCAACCTTCCCCTGGGAAGCTATAGCTCCATATAAATACCAGGTCTGAGCATTGGTGCCAGTAAAATATATCAGAAGTGGCCAACTGGTTTGCCCTTTAAACCTCCCCAGGAGATCGCCTTCCCCCCCTTTGTCTGGCGCGATATGCAGTTCTCCTAAAGATTGCTCCATCCCAAAGCTATCCGCCCACCACCCCTCAAAAGGAAAAAAAAATGTAGATTAATCTGGATCAGGAAAGTGACTGGAGAAAGTGCAGAAATAATTCAGGGAAAGTGAAAATGAGACCATCTGGATGTAGGCTAATCATCTTACACGAGATCGAGAAAATTACCCCAAATGAGATTAAATATGTCCAGAAAACTCATGAAGCAGACCTCCAGGGTTAGAGATCCCCCCCCCAAAAAAGGACACACAGAGAACAAATCCCCCTTGTAGCTTAACTTAATAAAGTTAATGGAAATGAGAACATTCTCAGGAGTGGGGAAGTAAACGGGGGACCTGGAATTGATGGGATTAACACCAGAACCATCCCCTTCAGCAGTGCTGGGAAATGCGCGCCGACCAAAAGGTTCCTATCCCCTCCACTGGAAACCCCCAGCAATCACACTGCTACACCAGGCCTACTAGGCCTCAGGACTCCCCGGCAGCCCCCCCAAGATCAGTCTGAGAAAAAGAAATGAGAGAGGGAAGAGAGAAGAAAGAGACAGAGAGAAGGGACACCAAACAGGTATGCAATCCACTCCAACGAGACAAAGGTTTAAAAGCCTGAGATATCTGAAGTGACAGTTCAGCCAGTCTTAAATAGGTTAGGTAGCTTGCTTGTAAGATCTGCAGTTGCCTGCTCTGGAGATTCATAAGAATGCCAGACTCCTTCAATAGCCACTTGCAGTTTAGCCGGGTAAACCATCTTGAAACGGATTCCTGCTGCTATTAACTTGCTGACCGTGGGATGGAATGCTGATCGCTTTTGGCGAGTTCTGAAAGGGATATCTTGAGTAATCCTCAGCTTCGCATTACCCCATAGGATATATTGGAGCTCCTTAGATTTGGAAATGACATGTTGCCTCTCTAGATAGCTAAGAGATTTCACTATTATTGGATGTAGTGGTGATCCAGGTGGGGGTTTCAGCTTGAGAGAGCAATGGGCCCATTCTGTATCATACTGTGGGCTTAATGGAGATGGGACCACAATCTTGACCAGGAATTTCTGAAGGAAGCCAATAGTATCAGGGCCCTCTCCTGTTTCAGGTAGGCCTAGTATCAGGACGTTGTTCCTTCGACTTCTCACCTCCAAATCCTCGGTTTTCTATTGCAGCTTCTTAAGCTATAGTCAGAGCTGAACAATTTCAGGATCCATTCTCTCCTTCCACCTCTCCAGAGAGGTGGTTCTCACCTCAGCATCTCCCATTCTTTGTGATAGGGAGCTTAGGTCACTACGGAGCGATTTTAACGCTGCCGATATATCCTCGAGAGTCTCTCTGAAAGGGAGCAATTCTTGCAAAAAACGTTCCTCCGTTAGAGGATTCATCGAGGAACTGGAAACACTTGACTTAGGGGTACCCCCAGAGGTCTGATGTTTTGAGTTTTTAGCAGTTTTCTCTGGGGTAGCTGGAGGAGTACGCTTGATGGAGGCCTGTTTCATCTCGGCTTCCATCTCGTTGTTTAATACCGAATCTCTCGTCTAGAAAACATTCCCTTTGGCAATCGCTAGTGTTCCGATCTCTAGTACAACATATATCTAAGGTCTGCAACTATTTCAAATTCTGCACCTTAAATGAAGGAAAATAAACCTTTTAATGAGGTTGATAGGTGGGAGCTTCGGCTCAGTGCTGCCTCTAGGTGCCCTGCATCACGTGACCTCGTCTCCTGCGATTGGTTTAAAAATTATTTAATTACATGACCAGTAAGGGTAAAACTAGGTGACATGGAATCGACATTGGGTGAGCTTCAGCATGGGGTACCACAGGGGTACATCTTGGGGCCCCTGTTGTTCTCTGTGTTTATTGACCCCATTGTCAAGGTTACACTTTATTCTAGAATATTGTTGTATGTCGAGGATATAATCTTGTTTACCAGCTCTCCAATAATTAGTGATATAAATGTTTTTTTTTACAGTAGGACTTTTTAGTCTTAAATAAATGGTTGCTGGAACATTGTTTAGTATTAAATTCTAAAAAAACTGAATGTATTTTATTGAGTTCTACACCTAAAATTCGCAATGCAGAATCTTTAACAATTAGTAATCTGGCAGGTAACATGATAAAACAAGTTACCAAAATTAAATATTTAGGTATAATACTTGATTACAACTTAACCTACTCAGCACATATTAGGAAAAAGCAAAGTCAGTAAACCAAAAAATAGGTGCTTTATACTGAATTAAGAATTGCTTAATTAGGGAAGCAAGACAGATGATATCTAAAAGTGTATTACTTACAACTTTGTATTATAACTTTTTTTTGTTTACTAAGTTAGCATTGAAATATTTGGAATTGGTTAATAAATCCTTTAATTCTATCTGTAGTTTTGTTTTGGCCAAACCCTATAACACGCATCATTGTGACTTATATAAAGAACTCAGTTGGCTTCCTCCTAAACTTTCTTACTCTTACAAACTAGGCTGTTTGATTAATAACATATTTGTGCAGGGTATTACATCTCCTTTGCATAGTCTGATTAATTTTAAGGAAGATATTAGGTCATTACGCTCAACTAATGTGCAACAGTTATCAACTCCTAGAATTGCTACCTGCATGGGTGAGAGAGCTTTTTCTTTGCAATGTCTGATTTTATGGAATACACTGCCTGATAATTGTATTAATGTCTCTTCAGCAAGAAAGTTTTAAAAAAATCATATATTGTTACTTGCAATCACTTGCTGTATGTAATTGTTTTTAGGAATTCTTCATGTACTGTTCTGTTTATTATTGAAGTAATTTATTGTATTGTACATTTGTTTGTATTTTTGTATGTCAGTTTGCTTCTTTGATGCTGAAGCACCAGGTCAATACTGAAAAAGGGCATTGGCCTAGTTATCTTACCTGTCAAATAAAGTGAATTGAATTGAATTGAACACATAGATATCATATGGCCTTTCTGTCATTGACCCTGAAAAAACTAGTGCTTCACCACTGGCTGGACGGGAAGAACATAACTTATACAGAGTGGCTCCAAGACCTACTGTTCAGTCTTAGAACAGAGCAGATGCAGGCCAGTTTATGAGGTTCACTGTCTAGATATAAAAAAATTATGGGAAGGCTTTCACTTCTTATACCAGTTACAGCAAAGCCCTTCCTCAAGAAATGTGTCAAGACCTGATTCCTAATAGGTTGGATAATTGTGAAACTGTGATGATGTAAAGGATTAGATACCTGTAATGTACACTACTGTGACAGTGCAAAGCTGGGGCGTTGGGGCATGACAAATATCTGATTTGTATACTTTCTGTCTATATACTGTGTGCTATGCTGTCATGCTGTATACTTAAAATTCAATAAAGCTTGATTCAAAAAGAAAAAGAATATTTCTAAAGACAATTCCTTCCTTTATACCAAAAATAACGTCCGTATTTCACAGCAATTAATCAACTGAGATTCCAGCACAGATGCCCACAGAAGAAATTGCACTGGACCCTCTGCTGCAGGCATTGGGTATGAAAAGGATAATAGCCACACATGTCACAAGGACAAAGGACATACACAGAACAGATAGACTTTGCATCATACCCCAAGGGCACAGAAAGAGTCAACCAGGAGACCACATGATGCAGAGATCCAAGTGACAGCTCCACTTCATCTCTCCAGCCACCCACTCACTTTTAAGTCAATTTCTCACCGGTAACACTGCTAGAAATCCGGTTGAAAGACTTACCAACCTACCACCTGAACTTGGTTCACGAAGACTGCAACATGGACGTAGAAATGCAGAAAGCTCCACCGAGGCATAGTCCCCTGGTCATGCCAGAGAAGGCCCCAAAGAAACCTCGTGCCTGCAGCACTACACACGTACTGGGAACAGCCCCACCTTCGCCTGACCACAGGCCTTTAATGTTCAGCAGATTTTTGGAAGAGTTCAAGCCTTTTTGGGATGAAATTCATTCCATATCATCTGAACTAAAATCTCTGACACAAACCATGAAAGATTTAACAACATGAACCTTGGATAGCGAAGCCCATATCAGCTTATTGGAAAAAAGGATGGTGAAGGTGGATCCCGAGTTGATCTCCACCAGGCAAAAGCTAGCCAAAATGGAGCTGAAGATTGAAGACCTTGAGGGCTGCAGTCGTAGAAATAATGTGGTCCTCACAGATCTGCTGGCAAATGAAGAAGGTTTGGATGCAATTCTTTTTGTTGAGAAATTCCGTGGAGAAAATTGTGGTCCCTTCTCCATTCGGACCTAAATACATGATTGAGCGGGCACATCGGGCTCTTTGCCCGATCCCCCCAGCAGGAGCCCCACCACATCCGCTTATCTTCCATTTTCTTAATTTCTTGGAGTGGCAGCACTTTTTATTAAAAGTGCGAGATTTGCAAGAAGTCCGATGGGAAGGTATTAGAATCAAAGTAGCTCAGGACTTACCCGCCTCGATTAGGCAACAACATACAGCTTTCCACCCCCTGGTATCTAAACTGACCACGGCTGGAATAAAATTTCACATGAATTACCCCACAAGGCTTTAGGCTGTCATTGCAGGGAACTGGCTATCCTATGAAACCCCAGATGCAGTGCTGACCGGGCTGAAATCTACCTACCCAAACTTTTCAAAGACTCTCAGGCTAAGAGAACCATCGGGATCAACAATCATTTTATTTTGCTGCAGGCTTGAATAGCACAGACCACATATTGTAAATAGACTGTCTGGCTCATCTGATTAACTGGCTGTCCCTCCCCTTGAGACTTGCAGTGCTCATCCAGAGGAAGTAGCGCACATTGCTGGCTCATCAGTCCCTGGTAAATCCAGACCGCCTTTCAGTTTATTATATTATTAACCCAGACTGAAGGTGTGTCCCCCAATAGTATGCAGGATTGTGCTGCCCCCCTTAAAAGCCCTCTTCATACCTGCACTCATCTCAGTCTGCCACTAGATGGTGAATCCCGCTAGCACTATTAGGCCAACAATGTAAAGAACTTCAACAACTACTGTATGGCAGCCATTTCCTTTATTTTAGTGCCACAGACATCCTGTTTGATTTCACCTGGCCAGATTAAGGAGTCTCCATACAAACACTGGATTAATAATAAACCATATCATTTCTGTTCTACTTTTCAAAGATTCCTAAGTTAAGAGACTTGTTGGGTTCAAAAATCTCCTTATCTGGCAGAAGGCTTGAACAGCACAGCTCACATTCTGCAAAGAGGGTGTCTGGCTCATTTTAATTAACCAGCCATCCCTCCCCCAGACACTTGCTGTGTTTATCAGTGGCAGAAACACACCTTGTTGGCTCATCAGTTCTCGGTAAACTCAGATCGCCACTTAATTGTTACACTACCAAACCGGAATGAAGGAGTGCTCCTCTACCATGCTGCCCCCTTTGTAAACCCTATTCATTCCTGTACTCATTTCAAACTGCCACTAGATAGCGAATTCCAGTCATGCTACAAGCTTGTATGCCAACAAGGAAAAGGACAATTATAGCAGTCATCCCCTTCATCTTAATGCCACAGACGTTCTGCTCATTTTGATCTGGAGTTATTTTCAAATCACCGAGTTAAGGAGTGCCTGTGCAAGCACTGGGTTATTAATATATTACATCTTTCATGTTCTTGTTTATGCGATGCATCATGGAGGGTCTTGATATATGAGTGCACAAAGTTGGCTGTTATACATGGAATTTGTAAACTCCACACTTCTTATTGTTAGTTATACTGATCCTGGTTAGTCATCAGCCGTACAGTTATAGTTTACATGAGTCTGTAATAAAGTTGGAGCACGGTCAAGTACTTCAATACTAGTATTTGCATTTATAAAATAGTTTTGTTGTTCATCAGATCTCGTCTCTGGTTAGGGAGGCTACAGGTTCTATTAACTCTCCAAGGTACCAGTTCAGTTTAACATGTTATAACACCGAATGCCCCATAAATAGTTTTTAGGGGATACACACAGTTTAAAAGGCTCTCAGTTTAATAATTGCCCAAGTTTGCTCCAGAATAAGGTCAGCTTACCTTTTTTGACTTTTACTTTATAGTCTTCAGGGGTAGGAACATATTTGAGTGGCTGGAGGGAGGGAGCGGTGAATTGGTATACTACAGAGTGCAGTCTGAGACAATATGGGAGGTGGAGAGGAAAGGGAGGGCTTTGTATTTCGGAATACAGGTTATGCTTGTTATGGGATTTGGGGATTTCAGGTGTATTTTGGGCTTTATTGGGAACTAAGGGGGGTGGGAGGGTAAGGTGCACAGAATATACAGGGAATAGGGACCTGAAGTCAAAGACCTACTACAGTCTAGCAGAGAGATTTCTACTACACAGTCCAGGGGTTAATGGCTGGAGAGCTGCTCTTAGTGACATGAAATATTAAAGGGGCTAGGAAAAAAATTAAGCAATACAAGGTCTTGAAACATTTGAACTTATTGAAAATGGAGATTGTCTTTATGCAGGAATCCCACCTATTAAACTCCAAGGCCACACATCTGAGGAGACAGTAAATTGGGTAGATTTTCTCTGCTGCAGGTACCACCTAGAGCCGTGGGGCCATGATATTGGTAAACAGGAAGGCCCCTTCTCCCCTTCTCAAGTAATTCAGGATCCCCAGGGCAGATTTTTACTGGTCTGGGATAAAATACACACCACAGAGGTTCTTTTGGGAAGTATTTATGGTCCTAACATAGGCACTCCGGGGTTTTTCATGCAGCTAATTAACATACTGCCTCCCTTCACCCAATCCCAATAATTATCAGAGGGGACTTCAACATAAGTTTTGAATCAGTCCGGAATATTGTGCAAAGGGCTGTCCCTAGCTCAAAGGGCATTTAGAGATCTTATTGATCAGATAGGCCTGTGCGATGTCTGGCGAGTCCTGTACCCCTCAGACAGGCAGTTCACATTCCAGTCCCCAGTACATGGGACATTGTCTTGAATAGATTACTTACTTACTTATCTCCCAAACTCTTCTCCCAGGGGTGCTGGATTCAGCCATTTTCCCAGGTTCTCCCTCAGACCACTCTTTGGTCACCTGTCCACTCTCCCTTTCTACTCTCCTCAAACTAAGGGGACATTGGAAAATTAACGATCAGCTCTTGAAGAACCCTGAATTAGTTAGATATCTGATGGACCATATTACACAGTTTTCCACTGTTAATCAAAATTCCACGAATCGGCCAGATATGGAATGGTATGCACTCAAAGCTTACTTGTGAGGCATACTGATTGATTGAGCTTCAAACCGGAAAAAACAAAGAGATAAAAAATAACTGACCACTCTAGCTCAAATTCGGGATCTGGAAACTAAACTTACTTCGCATTCTCCTGACTCTGTCAGACAGGATTTGGTAGAATTGAAAAATGCATATCTGGAATTGTTGAGAGAGAAAACAGAATATGCTGTTCTAAAAATTAAGGCCTCCTATACACACCATGGGGCAAAGGCAGGTCATTTGCTGGCTCTGAGAATAAAACAGCAGGAATCCTCCAGGCTTATTGTTGCAATCCGGTCTGAGGAAGATGGTTCTTTGAAGATCTCTCCCGATGACATTGTCTCTGAGTATAGCTCTCATTACAAACAATTATATAGTCCCATGCCTAATCCACTCCCTGATCACCACTTGGAGAAATACCTGGAGGATTCCTGTCTGCCATCACTCTCGGAAGCTCAACATCGCTCCTTATTACTCCCCATTTCACACACAGAATTAGCTAATATTATTAAGAATCTCCCCACAGATAAGACTCCCAAGCCTGATGGGTTTTCCCTGAATTTTTATAAAAAATTTGCTGATCTGTTGATCCCCTGGCTTCTGCCCCATACCAACACATCCTCTCGGGGATGGACTCGGATAACTCCCTGTTCAAAGCCTTGATTGTTCTTTTGCCTAAACCCAATAAAAATCTGGAATTAGTGATAAGCTATTGCCCAATTTCCCTTCTCAATCAAGACACCAAAATTCTCACCAAATTACTAGCAGATCATATTGGCGTAATTCTTCCTCAGCAGACCACCTGTGCTCACTGGCCATTAGCTTCTTGGTGTCCAGAGATGCCAATACCCCAGCTGCATTGGTCTCTCTGTATGCCAAAAAGGCCTTTGACAGGGTTAATTGGAATTTTCTCTTCCAGACCCTCAAGGCATTTAAATTCCCCACAGAATTCCAGAGGTGGATACAGGCCTTATGCAAATCACTAACCACCCAGGTTTCTGGGAATGGAGCGATCTCTGAAATATTTCCTTTACATTCAGGTACAAGACAGGGATGCCCACTATCCCCCTTACTTTGTAACCTTTACTTGGAACTTCTCATACATAGGCTGACAAATTGCTGAGAGAGTCAAGGCATCTCTATCCAAAACCACGAAATTAAAGTATTAGCCTACGCTGACGACTTGCTCCTCCAGATTTCTAACCCAGTTTTATCTATCCCACCCATGCTGGACATTATTGCAGAATTTAGCACTGTATCCAACTGCAAGCTAAACATTGATAAGATGGTAGTGTTTCCTCTTAACCATAAACTTTTAAAAACTGAGGTATCAGACTTAGGGCTCTCATGGAAATCTAACACTTTACGATATCTTGGAATCTAACTTACAAGAAACCTCTCTCATCTCCAGAAACTTAACTTAAATGCCCTTGTGTGCACGATCACTCAGGATCTATGCAGGTGGTCCCTTCTTCCTGTTTCCCTATGGGGAAAATCATTCTAGTTAAGATGAATATTTTTTCCTGTATCTTCTACCCTCTTAACTTACTAAATATTTGGCTCCCACTTTCCTGGTTTAAAAGAGTCTATAATCTCATTACTGATTTTATCTGGTCTGGTAAACAGCCAAGGATTACATTCCACAAACTAGCCAACCCAAAGATGAGAGGAGGCCTGCGCTTACCATACATTGGTCTTTACTATTGGGCAAGCCATGCGAATAAATAACTCAGATGGATCTCTGAGGCATACTCTCAGACCTCTCCTCCTTTCACACCAGTATGGCTCAAAATCGAGCCAGCCCAGATAACATCTCATAATCTCTCCCCGTTAGTGCTTTTATTTACACAATCAAAATTTCATCCTTTATCTGTAAGATGGGAGATCATGTGATGAGTATGCCCAACTAGCAGCATCACACATCAGTTCCTGCCCAGAAATCAGCCGTTCTGGTGGAAAACCTACTGAGTAAGTGTATCTCTTTACCATTTACTGATCGTTTTAGCTCCTGGACCGATCTCAACAAGGTTAGAAGTAATAGCTTCCCTGGAGATTCGTGTGCGGTGGTTCAGCATAGGTCAGATAGCAATATCTACTCCTGCGATGGAAGCAGAAATATTGCCAAGGTGCCCCTTCTCATATGCCCCGCAATTACCTGGAGAAGGGGTCAAGAGACCAAAAGGCCATACCGGAGCATCCTCCAAAGCACCGGCCACAACGTCTGCCTCCCTACCTCTCACAGAAAATTTTTTTTTAGAAGAGCTGCATCCCTTCAAGTTAACATTGCAAGAAATCACTGCAGAATTGAAAAGTATTAGAGGGGAACTGGCAGATACTAACAGGGCAATCGCAGACACTAATGCTCGAGTCTCCTCTTTAGAGGGATAGAAATCCAAAATGGATCCAGAGATCATCACACTAAGACAACGACTTCACAAAATGGAAGGGAAACTAGAGGATTTGAAAGGCCAAAGTTGGAGAAATAATATTATTATCTTCGGCCTTCTGGAAGAAACAGAGGGTTCAGCACCTATCCTCTTTCTACAAAAGATGCTCACTAAGATAGCGGGACCCTCTCCAAACAATACCACCTACATTATAGAGAGGGCACACCGCTCACTGAGACCAAAGCCTGCCTCTGACAAGCCACCTTGGCCACTAATAATAAAATTCCTGAATTACTTGGACAAGACTCATGTTTTGGGGAAAGTTAGAGATCTCCAGCAAATGCTCTGGGAAGGTCAGCAACTTCAGTTTTCACAGGATTTGCCTGCTAGAGTTCGACAACGTAGGGAAGAATATCACCCTCTGGTTTCCAAGCTCATAGCTGCAGGCATAAAATATAAAGTCCAGTATCCATCATGATTGGCTGTGTTTGTTTCTGGGTCCTGGCATAATTTTGAAGCAGCACAACAAGCCCTGTCAACATTACAGTCACTACTCCCTGATCTATTTCCTCCTCACTGAAGATTACTGAAGTAAATGGGAGGCTAGTGTAATGGGATGTTTTTCTTCAGTCTGAATGAGCAAATCTTACCAGTGGGCCAAATAGCAATGTCGCACTATGGTCACTAGAGGGCAGTACATCATCATAGTAGCAGCATCATAGCCCTTTTCTGCTGAGAAGATCCAAAATTATTACCCAGATCTTCACATGTGGTGTAACCAAGAAGAGTCCAGTTGTCTAACTTCTAAATAAGGATCCTGACGATGCAAGTGGTCATGTCTGGGGGGAGGAAACGGTTCATTTTTGTTAGCGGCGCTTGATAACAAAGTATCATTTATTTCTGGGAGAATATAGTACTAGTAGTTACTGACTGAGAGTCTGTTGATGTTTTTTTTCCTTTTGGATTTTCATTATTAAATTTGTCTTTAGGCTGTTTAATGGAGTGGGAGTTGAACGGTAGGTGTTAGCGGGCTACAAAACATCATGTGCTATAAAAGAGGTTGGGGGGTTGCTACAGCTAATACATGGGTATATTTTTTGATTTCTAGTTTTGTCATGTTTATTCTAATCTGGCCACTGTCAAGGGTTGGCAGAGCATTATTGCAGCTGAAAGAAGGCTTCTATTATTTTGATGTGGTTAGAGGGGAAAGGGATATGGTGAGGGGTAACGGGTTAAGTTGGGAGAAGTATTGGGATTCCTATCTTTTTGATCTTGTTTACTGTTGGGGCTCTCATTTTGGGGGGGATGTCATTATAGGGGATGGGATAAGGGAGGGATAAGGGTACACACACTCTCGTATAGGTAGTTTAAATTGGGGAGAATATGCTATAATGGTATCATTTATTCCTTTAAAAGATCCATAAACTGGTTGGATTTATATGGCAATGTATAAAATATGTTCTTGGAATGTGAGGGGTGCCCAATCTCTAGCAAAGAGAACAAAAATACTTCTACATCTGAAAAAGCTAGAAGATGACATAGCGTTTTTTCAGGAGACCCACTTGCCATCCTCCGAGACACTTCTTTTTAGAAGGAGCTGGGTGGGACAAGTTTTTGGAACAACACCAAACTCTCGCGGAGGTGGAGTTGCTATACTCATAGCCTGTAGACTATCTTTTCATCTGCTTGACACAATAGTAGACTCGCAGCACAGGTTTATTATAATTAAAGCTATAGTTGGTCACTCAGAATTGGTACTCAGCTCAATCTACGTCCTAACATCAGAGGATTCTGTGTTTTTCACCCGACTTATGCAACATTTGATACCGTGGTCAAATTACCCTTTGCTGATGGGAGGCGATTGGAACCTGGCTTTCTGCAATATTTTAGATCAGTCTGGTTCTAGCACCTCTGCCCTATCCCAGGCGCAATTAGCCATTCGTGAATTGATGGACACTCTTGGTTTAATTGATCCTTGAAGGGCTCTTTTTCCCTCTAGAAGAGAGTACTCCTTTCACTCAATTCCCCATATCTCTTTTTCTAGGATAGATTATTTTTTGGTGGATATTGGGCACCTTTCTTTAGTTACATCCTGCTTATATCTTTCCAAGGTCATTTCAGATCACCATCCCACTTTGCTGCACTGGAGTCCAGGCTCTGATGTAGTTCGACATAAAGTATGGCGGTTTAACCACCAACTGTTGAAATCTAAAAAACTTCAATCCCATCTCCAAAACTTTCTTTTAACATTTATTAACAATAACACACCTTCCATGCCTAAACTAGATGTTCTTTGGGGGGCATTAAAGTGTACTCTCAGAGGTGAGATAATTAGATTAGCTACCATTAAAAAGAAAATAACAGCACAGATAACATCCCATCTTCTCCATAAGATACGATCTGTAGAGTTATCACTTCCTCCCTCCCCGACCCAAACCTTCCTCACGAAGTTGGAAATTCTTAGGGATCGTTATAACTCTCTTTTGACAGACAAAGTGGAATACCTTCTTCAAAAATCTAAGGTTAGGTACTTTGATCAAGGAAATAAGGCGAGCAAACTTCTTGCCCTTCGTTTAAGGGCTCAAACTGCAGATAGAATAATACCCTCCATCTATAATACAGCTGGAATAATAGTTACCTCTCCTCAAGATATTCTTCTTTGGTTTCAGCAGTACTACTCTGATTTGTACTCCAGGCCCAGTACTCCATTTAATCCAGTAGAAGTGGAACATTTTCTACAGAATGTAAAACTTCCTTTCTTAGACAACCAGCAAGTAGAATATCTAAAAGCTCCCTTACTGGTGTCAGAAATATGCTCAGCTATTGATGCCCTATCACTGAACAAAACTCTGGGGCCGGATGGATATACTGCAGAATTCTATAAAGCTTATAAAACACAATTAGCCCCTATTCTTCTAGACACGTATAATTATATCTATGAACATGGGGTTTCGGACTGTTCCCTCACAGAAACCAGAGTGGTAGTTCTCCTGAAACCAGGGAAAGATTCTCTTTATGTCACTAATTACCGCCCTATCTCCCTAATAAATGTGGATATTAAAATACTGGCAAAGATTCTAGCTAACAGATTGGCAAAAGTATGGCAATGTCTAATATGTCTGGAGCAGGTAGGATTTGTGGCTAATAGCTATTCCTCGGACCATATGCAGAAGCTTAGCTTTCTCATTTCTGCATCCAGGGGTTCCTCGGTACCTGCCGCCCTGGTGTCCCTGGATGCAGAAAAAGCTTTTGATCAGGTATCATGGGACTATCTGTTTTATCTCATGCCTAAATACTGCATTCCTCAACAGTTCATTCAGTGGGTAAGGGTTTTGTACACCCGACCAACGGCCTGTGTTCTCTGCAATGGTATGCCCTCAAACACTATATTCCTGAATCAGGGTACCAGACAGGGTTGTCCCCTTTCCCCTTTTTTATTTAACTTTTATCTAGAACCACTCATTTGTTATATTAATATTTCCCCCTTAATTCAAGGCATTTTGGTTGGATCTCAGCAGTATAAGCTGTCAGTCCATGCAGATGACATACTACATCAAATCTCGTACCCTTCTACTTCAATAAAATCTGCTTTGGCTGCTATTGGACAATTTGGGAAGCTTTCAAATTATAAGCTTAATATAACCAAAATGGAGGTGATGCCTCTAAACAAATATACCTATTCCTCGGAAGTGACCCAGTTAGATCTAAAATGGATTAAAGATAATATGAAATATTTGGGGATATACCTTTCTACTGATAATTTACAAATTAAACAATATAATTTAGACAAAACCTTATCCCAAATTAGTAAAGATCTTAATCGCTGGGTTACACTTCCTTTATCCTTGTGGGGAAAGATCAATGTAATAAAAATGAATGTTCTTCCTCGATTATTGTACCCCCTTTATATGACCAATTTGTCTCTCCCTAAATCCTGGTTCCTCCAGGTGAATCGTATAATTGCTAATTTCATTTGGGGCAAACGAAAACCAAGAAGAGCGATTGCAAAACTCCAGCATAGCAAAGTTAATGGTGGACTGCAGCTACCGGATTTCCTTCTTTATTATTATGTAATTACATGTTTGGTACTATTAAGATGGACTCAAGAGATGTTGGTTGAGGGCTATCACATCTATATCCCGCAATGGCTTCAAATTGAAAGGGAATTATGTTATTTCCATGGAATAGACATAGGTACTCTCATCTATGCAGCACATAAGAATATTCCTAGAGCTCTACATTGTACACCAATTGGAATTACTCTCCGGGTCTTCACTAAGATAAACACAAAATGTCATATATCCTTAGAGAAAGATACTTCACAACCAATTCTTAGAAATCCTAACTTGAAGATTAGGTGTAAGCCTCTAAATAAAAAATTCTGGCCTTTCCATTCTAAAATTAAAGTAACTGATCTACTAAGTGAGCATCGTTTGCTGACATTCCAAGAGGTAAGAAATACATACCGAGTACCTGCTAATTATGTATTCAAATATCTTCAGTTATCCCACATGCTTCACTCACACTTTGGGTTGAAGCCCTGGAACCAACATCTATTTGGACCTTTGCTACAAGCTGTCTCATCACCTCCCACATCGCATTTTATATCTTACTTCTATCATCTTTTGAGAGAACATCTGGAGTTACAAAATTGCCATCCACGGTATGTGTGGGACCAAATGCTGCCTATTGCTGCTTCAGAGGAGAGGCCCTGGGCTAGTATTTGGCAACATTTATGCTGAGATGTGAGATGGGACAGATATCATCTACTACAATTTTTTGTCATCCACGACTTATATTATACCCCGCTTAAATTACATAAAATGGGGCTACTTGCTTCAAATCTATGTTCCAGATGTGAGGCATTGCCTGGTAATTTATTACATATACTATGGGAATGTAACAAGGTGGCACCCTTTTGGACAGCTATCAAAGATAACTTAGATCCCCTTTTGGGCCTTTCTGAGGCATTTACACCTGAAATTTGCATTTTGGGTAATTATGGATCAGTACTAATCGGGAAGCAATGTAAGCACATGGCCATGATATCCTTGTGTGCAAAAAAAATTATTTTACGGCACTGGCTTGATCATGCAATACCCTCCAGAACTGAATGGATTAAAGAAGTTCTCTTTGCCTTACAGGCCGAAAACATTATAGCCCAGATGTCAGATAGATTACATTACTATAATGAAGTATGGGCCCCTCTGCATACTTTACTGACAGTCTAAATGTTTTAATGTATTAGTTGCCTCTCATAATTTGGATATTAGATTAAGGATGTGTAATTCTCCTCATTATATTACAATGTTGCTGTGTACCCGGGGGATGGGAGGGGGGTATTAGGGTTGAAGGCTGGGGGGGATGGGGGAAGGGTTGAGGGTAGAATAGGTAGGATCAGTTGTGTTATAATAGTATTTATTGAATTGATCTCTCCTTCTACTTCATCTCAATTTCCCTATTTTTTTTTTATCTATTACTTCAATATTCTGCATACTATACAGTTTCATATCATAAATGACAGAAATCTGTAGGAGAATCCTCATATAGTCGATGTAAGCAATTTCTGTAATTCTCTTTTTTTATTTTTTTTATTTTCTCCTTCCTATCTGCAACTGTAAACATATCTAATGTGTCATATGACTGTAAAAGATATAAGTCAATAAAGTATATTTAATGTGAAAATCTGTAAGTTCTTTCCCAATTGCCACCTCTATAAGGGTGTATTCTCAACTTTGTTCCTTCCTCAAATACAATCAAATGCACAATCTGGCTCAGACCATCTGTGGCAACCCTAGATTCAAGATCAACAATAAGGTGCTTTTACCACAATGGTTACCTCAATTAAAGGATTGCCCACTTACGCATTTTGTAAAGGAAGATGGGAAGTGGTTTTCCTCTCCTGAACTTATGCTCAAACTCAAAATCCCCAACTTTAAGATCTTCAAAATTTTGCAAGTAAGGCATCTCTTGGTGAAAATGTTCAGGTCTACCCCTCCTCAACCAATAAATATTTCTCTTTACTCAGACTTGTGCCCATTAGTGGGGTTTCCTAAAGATGTGTCCAAAGTATACAGTTTTCTTTATGACCAGAGATACCCAAATTGTTTTGGCCCTATTGCTTTTTGGTCCTCTCTGTTCCCGGGGTCATCTATATAATGGCCGGTCTTATGGCACAATTGCCACAAGTTTGTGACTCAAAATCGGCTTCACCTCATGCAATTTCATATATTGCATAACTTGTATTACTCACCACAGAAACTGGCCACATTTAATATAGCGTCCTCCTCCTCATGTACTTGTTGCATGCAGGATGAGGGCATTCTGTTTCACATTTTCTGGTCCTACCCAAAGGTGACCCCCCTATGGAACCTCATCAAAGAAAGGGTGGACCCCCTTTTAGGTCTGGATGATCTATTTAATGCAGAAATCTGCCTGCTTGGAGACTTTACAAGGGTCACAGTCCTTAACTGTAAATACTATATGTCCTTAATATCAATGTCCATTAAAAAATTAGTTCTAAGAGATGGGAAAGAAAGCGAGATCATCACCTATACTGAATGGCTTAATGAACTATTGGCAAACTTATGGACAGAAATAGCCATAGCGAGCCTCTGTAACAAGCCTAACAGATTCACTAAATTCTGGGGCCTCTTTTACTCCCTCTACTCCATGTAGGACTTGGGTTTGAAGCCCAATTTCCTAACCAAAAGTGTGTCAGGTGTTATTCTGTGCATAGGGTTGTGGGGTGGGAGGAGAGGGAGGGGGAAGGAGGAGGGATCTGATGGACTGTCATGTATATGTTATTTGGACTATGTAAGATCTGTGGATTCTTTCTCTGTATGGTATAACTTTAATAAACTTTGAATTAAAAAAAAAAGAGTCAACCAGCATCACGCTCAACCATAACATCCTGGCTCAAGATAACCATCACTGAGGCATACAAAGCTTCTAACTCATTACCTCCATTGAAAGTCAAGGCACATTCAACAAGAGTGATAGCCATTTCATGGGCAGAGAGAAATATGGCCACAGTGGAAGTGGAAGAGATATGTGCAGCGGCCACCTAGGCATCACCACACACTTTTACGACACATTACAGAACTGATGTGTCATCAGACTGTAAGGTGAACTTTGGATGCTCAGTACTACTGGCCACAAAATCTTCCACAATAAAACATGAGGAACTCCCACCTGAGACTCACGGTACTGCTTTTTAAAACTAACTCATGATGTAAGGAAGTGGAGTACCTCAGGGATTATCTCCCACAATGGTAGTTTACTCACCTGGTAAAGGTGATTGTGAGGGTATACAGCTCTAAGGCACTCCACAACCCACCCAATATATTCATTAGATCCAATTAAGTAAAAAGGATAATGGTCCCGGCATGCCGTAAGGGCTAGAGAGAAATTAGAGTGCATTAATAGGTAATAAAGAAGGACACTTGAGGTCCATAATGATCAATCAATGTGTACGTTCTGTATGTATTGGGAGAGTGATGTTCAATATGCCTATAATGTCTAACAGGGCCTAACAAGCCATAAGCATTGCATTTTTACTAGGTACAGCTTTGGAAGACATCAAACTGATTCAGAAGAGACAGGCACGCAGGGGAGGGAAGGGGATCGGACTTCTTTTGAAGTCACATGTGCATCAAGCAACCTATCAGGTGGATACAGCTCATGATGTAAGGAAATGGAGTGCCTCAGAGATGTATACCCCCACAATCACCTTTACCAGATGAGTAAACTACCATTTTCCCTACTCATTTTAAAACTGTTTTTATTGATTTTGTATCCTTCAAACAGCATAATACATGTAATGAAATACAGACAGTCTGAAATGACAATAGTAAGCAGGGTGTCAAAGAATAGGATTGGTTCTAGTTAAGCTGACCTACCGGGTCAATATGTAGTATGCTTAATAACGTATGACATGAGTGCTAAACCAAAATAGAACTGTAAATGTGAGTGAGAGGGTGCAATACCACAAATGCTTCTGTGCATGGTATTGCACTCTTTCGCTGTCCCAGGCAGAGGATAAGAACTCTGCCGGGACAGGTCTCTGCCAAGCAGCTGCTGTGGCTTTACAAGTTGAGTCACTGGTGGCAGGAGATGCAGGCAGAATGTTTGGGACCAGGTTTGATTCCTGGTCCCAGATGCAAGTAAACGTTTTTTATTTTTCACACTTTGTGCGATTTCACTGTTAACCTCCTCAGAGTTGAGAATCCTTATTGGGGAGTTTCAGGGGGGCTCGGCCCCCCATAACAGGGGATGCAGGGATGGAGCCCCCCCAAAAAGATTTATGCCACATGCAAGAAATTGCGCTGTATTGGCAGCTCTCATTTTGAATGCAGCATAATGTCTTGCGATATTAGGACCCCGTGCCTTAAGCTGACAACCTGGGGGTAGCTAGTCTTATTATACTAAGTGTGCTATGTCTTACTTCTTGGGAGTGAGGCCCATTATTCCTGTGCCTCCCTTTGCATCTGTATGGTTAATGTACCTGTCAGTCTTTAATATTATCTGTCTCCAGCAAAATCATGGGTGGGGGGTAAGAAGGGTCTTTTGTATGTAAGAGAGGGGCAATCCCTGGGCCATGGTGTTACAAGCTAGGGGATGACATCTTGCCTACTAGCCAGAATGTGTATATACCAAATATTCCATTTCTTCTGACATGCTGGAATTTCCATTCTATTGATATCCCATACTGTGTCTTCTCAGTGGGTTTTTTGGGGAGCTCCTGTTTAACCAGTTTTGAGTTCTAGTATTTTTCACCACAGTAAGTGAGATGGATGTAAGGTGTATATGAATTTTGCTTTTAATTTGAGGAGGCAGTAACAGTAATATTGCTGCTTCTGGACAAGTTTGCAATAGGTGGGGAACAGTTTATTTAATTCTTCTTATGTAGTAGTCCAGAATAAGGTCAAAACTGGAAAGGCCCAGAAGATGTGCGCATGTGTATATCTATTTCAGTATTGCAGCCCCCCAGCATGAAGCATCCCTGGTCCTATGAACTTTTGCTGTGAAGTGTGGGTTACAGAACCATTTTATGGCAGTCTTCCACCCAAACTCCTGCCACTGATTTGAGCCTGTGATTTTATGTTGTCGGTGCCAGACTAGGACCCAATCTGTTTGAGTGAGGTTAAGAGATAGTTCTGCCTCCTACATAAATTGAGCATGTTCAATATTAACTCTGTTCCCCCTAGAAGAGCTTTGTAGCATAATAAAATGAAGTGGTGTGGCCAGGAACCCCACAGAATACTCTGGATAAAGTGAATAATTGGGAGAAATGTGGAATTGTCCACCTCTATGAGGTCTAAGGTGGCACTGGATATGGAAATATCTGTATCTGACTGACAGAGCCAGAGAAAATTCCAGCTGTAGCTGGTCAAATGTTTTAAAGGCGCCATTGGCACAGAAGGAGAAAGCATGATCGAGGCAAAGACAAGATCAGGTTCAGAACGTGTGGTCCAGTCAGGTTGGATGAAAGGATGTACCAAAAGCAGGGATGTGCTCACTACCCATTTTGTAAGTTTAGTTTCAAACAAGACTGTGGTTTCTTAGAACAGTACAACATATTGGAGTTTGTAACAAACTATGTATATAGTGGAGTTAATGAATGCAAAGATGCTAACAATTCAGAAGAGGGTGGGATAGACATAAGGGGGTTGGTGAGGGCATATGCAGTGGCAGATGGCAGGGGTCACTCAGAGAACAAGGAACTGCTACTAATAGGTCACTCATCCAAACCCCAACCAGTAATAGACCAGTTTGGCATAAGTAGGTCTGGGCAGACCTGATGGATAACTGGTCAGTTTCTGACTGCACAATTCTATTAAGATCTGGATTTAAACAATCTGGGGATCAGGATTTTGTAGTTGCAGGCCCAATCCTCTGCAATACCTTTCCCTGGAATCCCAAAGAAGTCCTTTCACTGGTCTCATTTAAAACTAAATTGAAATTTCATCTGTTTCATCTGGCCTATCCTGAAAATTGGAGAAATTGCTTCAATTACTAAGTTTGCCACCTGTAAATTGTATTATTGTTATATGTATATATTTAATGTTTGGTTATTTAACAGGTATATATGTTGCTTATTTTATGTTACAGTACCTGTTTTATAATGCTCCCAGAGCCTGTGGGTACAGGTGCTGCATAAATAAAATCATTACTACTACTAGTACCACTGTATTTCTACTGTATATCTGTCTAGCTCTCCAGTGAGCATGATCCAGTGTGTTTCTGTACATCCAGTGAACACAAGCTGGTTTGTCCATGTTTATTCCAAGTGAGTGCAAGCCAGTGTCCATGTCTCATGTACCACTGACAGAATCCCACCTGCTACCACTGGCTCTTGGTGTCTATTTAACAACACACAATGAAAGGAAGAGGCTTCTCCAGAGAAACTGCCATGTGGAATGGTGCTCCTTCTCCTTGAACTGGACATTAATCAGTGCCACATGGAGTGGTTCTTCTCCTGGGCCCAATCAAGCATTACTTAGTGCTATGTTGATTGGTTCTCCTCCTCCTTCTTTCCTCAATCGGCATTACTGTGTGACACATATAATGGCTTTCTTCCTCCTTGTCCTGATTAGGCTGCGAGCATTAATCAGTGACACACATTACAGCTCTTCTCCTCCTTGCCCTACCTGGGCATTAATCAATGCCACATGATGTAGTTCTCTACCTCCTTTGTGGCAGGCAGTGGAACCCCGAGGACTTTCTCTGCTGCCTCGAGTAGCTCAGGGAAGGGCATTCCTGATAGGAAGCAGGCCCTGAGGAGTTCTTCCATGTATTTGCTCAAACAGCTGAAGGGGACCTGTAACTCCTGTAGTACCTGCTGCCATGTACTCCCATCTCAGGAGCCTAGCAGCCTACTAAACCTGGCCATGAAACTTTATTTTATTAAATTAAGCCCTCTACAGATATTTATGTTAGCCAAAGGAATGGCTTTAATTTTGGTTGCTCTGATTATCTGGCAACTTCCTATCCCCTGTAGCCTTTACTCTTTGTCCACTCTGAACATTTTAAGTTTTTCATGAGAGCGACTACTCGATCAGTGGCTTCCCAGCCACATCTGCTCCCCAGTGGACATATTTCTGGAGACCTGGAGATCTGGGTTTGAATCCCACAGTCCCCACTTGTGTACTGTATAACCCTAAGCAAGTCACATAACTTCCTTGTGCTCCCAAGTCGCACCTGGAAACAAGTTATGACGTTGTGTGCTTTTGCTGGTTAAACAATTTCCCCCTCCCCCCTTTCCCTTTCTCTCCTTGGCACTATCATAAATAACCCAAGGAGCAGCTTTATTATAGGTGACTCCCTGCCATGGTATTGGCAATAGATACAACAGAGAGGAGTTGTACGCTGATGCCCAGATGTCTGAGGAAGGAAAAGCCCTCTCTGGACCACCTAGACATCAGGGATTATATTTATTTATTGAAATGTTTTACAAGGAAGGCACGCTGAGCAACAAGTTGCTTGTCTCCTGGTGTGACCTGAGGGGTAGGGGAACATGAGGATAATTTACAGAGATTTGGTACACAATATAATAAATTTACAGTACATTACATTAACTTGCAATTGTCACTGTATCTGTAAATACTTGGTATTGTATCATTTTACTACATGTATATCTTCTCTTCTGTATACATTTTTTTATTTTCCCTGTTTTATGTCCAGGTCCACCTTACAAATGAGTTATCCTCAATGGTGTTTTGTCTGGTAAAATAAAGATTGATGATTGATTAAATTTGAGCAGACTGTACAGGCGTAATGAAATAGCGGGATGCTAAATGTTTTGAACTAGATAGATACTACACCAACACTTTTGGACTAGATAGGTACAATAACACAAAATAACATTTAGGCATACACTAAATGACATGTAACTGTGTAGCTAGAAAATGGCTAAATAGAATTGTTGTAATTTGATCTAGGGAAGTTAGTGAGGAGTAAACACAGACAGAGCAGGTTGGCTAAGGTATAACAGAAGTGCAAGTTAACTACAAGTACAGTAGAGATTAGGGGTCAGCCATAACAGAAGTGCAAGTTAACGACAAGTGCATTAGAAGTTAGGGATCAGCCGAAGCTAGGGCTACATAAGGGGGAGAAGGGAAGGTGAGAGGTAGGTATGTCAGTAGGCAGAGAAGTGGATGGTGGTGGAAGGGGATGGAAGGAGGAGGAGGTAGGAGGAGAAAGGTCTTCTGGGGCCTGACCCCTCCAGTATGCGGAGGACGCTGCCTACACAAGGCAGGGGGTCAAGCATGACAGGAAGGGAGCAGGTTGTGGCAGCAAGAGATAGAGTATGATAGGAGGGAAGCAGGTTGTAGGCAGTGAGGGGGAATAGGCTTCAGAAGAACAGAAGCGAGGGTAAAGGTGAGAGAGAAGAGAGGCCAAATCCCAGCCCTTCAGGATGTAGAGAAGTGGAGGGAAGAGTTGGGTTAATGGTGTAAGACAGGGTAGGGACAGGCCCTTGGTACAACTTTGGATGACTGAGAAATCACAGTAAGAGAACAACAGAAGGTCTGAATGGAGGGTATTGGGGCAAGGGAAGGAAAGCTGGTTTTTAGGTGAGTGGGAGATGGAACTGCAGCAGGAGCATTGCAGGGGTACTGAAGAGGGGTGGGCTTAGAGAGGGGAGTCAGGGAGGGTCATAGCAGGAACAGCTAGGTGCAAGGAAGTTTTTGAGGGCAGAGCTGATGGAGTAGTAGGAGGAAAAGTGAAGAATTTGATAGGGGAAGAAATTTTACATTTTTGGGAGGAGGTGAGAGCAACTGGATTAGCCGATGAGGGTGGCTCTGCAGGGGACAGCTAGAGTACGCGAGTCAGATTATCTAAAGGAGTGAGAGGGAGCAGAGGGTGTAATAAATGAGGGGGAGAGGTAGGAGGGGAGTTCACCCAGCCAGTGCTTGGAAGTGAACTTAGTGCAGTGCGAGAGTCATCTGTTTGTAATTAATAGTAAGTGGGCCCACGGCCCTCAGGGCCTCAACTAGATCACTGGACCACCAGAGCTAACTTTTTTAAATGCAAATGCCCCACTCAAGGGATCACACTATCCAACTAGACCACCACATGTTAGAAACTGAAGCAAATAAGTGCTGAAGGGAGTTTATGTTGAAACCCCACCACCATCACCACTGTCATAATCACACATTCCTATTTTCCTTAATTTCCAGTCTTGTTTATTTCTGCTTATCCTTTTCTTTCACTTTTTTAATCTCACTTTATTCTTTAAACTGTATATTTTATCTGAATACACTATTCCTGTCTTGTCCTGTACCCTTTTTTGCCCTTCCTTTTTTTATGTATGTGTTTTTGGCCTTGGTTACTGCCAGGGAAGGACCACCTGTTTTGGCTGGGTCCCTGCGCTTGCCGGGATTCTTGGTTTCATGGGGCTGTTGCTGAGGTGTTTTTGCCTTGTGCACCCCCCACAGACTCACAGGAGTGAGGCCAAACATGCAATTACCTTGGCACATGGTTGGCGGCATTCCTGCCCCTGATGTGCAGAGGTCCACTGGTCCCTGCCCCGACTGGCACACAGCATGGTCCCAGGCTGCTGTACCCTCCAGCCAATGCTAGAGGTTGGTAGATGCCAGGCACTGGATCCCTTCCCTCCCAGGAGAAGGTGAGCAGTCCCATGGATGCTCAGTCTCCCCCCCCCGGCCGACCTATTGATGTCCGAGGTCCACTCTTGAACCTCGGTTGTCAGTGCCACAGGCAGTAGCTCTACCACTGCACTGGTAAGCTGGCCTAACTCTTCATTTTTCTGATGCTTTCTTTGCAACTGTATTTTAACTAACCATTTTTTACTTTTATTTCCTCAGGACTGACTAGACATGTATCCCCTACCTATTAGATAAGAATTTCACATTTACTAGCTTCTATCTGTCCTAGCTCTCCCCCCAAGAAACTACATATCCCTTTTGACCCTACTCTATTCTTATTTAATAGGTCTGATGTCCCAAGACCCCTTCCCCAGGCTCAACCAGATCAGATAATTGATATTCTCACTTTATTACCTTTAGCAAGTGAGTGATATAGAATGAGGCAAGCACACCTATTACAGCTTGGCTTTCACTTGCCCTGTAAAACTCCTACTTGCTGGTGCTATGCCAGACAAGCACATTAAGCAACTCCCACAGACTTCTCTTTATCCCATCCACCTCCTGACTCAGTACTCACATTATTTACTATGTCCCGTTTTTCCAAGGGGAACCCAGAAATCACCAGTCAGCACCACTGAGGCAGCTAAGGCAATATCATTGGTTTAACAATGTAAACACAGATGCTGTGCAGTTCTAGCCTAATTCTATGATGTAGTATGTGTAGTCATCATAAACTAGTGATTGCCAATTATACAAAGAGGCAGACCTCATGGGGGTCCACGTAGAGAAACACAAACAACAAGAACTTGCAAAAAAAAAAAAGGCAAAAATTGCAAAAGGTTCTGATTTATTACACAAAAACTAAGAGAATTATTTGTGTAGGAAGCTGGGCAACCCCTTCAAACCTGAATGAACTCAAACAGGCATGGCATAAAAGTGAAAAAGACTGAAAAATCAGTGGGACAACATTTCTGTCAGTCTAATCACTCCGTCTCCAACCACTCTGTCCTGGTTTTCAAAGGGCACTTCAAAAGTATGCAGTAAAGGTGGGCTTACTAGGTCAAGCTTATTTTTCTTCTCAATACGCAAAAAATTATAGACTGAACATAGACCTTAGATTCATTACCCATTACAGAATTTAAACTAACAAGTGCCTTTCTCTTGCCTCAGGTACGTGTGCATTTCATGTGCATATTATTTTTATACTTTCACTTACAATTGTTATATATTTTTAATGTGCCTTTATACATTACCATGGTTTTATTTATATGCTTGATTATACTGTGTGTCTGCTGTGTTCTTGTGGATAGATATCTGTGTTTATGCAACATATTATAGGGATGTGGTAATGTCCCTATAGTTCGAGTTGAGTAGGGTGTTCAATGTTAAATCCCTAACTTTGCACATTAATACCTTTGACTCCCTTTGATGAAATGAGCTGAAGTTTTGAATGTGTTGTCTAGGAGGCAAAGTCTTGATGTGTGGACATTTTTGTGATGTTGTGTAGTTTCTGAGATCCAGATGTGTCATTTTTTGTAAATGTAATTTTTTTTTCCTATACATTTTTTTTGCTGTCACCTACAGCCTACATGGAGTAGAATTTTATCCCAGACTTGCAGGAGACATTTATCATGTTCCAAGGTAGTACTTTTGAGAGATCTAGTGAAAAAATATTAAAGGGTTCCAGAGTTATAAAGCTTAAAATTTTACTGTTTTCTGACTTGTGCATGAACAGTAGGCTATTTGAGATAACATTCAGCGATAACAGTAAAAATTTGATTTTGCAAATGCCAGTTTTTGCTTTTTGTGCCACTGAATTAGCGATGCACCAAACATTTTTTGTGTCGTGCCAACTGCCATCTTGTTAAATTTTTCCATGAACCAATAAACATGGTAAATACATAAAAATGCTAGGATTTTAATAAACAAACATCAGAACCTAGCTAAATGGGACCCATTTAGCTAGATTCTGATGTTTGTTTATTGAAGCTATGGCCAGAAATATGTTTTCTGGGCACCCAAAATACTGGTTGCCCAGCTTAGTGAGAGGAGTGCTTCTCTCCATTCTCTGCATGAGAACAGCAGTAATTTCTTGACTTCTGCAGCTGCAGCTAAACTTGTACTGCCAGCTGCAGTGCCAGGTGTGAGCCACCCTTGCCCTGGTGACTAGTGGTATCCCCCACCTGCCGATCACTGTCCCCATACATGAACATATATTTCCTGGTGTCTAGTGGCACTCTCCAACCTCCAATCACCATCCCCCTTATTTTAAATTTCTTCTCTGGTGTCTAATGGCACCCCATCCTCCAATCGCCATCCCCGTTTATTCCCTGGTGTTTTGTGGCACTCCCCCCACCCTCTGATCGCCGTCACTGTTATTGAAAATTTAAATAAAACCCTTACAATGTAAAACCTATATAGAGGCTATACAGACCAGTCTTGATATTTTTTATCTGTTGTATGGCTATATACATTGTTATTTGTGTTGTTTTAATGTCAAACAATAAAATGTTTAACTTCCAAGGAAAATGTATTCCCTGGTGTTTAGTGGCACCCTGGAGAAAGTCCAGTCCAGCCAACCTAGGTACAAAGAAAAAGGTTAAATAAGGGAGGAGCCACTAACAATCATAACTTAAAAGATCAATATGTACAGATTGGTAAATAAGCAGCCCACTCACCAAGTGTATGTATATAATATAAATTGTTTTTTATTCCAAAATAAATATATATTGTATATATGAATAGGTGATATGGTCAAATAATACAGACATTTCGGATCAGTCTCCTTCATCAGTGCTTGTCTGTACCACAGCATATCAAAAAGAATCATCACCAGCTTGTGTATGCAGCATCTTTTTTAAAGCATGTTTTAATGACGTTTTGGATCAGACTCCATCAGTGCTTGTCTGTACCACACCTTGCAACCAATAAAAAATATATATACATATAAGTCTTAAAACTTCATTATTCAAAAAACTTATAAACATTTAGAACTATTTAATTAGGTCCACTAATAAATCTCACCATATCAAAAAGAATCACCAGCTTGTGTATGCAGCATCTAATAACTAATTAACCGAGAATTATAAATATACTACCGTTCACCTCAAAATAATTGTTTAAATTGTAAACCAACAATGTTTAGAGAGCATTCTTGTGTACTCGCCTTTTTTAAAGCATATTTTAACTCCTTTTGTTGTAGGTGATGAATCCAGTTTTCTAAATACAAATAAGTAAAAGCCTGTTTAGGTATATGTTATATATATTCCTTAAATATATATGTGTCCATCCATCCATTAATTCTGTTAACTTGAATTCATAACACAAAATATGTAGTACCTTATATAAACATCTTTTTCTCCACAACCTGGATTTCTGTAAAATAACACAAACCAAATCTCAATATTATAATTGCATCCTTGTCTCCTTATTTATACATTCTTGAGTTGAGTTACTTCTGAGCATCTATTTTTATAAATATTGTAGCCTTTTGTACTTGTACTTCACCAATTTTAAATGTAAAGGTCTTTAAACCTCATGTGCCCACACAATCTCTAGTGCATCACCTGAGTACTCAACTGCCCTCCTATGAAATAGTGAAACTTTTTAAACTTTTGTACTTCACCAGTTTTAAGTGTAAATGTCTTTAAATCTCATGCATTCACACAGTTTCTAGTGCATTGACTGAGTACTCAACTCCCCTCTTCTAAAACATTCTGAGACTTTTCAGACTTTTGAAGTTTTTATCAAAGTAATTCTCTGGATTAAATTAAGGTGTTTCACAATAGTTCTCAATTTGTAAAGCACCTTTCAAACTAGATACACTTTATCACAGTAAGAAAAACACACTTCAAAACTGTTCTAAACTTACAGTGCGTGCTGCTGGCGTGGTGCATGACCTCCTGCTTCCTCTAGTATAATGGAGGTAGCACACCCTATCCACACCCTTCTATTCATAGAGTGAGATCAGAATCAGGCACTAGGCAACCAGCAAAGTCACCTGACTGTCAATGACATCAGAGACATGCTCAGAAGCACTTGGAACCCGACCTGCAATTATTGCAGCACCTGAAAAGAAAATCAGATATCTGATCTATGTACTTATGTTTCTTCGCTTTTTTATTTTATTTTTTTTATTTATTGTTTTTGTTATTTCATTCCTTTTAAATCATTCATTACAGGGGTAACATTCCTTCATTTGGTATAGAAGTTTAGGCTGGACCAAGTGGTTTGAAAATAGACAGGGGGAGGTCAAAAAGGTCACAGATCCATACTGTTGGTAGGGTGAGTCAATAGGCATATATAATATACTCATATCACCCAGTATGAAATTCTGCATGAGAATAAACAGTCTGTCCCCTATATCCAATTGGCACCTATATTTGAACAGAGATAATACATAGACAGTACCAGGAAGGTCAAGGAAAGTGTGGGGGTCATAGAAGTATCATGTTATTAATTGTTAGAATAGGCGGATAACTTTCCTTCACTTCAAATCAAAATATGTATTGGAATTAATAACATATCAATCCAACACTATATCTCAAAAAATTCAAATGAAATGACAGTCACTACAGGAGGTCACAGAGGTCAGATTTCAAAATATGATTTTTTCTTTTTTTTTCTTTATCTGTGCATGGTATATATTACTATCGCCCAGTATAAGTTCTGAATAGAAACCCTCTGTCCCCTAGGCCTAATTAAGTGATAATACTAGAAGGTCAAAGATAATGCGAAGGTCACAGAGATATTGTGCAATTCATTGTCAAAGAAATAGATGACTACCCTTCACTCTGCTGTTTGTTGCTTCAAATCTATCGATGTAGTATGCCTCCCTCTGAAGCAATTTAGTCCAATAGTCACCCCCTTGGAAATTACCTTTTATATCTAGAGAAATAGAATGATTGGTGACAGATTAGTCAGTACAAATCACAAGGTACCAGATACTAAACATCAGCATTTCCTAAGTGCAGTAGCTATAAAAGGTAATTTCCAGTGTGGTCACTGTGTACATTGCCATAATACCTATAAAATTAAAAAGATAAGGAACACAGCAAGGGATGAGTTCATCCACATAGAACAATTCATTAACTGCTCTAGTACTGGGGTTGTATATCTACTTAAGTGTCCTTGTGACATGATTTATGTAGGTAAAATGGAGAGAATGTTAAAAAATTGAATAACAGAACACAAAAGTGATATTAGGAGATCAGACATAAGTTCCCCAGTGGCTAGACACTTTATTGAGAAACAGCACCAACTCCCCTACCTCAGATTATTTGGGATCGAAAAAGTATTACCAGATCCCGGGGGTGACTAAAGGACTAAATTGCTTCAGAGGGAGGCATACTACATTGATAGATTTGAAGCAACAAACAGCAGATTTGGGCTAAATGACTCAGTTGACTGGCAACCTATCATATGACTTAAAATGTACGTGCATAAGGAAAAAACTTGTACTTAAAATTTGATCTCCGTGACCTCCTGTAATGACTAGATGACTAGGCCATCTCATGTTCCCCTCTTAGGAAATGTATTGTTAGAAAGGAATATGAAGTCCACCACACTATACGATTTGAAGTGAAGAGTAGTCATCTGTTTCTTTGACAATGAATTGCACAATATCTCTGTGACCTTCGCATTATCTTTGACTTTCTAGTATTATCACTTAACTAGGCCTAGGGAACAGAGGGTTTCTATTCAGAACTTATACTGGGTGATAGTAATATATACCATGCACAAATAAAGAAAAAAAAAGAAAAAAATCATATTTTGAAATCTGACCTCTGTGACCTCCCGTAGTGACTGTCATTTCATTTGAATTTTTGAGATATAGTGTTGGATTGATATGTTATTAATTCCAATACATGTTTTGATTTGAAGTGAAGGGAAGTTATCCGCCTATTCTAACAATTAATAACATGCTACTTCTATGACCCCACACTTTTCTTGACCTTCCTGGTACAATCTATGTATTATCCCTGTTCAAATATAGGTGCCAACTGGATATAGGGGACAGAGTGTTTATTCTCATACAGAATTTCATACTGGGTGATATGAGTATATTATATATGCCT
This sequence comes from Neoceratodus forsteri, assembly GCA_016271365.2. Taxonomy (NCBI): domain Eukaryota; kingdom Metazoa; phylum Chordata; order Ceratodontiformes; family Ceratodontidae; genus Neoceratodus; species Neoceratodus forsteri. The sequence goes on along the minus strand of CM028131.1, from coordinate 987,818,967 downwards.
ATTGATTCACCCTGCCAACAGTATGGATAAGTGAACTTTTTGACCTCCTCTGTCTGTTTTCAAACCACTTGGTCCAGCCTAAACTTCTATACCAAATGAAGAAATGTTACCCCTGTAATGAATGATTTAAAAGGAATGAAATAACAAAAACAATAAATAAAAAAAAATAAAAAAGCTAAGAAACATAAGTACATAGATCAGACACCTGATTTTCCTTTCAGGTGCTGCAATAATTGCAGGTCGGGTTCCCAGCGCTTCTGAACATATCACTGATGTCATTGACAGCCAGGTGACTTTGCTGGTTGCCTAGTGCCTGATTCTGATCTCACTCTATAAATAGAAGGGTGTGGAGAGGGTATGCTACCTCCATTATACTAGAGGAAGCAGGAGGTCATGCACCACGCCAGCAGCACTCTCTGTAAGTTTAGAACAGTTTTGAAATGTGTTTCACTTACTGTGATAAAGTGTATCTAGTTTGAAAGACACTTAACAAGTTGAGAACTATTGTGAAACACCTTAATTTAATGCAGAGTATTACCTTGATAAAAACTTCAAAAGTCTGAAAAGTCTCAGAATGTTTTAGAAGAGGGGAGTTGAGTACTCAGTCAAAGCACTAGAAATTATGTGAATGCATGAGATTTAAAGACTTTTACACTTAAAACTGGTGAAGTACAAAAGTTTAAAAAGTTTCACTATTTCATAGGAGGGCAGTTGAGTATTCAGTTGATGCGCTAGAGACTGTATGAGCACATGAGGTTTAAAGACCTTTACATTTAAAATTGGTGAAGTACATGTACAAAAGGATACAATATTTATAAAAATAGATACTCAGAAGCAACTCAACTCAAGAATGTATAAATAAGGAGACAAGGATACAATTACGATAGTGAGATTTGGTTTGTGGAATTTTACAGAAATCCAGGTTGTAGAGAAAAAGATGTTTATATAAGGTACTACAGTGGCGTGAAAAAGTATTTGCCCCCTTCCTGATTTTCTCTATTATTGCATATTTGTCACACTGGATGTTTTCAGGTCTTTAGACAAAATATAATACTAGATAAAGGGAACCTAAGTGAACAACTAACACTTTTTTTTTTTACTTATTTCATTTATTTAATGAAAAAGTTAACCAACACCAACTGGCACTGTGTGAAAAGTAATTGCCCCTAGTTAAATCAACCCAATTAAAGGGATAATTAGAGTCAGTTGATTGAACACAGCCAGGCTTGATTACAGCCAGCCCTGCTCAATATAAACCTCACTTATTTTGGCCCTTACCATCAGAGTCACGTGCCAGCACAAAGATTCAACGAGCACATTATGCCATGATCAAAGGAAGTTCCTGAAAAGATCAGAAAAAATTTGTTGCCCTCTATCAGTCTGGAAAGGGTTACAAAGCTATTTCTAAGGCTCTGGGACTCCACTGAACCACAGTGAGAGCCATAATCTCCAAATGGAGAACACTTGGAACAGTAGTGAACCTTCCCAGGAGTGGGCGGCTGCACAAATTACTCCAAGGGCGCAGTGTAAAATCATCCAAGAAGTCTCAAAGGATCCTAACAACATACAAAGAACTGCAGGCTTCTCTTGCCTCAGCTAAGGTCAGTGTTCATGACTCCACAATCAGAAAGAGACTGGGCAAAATGGGCTTCATGTGAGAGTAGCAAGGCGGAACCACTGCTAACTAAGAAGAACATAAATGCTCGCTCTCATTTGCCAAGAAGCACCTGGATGATCCACAAGCCTTTTGGGAAAATGTTCTATGGACAGATGAGTCCAAAGTGGAACTTTTGGACAACATGGATCCCATAATGTCTCGCTAGAAGCAAACACAGCATTCCACAGTAAGAACACCATACCAACAGTCAAACATGGTGGTGGTAGTGTGATGGTGTGGGGATGCTTTGCTGCCTAAGGACCTGGATGACTTGCCATAATTAAAGGAACCATGAATTCTGCTCTGTACCAGAAAATTCTTAAGGAGAATGTCCAGTCATCCTTCCGTCAGCTGAAGCTGAAGCGTAGTTGGGTCATGCAGCAAGACAATGATCCAAAACACAAAAGCAAGTCCACATCAGAATGGCTAAAAAGAAGTAAAATTAAAGTTTTGGAGTGGCCTAGTCAAAGTTCAGACTTAAACCCAATAGAGATGCTGTGGCAGGACCTGAAATGAGCAGTTCATGCTCAAAAACCTACCAAATGTTACTGAATTAAAGCAGTTCTGCGAGGAAGAGTGGGTTAAAATTCCTCCACAGCGATGTGAAAGACTGATATTGAATTATAGGAAGTGTTTGGTTGCAGTCATTGCAGCTAAATGTGGCATAACCAGTTATTAAGTGTAAGGGGCAATTACTTTTCACACAGTGCCAGTTGGTGTTGTTAACTTTTTTCATTAAATAAGTGAAATTAAAAAAAAACAAGTGTTATTTGTTCACTCAGGTTCCCTCTGTCTAGTATTACATTTTCTCTAAAGACCTGAAAACATCCAGTGTGACAAATATGCAATAATAGAGAAAATCAGGAAGGGGGCAAATACTTTTTCATGCCACTGTACATATTTTGTGTTATGAATTCAAGTTAACAGAATTAATGGATGGACACATATATATTTAAGGAATATATATAACATATACCTAAACAGGCTTTTACTTATTGTCTTTAGAAAACTGGATTCATTACCTAAAACAAAAGGAGCTAAAATACGCTTTCAAAAAATGTGAGTACACAAGAATGCTCTCTAAACATTGTTGATTTACAATTTAAACAATTATTTTGAGATGAACAGTAGTATATTTATAATTCTGTGGTAATTATTAGATGCTGCATTCACAAGCTGGTGATTCTTTTTGATATGGTGAGATTTATTAGTGGATCTAATTAAATAGTTCTAAATGTTTATAAGTTTTTTGAATAATGAAGTTCTAAGACATATATGCATATATATTTTTTATTGGTTGCAAGGTGTGGTACAGACAAGCACTGATGGAGTCTGATCTGAAACATCATTAAAATATGCTTTAAAAAAGATGCTGCATATACAAGCTGGTGATGATTCTTTTTGATATGTTGTGGTACAGACAAGCACTGATGAAGGAGACTGATCCGAAGCGTCTGCATTATTTGACTATATCACCTATTCATATATACAATATGTATATATTTTGAAATAAAAAACAATTTATATTATATATATATATATTTGGTGAGAGGGCTGCTTATTTACCAATCTGTGCATATTGTTTAGTGGCACCCTCCACCCGCCGATCGATCACCATCCCCGTTAATGGAAAATTTTTCCTGGTGTCTAGTGGCACCCTCTACCTTCCCATTTCAGGTACAATCCTGAAATAAAAAAAATGGTCCCTCAATGAGTATTTATTTATTTATTTTTGTTGCCAAACCTGTAAACAAAGAAAATGGTCCTTCACCAATCAGCCCCACAACTTGACTGCCCACTCAGCTCCCACTACCCTACACCCCCCTGTACACCCCCATACACCCTCACTCACCTGAACAGGTCACAGGTTTGAGATCCACTCTCCATTTGAAGACACATCTTGCTGCTCACACCTGCGGCTGCAATATGAGATCTAAGGTAAATGCGGTTCAATGTATTTCAGTGGGGGGTTTAACTTTTATTCATAACCCAGCCATTTATTTACATTTTTGCACCAAATTTTCAACATAGCCATTTGGGGACCCCACCTCTTGAATAATAGGACTGTTGTTATGCAGTGCCCATCCCACCCAAAAGGTGATTTTGTGGTCACTTGGTGACAGTCATATTGTTTATGAGGTGGGGTCATAAGAAGGGTATGTTAAACATTTTGGGTCAAAATATACAAAAATGCAAAAGTTATGACCATTCATAGTAATTTCATTATGCACACTCATACCTTTGAAAATGTTTAATATATTAACCCCAGATTTTCAACATAGCCTTCTTATTACCCCACCTCATGTATGTCACAGCTGTTATTTTTCAAATCCTGGCCAAAATATGTTTTTGCATCTGTGGCATGGAATAGTGTTCCAGTTGCACAGAATTACATTTTGGTGGGGATTTGAAACTTTTCTGTACTGCGTACATGAGGTGGAGTAATAAAATGGCTAAGCTGACAATTTGGGGTTCAAAATATGTAAAAATGCCAAAATTATGACCATTTGTTGCAATTCCACTATGCATGCTCTTAACTTTGAACATTTCCAATATTTTGACCCTAGATTTTCAACATAGCCATCTTTTTACCCCACCTCATGTATGTCACAGCTGCCATTTTTCAAATCCTGGCCTAAAATGTTTTTTCCCACCTGTGGTGTAGAATGGCATTGCATTGTGCAAAATTACGTTTTGGCCGGGATTTGAAACTTTTCTGTACTAGGAACATGAGGTGGGGTAATAAGATGTCTGTGCTGACAATTTGTTCACTGTTGTCCTATAAATGGAAGTGCAGGACCCAGAGAACCCTGTGATTCCACAGCTACATACATATACATATCTATGGAGGGATGGGAGTGTAGGACCCTGAGGGCCCTGTGGTCCCACAGGCAAATAAGGATATGATTATACTATCTCAAAAAGTAAGGAAATAAATTGCAAAAAAACTTTGTTAATGCTGTAGTTAGGCTTAAAGCCACAAAATTAAGGAAATGAGGCATGAGGGTTTCCAAATCTAACACACCACCCCTGTGCTGTACACACCAATAGGCATTGGGGGCACCTTGGGGTTGTCAGCCCTAATGCTCATCCCATTCTCCTATACTGTACTCATCTCAGCTTATTTGCTTGTGGAATGAGGTGTGCGTTAGGGCAGATGACCCCAAGGCACCCCCCCTGATGTGTGTTGTTATGTGCAGTGTAGGCATGGGGTGTTAGGTTTGAAACCCTAACACCACATTTCCCTACTTTTGTGGCTTATACCCTAATATTTTATTTATTTATTTTATTTATTTATTGAAAATGTTTCACCAGGAGAGGCACACTGAGCAAAACAATGCTCGTCTTATGGTGCGACCTGGGGGGAGGGGTACATGGGAGGAGTATACGTAATACAAACAATGTGATGCAGTTAGAGTCAAGCAAGTTCAACACAGTGGTTAAATGGGTTACATAGGAGGAGTATACATAAACAGACAATGGGTTGAAATTTAGAGTCAAACAAATCAAAACGGTGGTTACATGGATGAGTGCAGCTAGGCAGGCTTAAGCAAGTGGAAGTACTACATATTTGTGCCACGTGGGTGGTGGCATACATGTTTGATTAACATAGAACTACCCATGGATTACATAAGTGCCGAAATCTAGAGAATAAGAGAAAGAGAAAAAATGCATCGGGCTGGCAGTGCGAACTGGGAGCACGAGCCTGGGGAGATAAGAGCAAGGAATGTTGGTTGTATGTATATGTATATGTATATATATATATAATATATATATATATATATGTATGTATGTATATATGTGTATATATACAGGGTTTTATTTAACTCTAAAAATTGATTAGCGTTTGCTTATAAAAGTGCTAAAACTTTGTGAAAATGCATAACACTTGCCTCACTGTGTTTAACGAACATATCATTTCTAGAAAACCTATACAAATACTTTCTGTACAGTTAGTATTGTCCCAAGAAAAAAACTGCTAATCAATTATTTAAAACCCTGATACATATATATATATATACACACACACACACACAGACACACACACACACACACACACACACACACACACACACACACACACACACTGATTTTAGGGAGGCTTTTAGAACATAAGCATTTAATAACTTGTAGGCCTGCTACTCTCACATTTCATCAATGGAGAGGAGCCTATTTTTCTGAACTGATTTACGCTGTACCCAATTAGGATTTCAAAGACTATTGTTTTTTCTTTGCACATGTCCAATTATTTACTTCCTTATCAACAGAACTGTCACACCCATGTGTAAAAGTTTTTTTTTATCAGTTCTGCCCACTATATTTAAGGTTGTTTCTCTGTATAGTCTGCCATTATCTGCTGAAGGGCTCTATGTAGCCTGAAAGCTTCTGTTATGTAAATCTCTTCTTGGTCCAATAAAAGGTATCAAATCACCCACTTTGTTCATCTATAAAAACCAAGAGTCCCCTTTAGTGTGTTAGCACTGTAGAAAAAAAAACCATCAGCTAGAGAAACACAAATCGAGTTCGGACTCCATCAGGTGCGAAAGTAACCAATACAGAAATTTATTGGAACAAGAAACTTTTATTAAAGCATAAATAGCTATATAAGCAACTTACAGAAGTTCATTTTAGGAGCTTACTCCCCAACCCTAGAACCCTAACGTTTCACACCTATATGACTGCTTTTTCAAAATTGATTACTTTCCTGTCTGATAGAGTCTGAGTTCAGTCTGATTTATTATAGCCTAAAGCTAGTATAGGAAAAGAAACCCTGGTGCTTTGTGTCTGAGACCCCTCAGACAAAACACACACACACTCAGATGTGAAACGCTGTGGTTTCTTTTGCAGTACACTCTTTAGGTTACAATACATTGGAATCTTTTGCAATTTTTGCCTTTGTTTTGTGTCAGCTGGTGTGCACCAGTTTGTGCCTCTTTCCAATTAGTTTCTTTTCATGGCTGTACCCACCCTATACTCATAACATGTGGGTTTGTGTTTACACCTCATGGGGGCTCCAGGCAGTGTTCCCAGAATCCCCTTCCCACCCCCACCTGACATCACAACAAGCCAGCCTGGCAGCATAAAGGCATCTGGAGGCCATGGTTCTATTCTGAACATGGCTGCATAGTGTAAGACTGCATGCTTATTGCCTCGGAGTCAAGACTCCCTTTACATTTTCATTGAGTATTTGTGACATAAATGGCCATTTGTAAAATGCCAGGTTAATCTATCCATCCACCTACAACAAACTAAAACCCATATTGCCACCAATTAAGGCCATGGATAAGAAACAAATAGGTAATGTGAATCTGGAGACTATAAGCACACGGCCTTAAAGCAGCAGTGCACCAATCTGGTGAAAATTTTGTCCTATACTTTTTTATGCTATCTTAGATTGCCCCTTACCTCCTGACTTGTATGATACCCTTCTTTCCACAATTTGAGTCTGCTTTAGTACTTTTTTTCATGTCTGAAATAATAAAAGGAGCGCTCCTTTTAATAAGGCTTGGACCAGGTTTTCATCAGTATTTGCAGTTGTTTTTGAACAACTATTGTTCTGTAAGGTCAGAGAGCACTGTCTGCTGCATACTAGTTAATTTCAGTCACAACAAAAGTGCTATATAAACAACTGATGGACAAACACAGCTGAAAATACTGATGAAGACCTGATCCACAATGTATTAAAAGGAGTACTCCTTTTATTATTTCAGACATGAAAAACAGTACTACAGCAAACAAAAATTGCGTAGAAAAGGGTATCATGCAAGTCAGGATGTAAGTGGCAATCTAAAACAGCATAAAAAAGTATGGGTCAAAATTTTCACCAGATTGTTGCACTGCTGCTTTAAATTAATTTAATCATTTTCAGTCCCTCTGACAGCAGCCTGCATGCTACTGCTGCCTGGTGCATTCTTGTGTACACTGGCAGTTTGGTTAGTTCTAAATATCACTCACTTTGGAGTCCTTGTACCTTGATGGTGATCAGGAGATAAAACATCTATGTACCACAGCAGTATTCTACTGCTGCCATTGGTTCAAGAAACTAAAGTGCTAAGGGACCTAAGAGAGCTCATGAGTTCCTAACACCTTAGTTGTAAGCTTTATGTAAGGAGAACTGAGTCTGCAGGGACATGTGAAAGGAAGGTTTCCTAGGTTAGTACCTTGACAGTGTGTTGTCTGAAAGCAGACATCCTATAGGGAACGGTTAAAGTGCTGGGAGGAGGGGTTGTTCAGTGACTAACTGACATTAACAAAGCAAATCAAAACATATATTTGCCTGTTCAATTTTTAATTTAAAGCAAGACACGGCTGATAGTGCAAACTCTCTACCAGGAAAGTAATTTTGTGTGTAAAGATAACACTCCTTATTGATAACACTTCCAGGGATCCCCTACCCGCATTACACATGGTGATAGAGATTAACATTGTCCCATCCTGCTCCTCTTGCTGGAGCAGCAGGGAAATAAGCAGCAGCCCACCACCAGTCCACCACCATAACTAGCCCTCCTAGTCCTCCCACTGGCGTCGCAGGGAGATAACCCGCTGGCCTTCCACCACAGCAGGCCATTCTCATCCCTGGTAGGGACAAAATCAGCTGGGTAAAAAAAGCATAATCACTGGGCAGAGAAGTCACTGAAATGTAAGCATGTTGGTTCAGGTTGCCCTTTCTCTTATTGAGCAATCAAGTTTTTAAGGTTTTGGGTCATCCACTTTGTGACAGGCAAAATCTTTTGGTAAAGGAATTGGGACAAACTCCTTATACTGTATATTCTTTCTTCAAAAACATATTTATTCAGTGTTTCACACACACTTTTAGGGGCTTTGTTTCATGGCACAGCCACTTCCTTAGGCCCACAGTGTATTTCTAATAATAAATAAATGACAAAAACTTTAGCCCCTAGTTTGAGGTATATTCTTATTTCAACTGTAAATCCAGCTTAAGAACGCCAGCCTGCATTCAACAAAATCATTCCTTATTCTATCTTATGACAGGTACAGTAACTGCGGGAACTTTTCCCTTCAAACATATAAGTTTAAAAATTATTTATCCACTGCCTTCGCTTATTGGACCTGGTTAATTTTTGATTATTAAGATATATTTTTGAAAGAATATGTATGGAGTTCATTCCAGTTCCTTTACAGAAAGATTTTGCCAGAGCAGTTACTGCCAAAATAAACTAGAATCTGAGAAAACAAACTGCAGTGCACTTGAACAAACCAGAGCAGCAAAGAAATAAAAAGTCAAATTAGAAGCTTGTATGACCTGAGCAATTTACTGACTCAATAATATAGACTTCTGATTTGACTTTTTATTTCATTGCTGCTCTGGCTTCTTTGAGCACACCATTTTTTTGTTTTGCCTGGACACAAGCAGCTGCCTGCATCATGGCTGGCCATCCTGGTTCCCCTGCTGCAGTGGCATGGACTTAAGCAGCTGCCTGTTGCTTTTATTGTTGTTTTATGTTAACTACCTGTTGCCATGGTGGCCCATCCTGGTCCCTGCAAGGACACAAGCAACTTGCCACCACCATGGCAGGAATTCTTGGTCCACTTGCTGGAGTGATGTAGACACAAGCAGCTGCCTGCTGCCATGGCAGCCCAACTCCATCCTCTTGCTGCAGTGGCAGGGACACAAGGAGCTGTCTGTTGCCATGGTGGCCCATCCTGGTCCCCACAAGGACACAAGCAACTGGCCACCACCATGACAGGCATTCTTGGTCAAACTGCTGGAGTGATGGGGACATAAGCATCTGTCTGCTGCCATGGCAGCCCAACTCAGGCCCTTGTTGTGGTGGGGACACAAGCAGCTGCCACTGCCATTTCTGGTCATCCTAGTTCCCCTCCTGGAGTGGTGGAAGTACAAGAGAATGCCCATCACCATAGCATCCCATCTTTGTACCCTAATGGATCAACAGGCACACAAAGAGCTGCCACTGATATAGTGGGCCTTTCCAGTCCCTAGCAGGACACAGCCAGCCGCCAACTGCCATTTTTGCTCTTCAAGATCTGCTTGGAGTGCCACTTCTTTAAATTAATTTACCCCCCATCACTAACTATGCATACCAATTTAATAAAATGTACAAACAGCCATGAAGGCATAGACCAATGCTAGTTCTATAGGACAATTGTCAAGTTTGAGGTGATCACAGAGGTCAGTATAGTTTCAGCTGATATCACAAGATCTGGAAGATTTTTTTCTAGTATTCACCAGTCCTACAGTACATGTGGAGAAATCCTTACCAGATTTTATAGGCAACAGAGTATCTTAATGATGAAGTAGTCCTTAATACAGAACACAGACACCAAGGGCAATATGCCATGCTGGAACAATAAGAGAGGATAGGTCACCAGTGTTATACAGTATCTACACATCTAAATGTTGGAGGAAGAAAAAAAAAGTTAATAAGCTGTTTGGACATACTGTATTGTATGCGGTTGGTAGGCCCTAAGACTCACTTACAATATCTCCCCCATCCAGATCTGGTCACAGCTAGGTAGTGGTAAGTGTTTGGATTTGTTACCATTTTGGCACTGACTCTGAGCTGGGCTATCCATACTGATTTGATTTGTTATCACATAATCCATGTATTAGTCCTCAATAGCCTTCATTCATCGGCTATTATCATGCTGATCTTGGCCAAAACTATGCAGGGGCACTGTCTTCCAACCATATTCTATGATGACTTGCAGTGGCACAGAAAGTAACATACATAAAATGTACAGTAAGAATTATTTAAAGATATAGCATTATTTAGCATTCCCCCACCACTTGCCCCATCCTCCTCCACAAAGTAAAATAAAATCCCTCAGATACAAGTACTTACTTGTGTTATCTTACATATCAATTCCTCATCACACATCATCCAATAATACTCAACACAGTATCCTTCAGACATCATCCGTTATCCTGATTTGGGTCAGAACTACAGTATGCAGTAACCGGATCCATCACCCCTGCAATAACAGAGACATGAGCAAAAGATGTTAAAAAGCCGTTGGACACAGTGACAATTGCACATTCCCCACTTGTAGACCCTCACCTCCAAAGTAATAGAAAACATTGTTGCAATTTCCATTACTTACATTTGCAGGTAGGACACAGCATGTTACTCATGTCTGCTATCGGAGCAAATTATAGTAGAGTACACAGCCTTTCATTCTCAGATTCACATTGTGTGCATTTTTGGATATGATTCTGTTTCATAGGTTAGTCATCTACAGTGGTTCCTCATCACATCATATCCATTACCAGTTACCACCTGCATATTATCTATCTCCAGTGTCTTCCTGATCTGGGTTGGAACTATGCAGCAACAGGATCGATCTCCCATGTAATACATACTTGCAGTGATAGTGTCAGGAGCATTAAATGTTTAGAGACTGACAGTCACACAATCACACATTTCCTATGTGTAGCCACCCCCATAGTACAAACAATCCTATAGATTCTTTTAGTTATCTTAATCAGTAGAATGCAGCATGTCATTCTAAGATCATCATCATTCGGATCTGGTCAGGGCATCTGAATAAGAGCAGGAACATGAACAGTTGTCTGTGTTGTGGGTATGCATACTAATGTGTGTCGCCTTAACTGATATACTGTATATATTTACGTGTATTCTATATTGTTACTCTGTACTGCAGTGAATATTAGAGTAGGCAGATTGTATGTTGCCCTTTTTATTGTAAATATGACTGTGATGCTATTGTTTTATACAGGACATCACTGGAAATGAACTTGTGCTCAACAGTTTTTGTACAACTCCTGTTTTAAATAAAACATGCCTAATTTACTTATTTACTTGCTTACTAAGATTTAACTGTTTCTCATTTTTTTAAACAGCTGACTTCAGTGCTCACAGAACTATTGTGATACCAACAGCATTGTGAAAGCTGCTCTCTGATTAAGTCAGTATTCCATTGTGATGTAATAGACCTTCAATATATCAATTAGAAAACACATTAGCAATAATGCCTTATAGTATCTTATTATAAGGTAGCTAAGGAACCAGCAACGAATTCTCTTGGGGTAAATTACTTGATTGGCTGTTTAAAATATAGACTTTGGTCTGAGACAGGATAAAATATTGGTAGAGGAGCTCCGCCCACGAAGGGAGAGAGAGCAGGCATGAGAGTTCTGTCGATGCAAGCTAGCATTATGGCTCTCTAACCCCCCATAAATCCCAGCATTTCTGAAATAAAATCATCTTTGCATTGAGTCAAAACAAATGGAAAGGCTGCGGTCAGTCCTTTAATTGTTCGCTACCTGCGGATGGTAAATTAAACCTGCGTCTCGGTGGTGTGTTTTTTTTTTAAAATGAATGATAGTTCAGGATGACAGAAAGGAGCTCAGCCAAAACCGACAAAATTACATCTGATGCCGACATGGAAACCACACGGTAACCCTGTAAAAAGAAGGAACTTCCCTCCTGCAGAAGACTCCCATCAAAAAGATAAAATAAGACCTCCACCTCTGCTTTTTCCCCATTTCAATTGACGGAGAAAGGGAGAAAACTTGTTTCATTACCTGGAGTGGTTCTTCCCATGGAAAGAATGGACAGGGACCAGCTTGAGAACCAGATATTCAACTGGGTGCTGGAATGCCCCAATTATTGATTTTCAATGCAGAAAACTTAGAAAATTTTGAAAACCATGGAAATGTAATTGGTCCTGATACAGATGCCATTTCAAATACCTGAGAGCTAACTGAAGCCAAACCAGAAGATGCGGGGAGGGGGTAAGTGAAAATGATTTACCTCTCTCCAACATGCCTTCTGAAGATGGGGGAAAGAATGAAATGAGAGTGACAGAGGGTGAAAAAATGAATACAGAGATAACCCTGGAGGAGTATATTACTAAACCAAATAAAGACCCTTTAAGCTCTAAAATAGAGGCACATCAGAGTGAAGATCTAATACTGTAGCAGAAACAGTCAACAAATAAAGGAAAACCAGAGCTAGAATCTGGTTCAGAGGATGAGTATGTTTCAGAGATCTCAGATTTATCTGAAAAAGATGGCCCTCCTCCCTGGGCCAAAAACCTTTTTTCTCAAATGTCCTTATTATCAACTAAGATAGAAAAAATGTTAAGTGCTCAAGAAAAAATGGACTCCTATTTTCTTTGATCCAGTGAAGTAAAACATGGAATTAAAAACCAAAATACTACCCATAAAAGAATCCTTCAACCATTTGCAAGAAGAAATGGTGCCAATGGCTAAAACTCTTAAAGAATATGAACAAACACGTACAGTATAGACTGCAAAAATAAACTCATTGACTTTGAATTGAGATCAAGAAGGAAAATATAAGAATTTTAGGGTTACTGGAAGTCTGGGACTCACATAAGGGGCTGGATGAGACCTTTAAACAAATTGCTGCTGCTTTTTTTAGACTCGGAGCTTGTTACGATTGACTTTGAAGTCAATAGAATACATAGAACTTAAAGAAATAAGCTAGGCGATCAGGACCCCCCCCCAGGCCAATAATAATGACATTTCTAAAATCCAGAGATAAAGATGCTTTAATGGCAGCCATTTATAAGAAAAAAAAAATAACTGTTATGGGAGCTACAATCTCAATATACAATGACTACCCTCCTGAGAGAGTGCAACAATGAAAAAAATATGACTGGCTCAAAGCCAAACAGTGGGCCCAAGGAATAAAGCCACAGTGACACAGTGATAACAAAATTGAAAGGGTTTCTGAAATTAGTTACTTGGGATTAACTATAGACTGTTATTTATCTTTTGAGTTATACATATTGAAATTAATCAGCAAAATACATCAAAGATTAGGAATATTGTATCGATTAAAAATATATTTAACATATGAAACTAGAGCATTATTGGCACATAGTTTGTTATTTTCTGTAATTGATTATAGGTTGTTAATATATTTTTTTCTTCAGATAGGATGCTAACAAAGCTGAATACAACTTATCATAATATCATTCGATTTGTCACTTGTCAGAATAAAAGGACTCATCACTGTTATCTTTATAGTAATTTAGGGTGTTTTCCATTCTGGACAGATTTAGAATGCACGCTGCAGTATTTTTGCATAAATTGCATTTGCAATACCTACATGGTATAATTTGTGAGATGTTTCCAAGATTGCTTAATTCTGGTTTGACAAGGTCACAAGTTAATTATAAATTTCAGATTCCTTTTTTTTAAAAGTACAATGGCACAGAACTCCTTTCAATAGTATGCAGTTAAATTATGTAATGATTTGCTTTGCAATATTACTAAATCTGTAACCATTTCATTATTCAAAAATGTGCTTTTAAAGTTTATGTTTAATGAAGCAAAATGCCGCCGTTTTAATTGATATATCTATATGTATGACTTTTGTATGTTTTTTGCATTACATATTGTGTTTGTAATTATGTTGTGACTGGACACCAGTGAAAATGGGCATTCTATGCTCAGTGGTTATACAGGATAAAAATAAACAAAACAAAACATTCCCAGCAAAACTCAGAGTGGTTGTTAATGATATGAGATTTGTTCATGAATCAGTAGAGGATGCAGTAAAATATTTAAGAATTCAGGTCCCTAAGGCTTTTAAAACATAAGACAGTGTTTATGACAGGAAGAGATGCTGGGGGACAACAATGGCTTTTCAAGGACAAGGGTTGCTCAATGTTAATAAAGAGCTTAAGTACATATGTTTGTCAACAAAAAAAAAAGATTGGGAAACAAATTACTATAGGAAGGGGGGGGGGTTAATAACTGGGCCCAGTTGGGTGTTGTGTTTTTGGTGTCTTTTGGGTAGAGAAGAGGGGGCTGGTGGAAAAGTTTTTGTATGTTTTTGGAATGTAACCAAAATGAGAAAAGTGTTCTGCTTGACACTGATTCTCTTCAAATGCTTTGCAAAGGTCTGGCACAGATTTGTACTTCTGAATGCTTTCTCCTTTTTCTTTATAAAGCTATAATGGATAGTAATAAAATAAAAATCCTGTCCCTAAATGTGAATAGAATTAACACCCCAATCAAAAGAGCAATCTTTTAAACATGACAAAGAAAAAAAATGCCCACATCATCTGTCTACAAGAGACACACTTGGTAGAGAAGGAGGTAAAAAAACTTTGAACAAGATGGATAGAACACTTTTTCTTTAGTACAGGTACAAAAAAAGAGCAGAGGTGTACCTATTCTAGTTAGAAAAGGTTTGAATATAAAAATGGAGGACCAATATAAAGATGTGGAGGGGAGAATAATAATGATTAAAATGACTATTAATAATCAAGCACTTTTATGTTGTGCAGTTTATGGTCCCTTTACTCCAAGCTATCTGAAGGATTACAAAAATTAGTCAGAAAATATAATAACAGCAGGGGATTTAAACAACATGTTAAACCCATATTTAGATAAATGCACAAATCCAAATAAAATTAATTTAGCTTCATAAAAAAATAGTAAACTTCATTTAATTAGAAAACTTGAAAGATCCATGGAGACATCTAAACCCCTTGGAAAGAGAATATACCCATTATGATGATAAAAATAAAATATTCACAAGAATAGATTATTTATTAACATCAACAAAACATGATTAATAAGGTAATTGCAGTAGGTATAGACTCGACATATCTATTGGATCATGCAATGTTATATTTAGAACTAAAATTACCAGATAAGAATAGGCAATTTACACAGCAATGGAGATTTGATAATAAACTTTTGAAAGATGAAGAATTTTGTGAAAAAATTGAGAATGCTATAAACAAGTATTTTTGTTTTTTACTTGTGATGATCAAGCACCAATTAATAATCTATGGGATTCCTTTAAAGCTAATATTCGATGAGCTATTATTTCTTATCAAATTAAAAAATCAAGATTAAAAAAATCAGAGGAAAAGGAGGTAGATACAAGATTAAAACAACTAGATAAATTGATGTTTGAGGACCATAATAAATATAAAGAGGAATGGGATATGCAAAGGAAGAAAAAACAGGAGTTATTATATCAAGAACAATTAAAAATAATGAAAGCAATAAAAAAACCCAAATATTTTCATTCTGATAAATCAGGGAAAGTATTGGCCTTATTATTAAGGCAACAACATTAGAAGAACCTGATAATAGCTATACTTGATCGCGATGACATTATTATTAATACTGATGAAAAGATAGCAGAAAAATTTCTGGACCATTTAAAAAAAATCTATAATACAGATATCACACCCGATGTATCTAAAATAGAGAACTTTATTAAAGAAGCACAACTTAAGAAATTCAATTTCCAAATGCAAAGAATAGACCAAAGTATGATTAAATGCAATATAAAAAATCTTCCAAGAAACAAATCACCCAGCTTAGACGGTCTCACAAATGAATTCTATCAAATGTTTGAGAGGGAACTATCCCCATGGCTAGAACTACTAATTGGAGAAATAATAAATGCGGATGTAGAAGAAATTCCAAAATCAATGCAATTAGCAAAAGTTATATTAATATTGAAAGAAGATAAACCATCAAACCAAACAGAAAACTATAGATCAATACCTATACTTAATTCAGATTAAAAATGAATAACTAAAATAATAAATAATATAATTATTAAGCACATTCAGGTTTCTATTTTCCCAAATCAGTTTGGATTTATACCCAGCAGGACAATAGCTCGCACAAATCTGAAACTTCAAGCTATTATCAATATAATAAAGGGTCTAGTACGATCTCCTGACTCTCTATTTACCGACAGTCAGTAGCCCACAATTACGTTCCTGACTAGTACTGTCTCCTGATGTACATTTTACCACTTGTTCATTTTCCTGACCGTAACATACTGCTCAACAAAACAAACAAATTCACTACTTTTTATTCTTTCTCTGGTGTGATACCGTCCCTGCTGTCTCTAAACGGCCAACCTGCCTGCTGCTCCCTGGTTCCCTCCCTTAGCTGCTCAGCTGCTTAACACAGTCACTAAGCTTCAGCATATTATTGTAGTTTAAAATAAAAACAAATTTAAGTGCTGTGCTGAAACCGTGTAAGAGCATGGTGCTGTGCTGAAACCGAGCGTTTCCATGCTGACTGTTATGCTGGCTGTGTGAGTGTAACTCTAAAAGAAATTTAAGTTCTGTGCTAAGTCTGCATGTTCCCTGGTTCCCTCCCTTAGCTGCTCAGCTGCTTAAGACTTCAAGAAGTGTAGTTGTATTTTAAAATAATGAAACCATGCAAGAGCATAGTGCTGTGCTGAAACCGAGTGTTTCCATGATGGCTGTTATGCTGGCTGTGCGAGTATAAGTCAAAAAGAAATCTAAGTTCTGATCGACTAAAAGCTGCACTTCAAGAATGGTAAGTCTTTATTTTAACAGAGCCGAGCATTGAAACCGAGCGTTTCCATGGTGACTGTGGCGAGAGTGAGTATGCACTGAAATTTCCCAAAACAGGTAAAAATAGAGAGCATAATGCTGTGCTGAAACCGAGCATTTCCATGCTGACTGTTATGCTGGCTGTGCAAGTGTAAGTCTAAAAGAAATTTAAGTTCTGTGCTGAGTCTGCATGTTGGGAAAATGTTATTTGGTAAGATGGACAGCGGGCAAATGATAGTAACGGGCAGTAGGAGCTGGGCAATAGAGAGTCAGGCAGTTGATAGTCGGGCGATCATACTGATCCCATAATAAATAATGTTAACAAATATAAACTAGATACATATTACACATTAGCATTAGATGCTAATTAAGCTTTTGATTTGATCAATACAACTTTTGTACTTATTACATTAAAAGCATGGGGTCTCCCAAATGAAATAATAACAGCAATTGAACTACTGTATAAAAACACAAAAATACAAATCCAAATTAATAATATGCTCATCGGCCCTATGGATATGTTAAATGGGGTAAGACAAGGCTATCCCCAACATTATTCATACTAACACTAGAACCCCTATTAAACCTAATAAGAGCAAATCCATTTACACATGGTATAGTTACCTCATCTGAACAGGTAAAATAAAACATATACGCAGTTATTGGTCATGAAAAAAATTGAAGTTTCTCTTCAACATTTTCTTGAGCAAATAAAGTCCTATATAGAAATATCAGGCTATACTATCAATAAAAGTAAATCAGTTATAATGAAAATTTCAATGGCTAAACACCTTTTACCTAAAGGTCTAGCAGTATGGCGCAGTGGTTTAAGGCTCTGAGCTGCAAATCTGGAGACCTGGGTTTGAATCCCACAGCCCCCACTTGCATACTGTGTGACCCTGAGCAAGTCACTTACCTTCCTCGTGCTCCCAGGTTGCACCTGCAAACAAGCTTTCAGCTTAGTGTGTCTCACCTGGTAAAATAATTGGTAAAAAAAAAAAAAAATATTATTTGGGTTTACATATTTTCCCTGATCAAAATAAAAGAATTAAGGAAAATTACAACAGAGTGAAAGATAAATTCTTCCAGTTTTCTAATATAGTTGTTATTTTATCACTTTCTTTATATGGATGGATTGACACAATAAAGATGATGGCTATGCCTCACTTAATCTGTGATTCAAAATGTATGGGGTGCCCCACAGGAAAAATGGATAAAGGAGATAAAGAAACTGTTCTCCAAATTCTTGTGGAGAGATGGTAATCCTAGAACTGCCTAGAAGACAGTGACTTTGGCCAGGAATAAAGGAGGGTTAGGATGTCCAGACCCAGAGTTATATGCATGTGCCCAGATATTAGCAACTATGTACACTTGGCTTTTTTTCCCCTGGTGAAGAAAATGTATGGACTAGAGAATTGATTTTTTTCTGGAGATAACAATAAAAGATCAATAAAAGATTTTTGGTTGGATCTTGACATTTATAAAGATAAAATTAAATTTCTTCCACACTGGTTTGGCTTAATTTAAAAAATATGTCATGAGGCCAGATAAATTTCAGATTCCCTGGTTATTCATTAACATTAAGGAAGGTAAAAGAATTTGGGGACCTGAGATTTCTATAGAGACAAAAACAGTTAAAGAAAATAGTATAGCTAAATGGAAAGACTTAATTAAGGATAATGATTTTATATCTTTCCAGGAAATTAAAGATATAATACACCAACAAAATTGAAATAAAATATACTATATAATTCTCCAGAAGAAATGCAATAAAATGAAAACATGATTTGGGGCTAAGGGAATCTATTTAGAACATACCTTAAAGCAACACCAGGAACAAATCAAAAAAGAGAAAGCTAAACTACTGGCAAGGTTTTATAAAGTATTAGTGAATAGAAAGATTGACAATTTTAAAAAAGTAAATAAAAAATGGAATATGAAGGCTGGATTCACTCTAACAAATTGTCAATGGGAAAGCATAAGGAAAGGTGTGAATAAAATATATGTATCAGCAAAAAATAAATCTATTCAAAATAAAATTAACAGAGCATACATAACACAGCATGCTTTCACTATTGTTCTCTTTCCTTTCTAGGGTCTGAGGGCTTGATCTGGATAGCCCTCCCCAGCCCCTTGCTGCAAGCCACCAAAATCTATCATCGCAAGGTACGGGACTTGGAGATTCACACTACGCATTAGTTATTTCGGATTTTAAATCCTGGCACCTTCTTTAGGCATAGCTTTGCCTAAATCAGGGAGCTGCTTGTTTAAGCTCCTGCCTGCTTGATTTTTTACGCCCACCCCCCCACCTCCTCCCTTTCTTAAATGCACCTAGGCTCCGCCCCTGTTCTTCTCTAATTGGCTTATTGGGCAATTAGGGGTAGGTTTTGCAACTAGTGGTGAATTTGGTGTTCAGTGCTAGTTACATTTCACTACGATAGCAAGTTTGCTACACTACCCTATACAATTTCTGCAAGAGGGAGCTTGAAACTATGGATTCACCAAGAAGCTGCTTGGGTGCTTTCAGGTCTGCTGTTGGAATGTGCCTATTTTTGCTTTCTCTGCATGCTCTGGTGGATTTGATTCCTCATGTCACCCAAATACACAATGTATATAATGATTCCTTTCATTACTCCAATCTCTTGGCCCATGACAGACCTCACAGTTCTGGTAATTGGGCCCTTAGATTCATTTGCCCTGCCAGACTTGGGTACTACATTAGCTGTGTCACCCTTCTGGATCTAAATAAGTGCAGGTATCCTATTCAGTTGTTCCTTGTTTCTTGGATTAACAAAATTTGCATATCCCTCTCTGGTGATGTTGAGCTCAATCTGGGTCCAACTGATGTGGCAAATCCTATCACTTTCCCGCAGTGGTTTCTATCGAGGGGCCTAAAAATCGCCTGTATGAATATTAGAAGTATTTCCGCTAATTTCCCTGAACTTGAAGCATGGGTTAAACTGTATTCCCCAGATATCTTTGGACTCTCTGAAACTTGGCTTAAGCCAGATATTCCTGATTCTGTGCTTAAGTTAACAGGATACAACCTAGTTAGATTTGATCGTCCCTCCTCATGAAGTGGGGTTGGGGTTGCTTTCTACTCCAGAGATCACCTCAAGGTCTCAGTACTATTTTGCAGAATGCACAGCTCCTAAAATACTTCATCATGGAACTGACTCTTGGAGGGGAAAAGAAATTAAACCTAGTCTGTGTCTATATCCTCCAAAGGGGGCGCTAACTGGCCTGGATGGAATCATCGACCACCTGTCTTCTCTAAAGGGGATTAAAGAAATTATATTACTTGGTGATTTTAACCTTGACTGGTCTAGTAGTAACTCTGGTGTATATAATAACACTCTTGCAAAGCTTCACCTCTCCCAGCTGGTTACTGGACCTACCCATAATTCTTCCAGCAGTTCATACCAATCCACACTGGACTGGATTCTCACTAATCGTGTCAGTAGAATTCTTGAAGTTGGTACCTTGCCTGACTCAATCAGTGACCTCTCACCCACTTTCTGTGTATGGAATGCCAGCTGTCCTAAGCTACTTCCTAAGATCATACAGTTCCAGGATTTCTCAAAATCAAATATTGCAGCACTTCTGTCGGAAGTAAGATGCATTGATTGGTCCCCGTTATACCATACAATTAATGTTGATAGAGCTCTTGATTACTTACTATCAAATCTCCTCCCCCTCCAAAACAAGTATGTACCTCTCAAAAGAAGAAGAATTAGGGGCGTTAAAACTAGATGGTTGCATAAGAATCTCCTCTCAGCAATGAAGAGTAGAGATAAAGCATGGGTTGCTGCCAAAAAGTCTAACCAACCTGATGACTGGTCTAAGTACCGATCCATGAGAAAAACATGTAAGAAAGACATCCGAGCAGCAAAAACAGCATACTGTGGTATGCTTCTTCAAAACTCCTGTGGTGATGCTAGGGGTTTCTGGAACCATGTTAAAAGTTTTAAGGGAAAGGCCCATCCCCGCCTCTGACTGAAATGACTATAAATGATGCTAACTGCAATTACCAAAACACAGTTGCTACTTCGCTTAATGTTCACTTCTCTGATCTCTTGGATTTCTTGGTTAATTCTGTTTTACCCTGTGAGGAAATCATAAACCCTGCTGAATCTTTATTGACCCAGTTTAGTATTAAAACAGTTTTGACTATTGATGCATTAAGGCTTATGAGAGCCATTCCTGAACATAGCTCTCCTGGGTCTGATGGACTATTACCTCAGTTCCTTAAAGTAATTGCTGCTGACATTGCAGCCCCTGTTATGAGAATACTCAGCTTATCTATTATGACCAGGACAGTGCCATCCATCTGGAAAATTGCATGTGTTGTGCCAGTGCATAAGAAAGGAGACTCTAGAACGATGAGTAATTACCGACCAATTGCCATCTTATCTGTCTTGGATAAAATCCTTGAGAAGGCTGTGTCTTCTTAGGTCACAGAGTATCTGCATAAAAACAATCTATTATCCCCAGCCCAGAATGGCTTTAGGTCTGGCCACAGCACAACTACGGCACTATTACAATTTACTAATGATGTGCTGCTTAACATGGACAAAGGAAAACTCACTGGGGCCATTTTTATCGACCTCACAAAGGCCTTTGACTTGGTTGACCACTCTCTTCTGCTGTCCAAACTATCCTCTCTTGATTTCTCAAATTCTGCCATGGCCTGGTTTGGCAGTTACCTTCTGGGTAGGCAACAATTGTTCAAATAGGGAATGTCACATCCGATCTTGTCTCTACCTCAGTTGGTGTTCCCCAAGGTTTTATTCTTGGTCCCCTCCTTTTCTGTCTCTTTATAAATAATCCTCCCCCCTGTCCAGATCAACTTTGTCTCTTTTCTATGTAGATGATATGGTTATCTACTCTGCCGCTAATGACATTTTGGCAATTCACACCTCCCTTCAATCTGACTTTGACTGCTTCTCGGCTTGGCTAAAACAAAATAAGGTTCTACTTAACACTAGCAAAATGGTGTCAATGCTCTTTGGGACTTCCCTTAGGCTAAAAGCTTATCATACGGGACGTTCCCTTTGTGGATCTGATGGCATAACCCTAGATACAGTCACATCCTTCAGATACCTTGGGATGACTCTTGACCCCTCACTGGACTTTAATCTTCATGTTGCAGCCACTTGTAATACAGTAAACAGTAAACTTTGCCTTGCTTATAAGGTAAGATCCTCCCTAAATTCGACAGCCATGCTGGCCACTGCTCAGGGAATTCTTCGACCTTGCCTCAACTATGGCTGTATAGTCTACCTTAATGCTAACATGCAAGTAATCCAGAAATGGAGCACTTGTTATAATAGTATCTTCCACTTCACCATTGCGGCTCCTAAACTAACACATCACTGTCAGCTCTATTCTTCTCCTCTCAACTGGCTCACCCCGTCCTCCTATCATCTGTACACAGGTAGTTGTCTGGTTGATAAATTAACCCGGACTAGTACTCCAAGGTCCCTTGTAACTCTACTAAAACAACCTGACTTGCTCTATACACTGAGATCTACTGAAAATGCTTCCTTTGTTATGCCTAAATGTCTCACCAAGAAGGGTGAACTTGCATTTGCCGTATCTGCTCCCAAAACATGGAACACTCTATGTTAAACAATCGGCTACTCACAGGCCTTTCAAAAAAGTTTAAGAACTCACCTTATGAGCTCAGATCTCTGCTCCTGCTCTACATCTTGCTTGTCTCCACTCACTTGCACTACTACCACTGATATTCCACCTTTAGAGCGGTACTTCCTCTCAGCACTTATGTACCCCTAGTGTTTGCTGTATATGCATTTCTTTAGTCAATTATAATGTTCTCAAAATTCTATAAAAGTTTATGTAACTGTGATTACTGTTTATCCTCATGCTATGTATATTCTACTTGTTGTACCTGAATTTGCCATGTATTCTAAATTGTCATGTGTTACTGTATTTTCCTTCCAACTAGATGTTTTGGATTCTGTTGTGGACACTATGTATCTGCTGTTTCTGATGTGTAACCCTCCAGGATCATGCCTGAAAATAGGCAAAATCTCTTGTCTAGTGCACCTATTTAGTTAACAAAAATGAAATAAAATAAATAACCCCAAACCAAATTGCAAGGATCAATAAAGATTACTTAGTCTATGCTGGCATGGCTGTCAAGAAAGAGGAACCTTGTTCCACTGTCTCTGGAGCTGTAAAAATATAAAGAAATGGTGGCACTTTGTAAATCAAACAATTTTCACTTGGTTTGATAAAAATATTCTTTGTGTTACAGAAATATACCTTTTTATCGACTTTACATCAATAGACCTATCTGGACCATTTATTAAAATAGTGTCTCTAGCCTCCATGGCACTAAAGATAATTATTCTGAGTAATTGGAAATCTGAAGATCTAAAAAATATAGCTTTACAACAATGGTGGAAAATCTTTTACGATACGGTAGATAGAACAGCAGATGATATTCAAGGACCAAGCTGGAAGGAAATAATGATGAATCTACCAGCCCTTATGAGATTGTAATAATGTACATGAAAATTTGATAAAATATGGAGGGTGGGGGTTGTAGTTGTTAGTGTTGCTAATGATACTGTACTTAATTTACTATATTATACTCATTTGTGTGGAATTTATATTTCCTATTACTGACTTTTGTGATAATGTAAAAAGACAAGGGTGTTTTTTTATAGATACTCTAATTTATGGAAAGAATTCAAATGATAATGGATTGTATGGTGAATGCTTGTATGTACAGTATAAGTTATTATTTGATCTTACAATCAAAATTAAAAAAAAATATACAATATTGGTATTGGAGCATTTAAATGTATGACAGAAGTATTTATTAATTTTATTTATTATCTCTGCAGATTAAATACTAACATGATTGCAGTATCAGCATGGAATGTAGTTTATATCTAATATTAGGATTATCTATAATATGAACTACTTGGATCTCTGTATTAATGGTACATACCCCACTGCAATGTCACATAACATGTCTTCTGTGTTTAATGTGGATTATATTTGCTGACTCTGCCTTTATTTTCTCTGCTGGGTCACATATGGGCTGTTGGAAACTGTTGTTTTTTTCCATTACTGTATTTTGCTTTTTTTTGTAAAATAATAAGATATCAATAAATGCATTAAAAAAACTAAGAAGCATACATGTTACGCTTGATTTTTCATGATGATTTCAGATAAAGCAGGAAGCTGCTACTGGGTGAAACAATTCCTTCTATGCTGTATATGCTGCAAAGACTCATCAAGCAACAATAAACAGTGAACAATGATGTAGTAACGATGATGTAGGGGCAAGCCCCATCAGGGCTCTCGAAACCTAGAAGAGCAGACATTGAGAAGGAAGGGCCTGTTGTGGGGAAGCCTAAAACAGCAGACTGTGGGAAGGGAGCTCCTAAGGAGAACAGAGCAAGAGGGGAGGAAGAGGGGCAGTTTAGAGGGGCAGTCGGGGGAAACTCGGGTTACTTGATGGAGGCTGGCATAGAGTGTTACAATAAATTTGAGCTACTAAGCAACCTAGAGGGGAGGAAGGGTTGGTGGAAAT
Source organism: Neoceratodus forsteri (assembly GCA_016271365.2). Taxonomy (NCBI): domain Eukaryota; kingdom Metazoa; phylum Chordata; order Ceratodontiformes; family Ceratodontidae; genus Neoceratodus; species Neoceratodus forsteri. The sequence continues at coordinate 987,794,422 of CM028131.1, read as the reverse complement.
GAGGAAACTGATACAGTGGCTGGGGAGTCGGATACCCATAGGGCATCACAGACCTGCAATGGAAAGGATAGAAATAGTCCCAGAGGGAGAAGGGGAAAAATAAATGTAAAGCAGACGGGGGAGATGCAACATATTGCAGACATGAGGGAGGAGAGCACAACTGGAGAGAAACTGGGAGACAAGAAGGCGGGGGAGGGGCCTCCTTCAGCAGGGGTGTCTGTACCAAGGATGGGGCCCTAGGTAAAGGGAACCCACAGAGTGCCTCTGGAGGTAGGGGTACTATTACAAGAGAGGAGGATGGTGGTGTGAGGGAAGGGGAAACCATCAGGGCCAGGATAAATGGTTCGGATAAGAGAGGGTTAAAGGGGACACCTATTCGGGGCAGGTCTGAGTTAAGTGGGAAAAATAACAAGGGAGGCAGAAAGGGGAGAGTGACAAAGGGGTCTCTAATAAGGCAGGAAGACTCCCATGGAATTGAGATCACCAATGGGGGGGATGGGGGGTTGAGAGTGCATAGTGGAGGTAACCATAAGGATGATGGTGGTGTTAAGGTTCTGTTATTGGGAGACTCGATGATTAGGGGTATCCAGTGGGAGGGACAGGGGGGTGGATGCCATAGCTAGGGGAAGGTAGTGAGTATCTCTGGGCTGACAGTGCACAGAACAAAGTTCATGGTGTACGAACTGATTAGAGATTGTATAGGGAAAACGGATTTCCTGGTGCATTTGGGAACTAACGTTCTAGAGGGAAATAGCATTTTGGAAATCCAAGCAAGGTTCCAAGAACTTGCTAAAGTCTGTCAGGATAATGGATGCAACATTTTTTCAGAGATATTGCTAGTACCAAAGGCCCCAGTGGAGAAAAAATGAAGATCACAGAGGTATAATGACTGGCTCAGGAAGTGGGGTGAAGAGTGGGTTGGGGTGTTAGGAACTGGAAAGGAGTTTGGGAGGATAAGGGACTGTATGCCAGGACAGGCTTCATCTTGCCCTTAGGGAAGGAAGTCCTTAAACAGGGGATGGCTGACTACATTCAAGAAAGGTGGGGTTTAAACTTGTGAGGGGGAGGGATAAGGGAGGGCTGACTAGAAGCCCTCTCTCCGGATGAGGGAGTAGCCTCAAACCCAAGGGGGAAGGGTGGAAACAGACTGGGGGTGGAGGTTTCAGGAGGAGCAGGGGAGGATGGAAGTATAGGAACCTCGCCAGGTTCAACAAAGGGATCAGGATAAGGGGTGGGGGTGGTGTTAGTAAATGCCAGGAGCTTGGGAAACAAGTTGCCAGAGTTCCAGGCCATGCTGTTCGGAGGGGGGTGGCAGTAGTCACAGAAACGTAGGTCAACAAAAACTATGACTGGGACCTAAACATGTGAGGGTACACTATGCTTAGGAAGGATAGAAAGGAGGGCAGAGGGGGTGGAGTGGCTATGTTCATTAGAGATGACATAGAAATCGCTAGGGTAGAAGAGGCAGAGGGAACGTGGAGGCCTTATGGGTCACCTTACGAACCCCAGCAGGAGGTAAGGTCAAGCTGGGTGTAGTATATAGGCCCCTTGGGATGGGTGATGTTCTGGAGGATGGTTTGCTGGACAACATCATTGCCCAGTGTGGACCAAAAGGGGAAGAAGTGGTGTTGATGTGGGACCTTAATATGCCAGGTACAAACTGGGGAACCATGTCCTCTAAGGTGGCCAAGGAGCAGAGGCTGCTGGATGGCTTCCAGGATGTGTTCTTAACACAGCATGTGATGGAGCCCACAAGGGAGGGGCATATCCTGGATGTTGTTCTGGCAGATGGAGATCTGGTAAGGGACCTGGTTGTAGAGGATCCCCTGACTGGGAGCGACCACAATACTGTCTGGTTTCAAATAAGCATGGGGGAAGTGGGGTGAGATCTAGGACACTGGTAGTGGACTTCAGGGGGCAGACTTTGTGGGCATGGGAAATATTCTCAAGGATCACTTGAAGGGGATTACATCAATGAAAAATGTGGAAAAGAGATGGGAGGTCATAAAACGGGGACTTCATGAGGCAGTCAGGACCTGTGCTAAGGTGAAACATAAGAGAGCAAGGTCACATAAACCATGCTGATAGTCCAATGAGGTTCGGGTAATGGTCAGAGAAAAGAAGGCGACCTACAAAAAATATAAAACAACAAGAGGGGATAGGAATAAGGAAATGTACCATCTTGTATCTAGAAAAGTCACCCGGATGGTGAGGGAGGCAAAGTCCAGTAAACAGCAGCGGCTGGCACAGGGGATACATGGAGGGGAAAAGGGGTTCTTCCAGTACATTGGGGAGTGGAGAAAAACTAAGGGCCATCTCAGCAGATTGAGATCAGAAGGAGAGTGGGTGGAAGAGGCGAGGGGCCAGGCAGAGATATTAAACAAGTACTACTTCTGTGTTCACTAGGGAGGGATGGGGATCTACAAAGCAAGGCACAATGGGGATAGAAGCGGCAGTAAGTGGGATCTGAAGAACAACAGAATTGGAGCAAGAGGGAGGGAGAGGTACCCCAGGGGTGTCACATCAGGATAAGGATAAAAAGGCCAGTAAGGTGGAGGGGATGGATGATACTATCTCCACCGAAAGGGTGTGGATAGCCCTCAAGGCCCTAAAGAAAGACAAATCTCCTGGGCCGGATGGCATTCATCCGAGAGTACTATGGAATTGGCGGACATACTGGCTGCACCCCTAGTGGAGCTCTTCAACAGGTCGCTTGAGACAGGGAGGGTACCTAGGGATTGGCAAGAGGCACATGTGGTGCCAATCCATAAAGGGGGTCAAGGGAAGTACCAGGTAACTATAGACCCATCAGTTTGACCTAGGTGGTGGGAAAATTAATGGAGAGTATACTAAAGGAACGATTGGGGGTGTACTTGGAGGAGGTGGGAGGTCTGGATAGTTGGCAACATGGGTTTGTGCCAGGTAGATCATGTCAAACCAATCTTGTGGAGTTCTACGAATGGGTAACATCAGAACTGAACAGGGTAAAGCCTGTGGATGTATTATTCTTGGACTTCAGCAAGGTGTTTGACTCTGTCCCCCACAATGGTCTGGTGGAGAAACTGATGGGGTTGGGAGTAGGCCCTTTGATGGTCAGATGGATTGAAAACTGGCTAGCTGGACGCACCCAGAGAGTAGTGTCTGTGGGGAGCTCTCAACCCTAGAGGGTCGGTAGTGGGTAACGTGAGGTCTCGTCCTGGGTCTGATCCTGTTTAATGCTTATACATTGACATCAGGGAGGGTATAGGTGTGAAATTAGTCTCTTCGCTGATGACTCCAAGATGGGAGCAGTAGTTGAGGGGGAAGAGGGGAGGTTGGCCCTGGACACCCTGGAAAGCTGGGCTCACACATGGAAATTAAATTTCAATATCGCCAGGTGCAAGGTGTTACATCTTGGGTGGGGAAAGCCTAAACACAGGTACACCCTGGGAGGGGAGGTGCTGGAGGCCTCAATAGGGGAAAAAGACCTAGGGGTCATGGTGGATGCATATATGAATAACTCTGAGCAGAGCAGGAGAGCGGCTAGCAAGGCAAACCGGATGTTGGGATGCATCGTAAGGGGGATCACCTCTAGGAGCAGGGAAGTGATTCTGCTGCTGTGCAATGGACTGGTTAGACCACACCTTGAGTACTGTGTACAGTACTGGAGACCACACTTGAAGAGGGACATACAGCTCCTGGAGAAGGTACAGAGGAGGGCAACTAAGATGATATGAGGACTAGGGGATTTGATGTATGAGGACAGACTTGAGAAGCTCTGCCTGTTTTCATTGGAGGAGAGACCTGGGGGACATGATTGAGGTCTTCAAGTACCTCAAGGGAATAAATAAGGTAAACATGGAGGGGATCTTTAGACTAAAGCAAAGAGGTATCACCAGAAGGCATGGTTTGAAGTTGGAAGGTGGAAGGGTGAGGGGGTAAAAGAGGGGGAGGTTTTTCACTGAGAGGGTGGTGGACCCTTGGAATGCACTGCCTGGCGAGCTGGTTCAGAGATCCATAGTGGAGGGCTTCAAGAGAGGGTGGGACAGACACAGAAAGTGGATGTATCAGATGATGGCCTGGCTCGGGGGGGGTGGGGATGGATGATAGGGGTTTCTGGAACACAAAGGGGGGGAGGGCCTCGGCACCCAGCTAGGGATCTGAGGTTTGAGCAGACTCGATAGACCATAAGGCCTAATCTGCTGGCAATTAGTATGTTAGTATGTTAGTAACATAGGGGAAAGGGAATATGAATCATTATCTAAATGGTTGACTCAAGATGGCCAACAGAGAGGGGCAGTGTTGCACAGCTGGGAAGACGTTGACTTTCATATTCATTGAAAACATGCAGTTGTTCCCTCTGCTTTGGATTCAAACCCTTCTATAAGGTGTCATACATTGATAGCAGGACCACAGGAGACTTGCAACTAAGCTAAGTATTACAAATCACTAATGTGATTTCAGCCAATCAGCACACAGAGCCATTGTACCTCTTATCCTGTGTACAGTATGCTCTTATATGGGAGCATTAGGAAGCAGTGCTCCACTTCAGTGCCAAGGAAGATGGCACAGTAAAATAAAAAAAAAAGATTAAATGTAGAATATTATATGGTGTGGTGTGTTTAATGAGAATTTTATGCACACCTGAAGTGTTGGATGCTACATAAACCCTGAGAGCGAAACTCATGGGGTTTATTTAAGCATCGAACACTGAGGGTGTGTGTAAAATTCGAGTTTTATACACTGCCCCTTGTTTTATTTTATATAATTTCTGGGAAGTGTTTTTTCACCACAGCCATTATATAAAGTAGAAAAACATCACTGTGCAGCCACAGTTCAGTCAGGTTTAAGTGCGATCTGCAGTTAGGTTGAAGCGGCTGTTTAAACGTTCCTTTATTTTTTTTTTAAAACGTTTGTCCTAACAGCGTAGTTGTAAGAGGTGAGTTTTTGGTTTTTTTATTTACTTACCACTGAGTGCGAGTGGTGGTGAAGTGTCCAGCTTGACCATGGGAAGACATCGGCTGGCACAAGGGTGGAGTGAGGGGAAACCTGGTGCATGTTTGCCGTTATAGCCAACTGGTTATAACAGTGAATTATAACTGGGTTTCCTGGTGGGAAAAAACACTCACCAGTTATTATAAACTTTTTTTTTTGGTAAACTTTATTTATTAGATAGGACACATAGATCCACACACATACATATAACATAGCTTGCATCAATCAATTCTGGTAGCAAGATAGAGGTCTTTGGTCATAGTAACTTTGAAGTAACAGTGTTTAATATAGTAATCTTGGTAATATTACTTTGACTATCTTAAGGTCAGGAACCTTTATATTTGGAATCTCAACTGGTACATAGTTTCACTGCCCATCTGGGACTTCTAGTCTAGGTTCTTTGCACCCAAGATTTAAAAAACTGGAAACCAATTGGCTTCCAGGGCCTTTTCCAAAGGTGCCCAGACTTCTTTATATCATTGTCTTTGGCCCCGAACCAAGTATTGCGTGTGCTCTAGTTTCATTATACGGAGTAATTCTGCAAGCCAGGAGGCAGTCGAGGGTGGCTTCAGGTGTTTCCAGTGCACTGCCACCTCTCTCGTTCTCACCACCACCGCTAGTCTCTTCAGTTTGTTCCAATCGAGAGGGTGACAGCCCCCCCCAACCCGGGGAGTCCCAAGAGGATTTTCGAGAGGTCCAATCTGATATGGGTAGAGAGAGTCCTGGCAAGTATTTCTATAATGCCTTTCCAAAAGGGTTGCATCCTGGGGCATTCCCATATCAGGTGGAAGAAGGTATCCACTTGCACATTGCAATGTGAACAATATTGGAAGGCTTCTGGGTTAATTTTATGTGTTTTCTCTGGGGTAAAGTATGCCCTCATCATGATGTTGTACTGGAGGGCCCACAATCTGTTATTGACAAAGCAGTGAAGTAAGTATTTTTGTATGAGGGCCCAATCTCCTCCTGTCAGTTCCTCTGGATATAAGTCTGAGTCCCAATGGTGCTTCATCACTTCTAGTGGGTTCTCCAAGGATCCAATGAGGAGTCTGTAACAGGCTCTCAGGGGTTTAAATGACTCTAAGTTGGAGAATTTCTGAAAAGTCTCCTCTGGTGGGGAATAATGCATCCTCGCCAGGCCTCTCCCCAGCTATACTCCCCTCAATAGTGGCCTTCAGTTTCAGATATGTGAAGAAGTGTGAGGGGGGCAGCCCATATCTCCCCTTTAACACCAGGAAGGGGGGAACCCACCCTTCCTGCAATATTTGCTTAATTTTAAATAATCACTTTGTAAACCAAGTGTGAAGGTGCTCTCTGAATGCGTGTGGAGTCTTTTTCCCCCTCGCCATCAATGCCTCTAGGGTAGTATAAGGGTAGGTGTAGTTCTGCTCCCCTAAGAGTTGATGGGCAGCTTTCCATACTCTCAAGGAATTCCTAGTACACGGGTTGGAGATCTTCAACTCTGTGGACTCAGAGGATGAACTAACCAAGGTGGAGAAATACAAAGGGATAGACCCCTCCTCCTCCAGGTATGTCCACTGAGGGCGGCTGCTGGAATCCTCCTGCAGCAGATCCTAAATATGTGACAACTGGGCAGCCAAATAGTAGTTATATGTGTGGCAGCCCCAGCCTTCCTCTGATGTTTTGCCCCAGAGAGCTTGCTTCCTGATACGGGGTCACCTTCCCTACAACAATAACTGTGTGATAGCTCCCTCAATTGACAATGTATTTTGTGGGAAGTGATGGGGGATAGTTTGGAACAAATATAGGGCCTGTGGCAGGACAGACATTTTTATAAGATTAACCCTCCCGATCAGGGAAAGTGGAAGAGCTCTCCACTGGAAGCAGTCCTCTTTAATATTTTTGATCAGAGAGGAATAATTTAGCTTGATGGTTTGGAATAGTTTATTCGGGAGAAGGACCCCCAGATATTTTACAGAGTTAGATGGGTGAATTTCCACTCCCGCTATTTATTTATTTATTAGCTTTTGGTAACCGGGTAAGTGCGTTAGGCAACAATCCTGCCTATTTTCAAGCATGACCCAGGAGAGTACAAGACAAAGGAGCTACAAATTACAGTGGTAACATAACGACATCTGACAATACAAAAAAAAGTTTGAGATTAATGCAGAACTATAACATTTTCAGGTACAATCAAGTCGAGTACAAGACAAAAGTGCCACAAGTTAAAGTGATACATCATGACGTAATGACATTAAGGTGAACAATAGGCTCAGGCAAAATATAACCAGTATACATAGAGGCATGACAACAATTTAGTACTCCAGGATACTCATATCAAAGCTTTAATGTTGCAACAATTGAAGGGGGGCTGGGCCGCGGGCCGGTGGTCAGTGGCTATGTTATGAGCAACGGCAGTGACCAAGTGTGATGAGGTGAGAGAACAACGAATTTTTGAAACCCGTGGAAGAGGCAGTTTTGGACCTGAAGTGGGAGAGAGTCAGAACCAAGGCGCCAAGTACGAGAAAGCCTGTTCGCCCCCATTTTGTGGTACAAGGTCTACATGTTAGCAGGGGTGAGGAGGAGGATCTAAGTGGAGCTAATTTGAGATGCGCGGGTAAGCAGGAGGGCCAGGGAGTCCGGTCTAGGGGGTCTAGTTTGGGAGTCTATAAAGCAACCCAGAGAGAAGGCCTGGAGCTCCTTGGGTGGCAGCCAGTTTAACCCAGAGTAAAGGTGGCAGTGATGAGTGAGGCGGGAAGTGATAAGGCGAATCTGCAGATATTATTATAAGTAGTGTCCTATCTCCTGAGAATGCTGGGGTTAGCTGAGTAAAGAAGAGGAAGACAATATTGGAGCTGCGGGAGAAGCACCCCCCTTGCTATGGATAGTCGAGCGGAAGGGATGAGGGAGTGTCGCACCCGATAGGCCCCACCAATTTTCGTATTAGCAGCACGGCAGACTGTGTTGATATGTGTAGCAAAGTTGAGGGAGGGATCAAGAGTGACCCCCAGGTATTTGAAGGAGGACATATTGGTGACTGAAGAGCCATCCGGTCACCGAATCAGAAGCTTTGGGGCCATGGGGGGAATTTTTTTTGCAGAGCTGAACAGCATGGCACGCGTTTTAGCCAGGTTCAGATGGTGGTTGTTCTGAAGCCATTGCTGAAGGACCTGAAGGTCATTTGAGAGTGAGAGGTTGATGTTTGCGATCGAGTAGGAGCCCGAGTAGAGAACCAGATCATCAGCATACATGAGAATGCGGCTTTGACAGAAGGAGTGGGGAATGTCGTTTAGGTAAAGGGAGAAGAGTAGAGGGCCAAGGATGGATCCCTGAGGGACACCATGGGTGATCAGTTTGGGGGAGGATATAGCCTTGTGAAAGGCTATGGCTTGGGAGCGATTGTTGAGGTAGCTTTGGAACCAAGAAAGGGTGGGGTCGGAGGCACCCATGGCTTGGAGCTTTGACAGCAAGAGCTGGTGATGAACCATGTCAAAAGCTTTGGACAGGTCAATGAAAACGGCGCCAGTGAGTAGACCGATATCCATGTTGTTTTTTATGTCACTGGTAAGTTGGGTTAGAGCCATGGTAGTGCTGTGTCCAGGCCTAAACCCATGCTGGCAGTGGGTGAGGAGATTGAACTTGCCGAGGTGGTCTGAGAGTTGACGATGAACAAGTTTCTCAAGAACCTTACTAAGAGTAGGCAGGAGAGAAATGGGACGGTAGTTGGTCATTTGTTTGACGTCTCCCGTCTTATGAAAAGGGATGGTTCTGGACATTTTCCAGGCTGATGGGATGGATGAGGTCATGATAGATAGATTAAAAAGTCTGGTGACCGGCTTGGCAAGTCAAGGAGCAAACTGTCGGAGAATGCCCGGATGCTATAGCGATAACCCGCCTGTGCTTGCCCAAAGGAAGCCATTCGCCCATAGACCAATTTATTTTATGGCCCGGAAGTGGGTCATATAGTTCTAAAACTGTATTTAGTTCTGGCAGGACCCTTTTGGGGTTATCTAAGAACAACAAAACATCACTGGCGAAGAGCGAGATCACATGATCCTTCCCCTCCGCCAGAGGCCCCCTATCTTGGGGTTAGGTCGTATGGAGGCTATGAAAGCCTCAATACAGATGACGTACAATTGGAGAGAGAGAGAGAGAGAGGGCAACCCTGATGGGTGCCCCGTGAGAGAGGGAAGGGTATTGAGCGTGTGTTGTTGGTAAGAATTTGCACCTCTGGAGCTCTATATAGAGCCCTCAGCCATCCCACAAATGTTGTCCCCAGGCCAAACTTCTCCAGGACCACAAACATATATGGCCATTCCACCCAATTGAATGCCTTCTCAGCATCGAGAGTGAGAAGGCCTCTCATTCTATCTCCCCTACTTGACCAGGCATGGATGATGTTCATTGCATGTCACAAATTGTGTTTGGCTTGGCGGCCTTTCAAAAACCCACCCTGATCTCATTGAACTAGACCAGGTAGAAGGGGGTCTAATCTCCCAGCCAGAACCTTGGGCACTTTTTTGTAGTCCGAGTTGAGGAGGGAGATCGGTCTATACGATCCACACAGTTTCGGGTCCTTTCACAGCTCAGGCAACGCTACAATCATAGCCAAGGACATTGAATCGAGGAGGACTCCCTCATGTAGTGTCACCTCCATCATTTCTACCATCAGAGCTCCCAAGGACTCCCATGTAACCTTATAAATGTCCACTGGGATACCATCCAGGCCTGGGGCCTTACCCCATCGCATTTGTTTTATGACTTTTTTGATTTCTTCCGTTATGATAGGGCCATCCATAGAGAGACATTGCTCATGGGTTAGGGTAGGGAGGGTCAGTGGACCCAAAAAGTCCTGAGGGTTAGCACCTCTCGGGATTTGAGAAGTGCATAGAGATACATAAAAGTCTCAGAAGAGCTTATTAATTTCAGCCTGGTTATATGTGGGTGATCTGGAGCTCATACCCAATGCCAAAATAGTGCATTCTGCATGCTTTTTCTTCACTAAATTAGCCAGCCATTTACCGGCAGAGTCCCCCTCAAAGTGTGAGCAGGAATTGGTGACCAGGAGGTTCCTCTCTATGCGTTTGTTGGAGAGCTGACTAAGGCAGCCCTTCAAAATCTTTAAGTCCCTGGTTCCCCCAGGAGATGGAGCCATCACATTTTCCCTTTTCAACTCTAGGATATGGGCTTATAAAATATTATCCCCTGCCTTCTCGGCCCTGTGCATGTGTGTGGAAAATGAGAGGGTCTCACCTCTAATATATGCTTTTAATGCATCCCATACATATTTAATATGGGTATCCTGATTGTGGTTAAGGGAAATAAAGTCTCTAATTTTGTCATTTATGAAACTTTTGTACCCGGAGTCCAAGAGAAGAGTCAGGTCCAGTCTCCATTGGGAGCAGATGGGATCAGGGGACCCCAACAGAATGACCACCTTCCGTGGGGCATGGTCAGATACCACCATGGGGCCATAAGTTGCTTCCATATCCTGTCTCACCACAGCTGGAGGAAGGAAGACCTAATTGAGGCATGAGTAGACCTGGTGAGCGTGTGAGAAGAAAGAATATTGTCTTTCTCCCCGGGTGGCCAAGCCTCCACTAGAGCCCTCTCTTCCTCCAGGCCCCTAATTGCCGCCACCCCACGTGGAATCAGATTAGACTTGCTCCTTGAGTGGTCCAAAGTGGGGTCCAGATATATATTGAAGTCACCTCCAATTATCATATTTTCCTTATATGGGGCCAGGGTCACTTGTAGATGTGTGAAGAACTCTGGAGAATCATAATTTGATCCATAAACTGAGACCAAAGTTAGGTAACATCCCCCCGCTTCAACTTCAGCTATCAGGAACCTACCATGAGGGTCCGCTCTCTGAGAAGCAACTCTATGGGGAAGGCCGGGGTGAATCTAAATCACAACCCCCTTGCTCATGACGTGAAGGGGGCCACCAACAGGGACCTCCCTACAACTCTGCCAGTGAGGAAGCCTCCTCTCCCTCACAATGAATTTCTTGCAGCAGTGCTATGTCACACCTCTGCTTTTTCAGTTGTGCCAAGATCCTCTTTCTCTTCACTACTGTACGTAACCTGTTGACAGTCCATGTTATACAAACTAGGTTAGCCATTGTCATAAGCAGAAAACATTGTACTGAGCTTCTTAAAGTTTAGCATGTTTATGCTAGCAAAAGGGGATGTGATGGTTCTTTGCGCCCAACTTTTTGAAACTTTTTCAACTCAACACCCCAAAACCCCTTCTTCCCCCCAGTAACAAGAACTGTTTTTTCCCAAAACAACAACATTGACCTCCCACCCAACCTGCCCCCACCCCCTTCTCCTCAGCTGCCCACCAGCTATGGAGAGGCAGTGATAGAACCCCTATAGATTATTTGTTTTTCTTCCCACTACTCGTCATTGTGGAGTGGGCTGTGGATCCATCCATATTAACGCAGTTAATGATCCAATACATTGATAGCACCCACCTTACCAACATCAAGGAGGGAGATCGGGGGGGACATTAAACCTCCCCCCCCCTCCTCAGACCAGGCCTACCCCTAGACCAGATAGTGGAAAGGGGCTCCAATGACCAAGGCACATACAACAATACCAATATGGGTGCAATAAGAAGTGATGCAGCCCTCCCAGGGGGTGGCTGGAATGTGACCCACCCAGTGTGGTAAGATCACCAGGGGCCCCAGGTAAATGCATTAACACACTTGCTATAATTGCTTTTCCATGTTATCAGTGTTAAAAGAGCTGCCCCAACACCCAACATAGCACTCCCAGTCACATGCCCGGACCTCCCCCCCTGAACTTGACCCATTCAGAAATTAGTGTTATAAGACCAGCTAGCAGCAATCCAGCTTTATTAATTTCTCAGATCCAAAACATTCTCTTGGAAAGAAATAGTATATAAGAAAGTATTGGAATGACATGAAATACAAAATTAATTAAAAACACCCTAAACGTCTTAACTGGCAGCCAGTCCTTGCAGATAGCCACTAGTTTGTACGTGTGCAATCTTGCTGTGTGCCTATAAGGGTGGAAATATCTCCCAGCAAGACTCTGGCTTTCACACATTGATAGGAACAGGCTTTGGAGAAGTTGTAAAAATCCATCTTGTTACATAAGACTGTCAATAATTGCAGTGTTCATAGAAAAGCAGAACTCAAGAGACAACATCAGTTCTCTGAGGTTCTGCATCAACACAGCATGGCCAAGTGTTCAGTTTATCATTGGCCCAAGATCTCGCTGAGGGCCTCTGTTCAACCAAGGCCAGCAGTACCCGAGATGGAGGAGCAGGGGATACAACGGAGCTCTCCACTGCCATGATAGGCCACTTCCTAGTGTTATGGGCTCTCGGGCGTACATCCCCGAAATACCCTCTCCCCCGCAAAGGCACCCGGCCCCAACTTAAAGAAAGGAAAATATGACTTAGCTCCCCAATTGTGCCAGATCAAATCAGTGGTTCTCCCCAGCCTCCCTGTTGTTCCATCATCTGCCTTCCCATTCAGCCAGGAAAGCCGAGGCTGCTACTGGGTCAGTGAAGGCTCTTTGTTTTTCCCCTGGAGGCCTCACGATTAGCTGAGCTGGATACACAAGTGAAAAGGGACAGTTCAGGCGGTGCAGCTTTTTCTTGACCTCCCCAAAGGCCTGGCATCTGGTTTGGAGACTCCTGGAGAAGTCAGGGAAAATACTGACTCTGGAGTGCTGAAGCATGATTGGATCCAAGTGTCTGGCTGCCTCCAAGACCCTCTAGTGATCCTGGTACTGGAGAAATTTTATTAGCAAATACCTCGGACGTTGATCCGGTTGTGGTTTGATCTCTGGGGATCAGTGTGCTCTCTGCACCTCAAGGCTACAGTCCTCGGGGAGGGCCAGAGTTTGTTTAAGCCATTGGTGCACACAGGCTGCACAGTCTTTGCCCTCGGAGCCTCCAGGCAGACTGATGATGTGGACATTATTCCTCCGCTCTCGATGTTTGTGGTCATTCATCTGCTGTTTTAATTCTGCTATCTCTGACAAGGCTTTTCTCAAATCCGCAGACATGGAGGAGGAAAGATCTTCCTGGGCACTTACTTGGGCTTCCAGCTCTGTAACCCTCCCCTCATGAGTATCTACGGTGTCGGAGATTGAATTCACCGTTTGTTGCAGGTGCTGCATCTATGCCACAAGATTGTAAAATACGGCATGCATTTATGTCCCGAGGTCACATTTTTTAGTCCTTAATTAGGTGTTCCAATTTAATGTAGTCACTCCCACTCTGTGCCATATTGAGAGTTGCCATTTTGGGAGCCTGATCCATTGGAGATTGTGGAGTGGTGCATTGTACTGGCCTGCTCGGGCCCAGGCCTAGACCCTTGTCCGGCAGGTCAGAAAAACAGAGCTTGGATTGTTTTTCACCAATTTAGATGAGGCTGACATTAGGAAAGTTGTATCAGATACATTTTTGCTCGCTGGTCTCAATTTAAGGTAGGACGCTATAGATATATGGTGGGTCCACACGGAGCTCCTCAATTAGACCTCCGCCATCTTTGCCAGCCAGGCCACACCTCCTCCTATTATAAACTTATTATAACTCACTCAAGCTAAACTCAAACAATTTATAGTAAGTTAATAGGGTCTCTGAGGGGAGTCTCTAATGGTGAAAGAGAATCCTCTTGTGAGGTTTTGGCAAGACAGAACTGTTCAGCTTCACTTCATGGTTCTCTCACCCAAACCTCATGCTTGGAGTCTCTTACACTATAAGAGACCCCCTTGGAAGCCCTATTAACTTATAACCATGTAATATTGTTTTTTTCTTTCTGCTGCTTATCCGACTCTTCAGCTGGTTACTGTATAATTCTCCCCCTTCTCCTGTGAAGGATTTATTGAACTGGGATTGCCAATTCTCTCCAATTGAGTTGAAGAAATCATAGAGATTTTTACAGTAGCAAGAAGAAAAGCTCACAGTAGCATCTCAGCTTTTGTCCCCCCTGGTACTGAGCAACTTGAGTATACCTCAGCAAGTAACCTTTTGGAAGGCCCACAGCTGGATAAAAGAACAATGATTACAGGAGGTACAAAGCCCAGAACTTCCAAACAGCTGCTGCTGGAACAAAGGTTGGATTAGGATCTGAGATTGGATCGTGAATCAAGAGCTAAAAAGGACTGGGATGAAGATCAAGATACAAAAGGGAAGATCCATAGGATTTGATGTCACGTGAGAAGTAACAGGGGTTTGCATCTTTGAAAGATTCCATTGGTTCTATAAAAAGTGCAATCACAGATCTCGCAGGGAAAATAGACGTGCAGACATTCCTCAACATGGAATTGGAATCTTGAGTCAGCCATACGGAGGATCAGCTTTACTGCTCTTCAAAAGCTCATTAAAGAACAAAACATAATATGAAACTGAAAGAACTTAAAAATAAAATTCAAGATTGAGAAATGTGGTCAGACAGCGACAATATAAAGCTTGTGGGTGTCACAGTAACCCTCTAAAACCCTGTGAGTAGCTACTGACGGAGGCACTAGGTTTGAATTTATCAACAATGTGGTAGAGCTATCTGGAGCTCATTGTGGATTCTAAAACAAGTATTTTCAGGAAGGCCAGAATGGAGCATAACCTATTAGTGAGAAGTAGGAAGCTATGACTGTTCCCTGGCTTTCTACCTCCTGTTGTCCAGAAAAGAAAGGCCTTACATAGGTTGCATGACTCCCTCTGATCTCAAGGAATACCTTATGATTTAATTCCATCTGCAAAATGTGGCCAATTTTAACAGCGGTCCAAGACTTTTTAAAATGCCTGCTGAAGTCAATCACACTTCAGACTCCAGATTAAGACAGAGTTTCATTGCAATATTTGCTCAACATGCCAGCACGAGTAAAGCCATGACACATTTACTAATTTCATAGGGGAAGACAACTTCAGACATTCTATCCATTATTGGGCTGGTAAGTACCTTAAATATTGCCTCAGATCCTCCGCATTATAATTCTATTAGGTTTACTTTTATTCCCTAAGGTTACCTTCCTGCAATGCCAGTAACAGACAACATGCACAAAGAGACTGACAAAAACCCAAGCCACGATCCACTAGAGGGAGAAAAGGTGCGAATGAATTGAGTTAGCATCCCTGGTGTGCACTTTACTTTTGGGATGAAGAGTGCACTTTGATAGTTCATTGTTGCCATATGAGTACCTGACTTATTGAGTACATTAAGTACATTGAGATAGGAGCACATCGTTGGCCCGGTGGTGCTGAGGGTTGAGGCACTGAACGGCACACTTCACGCCATGCCAGCGACCCAGGTTCGGGAGCGGAACTCGGGTTGTCAGGGATCAGCGGGGTAGGAGACGATTGAGCATCAGGAGAACTGCTCTCCTCTCCTGGGGAGGGTTCCTGGGGCTTCCTGCAGTGTAGTGGCTTCCGGTAGAGACTGCATGCACTACATGCCAGTGGGCACTTGCAAGGGAGAGGTGACGGTGGATGTCTGCGGGAGGGGGCAGGAGTGTGCCCTGTGCATGGTGACATCATTGCATATCCACGCCTTATGGCAAACAAAGGAGGAAAAGTCCTGGCTGCTGGGGAGGTGACGGCAAGACTCGAGCATCCAGCCCACATGCCCAATGCTGGCCCTTGACCCGATTTGACTCTCCGTGGTCCTCGCCTCCTCCTGTATGGGACCGGTGGGAGAGGGAGAACCCATCGCCCATTTCATCGGTTGAGTGAGGGAGTTCAGGTGGGCAGTAACAGGCTGGGTCAGTGGGTCTCCGCCTGAGAGATGCCCCCCAGTCAGCTACCAGGAGAGAAAAAGAGTTGACAAAAAAAGGTAGGAACACATCACTGAATATATAGCAGGGAAAAGAATAAGGGATGGTTATACAGACATGAAGAAAACTAGAGAAATAGGGAAAAAGTGGGAGTGGGGGAGAAATGAAAAGAGATGGGAATGAAGGCAAAAATGAAATGCGTTAATAAAAAAAAAATAGAGAAACTAATGGATAGAAAGGGGAAAGAGTGAACAGGAAGGAAAAATGGGAAATTTATAAGAAAAAAGGGTTCATATTGGGTAGTGCATAAATTATATGCGTACTATATTTCTTGGGCCCCATATTCAAAAGTCCCAGGCCGCATCACGAATGCCTGTGCCGCACAAGTGAAATGCGCCAGCACAGTATAATGGTATATTCAAACAGCACGCCATAAGATGCAATCACACATGTTAGGCTGAATATCTCAAACATGCATGATTACGCAGTGGGAGATGCACAGCAGGTGGCCTGGGACCTGTGCGGAGCATAGGGAAATCCATAATGCAAAGCCACTTGCGTGGTGTGCAAAACTGCAGTATTCAGCTGGGATATGCAAATGACCTCATTGCACATTCCAAGCACATTTTCCACATGCACGGCTCATTACTGGAATGTATTCAGGCCATATGCATACCCAAGGCATGCGCAGTTCTAGCTTTGCAGGATTGCCCCACCACTCCACAAAGGTGAATAGTAGGTACTGCAGCCTAGCAGGCAGGTGTGATGGTATGTTTGTGTGTGGGTGGGTAGGTGGACTGCATTGGCCTGGGTACAGTACTATGACCCATAGACATGTATAGGGTCAGACTGGGGTCCAGGTGGCCCACCTGGACAGTGACCACAGGGGCCCACCTGGAAAAGCAACAGGGGAGGACACAGGGTGACACCATCTGATCAGTATACCACATGCATGTGATACACCAGCTCCATACGCAGTGTACAGTCATCTGCTGTGCCCAATATACCCCTGTGTGACAGGAACATAATGATAACTGCAAGGAATGGCAGCGTGCTAAAGGTGGCCAGGTACCCGAGTGGGTGGGTGGGTTCCACCTGTGTGCACCTATGGTATGCCATCATGGGTGTGTGCCACAGGTCAGTCCCTGGCTCTTGCCATACTGGTACTAATACCACCAGGCTACCTGGGCACTGTTGCACCAGACATCACCCTGGGTACATGCCACCACCGGATGGCACCCTGCAAGCCACATGGGTGCAGGCCATGGCCCCTGGTACATGTGCTGCAGTGTGGCTGTCTGCTCCACTGGGGCCTGGGGGCACCCTACAGCACTGGCATGTGGCAGCTGGGTGTCCATGTCCTGGGAAAGGTGTGGGGGATGGCTCTCTGGGTGGTACCCATGGTGTGCTGGCACCTGTGGCTTTGGGTCCACCCATCCTGGCATGACTGCTGTGTATGGGTGCCTGGAGCACATCATGATGCACCTCTGAGGGCAGTCTCAGGGTCACTTGTCTTCAGTTCTGCAGCCTGCCTGTGGGTGGCTGGCCAAGTTAGGACATCCCCTGACATGCCTAACTTTGTGTGGAGCATGTTTGAGATGCTCAGCAGATGCTCCTCACATTTTGGCTAAATACACGAATGTGCAGCATATTCATGTACTCTCCCCCTTTTTTGTGCTGCATACATTATATCTGCGTGATCATGCATTTAAATATCCTTTTGAATACCATGGTTCTGTGCAGTTTCTGGGATGCACTGCACATCTCCATTCTAGGTTATGCATCTCCTTTGAAAATGTGGGCCCTTGACTTTGGCTGTGGGTTGATTTTTTATTTTTTCTTTTTGTGTACCCAGGAGATAGGGAGGGAGGATCTTGGAGAGCATAGGTTCCTTTCCTGGATATGAACTCCAGTGTCACAACAGCCTCTTTGGACTTTCTTTGCAGTCTTGTTGGATGTGGGAGTATACCTAGGGTGGACCAGAGGGATCCCTCCGGGTCCTTCCACAAAGGTGGGAAATGGGAGGGAAGGAAACTTCACAAGTGGGAAGGGGAAGGGGGTAGAGGTGGCAGAGCTGGTATGGGTGTATAAGTGTTTTATTGGGGTGGTGATTTTCTCTATTTTGAACTATAAAGAGCCTCAGGGGTTAAGCCTACCAAGTAATAAAGGACATTATAAAATGGGTTTCGAAATCCCAAAGCACTGATTGGCTACAACATCATCTGAGCCGTGTCCTTATCAGATGATATTGTAGCCAACTGGCACTACCACCAAGCAACATGCCTCATGACAGCAAAAAATCAGTGAGCTCTGCCAACTGAAAACAAGAACGCTGACTGGCAGAGCTCACTGATGCCACAGCGCGACACTTCTCGCCTCAGACCGCGAACTGAAACGGCACTACAAAACCACATATCGCAACTGTATTCCTCTTTAAAACGGAAGCGAATAAATAGTCCACATCACCCTCACCCAACATTGCTGCCATCACCGGAAACATAGCAACTTCCGCTCCCGACGAGAATCAAACCCCACAAGAAACCTTCCCACCAACAAGTGTAATACAGCAATTCAATACAACTCCCAAAACTTCAGCATTTAACATGCAAAACTCCCTGATACACAATGTAGAGTTCATCACCCTATCAAAGTAAAACGCAGCACGACGTAACAGGAAGCACCACCACCTCAACGAGCAGATTCCACACAATTAACTAGCCTGTGATCGCAGCAATGTTGGACCTGGAGCAAGGTACATCATTTTCTTGTAGGAAGTTTTATTCTTCGATTGATGACTTTGGTTTATTCCTCTGTGCTTTGCTTTTTTGAGCGTGCTGTGGACAGTTTATTCGCTTCCGATTTAAACAGCAATAGAGTTACGATCAGTCGTTTTGTAGCGCCGTTTCAGTTCGCGGTCTGAGGCGAGAAGGTTTCGCGATGTAGAATCAGCGAGCTCTGCCAGTTTCCTGCTTAATTCCTAAATTAAAACCCAAATCATTCCTCTTTGTTCCCTTAATTGAAACCCAAATAAAACTGTAAAAATATTTAAAATCCATGTCAAACCTTCAATGTTACTATCCTAATGGCAATACAGTGAGCTCTGCCAGTTTCCTGTTTGATTTCTTAATTAAAACCCAAATCTTTCCTGTTTGTTCCCTTAATTAAACCCAAATAAAACTGTTAAAATATTTAAAATCCATGCTAAAACCTTCAATCTTACTATCCTAATGGCAATGTAACTATCCTAATGGCAATAACAGAATAGCAAAAAGGGACTATTTTTTTCCCTACAATATGTTCTTCTATTATTTTTTAAAATATCAATAAAAAAAAACTTTAAAAACTACAAATGTTTATTCACTTTACTGTTGCCGATTTTATAAGCGCAATAACACACTCCGAGGTGTGGGTTACGTGCTGATAAGAGCACACCTAGGGGCATAAGGCACTCGTACGCCTCATGCCTAAGTACACCCCTAGGAGTGCTCTTATCAGCACGTAAGCCACACCTCATCATGTGTTATTGCTTACTTAAGTCAGTCAGTTTCTTTACTGTTCTTTGTTTTGAAACCTGTACATTTTAGAACTACAGTATAAGATGGTGAAAAACTGGGATTTGGTTTTTGTTCTGTTTATTCTTTTCCCTTTTTAAAAATAGATTACTTTTCTTTTTCATATATAGTTTCTGGGTTTTTGTGGGTTTTCTCCCGGCCTCTACACCCACATGTCCCCGATGTAGCATGTGCATGTGGAGGCATGCATGCGCCGTTCAGGATGCCCCCCCCTTGCAGTCACTCTGTTGACCACCAGCACAGAACCTCCATTTGGTGATGGTGGGACTACGGGCGGGTGACCCAACCCCCCACCTGGGAGAGGAGAGCCAATGCTCGATCCTGCTTCCACCCTCCCACCCTCATGCTGGCACCCCTGCAACCTGAGGTCATTCCCGAACCCGGGTTGTAGGCGTAGCGCGAGGCATGGTGTCCAGCTCCTCAACCCTCAGCGCTACCGGGCCAGGTAGATAGATTAAATTTAATGAGTTGGAAAGTTAAGGGGCAAGAGAAAGGGTTAAGTGAGGTAATTGTAAACACAGTGGCTCAAAATAGTCCCTTATTACAGGGGACACACTTCTCCACTAAAGACTATATACATGTAACCTATTCCATGGAACTGGAATACAAGCATATAAGAGGGGTTGCTATGCAATCATTATAAAGAAAGTATGAATGCTGAGACTAAACAATCCAGAATAGATCCCAATGGAAGGCATATAGGCATAAAGGAAATATGTATAATTACACTTTGGCCAGATTGTATGTACTTAATGATGAGAATATTTCATTCTTTACTTTATTTTTTAGCTGTCTCACAATTTCAAGACCCATGCCAGATTATGGGGGACTTTCATCTAACCATGGGCACCCTGGGTAGGACAAAAGGCTTTATCAAATACAAAACTAGAACAGTAAGAGTAATACTAGTATACTGTACATGAAGGATTTAGGATTAATAGACCCATTGAGATTCAAATTTCTGCAGGTATTACAGTATTCATAGTTCTCACTGGTTCATAAGACCTGGGTTGATTTTTACTTACATTCAGAAATAATGTTATAGTATTGATTTATTTATTTAAAAATTGTTGACCTGGAAAGGCACACTGAGCTGAGGTTTGTTTCTGGGTGGGACCCAAGGGGGTACAGTGAACATAACGTAGAACATTTAATGGTACAGAATAAAGTGCAGAAACAGTACAGAATACAAATGCACAAAACCTGGAACAAATTAAAGTGCAGATTTTCAGACAGCATGTCATGTCTGTACAAGTGCTAAATAATACTGAAACAATACCACAGAATGGATTCAAAGGCAAGCATTTCAGTGCACTAGAAACCTGTTAGGTTGGGAAGAACCAAATCCCTGTGCAACCAGTGTCACCAAGGAGGGCCACCTATGGAAAACAAGTGCAGATGGGAGGTGGGAAGAGTTTCGGTTAATGCCTGAGAGAGCCTGGGTAAGTGGAATGGTGGAGGGGAGCAGGTTCCATAGTGCTGAAAGTCGATAGGAGAAGGTGCATTGCCAAGCAGATAAATGGGAATGAGTGGAGAAGGTTCGCTGGTCCCTAGTGCGGGGAATGCATGGAGCAGGAGGGACTGGAGTGAGGAGAGGTAGCAGGGAAGGGAACCAAACCAGTATTTGTAGATAGATAGACAGAGAGACAGATAGATAGAAACTTTATTTATATAGTGCCCTTTCCTGGAGGCTCAGAGCACTTAACAATATTTAAAAACAATCCATACATATTCTTAGTCCATAATGCATAGTTTAATATAAAATTGTTCTATCTATCATTAACTAAAACAAAACAACACTAAAAATGAAGGAGGTACAGTGTGACTGGTGATGTGAAGGTACGGGAGGATGGATAGGGGGGAGAAGAGAGAGCAGTGGTGCATACAAGGAGGGGAGTTTGTAGCAGAACAACAAAAGGCATTTCAGAAGGTGTACAGTCTGGCTAGGAAAGTGTAGGGGCAGTACTGTAGACCACATCAACAGCACCAGCTCATGACCAGCTCCCAGAGGACCTGGACGGGTAGGCAGTCTTTATTATGGTACAGAGCACCCAGCTTAGGATGGAGTTTTGCATGGATAGCATCGATGTGGTTTGACACAGCAAGCTTTCTGTCAAGCCACACAGCAAGGTACTTGTAGAACTGCACTGCTTCAAGAGGGGTGCCATCCAGCTTGGGAGAAGACTGGAAGTCTCAGTAGCCTGGCCAGTTTGTGTCTGTTCTGGTACCAAAGGTGATAGATATCATTTTTTGGTTGTTGACCCAGAGATGGTTGGAGTGGAACCAGCGCAGGATGTTGTAGAAATGCTACTAGAGCAGGTCTTCCAGATGTGGTAGAGGGACCGGAAGTGAAGAATACTGTGTAATTTGCATACATGTGTATATAAAAGTTGACACAGGCAGAGGAGATGCCATTCAGGAAAATGGAGAAAAGGATATGACCTAGGATTGAGCCCTGTGTGACCACAGCCTAGATGGGAAGGGGGTGGTGATAAGATGCCTCAAACCTGTACCAACTGTTGAAGGCCCATTAGTTAGGAATGAAACCAGTCAATGGCAGTAGCTGAGAGGTCAGAAGAGCTCAGCTTGCCCAGGAGGAGCAGGAGGGACACCGAGGTACACATCCAGGACTCTAAAGGTAAATATCTGTGACGTAAAAATTTCATCTCATTTTATTTTTATCAAAGGAAAATGAGAAAAACATAAAAAAGATCATATTTGGAATCTAAATCCATTCTTGCTTCAAGATCAAAATGACATTACAAAAATTAAAAATTAAATTACCTAGTTCTTTGAAGTTAACACACTAACACATACTTTACTAATCTTGGTCTGGAAATTATCTTAAGTAGATATGATCCTAAATGGTTTGCACTGCAACGATTTGAACACTATAGCGAATGCCTTTAACAGATTATTCCCGGATCTGTCTCAGTACATCTCGTCCTTCACTTCACCTCCCACAGCATCTCAGCCTTACTACACACCCCAGAGATCTGCATCTGGTGCTGACCATTGCCAATTAACTACTACCACCCCTTTCTACTTTAAAACTATATCTAGGTCCAAGGTCCAAAGGCTATTGCAAAACATATCTGACAACATCAGCCCTGGCTCAGATTCACTCGAGCCACGACTTCTGAAGCTAGCGGCACCATTGATTGCCTCACCATTGGCCAAGATTTTCACTCTGTTTCTCTCTCCCGCTCTCTTGGCGTTGTCCCAGATCTCTGGAAGATTGCCCGAGTTATGCCTATCCTTAAAAAAGGAGACCCAAAGGATATCAACAGCTACAGGCCCATAGCCATCCTCTCTGTGCTAAGCAAGCTACTGGAGAAGCTTGCTGCAACCCAAACCATTGACTACGTCACAAAGAACAACCTTCTTTAGGGCACTCAGCATGGTTTCAGAAAAGGACACAGTACCTCAACTGCTCCTCAAATTCTCCACTGATGTACTCTGCAACATGGACAAAGGCCTACTCACTGGAGCAATATTTATCGATCTTATCAAGGCTTTCGATCTTGTTGATCATCCCCTGCTTATCTCAACCCTGCATAGACTTAACTTATCCTCAGTAGTTGACTGGTTTAACAACTACCTATCAAACATATTACAACTTGTTAAAGTCAACTCCTCTCTCTAGGATGCGACCAGCAATGACGTCGGAGTACCCCAGGGCTCCATCCTGGGACCCCTCCTTTTGTCACTATACATCACCAAATAGATAATGCCATACTCTCCTGCTCTGCTATCCTATATGCTGATGATCTCATCCTCTACTCCAGCGCTGACAAAGTTAGTATCATTAACGAAAACCTCTCCTCAGATTTCAGGAATGTGCAAACATGGCTAAATGCTAATAAGCTCATCCTCAACACTAAAAAGACCCAAGCCATGCTATTTGGCACTGGCCCCAAACTCAGGGCCTGTAAAGAACCCCTCCTAGTCCATGACTCTGGGGGTCTCTCATCGACTGTGTCACATCCTTCAAATACCTGGGAGTCCTCCTTGATAAATTCCTTGACTTCAGTCTGCACATCCAGTCAACCTGTAAAGTAACAAATGCAAAACAGTCTAGACTAGTCACCTGTTAACAGCATCCACTAAATTGGCAATTGCCCAGGGTATTCTGCTTCCAGCGCTGACATATGGTGTCTCCACTTTTGCTAATATCCATAAGACTGCTCTCCATAAATGGGATGTCGCGTATTACAACATATGTTGGTATACTTCCTCTTCCCATCGCCTCAAGCACCACTGCACACTGTATAGTGACCTGGGTTGGCTCTCCCCAACTGCCTACTGACTACACTCCCTAGGGACTGTCACAGACTCTGTAATCCGCAGCCAAACCCCCTCCTCCCTTGCAGCTCTACTTGTACCACAGACACCTGCCCACAGACTATGCTCGGCAAACAAATTTCTACTTACCATACCAAGGCGTCTTACTTCAAAAGGCTCTGCAGCATTTCACTGCACCACCCCGGCCACCTGGAACTACTTCCCTCCTCCCTGAGGCAGACTAACAGCCACCCAATCTTCAAAAAAGAACTATATCGCCACCTATCCCGGTACCCTTGCACATGCTTTGACCCCATTTAATGCCCCACAGCTAACCAGCCTATTTCACCCATGACACTGCTGCACTTTTAAACATGTTTTGCTATACAATGTCTTTATAGCTGCCACTTAGCTCAGTTTCAGTTGTTATTTGCATGTACTAATGTCAGCTTTTTGTCATCTCTTCCTAGCTACTGTATATGTATTATCTCAAGTACTGTCTGACTTGATCTGTATTCTAACCTACCTGTACTATATATTATGTATTATATAATCTCATCTCATTTTATGTATGTTTTCTCCTGGGTCATGCCTGAAAATAGTCAGCTTTGGCTAGTGCACCTAACCCAGTTAACAAAAACTAAATAAATTAATAAAATAAAATTAGGGGCATATTATGAACATATGAACATACGAAATTTGCCAGCAGATAAAGGCCTAGAAGTCTATCAAGTCTGCTTGAATGTGCAGCTAGCACCCCTTATTCTGCAGCTGCCCCTCCCTTCCACACTTCCCCACCATTGACCCTCCCCCTTGTCCTGTTCCATCCCCTTTTGAAGCAGTCCACTGTTCTACTGAATACCACTTCTGCAGGTAATGCATTCCACCCAGCTACCGCCCTCTCTGTAAAAAAGTGTCTCTTCATCTCCCACCTGAACCTTCCTCCCTCCAGTCTCATATCATGGCCCCAGGTGTCCCTCCCCTCCCTTACTTTGAACAGCCCCTCTATACCTGTCGTGTTTATTCCTTTCAAGTACTTAAAGGTTTCAATCATGTCCCCCTTGCTCCTCCTCTCCTCCAGTGAGTACATGTTCAACTCCCTCAGCCTCCTCTTGTACGATAAGTCCCTCAGCCCCTTGATCATCTTTGTCATCCTGCGCTGCACCCCCTCCAGTAACTTAATGTCCCTCTTCAGATATGGGCGCCAGTACTGCACGCAGTACTCCAGGTGCGGTCTAACTAATGACCTATACAGTGGCAGAATCACCTCCTCCCTCCTCAAGGATATACGCCTTGCAATGCAACCCAGCATTTTGTTAGCCTTTGCAGCTGCCTTCCTACATTGTGCCGAGTTGTTCATTGACCCTGTAATGAGCACTCCCAGATCCTTCTCCTCCTCTGTCTGGGCTAGCTGCACTCCCCCCAGCTGGTAACTCCTCCTGAGCTATCTGCTTTAAACACAGAGCAAGAAGTGAGAATGTGCTGTAGCTCAGCAGTGATCTGTGCATGGCAAAAGCCAAGCACATTGCATTGTCAGATGATGGAGACTTGCACCATCTACTAAATATTAGTATAAATATAATCAGGAGGCCTAGGGGCAAACTAAGTATTATTTTTTATTTACTAAACTACGTAAACTGTTAACCCATGAAACCCAATGTGAAATAAATAATAGCAGGATCATGCACATTAGATTGGATGGTGGATCAATGGTGACTGATCCATGTGAAATAAACTTGCTTTTTAAAATGTCTGCACAAATCTTTACCCTCCTGAAAAGGATGCAACATGGATGAAGAGCATTGACATTGCTGTCAGTGGTGAACTTACAATGTATTATAGAGCAGGATAAAGTAGAACTGAACAAAGGCATAACTTTTGAGAAAATAGGTCTTCAAGTACCTCAAGGGAATAAATAGGGTAAACATGGAGGGGATCTTTAGACTAAAGCAGGGAGGCATCACCAGAGGGCATGGTTTGAAGTTGGAAGGTGGAAGGGTGAGGGGGGAAAAGAGGAGGAGGTTTTTCACTGAGAGGGTGGTGGACCCTTGGAATGCTCTGCCTGGTGAGCTGGTTCAGAGATCCACAGTGGAGAGCTTTAAGAGAGGGTGGACAGACACAGAAAGTGGATGTGTCAGATGATGGCCTGTCCTGGGGTGGGGATGATGATAGGGTTTCTGGAGCACAAGGGATGGGAGGGTCTCGGCACCCAACTAAGGATCTAGGTTCGAGCAGACTTGATAGACCATAAGGCCTAATCTGCTGGCAAATAGTATGTTAGTATGTTAGTATGTTAGATTCAGTCTTCAGCAGTTTACCAAAGGAAAAGATACCAAGTCAGGATGGCTTTACCTCAGAATGTTATGAAACATTTTCAATGATTCTGACACCCCTTCTACTATCCATAGTCAAAGAATTCAAATAAAAAATAAATGCTCTCATTCCTTCCTTTGATGAATCCATAGTGTGATTAATACTGAAACATGGCAAGCCCTCAGTGGAATATGGTTCTTATAGACACATTTTTCTATAAACACAAATGACAAAAATATTTTAGCAAACAGATCCAAGAAAGTAATATGCTCAATCATCCATAAAGATCAGTCAAGGTTCATTGAAGGAAGGAGGCTTGCAACTAACATTGGAAGAATGATAGCTATTATTGATGGGGTGGACCCTAGCAACTCAGTACCTCTAGCTATAGATGTTGAAAAATAATCTGATAGAATTAGATGGCCTTAGATTGAAAAGCAATTATATAAAACTAACTTGGTGAACAAGTGTATTAACTGAGTAAACAAGTAATATATACCTGTTTATAGTATGAATGGAGGGGAATGGCAGATTGGGAAGGGAGCAGGGTTAGCAGCTTAGGCCCCCTGAATGTGAATGTAGACTTGAATTATAGCCTTAATTACTAGAACAAAGTTTGATATCATTTGGTTGCCAAAGGCACAATGTAAGATGGTTTTGTTGATAGCATAAAAAGTATGTTAAATACATTTTTCTAAGTGGTGCTGATGGTGTCTGTGGTGTGATTGTGAGCTCAAATGTTTTTAGATTGGTTATGTTTATTCTGGAGCTCAACCATTCCCAGAGCTAATTATTTTGGCTGTCAGATTGGTTGACTTAGCTTGCTTGGGATCTCCCATGAAACATTTTCTCATTTACAATACATCCTCATGGCTAGGGGACACAGGCAGCAGCCACAGGTTGGAAAGCACATATGTGGAAAATGTATTTCTCTGGGAAGGGGATAGCAACCCCCTGCTGAGTAGTAATGCTACTTGACCAGTAGCTAGTCCTAGACCTGTTGTCAGTAATCAACAATTCGACATTAAAGATGCATTTATTAATTTAGAAAAAGCTGTTTACAAAGCAAGATGACTTTATTGGCAATAAGTTTCATCTGAAGCATATCTTAATGTAATCAGGTTCCACGAGGACTTGGAATTATGAAACTCCCAGCCTTTGGAAGAGACAGACGTATGTTTATGGATAAGTGGCAAGCAGCAGCATTGGAAACATTGAAGGTTTTTATCAAATTAATTTAGGATGATGCAGTCTTAATTGAATAGGAAGTTAAACAGGAGATACTTAAAAGGGCAAAAGAGCCACAAAAATTCTCCTCAAATGCAGAGTACCCAATATTCTGAGCTCAACTTAAAGATGCTATTGCCAGTTATGATGAAAAAATTACAGCTACCAAAAAACATAAATTTGAGCGACATGAGAGAGATTTTAGAGACGGTAACATTTCAAATTGGAGTAAAAGTAAAAGTGCACCTAAACCTATTTTGAAGAGACCAGTTGCAGTTGTGGACAATACTAGTAGCTCAGAGACTGATATGCCACTTGGGGGGGGGACCTTATCTACTGGCTTAAGCTACTAATCCTGCACCCAAAGAGTTAAAATTGCAGATGTACTCTCTGACGCTAGATCTATCCGCTCAGGAGTCCACCAGGGATCCATACTGGGTCCCCTTCTATTCAGTATCTTCATGAACAGCCTGCCACAATCTTGCCCGGAACAAATCATCCTCTATGCTGATGATGCCGTAATTCACACCACCCATAAGGATCCCCAACCCCTACAAAATAATCTGCAGCTAGGCTTCACCTCATTTGAGAATTAGTTTAGTAAGCACAAATTGGTCCTAAATGATAAGAAAACCAAGTCAATGTTTTTCAGCAGCTCCCACAGCAAGTACAGACTACATCCCCTGATCATCACAAACTGCCTTGGAGCTGCCCTCGAACAGGTGCAATCTTTTAAATATCTGGGGATCTCTCTTGACTGTAACCTGTCCTATGGTGCCCACATCGATAGCATCTCCAAAGCTGCAAATACTCGCATTGGACTACTCTACAGGCACAGGCAACACCTTACTCCGGAAGCCTTAAGGGTCACTGTTCAGAGCTCTGTTGTCTCCATAATTGACTATGGCCTGATCATATATGGCTCTGACACTGTAACTGCCCTCAGACGCATATCCACATCTCTCAACAAAGCTTGTCAGCTCATCACTGGAGCTTACCGTCTCACTCATATGTGTGACCTCTATGCACAAACTGGCTGGCTACAACTCTCAAACCACATAAAGTACCAAACCTGCATTATGGCAAAAAAAAAAAAATAACCATGGGCCAAGCACCTCCTGGAGCCCAGTCTCTCCTTTGCCCCAGTAGTAACCCTCTCCACATTGAGGGATCTGAATCTCAACTCCTGCAGGTCCCTCATTGCTGTACCACACAGAGACAAAGATCCTTTGCTCATAGGTCCCCTAGCTGGTTGAATGGTCTCAGCAGTGACATCTCCTCTGTACCTAAGCTTGACCCATTCAAATCCAGGCTCTGCCTACTCTACTCTGCCTTTAGCACCTGTGACTGTCTCATTTAATCAGCCCTCCTTACCATTGCCCTATCCTTGTCTAAGATCTTTCTACATAACACTTCTATTATCTATCCCTAATCTACAACCCCCTCCCCCACCCTCTCTCCCCCTTCCCCCAGCACCCCCTCCACTGCCTGTTGTTCTCTCTGTGATGTGTCAATGCCTCTGGCTGCTCTTACCTTTTGTGTCCTTGCCATGTCTTGTAACACTATTTACCCAGTCAATGCCTCTGGCTTTAGTTTAATCCAAATGTATGCATTCACATTCATGTACCTGATTGTTAACCTCTTATCCTGCCTTTGCTACTTAATTGTCTTGTTTTTTTTTTTTTGTTGTTGTTGTACTGCAACTGACGTGGAACCTTTGTAAAAGAGCCCTGGCTCAAAGGTACTTGTAATCCTAGGTTCAAATAAATAAAAATCTTTATTAGAGAGGCATTGACCACCACCATCCAAGAGGCAATTAAATCAAACAGACAGCCAGCTGATCCCTCCCACTTCTCAATCTGCCAGCCACGCCCCTGCACTCAAATGTTTTGTGACCTCTAACCAAGGAGAACACATAATCACACCTTATTATTGAAGTTTCTGGGGCCAGTTTTGAAATAATTTCATGTATATTTAAGCAGTCTTTGATATAAATGAAAGTCAGCACTTAACTAATAGGGTTCCTATTAGTTAAGCACTGGCTTTCATTTATATTAAAAACTGCTTAAACTTACATACAGTTCTTTCAGAACTGGCCCCATGGACTTCAATGGGGCACACCTCCACAATCTCCCTGGCTAGACGTCACAAAACGTCTGAGTGCGGGGGGGGGGGGGAGGTGGCCAGCAGATCAGGAAGTGAGATGGATTGGCTGGCTGCCTGTTCAGTTCAATTTATGATCCCTTCCCTTCCGAAGAGGAAAACGTTTAAAATTTCACTTAGTAGCTCAAAAAACGTTTGCCAGCATTAAGTAATGGGCTCTGGGATTAAAAAGGTAATTTCTGTATCTTGGAATAAATCCTGGAAAATCTCTTTAAATGATGATGGTCAGATGAATATAATTGTACAAAAGGTGGGTTTAGCCTCTACAAATTCCACAGTGCTGGTGTACAAAAATTCATGAAAAAAAGACTTTGCAGTGCTGTTTGATAGAATAGCTGACACTCCTTTGAAATATGTGAATTGCACGACAGAAGCAATGCATGCTTCAGAGAGTTTGAGTAAAAATAAACAGATCACTATAAAAAAGGGGGTTCAATTGTTGTAATGAATAGCGTAGACTATGATATATAGGTAAGGAGACAACTTGGTGATTCAACATTTTACAAAAAAATGGCAGGTGATACAACATTGTCTTTTAAGAACGAAATAGATGCATTTCTAGGATTGGCTTGTGAAAGTTTAATTATTTCAAGGGAGGAATTAGCATTTTTGAAGGTTGAATCCCTGGTGATGGCCAATTTTGATATACTTCCAAAGATTCATAGAAGTCTGCAACCCCCATCTGATTGTTAGCAGTATCGATTCTCTGACAAATCCCTTAAGCTAGTATGCTGATTTTTATATTAAGAAGGTCATTGCAAGTTATCCTGCTTCTATTAAAGATACAGGAAATGTGTTACAGTTGCTAAAGGATGCATATGTGGATTCTGACTGGCTTCTTCTCACTTCAGATGTTGTCTCACTTTACACAAATATACCTCATGAAGAAAGGTTCACAGACCTAGAATGAGGCTTGAGGTTACATACAGAGCTGGATGCACCTAAAAATTAATTTATTGTGAGACTTACTGATAGGATTTCAAATCATAGTTGTTTTTTGTATGCTGATTAATTTTTCTTACAAACCAGAGGGACAACAATGGGGGCAGGCCTAGCCCACAGTTATGCAAATACTTTTTGGGGGCATGGGAGCAATGTTGCATTAGGGATCCCAGTGTAAATAAGTACATACAATATATCAACCTATATAGGCCATTTATTGATGTCATATTATTCTGGAAAGGAACAGTGGGCAAGTTATGTTCTTTTGTGCAATTTTTAGAGAATAGTAATGAAAATCTCCAATTCACAATTAAACATGATATTGCTGCTATTAATTATTTGGATGTACAATGTTGGTAAGATAATGACAATGGATTGAAATTTGATTTATATAGGAAAGAAACTGATCGCAGTTCATTGTTACATTACAATAGTTGCCATCCATATCACATAAGGACAAATATCCCAGTTAGCCAGTGCTAAATGGGTTTGTTCAACATGGGAGGATTGTGAAGTATGGAATAGGGAACTGGCACAAAGGTTTAAGGAAAGGGGATACCCTGAGGACATCATTCAGAAGGGAATAGAAAAAGCAGAGGCTATGTGGAATGGAGAGGGACTAATATGAATGAGACGGAAAGTACTAAACCGTTGGATATGGCTGATACAGTGGTGTCCAGAACCGGGGGGGCAGAGGGGCACACTGTGTCACCAGATAATAGGAGCAGGCAATTGAAGTTTATAACGACATATTCTGTCTGTTCCAGAGAAATTGGTCAAAATGTTACAAAACACTGGGACATGTTGAAATCAGATCCCATACTGTCTGAGGTTTTAAGTTAGAAATCAAGGTTTGCTTATAAAAGGGGAATTACAATTAGGGACTGGGTGCTGCATAGTTTACAATCTACAATGAGCAGCGAGTTAAAAAATTGGTTGCCAATATTACTTCAGGGCAACCATATCTGTGGGAGATGTAAGTTTTGTCCTTTGATTTTAAAAGAAAAAAAAGTTTATTAATCCACATAGTAAAGGGACTTCGAAGTTCGTTTTTTTTCCAGTTGCAATACAGAAAAAGTAATTTATTTAGCAGTCTGCAAATGTGGAGTTATATATGTATGAACATTTTAAGGAAGTTTAAAACTAGGATAGTTGAACATTTAAGGAACATTGACAAAGGGGAAGAAGAAACTGCCCTTGCTAGGTATGTACATAACTATGGACCTAGTCGTGTATTCCAGTTTATGGGTATAGGTAAAGTATAAAAGAAGAGGAGAGGAGGAGAGAGAGAGAGAGAGAGTAATCTGAATAATGAACTTTTAAGAAATGTGGCTATGTAGAGTTTTAAACTGGGTGTCATGAAAGCACCTTTTGGATTGAATGACCATTTTAAGGTGATTTCATTTTTGTGTCAATAAAAATAGGTACTTACAGTATAATGTGTATTTTAGACTGTATTTGATATTGGTTGTATATAATTCTATTTATTTAGACATGTATATATAAATTGCTGTGCTGAAAAGATTGCCTTTCGTTGGAACAAGCCCATGGTTCCCATGGAGCAACAGAAACCTGAATTAAAATACAAGTTCTTAATTGACTGAAGTCAATTTCAAACCTCTGTTACGTGAACAAACTATCGATGCTCCAAGCTATGGCTTGAACTGAACTGCACTAATGTTTAATTGAAGGAATCATTGTCTCTGTTCTTCACTGTCTTAATGTTAAATTAAATGTCAAACACAAGGCCAAAGATCCTTTGCTTACGGGGCCACTAGTTGGTAAAACGGTCTTCCCAGCGACCTCTCATCCTCACTATCGCTCAACACTTTTAAGAGTCGTCTCCGCCTAACACTGACTGCCTCCAACCTCTGTGACTGTTGTGGCTAAACATGTCTTTTGGTTCCATAGCTGAAGATGCCCTTTTGGATCCACATCTACTCCTGCACTTTGCCAGCACCCCCCACCATCTTCACCTCCCCTGCTGGCCCATGACAAATGCCACCTGGCTACACTACCTCTATTCTTATCCACCTTCCACCTCTCCTCTCTCTGTCCCCCCAACCTACCTCCCCTTTTCTCCCATCCACTTAGTCTCCCTTTCCCTTTCCCTTCCCCAAAGTTTCACCTTATTGTTCTTTTTTCATCTACAAGACTATGTGTTTTTTTTTTATTTTATAAACTGTTATCTTTGCTTATGATTGTCTCAATTGTACCAATGACATGGAACCTTTGTTAAAGAGCCTCGGCTCAAAGGTATTTGTAATCCTAGAACAAATAAATAAAAATAAATAAACTGTATTCAGGTATAGGAGCTGAAATGTTAAAAGACTATGGACATATGTGCAATGGAATAGGAAGGTTTTCTTTAATTGTAATCAGCACATCTGCTTCTGTTTATACATCAATGAAATCTTCAGCTTTCATCAGGTCTGAAGCAGCCTCTCACTTTTTACGGCTGCAGCAATACCATCATTTAGCAGCCATATTGGCTCTGATTAGAGTTTCTTTACATTATAAATTGACAGTAGATGCTCTGGAAGTCATTTCCATGTATTCACCACATGTTCTGTGAAGTGCAGTGCAGCCCACCAGGATGAAGCACTCTGTGAAACTGATGTCACATTTTCTTGTAGGATGATTTGTATTAGCTGTCATTGGATTACATTGTGCTCCTGCAGAATTCTGCAAGATATCATTGGCAGAAACTGGGACAAAAGCTCTTCCTCCTAACAGGCCGCACTGTACTGTAGTTCTTCAAGGCGTTTTCCTTGAATCTTCTTCCTCTCAATGACATCATGTGTCACTTTGTTCTTTGGTCCTTATGAAGCATGAAAAGCAGCATTTGGTCTAATGATGTTATCCCTTTCAGCCATTTATAGATTTATTTATTAATTTATTTTCTTTTGTTTACCAGGTAAGTACACTAGACACCACAATCATGTCCCGTCTGATTTTTTCTAGTTTCTTTTATTTTAAATTTTTTGGTTAGGCTTGCATTGGAAAATACAATAAACTTATACCTCCTGCTGTTGCAGTCTATTGTGTGACTGGTTTGGTTGAAGACTACAGGAAAGGCTCTAAAAATGGACATCAGAGCTGACCCTTTTAGAAAAAGGCAAAATAAACTGACCATACACTGTATGATACTTAAAGGAAGACTGTGGATACTGAATAAAGCATCCATAAACCCCCTTGCCCATCTGCTATAATGCAAATGCTGTTTTTCAGTATTCACAATTCTTCTTTATGTTGTTCCAGCAACCAGTGTATGTTCAGAGACAATGTTTGGCAGCACTAAGGCTGCAGATGTTTTAGTATATTAATTAAAGTATAAAGCAGCAGTGCAACAAAAAATGTTTTTCCAAAAAGCTAGTTTCAGCTATAATTAATAAAAGTATAAGCATACTAGTTATATCTACTTTTCTAGGTACCTACTATGCTGCACACCACAATTTTTTTATTTCCTCATTCCTACCCCTTATCAGGTCTACAATGCTATTTCTAAGCCAAATGTGGCAGCCAACATTTTACTAAAAAAAAAACAACAAAAAAAAAAACTAAATTTAAATATTTATAAAATCTTCCAATGTTACCACCAAATAAAATTGGAAGATGCTAGGAATTGTTTAGAGTGAAAAAATGTAGGGCCACATGTGTTGGCCAATTTTGTTGCACTGCTGCTTTAATGCACAGGTGATAGAATCTTTACAGCTGATCTGAACTCTTGATTTTGACCCATTGTTTTATAAATCAAACTTAACTAGAGTATTTTTGCTGGGTAGCCTATAGCACTGTCTGTGCCTATGAATTGTATAGATTGTAGTGATGATGAATAGGGCTGTACTTCTGTCATGTTAGAGAAAATCATGGTATTATTATGGTTAAAATGACAAAAATCATGGAAATCATGGTAAACATCATGAAAAGTCATTGATCCATTGTGTATTAAACTAATTAACTCTGTTTGACACATTGTTTATACAAGTATATCAACAAAGGTTTAGGCTCTGATATTCAGAGCTGGCCAATAGCACAGCACAACCAGTAGCTCTGCACAGCAATATTGCATGGCAGCTGTGAGCAATATTCAGACAATCAGGACACTGTGATGGAGCATGCTAACTGTCTGAATATGGGGCCATAACAGTGTAGTGCATAGTGACTGTGTACTGTGCTGACATGGCCCAAGGCTGAATATGGCCCACAGGGGAGCCCACTGGAGATACCACTGCCCCAAAATGAGATAGTTCCTGGATTCTTGCAGGCCATATTCAGCCCTAGCCTGCTAATGACTCCATTGGCCACACAAAGTGCTAATAGGCCATTTGCATGCCCATTATGTGATCATTGGTGTGCTGTGCTGTGCTGCTTCACTTGTCTACAATGAAATGCCCTGGCGTTACTGGTCCGTCAGCTGTTTCTACTCATGATCGCAATCAATAGTCAGATGGTGGCTGGCCAGGAAGATGGGCAGAGGCATGTGACAGTCACCATCATGTGATGTATAACCAATGACCAGGTTGAAAGGGGTGCAGGTTGGGGGTTTCTAAGCATGTGAGCTGTTGAGGGGGTGGCACTCAGTCACATGATGGTGGAGTCCATTAGACTACCAGGGAAGAGAGAGTTTGTAATACTGCATGGATGACAGGGGGGCAGGGACCAATAGACTGCCAGGGACAGGAGATATGAATATAACATGGGTGATTGGGGGAGAGGGACCACAAAACTACCAGAGAAAGGGAGGTATGAATACACCATGGGTGATGGTAAAGGGGGCCACTAGATAATAGAGCACCTTAGATACTGTAATAGATGGTCATGGGTAAAGGGGGCACAGATAAGGGCAGTGTTTCAGTGGTGATAAACAGAACTGTGATGGTGGCTGTTTAGAACTGAGAAAATTATGCCAGAGGGCTCCCTCGTTTGTATAGGCACAGCAGTATATTGAATAACAGGAAATATTCACTGTCATTTTATTTTCACTATATTCACTGGTTCCATATTAGAGTGAAAATAAAAAGACAGTGAATATTTGCTAGATCACTACATATAGCAGCACTGTGTTCCACCAGTGAAAATACAGTAAGAGGAAATGAATATGTGGGGGTGTGCCTGGAGGGCTAAATATAAAGGGCATGAATATAAACTGCTATACAGTATTTTGCATGATTGTGCTGCCATGTTAGTGCAGTGCTCTGTGTGCTCTGACTATGGCCTTGCCTAAGTGCTGGTGCTGTTCACCATTACCATGGTGCTAACACGGTTAGTGCTGCATTAACTGTTTTAATATGGAGGCCTTACTGCTTTAAAAATTGCAAAGTTAGACTTTTCCAGTAGCAGGAGGCAGCACATTAGGCTGTCATCTTGGAAACTGGGGCTCCCATACAAGACTCCAGAATTCCATGCTAGGCCTGACTGGGAACCAATTCCACTGTGATGGTGAGTCACAAAATAAGGGTTTATCATTTGCAAACACCAAACGCTATAGTGTGTTTGTGGAAAATGCTAAAAATCATGGTGCTGCCATGGATAATGCCATCAATTATGGATCTGTTATAAAAATGGGAGAAATCATGGTATCCATGACTTTGATGACTTAACTACAGCTCTAATGGTGAGTTAAGCTCAGGAAAGGGAACAGGTGGGTGGATGAGAATGGGGCAAAGCAGAGGTACTGAACAAGTACTTCTGTTCTGTTTTCACCATGGAGAGAAACAAACCAGTGTCACTAGGGGGAAATAGAGGAGAAGGTGGGGTGAAGGGCACAGATATTTTGATAGAGGTGCATGGGGTGAGGAGAAGGCTGCTAGCATTGAGGGTAGACAGATCCCCAAGCCCAGATGGCATACACCCAAGGGTGCTGAGGGAACTGGCAGAAGAACTTGCAGATCCCTTGGCTGGCCTCTTCAATTGTTCACTGGAGTCAGAGATGACACTGCAGGACTGGAGAATGATACATATAATGCCCCTCCATAAAAGCGGTCCCAAAGATGACCCAGAGAATTACAGGCTGGTCAGTCTGACCTTAATCATGTGCAAGCTCATGGAGACAATATTTAAGGAAAGGTTACTAGAGTATCTGGATGAACATGGTCTCCAGAATGAGAGAGAACACAGGGTTGTGGGAGGGAGGTTGTGTCAAACAAATATGATTGACTTCTTTGACCGGGTCACTATAACAGTTGACAGATGCAAAGTAGTGGAGATCGTCTACCTGGACTTCAGTAAGTCCTTTGACTCTGTACCCCACAAGAGGTTAATCAGGAAGTTGGCAGATCTTGGGGTTGGAGAGATGTTGACCAGATGGGTGGAACAATGGCTAAGGAGCAGGACCCAGAGTATGATGCTAAGGGGGTGAGCTTTCTGGCACCAGAGAGGTTACCAATGTGGTTCCACAGGGCTTGGTGCTCAGACTGGTGCTGTTCAGTATCTTAAACAACGATACTGGGGATATCATTAAGGGCAAACTTTGCCTGTTCATAGATGACACCAAGCTTTATGGGAGGGTGGCCACAGTAGAAAGGATACAAGACCTAAAGGAGGATCTTGAAAAACTAGGGAGGTGGTCCGGGATTTGGCAGCTTGCCTTCAATGCAAAGAAATGCAAGTTATGCACATTAGAGCCAAGAACTTGAGGACTGAGTACAGACTGGGACAGACCCAGGTATCTGCATCAGTGGAGGAGAGGACCCTGGTTGGCAGTGATTATTACTAGTGACCTGAAACACTCCACACAATGCAAGAAAGCAGCAGGAAAGGCAAGTAAAATGTTTGGCTGCATTGCAAGAGGGATCAGAAGCAGATAAGAGGAGGTAATACTGCCCTTGAACATGTTATTATGAGGCTACATCTGGAGTACAGTGTACAGTAGTTGTACCCCTATCATAAAAAGGACATTAACCTGCTGGAGACAGTCCAAAGGAAAGCAACAAAGATGAACATGGGTACATAGGGTAGGACCTATGAAGAGAGGTTTGAGGCCCTGGACATGTACTTCCTGGAGGAGAAGAGAGAGAGAGAGAGAGAGAGAGAGAGAGAGAGAGAAGGGACATGATTAAGACTTTCAAGTATCTAAAAGGAATAAATAGGGTGGATAAGGAGGGTCTCTTTAAGCTTAGTGGGAACTGCAACATGAGGGGCACAGTCTCAAACTGGAGGGGGAGAGGTTTAGAAGAGAGGCTTGGAGGCACTTCTTCATGAAAAGGGTGGTGGCAAGTTGGAATGTGCTTCTGGAAGAGGTGGTTTCAATGAAAATGGTAGGCAGCTTCAAAAGAGGCTGGGCTAGAGTTATGGGGAAAATGAGGGTCAAGGGAGCGGTGACCAAGGGGAAAGGTGGATTGGGGAAGGGAGGCAGAGTCAGTATCTTATGTGGAGGACCCTGCACTACGAGCAGACTAGATTGATCTAATGGTCTTATTCTGCTGAGTTCATTGTATGTTCATCTGTAGATATGTTGAGAAGCTATAATTTGCCCATGAAGGTCAGGCAAATTGGCAAACTATGCATTCATGGATAAATTTGTGAATTTTTGTCCCATGTTAAAAATTTGTGAATTTCAACTTCACCTTGTAACTTCGTGTTTGGTATTGCCAAGTTGAAGTTTTGTGAAAATCAGGCTTTTGGTCACATGGAAGAGCTTCTGCAGGTCAGATGGTACATTCACTATATAGTGACTGCCTGACTTGCTTCCTGTTTTTCATTTTTAGTCAAACAGAGATAGTGTAAGAAGCCTCTTCTGCACCAGAAACAAAATATATATTTCAGATGCTGTTAGCAGCAATTCTTTTGTCTTTTTGTCTTTCCTTTATTGCACTTCAGTTAGTGAACACTACTTTAATAGTTAAGCTTTCTTTTGAATCTGTTTTTATACCTATTTTTTACTTTTATTTTCCTCTTTGTCTTGACTCTTCTCTGTCTGTCTCTTTCTCTCTGTCTCTCCTTTTGTGTTTTGATTCTCATTTACTGATGGAGAGTCATCGTCTTCGTGTTTGCACCAATGGCAGTGACATTATTCTTTGTCGACCTGTGGTTTTCATGGAGTCTCCCTCCCTTAGCATCTTACTTCGTCTTTCTTCTAGCCTTGCAGCAACAGCTGTGCAGCCACATCTGATCCTCCAACTGGACCATACCCACAGCAGGAGGAGATTAGTGTTGCCCTGGACCATCATGAGCAGCAGCAGGAGGCAGACATGAATATTGAGGAACAGCAGCCCTCTGTTCCTAGTCATAAGATGGAAGGGCAAGAACACCTTGTGCCCCCATCATAGTTCCACAACCACCACTGGCACCATCTTCCCCCTGCAGAGGAGCCCTGGGCATCCTCCTTGGGCTCCTCTGTTAGTCCAGCAGCAGCACCCCACCTGCACCACCCATACCATAAGTCCTCCCTTGTGTTGCATTTTTTCTAACACTGACCGTAGTGACCACAGCACGGTCACTTGTACTTTATGTAAGTCACAGGTCCACTGGGGCAAGCAGGGTACCCACCTGGATACTGGGGTCCAAAGGATACATCTTAGAATGAATCACCAGGCCAAGTGGGAGGAAACAGAGATGGATGCAATGAGTGGTGGTGGTGGAGGTGGTGGTCCCTCCAAACCAGCAGTGGTGCGTGGAACAGGGCATAAGGGAAGTTCCCATTTTACAGTGGGGTGGTGGGCAAACCCTTTTGAAGTGGCTGCACCCTCTCTTCCACTTCAAGCTGCTGAAACAGTAGCACCAGCAGCGTCTGTACCTCGACAAGCAGCAACATCAGCAGTGGAGCTCGCTGTCCTAAGGGAGGAAGTGGGGGACCTCCATTGCTGGCTCACAGAGGTGGAGAAAGATATAAAAATTATTCTCTCCAATCAGGAGAAGCTGCTGAAGGGTGTGGCAGTTCTCTGCCATGGTGGTGTAGGTCCTGGTGGTAATGGCATGCAGTGAGCTCATCACATTAAATCTTGTAAAATCTGTGTGACGGTTTAACTACAGTATTTCCTATCCTCTTTCTATTCTTTACTTCCAAGTGTCCTACTCATTTGTTCCCCCCCCCCAAAAAAGAAAAATACCAATAAATAAACAGGTCAAAAATACAAAAATTCAATCTGTCGTTACTATCTAATTGAATTGGTTCACTTGTTCCTTGTCTTTGTATCTTTCATTCTGTACACTTGCTACTGTCTTTAAAAAAGACCCCCCCCAAAAGTTATAATTCCTACCCATATTTTCCTGATAACTTTCATCTCTATATCTGCCTGTCTTTTTCCTTAGTTTTTCTCAAGTACCAGAATAACAAGGTCACAGTCTGCTGCAGGCACTGCTACATGGTACTGTGCTGTGTGTTTGTAGTGCCCCAGCACTGTTGTGCTACTCAGTTATTGTGAAGTGTGTGTAAACCACAATTTATATAAATTGTTTTCTCCCTGAATTTTTCTTGAGTGTGGTAAAAAATCGAGTAGGCTGCTACATGCTGCTACATCATAGTTAGTGTGTAACTAGCCAAGCATTGTTGTAATGCAGTTTGTGTTAATTACGTGTTTATCACAATTCACATTAAATATGTTAATTCCAGGACCAGAACTCACCTACAGTGCCAGATAAAATAGGACAGGATGCTAGCTACATGCTGCCACACCGTACTTCACAATGTGTAAGTGTCCAAACACTGTTGTTGCAATGCAGTCTGTGTTATTTGTGTGTTAATCACAATTCATAATTGTTAATCACAATTTTTGAAAATCACAATACAGTAGAAGCCACTTAAAGGGGATGACTTAGTGGTAGCTCTTTGTCCCCTTTAAGCAGTCATCTCGATTATCAGGAGTGGACATTTGTAATAGCCGTAAACAGCACTCACACTCACACGCACACTAAGAACAGACACAGAGCAAAGAAATATAGTGAATTAGAGTTGTTTTAAGAGTAGGTGCGGGTTGCATTTTTTCATCATCATTTTATTAATGTAGTTTAAAAAAAGAAGGATTGAGGTTAAAAAAAATGCAAACTTATCATTATGCAGTACAGAGTCTCTGGTCTCCTTTCAGGGGCTTCCTTCTGCCGTTGGTGCTAAAAACAAATTGTGATCTTC